>CM061556.1:6502069-7917069 GCA_030864225.1 Capsicum baccatum var. pendulum
AGCAAGATTCTAATCAATGAGAATTGAGGGTTAGGGTTATGTCCACCTTATGAGTTTTACGTCTCTATTGGCTATGAGTTATGCGGAATTCAGACATGCATGTGCTTATAGAGAATTGTATTCTATGGTAAATCCAGGCGTCTTTCGACCATCAAGGATAATTTCACTTTAACTCTTTCGAGCTTAAAGCGTATCTAACGGTACAAATTCTCCAAAAGGTTAATCCAGTTACGGCACTAACTTTTTAACAGGGGTTGGTGCCCTATTACCTTGACATTATCTCTTTTCCAGACATATAACTTTTCTTTCGAACAAGTTAATGCTATGCTGGCGTATTCTATGTGTTTGCAACCACAAGAATTTGAATTAAGATGAAGAGAGTAATGATATAAGCAGCATACGTGTCACGAACTCACAAAATCATAGCAATAGATAGTATCTCATAACGCTTCCATAACCCCAACAGAGAAGTTTAGCTACTCATGAGTGCAATGGAAATCACAATAGACATTATCATTATACCAAAATAAAGATCTCACGTGTAGTATGGTTTGGTATGGCTTGTGGCGTGAATTCCCTTTTAGAATAGCATTTCTCTTGTCGTGAAAATTAACAGTTGAATAGATGAAGAGAAGTGAATAAGAATTAAAAGTGTTGAATAAAAAGTAGTTGATGATAGAAGTATCAAGATGAATGAGAATTAGAACTAGAATGATTGGAAGAATAATAAAAACTTCAGCAAAATAGGGTATTTATACCACCCATATCCTATTCCTACTAAGCTACTGCATTACTTATCCTAATCCTACTAAGTTACTGCATCATTATCCTAATCCTAATAAGTTACTGTTGGTCCCCAAAGTCTTTGGAAATGCTGTTTTTGCCCGGGACAGGTTTTCCATGCGTCACTTTTAGTCCCTAGGCGTCCAAGCTCTCCTTTCCTTCTTTCGTGAAGCTTCCTTTGGCGTCAAGTTATCCATAAAATGCTGAAATCTTCATCATTTATACCTGAAAACTTGTTAATCATGTTTGTTAGATCACTTACAGGAAAAAGGACTAAAAATGCATGAATTATATATTTTGTCCACAAAACTTAGCTAAAATATGGGTAAATTATAGTACTTTAGGCGTGTAAATACGCCTATCATCAACACCCCACACTTAAAGATTTGTTCAACCTCGAACAAAATATCATGTCTATCTAAACATCTACTTAGGGTTTCACAGTAACAACACAAAATATTCATCAAGACAGGCACGACAATTATCAACAAAGAGTAGTTTTCTGATCACTATTAGAAATAATTCAACCTCTAACATAGACTCGTGATGGTGGTTAATTTGTATTCAAAAGTTAAAGCACAAAGAATCATACACAACTACCCAAAACTCATCAACCGTGTGTGTCTCACATAAGATATTACCCATAATCACTCACAAGTATTGTATATATTTCGAACATGGGTATAAGATTATCCTTGCTCTCACTCTCACAAAGAATTCATATGTTGCAACTGATGACCATAGGCTTGCTTTTAGTGTAATGCTCAACCAAATATCAGAATGCTAAGCTTAGGATCAAATAGGTCTTTTGCAGTTTGTAATGTAGGCTAAGGGACGGGTAGGACTATTTTGACCAGAAATAGTGACTATGTTCCTAAGCTCTTTAATACATCACATTATGTCATTAACACTTTCTTTCAAACAACCTTTCTACTTTCTTTTATTTTACCACCCCTTCTCTCCTCTTTTGTTTTTTCAATTTTAAACATAACTAACTTTTTAGTTTTCCTTTCCTTTTTTTCTTTTCATAACACACCTCTTATGATAGCAATTCTTTTTCATAACAAATTCAAGCACCAATACATTCTAAGGCATCATACTCACCCAATTTCCTCTTATTTTGTCACATGACTTTACACTTTAAAGCACTTAGGAATTTGGATCAAATTATGGTCTTGAAAAAAAATGAATTAGGCTTACATATGAGGCTGTCAAAGAAAATAGGCTAAAGGCTCAAAAGGGGGTTAACTAGGATAATGTCCACAGGTAGGTAAAAAGAAGGTAAACAAGTATAGGTTGCCAAAGAAATGCCTAAATCATCTCCTAAACTTGCACTCTTTATTTCGCTTTACATACATACCAGGCAAGTTCTAGCATCAGCCACAAACATAGAATATACTATATCCTCACACACACAAGGCACATGGTCGACTTTATTGAGAGTAGTATAGACTCTTGACCCAACAGATGAAGGAATTAAACCACACAATTATCACATAATGAGTCACAATTAGAGACTAAACATCTTAATAGTAATGATTTTATCACAGACTCTTGTCATAATACCATGCTGCCTATCAGAACAATTTTATGCTTAAAAAAATTTAAATACTAAAAAAAACAAACTACTAAACAAACATAAATAAATGCACATGCAGATAACGAAGTATAGCATGCAAATACCAACACCCCACACTTAGACGGGACACACTGCCCTCAGTGGAAAATAAATAAGAAGAACCTGGTTAGTCGAACTCCTCCTCTATGTCTGGGGTCATACCCCCTTCGTCGGAATCATCATTGGAGTCGTCGTCATCAGAATTCTCCTCCACATCGGAGTCTGGCATTCTACGATCATCATCGATTGGCACATCGTCATCAAGAGGTTCTTCAAAATATACACCTACTCCACACATCGCCCTTGCATGCTCATTCATTGGGTAGTCATAATCCAGCTGTTGGAGCTCTGCAGCAGTTGGAACACGACCCCCGCTCATCATTGTAAACCTCGTCATGCCATATAAATGGCGGAAGAAGCTTTCGTCGCGAGCATGCCTTTCTGCAGTGGTAAGGTTGACGCCATGCGTGGATTCAGTATCTTTAACCTTTGTGAGGTCAACCTTCTTTGGGTTGTGTGGGAGTTTCTGATCAGTAGGTTCCTCTTCGATGTCCTCCTTCCTCAATATTGCAGTCAACAAATTTCCAAAGCTGAAGTGGGACCTCTTGTATAGCCTAGCCTTCCGCATTGTAGATCGAATAATTGCCCCAATATTGATAGGGATATTTGTCATCAATGCGTACACCAAGCACACTCTATCTCGTGTTATCTTTGTGTACTGTGTCCCTGGAATGAGGCAAGAGTTGACTATTCGCAGCCATATCCTAGCTTCCTTATTCAAATGAGCATATGGGAAGGTGTTGTGTCAACCGGTGTCCTTGTGTCTACTCCATCGTGCCATAGATATTGTTCCATACAATGTGTGTCTAATGGCTCTGTACGGAGGTCTATTAGACAGCTCCTTGAGTGGTGACGGATCAACAGATGACAAACCTAGAAAGGAGTTGAAGAACTCCGTATTTAGTTGCAGAACTTGGCCCCGAATCTTTACTTCACTCCCCGTAGTTTTCGGTGACCAGTTGGCATAGAATTCTAGTGTTAAATCTAGATTGCACTCTCCCATATCTCGGAAGATGAAATAAAGATGTAACGCCATTATTTTGGCCAATATGCGAGGTTCTTTCTTTGCTAGGATTTCCTTGTGTATCAACTCCACATGAACGTATTTTTTCTCTTTATTGTTCCTGTACCACTCCTTTGCTTCCTCCTCTAGTACCCATTTAATTTCGAACATACGGCGCGGTATTTGCAGCGAGGAGGATTCGCCTTGCTCTTTTCGTCCCCTTTTCTGGCCTTTTTGTGAAGTGGTTGCTTTTTCTTTTCCTTGTCTTGCTTTTGCTGCCATTGTACCTGAGATTAACATAATAGTCATGTTAGCTTCCAACAAGCCGTAGTGGCACCACCCCACACTTAATTTGTTGGCACAAATTAGTGAAGTGAACAATCTCAATTACTTAGACTTCATCGATATACGATTAGGTGTTATGTTCCAACAATGTAATCAGTGCAGTCATACTTTTCTTGTCATCTTTAACTATCCTTTTTGATTGTATTTCATGAGATCTTGACAATACTTTCATGTTTGGATTGATGTACCTTTTGAGCAAGACTACTACATATAGATTGAATCAAGTTATAGCATAATCACAACTTCGTATGTTTGTAGTTAACCATGATTGTCATCTTTATGAACAAGACATTTCAACATGTAAGCTTTCTATTGACAAGATTATGCATTTTTCTTGACCATGTCAATTCCGCAAAAATATGACAGTGCATCAAAATCAAATACAAGTTGGAAACAATTCAAGATCATCCTTACGTATTCTTCCACTCACTTAGTTGTATCACAACAAATCAACTATATTCAAATCACCAATACTACTTCAAGATTTAACAATCCATTATAGGCGTAGTAGTGTAGTACTTACGGAATATAAATGAAGAACAAAGAAGTACTTACTTGGTTGATGGCCTCGGAAATTGTTCTTGCAAAGTAAAAAGAGCAAAAGAAAAATTTTTGAGAGAATTTGGAGAGGTATGCGGTGCTTAGGTATGATTTGCAATGTATTTTTGGTCTAAGACTAAGGTTCTTATTTATAGGGCAAGCTTGGGTCGGGTTTTGACCCATTTGGAATCGGATTTGGAGACCAAAAGTGACCATAGGCGGCGCCTAATGCTTTGCCTATGCTTGACATAGGCGGCGCCTTTTGCAAAGCCTAGTTGAGCATAGGCGGCGCCTATGCTATGGCATTGTTAGGCATAGGCGGTGCCTATGCCATGGCATATGAGATTCAGAGATAAAAGGCTTTGGTATAGACGGCGCCTATGCTATGGCATTGTTGAGAATAGGCGGCGCCTATGCTATGGCACTCTAGAATCCGAGAGCTTAGGCCATAGCATAGGCCTTGCCTTGTTCGTGGCCTAGATTTACATAGGCCTTGCCTTGTTCGTTGCCTATATTTTCATAGCCAATGCCCAACCCATAGCCTTTTGCTTCTTCATTCCTAACTTACCACCTTCAACATGCAATACTTCCAAATTGAAATTTGAAACCAATCTCCTCCTTTACATCTCTTGTACCTATATTTACTCAAAAACAACAAAAACGATTAGAACGATGGGTTGCCTCCCGTCAAGCGCCTTAGTTTTGGTCATGGCACGACTCTTCTTTTTGGGTTTTTATTTAACAAACACAAACACTTAGTAGAATGAAAGAAAGAAAAAATGACAAACGATGGGTTGCCTTCCATCTAGCGCTTGATTTATTGTCGCGGCACGACATAGTTACCTCGAGTACTTAGACTTCGTCGAGATAAATGGTGGCCATGCATTTTATCGAGTCAAGAGAACCGATGTATGGTTTCACTCGTTGGCCATTCACCTTAAAGACAACACCATTATTGTCTTCTAACTCAACTACTCCAGACGAGTAGACTTGGTTAACTTTGTACGGACCAGACCATTTGGACTTTAACTTACCTGGGAATAGCTTCAGTCTGGAATTGAAAAGAAGTACCATATCATCCTTTTGAAAGTTTCGTTGAACAATCCGCTGATCATGATACTTTTTCATCCGCTCCTTGTAGAGGTCCGATCTTTTATAAGCATGTAGATGGAATTCATCTATCTCGTTCAGTTGCTCCAATCTCAGATTCATGGCATCATCCCAATTCAAATTAAGCCGCTTCAAAGCCCATAATGCTTTATGTTCGAGCTCAATGGGCAAGTGACAGGCCTTCCCATAAACTAGTTGGTACGGGGACATGCCAATTGGCATTTTGAATGCAGTCCTATAAGCCCATAGTGCATCGTCCAGCTTCCGAGACCAATCTTTCATATTAGCATTCACAATCTTAGTAAGGATTTGCTTGATCTCTCGATTGGAAATCTCTACCTGTCCACTAGTTTGTGGGTGATAAGGTGTGGTTACCTTATGTTGCTTGACACCATATTTTGCCAATACGGATTTGAACAGCTTGTTGCAAAAGTGAGATCCTCCATCGCTTATGATAGTATGTGGTACTCCAAAACGAGAGAAAATATTTCTCTTCAAGAATGCTACAACACGCTTTCCCTTATTGTCGGCCAACGCTACTGCTTCGACCCATTTTGAAACATAATCTACAGCAACTAGGATGTATTTCATTCCAAACGAATTTACGAATGGGCCCATGAAATCAATACCCCATACATCAAATAGCTCTACTTCAAGAATTTTCAACATGGGCATCTCATGGTGTTTCGAAATCGCACCTTGTCTCTGACATTGGTCGCATCTTCTCACAAAGTCGTACGCATCTCTAAATATCGAAGGCCAATAATATCCACTTTGCAATACCTTCCTTGCTGTCCGATTGCCTGCGTGATGTTCCCCAACTTGGGAAGTGTGACATGCTTCTAATATATTAGGCACCTCTACATGGGATATGCATCGCCTGATCACACCATCCGCGCATCGTCTAAACAAATATGGCTTATCCCAGAAGTAGTGTCTCACATCATTAATGAACTTCCTCTTTTGATGAAAAGATAGATTCGCAGGCATCACATTACTTACCACGAAGTTCGCAAAGTCTGCATACCATGGTAACTCTTCATTCATCACGGCTAAGATCTCTTCGTCAGGGAATGCATCATCAATCTTGATTTCAGGTTGCGTATATGCTCATTCTCAAGTCTAGATAGATGATCAGCAACTTGGTTTTCGCAACCTCTTCTATCTTTTACCTCGAAATCAAATTCTTGCAGCAACAATACCCATCGAATTAGCCTTGGTTTCACATCCTTCTTTATCATTAAATATCTCAGAGCTGCATGGTCTGTATGAACTACCACTTTGGTTCCCAACAAATAAGCATGGAACTTTTCAAAAGCATACACAACCGCTAGAAGCTCTTGTTCTGTGACAGTATAGTTCTTCTGGGCTTCGTTTAGGACCATGATCGCATAGTAGATTGGATGGAATAACTTTTCCCTTCTCTGGCCAAGTACAGCACCCAAAGCTACCCTGCTAGCATCACACATGACTTCAAACGGTAGAGACCAATCTGGTGCTACAATGATAGGGGCTTCAATTAGCTTCCCTTTGAGGCATTCGAATGCCTTCAAACAATCTTCATTGAAGTCAAACTTTGCATCTTTCTCCAAAATTTTGCATAATGGACTAGCAATTTTGGAGAAGTCTTTGATAAACCACCGATAGAAACCTGCGTGACCGAGGAAACTATGAACTCCCTTTACGAAAATTGGAGGTGGTAGCTTCTCGATAACTTCAATTTTAGCTCGATCAACCTCAATTACTTTTTCAGAGATTTTATGCCCAAGAACAATACCTTCTTTAACCATAAAGTGGCACTTCTTCCAGTTCAGCACTAGGTTGAATTCAACACATCTTTGCAACGCCATACTCAGGTTTGCTAAGCATGATTCAAACGACTCACCAATGACTGAGAAATCGTCCATGAATACCTCCAAGGTATCTTCAACCATATCAGAAAAATGGACATCATACAACACTGAAAAGTGGCTGGTGCGTTACATTGCCCGAATGGCATACGTTTGAAGGCAAACGTACCATATGGGAATGTGAACGTTGTCTTCTCTTGGTCTTTAGGGGCAATACAAATCTGATTATAGTCGGAATAACCTTCTAAGAAACAAAACCATCCTTTCCCTGCCAGTCGATCAAGCATTTGGTCCATAAATGGCATTGGAAAGTGATCTTTAAGCGTCCACAAATTCACCTTTCGGTAGTCCATGCATACTCTCCATCCTGTAATGGGTCTGAGTGGAATAAGCTCAGTCTTTTCATTCGCAACTACCATCATGCCTCCTTTCTTGAAAACACATTGTACCGGGTTCACCCATGTACTGTCAGAGATTGGATACACAACCCCTGCATCTAACCACTTAATAATTTCTTTCTTCACCACTTCTTTCATAGGTGGATTTAGATTCCTTTGATGCTCAATAGTTGGTGTGCAATTTTCTTCAAGCTGAATCTTGTGTGTACAAATCCCAGGTGGTATACCAATAATGTTAGCGATGGTCCAACCAATGGCTCTTATATACTTCCGTAGAATAGCAATGAGAGCTGCAACTTGCTGCTCACCCAAATCTACCGCCACAATGACCGGGAGTGTGTTTCCTCTTCCCAAGAATGCATACGTTAAATGACTAGGCAGCTCCTTCAATTCTAACGTTGGTGGCTCTTCAATAGATGGTTTAGCTGGTGGTGTAGGTCAGTTTTTGAGATCAAGGTCCAGCTTCTTAGGAGCATGAGGATACGACCCTAATCCTGTTAGAGCACCAATAGTTTCTTCAAAATTTTCAGCATCCTTACGCTCAACATTCATAAGCACAATCGCCAATGGGTCATCAATAAGCTGCTCCTCTTTAGGTAATTCTTTCTCATCATCAAAATAAACATCAGCCACCGAGAATACTTTCAGCTCTTTGGGTTGCTTCATTGATTTTCACACATCAAAGCGAACTACTTCGTCATTTATCCGGAATAAAAGCTCACTAGCTCTTAAATCAATAAGCACACTTCCTATTGCAAGGAAAGGGCGCCCCAAGATTATGGGAACTTCTGAGTCTGCCTCACAATACAAAATAATGAAGTCTTTCGGAAAGATGAATGAAGAAACCTTCACCAATACATCACATAAAATACCAACAGGTCATTTTACCGACCTATCTGCCATTACGAGCCTCATATTGGTTGGAGTAGGATCACCCAACCCCAACTTTTTGTAAATAGATAATGGCATCAAATTGATGCTGGCTCCTAAATCGCATAATGCCTTGGCAAAATTCAAAGATCCAACGGTACAAGAAATAGTGAAGGCACCGGGGTCGGCCTTCTTCTGAACTAGTGATAGGGTAGCAATTGCACTGCAATGATGAACAGTATCTATCAACTCATAACTTGCTGCCCGCTTCTTTGTCAAAAGATCCTTCATAAATTTCGCATACCCAGGCATTTGTTCTAGTGCCTCTACCAAAGGAACATTAATGGTCAATTGTTTTAACATTGTCATGAATTTATTGAACTTGGTATCATCAGATTTCTTCTTTAATCTTTGCAGAAAAGGAGGTGGTGGAAGGGGAATTGTTTTCTCCATGACTTTCTTTTCATCTTGCTTTGGTTGGGCGATCTTTTCAGGCTGTGGACGTCGAGGAGTAACGTCATGAACATCCTCATCAGCTTCTATGGCGTCATCATCTACGATATCATCGGCCACTTGCTTGCTTTGGGATGAATTTTCCATCACCTTACCACTCCTAGTAGTAATAGCCATGCATGATCCGTTGTTCCTTAGATTTTACACAGTGTTGCTAGGTAAGGTGCCAGCCTTTCTTTGATTGAGTGCCGCTGAAAGTTGGCTCAATTGCTGCTCTATTTGTTTTATTGAAGTGGAATGTGAGTCAACCAATTGCTTCATTGAGGACAAATTATTTATTACCTCCGTTACTCCCGTGCTGGTTGCCTCCACTCCTTTCAACAGTTTAGCCATCATATCTTCCATGGACATATTTCCAGGCCCAGATGCAGTGGCGTCACATCTTCTTGGGGGAACATACAGACCAATCTTGTTAGTCTTGTTCTTCCAACTTCCTTGATCATGGTCATTGTTTTCAGATTTATCATAATAGTTTCGACCTTGATTTCCTTGGGTATTGCCTCGAAAACCCCCCTGATTTTTCAAGTAGTTGGCTTCTTCTTCCGAATCAGATTCGTCTCTTCCTTTTGATGCAACCGCTTTGACTTTTTCGGTCTTCCCTGATAATAGATGTTTTGTAAGAAGATCCATTTGTGTTTTCATGTGCGCCATATCTTGATCGCGTTCTTCTTCTCTTCGCCTCTGTTCTGCAGTCATGCCTATGGATATAGTAGAGCTTGCTACCTCAGAATCCCTGGTATGCCAAGCTCTACTTTGCTTTGACATATGATCTAGCATATTGCTTTCCTGAACAAAGGTGAGGTCCATAAATGATCCTCTAGCCGCATTATCCACCACCGGTTTAGTTATTGAATTCAAGGATCTGTATAGTATCTCTATTAAGTAGACATTGGTCATATGATGGTTTGGGCATCTCATAAGCTTCTTCTTGAATCTTTCCTATGTTTCATGAAGGGCTTCAGTTAGAAGCTGACGAAAGTTGCTGATTTCATCTCTCAATTGTGCTCTTTTGGACGGCGAAAAAAATCTTTCTAGGAAAGCATCTTTCAATTGCCTCCAATTTGTAATAGAATTAGGAGTCAGCCCATTCAACCATAGAGATGCCTCACCAGACAGAGACAATGGAAATAAGCGTTATCGAATTGCATTCTGACCAACACCAGGATTGTCAAACGACTTGCATGTAGAAATAAAGTTGATTAGATGCATATTCGGATCATCGCCTGCTAGTCCACCAAATAATCCCTTGAGTTGTAATAACTGAATCATGGTGCTCGTGATGTTGAACTTGACTCCGGGTGCTAATGGCGGAGGAATAATGGCTCCTGTGGCACCAGCTCCATCAAGATCATCATCATTATCGTCGAATGCTAGTTGCATGGCTCGGCGTTCAGGCCTAAACCTAGCTTGACGATCTATTCTGTTAGCAGGTGTCGCTATCTCAGCATCATGCCTAGGGTTTAGTAACTCGTCATCACCTAGATCCTCATCATCAGGATTTGTTGCTCGCCCAGGGTTATCAATATTTTATTGATGCACTTGAGTGGCGGCCAGGGCAGCTAGTCTCTCCTGTACCTGTTAAGCAGCCATTCTTTCAATTTCCTGTTGTGCCTCCATTCTGCCAATACATTGTGGTTCAGGATTGATAGGTAATAACGGTTGACCAGAACTTCGAGTATGGGGCATGCACTGAATAAAAACCTGCAGAAAACAAAAACAAAAACTAAAAGTAATGTACGAGAATCTTTGACCAAAGGGTCTAGTAATTATCACAAACTTAGTTGACAACCGTATTCCCAGGCAGCGGCGCCAATTTTTGATAACGCTCAAACTACAGCTCTCGTAAGAGTGTAAGCGGTCCTTGTCAAATATAGAACCCAACTGGGTTGGGTGTCGAATCCTACAGAGAATACTTGGTCACTAAGTAAGCAAAGATTATTAGACTTTTGGTGAAAGTTTCGTAAAAAGGGGGGATTTTGTGCGTGCAAATAATGTAACAAAGTGAACACGGAAAATAGCAAAGTAAAAAGAAAGAATGTTTTAGCAAGATTCTAATCAATGAGAATTGAGGGTTAGGGTTATGTCCACCTTATGAGTTTTACGTCTCTATTGGCTATGAGTTATGCGGAATTCAGACATGCATGTGCTTATAGAGAATTGTATTCTATGCTAAATCCAGGTGTCTTTCGACCATCAAGGATTATTTCACTTTAACTCTTTCGAGCTTAAAGCGTATCTAACGGTACAAATTCTCCAAGAGGTTAATCCAGATACGGCACTAACTTTTTAACAGGGTTTGGTGCCCTATTACCTTGACATTATCTCTTTTCCAGACATATAACTTTTCTTTCGAACAAGTTAATGCTATGCTGGCGTATTCTATGTGTTTGCAACCACAAGAATTTGAATTAAGATGAAGAGAGTAATGATATAAGCAGCATACGTGTCACGAACTCACAAACTCATAGCAATAGATAGTATCTCATAACGCTTCCATAACCCCAACAGAGAAGTTTAGCTACTCATGAGTGCAATGGAAATCACAATAGACATTATCATTATACCAAAATAAAGATCTCACGTGTAGTATGGTTTGGTATGTCTTGTGGCGTGAATTCCCTTTTAGAATAACGTTTCTCTTGTCGTGAAAATTAACAGTTGAATAGATGAAGAGAAGTGAATAAGAATTAAAAGTGTTGAATAAAAAGTAGTTGATGATAGAAGTATCAAGATGAATGAGAATTAGAACTAGAATGATTGGAAGAATAATAAAAACTTCAGCAAAATAGGGTATTTATACCACCCATATCCTATTCCTACTAAGCTACTGCATTACTTATCCTAATCCTACTAGGTTACTGCATCATTATCCTAATCCTAATAAGTTACTGCTGATCCCCAAAGTCTTTGG
This sequence comes from Capsicum baccatum var. pendulum, assembly GCA_030864225.1. NCBI lineage: Eukaryota > Viridiplantae > Streptophyta > Magnoliopsida > Solanales > Solanaceae > Capsicum > Capsicum baccatum. Next base: position 6,514,071 of record CM061556.1, read on the forward strand.
AAATGCTGTTTTTGCCCGGGACAGGTTTTCCATGCGTCACTTTTAGTCCCTAGGCGTCCAAGCTCTCCTTTCCTTCTTTCGTGAAGCTTCCTTTGGCGTCAAGTTATCCATAAAATGCTGAAATCTTCATCATTTATACCTGAAAACTTGCTAATCACATTTGTTAGCTCACTTACAGGAAAAAGGACTAAAAATGCATGAATTATATATTTTGTCCTCAAAACTTAGCTAAAATATGGGTAAATTATAGTACTTTAGGCGTGTAAATACGCCTATCATCAATAACCCCAACCCCGTTAGTCATCCCATCAATTGCTCGTCGATCAAAAAAATGAGTAAATTCAGCTAAGCCTCTTATCCCACCAACTAAGAATCTTGTATAAAAAGCATCTATGTAAGCACGATTATATGACCAATCATATATGCCATTTATAATTTTGTCCCACAGAATTCTCTTAGGACCCTTTTTAACAAAAAAATTAATTAATTCCAAATTTTTTAAATAAGAATAAATGGGTTTATATAAAAAGGATGCTATAAATATTCCGAAATAAGCTATACTGACTGAAAGAACCGCATCCTTTAAAAATTCATTCCAATCCATCGAATTATTTGACTTTTGATGCAAAAGATTTATAGATGGAGCTAACCATTTCGATAATATATCCAAATTAACTCCATCTTGGTTGAAAGGAATTCCTATCGATCCAACAAACAAAGTAAAGAGTCCTAATACAAATATTGGAAATAGCATAGTATTGTCCGATTCATAAGGATAGGAATAAACCGCTTTATGCTCAAAATGAGCAATAGTCATAAAAGGTCGTGTCATATTTCTTTCATTTTTATCAATTGGATATTTAGTCTTTGAAAAAAAATAAGTACTTTCATTATTATTCATTGTTAATAAACAAGTGTTTTTCTTAATTCCATTTTTACCCCATAGAGATATTAAATAGAAAGGGGTTTTGTGCTTCCCACCATAATTTTGAAAATGAACGTTTAAATGCCCTTCAAAAGTAAGTAAATAGATCCGAAACATATAAAATGCGGTTAATCCCGCCGTGGCCCAAGCTATTATTGCGAAAATTAGCGAATACAACCATCATTAAGAATTTCATCTTTGGACCAAAAACAAGCAAGAGGTGGAATACCACAAAGAGAAAGTGTACCTAATAAAAATGTGATTTTGGTAATTGGTACATGTTTTCTTAAACCTCCCATAAGACCCATATTCTGGCTTTTAGCTGGAGAATATCCAACAATAGTTTCCATTGAATGAATAATGGATCCGGATCCTAAAAATAATAATGCTTTGGAATAAGCATGAGTAGTCAAATGAAATAAAGCGTTTCAATAAGAACTCATACCTAGAGCTAACATCATATAACCCAATTGAGACATTGTAGAATAGGCTAAACCTCTCTTAATGTTTCTTTTTGAGCAAGAGCTAACGTAGATCCTAATAATACTGTTATTATTCCTATAATCGAGATCAAATACATTATGTAAGGTATAACTCTGAAAAGAGGAAGAAGCCGAGCTACAAGAAAAATCCCCGCCGCTACCATAGTAGCAGCATGTATAAGAGCCGAAATAGGAGTAGGCCCCTCCATGGCATCAGGTAACCATACATGAAGGGGGAATTGGGCGGATTTAGCAACTGCACCGACAAATAAGAGAACAACGCATAAAGTAACAAATAAAAAATTGACCTCATTATTATAAATCAAGTTATTGAATATTTCGAATAAATCCCTAAATTCGAAACTCCCCGTTATCCAATAAAAACCTAAAATTCCTAATAATAAACCAAAATCCCCAACACGATTAGTTACAAAGGATTTTTGACAAGCATTTGCCACAACAGGTCGTGTAAACCAAAATCCTATTAATAGATAGGAACACAGACCAACCAATTCCCAAAAAATATAAATTTGTATCAAATTCGAACTAGTAACTAATCCCAACATGGAAGTACTGAAAAAACTCATATAAGCAAAAAATCTCAAATAGCCTTGATCATGAGCCATCTAATTATCACTATAAATAAGAACTATAGTCCCAACAGTAGTGATTAATATTAACATAATAGAAGTAAGTGGGTCGATCAAGTATCCGAAGTCTAAAGAAAAATCATTATTAATGATCCAAGACCATACATATTGAGAAAAAGAACTTCTATTTATTTGCTGAATAGACAGGTAGATTGAAAAAATCATGACTATGCTTAACAATAAAACACTTTGAAAAATCCCACATACGGCGAAAACTTTTTGTTGCCGTAGGAAAAAGAATAAGTCCCGCTCCTATTAACATAGGGACTGGAAGTGGAAATAAAGGTATGATCCACGCATATTCATATGTCTGTTCCATTAAAAAGTTTTGAATTCTTAATTAATTGTTTCCGATTCACCGGATCTTACCTCTTTTGAAAGGAGTCAATAAAAAGTAAAAATATGGACTAAATTAAACTAAATTAAAACTTAAATCGAATTTTCTATTCTTATCTTTTGCCTATCTCGATAATGTTTTATTTTAGTATTATAAATTGCGTATTATAAAGAATTCATTTTGAATAATAGATGTATTTCACATCTAACTATAACTAACAATGAGGAATTTTATAATGGCAGTTCCAAAAAAACGCACTTCGAGATCAAAAAAACGTATTCGTAAAAATATTTGGAAAAGGAAGACATATTGGATAGCATTAAAGGTTTTTTCGTTAGCAAAAGCTATTTCTATTGGGGAGTCAAAAAGTTTTTTTTTGGTACGCCAAACAAAAATAAATAAGTAATAAAATGTTAGAATAATTTGAATCAACTTGAAAAAATAATTCAATATATTCTAAAATTATTCAATTATTATCTAATTGAATAATTTTAGGATTTCCCTTTCATATTTGATATTGATTAGTGAGCTAATCAATATGTAATGGAACTCTATTCGCTTTTCTGATTGATATAGAAAATAATAGAATTAGGAAATCCTATATTTACTATTCACTGAATAATAACTTTTTTGTTGACAAAAGAATAAAGATCGTTTCTATTCCAAGGTGGGGAGTTTGATTTTCCCCACCGACCTATTTGTTTCCAGAATTAAATTAAAAAAAAAAATTCTATATTTCGATTCTATTTCCATCTCTTCATATCTAGAGAAGAACGTATATAAAAATCTTTAGTGAAAGTTAAGAACTCATTGAAACTAATTGATTCTATTTTGAAACCTTTGTGTTTTGTCTAACTTTATAACTTTTTATTTTCTCTGAATTATTATATAGACCCCATGTATATCTTGCCCTTAACCCAATAGAGAAAATTGCTTAATGAAATTTTGTATGACTAATTGTCAATTTTGAGCGATGCAAAATAGGTTCTTTTCTTTCTATTTTGTCGTCAAAATGCCTTTTTTGTTTTAGATTTATGAAAAATAAATAAATAATAAATTGCTGATTAAACAATGAAAACAAAAACTTTTTGAACTCTATTCCTTAATTGAATATAGAACGGTTTAGTTACAAGAGTTCAATTCGCGGAAAGCATAAAATATAGGAAAGTTCCAGGTTAATTAAAAAAACTAAGACTCTAAACTCAAATCTAAAATAATGAACCTTTAACCTCCAATTCCTATTTGAACAACCTTTTATTGTTATTAATCCATTTGAATCATTACTAAACTAAAATAGCTTACTCAATCTCGACGATTGCTTATTCATAGGCTATTATGAGTTCAAGACAGGCCGCTATGGTGAAATTGGTAGACACGCTGCTCTTAGGAAGCAGTGCTAATGCATCTCGGTTCGAGTCCGAGTGGCGGCATACCGTCTTCTAAAAAGGATAAATAGATCTTATAATGAATTCAATTCCCGATTTCCATTTTAGAATTATGTAATTAAGGGACTCTTCTTTTTTAAGATTGTTATGATATTTTCAACCTTAGAGCATATATTAACTCACATTTCCTTTTCGATTGTTTCAATTGTAATTACAATTCATTTGATAACCTGTTTAGTCGATGAAATCGTAAAGCTATACGATTCGTCAGAAAAGGGCATAATAGTTACTTTTTTCTATATAATAGGATTATTAGTTACTCATTGGATTACTTCGGGACATTTCCCACTACGCGATTTATATGAATCATTAATTTTCCTTTCATGGAGCTTCTCCCTTATTCATATAATTTCGTATTTCAAAAAAAATGTTTTAATTTTAAGTAAAATAACGTGGCCAAGTGCTATTTTTACCCAAGGCTTTGCTACTTCAGGTATTTTAACTGAAATACACCAATCTGGAATATTAGTACCTGCTCTTCAATCTGAGTGGTTAATAATGCACGTAAGTATGATGATATTGGGCTATGCAGCCCTTTTATGTGGATCGTTATTATCAGTAGCACTTCTAGTGATTACATTTCGAAAAAACAGAAAGCTTTTTTATAAGAGCAATGGTTTTTTAAACGAGTCATTTTTCTTGGGTGAAAATGTTTTAGAAAATACTTCGTTTTTTTTTTGCTAAAAATTATTACAGTTCCCAATTGATTCAACAATTGGATTATTGGAGTTATCGGGTTATTAGTTTAGGATTTACTTTTTTAACCATAGGAATCCTTTCGGGAGCGGTATGAGCTAATGAAGCGTGGAGGTCATATTGGAATTGGGACCCAAAAGAAACTTGGGCATTTATTACTTGGATCGTATTTGCAATTTATTTACATACTCGAACACATAGAAATTTGCTGGGTGCAAATTCTGCAATTGTAGCGTCTATAGGCTTTCTTATAATTTGGATATGCTATTTTGGGGTCAATCTATTAGGAATAGGGTTACATAGTTATGGTTCTTTTCCATCAACATTTAATTGAATTCAAGACAAGTTATTACAAATACAAGAGCGGGCGGCGCATTGTATGAACCAACATGCGGACCGTGTGAATCATCAATACAATATTTGATTCACACGGTTTTCTACCATATGTAGTTCAATTTCATTGTTTTTACTTAACTTAAGAGTTAAGAGAAGAAAAAAAGAAGACTTTTTTTCATTGTCCAAGAGTGGTTTTAAAAACAAACATAGGTTTTTTTTATTTCAGTCATCCAAATTATCTATAAAAAAAACTAGATAGAATAACTTTGACCTTGTCAATTGCTAATGAAAGAACAAAATCGGGGTATATACCAATACCTATTACGGGTAAAAATATCGAGATTGAAAGAAATAACTCTCGGGGTCCAGAATCAAAAAAAGAATCCTTCGGGGCATTAAGTAGCTTGTATCCATAGAACATCTAGCGTGACATAGATAATGAATAAATAGGAGTTAATATCATTCCAATTGCCATTACAAAAGTAATTAGTAGTTTTGGAATTAAAAGATATTTTTGGCCGGTAATTATTCCAAAAAATACTATCAATTCGGCAACAAAACCACTCATACCTGGTAATGAAAGGGAAACCATCGAAAAGCTACTGAACATCGTGAACATTTTTGGCATTGGAATAGCTATTCCGCCCATTTTGTCAAGATAAACAAGGCGGGTTCTATCATAAGTCGTTCCCGCCAAGAAAAAAAGTGCAGCACCAATAAATCCATGAGAGATTATTTGTAAAAGGGCTCCATTAAGTCCCGTATCGGTTAGAGAAATAATTTCTATAATTATGAAACCCATATGAGAGACAGAGGAATAGGCTATTCTTTTTTTTTTAAAATTCCGTTGGCCAAGAGATGTTGAAGCTGCATAGATTATTTGTATTGTACCTATTATCATCAACCAAGGAGAAAATATAGAATGGGCATGAGGTAATAATTCCATATTGATTCTAATTAATCCATACTCTCCCATTTTTAATAAGATTCCGGCTAGAAGCATACAAGTACTGTAATGTGCTTCTCCATGGGTATCTGGTAACCATGTGTGTAGGGGGATAATGGGCGATTTGACAGCAAAAGCAATAAAAAATCCAATATAGAAGATTATTTCTAAAACCACAGGATATGACTGATTAACTGATGTTTCAAAATTTAATGTTGGTTCATTAGAACCATATAAAGCAACACCCAAAACTCCCATTAAGAGAAAAACAGAACCCCCCGTCGTGTACAAAATAAATTTTGTAGCTGAGTACAGACGTTTCTTTCCTCCCCACATGGCTAGAAGTAGATAAACAGGAATTAATTCTAACTCCCACATGATGAAAAAAAGTAAAAGGTCCCGAGACGAAAATGATCCAATTTGGCCACTGTACATTGCTAACATGAGAAAATGGAATAATCGAGAATCTCGAGTAACTGGCCAAGCCGCCAAAGTCGCTAAGGTAGTGATAAATCCTGTTAATAAAATGGGTCCTATAGAAAGTTCATCTATTCCTAATTTCCAATGGAAATCAAAAAAATCGATCCATTTATAATCCTCCACTAGTTGTATTAATGGATCATCCGATTGGAAATGATAACAAAATTCATAAGTCTTTAGAAGGAGTTCTAAAATACATATACATAGAGTATACCACCTAATTACCCGATTTCCTTTATGGGGAAGAACGAAAATTAAAGAACCCGCAAATATCAAAAAAACAACAATTATTGTTAACCAAGGAAAATAATTCGTAGTAAAGACAAGATACACTTGGACCAAAAACACCCGTGCTCAAAATATTTTTATTTTCGAGCACAGGTTTGTCGGTGAAAAAAATTAAATGGATTCGAGTTGAGTTTTCTCGAATGTATCAATAAGCTAGACCCATACTGCGAGTTGTTTCATGCCATAAATAAACTCGGACACTCAAGAAATCTGTTGGACAAGCGGATTCACATCTCTTACAACCAACACAGTCCTCTGTTCGTGGAGCAGAAGCAATTTGTTTAGCCTTACAACCATCCCAAGATATCATTTCTAATACATCGGTGGGGCAGGCTCAGACACATTGAGTACATCCTATACATGTATCATAAATCTTTACTGAATGTGACATTGGGTCTATACTTTTTTGAATGTTATAAATTTTCGATCTAGTAAACTTAGAAGCGAATCATATATTTAGATACCAGACAAATCAATGAGTTATCATAATTTTCTAATCAACCCCCTTCGGGATTGGCTTATGAAATATGAGAGAGGCCAAAATACTTTGATTTCTTATGTTTTGCAAACAAGATCATACCTTACGTAGCAAACATGCTAATTAAAACCGATTTATCAATATTAGAATCTAGATGATTAATACTAATTATTCAACAAATTTGATTGGTTGATACGAGTTGATTTTCTGTTATGGTAAATTGATGAAACAATAGCTAGTCCAATGGCTGCTTCAGCAGCTGCAATAGCTGTAACAAAAATTGAGAAAATGTCTCCTTTTAATTGACGATTATCAAAAAAATCAGAAAATGTTACAAAATTTATATTAACCGCATTCAATATAAGTTCAAGACACATAAGGTCTCTAACCATATTTCGACTTGTGATCAATCCATAGATACCGATAGAAAATAAATAGGCACTCAAAACAAGTACATGCTCGAGAATCATTAAACAACTCCTTATTAATCTTGACTCCTTTCAATATGAAGAACAATTCAACCAATTTAATTGACTAGTATATAACAAGTATGGAACAACGAAATATATTGGTACTAGATTGACCTAAAGTCTTTCTATTTATACAGCTGAAATTCAAATATAATTGAAGGAAAATGAATGTGATAAGACAGAACAAAATTTTATTTGAATTTCAAGTTTTAATAGAAATTTTTTATTGCCGAGCTACAACAATTGCACCTATTAAAGCAACTAAAAGGATTATTGAAATAAGTTCAAATGGAAGAAAAAAATCTATTGATAAATGAATTCCAATTTGTTGACTATTACTTAGAAAATCTTTCTTTATAATCTGGTTTGATCTTGTAGTCCAAATAATACCGTACCATGACGTATCTGAAATAGTAGTAATTAGTGAAATAAAAAGACTTATACAAACCATCAAAGTAATTCCATCTCCTACGGTCCAAAGATGAAAATCTTTGTAATATTCTGAACCATTCATGAACATCACAGCAAAAATGATTAAAACATTTATAGCTCTTACGTAAATAAGTAGCTGCGCAGCAGCTACAAAATAGGAATTAGATAGAATATAGAATAACGATGTACAAAAAAGAACCAACCCCAAGGAAAAGGCAGAATAAATTGGATTGGGAAGTAATACCACTCTTAGACCCCCTAATATAAGACCCGATCCTAGAAAGACTAAAAGAAAATCATGTATTGGTTCAGATAAATCCATTTTTTATAAAAAATCAAAAACGAAGAATTTCATGACTTTATTGACCTGACCAGGAAAAAAGAAGTTTTTCTATTTTTTATGATACTTTTCAATTGTTAATTGAATGAAATTGTAATGGGTATGAATTGACGTAGATGTTTTTATTTTATTGGACCACTATCAATTCTTTATTCGTCGAAAGAGTAGCTTAAACCTATCTATTTTTGATATCATTTATCTACTTTAAAACCATTACTATTATAATATAGAAATCCGTTTTGTTTTCAATCTAAATTAAGCTAGGAGTCTCATTAAGCAATCACTAGTTTGAATTGACCAAGCAAAAATCTCATTCTTTTAGATACGAACTAAGCCTTAGTAATTCGTATTTTTTTTCGAATCAAATTAGGGATTTATTCATTGTTTATTTGAAGTAAATTCGAAATTGTTCGAATTGTGTAATCATCAATTACTGACATTGGTAAGCGACCCAAAGCGATTTGATTATAATTCAATTCGTGACAATCATAAGTAGAAAGTTCATATTCTTCGGTCATTGATAAACAATTTGTTGTGCAATACTCAACGCAATTACCACAAAATATACAGATTCCAAAATCAATACTGTAATTAAGCAATCGTTTCTTTCGAATATCAGTTTCCAACTTCCAATCAACAACGGGTAAATCTATAGGACATACATGCACACATACTTCACAAGCAATGCATTTATCAAATTCAAAGTGTATTCAGCCTCGGAAACGTTCCGGTGTGATCAATTTTTCGTAGGGGTATTGAATAGTTACAGGTAAACGATTTGCGTGGGACAGAGTAATCATGAAACCTTGGCCGATGTATCTGGCGGCTCGTATTGTTTGTTGACCATAATTTATGAATTCAGTTATCATAGGGAGCATATTTAGAATATCTATAAAAAAGATTTTATGCTTGTTTCTTTCTCTTGTTTGAGACAAGTCGTGAATCTAGAATATTGTGGTCTTTTACAGTGAAAGAAGTTGGGACGAGGTTGTCAATAATAGATTACCTAGAGAAATAGGTAAAAGAAATTTCCACCCAAGATTTAATAGTTGGTCCATTCTCAGCCTCGGTAAAGTCCATCTTGTTGCAATAGGAATGAACAAAAACAAATAAGTTTTGGCTAATGTGATAAAGATACCAATTAGTGTTCCAAAGACTTTACCCCTTTATTTATGCCAAATACCTTAGGAACAAATATGTACGGAATAGAAAGATTCCAACCTCCCAAGTAAAGAACTGTTACAAATAATGAAGAAACTAGTAGATTCAGATATGAAGCAATGTAATAGAAACCAAATTTGATACCTGAATATTCGGTTTGATACCCTGCTACTAATTCTTCTTCTGCTTCTAGTAAATCAAAAGGTAATCTTTCACACTCGGCTAGAGAAGAAATTAGAAAAACGATAAACCCGATGGGTTGACGCCACAAATTCCACCCCCAAAAACCATATTTTGATTGCGCTTCCACTATATCAACTGTACTTGAACTGTTAGATAATCATAGTCGATGATAACATCACTGTGCCCATCGCTATTACAGAACCGTACATGAGATTTTCACCTCATACAGCTCCTCAGAGGTCACAAATAAATCTAAGGGCCCTTTCCGACTCTTTATCTTGATATGTTTGTCAGATAGAGTCAACATCTATCCTAAGGTCCTAAATTAGACCAATGGAATTCTGTCTGCTATATTTAAAACTAATAAATAAGTGCTTCTGAATTGATCTCATCTTTTAAGAATTTTAATTTTTCTTTGTTGATTAATAACCTTATCATTAAATAAAATGCGCTTTATAGCAATATCCTATATACATTTCAACTTCGAATTTTCAATTACGAAAAATATTAGAGAGTCCATTAGTTCATGAATCATGAAAAAAATCTTCTCTCTCTAAATCGAAATCAAAAATTAATTATAGGAAAGAAAGAATTAAAAAAAAAAAGACATCCCCCCTTTTTGCTTTTGCAATTTGATTCTTTTCCTTCTATTTCGATTTATTTTATTTCATTCCTATTCTCCTTTCTCAGAAAAAGGGCCTTTCTTTAACCAAAGTAAACGATTACTTCGTTCTTGATAGTTATTACTTACTAAGTGGATAGGAACATACTCTGGATCAGAATCGTGGGGAGTACTTCTTGATCATTTCTACGAACGCAAAGCCCCAATTCGAATTCCTTTTATGTACAGAAATATCCTCTTGGATAACTTCCATAATCTCAATTACTAATCTTTTGTATATCTTGGTCTTCCTAACCATCCATTCATTTTTGCTTTCAACCACTCGTTGTGGAAATCCATCTATGGTAATAGACGGTAAAAACCCCATAAAGTTGATACAGTTGATCTTTTCAACCCACTTCAAGCTATCATGACAATTCATCAATCTTGGGGTAAACAATCTCTCTTGCGTATGTTTACTTTTTTCACCATTTGATTCTTGTACATAGGAAATGAGACTCAACCTTTTTACTGCAAATTTAGAAGCCGTTTTCTTTCACTCATATAACTATCTGGTTTAGTTCATCAACTCAAATGCTGAAGAAAAATTAAAATATATATAGTCAATCAAATCTTTTTATCCTTGTTTCTAGAGTTTCTAGAAATAAAAGAATTTGGAGAAATTTTAGGTCTCACCGAATCACACGTAGAGATATTGATAACACACATAGAGCTAATGGTATTTCATAACTAATTGATTTGGCATCTGCCCGTAAACCACCTAAAAAGGAAATTTTATTATTTGATCCATATCCCGACATAAGAAGTCCAACGGGAGCAATACTTGAAATGGCAATCCATAAAAAAACACCAATACTAAGATCGGCTAGAACAAGGTGATCGCCAAAAGGAATTACTGAATAACTTAGAAAGATAGATATTACTGCTATGGATGGTCCGATACTGAATAAACGAGTATCTCCTGTAGATGGAATAAGGTTCTCTTTCAAAAGTAGTTTTGTCCCATCTGCTAAAGCTTGAAGAATTCCTAAAGGGCCAGCATATTCAGGTTCGATACGTTGTTGTATTACCGCAGATATTTCTCTTTCTAACCAAACAATTACTAGTACACCTATTGTGATTCCTAACACAAGAGTCAAAATAGGGACAAGCATCCATATGATCCCATAGGCTTCTTTTAAGGATTCCAATTTGGAAAAAGAATTGATAGTCTCTATTTCTGTTGTATCAATTATCATTTCAACGATCAACTTATCCCATAATGATATCTATGCTACCTAGTATTGTCATAATATCAGCTAATTTCATTCTTTTAACTAACTGAGGAAGAATTTGCAAATTGATAAAACCTGGTGGGCGAATTTTCCATCTCCAAGGAAAAACGCTCTGATTTTCTATGATAAAAATCCCTAAATCTCCTTTTGGGGCTTCAACTCTCACATAAAGTTTTTGTTTCGACAATTCAAAAGTTGGAGAAGGTTTTTTACTAATAAACCGATATTCAAAATCATTCCATTCAGGATCTTTTAATCTGTCAAAACGTTGGATTTCTAATTTTTCATAAGGCCCTCCTGGAATTCCTTCCAGATCCTGTTGAATAATCTTTATGGATTCTGTCATTTCACCGATTCGTACTAAATAATGAGATAATGAATCCCCTTCTCGTTGCCATTGAACCTGCCAATCAAATTCGTCGTAAGAATCATAATGATCAACTTTACGAAGATCCCATTCTATTCCGTAAGCTCGTAGTATTGCTCCTGATAAACCCCAATTTAATGCCTCGTCTTGCCTAATAATGCCTATGCCTTCAACTCTTTCTAAAAAAATAGGATTTCGGGTAATAAGTTTTTGATACTCAGCAACCCCTGTTGAAAAATAATCGCAAAAATCCAAACATTTATCTACCCAGCCATAGGGTAGATCGGCAGCCACTCCTCCAATACTAAAATAATTATGAATCATTCGCATACCGGTAGTAGCTTCGAATAGGTCATATATCAATTCTCTTTCTCAAAAAATATAGAAGAAAGGGGTCTGCGCACCAATATCCGCCATAAAAAGACCGAGCCATAACAAATGAGAAGCGATCCGACTCAACTCCAACATAATGACTCTGATATAGATAGCCCTTTTAGGTACTTGAATATTGCCTAATTGTTCGGGTCGATTTATGGTTATTGCTTCTGTGAACATAGTAGCTAAATAATCCCAACGTGTTACATAAGGTAAGTATTGTATAATTGTTCGGTTTTCCGCAATTTTCTCCATCCCTCTATGTAAATAACCCAATATTGGTTCGCAGTCGACAACATCTTCACCATCTAGAGTAACGATGAGTCGAAGAACACCGTGCATTGATGGGTGTTGAGGCCCCATATTGACTATCATGAGGTCTTTTCTTGTAGTTGGTGCAGTCATAAGTTTTTTAACGATTCATTCTTCCATGAATTACTGAAAATGAAAAGAAGTTCATCAAAAATCAATCAAAACATATAAGTGAAAACGAAATGACTCTTCAAATTAATCAAATTAACGAGTTTTTGTCTCTTGAATGTCCAACTGATTAATTAATTCTTTATAACGTACTCTATTTTTTTTGCCAAATAAGCTAGCAGTCGTTGACGTTTTCCCAAAATTTTCTTCAAAACTCTCTGAGATAAATAGTCTTTTTTGTGCAATTCTAAATGTGAAGTAAGTCTCCGTATCTTATTGGTGAAATTGAATACTTGAAATTCAACATATCCTCTCTTTTCTTCTTGAGAAATAACTGAAATGACAGAATTTTTTACCATAAATGAATTTCCCCTTTCTTTATTTTACAGATATGGATTTTATTGAATTTTATCGATCAGTAATAATAATGCCAGTAATTTGAACGTGGTATATAGACTTAATTTCTTTATGAACCCCTAATTTTATCAATTCCAATAAATTAATCAAATTTAAAATTTGATTCACATAGGAATCCAAAAAGAAAAAGTTGGTAGGTACGTTTTTTTCATTCACAAAAGCGAATAATTTAAACCTAAAATCCGAAAATGAAGAAGATTCCGTTGATTAATTTCTAGATCTAATCGATACCTTATTGATTTAGTATCGTCTACTCGAATTAGATTTGAATAAGATGTAAGACAAGGCATGTGTGCATTTGTTTTCTTTCATATACTCTATACGAGACAGGGTATATAGTAATATCAATTAATTTTCAATCGTGGATACATATGTATCCTTAAGATACTGAAACGGCTACCATTGTTGGTATCAAACCAATAACGATTCATACAAGCTAAATCTTCTAATCGATAATTAGGCCAAAGAAAGAACTTTAATTTAATTAATTCATTTTTATCTTTATAAAGAGGTTTCCTTACATCCAAAAATTTACTCCAGTTTTTTACATTAGTTTCATTGGAAAATACTTAATTTCTATCGACGCCATTCCAATTCAAAGAATTAAAAAAACTTCGAATTCTCAATTCTCTACGACGTCTAGACCATAAAATATTTTCACGAACAAGCAAATCAAAATGATTTTTATCAACATAAATACCTATGGTTTGATACATAATAAATTGTCCATTATTTTTTACAGACAATCGAATAGGTTCGATAATCAATAACCCCTTCTTCATCAATTCTGTAAGAGGTAAATTCGCCTGAATCAGCATTATATCCAAACTCATTTCTCTCCTTTGAATTGACGATATAGCAATTTTGTTTGGGTATATCAGTCGAAGCAGGAGACAATATACCTTTACATTTTCAATTATTCTTTGATTCAAAGTATCGTTCCATCTCAATTGAAAAAGCAAATAACGTTTCAAGAACAAATCTAGTTCTGCTTCCATGTTGCTTTTGTATTGTTTTTTATTTTTACCCTTCTTTGTGTTTGATTCCGCGTAATCTTTTTCAAGATCGTTTTGATGTTTTGAGAAAACAGGGCCCAGATTTCCTTTGTTTTTTATATCTGATCCACGCTCTCTTTTTCCTTGACTTGCGGGTTCTTTTGCTTCTTGAATTCGATTCTTTATTTTTTTATTTGATGGTATAAAAAAGTTTTTTTTTGTTTTTATTGATATTTTGATTTTTACTAACATTTTCATTTGTATTCAAATTTAAAAGAAGTAATTTGCTTGGTATAATCCACGGTTTTATTTTATATACATTATAAAGTAGTACAAATTCTGGGAAGAACCAAAATTCCATATCCAATATGGGACGATTAAATATTTTTTCATTCATTCCCATCCAATCAAAAAAGTCTTTTTTCGAATTTTTTTTAGTTTTTTCTGGATTTTGATGAGTTGTAAGATAAAAAACTACTTTTTTATTAATTATTTCATAATTATTAATACCAATTTTAGTATTTCGATTACTGCTGGTATCGATCTTAACCCAGACCTCAATATCTCCTTTTCGTCTAACAGAAAAATGGAGAATTTTCCAATCAAAATATTTTCTATATTTTCTATCGAGATTTCTTTCTATATGTAGATGTAGAAGATTGCCTTTTATTAGATAATTATTGATATGAAGATTGTCGGGCATATCAAAAGGGTTGTGTTTGGGCGTGTTGGAATTATAAGAAATTTTGAAGTTCTTATTTACTTGAAAGGGTAATCTAGAAATAAATGAGTAACTTTTATTTTCATAATTAATCGATTTATATGATAAAAGATCATATCTATAACATTTTTTAAAATTATCTTTTTGGTTTGATAATGAATAGAGTTCAGAATCATTTTCTTTTTTTGTAATGAATTAATTGGTCTTTTTCATATGAATTCCATTTGTTTAAGTTTCTATTTTTATTTTGAGCCATACAATTTTGATTAACCCTAGTTCTCCATTTTTTTGGCATTAATCTAGACCATCTAATCTTAGATAAATCGTATTGATAATGCCGTCTTAACCAGTTTTTCCATTGATTGATTCTATAACTCTGAGGTTTTTTATGTTTTAATTCAGAATGAAATATTCCTAGTGTTCTAAAATAGTCCTTTATTTTAGTCTTAAGGAAAAAAGACGTTCTGTTATATTGAAGAACAGATTTAAATTTAGACAAATTAATAACTTGGGTTTGTGATAATTTGTAAAATACATATGCTTGTGACAAGTAGGATAAATCAAAAAAACTATGTGAATTTTTCTTACTAATATTATAAATATTATAAAGTGACTTTTTTATAGTCGAAATAAAGATAAAGTTAATTTTTTTTATTATTAATTTTTTCTTGATTTATTTCATTATTGGAAATGTATTTGTCAATCAGTTTCTTTGTTGATTTAAGACGGAGTTGTGTATTAATTCTTGTAATATTAATGATAGATAAAAATAGATCGATGTATAATCTTTGAATGAATCATTTTCTAAAATAATGGAATTAACATATTAATCGAGTATTTCTTTTTTTTAATATTTGGAAAATATTTTTTGGCGATTTAGGACTAATGTCTATTTCTGGAGTTACTTTCTTTTTCTCTTTTGTAATTCTTTCTATTTGATTTTTGATTGTACTTGTTCTATCAGTCAAATCCTTCATTTTGGTTTCTATCAGTGAAGAATTTGGCCAATTTCCAGATTCAATTTGACTAAATGATTCATTAATTATTTGATTACTAATTAGATAATCTTTTTCTTTTTTTCGTTTCATTCAATTCAGATATTTCTTTGAATCTAAATAATACAATTGGATTTATGTTTGAAAGTTCTTTTTTTTATTTTTTTAGAAATAGAATATTTTTTATAAGCCATTTTTTTGGTTTCTTTTGAAACTCTTTGAAATAATTTTGTTTTTCCTTTTAAAACTTTTTGAGTTATAGTTATAAAAGTTATAAAATATTTCTTTTTACATTTTCCAATTTTTTTTTTTTTGAGTTCCTTAAAAATGGGCTCAGAAAAGGAAGGGCGCTTTCGGGGAGAACCAAAGGGAATTTCAGCTTCCATTCCCAAAACTGTTAAAAAACAAAAATCATCTTTTTGTTTTTTCTTTTTCATCAGCTCTACACGGGAGGGGTGCAGTTTAGATATATGCCAAGGTTTCAGACAAAAAGGAAATAAAATTTTGATCTGAATCCCATCGCTCAACCAATTTTGTGGAAATTGTGTTTCTGATAATTGAACACCATTATAAGTACATTTAATATGCATTTTTCTATTCCATTCCTGCAAATCCTCAGAACATTCAGGAAGTTGCAAGAATAACATACGCCCGAGATTTTTGGCCATTATTAATGAAGGTAATACAACATATTTTTGAAGAATTGATTGAGTTATTAACATGTAACCTCTTATTAATCAGTCCAGAGATATCAAAAGAAAAAAGACGGGGGGAGGGGGGGGGGGGGTTATTCTGTCGATAAAAAGGGGGGAATGCGCATTTGCTTGAAATAGTTTCCAAATAACTGTTTTTCGCCTTTGAGCCCACACAGAGCCTGTAATTATACCTCGCCGAAAATCGGATTGTTGCGAACAGATTATTAAAGGAACTTCCTCGTTGGTCTTATTAGGATCCTTCTTCTCGTTGTTGGCAGTAAAAATAACTACACGTTTGAATCTTCTTAAATGAATTTGATAATCTACTGATAGGCCATCTTCAAATTTACCCAATTGTTGGTCCAATTCGGTGATTAATTTATATGATCAGAGAGGTTTTTTTTACTGATTTCGTTTATTCCAATCGATTTGTTTCTAGATTTTGTCTCATTAGGATCAATTGCGTTGAATACAAATTTTAAAAATTTTGTTCTTTTTTCTGAATTCGTTCTTACCTGTTCTTGGTCTGAAAATAAAGAAAGGTCTTTCAAATTTAAACTCGATTTTGGTTCGTTACCAAATTCATTGATTAAAGTTAAGAACTTGTCAATTTCTGTTGATAATGGTTTTTTATTAATCGTATCCACTTTTTATTCAAATTCTTGGTAATCAGTATTCGGAAGAAAGATAGTATGAATCCTATTTAGTCTAACTCTCTCTTTCAAATTTTCTAGCGAATTATTGTTTATGATTGAAGGTGAAACCCCTTTTTTGATTGTTCCTCGATATGGTCCATTTAACAAAGGATCGTACATTTTAGGCATGTATTCTTTTTTAGTATCATCATTACACAATCTAGTCCTTGTTTCAAGTATATCTAGAGAAAGAGATTCCTTGTCTAGAACTTCAAGTCGATTTAAAAATTCCTTATTCAGATTATTACTTTTTTCTTTGTTGGTAGAAACCCACTGATTGTCCAGTTCACGAGGGAGCGTTTTTTGGAGTGACAATAGGGGTATCTTTCTTTTTATCATTTTCAAAAAAGTTGATAAACTTGGCGGCTAAGTAAAAGATATTCTTTGTTTTCCATCACTTTTACATGTGTCAAAAAAATATTGTGACATTTCAGTTTTTACGGCTTGGTCAAATTGATTATTCTTTATGTAGCGAAATAGTTGATTCCACCGATTATAATCGAAAAGAATACTCACAAAAGGTTTTTTAAACCCGAAGAGGTCTTGATTTTCATTTTCGTTATCAAGCAATTGCAATTTGAAATTTTCTGTATTACCCGTGTTATTATTATTATTATTCAGATAAGAATCTTTTTTATCATAAATTTCACAATTACTAGTATTAATATTTCTATAGCCTCTCTCTGTAAGGTGAGAGTGGAATTTATCCTTTATTTTGTCCTTTCCATTCACTCGAATTTCTTCCATTTCATCGATTTTGTCCGGATCCGACCCTTCTTCCGAAAAAGGGGAAGGAGAAGGATAAGGATCTTCTTCAGTGGATCCCTTTTGAAAAAGGGAAGGAGAAGGATAAGGATCTTCTTCAATGGATCCCTCTTGAAAGAGGGAAGGAGAAGGATAAGGATCTTCCTCAATGGATCCCTCTTGTTCCTGTTTAGTCCCCTTCATTTCGAAAGCAGTTTCTACATCTCTTTCTTCCTTACTTTCCTCCCTTTCTTCTGTTTTTGAGGCCTCTTTCAGTTTCTTAGATTCTTTCAGTTTCTTATTAAGAATGGGTGAGGGTATTCTGCCTATATAGTAGACACAGGTAATAAATAAGAGAATACTAAAGATTCGAGCCATAGAATTTCTCAATTCTAACACAAGGTACTTATTAGATCGAATGTACTTATTTGATCTAATAGAATGATTTTGCCGTATCCAGACTAATACCAATCCAAGCCATTTCATGAATAAAATGTGACCAATTAACCAACCAACAAAACCACTTGTTACAAATAAGATCTTGTTGTTGCATCGAAAGAGATAAATGTTGACTAATCTGGCTAACATTGAACTTGGTAAAATGAAATGGTTGAATAATTAAAAAATGAGATTATTCAGGAATACACATTGAATACTGAGATTACGCATTGAATTTCTGGTAGTAGATCCATAATCAAAAAAGTGGTTGTGATTGTTCCAGAAGAAATGAAACAAAAGATATGGTAGAGCTAGGACAGTAATTGTATGAGGTCTACCCAATGCTAGATGTAGAGGCGCATAATAGATCGATATGAACATCATGAGCTGTCCCGTAATAAACCAGTTGTTGCTAATTTGATCCAAATTCCTAAGTTCTTTAAAGGGTAAAGTCATGTGACAAAATAAGAGGAAATTGGGTGAGTATGATGCTTTAGAATGTATTGGTGCTTGAAATTATTATGAAAAAGAATTGCTATCATAAGAGGTGTGTTATGAAAAAAAAAAGGAAAGGAAAACTGAAAAGTTAGTTATGTTTAAAATTGAAAAAGAGGAGAAAAAGGGGAGGTAGAATAAAAGAAAGTAGAAAGGTTATTTAAAAGAAAGCATAAATGACATAATGTGATGTATTAAAGCGCTTAGGAACATAGTCACTATTTCTGGCCAAAATAGTCCTACCCGTCCCTTAGCCTACATTACAACCAGCAAAAGACCTATTTGATCCTAAGCTTGGCATTCTGATATTTAGTGGAGCATTACACTAAGGGCAAGCCTATGGTCATCAGCTGCAGCATATGAATTCTTTGTGAGAGTGAGAGCAAGGATACTCGTATACCCATGTTTCGATAAATATACTATACTTGTGAGTGATTATGGGTAATATATTGTGAGACACACATGGTTGATGAGTTTTGGGTAGTCGTGTATGATTCTTTGTGCCTTAAACTTTTTGAATACAAATTGACCATCATCACGAGTCTATGTTGGAGATTGAATTGTTTCTACTAATGATCAGAAAACTACTCTTTGTTGATAATTGTCGTGCTTGCCTTGATGAATATTTTGTGTTGTTACTGTGAAACCCTAAGTAGATGTTTAGATGGACATGATAGTTTGTTCGAGGACGAACAAAGCTTTAAGTGTGGGGTGTTGATGATAGGCGAATTTACATGCCTAAAGTACTATATTTTACCCATATTTTAGATAAGTTTTGAGGACAAATTATATAATTCATGCACTTTTAGTCCTTTTTCCTGTAAGTGAGCTAACAAACGTGATTAGCAAGTTTTCAGGTATAAATGATGCAGAATTCAGCATTTTATGGATAACTTGAGGCCAAAGAAAGCTTCACGAAAGGAGAAAAGCAAAGATTGGACGCCAAGGACCAAAAGTGACGCATGGAAAATCTGTCCCGGGCAAAAACAGCAATTCTAAAGACTTTGGGATTAGCATTAACTTATTAGGATTAGGATAAGGATGCAGTAACCTAGTAGGATTAAGATAAGTACTCAGTAGCTTAGTAGGAATAGGATATGGGTGTTATAAATACCCTATTTTGCTGGAGATTTTCATAATTCCCATCCACCTATCCATCCATTAATTCATACATTCAACTCTTACAATTCAACTCATTCATCCTATTTTCTATTCAATTCTATTTTCTTTTATTCGGCATTTAGTACTATTCACGTTACTTTCTGACAGAGAAACCACGACCCTTGTGACCAACGTGATATCATGATGTTTATTGTGATCTCCGTTGTAATCATGAGTAGCTAAAATTCTCTGTTGGGGTTATGGAAGCCTTATGAGATACTATCTATTGCTATGAGTTTGTGAATTCGTGACACGTATGCTGCTTATAGCATTATTCTCTTCATCTTAATCTAAATTCTTTGTGGTTGCAAACACTTGAATACGCCAGTATAGCATTAACTTGTTCGAAAGAAAAGTTATATGTCTGGAAAAGAGATAATGTCAAGGTAATAGGGCACCAACCCCTGTTAAAAAGTTAGTGCCGTAACTGGATTAACCTCTTGGAGAATTTGTACCGTTAGATACGCTTTAAGCTTGAAAGAGTTAAAGTGAAATAATCCTTGTTAGGTCGAAAGACGCTTGGATTTACCATAGAATACAATTCTCTATAAGCACATGCATGTCTGAATTCCGCATAACTCATAGCCAATAGAGACGTATAACTCATAAGGTGGACATAACCCCAACTCTCAATTCTCATTGGTAAAACATCTTACTAAACATTCTTTCTTTTTACTTTGTTATTTTCTGTTTTACTCTACTATTTTGTTCACATCAATTGCACGTTACAATCCCCCCTCTTTTACGAGACTTGAACCAAAAGTCTAATAATCATTACTTACTTGTTGACCGACTATTCTCTGTGGGATCGATACCTAACCCAGTTGGGTTATATATTTGACAACGACCGCTTTACACTCTTACGAGAGCTATAAATTGAGCGTTATCAAAAATTGGCGCCGTTGCCGGGGAATACGGTTGTCAACTAAGTTAGTGATAGTTACTAGACCCTTTGGTCAAAGATTCTCGTACTTTACTTTTAGTTGTTGTTTTTGTTTTCTGCAGGTTTTTATTCAGTGCATGCCCCATACTCGAAGTTCTGGTCAACCGTTATTACCTATCAATCCTGAACCACAACGTATTGGCAGAATGGAGGCACAACACAAAATTGAAAGGATGGCTGCTCAACATGAACAGGCGAGACTAGCTGCTCTAGCCGCCGCTCAAGTGCATCAACAGAATATTGATAACCCTGGGCGAGCAATAAATCTTGACGATGAGGATCTAGGTGATGACGAGTTACTAAACCCTAGGCGTGATGCTGAGATAGTAACACCTGCTAACAAAAGAGATCGTCAAGCTAGGTTTAGGCATGAACGCCGACCTGTGCAACCAGCATTCGACGATGATGATGATGATCTTGATGGAGCCGGAGCTACAGGAGCCATTATTCCTCCACCATTGGCACCCGGAGCCAAGTTCAACATCATAAGCACCATGATTCAGTTATTGCAACCCAAGGGATTATTTGGTAGACTAGCAGGCGATGATCCGAATATGCATCTGATCAACTTTATTTCTACATGCAAGTCGTTTGACAATCCTGGCGTTGGTCAGAATACAATTCGATTACGCTTATTTCCATTGTCTCTGTCTGGGGAGGCAACTCTATGGTTGAATGGGCTAACTCCTGATTTTATTACAAACTGGAGGCAATTGAAAGACGCTTTCCTAGAAAGATTCTTTCCGCCATCCAAAAGAGCACAATTGAGAGATGAAATCAGCAACTTTTGGCAGCTTCCAACCGAAGCTCTTCATGAAACATGGGAGAGGTTCAAGACGAAGCTTATGCGGTGCCCAAACCATCATATGATCAATGTCCACTTAATAGAGATACTATACAGAGCCTTGAATTCAATAACTAAACCAGTGGTGGATAATGCAGATGGAGGATCATTTATGGACCTCACCTTTGGTCAGGCAAGCAATATGCTAGATCAGATGACGAAGCAAAGTAGAGCTTGGAATACCAGGGATTCTGAGGTAGCAAGCCCCACTTTATATATTGGCATGACTGCAGACCAAAGGAGAAGAGAAGAAGAACGCGATCAAGATATGGAACACATGAAAACACAAGTGGATCTTCTTACAAAGCATCTATTATCAGGGAAGACCAAAAAAATCAAAGCTGTTACATCAAAAGAAAGAGACGAATCTGATTCGGAAGAAGAAGCCAACTACTTGAACAATCAGGGGGGTTT
Source organism: Capsicum baccatum var. pendulum (assembly GCA_030864225.1). Taxonomy (NCBI): domain Eukaryota; kingdom Viridiplantae; phylum Streptophyta; class Magnoliopsida; order Solanales; family Solanaceae; genus Capsicum; species Capsicum baccatum. The sequence continues at coordinate 6,536,335 of CM061556.1, forward strand.
CCGAGGCAATGCCCAAGGAAACCAAGGTCAGAACTATTATGATAAATCTGGAAACAAGGACCAAGGTAGTTGGAAGAACAAGAATGATAATAGTGGTCTGTATGTTCTCCCAGGAAGACGTGACGCCACTGCATCTGGTTCTGGAAATATGGAAGATATGATGGCTAAACTGTTGAAAGGAGTGGAGGCAACCAGCGCAGGAGTAACGGAGGTAATAGACGATTTGTCCTCAATGAAGTAATTGGTTGACTTGTATTCCACTTCAATAAAACAAATAGAGCAGCAATTGAGCCAACTTTCAGCAGTACTCAATCAAAGAAAGGCTGGCACTTTACCAAGCGACACTGTGCAAAATCCAAGGAACGATGGATCATGCATGGCTATTACTACAAGGAGTGGTAAGGTGCTGGAAAATTCATCTCAAAGCAAGCAAGTGGCCGAAAATAAAGAAGATGAGGACGCCATTGACGCTTACCAAGACATCCATGACGTCACCCCTAGTACGTTGCAGTCTGAAAAGGCCAAAATTCGGAAGCAAGAGGAGAAGAAAGTCGTGGAGAAAATAATTCCACTTCCACCACCACCTTTTCCTCAAAGATTGAAGAAGCAGGAAGATGATACAAGGTTCAGTAAATTCATGACGATGCTAAAACAACTGACCATTAATGTTCCGTTAGTGGAGGCACTAGAACAAATACCTGGGTATTCAAAATTTATGAAAGATCTTTTGACAAAGAAGCGGGCAGCAAGCTATGAGTTGACAGACACTATGCATCACTGCTACCCGATCACTAGTTCAGAAGAAGGCCGACCCCGGTGTATTCACTATTCCTTGCACCGTTGGATCTATGAATTTTGCCAAGGCATTGTGCGATCTGGGTGCTAGCATAAATTTGATGCCACTATCCGTCTACAGGAAGTTGGGGTTAGGCGATCCGACACCAACCAATATGAGGCTCGTGATGGCTGATAGGTCGGTAAAACGACCTGTGGGTATCTTGAATGATGTGTTGGTGAAGGTTTCTTCATTCATCTTTCCTGCAGACTTCGTAATTCTGGATTGTAAGGTGGATTCTGAAGTTTCCATAATCTTGGGATGTCCTTTCCTTGCAACAGGAAGTGTGCTTATTGACATGAGAGCTAATGAGCTTTTATTTCGGTTGAACGAAGAAGTGGTCCGCATTGATATATGCAAAGCAATGAAGCAGCCCAGCGATATAAATGTGTTCTCTGTAGCTGATGTTCATTATGAGGATAAGAAAGCATTATCTGTAGAGAAACAGCTTACTGTTGAGCCATTGTCTGCTGCGCTACTGAATGTTGAGCATGAGGACGATAAAGATTATAAAGAAACTATGTGTGCTCTAACAGAAATAGAGTCCTATTCTCATACTCCTAAGCAGCCGGACCTTGATCTTAAGAATCAATCGTCACCAACAGCGAAGACTTCCATTGAAGAGCCACCAGTGCTAGAATCGAAAGAGCTCCCCAATTGTCTAAGGTATGCGTTCTTGGGAAGTGGAAATACATTTTCGGAGAGTGTGGCGGATGATTTAAGTAAACAGCACGTAGAGGCTCTCATCTCTGCTCTGAAGAGATACAAGAGAGCTATGGGTTGGAAGATTGATGATATAATTGGTATCCCTCCTGGGATATGTATGTACTAGAGTCATCTCGAAGAAGATTGCATGCTTACAAGTAAGTATCAACGCCGTCTGAATCCATTCAGAAAACGATGCTCCATCTATCTCAATGAAGTCTAAGTAATCGAGGTAACTATGTCGTGCCGCGACAATAAATCAAGCACTAGATGGGAGGCAACCCATCGTTTGTTTTATCGTTCCTTTTACTTTTGTTTTACTAAATAAAAATCCAAAAAGAAGAGTCGAGCCACGACCAAAACTAAGACGCTAGATGGGAGGCAACCCATCGTTCTAATCATATTTTTTTGTTTTTGAGTAAATGTAGGTACAAGAAGGAGATTGGTTTCAAATTTTGAGTCGGAAGTATTGCACGTTGAAGGTGGTAAGTTAGGAATGACGAAGCAAAAGGCTATGGATTGGTCATTGCTTATGAAAATATAGGCAACAAACAAGGCAAGGCCTATGTAAATTTAGGCCATGATCAAGGCAAAGCCTATACTATGGCCTAAGCTCTCGGAATCTAGTGTGCCATAGCATAGGTGCCGCCCATGCCCAAGAATGCCATAGCATAGGCGCCGCCTATGCCAATGCCTTTTGTCTCTGAATCTCATATGCTATGGCATAGGCGCCACCTATGCCTAACAATGCCATGGCATAGGCGCCGCCTATGCTCAACAATGCTATGCAAAAGGCGCCGCCTATGCCAAGCATAGGCAAAGCAAAAGGCGCCGCCTATGGTCACTTCTTGTCTCCAAATCCGATTCTAAATGGGTCAAAACCCGACCCAAGCTTGTCCTATAAATAAGAGACTTAGTCTTATACCAAAAACACATTGCAAACCTAGCATAAGCGCCGCCTACCTCTCCAAATCCTCTCAAAAATTTTCCTTTTTCTCTTTTACTTTGCAAGAACATCATCCGAGGTCATCAACCAAGTAAGTACTACTTTGTTCTTCATTTATATTCCGTAAGTACTACACTACTACGCATATTATGAATTGCTAAATCTTGAAGTAGTATTGGTGATTTGAATGTGGTTGATGTGTTGTGATACAACTAAGTGAGTGAAAGAATATGTAACAATAATCTTAACATGTTTCCAACTTGAATTTGATTTTGATGCACTGCCATACCTTTGCGGAATTGACATGGTCAAGAAAATTGCATAATCTTATCAATAGAAATCTTACATGTTGGAATGATTTGTTCATCAAGATGAGAATTATTGTTGACTACCAACATATGAGGTTGTGATTATTTTTAAATGCTATACCTTAATTCAATCTCTATGTAGTAGTCTTGATATATCAAACATGAAAGCATTGCCAAGATTTCAAGAAGTATGACTGCACTGATTATATAGTTGGAATATAGCGCCTAAAACGTATATCGATGAAGTCTGAGTAATCGACAAACTTTCACCTCACTAGTTTGTGCCAACAAACCAAGTGTGGGGTGGTGCCACTACTGCCTGTTTATTGATTGTATCCACTGAGATGATGCTAACTTGACTATCGTTATAATCTCAGGTACAATGGCACCCAAAGCAAGACAAGGCAAAGATAAAGCAACCACTTCACAAAAAGGCAAGAAAAGAGGAAAAAAAGAGCAAGGAGAATCATCCTCGATGCAAGTACCACGCCGCATGTTCGGAATTAAATGGGTCCTCGAGGAGGAAGCAAAGGAGTGGTATAGGAACAATAAAGAGAGAAAATATGTTCATGTGGACTTGATACACAAAGAAAGCCTAGCAAAGAAAGAACCGCGCATGTTGGCCAAGATCATGGCGTTACATCTTGATTTCATCTTACGAGATATGGGAGAATGCAATCTCGATTTAACAAGAGAATTCTATGCCAACTGGTCACCGAAAACTACAGGAAGCGAAGTCAAGATTCGGGGCCAAGTTCTGCAACTAAATACGGAGTTCTTTAACTCCTTTCTAGGTTTGCCATCAGTCGATCCATCACCACTCAAGGAGCTGTATAACAGACCTCCGTACAGGACCATTCGACACACACTTTGAGGAACAAGATCTATGGAACGGTGGAGTAGACACAAGGACACCGGTCGACCCAACACCTTCCCATATGCTCCTTTGAATAGGGAAGCAAGGATATGGTTGCGCATAGTCAACTCTTGCCTAATTCAAGGGATCCAGTACACCAAGATAACACGAGATAGAGTGTGCTTGGTATACACATTGATGACGAATGTCCCTATCAACATTGGGGAAATTATTCGATCTACAATGCGGAAAGCCAGGCTACACAAGAGGTCCCACTTCAGCTTTGGCAATCTGTTGACTGCAATATTGAGAAAGGAGGACATCGAAGAGGAACCTGCTAATCATAAACTTCCACACAACCCAAAGAAGGTTGACCTCACAAAGGTGAAAGATGCTGAATCCACACATGGCGTCAACCTTACTACTGCAGAGAGACATGCTCGGGATGAGAGTTTCTTTCGCCATCTTTATGGCATGACGAGGTTTACAATGATGAGCGGAGGTCGTGTTCCAACTGCTGCAGAGCTCCAACAGCTGGATTATGACTACCCAATGAATGAGCATGCAAGGGCGATGTGTGGAGTAGGTACATATTTTGAGGAACCTCTTGATGACGATGTGCCAACCGACGACGAACGCAGAATGCCAGAATCCGACGTGGAGGAGAATTCTGATAACGACGACTCCAATGATGATTCCGACGAAGGGGGTATGACCCCAGACATAGAGGAGGAGTCCGACTAACCAGGTTCTTATTTATTTTCCACTAAGGGCAGTGTGTCCCGTCTAAGTGTGAGGTGCTGGTATTTGCATGTTATACTTCTCTATCTACATTTACGTTTATGTTTGTTTGTTTTTTTAGTAGTTAATTATTTTTTTTAGTAGTTAAATTTTTTTAAATTTTTTTTAACTAACTTTGCATGAAATTATTCTGATAGGCAGCGTGGTATTATAACAAGAGTTTGTGCTAAAATCATTACTATTGAGACGTTTAGGCTCAAAATGTGACTCATTGTGTGATAATTGTGTGGTTCAATTCCTTTAATTGTTTGGTCAAGAATCTATACTACTCCCAATAAAGTCGACCATGTGCCTTGTGTGTGTGAGATAATAGTATATTCTATGTTTGTGGCTGATGCTAGAACTTGCCTGATGTGTGTGTGAAGCGAAAATAAAGAAAGCCTAAATGACATAATGTGATGTATTAAAGCTCTTAGGAAAATAGTCACTATTTCTGGCCAAAATAGTCCTACCCGTCCCTTAGTCAACATTACAACCAACAAAAGACCTATTTGATCCTAAGCTTGGCATTCTGATATTTAGTGGAGCATTACACTAAGGGCAAGCCTATGGTCATCAGCTGCAGCATATGAATTCTTTATGAGAGTGAGAGCAAGGATACTCGTATACCCATGTTTCGATAAATATACTATACTTGTGAGTGATTATGGGTAATATATTGTGAGACACACGTGGTTGATGAGTTTTGGGTAGTCGTGTATGATTCTTTGTGCCTTAAACTTTTTGAATACAAATTGACCATCATCACGAGTCTATGTTGGAGGTTGAATTGCTTCTACTAATGATCAGAAAACTACTCTTTGTTGATAATTGTCGTGCTTGCCTTGATGAATATTTTGTGTTGTTACTGTGAAACCCTAAGTAGATGTTTAGATGGACATGATAGTTTGTTCGAGGACGAACAAAGCTTTAAGTGTGGGGTGTTGATGATAGGCGAATTTACACGCCTAAAGTATTATATTTTACCCATATTTTAGCTAAGTTTTGAGGACAAATTATATAATTCATCCACTTTTAGTCCTTTTTCCTGTAAGTGAGCTAACAAACGTGATTAGCAAGTTTTCAGGTATAAATGATGCAGAATTCAGCATTTTATGGATAACTTGACGCCAAAGAAAGCTTCACGAAAGGAGGAAAGCAAAGCTTGGACGCCAAGGACCAAAAGTGACGCATGGAAAATCTGTCCCGGGCAAAAACAACAATTCTAAAGAATTTGGGATCAGCAGTAACTTATTAGGATTAGGATAAGGATGCAGTAACCTAGTAGGATTAGGATAAGTACTCAGTAGCTTAGTAGGAATAGGATATGGGTGTTATAAATACCCTATTTTGCTGGAGATTTTCATAATTTCCATCCACCTATCCATCCATTAATTCATACATTCAACTCTTACAATTCAACTCATTCATCCTATTTTCTATTCAATTCTATTTTCTTTTATTCGGCATTTAGTACTATTCACGTTACTTTCTGACAGAGAAACCACGACCCTTGTGACCAACGTGAGATCATGATGTTTATTGTGATCTCCGTTGCAATCATGAGTAGCTAAACTTCTCTGTTGGGGTTATGGAAGCCTTATGAGATACTATCTATTGCTATGAGTTTGTGAATTCGTGATACGTATGCTGCTTATAGCATTATTCTCTTCATCTTAATCTAAATTCTTTGTGGTTGCAAACACTTGAATACGCCAGTATAGCATTAACTTGTTCGAAAGAAAAGTTATATGTCTGGAAAAGAGATAATGTCAAGGTAATAGGGCACCAACCCCTGTTAAAAAGTTAGTGCCGTAACTGGATTAACTTCTTGGAGAATTTGTACCTTTAGATACGCTTTAAGCTCGAAAGAGTTAAAGTGAAATAATCCTTGTTAGGTCGAAAGACGCTTGGATTTACCATAGAATACAATTCTCTATAAGCACATGCATGTCTGAATTCCGCATAACTCATAGCCAATAGAGACGTATAACTCATAAGGTGGACATAACCCCAACTCTCAATTCTCATTGGTAAAACATCTTACTAAACATTCTTTCTTTTTACTTTGCTATTTTCTGTTTTACTCTACTATTTTGTTCACATCAATTGCACGTTACAATCCCCCCTCTTTTACGAGACTTGTACCAAAAGTCTAATAATCATTACTTACTTGTTGACCGGCTATTCTCTGTGGGATCGATACCTAACCCAGTTGGGTTATATATTTGACAACGACCGCTTTACACTCTTACGAGAGCTGTAGATTGAGCGTTATCAGGTACCCTCTTGCTCAAAGTCGTTCGAGTTTTTCCTAGGAGTATGGCATGGGTTACTTCAGCGCCGTAGCGCCTGGTATTCGAACATTGGCTCGAGGCATTTTCTCTACCCCTTCTTACCCTGAAAAAAGGGCAGGTACACCTTACGTTCTTGAACCGATAACCATCTTTCGGCTAACCTAGACTCCTCCGTCCCTCGGGACAAACAAGGGGTAGTACAGGAATCGATACGAACTATGCATGAAAATGTTGTATTTATTAAAACAATACGGTATGATACAACAAAACATTGTAATACAATTAATTAACTAACCTTTCGTATCGATCGCATTCATCACTAAATTTGTCTAGAAATTTTTTCAGAAAGACATAGTCATGTTTAATAGGATAAGGACGCCAATCAGGAGATTCATGATAATTGAAATAATCCCCATTTATCCAGTTCCAGTTCCAGTTCCATCTTCTTCATCATCTCAAATCCCTCATCCTCATCTACCTTGTCCTTCATCGTTACTAGTCTAGGGTACACAACTAAAGACAGACAGGTCGAAATGAGGAACAATTTTGGGGATTTTATCTGACCATGTGACCCGAAGCATATATATATATATTTATATATATAGCTTGTTAACAGATCGAGTGATCACTTGAGACATCGAAATCAATGTACAAAGCACGCATCATGTTGTGTCTTGACTAGTGTAACAACTACGAGATACAGATTACATTGATAGTAATAACAAAGATTTACAACTCAAAGAAACTTAACCAAACCACACATTAATGGAAGTACGATAGGCAGCTACAAAAGATAGAAAACCGAACAAGGGGATGAGAAGCAGAATTCGAAGAATACATACAGACACAGTTATAACAACAATAACAACATAGCCGGTATATTCCCACAAAGTCGGGTCTGGGTAAAGTGTACGTAGTCCATTATACCACTATCTCAGATGAAGTAGAGAGATTGTTTTCGATAGACCCATAGGCTCAGGACATATAACAGCATAACAAACAAAAGCACACAACTAGATGGGGTAACATACTGCTAGATAATAAAAGGAAATAAGACACCCACAAAGCGCTATCTATCCAAAATCATATACCTTTCGTATTGATCGCAGTTATCAATAAAATCCTGTAGAGATCTTTGCAGAAAGCCATAGTTATGGTTAAGAGGAGAACGCCAATCAGGAGATTCATGATAGTTGAAATAAATGTAAAAATAGGGAAGAAATCCCCATTTATCCAGTTCCAGCTTCTTCTTCATCATCTCAAATCCCTCATCCTCATCTACCTCGTCTTTCATCGTTACTAGTCTAGGGCACACAACCAAAGACAGACGGGTCGAAATGGGGAACAATTTTAGGGATTTTATCTGACCATGTGACCCGACCCGCTTCTTTCTTTTTTTTCTTCTATCTTTTTATCTTTATGTGACCATTTTTAATTGTCATTTTTGACACACACAGGCATGTAGGATTCAACATAAAATATCAAAAATTGAATTACCAAAATTTGATAATTGGTATTCGGTAATTAGGTATTTAATATGATAATTGGGAGTAAAATTTCAATATTATGGCATTCGAGATTGGGTTTGATATAGAATATTAATACCGTTTATATAATATGATATATCTAACAACCCAGTAGACAATATGATTACTCATCCCAAAGAATCTCTTGAACCTTGGTAATATATTCGTAAAAAGCAACAAAAACAATAATAAATAGGATTTCTATTAAATTTGCTCTTTGAAGTTTAAATATACATTTGCACATCTCCAACTTTAATATGGTATTACCAAATATCTTACCAAACCGAAGTTTAATTTATCGATTACCTAATCGATGTCTATAAATATGATATGTGATATCTATGTTCAAATATCAATTACCGAATTACCGAACCCAAACTTTAAATACCGAACGCCCACCCATACACACAGGGCAGATTCAAGGTGTTGGGTGGGAGTTTTCGAAATCCAATAATTTTTCGTGCGGAACTAATATTTATATAGAGAAATCTAGTAAATATAACAAAATGTGTGGTTGGTCTAGTCGAGTAGATGAGTTTGTAAAAGTTTTCGGTTGTGGTTTCAAATCCCCTTGGCTAATATTTCTTTTTATTTTTGTTAATATTGAAAACCCACAAACTTTAAATTATGAATTCGCCTCTGCCTCTGCGTGCACGCACACATATATGTTATTTTAAGGAAAAAAGATAAAAAATATAAATATTTTCATTGTTTTTGTTAATCTTCTCCTATTTTCTCTTAATCTATTGTTTCTTATTTCTCCTTTCATCTCTTAAAAAATTGCAGCAACTTTAAACACTTCTTGTTTCTAGTTGAACGATGAAGTATTATGACTTCCAGTCATCAACCGAGTGATCTTTAACTTGTGATGAAGATTTTATATCTTTAAATCACTAGTTAAGTTTAAGCGGAGTAGAAAGCTTAAAGCTTTAATCTCCAAAAACAAGCAATACAGATTCTGAAACAATGATTATTCTTTAAGATTGTTATTTTCAATGTATTCGGGTACAAGAATCTGTATAAATGCAACAATAACTTCAACAGAAGTTGAAGTCTGAGACAAGAACACTTATGAAGTTCTTTAACACCTTCAACACAAGATTATAGATAATCTATCCAATAAATATGTTAGTTTTCAGAAATAAGATGAAAAAAAAATTATAAGGCCAAGTCCTCTGACTTCACGGAGTGTCCTTAAGGAATAATTCTCCTCACTGTACCCGAGGTTATAGAATCTTCCTCCCAAGATAAAATGGCCTTCAATCCGAACAATAACGGTACCTCAAATTGTTGGATTCAATGAACTCACTCAACGATTTGATTGATTACACAAAATATTTTGAAGACAAAAAGAGTTTTATATTCAGAAATCTCGTACATAAACCTGTGGATGAAAGCAGGTTTATATAGCCATTAGGTACCTCTCCTAAAAAGGTGGCAATGAGTCACTTAAAAGGTGTGACCTATCTGAAAATTCATGTCTGTTCGTCCAAAGAATGATTTTTTTCAGAATAAGCATACCATTTCATGAATTAGTATGTCATTTTGTTGAAGGGTTGCTTCCCTTCCTAAGCATCACTTCATTTCTGCAGTGTATTTTCGAAACAGTGTCAGCAGGCATGCATATAAATGGAGGATCAAAACACAGAAAAAAAATTTGCGGCATTTTTCTGTTGGTATTTTTGGATTAAATTCTGTCAAATAAAATTTGGATTAAATTCTGTCAAATAAAATTTATCTAAAAAGATAGATCTCATTGATCATTTGCCGAAGTCGAAGCCGAAGCCGAGCGAACGACGACAACGCGAAGTACCCTCTTGTTCTTGCCTCACTATCCATGTGGAGTTAGTGTTCTTTATTAAAAATACTCCAAAGTTGCCTTCTCCCACCAATGTAGGATAATTAGTGAATTTTATAATTTTTGAGAGTACACTTTCTAATTTGGTGTCTCTTTCTCTCCACTATTTTTTCTTCATTTTTCATTCCCACTTTTTCATATATATTGAACCCAACAATCCCCCACATGAATGAAAAATGACTATTTTTTTTCGTAAATTTTTTACGGATAAATATGTGATCATCAAGCAAAGACTGATTGCATCTGGATAAGTGGGTTTCCCTTTGAACTTTCCGTAGGGAACATGCATCGGATGCACTTGGTCAATTGGTAGATTTGATATCTTTGAACCGTCGATCTTTAATGTACACCTAGACAACACATGTCACATAACCATCCTTTTACCATTTTTGGTTCTCACGGATTTATTCTTTTCAGCCATGAACACGTCCCGGTTTCATGAGACCTTAGAGAATAGACCTTTACTAACATTCTCCTTGAAGCGGCTTCCACTTCGCCCTCACATAGGTGATTTCTAAACGTCCAATCTCATAGATTAAACTATTTGATCAAATTTGCCAAATTTAGATAATCATTAAAAGACTTTTCACCTTAAGTCTTATCTTGTTTACTAAACATTGTCTACATCATGAGAATGGGTTGGTTTATTGACAATGTTGAACCTGTCAGACACAACTTTATTTTATCTTCTTGAACCTAGCTCTTGGGATCTCCAGTCTGCTAGGTAGAGTTACCGCCATGCTGACTTGTCCTAGGCCTTAAACCCATTCCCTTGGATGTCCTCTCAACTCCTTCTCTAGATAGGCCTTTTGTAAGTGCATCCTACACATTATCCTTTGAATTTACATAGTCAATAGTGATAATTCCACTAGAGAGAAGTTCTCTAACGGTATTATGTCTTCGTCTTATGTGACGAGATTTACCGGTGTACATCATGCTCCCTGCCCTACCTATTGTCGCTTGGCTATCATAGTGTATACATACTGGTGCCACCGTCTTGGGCCAATAAGGAATATCTTCCAAGAAATTTTGGAGTCATTCTGCTTCTTCACCAGCTTTATTCAATGCGATAAATTCAGATTCCATTGTAGAGCGAGCAATACAAGTCTGTTTGGATGATTTCCAAGAGACCACTCCTCCACCGATAGTAAATACATATCCACTTGTGGAATTTACTTCGTTCGATCAGGCGGTCCAATTTACATCACTATATTCTTCAAGTACCGTGGGATATTTATTATAATGCAAGGCTAGTCTTAAGTGTATTTAAGATATCCCAAAACTCTTTTCATTGTCATCCAATGAGTTTTGTTGGGATTACGTGAGTCACTTTCACCCTCATTCTTTGAAGTACAAAGCTCACGTCCAATGGAGTCTTGGCAATACCAAATTCCATATACTTGAATTTGTCAAGTACATTTTCGATATAATGAGACTATGACAATGCCAACCCTTGTGAAGTTCTATGGATTCTTATTCCTAAGATCATATCCGCAACTCCAAGATCTTTCATATCGAATTTGCTCTCGAGCATTCGTTTCGTTGCATTTATGTCTGAAATGTCTCTACTGATGATCAACATATCATCCACATATAAACACACAATGACTTGGTGATTTAGAGTGTCTTTAATATAAATACATTTATCACATTCATTTATCTTGAACCTGTTTGCCAACATGATTTGGTCAAACTTTGCATGCCATTGTTTAGGTGCTTGTTTTAGTCCATAAAGTGACTTAACAAGTTTACACACCTTATTTTCTTTTCCTGAAACCACAAAACCCTCAGGTTGTACCATGTAAATTTTTTCCTCCAATTCTCTATTTAGGAATGCTATTTTTACATCCATTTAATTGATTTCAAGATCATATACTGCCGCCAAGGCAATTAACATTCGAATCGACGTTATTCTTGTTACCGGCGAGTATGTATCAAAGTAATCAAGACCTTCTTTTTGTTTAAAGCCATTTACTACAAGTCTTGCCTTGTATTTGTGAATAGTACCATCCGCTTTCATTTTTCTTTTGAAGATCCATTTAGATCCTAAAGGCTTATTTCTTGGAGGAAGGTCAACCAATTCCCACGTATGGTTGTATAAGATTGAATCAATCTCACTATTGACTGCCTCTTTCCAAAAGGATGAGTCTGACGACGACATCGCTTATTTAAACGTTTGAGGCTCATTTTCTAAGAGAAATATTACAAAATCTGATCCAAACGAAGTTGACGTTCTTTGACGTGTACTACATCTTGAATTTTCATAATTATGTACATTCTCACTTGGTTCATCTTGAGGTCGTTTAGACCCCCCACTAGACTGTTCATGTCTAGTTTTATACAGATAAATGTTTTCAAATAATTCAGCATTATCTGATTCAATTGTCGTATTTTCATTAATATCCGGATGTTCAAACTTATGAACCAAAAGCCGACATGCTTTACTACTTTTAGCATATCCTATGAACACGTAGTCCATCGTCTTAGGTCCTATTTTAACCTTTTTAGGCATAAAAACTTGGACATTCGCTAGACACCCCACATTTTGAAATATTTCAAGTTGGATTTTCTTCCTTTCCATTTTTAATAAGGAATTGATTGTGTCTTACTATGGGGAACTCTATTGAGTATACGGTTGGCTGTAAGGATAGCCTCCCCCACAGGTTTTGCGATAGACCGAAACTTATTAGTAAGGCATTCATCATTTCCTTCAAAGTTTGATTTTTTCTTTCCGCAATTCCATTAGATTGAGGTGAATACGGGGCCGTAGTTTGATGGACGATTTCATTCTCTACGCTTATTTGCACAAAGGGAGATTCATATTCTCCGCCCCATCAATTCTTATAAGTTTGATCTTTTTCTCTAACTGATTTTCAACTTCAGTTTTGTATTGCCTATGAGGACTTTCTTTTCTTGAACATTTCAGATCTTAGCAAAGTTACTGAATCTTGGCTACACACAATCAACAATCATATTCCTTCTCAGCACCCTTCAATACTACCACCTCGGAAACCATGTTACTCATCCCCGCAAGTCATAAACAGGTAAAATTAACAAAATGACTAGGAGGATCGTTACATCATTCATCACTAAAAAGTAGTTTAATTGTGGAATAGTTGAGGGTATCTATCTGGTCTTGCATTAGAATTAAACCCTATGAGTAAGGCCCTCCGCAAGGAATTCCAAATGGTTCATACATACAAGTACGCATTTTTGAAAGAAAATTCAACAAAAACAAAATACTAAGCGTTTCACACCAAATTCAATTCATACAGTAAGGTAAAAGCAGCTTAAGCCAAGAGGGGGACAGCTGCGGCTTCTACTGCTTCATTTTCATCTCTTTTTCGTTTCTCCCCCTTGGCTCCCATCTTCATTGCTTCTGTCAAAACATCTAAAACATCCTTCATCGTTGGCCTTTCTTCTGGTTTCCATTCTGTGCATCTGTACGTCAGGCTTGTGATCCTAGACGCGGTTTCAGGATCAACTTCTTTGAAGCTTTCATCAACCACATTCTTTTTGCCGCCTTCTTTTGAATCGGAAAATGAATCATCAAGCTCCTTTTTGGTTATCAGCTCCACCAGTAACATACCGAATACATAAACATCAGATTTCGTCGACATATAACCTGTATGTATATACATATAGAAAATAACATAAACTCTCTTTTACTACAGAAAACAAGATAAATTAGGTTAACAAGCTAGGTGTATTTTTATAAATGTCCGTGTCTGTCGGATCCACCAAAAGTGGTCCATGTTTACAGGATCTAGCAAGGTGGCTGCAACAATTTTGGAGAGTCCGAGCAACATAGAAGAAAAAAATAGTAGTATTTTATGACTCAAGTAAGAGATAAATATATCTTCATGCTTATGTTTTTGATAGCGATGTTAACAACTAGACCTAACCTGTACAATAATAAGCTAAGTTGTTCGGACTCGTCACTTTCTGAGCCACACAATCCCAGACCTCAAGCTACATGGTAGACGAGGCATTACATATCATTGCATTAAACAGACAACTATAAGAAATACCTTTGGACTAATAGTAGCCTGAGCAAACATACCTCTATCTGGAGCTTCCCTGCCAGGATGACACTTAATTGTCATATCATTATTTTTTCCGTACAAACGAGTAGGAGCTGGACCAAAATCGAATAGTTTTATATTCATTTCCTGCATCCAAACCAATGCAATAACTTGTCAAAAACATTCACATATATATAAATTTGAGAGAAATAGGAGGCTCAAACTCAACCTTATCTGGTATCATAATGCATGATGCAGTAACACTGCCTAAGAAAATATCCTTTTCATGCAAGGATACTAAGAGATTTGCAAGTTGAATTGCCACATTTAACCGGTCGTACCACCCAAAGTCATCTAGCAAACAAGGGAAAATATTAAGGAGTGTGTTAAAAGTAGAGTGGATGGTAAAAGGGCTGCCCGGTGCACTAAGCTCCTGCTGTGCGTAGGGTCTGGGGAAGGGCCCGATCACAAGGATCTATCGTACGCAGCCTCACCTTACATTTCTGCAAGGGGCTGTTTCCAAGGCTTGAACCGTGACCAGCAACTTTACCAGTTACTCCAAGGCTCCCCTTCTAATTAGTCCTTCAACATAATATTTGAGGTGACTTAAATATATACCTTTGAGAAGCACATCAGACAAGAATCTGGTAGTATTTTCATCAAATTTTACATCATAGACAGCAGCAAGCCTTATATCACAACAAATGGCACACAACTTTGCCAATCTTGGATGCGTATTTACTTCTTTGTTTGTGAATAACTTGATCTGATCCTATAAAAAAGAACCATTGACATGATCAGTCAGCACAGAGAAAGAAAAGAAAACAGAAATCAAATTCAGGCATATATATCCAGTAAACATACACAAAAATCAAATGGACGTTGTACATGTCCATGTCCGTAAGGAAGGAGAAAATCCCATGTCTTGACAATTACTGATCGTTTTTCAGATCCTTCACCAATGGTGCCAGGAAACAATCTTCCACAAAGAGTCTTTTGGATACATCTATTGGAATCGAAATTATCATTAATCTCTTGCAACTCGGCGTAGCTACAAAGCTTCACCCCACCAACTGTTTCTGTCCCTATAGAGAAGTCGAAGCTGCATTTTCGCAATATGTCAGGGAAGAAAGAAGCATATATATATATATATATAGCTTGTTAACAGGTCGAGCGATCACTTGAGACATCGAAATCAATGTACAAAGCACGCATCATGTTGTGTCTTGACTAGTGTAACAACTACGAGATACAGATTACATTGACAGTAATAACAAAGATTTACAATTCAAAGAAACTTAACCAAACCACACATTAATGGAAGTACGTTAGGCAGCTACAAAAGATAGAAAACCGAACAAGGGGATGAGAAGCAGAACTCGGAGAATACATACAGACACAGTTATAACAAGAACAACAACAACATAGCCGGTGTATTCCCACAGAGTCGGATCTGGGTAAAGTGTACGTAGTCCATTATACCACTATCTCAGACGAAATAGAGAGGCTGTTTCCGATAGACCCATAGGCTCAGGACATATAACAGCATAACAAACAAAAGCACACAACTAGATGGGTAACATACTGCTAGATAATAAAAGGAAATAAGACACCCACAAGGCGCTATCTATCCAAAATCATATACCTTTCGTATTGATCGCAGTCATCAATAAAATCCTGTAGAGATCTTTGCAGAAAGTCATAGTTACGGTTAAGAGGAGAACGCCAATCAGGAGATTCATGATAGTTGAAATAACTGTAAAAATAGGGAAGAAATCCCCATTCATCCAATTCCAGCTTCTTCATCATCATCATAAGACCTTCATCCTCATCTACCTTGTCTTTCATCATCTCAACACCCTCATCCTCATCTACCTCGTCTTTCATCGTTTCTAGTCTAGGGCACACAACCAAAGACAGACGGGTCGAAATCTGACCATGTGACCCGACCTGCAAATGTCAGGCTGATCATAATATTACATCAGAAATTACGAACAAGAGCAGTTGTTGTATTCACATATTCTAACAACCTTGTAATCAGTAACAGACACTTTCCCGAAAATTGATTATTTAGTATTTAAATTGTGATTAGTTAATTGGGGTGTAAAGTATAATTTTTAAATTTTTAATTTTCTTTTAATATTTTAAAAAGTTCTTCAACTTTGAATTTTAAATTTTAGAGTCCCTTTTCTTATTTTTCAATCTTTCTTTTTTTTTTTTCTCCCCATTTTCTTCTTTCTCTCCGTACATTTTCCTCTTCTTTCATTCTTTTTTTTGCTTTCTCTTTTCATTTCGCTCTTCCTTTTTAATTATCATGGATTATTTTTATAAAAAAAATTGGAAATTTTGAAAAGAATTTTTTAAATTTCTTTTAAAAATAAATGAAAAAATAATTTAGCAAATTCAACAATTACGAGAGTTGTTTTAGCAACTACGAGAGTTGTTTTAGCAACTACGAGAGTTGCTTCAACAATTACGGTAGTTACTGCAACAACTACTATTAGATACTGTGTTACAATAATTATCAAAGTTGTTGCAGCAATTATCGAAGTTGCTGTAGCAACTTCAATACTTACTTAATTTCTGAAAAAAAAGATCTAATTGGAGGAGGAGCCCACGAAAAAGTGATATTTATGGTAAAAATAGAGGTGGTGGTGTTGGTGGTGAGGCCGAATGAGAAGATGACATTTATTGTGGTGTTGATAGCGATGGTGGTAAAGGAGAAAGAAAAAAAAAACGATAGTTATGTAGAGGGACATACTATTGTCACCACGAAAAAGAGGTGACAATGGTAGTGATAGTGATAGTTGAGGAAGAGGTGGCGGCGACGGCGGACGGCAACAAAAAGGGTGTGTAGGAGAACTAATGGTGATGGTGTAGAGATTTTTGTGTAAATAATAAGAGGGTTTTAAAACTAGTGTCATTAACACTAATCTTAAAGTTGTCACATCTATTCAATATTTAAGACTTGTGTCACTTTTTTTTAATTTTGAAACTTTTTTGTCATCCTTAATTAATTTGCCCGCTTAAATTGCTACTGGTTAATAAATATGAGAAAATGGACAAGAGATGAGAGTTTTGGTTTGGGGGGGGGGGGGATCAAGACTTGGGCCGGGTTGGGTTTTTTTAGTATCGGGCCAGGTTGGGTTTGTTTAAGTATTGGTCGGGGTATTTTAGGAGAATTGAGCTGGGATAGCCAAAACGTTTCAATTGAAGTAAGATTGTAGTAAAATATAGCCAAAATATTTCAACTGAAGTAAAATTGTATAACAATTGTAACCGTTTCAATTGAGATATGAGACAAATTTATTATTTTATTTAATCAACTAAACTTCTTGTTGAAAAGTTGAATTAGTTATAATAATTGAGTGGTAAATGACTTTATTTGATTTTATTAACTAAACCCTAATTTCATTTTGTTTGGCTTATGTCGACTTGGCACACTATTTAAGAAAGCTTTAATCGAATGCACATTTTCCTAAACTAATATTGTATTGGTATCCTTTGTACTACGATATTTAAGTAAGACGTTTCTTCCCAATGAAACTTTTGTGTTGTGTTCTTTGATTGAATCCAAACGTGATCTCCTCTCTTTTCTTCGCGTTTAAGTGTATTTATAGCCCCCAAATGGTGTCAACCAACTCCCATAAGGATAAGTACCGCAAGTTTTCTAACTCAAATTAGGACTAGGAACCAATTTTGCCCGTGTAGAAAGAGTGTCGCACCGCGTCACCCATTTGGTGGATTGGGCAGTGAGTGGCAGGCCTAATTCAAGGCCAATTCAGTAGCCAACTTGGACCACTAAACTTCAAGGCCAATTCAGTAGCCAATTTATACCATTTGGTGGATTGGGCAGTGCGTGGCAGTACTACTTCAAGGCCAATTCAGTAGCCAACTTGAACCATTTAGTGGATTGGGCAGTGCGTGGCAGTCCTACTTCAAGGCCAATTCAGTAGTCAACTTGAACCACCAAACTTCAAGGCCAATCCAGTAGCCAACTTGAACCATTTGGTGGATTGGGCAGCGCGTGGCAGGCCTACTTCAAGGCCAATTCAGTAGCCAACTTGAACCATTTGGCGGATTGGGTTGTGCATGGCAGGCCTACTTCAAGGCCAATTCAGTAGCCAACTTGAACCATTTGGTGGATTGGGCAGTACGTGGCAGTCCTACTTCAAGGCCAATTCAGTCGCCAACTTGAACCCCCAAACTTCAAGGCCAATTCAGTAGCCAACTGTAACACCCCATACTTTCGGGCTAGAATTTAGACCATCGTTCCTATCCATATAGGCCTGAACTAAGTTATTCCTTATTAATATATGTGTGGTGGTCACTCCTACTGTAACGCCACGTAGTTTTCTCGACTTGATATACCCTAGTAGCATGCTTATAAAGTTGAAAATTTGAAAAATTTTCTAAGTGTCAAAAAGGAATTAGTCTCATTTTGAACTTTCAATCTTTGAGGATTTTATTTACGACCTTTCCGACCTCCGATAGTTATTTTTTAAGTTGATTCACGATGGGGTAAGTAGATAGTATATCTCGATGAGTTTCAAAATTTTTGGGCGAGCGTAAGGCTGTGTTTGGGGTGGCAAAATAGTGAGCCAGGGCGATTAACCCGCGATGCCCTGGTAGTCCGGCAGACTAAGCAGAGCGGCTCCCTGAAAAATCCGGCGAACTAGACGAGGCGGTGCCCTGGCTAGTCCGACTAGGTCAATTTTCCTGCAGTCCACCTCTGAATTTTTAAGAGCAATTGAGTTTTTTCCTTCACCCCAATTTACCCAAACACGAAATTAAAACCCTTCCTAAGAACAATAGGCTAGCTTTCACCAGAAATTTCTCAAATTAACTTAAAGGAAAACCCTATCCTCATCCCCTAAGATCAAGAGCTCATCATTCAAGTCAAGAATTTCAAGAACTAAGGTGTGATTCGGAATTCACTCTTCCTCCTAAACAAGCTAAGGTACATGGGGTTTATCCTAAAAACTACATAAGCTTATTGAAGCACTTGAATAAGAATTAAAGTTTATCAAGCATGAATTTATAAAGGGGTTTTGAAATCTATGTTTTAATTTATGCATCATGGATGTTTTGATGATACTGTTGTTTTGGCCTTTCCCCCTTAAATTAATTATACCTATATGTATATGTATGAAATTGAAGATTTGATTGAAAGCATTATTATTGAAATCCCTCTCTTTTGATGGATTAGAGTTTATGAACTTATTGAGAATGATTTGAAATACATGTTTAATGGTTTGAAAGTGGTCTTTTCAATATTGTAGTATTTGACATGATTTTGATGATGATGAGAGGGAGTTTCTTGATATGATTACGTTCTTGTGTTAAAGAGAAAGAATTGCATGTGATTGATATCTTTGACATGACCACCTTGTGTATTTGAAATGTTGAAAATGAGAGTTTTCTTGCATGTGTTTATATGAGTTTTAAGAAAGAGTTCTTTAAAATGAATTGTTGATATGGTGGTCCCAAATTTCATGTTTTGAAAAAAGAGATAATAAGATGCTATTATTGGCTCAGAGATGTGACTTGCAAGTCAATGGTATGACGATACCATATGTATGTATGCCATAACAGAGTTAGAGTTCACAGAGTTTTATTTCAGAGAATACATGTTTTTAAAGAGTTAAGAATGGGCTTAAAGAGGGTTAGGTGGTTACCCGAAGAAGGCACGAGTCAATCGACTCATTACCCAAAGTAGTGATTTACCGATACGGTTTTATGAAACCCAAAAGTGAAAATTGTACGCTAGT
This sequence comes from Capsicum baccatum var. pendulum, assembly GCA_030864225.1. NCBI lineage: Eukaryota > Viridiplantae > Streptophyta > Magnoliopsida > Solanales > Solanaceae > Capsicum > Capsicum baccatum. The sequence continues at coordinate 6,556,242 of CM061556.1, forward strand.
GACGGCCCTGTGGCATAGTAGAGATTCAGAGACTCCAACCCTTGCGGCAAACTCGGGTTGGGGGCTTGGCTATCGAGTTAAGGGCAGATTCCATATAGCCCGTGGAATTTCAGAATTTGTAGGGTATGCCACCTAGCGCAGAACTAAATATAAAGAGTGTCACAGAGTTTAGATGATTTTATAGAGTCTTTTAAACATGCCCATGTATTAGGCTCATTCTCAAAAGACACTTATTAAAACTGGAATAGCATAAGACCATAATGTGCTGGCTAAAAAGCTCATATCAACACCTTGACTATTATGTGTAAGCAGTAACTTTTTATTTCCCCTAAGCAGTCATAGTCAAGTTTGAGACCACTATTCTGGAGTAGAAATTACTGTTTTACTAAGTGAAGGTTCAATGCATAGCGCCCCTTCATTATGCATGATTCTCTTATATTAATATTAAAAATGAGTGGAGAATTGATAGATTAAGAACATTTTAATATTATTATTAATGCGAAATTTATTATTATAATAGTCTATTTAAGATCTTACTTTGTAAAAGTTACAACATTTATTATTTATTAGCATTGTGTGGGGTCCATCCCTTTCTTTAAAGTTGGCTGAAATTCAAATTTGTGATTGTCAAAGTTGGCAACTTTATTGTTGCTAACTTTTGATAAATGTAACTTACTTTTTTCTTTCTAAAAAGAGAAAATGGCCAAATACCCCCTAACAGTTACCTCAAATTCCAACTATACACCTATACTTGTGGGGGTTTTATAACCCCCTGAACTATTTTAAAGTGAAATATTTACACCCCTAAAAGCTCATGCTCAGACATTGTTTCAGGCAGTGAGCTGCACTTGCTGCCACATCATTATCACGTCATTTTTTTTTACTTTAAAAAATTAATTATTTAACTTTTTTATTTCCTTTTCTCTTCCGTTGCACCACTTCTATGACCATTCTTTCTCAAAAAAATCTTTTCTTTAGTTTTCATTTCACTTTGTTTTCCACCCATTTCTTTACTTTCCACTCTTACTATTTCCAAAACTTCAAAATAGACCACTCAGTCATGATGACCTCATCTGACCCTTCAGCGTTCCTTTTTCTTTCTTTTCTTTTTTCAATTTTTCAACTATGAAAATTGATGTTGAATTTATAATTGTGAAAAACTTTGGTGTTGATTTTGATCATGGTGTTGATTTGATTGTTTCAATTTCAAGAAATGTGGATTTGAATGATGGTTTATGGTTTGAAATTAAAAATTCAATCAATGTGAAGTTAAAAGATTTTAATATTCCACAAAATGTGTATAGAGCATTGTTGGAAGTTTATGTTTTATGTCATGAGAACGATAGTTCTTGGTATGGTAATTCGGTTAATGAATATGTAAGTTTGATAAATTAATTTTGGATTGGATGCCAAGAAGAAGAAGAAGAAGGAGAAGAAGAAGGATGAGAAGAAGAACGAGGAGGAGGAGGGAGAAGAAGGAAGAAGAAGAACAAGAAAGAAGAATAATAATTAAAAATGAATAAAGAAAATAAAAAAATATTAAAAATATTTTTTTAATAATAAAATTCGTTCTTATTTTCTTTAAAGAGAGTGAAACACACTCTCTTACCATGTCAATGTTCAGGGGTAAATATTTCACTTTAAAATAGTTTAAGGGGTTATAGGACTCCTGCAAAATATAAGTGTGTAGTTGGAATTTAGGGTAAAAATTGAGGGGTTATTTGACCATTTTCTCTTCTAAAAAAGATGACAACAATTGTATTGATTTTTTCAAAGATGGCATCCGCATTTATCAAAGATGGCAACTTCTGTTGCTATTTTTCTTTTCAACAATTAACGTTCTTTTCCTATAGATATAGGCAGGTGAGGAGGATAGAAAAACAGAAAAAACATATAAACAAGTTAAACAAAAAATTAATTTATGAGAGTTTTATTAGTTGAAGGGAGGTGTTATTATTGTCGAGCTTTGTACTTAATTTTTGTCCAGAGTATTGAGTTATTGTGAGTAGGCTGTTGTATCATGGAGGGGACAAGTCAAAGAGTTTTACTGCTGGACCGGAGAAACAATTGCCACAGTGGGTTTGAATCTCCTTAAAGAGAGCGAGATATCCGCGCCTCAGCCACAGAAGAAGATAATAATAATTTTCTTTATTCATTTGTAATTTTCAGTTGTAATCTATTATAATATTTATTGCAATTTATTGTAATTTTCACCAACATGCACTTAATAAGTGCACAATATCTTTAAATTTGTAACAGAAGACGTCTGCCGATGTTAAAAAAGTGAAAGTTCACATTGTGTATTAACTGCGCAATCCATTTTCTTTATGGATTGTGCACTTAATAAGTGTACAATCTCTTTATTTATAGATTGTACACTAAATAAATGCACAATCTATTCACATTATTTCACATCTCAATTTATTTTTTCTAAAAATTGTGCACTTTTTTAATGCACAATCCATTTATTTATAGATTGTGAAGGCTATGAAGATTGTTAGTAAACATAAAAGTTCAACATTGAATTGTACCATGAATTTAAATTTGACAAGCCAAGGAATTCAAGATCTCCTCTGCAGTTGATTTTTTTTTCTTCTGTATATCTTGGCTTGATTTTTATGTTAAAAAAAAATTGAATTTTGATTTCTTGTATAAAGATATATAGAGAGAATACAAAAGGCCTTTTCCTTTTTTTGCCTTGTTAATTTTGTTCTCAACTCTATTCTACGGGTGGTTCAAGCACTTCAATGGCCTAAAGCAAACATTGAACGGAGGCCTTAATTGTTTTTTCAAAAAAATAAATATATATTTTCTTAGAAAGTCTATATTTTAGATATTTTGAGATGTAAAGTTGTTAATATTTTCTTATACTCGATTTCTTCTAATGATTTTTTTCATTACTATATCTAATGCATTTAATCTTTCTTGATACATAGTACTTAAAAATTTAATGCATCAAACTTTTAATAATTCTTTACTTTTATATAAGAAATGTATTTTTTCTACGAGTAGTACTTAATATTTTTTTTTTTATATAAAAAATCTATAATCTATTATAGTGAAAAAATGAGGCCCTTCAAATTCGGAGGCCTAAGGTGATTGCCTATTTTTTCACTATGTAGAGCCGGCCCTGCTCCATTCTACATATTACACCAGCATCTGGTGCTAAAAGAATGTTCACTTCTTAAAATACCCTGTATATGTAGGTTTCTACGTAGGCAGAGAGAGGAGAAAGTGTCAGATTTATTTCTATGCTAGCAAAAATGACAATACAATTTATAATGTTACGGAACAAGAATATATAAGTAACCAAATTGTATATGAAAAGAAATGTGTCAAAGAGATGTCAAGTGATTGATATTATTCCTCTCAAGGCAGAACTTTTGGTTTTCGAATGCCAATTTATCAAATTTGATCAACCCTTAACTAGTATCTATCCTATATATATATATATATATATATATATATATATATATTATCAAAATGTATCTATCAACTTGTTAGAAACTTTTGTCATCAAACAAAACTTTAATTCCAACTTATTCTTTTAATTTCTTGGAACAATATAGTCATCCTTACCTTTTCCTTTCGATTTTAGTGACGTATTCAGCGCGTTAGCTACGAATTTATGGGTTATTATATAATAATTTGAGCCGTACAAACTTTATAAACTTCAAATTTTGAATCTTTCTTTGTTTAATTCACTTAAACGAAAAATCAAAAGAAGGGAACTTGCCCTAAAGATTCTGACAAATCAATAACTCATTTACCCTAAATATCATATTATATCGATCTTGGTAAAACATAAAGATTATACATGAACTTAGATGCAACTCAAGTTAAGACGAACTTATAGCCTTTATAGAACCTAGTCAAGTTGAGAAAGAATGTTTGTACTGCATATTAACTTAACAATCTATAAATAAATAAATGGATTGTGCACTAAAAAAGTATACAATCGTTAAATAAATAAATTGAGATGTGAATAGATTGTGCACTTATTTAGTGCACAATTTATAAATAAAGAGATTGTGCACTTATTAAGTGCACAATCCATAAAAAAGAAATATGGATTGTGCACTTGTGAACTTTCACTTTTTTGACGACGTCTTCAGTTACAAATTTAAAGGTATTGTGCACTTATTAAGTGCACAAAGCCTATTTTAATTTTTTTTTTTTTTTATATGGCATACTTTGGTAATTTTTGTAGTTGTAGAGCATATTTTGGTTTTGGACTCTCCATTTATATACAGTACACATACACATTCTAGAGGGGCCCACAGGATAAAGATAGAACTCGGAACCAAAATATGCCCTCAACTAAAAAAAGAATCAAAGTATGCCATATAAAAAAAGAGCACCAAAATATGCTTTGTACACTTAATAAGTGCACAATGTCTTTAAATTTGTAACAGCAGCCGTCTAACGGCGTCAAAAAAGTGAGAATTCATATTGTGCACTTAATAAGTGCAAAATTCATTTTTTTTTATGGATTGTGCACTTAATAAGTGCACAGTCCATTTTTTTTTTTTGAATTGTGCACTTATTAAGTGCACAATTCATTTTTTAATAAATTTTGCACTTAGTAAGTACACTTATTAATTAATGGATTGTGCACTTAATAAGTAAACTTATTAATTCACATCATGCACTTATTTTATTCTATTTCGTTTTATCTGATTTAATTTTTCCGTTTCAAGTTTTATAATGAAAATGCACTTAACATCTAGTTTGAATTAATTAAAGAATCACAACAAACATTAGTAGATCAAATTCATTTCCTCTTTTAATGAAAAACTTACATATCAGTTTGAAAAATATTTTCCTGAACTCACCCTGAGTTCACCAAGAAGTCAATATCATTGTCATTAAAACAAACTCTGGTTATCTTAGCTAAAGCATAGACAAGCTAAATTTATTTTTTCGTAATAAAATAACGTAACAATAATGTAGCAGTACACGTGGCGAAAATTCAAGGGCTAACCTATTGTGAATAGATTATAAATTCAGAAAGTGTTTTTTTGAAGATAAAATTAGTTATCCTTAAAATCTTCTTTTTTCTTCTCGAAATTTTAATAAATTTCTTGAGCTTATATCTTCCGAAAATAACATTTCTATCTTAATAGGGGTAATGAAGCACAATCCATTTTTTTATTTTTTGGATTGTGCGCTTTTGTTATGCATATAAAGAGACATTTTAATTCTACTTGTGTAGCGTGGTTTCGAGTTAAGAGTGACTTGTTGTGAGCTACAAGATTCTTGTAATTTTCCTCAATGGATGCAAAAATGATTATAACTTGTTTCAACCCCAAGTTTCATGTTTGAGATTCTTAACAAATGTAAAAAAAAGCAGCCCATTGTACTAAGAGCCCACTATGGGCGGGGTCCAGGAGGATCTATTGTACGTAGTCTTACTCTACATTTCTGCAAGAGAATGTTTTCATAGCTCAAACGCGTGACCTCCTGGTCACTTGACAACAACTAAATATATACATAGTTGGATTAGAGCCCAAGACGTGCATTCATGTTTGAAGACGGATTCATGGAAACTGTTTTTTAAGTCTTTGGAACATCTTTTAGATTCGCTTTTTTCCTTGAATACGTGTATGTACGTACAAGAGGCAAGGTCTGCGTACAAACAACCCCTCCCGTACCCCACTTGTAGGATTACACTGGATTCGTTGTTGTTGTTGTACAGCATAATCATTCATGACTCCACAATATATCATCATACTCCAGTTGATTACTCAAACAAATTGTTGTTATTGTTGCTAAGTGTGGCAGGATGATCAAGTAAGGAAACATAGGCGAAAAAGACATAACTGAGGTGAAATTGCTTTCCAAACCTTCGAAACCTGAAGGCAGGAACTTTAGGATTTGGCAAGACTTGAGTTTCATTTTTGAGCATGGAGTAGACCTCCAACATCGATGGTCTCTCTTCCCATTTTTCTTGGACACACAAGAGTGCAACTTGCATGATACTTACTAGGTTCCAACAATCTTTCCGGTGTTTGCTGTTTTATCATCTTTCTGGAGAAGTCTAGCTATACCGAAATCTGAGACTTTTGGCTTCATCTCATCGTCTAGTAATATGTTGCTAGCTTTCAAGTCTCTGTGAATGTTGAGTACTCTTGGAGGTACACAAGTCCTTGAGTAATTCCTTTTATGATGCAAATTCGCCTCTCCCAATCTAATATCAAACTCTTCACAGCGTCTGCATCAGATGATCAATTCTTAGTCATGTGGAATATGCATGATCATGTGCTTTACCATTTTTGAGGTACGTACCAAAAGTTGTGTACATATCTACAGTACTTATATGTATGTTTGTGTGTGTGTGTGTGTGTGTCTGATCGTATATTCATTTTGTGATGAGTTAAGAGTTTACGCACCATAAAGGTAGAAATCCAAACTCCTAGTCGTAACCAATCCAAAATGAATCAACCTAGTGTGCTCCCATAATCAAGTTCAATCTTTTGGTACCGCGGAACTTCTTGATTCAGAATTAATCGCTGTTCGCCACTCTTCAATGAATGTGATCTCATGTTGGCAGCTGTATTTGGGTTGACACCATTAAGCTCCAGCCCTTGAAATCCATATTGTCGAGCAGTTCTTATATATTGACGTTGTCATGAAAGTCAGGTGATTTATCCCTTCCTCCCCATATGGATATATACAAGTGTGATAACTGAGGGGTTAGTTTTCTTCACAGTTTCTGACAAGGTTGAAATCTGTGTAAAGCTCGAAACTCCCAATTGTTGATATAAGCAAAGGCAAAATGAACATGTGTGAACATAGTAGAAGGTAGTTTCAGGTACTGCAACATCACTACCAGTATAACATAATGAAGATGTTGCTATTTTTTTTTTTATTTTTTTGGTTTGAAATCCAGTAGGGTCTTGTCTCATAATTATATAGTTGAGCAGTTGCTTTGTGGGTTAATCTATTTTTTGGTCCATCTTATCTTTAAGAATTAATTAATGCTGTATTTTCTTGTTGCATAATCTATCTATTCTGAGCAAAAAGATAGGCAATTGTAATTGTAATATTTAATTTTAATGCAGGAAGAAGGAATGGACATGCTTACTGGCAAGATTATCTCAACACTTAGTTCAGCATAATCGACTGTTATGGTGCTACACACTTTTAAGCAATGAGACAAATTTACGGGTGTGCAAAAACTGAACTGACCAATAAATCGAACCGATAAAAATGTTATTAGGTTAACGATTTTTTATTGGTTTTATAAAAAAAATTATTGGGTAAACGGTTCGATTTTGGTTTTAGCTTATTCGGTTATGGTTAAATCGATAACCCAATAAGGATACACTAAGTTATTGTTTTACTCTTATTTGTGTTATATATATATATATATATTTATATTATTAATATATATATATATATATATATATATATATACACACACACTACTTACTCACAATTCAGAGATTCACAAAGTATTAACCTATTCAGGGCAACAAAGGCACAATACAAAACTCGGGTATTGTCGTATTAGAAAGCTTGAAGCATTTAATAGCTTCCAACAATTAGGATTCAGTTTTTTTTCGAACTAACATTCAATTCAAGTTTGAAGATTTTTGTAAACTAAAACGCATAACGTATGATTTTCGCGGCAACTAAGATTTTTTTTTCTTTTTTTTAGTTGCTACTATTTTTATTTTATGAGTATTTTCTTATTGGTTAAACTGAAAATCGAACCGTTAAGCACCAAAAACCGAAAACCGATAAGAAAATATCTTATTGGTTGGTTATTGGTTTTGCATATTTAAAAACCAAAAACCGATAAACCGAACCAATAACACATAAAACCGAACCGAATCGACCGATGCACACCCCTAGACAAATTAGCTTGTTTCGATATTTTTGACAACCATTTTTACATTTGTTCTCGATTACTATTTTCTTCGTTAATGCAAACTTAGTTCGAAAAATGGAAGTGTTTGTATATAAGAATCACATTTGGTTGTATGTTAGTACATAAATTAGTTAGTTGGGTGATTTTGATAGTTTGTAAAAGTTTGTGGCATAAAATCATATTTAAAAAAGTTTTTTCAAAAGTAAAAAAAAAATCAAAAAGACATGGTCAAACACAACTCCAACTCCAACTCCGGAAAATTTTAGTTTTCATGGTCAAACGGCTACAAAGACTTATATTCTTCCCTCCAAAACCAATTGTTCTCCAATTCTAAATTGTGTGAAAGTTGAAGATTCAAAATTTATGACTAAATTGTGTGGGCCCGAGACAAATTGCTTGTTGGCACGTCACCACTTGCTACTGTTCACGTCAATAATTAAGCTCAAATTTGGATTTTCTAGTTTCTAATTGTTGATTCTTGGTTTCATTAGTTGATTTTAGAACTAATTAACAAACTAGTAAATTCCTACTAGATTGTCAGTTAGTCCTTTGAATTAATTGTTCGTGTCTACGTTTTTTTGGTGCTTTTATTATTTTTATAATCGTAGTGCTTCTTACTTGAGTCGTCCAACAAAGAATCCATTCTGACTAAGGAGTAGGCTTACTCTTCAACTCACCACAACCACAAGCCGACTTGTAAACATTTGTGACATCAAGTGTGAGGCCACACGCGAGTGAGAGAATAGTGAGGTTGTTTGAACTAACGTGTGTTTTATTTTGTAGGTTTTGTGTTGTATTATTGTGTGTGACATAGTGGACTGATTTGGTGACTTGTTGGACCGTAACTTGAAAGATTAATTCTAATACCATCACAATGGAACCCGAGGCTTCAAATGCTCAAACAATGGATAATAATGCCATCAATTTCATTTTGCTTACTACGATGAGTTCCAACAACTCATCTTGAAACTTGCTCATAGAGGGGAACAAGTGAGTCATGACATCATCCGATTCAAGGTAGGATTGAATAGAGATATTGCTTCACGTTTGACACTTCACAAGTTCGACACCCTTGATGCCATCTTCTAAGTTGTATTGGAAATTGAAAGAGAGTTGCAGGAGAAGCCGGGGTCCAAGTTCAAAGTCCAATCACCCTTGAGTTAGCACCATGACAAGAATGATTCATCCAAAGAGGAGCACCCCGAGGCCAAGGCTGCCAAGCCGAGAACAAGGTTCGCTAAAGGCACTATCATACCCCAAATCCCATTGGAGCAGACTGGCACCCGTAGCCGAGGAGGCCCGGGAGAACCCGTTCATAACCTATACTTTCACATTCACATTACTTATGAAAATTAGAAATTTGGGCAGCACTTCGTTGTAAATAGAAGAAAACAGTACCTGTATCAGCCCAACAGACACACATAAATATATATACGAACAGTAATTGGCCGTCAGAGCCATCACGTCTATCAACCAAACACTCCTATGGCTGTACAATATGTCTACAAAAGCCTCAACATAGATACACAACTGAGTTGGGGTCGGGACAAACTCCCTCCCACAAAAGACTTTTATGCAAATACCAAAAGTACATATAGAGACGACTTGGGATGCCCTGAAATAACTGGAGCTCACCACTAACAACAGAATGTCCTGGCTCTTACTGCGGAGGTGTACGACCTGAAGTACCTGTTCCTGCAGGCATGAATGCAGGTCCCCCGTGAGGGACGTCATTACGGAAATATGTACTGAGTATGTAAGGCAGTGAGTATCAAGATGAGATACAAAAGATCAACAGAACCCAGATACCAGTGAATAAACAGTATGAGCAGGCCACACTTAAAAGAACTGATGGGATACCTGCACATTACTTTCATATCATTACTTCCCGTAATCCTTATCAATACATAACATATGTCATACAATGGCCAACTGATCAGTGGTACTAATACAATACATCAGGGACCACCCCTGGAATAGCATATATACATAATCTTTATAATATAATGGCCAACTGATCAGTGGTACTAATACAATACATCATATCATCAATTTAAAATACAGACATTCCGTTTCTTAATTCAATTAATCTTTGAGATTGGTTACTTTGTGGTCACACTTTATGGAACTTGAAACCATGATACCTCATTAGGAAAAACATGTAAACAGGTAATCAATATCATGAAGATGAAGTAGAGAATCATGGATACCTCATGAAACCATTTCGGAGTCAACGATAGTATATGAACATTTTTTTGACTAGCCGGACATCTTAAAAGTGAAAACAAGTTCAATTGGTAGTGTCGAAGATCATATGATGTTATTATGTGTCATGTGTCGTAGGACAATGTTGGAAGCTTACTTGAGAGTGCCATGGATCATTATTCATGCCAAAGAATAGATAGAGTATGTCTTACATACCTTGATATAACCACTTCAATACAAGTGACTTTCCGTACTCTTCGAACACTTATCTACAATAAGTCATTTGTGGCAAACTAGTATTAGCAACCAAACCTTACCATTTAGTTATTAACTTCACCAAATAATGTCTAGGAAGTAATCCTTTAGCTCATCAATAAGAGTACTACATACATCCTCTTATACTCTTATTACATTCACATATCATGCATTTTCATGAAATATCCCTCAACATCACTCTTAGCCTTTATTTCCCTTCTTAATCACCATCCAATACCAACATGATCACTAGGCATACATAACCACTAATATAATGATATATCACCACAATTCATCCTCCATAATCCAACACAGCAACTTCCATAATTTACTACTAACAATTTATACACAACAATTCATAATTATGTTTCTAGTTATCTTCCAACATCAAGACAATACTCATACTCCTTTATCAATACTTATTCATGGATAAGAATCAAGAATAAACAATATTCATACCTTAACAATGAACTCTTGTATTTAGGATCCTCCTTACATAACCATGGGGTGCTTCTTGAAGCTTCCGAGATGGTGAACACAACTACGGAACCAATTTGAATTTTCTACGGTTGAATCACAAAATATTTGAGGTTGAAATTGGCTAGGGTTTTCACCTTTCCTAAAATTTGGATAAAATCTGATAAAATTGAGGCTAAGTGCAGGTTTTTAAGACCAATTTTCGTCCAAAGGTAATATAAAATGACCATTGTGCCCTAAAAATTGAAATAAATCCCGAATCTGTCCCCAGTGGACAGTTTTGACAGGCTGAAGTAAATCGATCATAACTCTTTCCTCCGATATCGGATTTGGGTGAAATTGGTATCATTGTAAATATAATTAAAAGGGCTTTCATTTCATATAAATTAGGCCACCCAGTTCGTCCTGTACAAGGCGTTATGATCGTTTGAAGTTGACCCTAAAAATCTGTTTTGAGAGGCTGAAGTAAAACGCGTATAACTCCTTACTCCGATGTTGGATTTGGATGAAACCAATTGCATTAGAAAGAAGACTCAAATATCTTTCTTTTGATATATGGTAGCTCGACCAGTTCATTATATTGAGGAAGTTATGATCGTTCAAAGTTGACCCAAAAACTGGCAGGCCTCAGTATTTTCCTGCTAATTTACTGTTCACTAAAATCTGTTTTGAGAGGCTGAAGTAAAACAAGTATAACTCCTTACTCAGATGTTGGATTTGGATGAAACCAATTGCATTAGAAAGAAGACTCTCGGAGATTTTCTCCTATATATAGCAGCTCACACAGTTCTTTTTGTACAAGGAGTTATGATCGTCTCAAGTTGGAGTGCCTAGCTGCAGAAATTTTCCTGCAGAATCACTGTTCACAGGCTTCCCGGCCACCGTTTTGAAATTTCGAATGTGCTCGCTTATATGAAATACTCCTCTGTTTTGGGCAAACTTTATATCGTTGGAAAGCTTATTCCAATACCTACACATACAACTATTGACGGGATACTTCCGAACACCATAAACTTAATTTAACCCATACGCAAGTCTTTAGGACTCCATATAATCGCGATAAGTGTACGAAAAAATTTACGGGGTGTTACAGGCACCCTCCAAAAAATGAAGGTAAACCACATCCCTTGCCTAATTCTAAAGCTTTCAATGTTTCAAATGCCAAGGTTGGGGACATTAGGCTAGTGAGTGTCCGAATAAGAGAAATGTGATTCTAAGGGAGAGAAAATTGTATTTTCTTGGGGAGGAGGTGGGAATTGAACCGAAGGAGATTAATGATCAATCTCAAGGTGGAGAGGGGGTAGAACCGATCGACCAAATTACAACTCTCGTTAGAAAGTGTAAGCGGTCATTGTCAAATATAGAACTCAACTGGGTTGGGTGTCGAATCCCACAGGGAATACTATGTTCACTAAGTATTGTGGTTGTTATTAGACTGTTGATCAGAGGTTTCTGAATAAGGGGGTTTAACTTGTGAATTATGTCCTAAATAATTGTAACAGAGTTGTTCTAGCTAATAATTCGCTTTGCAAGTAGTACTTCAATGATATTAAACAAACCAGAGATATGGTTACCGAGATGCTTGAACAATTAGGGTTGTGAATCACGTTTGAGTTCCAATTAACAATTTCAATTGTAAGAATAGTTGAAACCTATTATTTACCCATTAGTTTCTCAACCTAATTGGGTAGTTTATCCATTAATTTTCTCAAACTCACAGGATAAATTGGCTATTCAACTCTTTTCTTATGTAAATCAATCCTATTAAGGCATTCACTGTTAGTCTAAAGTTTAGAGCCTTCAAAATTCACGTAAACCCTTTCTTTTCCCAACAAACACTTTTCATTCCAGACAAGTGATGTTCAAGGGCTCGTCCATTTCCAGTATTACATTGTTTAAACCTTTAATATCTAAAATATATCATGTATGTTTATATCTAAATTTGTATGACATAAATATATTATGTGTTTTTATGATATAAATGTAATTTGTATAATATATAAATATATCCTGAAATTTTATGGTATAAATATACCATGTATTAGCATCGTGCAAGAAGGCAATAAATTGTGCTATTTGTAGACACGTATATTTTAATAAATTCTAGAAAATTTTATGGGTTTTCTATAGGTAACAAAAAAATAAATTTAAAAAATATAAAGAAAGAAAAAATCTTAAAGGTATGTTATATTCTGTTTGACCAAGCTTATATCTTGTTTTTCCCTTGTTCTTCCATGTTTGACCAACCATACATAATTTGTGTTTTTTACAAATATAAATTTGATACTATTCTAAATTATGTTTGACCAACCATACATAATTTGTGTTTTTTACAAATATAAATTTGATACTATTCTAAATTATGTTTGACCAACCATACATAATTTGTGTTTTTTACAAATATAAATTTGATGCTATTCTAAATTATGTTTGACCAACCATACATAATTTGTGTTTTTTACAAATATAAATTTGCTACTATTCTAAATTAATAACATACATAATGTCTGGAGAAGAACCCATGAAGGAAGACTCGAAGCCATCATCAATGTCAATGTCTGATTATAATTAAAAGTCACTCAACCTAAAAAATCTAGCTCAAATTTAAATATTCTTGTAATTAAAACGCATCGCGTATGATTTTGGCGACAACCAAGGGCGGCTCAAGTTTATGAGTGGTCTAAAGCCAAAATCAAACGTAGGCCTTAAGTTTTTTAGAAAAAAAATACTTTCTTAAGAAATTTTACTTTTAAAATTATGTGACCCTTAATAATTTAATCAATGCATTAATCTTTCTTAACATAATACTTTAGATATATCAAACTTTTCTAATAATTCTTTCCTGTTATATAAAAAGTTTATTTTTTCCAAATAATATTAGTATTTTTTTCAAAAAAAAATTATATAACTTTTTATTATTAAAAAATGAGGTCCCTCAAATTTAGGGGTCTAAGGCGGTGGCCTTTTTCTTAATGAAGTAGAGCCGCCTCTGGCGACAGCTAAGATTCATTTTTTATGTTAGAATTTCTATTTTATGAGTATTTTCTTAATGGTTAAACCGAAAATCGAACCGTTAAGGATCAAAAATCATAATTCGAAAACCGATAAGAAAACATCTTATGGGTTGGTTATTGATTTTGCATATATAAAAATCAAAAATTAATAACTCATAAAATCGGACCGATCCGCACCCCTATTCAAAACTAAGCTAAACGCGCGTCGACAATGACACTTACATACATAAATACACCTAAGATGAATTGTTGCGATTAAATCCACCAAGGGAACCAGGGCCTAAGATCAATCATCTGATTGACACCAAGTTTTAAAAAGTATAAAAAAGGACAACCCAGTGCACTAAAGCTATCTCTATGCGCGGTATTCGGGGAAGGACCCCACCACAAGGATGTATCGTACGCAACCTTACCTCGCATTTCTGCCAGAGGCTGTTTCCAAGGTTTGAACCTGTGACCTCCTGGTCATATGACAACAACTTTACCAGTTACTCTAAGGCTCCCCTTCCAAGTTTTAAAAAGGATAGAAAATTTTAAAACTCTGTAGTTTAAAAATAAACTATAGATATTTGTGTGTGTTGTAATCATGTCATGGTAGTAAAATTAAGAAGTTCAAAGGAAAATTGTTTCTACATAAAAAAGCATGACATTTTAAAATTTTTTGGACATACTAAAAAGAAGTATTACACATATATAAAATTCGGATGCGTATTATCTTTTCTTTTAGCAATGTAATAAAAATGAGTGTGATTAATTTTTAATGAAGTCTTGTTATTTTCTAATTTAAACTGAAAGTTTTTTTTAATTAATATTATTATTATTATTATTATTAAAAAAACTTTAGAGTGATTAATTTTTGAATTTTAGTCAAAAATATGATGCAAGTATTTATGGGTAAGTATTGGTTTTGTTGCAAATAAGGGCGTATGAGTTTAGTTTCCATAAAATAAGGCAAGAACATTGTATCGAAAAATAATTGTGTGGTCTTTATTACAATTGTTTTATGGTCTTTATTACAATTGATATATTAACTAATACTAGTTTTTTTAAAAAAAGTACATTTTAAATTTTAAAATATTAAAATTGAGAGTGTACGCAATTATACCATTTTTTTCATCAACACTCACTGGTCAATACACTCACTCTCCTCACTACTTTGTGTTTATTCTCTACTAGTTCTGAAGATAACATATAGAATGAACGATTTGGCTATCCTTGAACTAAAATAGCCAGCAGATTTATATTTCAAAATATTTCAAATCAAATAATCATCAATGAATCAAACTAATCAATATTCGTCTTTTATCAATTTGAAATAAACACTAATTATGTTGAATTTAGTATTATTATGTTTAGGCCAAAAATTTAATAGGCAAATCGTAAAAACCAATGATTGTTGAATGTTTGAATATGTTGAATGGCCTTTATTTCATCGCATCTAAACTCCTTGTACTCATTTGGTCGGGGAATGCCCCGACGAAAATTGTATTTGTTACCGGGGGAATGCCTCGTAATATTTTGTACTTGAAAGACCGATCGTGATCAAGGCTCGAGCATCGGGTAAAGCATAGTGTAGGATAGTTAGAATAGTTTAGGTTTCAATTTCAGCATTTTTATTTTGGTTTGTAATAATTGGACTGGACACTATTTTTGATTTTATTTGTTTGATTGTTTGTTTTCTTGTTGTGTGTTTTGTTTGGTTTATACATTTCATAGTGTCATACTAGTCGATATACTATGCAGAGAGACCGTGATCGAAACACAGGACTGAGGGATGCCTAACACCTTCCCCTCGGTCAATAGAAATCCTTAACTAAAATCTCTGTTCGCGGATCAGTTTTTAGAGTAAAACTGTTTTGAAAAAGAATTTCCAAAGGTGACTTAGCACACCCAATTCATGCCAAGTGGCGACTCTGAGTTTATGTGTAAAACATCCTTTTTTGAAACAAACTTCATTTTTTATCACTTAATAATAAAAACCCTTTCAAACCTTAAAATTAAATCTTTTTTGGGGAAAATAAGTGTGTGATTGCTCTGGTGTCTCTGCTGGGGATGTAAAAGAACCTTTTTCAAAACAAACTTTATCTTTTGTCACTTAATAATAAAAGCCCTTTTCAAACCTTAAAATCATATCTTTTAGGTCAAAAAAGGGTGTGACATCTATGGCGACTCTGCTGGGAAAACATTAAATGGGTGAGGGTGTACGATACTGATAGAGTGAATCTGATAATGTGATGTTCGGGAGGAATAAAATTACGTGTCTATATTATGACCCTCTTTGTTTGTGAACATAAAGTATTTGTAGACAAAGAAGTAGACAACTAGACAGAATTTTGACCCGACCATGATTCAAAAGAACGGTGAAGGAAGATAAAGTGTAACCGGATCTTGACTTTTGACATCCTACCTTTCCCATATTATGAAGGGATCAAGACACAAGCATTTCAAAGGGTTGGAAAGGATAAGGACCATACCGAGTTGGAGATTCGAGTGAGGTACCATCGAGGTTCCGGTCCGCGGCTCTGTCATTACATCAAAAATAAATATTACATGTTAAGAAAATAACCGAAATCACAAAATTCCTTTCTATGCAGCTTTTTTGGACTCTTGACTTGAGTTTCTGATGCTTTCGAAATTGAAAAAAGATTTGATCTTCTTTGGGTTGAACTTGAGAATAGATTCTTTTTCCATACATAATTTGGTGTTGGAGATTAACTCGAACATTGACCATGTTCTTTCATGTGGAACTTTTGAACTTTGAACATGAATTTGAAAATCTTCACCCTATTTTCTAGGCGGGCTCCTGACTTACAATTTCTTCACCTTGTTGCTTAACTTTGCATTTCTTCACCCTGTTCTCCAGGCGAGCTCCTGACTTGTTGTTTCTTCACCCTATTCTCTAAGCGGGCTCCTGAAATCACATCAAAACTAGCAAGAAAATTATCCCAAACAAAGGGTATGATAAAGAGAGATCTCACTTTTTCAAAAATAAAGTCTCATTTTTCAAGAGAGTCCTAAAATGATGTTTCCAATAAAATGAATTAAATTTTTTTGCCCAATTTATCATCAGAAAACTTTTGTGGGTGTCCAACCAAACACAATTACTTGCAAATGTGTAATAAAAAGGTGAATCAAGACTTTAATTAGTAAATGCATCTCTTAAGGATAAGGAAACGTGTCTCCTAGAGGTTACATAGAAGGACTCGACTAGAAAGTGCGACTTCTAAGAATCAAGGCTTGAGTTAAGATGTGCGTGACCCGACAAATGAAACTTGAAATGTCCAAATAAGGAAGTGAGTCTCCTAGGGGTTAAGTGGAATGACTCGACTAAATAGTGCATCTTCTTGGAATCAATGCTTGAGTTAGAATGTGTGTCATCTAACAAGAGAAACTGAATACCCAAACATGGAAATGGGTCTCCTAAGGGTTAAGTGGAATGACTCGACTAGAAAGTGCATTTCCTAGGAGTCAAGGCTTAAGTTAGGAAGTGAACCACCTAACAAGCGAAACTTTAAGACCAACAAGGAAGTGTGTATCCTAAGGTTCAAGTGGAATGACTCGACTAGAAAGTTCATTTTTAAGGAGTCAAGGCTTAAGTTAGGAAGTGAATCGCCTAACAAGCGAAACTCAAATATCAACAAGGAAGTGTGTTTCCTAAGATTCAAGTGGAATGACTCGACTAAAAGGTTCATTTTCAAGGAGTCAAGGCTTAAGTTATGAAGTGAACCGCCTAACAAGCAAAACTTGAACACTAACAAGAAAGTGTGTCTCCTAAGGGTTAAGTGGAATGACTCGACTAGAAAGTTCATTTTCTAGGAGTCAAGGCTTAAGTTAGGAAGTGAACAACCTAACAAGCAAAACTTGAATACCAACAAGGAAGTGTGTCTCCTAAGGGCCAAGTGGAATGACTCAACTAGAAAGTTCATTTTCTAGGAGTCAAGGCTTAAGTTAGGAAGCGCATCACTTAACAAGTGAAACTTGAATTACCCAATCAAGGAAGTGTGTCTCCTTACAAATGTCACTTGAATTACCCTAGCAAAGAAATGCATCTCCTTACAAATGCCACTTAAATTATGTAGACAAAAAAATGTGTCTACTTACAAATGTCTCTTAGATTACCCAGACAAGAAAATGTGTCTCCTTACAACTGTTGCTTAGATTACCCAGACAAGGAAATACGTCTTCTTACAAATATCACTTAAATTACCCAGACAAGGAAATGTGTCTCCTTACAACTGTAGCGAAAATACGTCTTCTTACAAATGTCACTTAGATTATCCAGACAAGAAAATATGTCCCCTTTCAAATATAGTTTGAATTATCCAAAAAGGAAATGCGTCTCCTAAAGATCAAATAGATGGACTCAACTAGAAAGCGCGGCTTTTAGGAATGAAGGTTCAATTCAGGAAGTGCATTACCTAATGAATGAACCTGAATTATCCTGACAAGGAAACGTGACTTCTAGAAATATTGGATTATGAGATTTTACCATGGTTTTAATTATCAAATTCGTGTAGAAATACTACCTCTTGCATTCGTAGAAGTGAGGCAATGTGCCTTTTGACATTGTAGGCTCTGAAGTTCTTGATTTGAAGGTAACATGTGTTCCTGTTTCATACAAAGAAAATTTGTGAGTTTAAAAACGTGGTGATTGATTTATGGCTTTAGCTTTAAGCCAATCGCTCTTGCACTTGTCACCTCTAATCTTGATTCCAAATATTGACATATCATAGTCTTGCTGCACCATTGATCCAAATTCAGATTAATAAGAGTGATTCTAAAACAAACACAATATCTCTATGTTTGTTATGTTCTTAATAAATCCTTTGAACCTTGGTATTTCCATGAGTTTTCAGTCTTGTTTGTTGACAAAAATTTTTGCATGCTTTATTTTTGTTCACAATTATGTCTCTTTCATGTGCCGACCTTTTGTCTTACTTTGTGCAATTGAAGAAGTTGGTAGAAAGTTCTAAAATCTTTTCTCACTTGCTTTGACATTGATTTGACTCAAAGACAAAAGAAATGACTTTCCATTAGAATAACTAACTCAAGAAAACAAAAAATAGAAATATAGAGAAGAAAGAAAAGACAATGAATGTCCCCCTTGAAACAGAGAAAAGAAAATTTTTTCTGAAAATGACAGTCAACTCTAATGATTAATTATGATATGCATTTTGGATTAAGCTGCCTAATCTTTCCATCCAAACTTTCACCAATTGTTGTTAAGTTAATGAACCTAAAATTGAGTTTCTTCCATAGGCCAATTGCACTCACATACCTCATTCAGCTAGTGATGCCTTGAAGGGTTTTTTCCAACAATTCTCTCTCTTTTTTCTTTCCCTCAGGTCACCATTGCTCTAAGGTGTCCACGAGGGTTTTCACCACTAAAACCAACTTATTTTCATTTCTCTCAACTCAGAATCTTCTTACGGTGTCCGTGAGGGTTTTCACCGAAAAGACTCTCTCATTTTTATCTCTCTCAACTTACCATTGCCTTACGGTGCCCATAAGGGTTTTCACCAGTAAGACTCTCTCATTTTAATTTTTCTCCTGATTTCTTATACTAAGAAAGATAAGTAGTTCCCAAAATGTATCATCATATTTATTGCATGCTTAGACGTAACATTTTCAAAGATTGATCTGAAGGTCTTTCTTTGGTTGTAACTTGGCTTTTGGATAAGGTTAGAAAGAAAAGATGACATGAGGTACAAACGATACTTAAAGTGGGATGGAACTTACAACTTTTGAATCGACTAAAACAATAGAAATTAACCCATGCCCCAGTTTCTTCAACTGGTAATTCTAAATTATTTATTTGGTTGGATCGAGCCCAAAGTAGGGTTATGTACATATCTCACCCCCGAGAGTGGAGAATCAGATCACACATAATTCTGATAACTTGTTCTTTTGCTTGATTTTGGTCTCTTTTCTTTTTTCTTTTATTGACTATTTTTCTCTTTGAGACTTTTCTGTTTCTATTTTCTTCACACTTTTTTTTATTTTTGACATACTTTTTTTTTCTCTTTCTTTTTTTTTTGAAAATTTTCTGACTCGAATCTTTTGCTTGACACTTTTCTTTTAAACTTTGCTGACTCTAGCTTGATTCCAAAAGAGGGATATGAAAGAAAATAGAACTAAAGCTCAAACGGGATGAACAAATAATGACACAATATTTGGATAACAGAATGAAATATCTTCTTCTTATCAATTCTTGAAAATGCAAGTACATATCATGCAATATGAAAGTGAAAGATGAAGATCATTTGTTACTTTTTTAACAGTACTAACTTTAAATTAGCCCGTGCACCACTACTTCTTTTGCCCTTTGTCCAACATACAACTCCACGTTTGTTGTACATTCCTCACATTGAATGACTCGTGATTTTGTGGAGATGATTTTCTTTTTGTCTCTCTTGATATAGGATCACGCATCCACTGTTTGACCTAATTGAGATATGACTTTCAATTGATGACCAAGTTATTTTTGTGATTGTCAAAATAATTGCCTTAATTTTCAAAGAAGACTCCAACTTGTCATCAAATGTCTCAGCACTCTACCTATTTTATCATATGCTTTTTTCTATATTTAGCCCTCTGATTTAGAGTTCAGGCTTAAATTAGATTTTAAGATCTAGCTAAAAATTCCTTTAGCATGCCATATCACTAGAACCAACATAAAATGCACTATGTAAAGAAAATAAACAACACATATTTAAAACACAAAGGGAATAGGGACAATCTATTTAGTTAAAATGAAAGATAGAAGGGTTTGAACATAAACGACAAGGGACACAACAAGATAGATTCCAAATTACAACCCTGGAATAATTTGAAAAATAGAAAAAAAAAACTACCAGACCCCTTCCTAGTAAGAAGAGGAGTGACTTCTCAATTGCTATGCTTGACATCTTAGCCACTGGTTTGCACATCAACATGACTAAAGCTTTTATCACTGTCAATATTCTGCACCATAATTGATTCATCTTGAATCATCTTCTCTATTTCTCTTTTCAAAGCACGACAATCTTCAATACTGTGAGCCTGAACATCAAAATGATATGCACATCGCATATTAGGATCAAAATTTCTTGATTATGGGTCAGAAGTGTACCCAAGAAGAGGAATGATTATGCCCCACTATACCAGTCTCTGGAATAAACTGGAATACAACTCTCCAATTGGTGTGAAATTATCCCTCGACTTCTGACTCATTTCATTGTTTGACTTGGATCAAAAATCGATCTTAAAAGGTCTTTCATATGTTTGTGGAGTTGAAGGATGACTCTGAAGAGTTGGTGTGTACTATTGTGGGTACGACGGGGGTTGGACATATGGTTGTGCATTGTATACTGGATATGGAGGTGGGGAAATTGAGTATAATGGATTTTTAGAGTGATTATATGGAGCTTGGGTATGAGCTTAGGATTGAGCCTGAGGGTAATGACGACGTGGTCTTCTTGACTGTGCCCATTGTCCAACTACAATAGCAGATGCATCTTCTTCATTCTTCTTCCCTCCAACACTTTCTGAACCCTTTTGAATTGCTTGAGTAGTTGTTGTCAATGTTGCAAAACTCACAATGCGACCAGTCTTAATTCCATCCTCTATCATCTCCCCCATTTTGAGGACCTCAATAAATGGCTTGCCTAATACAGGTAACAAGTGTTGATAATAAGTTTCATCATACACTTGAATAAACACCTCCACTATCTTACTTTCTTTCATTGGCGATTTCACACTAGCAGTTTGTTCACGCCATCTAATCACATATTCCTTGAAACTTTTAGTACTCTTCTTCATTATGTTAGTTAGGGATTTCTCATAAGGAATCAACTCCATATTGTATTGGAATTATTGCACAAATTCATTAGCCAGGTCATCCCAACTATTTCACTTATCGATGTCTTGCTCAATAAACCATTCTGAAGTTAAACCTGAAAGACTCTCACCGAAATAAGCCATGAGTAATTCTTCCTTCCCTCTAGCGTCCCTAAGTTGGTTGCAATAATGTCTCAAATGTGTCACCAGTTCCCCATGCCGGTTAAAATTTTCAAACTTCAGCATTTTAAAACCAAAATGGAGATTAACACCTAGAAACACGCCCATATCCTTATACGAGACACTTTTATAACTCTCGAGTCCTTGCAAGTTTCTCATGGCCTGTTCTAAAATTTTCAATTTTCTGGTCATTTTCTCTTGCTCTTCAGTCATAACAGGCTTTTCATCATTAAGTAAAAATTTACGCAAGTGAGTATAGCAATAAGGACCATTCAACTAAAATGTGGCTCAAGAGCATAATGTTGATCATAAAAAATATTCAATATAGGCTCGCTTGTAGAGTGAGAAATCACAATCGTTGGTTGACCCTCAAAAGTAGGAGCTTCATGTGGGGGTGGAGATATAATAATGGGAATTGCAGGTGGAGCTGAGTATATGGTAGTTTTGTATTGAGGAGCTAGGAGAGCAATATTAGAAGTGTTAGGATAATGTTGCCCTGAAGTGAGTCCTGATGCATGTTGTGGTGTGTCAACGAAAATAGGGTATTGTTCCTGTGACATTGGAGGCAAGCTAGAAAGATATTTCAGGGAGGAGGTGACAACCCATTATCCCAAGTTTGATGCATTTCTATCATTTGCTGCCTTAATTTTTGAATCTCTTCATTAGCTCCTAAATTCTCATTTCCTGAACTCTCAATCTGATTAGTGACAACAACCTCAATATCCTTGTTGGCCTGAACTTTCTCTTCGGCTTGGTGTAATATGGGGGACCAGTCAAAATGCCACAGACCACCTACCTTAAACTAACTGAATAAGAGATAACAAATGCGTTAGAAATAAATATTTCCTCAAAATCTTTTCCTCTTTTTTTATTTTTATTTTTTGAAAAAAAAAAACCACCAAACCCAAGATGGGCGCCTACGTGTCTCACTCCCGAGAGAGGAGAGTCAGGTGTGCGTAGTTCATGAAGTTTGGCAAAAAATGACCAATCAGACTCTCTTTCTCTTTTCTTGAAACTTTAAGACGAAAAGAAAATAACAAATTGTCAAAAGAATTGACGAAAATCTTTTTGAATTTTTTTCAGCTTTATAATTTTTATACAAAATGAAATGTATGATTAGCAAAGAAATTTTTTGTTTGAGTTTTTTGATTTTTAATTTCATATGAAAATGAAACTTGAAGCTATTAAAGGAAAATCTTTTTGTAGTTTTCTTTTAAAGATGCATATGAAACACGTACTCTAAATAAAGAGTGAAGAAAAATCTTTTTAAATTTTTTAAATAAGATCACCGAACCCTACAAGGGTTGCCTACGTATCTCACTCTCGAAAGAGGAGAATCATGTGTGTGTAGTTCATCAAGATTGGACAATTAAGGATTAAATAACAAACTAAATCTTTACTTGAGAGACACGACCAAAGATGGACGATGAAAACATCAATAAAATCTTTTTTTTGGGTTTTAATTTAACACTTCACATAAATCTGACACCAAAAACTGTGAAAAGAAAAAATCTTTTTGGTATTTTCGTTATATGAAATGTAAAATATTTATACCATTTTTTAAAATTTTTCTTTTATAAAAAGCTCCTACGAAGAATAATTTTTTCGAAATTTTCGAATTATGAATGTCTACTAAAGAAACCAAAGAAAAATCTTTTTGATATTTTTATTTTTGACAAATAAGTGCTAAAGGAAAATAAAATCTTTTTGAATTTTTGGATTGTGAAAAACAAAAATCATAAAGAATTCTAAAAAGAAAAAACTTTGAAACTCTTTTTTTACTAACTTTTCTTTCTCTCCTCTTTTTTTTTCAACTTTTCTTACCTACGCACTTTCTTTTATTTTTAGAACATGCTTTCTCCAAATCAGTCCACCAAAATGACTCGGTTATCCTCAAAGATGCAACAATTAGCACGTAAAGATGCTTTAGGGGTGAGTCTCCTACAAAGTACCAAGTTGGTCCTGCTTGGTCTCAATATGATGCAGATAAGCATGATCTAAAAGTTGACCTAGGTTGGGGTTCACTAACAAGGCTATTGGGGGAGTGTATGATCGATAGTGGCTGCAACAACTTTCCACCCACTCCATACGTCCGACGGCTCCCCCTCCTAAAATAAGGGTGACTCAACTAGAGTTCGTATACATGACGTGTACTCCAGAACTTGTTGCGAAAGAAGTGACTCAGGGTAATGCATATGAGGCCAGATATAAAGCGGTAACACATAATGAAAGACTGTAAACAAAGAGCACGCGGGCATCCAACAATGATAAAACAATAATAATAACACAAACAAAATGTTTATATACCTATAACGTCAAACTAAGCCTATACAACTCAAAAATAAGCTCAGATTCGATTGAATTCAGTATTATCATATTTAGGCCAAAAATTTAATAGGCAAATCATAGGTCGGGTAGGCAAACCGTAAGAACCAATGATTGTTGAATGACCTTTATTTCATCGCATCTAAACTCCTTGTAATCATTTGGCCGAAGAATATCCCGAGAAAAATTGTATTTGTTGCCGGGGAATGCCTCGCTATATTTTGTACTCAGAAGACCGATCGTGATCAAGGCCCGAGGCATCGGGTAAAACATAGTGTAGGATAGTTAGAATAGTTTAGGTTTTAATTTCAACATTTTTATTTTGGTTTGTAATAATTGAACTGGACACTATTTTTGGTTTTGTTTGTTTGATTGTTTGTTTTGTTGTTGTGTGTTTTGTTTTGTTTATACATTTCATAGTTTCATACTAGCCAATATACTCTACAGAGAGACCATGGTCGAACCACAGGACTGAGGGATGTCTAACACATTCCCATTGGTCAACAAAATTCCTTAACTGAGATCTCTGTTCGCGAATCAATTTTTAGAGTCAAACTATTTTTAAAAAAAATTCAAAGCTGATGTGGCATACCCGATTCATGTCAAGTGGCGACTCTGAGTTTATATGCAAAACATCCTTTTTGAAACAAATTTTATTTTTTGTCACTTAATAATAAAAACCTTTTCAAACCTTAAAATTAAATCTTTATTTTTTGGTAAAAAGGGGGTGTGACAGCTCTCACGGCTATGCTAGGGATGTAAAAGATTTTTTTTCTAAACAAACTTTATCTTTTGTCACTTAATAATAAAAAAAAAATCAAACCTTAAAATCACATTTTTTTAGTAAAAAAAAAGTGTGACATCTGTGACGACTCTGCTGGGGAAATATTAAATGACTGAGGGTGTATAGTAATGATAGAGTGAATCTGATAATGCGATGTTCGAAAGGGACAAAATTACGTGTATACAATCAATAATGTCAACAATGTCCAAGGAAGCGGAGTCATCAACAAGTAAAGTGTCTGAAGAAATGACTAGCCAAGTGTCCTCCTCCTCACGCACAGCCCCTGCCATCCGCTCCCATCGTGGGAACCCACTTCCCCGGGCTTTGCCTCAAATTCCACTAGTCTTTGGGTATATAAATTTTATGACCAGCTAAAGTCTAATTATTCAAAATATATGTTATTTTGAGATAGTGAGCGTATTTTTCATTGGATGTTTTGTAGTTGTTTAAACTGACTTTGTCTGTTACTAGGATAATAAGATTTGTCTAGAGAGAGTATTTTTTTGTTCTAATATTGATCTGAGATGAGCTCAAATAGAGTGATATGGATAGTGAGGATTCATGTATTGAGACTCAACTCTTTTGGAGATTTAATGCGTAGTTATTGCTGTTAGCAAGTAATAAAACAACAGGTGACACCAAGTGAGAAGTTATTTTTTCTCTTAATCTATTATTATTTCGAGTAGAAGAAAATTTATACTCCATTTCATAGCATTATTTGTTTGTCCACATATAACGACAATCTAAATTTATTCAAGTTAGTTTTTTTCATATTGTTATACTAACTATTTTACAAACTTGTTCAGTCACAGATTTTAGTCCAATACTGTGCTTTAGGTCCTCAAAATTTTGAGACCTCAAAAATTTTAATAGTAAATTATATGATTTTCAACTTTACTTAGAAAGAACAGAAAAGTGTCAAAAATACCCCTCCCCTAAACTCTTGGAAATGAATCAAAATACCCTTTCAAACTATTGCAAAACATTCTTTTCGAAACAAACTTTATTTTTTGTCACTTAATAATAAAAAAAATTTTAAATCTTAAAATTAATTTTTTTGATAAAAAAGGGGTGTGACAGATCTCGCGACTCTGCTGGGATGTAAAATATTCCTTTTCAAAATAAATTTTATCTTCTGTCACTTAATAATTCAAACCTTAAAATCATATCTTTTTGGTAAAAAATGGGTGTGACATCTCCGACAATTTTGCCGGGGAAATATTAAATGGGTGAGAGTGTACCATAACGATAGAGTATAAATTGTCTGGTGACTATGCATTTAAATTGTCTAATGCAACATGGTGGAATGTTGAAACTGAGGTAATAACTAATTTGTTCGATATAATTTAGTTCTTTTATATCAATCTAACTAAGCAATACTTGTGCAATATGAATTGCATCCTTTGGAGATACTTAAATTAGTAGTTAGTGGCGAAGGATTGGTCTCAAACAACAGTCTGAATTTCTTAGTTACTGATTGGGTACTCGGTGTCGGGGTCTATCGAAAACAGCCTCTCTATTTCTTTGAAGATAGTGATATGAACTGCGTAAATTTTACCCTCTTCTATACTAGGGTTTGTTGTTGTTGTGTTATTGATTGTGTATCCAGTGGGGATTTGAAATCAAGAGGGAAAGGTATATTCTCATACAATAACACAATTTCATTTCTTTGACACAGTTATGAATTGGAACCAGATTTAGGCCCCAAAGGCCAAAATTTTGAGGCCTCAAAAATTTTAATAGTAAATTTTATGATTTCAACCTCACTTAGAAATAATAGTGAAGATTATAAAATACATTTTAAAAAATTATCTAAAAGAAAAAACTATCTCATTTTTATAATAAATAATTTAGAACTTTGAACTAAACAACTCAAACTTTATATTAATAAATAAAATTTTAACAACATCATCCAAGTTAATGCATAGCAAACAAATGGCTAATATCTTATTAACTACAATTAGTCTTAACTTTTATTAATAATTATATTAATTTGTGAAGTTAAAGGTTATATGTCTTTTAAAAATACTACACCAAAACAACTACTATAAGAAAACTCTACTATAAGACAACTCTAAATTATTATAGTAGCATTTTTGTATGTATGAATACCTCTTATTAAAACTTTGTTTGGATCACTAATTTTATTGAAATACCTCTGAAAGTCAGTAAACTTTCTATTAGACAATGTAATGAATTTTTTAAATCATTTTTATTTAATTAATACATATTTATGAATTTTTTAAATCATTTTTATTTAATTAATACATATTTATATACGAATAAATTATGTCCTCATATTTTTTTTTTGTTCTTGGGCAGTGTGGCAATGCTCTATTATGCAATTTGGCAGATATGTTGTGTGTACAGGTTTACGTAAATCACATGAATTGTCAGGTATGAGCTAAACATCAAAACATTGATTGTTGAATTTGATCCTCTATGAGGAAAACATATATTTAGTCTTGTTCTTGAATAAAATTGGTTCTTGTTAGAAAGGTTAAGATGACTTTAAAGATTACTTTTTATCTGGTGATCTTTTTCAACTTTCATGGATATTGTGAAACTCTTGTAAAATTTATTATTGTTACTTTAAAGATTACTTTTTGTCCGGTTATCTTTTGCAACTTCCATGGATATGGTAAAACTCTTCAAGCACAAAACAGCTACTGGACATAAATTGTTAAAAAGAAGATTTAAGTGCATTTAATAATTTTTTATTGAAATGAGGGGTTGTTTTGCCGATTAAGCTCCTTTGATTAACTCCATGAGTTTAGGGTACTTGTAGACTCCACAATAGCTTGAGTGAGAAAGATTTTGTCAAGATTTTATGTTAAAAATCAAGTAGATGTTTTTTTAAGTATTTGTTGTTAAAGTATTTTTGTCTTTATTTTCTCCAGATGCAAGCTGGGCACATAATGTTTTCTCCCATGCGATGGTTCTACTCCACTTGCTTATGGGAGACATTACGGAGACATTACGAAAAACAATAAAGAGCGTAATGGAACAAAAATTGCTAATGGAGCTCTAGCTAAATTACTGATAGAACAACTGATGGAACAATTCAACCAAACGGAGGACACTAAAAGACAACAGAAAATTGCTTTGGATCTAATGGATTTAGGGTTACGGTGTCTCCGTATTAGAATGGATCATGTCTCTGATCTGAAAATTATCCAACACTTTCATAACATTGCTCCTTTTGATTTGATATGATTGATTCTCTACTGTATAAAAGGTAGACTTGAATTTACTTTCATGTTTTGAAATTCTGATAACAAAATTACTCTAATCATTTTGACTTTTATGGATATGAAAATTATATCAACAACTGTAATGTTATTAAGAGAATATATTATTATTGTGTTGAAAAATTTTAATATAAATTCGAAATGAAAACTAATTATGTTGAATTCGGTATTATCATGTCTAGGCCAAAAATTT
Source organism: Capsicum baccatum var. pendulum (assembly GCA_030864225.1). Lineage (NCBI taxonomy): Eukaryota > Viridiplantae > Streptophyta > Magnoliopsida > Solanales > Solanaceae > Capsicum > Capsicum baccatum. The sequence goes on from CM061556.1 coordinate 6,584,620, forward strand.
AATAGGAAAATCTTAGGTCGGGTAGGTAAATCGTAAGAACCAATGATTGTTGAACGTTTGAATGTGATGAATGACCTTTATTTCATTACATCTAGACTCCTTGTACTCATTTGACCGGGGAATGCCCCAAGAAAATTGTATTTGTTACCGGAGAATGTCGCGCAATATTTTATACTCGGAAGACCGATCATGATCAAGGCCTGAGGCATCGGGTAAAGTATAGTGTAGGATGGTTAGAATAGTTTAGTTTTAGTTTCAACATTTTTATTTTAGTTTGTAATAATTAAACTGGACACTATTTTTTATTTTGTTTGTTTGATTGTTTGTTTTCTCATTGTGTTTTGGTTTGATTTATACATTTCATAGTGTCATACAAGTCGATTTACTCTACAGAGCGTCTGTGGTCGAACCACGGAATCGAGGGATGCCTAACACCTTTTCCTTGGTCAATAGAATTTCTTAACTGAAATCTCTCTTCGCGAATCAGTTTTAGAGTCAAACTGTTTTGGAAAAGAATTTTCAAAGATGATTTGGCACACCCGATTTATGCCAAGTGGCGACTCTGAGTTTATATGCAAAACATCATTTTCGAAACAAACTTCATTTTTTGTCACTTAATAATAAAAACACTTTCAAACTTTAAAATTGAATCTTTTTTTTTTTTTTTTTGAGTAAAAAAGGGGTATGACAGCTTTGGCGACTCTGCTGGGGATGTAAAAGATTTCTTTTCGAAACAAACTTTATCTTTTGTCACTTAATAATAACAACCCTTTTCAACTCTTAAAATCATATCTTTTTGATTAAAAAAAAAGAGAGGTGTGACATCTTTGGCGACTCTACTGGGGAAATATTAAATGGATGAGGGTGCACGATAACAATAAAGTAAATCTGATAATGTGATGTTCGGGAGGGAAAAAATTACATGTCTATATTATGCCCCTCTTTGTTTTGAACACAAAGTGTTTGCAGACAAAGAAGTAGACAACTAGATAGAATTTTGACCCAATCATTATTCAAAAGAATGGTGAAGGAAGATAGAGTGTAACCGAATCCCAACTTTTGACATCCTACCTATCCCGGATTATGAAGGGATCAAGGTAAAGGCATTTCAAACGGTTGGAAAGGATAAAGACCATACCGAGTTGGAGATTCAAGTGAGTTACCGTCGAGGTTCCAGTCCGCGGCTTTGTCATTACATCAAATAAAATTACATGTTAAAAGATAACTGAAATTACAAAAGTCCTATCTATGCAGCTTTTTGGACTCTTGACTTGAGTTTCTGATGCTTTTAAAATTGACAAAAGATTTGATCTTCTTTGGGTTGAACTTGAGAATAGATTCTTTCTCCATACAAAATTTGGTGTTGGAGATGAACTCGGAAATTGATCATGTTCTTTCATATGGGACTTCTGAACTTTGAACTTGAATTTGAAAATCTTCACCCTATTCTCCAGGTGGGCGCCCGACTTACACTTTCTTCACCTTGTTGCTTAGCTTTGCATTTCTTCACCCTATTCTTCAAGCGGACTCCTGGCTTGTTGTTTCTTCACCTTATTCTCTAAGCGGTCTCCTGAAATCACATCAAAACTAGCAAAAAATTTATCCCAAACAAAGGATATGATAAATAAAGTCTCATTTTTCAAGAGGGTCTTAAAATATTATTTCCAATAAAATGAATTAAATTTTTTTGCCCCAGTTTATCATCAGAAAACTTTTGTGGGTGTCCAACCCAATCACAATTGTGTCTCCTTACTGTTGGGTCATGGGTCTTTTTTCCTTCCTATGTGGATAAATGAAGCCCAATTTGGACCAATCCACTTTTGCCCATAGGCCCATTACTATGGGGCATATCTATTGATCATTTTAGGTCTTATTCACCATCACAAAAAGAGATTTTTGAGCAGCCAAAGAGAGACAAAAAAGCTGATTTTCGCACCTAAATTTCAGCCACAACTGTCAACTTCAAATTGCGATTCCCACTTCGTTTCTTGTCCAATTGAGCTGATTTTTGGACTGCTTGTTCCTCTCCTCTCAGTTTTTTATTAGGAACTGAAGGATATTGATTTGGTGGCTTGTATCTCCTGTTCTTCATTTCCAAACAGTAGCTGCATTTTTGGTGTTTTCACTCATTTATTTCTCTAGTGTTTGGTGTTGTGGTTTATGTATTGTTTCTTGTTGTTTGAAACTTTTTTGGTGGCCATTTTGGAGGACAATATTTTAACTCTTTAGTGATTATAGTGGAGGTTTGGTCCCGTGATTTTTTACTCTTCACACCGAAGAGTTTTCCACGTAAATTTGGTGTCTTGTGTGATTGCCTTTATTCTTTCCCTATCGCATTTGTGTGATAATTCATTTGCTACCATATTTATTTGTTTTTCTTGGTTTGCTTGTCTCCTCTTGGTTCAAGTTGAAAGAAAAAGTTTAGTCTTGGGTATTTTTCGCTGCTACCCTGTCGGGCTCTTTGATTGTGTGCCCGTCTTTCCTAACAAATGGTATCAGAGAGTTGGTTGTTGTTGATTGTAAATTTGAATTATGAAGGAAAATATGATCAAGATGGTGTGTTTGAATGGTAGTAACTATCATACTTGGAAAGGTAAGATGAAAGATCTTCTATTTGTCAAGAAAATGCATCTACTTTTGTTTGCATCTGCTAAACCTGAATAGATGCAAACCTGAATTCATGATAGATGAGGATTGAGAATTTGAGCACTTATAGGTTTGTGGCTATATCAGACAATGGGTTGAAGATAATGTTAGAAATCATATTGTGAATGAGACACAAGCTCGAGACACTTTATGCTTCGAAGACTAGCAATAACAAATTGTTCCTGCTTAAGCAATTGATGAATATCAAGTATAAAGAGGGCAGTCCTATTTCTGATCATATTAATTATTTTCAGGGTGTCCTTGACCAGCTGTCCGAAATAGGTGTAAAGTTCGATGAAGAAATTCAGAGACTTTGGCTTCTTAATACTCTGTCTGACTCTTGGGAAACTCTTTGAGCTTCTTTGACTAATTCTGCTCCCGGTGGTATTGTAACTATGAAATAGGTTAAGAGTGGTGTCTTGAATGAAGAGATGAGAAGAAAATCTCAGGCCTCATCTTCTTCATCTTCACACTCTGATATTTTGGTTACTGAAGAGAGGGGGAGAAACAAGTCCAGAGATTCAAATGATAAAGATAAAAGTAGAAGCAAGTCAAGGTCCAAATTCAAGAATGTTACATGTGACTATTGCAACAAAAAAAGGCATATCATGAAATATTGTTACAAGCATAAGAGAGATATAAGACTACAAAAGAAAGAAGGCGATAATAAAAATCGTATTGCTGTTGTTGCTAATAATGATCTTCTTATTGCTTGTGGTGAGAATGCTATTAATCTTGTTCGCGGTGAGTCTAGCTGGTTTGTGGATTCTAGTGCTACTTCTCATGTTACTCCAAAAAAGGAATTATTTTCTTCTTATACTCCAGGTAATTTTGGAATGTTGAAAATGGGCAATAATGATAAAGTTAAAGTACTTGGCCTTGGCATTGTTTGTTTGGCAAGTAACAATGGTTCCAAACTAGTTCTCAATAATGTCAAGCATGCTTCAGATGTTCGCTTGAATTTGATTTCTGTAGGGAACCTTGATGATGAGGGTTATGTTAACACCCTTGGTGCTGGCCAGTGGAATCTTACTAGAGGTTCAATGATTGTGGCTCGAGGTGACAAGTTGTCTAACTTGTACGTATTTCAGGGCTCTACTTGTAAAGGCTTGATAAACTTGGTAGAGAATGATACTTCATCATAGTTGTGGCATAGAAGGTTGAGTCATATGAGTCAGAAGGGTATTGATAGTTTGGCTAAGAAAAATGTACTTTCTGGAGTGAAACAAGCAAAGTTGAAGAAGTGTGTTCATTACTTAGCCGGTAAACAGAAAAGAGTTTCTTTCAGAGTAATCCGCCTTCAAGAAAGCTTGATTTGCTAAAGTTGGTGCATTCTGATTTGTGTGATCCTTTTAAAGAAAGGTCTCGTGGTGGCACACTTTACTTTGTGACTTTTATTGACGATCATTCTCGCAAACTCTGGGTATTTCCTTTGAAGTCCAAGGATCAAGTACTTGATGTGTTCAAGAATTTTCAGGCCTTGGTTGAAAGACAGACAGGGAAAAAATTGAAATGCATTCGTTCAGATAATGGTGGTGTGTATATTGGTCCTTTTGATAGATATTGCAGAGAGCAGGGTAATCGGCATCAGAAAACTCCTCCAAAAACTACTCAGTTAAACGGCTTAGCAAAGAGGATAAACAGAACACTAGTTGAGAGGGTTAGATATATTCTTGCAAATGCTAAGCTACCAAATTCCTTTTGGGCAGAAGCACTTAATATGGCTATTTATGTTATTAATTTGTCTCCTACTGTTGCTTTGAATGGTGATGTTCCTGACAGAGTTTAGTCTGGTAAGAATGTTTCTTATGATCATCTTAGAGTCTTTAGGCGTAAATCTTCTATTCATGTTCCTAAGGATGAAAGGTCAAAGTTGGATGTTAAAACTAAACAGTGTATCTTCATTGGTTATGGTCAAGATGAATTTGGCTATCGTTTCTATGATCCAATTGAGGAGAAACTTGTTAGAAGCCATGATGTTGTATTCTTTGAAGACCAAACAATTGAAGATTTTAACAAAGCTGAGAAGGTTGATTCTCAGAGTAGTGAGAGCCTAGTTGATGTTGATCCAATTCTTTTGACTACTGCTCCTGAAGAAAATCTTCATGATGATAAAATTCAAGTTGATAATGAAGATAATGATCATGTTCAGAATGACGAGCAAGAAGTTGTTGATTCTCCAGTGCAAGTTGAAATTGTTGATGAGCAACCAGTTGTTGATGCTCCAGAGATTTCTCTCAGACGATCTACAAGAGAGAGAATACTTTCATCTCGTTATTCTCCTAGTGAGTATGTACTCTTTACTGACGGGAGAGAACCTGAGAGTCTTGATGAGGCCATGGAAAGTGAAGAAAAAGAAAAGTGGTTTGATACTATGGAAGAAGAAATTAAATCTTTGCAAGATAATCATACCTTTGATTTGGTTAAGCTACCTAAAGACAGAAAAGCTTTGAAAAATAGGTGGGTTTTTCGGGTGAATCATGAAGATGGTAATTCAATTTCACGGTACAAAGCTAGATTGGTTGTGAAGGGATTTAACCAGAAAAAGGGAGTTGATTTTGATGAGATATTTTCTCCGATTGTAAAGATGTCATCCATTCGTGTGGTTCTAGGCTTAGCTACAAGTCTAGATTTAGAGGTTGAGTAAATGGATGTTAAAACTGCTTTTCTCCATGGTGACTTAGATGAAGAAATTTATATGGAGAAACTCGAAGGTTTTGAAGTCAAGGGAAAAGAGAATTATATTTGCAAATTGAAGAAGAGCTTGTATGGTTTGAAACAAGCTCCTAGGTAGTGGTACAGGAAGTTTGGTTCCTTTATGAGTCTGCAGGGCTTCAAGAAGACTACTTCAGACCATTCTGTTTTTGTGCAAAAATTCTCTGATGATGACTTTATTATTGTGTTGCTTTATGTTGATGACATGCTTGTTGTTGGTCATAATACTTGCAGGATTCAATAGTTGAAGCAATAGTTGAGTAAGTCTTTTTCTATGAAAGACTTAGGACCAGCAAAGCAGATTCTTGGCATACAGATTGTCCGTGACAAAAAGGACAAGAAGTTGTGGTTATCACAAGAGAAGTATATTCAGAAAGTACTTTGAAGGTTTAACATGGACAAAGCTAAGGTTGTCAGTACACCTTTAGCTATGCACTTCAAGTTGAGCACGAAGCAATGTCTTTCCAGTGATGATGAGAAAGAAGATATGACGAAAGTTCCTTATGCTTCAGTTATTGGTAGTTTAATGTATGTAATGGTTTGCACAAGACCGGATATTGCTTATGTTGTTAGTGTTGTTAGTCGTTTTCTTTCTAATCCGGGAAGAGAACATTGGAATGTTGTGAAGTGGATTATGAGATATCTTTGTGGCACTTCTAGTCTGAGTTTGTGTTTTGGTACAGGGAAGCCTATTCTTTATGGTTATACTAATTCAGATATGGCCGGTGATGTTGATACTCGCAAGTCTACTTCAGTATATTTGGTTCCTTTTGCAGGGGGAGCTATGTCTTGGCAATCTAGGTTGCAAAAATGTGTTGCTCTTTCTACTACAGAAGCTGAGTTTATTGCTGTCGTTGAAGCTTGTAAAGAATTGTTTTGGATGAAGAGATTCTTGGGAGAACTTGGTTGTGCTCAAGAGAGGTATGTGCTTCATTGCGACAGTCAAAGTTTCATACATCTTGGCAAGAATTCTACATTTCATGGTCGGTCTAAACACATTGATGTGAGATACCATTGGATTCAGGATGTGTTGGATTCTAAGTTGCTTGAACTTGAGAAGATTCATACAGATGATAATGTTTACGACATGATGACTAAAGCCTTGCCAAGAGGAAAGTTTGAATATTGTTGCATGATCGCCAGGATGGCGTCTCCTCCACATAGTCGGGAAGGGGAGAATTGTTAGGTCATGGGCCTTTTTCTCTTCCTATGTGGATAAATGAAGCCCAATTTGGACCAACCCACTTTTTCCCATAAGCCCATTACTATGGGGCATATATATTGATCTTTTTAGGTCTTATTCACCATCACAAAAAGAGAGTTTTCAGCAGCCAAAGAGAGAAAAACAAAGCTGATTTTCGCACCTAAATTTCAGCCACAGCTGTCAACTTCTAATTGTGATTCCCACTTCGTTTCTTGTCCGATTGAACTGATTTTTGGACTTCTTGTTCCTATCATCTCAATCTTTGATTAGGAACTGACGAAGCTTGATTTGGTGGCTTGTATATCCTGTTCTTCATTCTCGAACAGTAGCTGCATTTTTTGTGCTTTCACTCCTTTATTTCTCTAGTGTTTGGTGCTGTGGTTTATGTATTGTTTCTTGTTGTTTGGCACTTGTTTGGTGGCAATTTTGGAGGACAATATTGTAACTCTTTGGTGATTATAGTGGAGGTTTGGTCCCGTGGTTTTTAACTCTTCACACCAAAGGGTTTTCCACGTAAATTTGGTGTCTTGTGTGATTGCCTTTATTCTTGCCCTATCGCATTTGTGTGGTAATTCATTTGCTACCATATTACTTTGTTTTGCTTGGTTTTCTTGTCTCCTCTTGGTTCAAGTTGAAAGGGGAAGTTTAGTCATGGGTATTTTCCGCTGCTACCCTGTCGTGTCCGTCTTTCCTAACACTTACAACTGTCATCTAGATCATCCAGACAAGAAAATGCTTCTCCTTACAAATACCACTTAAATTACCTAGACGCAAAAATGTGTCTCTTTACAAATGTCGCTTGAATTAACCGAACAAGGAAATATGTCTCATAAAGATCAAATGGAAGGACTCAAATAGAAAGTGCATCTCATGATTCTACTCCACTTCCTTCTCCACTTGCTTATGGAGACATTACGAAAAATAATAAAGGGCGTAATGGAATAGAAACTGCTAATAGAGGTATAGCTAAATTACCGAAGGAACAACTGACGGAAGAATTCAAGCAAATGGAGGACACTAAAAGACAAGGAAATTGCTTCGTATCTAATGGATTTAGGGTTATGGTGTCTCAGTATCAGAATGGATCGTGTCTCTAATTTGGAAACTATACAACACTTTCACAACATTGCTCCTTTTGATTTGATATGATTAATTCTCTATTGTATAGGAGGTAGACTTGAATTTACTTTCATGTTTTGAAATTTTGATAACAAAATTACTCTAATCGTTGTGACTTTTATAAATATGAAAATGATATTAGCAAGTGTAAGCTTATTGAGAGAATATATTATTATTGTGTTCAAGAATTTTAATATCCTCTGTTGCTACTTAGGTTATGTCCATTATTATCCCAGAAGTCGGATTTTGCCGACAAACCATGGAGTTCTTAATTTATGACAGGAAAAATACCTTCAAATTTCAAATTTAACTAAGGTGCGAAAAGACCTAAGACTAGCGGACCCAAGCAGTCTTTACCCTTTGGTACAAATACTCGCAACGACAAATCTTCCTCAAAACAAGTCAGGTTCACAGAGCCGTCGATATGGGTTGGCTCGGCCTGTAATTTGATAGAGTTGGGATTTAATTTTTGCAGCCCATTTAAGAATAGGACTTTTTAGCCCGGCCCCTATTAGCCCGTGGCCATGGGGCTTGAACAATGTGGGTTGGGCTAGCCCATGGGCCGGCCCGTAAGTCAAACAAATGCAACTATTTAGATTGCTTATTAGTACTTTTCTTTGGTTCAAAGGATATCATGTCAAAAATTATTTAATTTCGCTATTAGGAGCATATTTTTTGGGTGTTGGAGACTTGATTAACAAGTATTAACACTATGTAATATTTTCTGGTAATATCTATGTTTATTAATATTCTAAAATTAAATTATAAAATATTATTTTTAAAAAAGTGGGTTGGCTCGTGAAGCCCGCAACCCACAGAGTAATGGTATGGGATGAGTGTTTTTTGACCCATCATTTTGATGGGCCAGCCTGGCCTAGTCAATCAAACCTAAAGCCCATGTGGGCTAGCCCGGATGGGCTGGGCCGACCCGTATTGACAACTTTAGTTTACTAAGGCTATGTTTTTATCTCACTTGGTATTTGAACCTAGAAATCATCTATATTTTTATCTCACTTGGTATTTGAACCTTAAATCACATGATTCTCAACTCACTTCATTTACCACTAGGCCACACTCTTAGGTCTTCCATTTCCTTTTAGTCTTCTTTGTGATGGAAGTGCTTAGCTGATTGAAGGGAACACATATAGGGTGCTTCGCAGGAAGATTCAAGGTAGACACTCCATTCGTCCCTATTTTTGTGGCACTGTTTGATTGGGGATAAGTTTAAGAAACAACAACAACAACGTACCTAGTGTAAGTTTAAGAAAGAAAGCATTTTAAAACTTATGGTCCAAAACAATCCTTATACATTTGTATGGCTATAATATTCTCGTTAAGGGTAAAATTAAAATTTAAGAGTTAGACTTATTTCTTGTAACGCCCCGAATTTGGTACCCGAAATGCTACACGGTGCTTATGACGAAGGACCACAAGCTAACTCATAACTAATATCTGTACCTGAGCACTACATAATACACTGTATGAATGCGGAATAAAAGGATGAAAGGCCATAAGGTTCAAATATCTGATAAAACATAACATCTGAAAAATACGATATCACTATACCGAAACTAAAATAACTATCTGAACCTGCTAGTCTGAAAGCCTCTAAACTGTTTGAATGAGGAGTTGATGGGACATGTCCCCAACTAACTCCAACTACTGAAATAAACCAAGTACTGAAGGAATGAAATAATCAAATAATAACATCCTCTAATGATGAAGACTCACTGCTAGTTTGTCTGCTGGATGTTTGATCTACTATGGGTGCTCTGGGCCTCGTTTTTCTGAACCTATGGTATAAAACACCATAGCGCAAATGCATCAGTACGATCAAATGTACCGGTATGCAAGTAAGGTAGGCTGAATGCAAGGGGTTTATATGCATGAACAATACTAGCTGACTGAATAACATGAATGTGAGAATACATACATAAATACATGAACTGTATCTGAGATCATAACATCACTGAATTTGAATACTAATAACATAAGTTTTGTATAACAGATATACTATTATCTGAATGACTGTTTCTGATAGTTCTGTTTCTGATAGAACTAGCTGAGTTCCGTACTGAACTGGGTGACTGTATCTGACAATCCTAAATTCTGTAGAACTATCTGAGTTCTATTACTGAGACTGAGACTGAGATATAACTGTGGGAAGTAGTCATCTAACTGACATGCCCCAAATAAGGTAATATGATTGAGTTGGGGTCTTATCTGTAACCCCAATTGGAAGGGTGTAATGCCGGGCCACTGGTAAGGACAAGCTTTGAGTAATCCCTCATCTAACAGGTACCCTAAGGAGAACGGTGGGACCCTCATATAGCAGGTTAATCCACCTCATCTACCCTCAACTAGTAGGTTTGATGACTCAATCTACGGTGGCTACGTAGTTCTGGAGCCCAAAGATTGCTTCTAAGAATTATACCCTCTACTCGTAGGTGAGTTCCTATCCTTGGGCTCACTCGGTGCTGAATCCTACTCCTATCTAATTAGATACTGAATTAATTATACTGAACTGACTGGACTGAGTTCCGTTGACTGACGAAATATTACTGAGGTTACTAAATTTTTGAGATTTTTGAGAAAACTCTGTTTACTGAGTTTTCCTGAGTTACTTGACTGACTAAGTTCTATGAATCATGGCTTGACTGAGAGTATCTGAAAAATATGACATTAACTCTAGGCACACAGCTAAATTGTCGGGTACAAGTACCCCCAGGACTCGATAGCATGAAACTGACAAGACATGACACTTCTTGACACATGACCATAGTCAACAATTCATAGTACAATCATTGGGAATTTTCATGAAGTATTCGCATGCTATAAGCTTACACATGAATAGGAATGCACGTAAACATATCATAATTTCATAAGCCTAATCTCATGAGTATTACGTAAATCCATTACAAAGCATAACAATAACGTGAGAGTCATATCGAACATAACGGAGAAACATGGATTCATCAATTTTGGTCACAAAAGAGTCATAAGGAATAATTCCTATTCTCTTAGGAATTTTATCAAACACCTTGCATGTATATCTTTAGGCTTAGGCATGAATATTGAAATAATACATCATGGCAACATTTTACACTTCTAATGCAAGAATTTCAACCACATACTAACATAATTTCATGATAATCATTACAGACTTCAACTTGAAAATTAAAACACAACATAACCATGGATATAATTCAATTCATACCATGAAATCCAAAGTTGATATTTCAAATAGGGTTTCTTGAGCTTCATGGGTGAAAGGAACCCATGAATCAACACTTGACATACCTGGGTGGATAATTTCTTGAAGATTGGTGGAGGAAAGCTTAAATTCTTGACTTGAAATCAAACACCTTAGGTTTCTTATTCTTGGGGGATTGATCTTTACAGAAACCCTAATTTGGTGTTATAGATGAATAATGAAATTATGAGCCCTGATTTGGTATAATTAAGGGTTAAAACTGTAACACCCCGTATTCAAGTACATGTATTGGCGTATTCAAGTACGTGTATTGGTCTTATTTATATGAAATTATTTATTTATTTTTTATTTATATCGGAATTTGCCCGTCGATGGTTCCATACGAAGGTTATTGAATAAGCTTTCCAACGATATAAAGATTTTCAAAAATGGATAGGTTTCAGATATAATTGAGCACGTTCAAAACTATAAAACGGTGGCCGGAATATTGTGAATAGTAAATGTGCAGGAAAATTTCCTGCACACAAACTACTGAGGCCAGCCATTTTTTTGGGTCAACTTTGAACGATCATAACTCCGTTAATATAATGAACTGGGAGAGCTGCAACCTATCAAAAGAAAGATATTTGAGTATTATTTCCAATGCAATTGGTTTCATCCAAATCTAACATTTGAGTCAGGAGTTATACTTGTTTTACTTTAGCCTCTCAAAACAGATTTTTAGGGTCAACTTCAAATAATCATAACTCCTTGTACAGGATGCACTGGGTGGTCTAATTTAAATGAAATGAAAGACCTTTGAATTATATTTCCAACGATACCAATTTCACCCAAATCCAATATCGGAGCAAAGAGTTATGGTCGATCTACTTTAGCTTATCAAAACAGTCCACCAAAGGACAGATTTGACATTATTTAAATTTTAAAGGTACTTTGGTCATTCCCTACGATATTATGGACGGGAATATGTGTACATATACATGTATATGAGTTCATAAACTCATTTTCATCATCAATCATTGAGGAAGAACAAACCCTAGCCAAATTTGACCTTTAAATTACTTTTGATTCAACCGTAGAAATTCCAAAGTAATCTGATAACTGCGTTTGTCATCTCGAGAGCTTTGAAAGGCACCTAGTATTTGTGCAAATAGGATTTCATAATCAAGAGGTTAATTCTAAGGTATGAATATTGTTTGCCTTTGTTCTCTTCCATATGTATATGTGTGATAGAGGATTATATGTATTGGTTGTTATTGAAAGGTGATGGAAATAGGGTTATGGACTATTTTGCATGGTTTGGTTGTATTGAATTATGGAAGGTGGATATGTTAATTGGATTATGGAAGGTGGATATGGTAATTGAGTTATGGAAGGTGGATATGGTGATATACTATTGAATTGATGATTGTTTATGTCTATGACTCAATTTGGTTTAATGGATTAGTTGGAAGGATAAATGAATCCAAACTTGATATTGGAGGATGTTGTATGAATATGCATGGCATGTGAATGTAATTGGAGTATAAGAAGGTTAAAGTGACACCCTTTATGGTGTAATTAAGGCTTACTACTTAACCACTAGTTTGGTGAATTCAAGTAATTGAATTGTGACGTTTGGTCGCTAATACTAGATTGCTATATATGTTCATTGTAGATAAGTAATCCAAAAAGACGAGAAGTCCATTTGAGACTAGTATTGAAGGTTGATAGTCAGGTATATAAAGCATACTCTATACCATATCTTTGGCATGAAAGTGAACAATTGTTCTATTAAGAAAGTTTCCAAAGTTATTCAGTAACATGTGATCCATAATGATTTTGTATGATGTCCTACATTACCAATGAACTTGTTTCCACCCTACAAGATGTCAAGACATTCCAATACTTACTTGTTTTCCAAATTTTACATATTTATTGCACTAATGAATGTCAGAAGGGATCCGGTTACTTCGAACAAAATCCATGTGCTATTAATGACTCCAAAACGTTTCATTGATATACCAATGAGTTCTTACTTCATTTTTATTGCATTGATGGTCTATCCATATGTCTCTTATTGATGTATCATTGTTTCAAAGTATCAAAAATGTGGTGGTGACCGAAATAACAATCTCAAAGATTAATTGAACTAAGTGATGGAAGTTCTCTCTTATCGGGTGGTATCCCAGGTTCATAAGCCTATCATGGGTCGATCCCTATTTATGTGTTTATGGGTGGTATCCCAGGGGCATAAGCCTAGCATGGGTCGATCCCAGTTGATATGTACTGGAGGCAGCCTAAAGGTCACAGTACAGTACAGTAATGATTACAAAGATGATAAAAAAGAAGGTAAAGTAATTGAATAAATAAAATGTACAGGTTGTCACAAGTTCTAGTAAGTGTGGTCCACTCCTATTACGATTTATTCACTTGTTTATGATTTCTATTGAGCTCCTATATCATATGTGATTATCTACAGCTTTACATACTCAGTACATATTTCGTACTAAAGTCCCCCACGGGGACCTGCATTTCATGCTGCAGGCACAGGTACCTCAGCTCATACACCGCACAAGTAGGAGCCAGGATACCCAGCTGCTTTTGGTGAGCTCCAGTTTGCTTCGGGGCTTTTCGTGTCATATCCAGTTACTTTTGGTATTGTATAGAAGTTAATTATATGGCGGGGTGTGTCCCAACCTTAGTTAAACTCTGTGTATTGTCTAGAGGCTTTGTAGACCTAATGTACAGTCAAGGTGGTGTTTTGTTAATAGACGTGATGGCTCCAACGGCCAAGTATTGTATATACATATATACGTGTGCTCGAGCTTATACAGGTGATTATTTTCTTTTATATTCGCTATGATGCTGTCCGAATTTTGAGTTGTCATAGAGATATGCATGGGAAGTATAAGGTTATGAGATGGTTCTCCTGGACCTCCTCGGTTACGGGTGCCAGTCCGCCCTAATAGGATTTGAGGTGTGACAAAAGTGGTATCAGAGAAGTTCGTCCTAGTGAGTCTACAAAGCCGTGTCTATGTAGAGTCTTGTTTATCGGTGTGTTATGCACCGCATCTATAAACAGGAGGCTATGGACATTTAGGAATTGTTTCTTTTCTTCATGTCTTAGATCGTGCGATAGAGCTTATGTTGTATATGAAGTCATAGTTGACCACTGAATCCGTTTGTTTCTCTTATTATAGTAATGATGTCGGTTATCAGAAGCAAGAATACCGGTAAGCAAGTAGATGTGGTTGCCGGAGAGGGGACTAGTAAGTCACCCACTATACCAGCTAATCAAAATGAGGCTCCAGCTGAGCATGCATCAGAAACTTCCTCCAGTTTGGAAGAAATAAGGGGGAGGAGAACTATATCCCCAGAGCCACCTATTAATGTTGTTGATCAAGATCTTAGAAATGCAGTGCAACTTTTAACTCGTATAGTTGCTGGGAAAGCTCAAGGGCAAGCCATTCCTACCACGGGTCCTAGTGGTACAGATAGGGTGGCTAGCCTTCGAACACAAGATTTTCTTAAGATAGATCCTCCCACTTTTACTGGATCAAATCTTAACGAGGACCCACAGGACTTTATTGATCAAATTCAAAGGGCCTTAGATGTTATGCATGTAACGGGTAGAGAGACAGTGGAGTTAGCGGCGTATAGATTTAAAGGGGAGGCTATGTATTGGTATGAGGATTGGAAACGATCTAGGGGTATTGATGCACCCCCAGCTACTTGGAAAGAGTTCAAAGAGGCATTTCTTGATCATTATCTTCCATTCGAGATTCGTCAGGCCCGTGCAGATCGATTTTTAAATTTTCATCAGGGGAATATGAGCGTGAGAGAGTACAGTCTCCGATTTAATTCCTTGTCGAGATATGCTCCTAATGTTGTAGCTACTATGGATGATAGAGTTCATCAATATGTGGATAGGCTAGATCCATATCTAGTTAGAGATTATACTATTGCCGCTTTGAACAAAGATATGGACATAGCGAGGATCCAAGCTTTTTCACAGAAAATAGAAGATCAGAGGCAGAGGAGAAGAACACAGGAATTAGAAAGAGGATATTCCAAGAGGGCCAGATCTACAGGGCAATTCATGGCATCCCAAGGAGGGTTCAGACCACAGTTTTCTGCTAGACCACCTAGGCCATTATCTTTTTATTCTATAGCTAGTGCCTCACTACAGTTCCAAGGGTCCAGAGGAAATCAATTTGGGCACAGAAGTGAGAGTCAGAGTTCGCGGACAGTGGGGTACCAAGGGCAAGGAAATATGAGCCAATCGAGACCTCCTCGAGAGCCATGCAATAAATGTGGAAGGTATTATTTGGGCGCATGTCGGATGGGGACCAATGTTTGCTTTTGGTACGGTATGTCGGGGCATATGATGAGGGAATGCCCACAAAGGGACATAGTGGGTATGGCATGACCTACGGGGTTATTTGTTGCATCATCATCATCGATGCCTTATTCAGGAAGGGGTGCACAACCAATGGGTCGTGTTAGAGGTGATAGAGGAGCCACGAGTTCTAGCGGGGCTCAAAATCGTACGTATGCTCTAGCCGATCGACAGAATTTAGAGGTTTCCCCAGATGTGGTTACGGGTACGTTGTCTATCTTTTCATATGATTTATATGCCTTAATTGATCCCGGTTCTACATTATCTTATGTTACTCCATTGGTTGCTAGAAAGTTCGAAAGAATACCCGAACTGTTAGCTAATCCATTTGAAGTGTCCACACCGGTTGGGGAATCTATTAAAGCTAGAAGGGTTTACCGAAACTGCATAGTAACTATTTGTGGTCGTGATACGATGGTTGATCTTGTGGAGTTAGAAATGGTAGATTTTGATGTTATAATGGGTATGGACTGGTTGGCGTCTTGTTATGCCATAATTGATTGCTGCACGAAAAAGGTATATTTCCATTTTCCAAATGAATCAGTCCTTGAATGAAAAGGTGAAATTAGCGCGCCAAGAGATAGATTTATTTCTTATTTAAAGGAAAGAGGAATGATTTCCAAGGGATACATATATCATTTAGTTAGAGTAAGGGATACAGAAGCGAAGCCACCAACTCTTCACACTGTTCCGGTGGTAATTGAATTTCCTGATGTATTTCCTGAAGATCTTTCAGGTTTGCCTCCTGAACGAGAAGTAGAGTTTGGTATTGATGTAATACCAGGCACCCAACCAATCTCCATTCCGCCGTATAGAATGGCCCCACCAGAATTACGAAAATTGAAAGAGCAATTGAAAGATTTGCTAGAGAAGGGATTCATAAGGCCTAGTATGTCCCCCTGGGGAGCACTAGTGTTATTTATGCGCAAAAAGGATGGCTCGCTGAGGATGTGTATTGATTATCGACAATTGAATAAGGTGACTATTAAGAATAAATATCCTCTCCCAAGAATTGATGATTTATTTGATCAGTTACAGGGCGCCAAGTGCTTTTCTAAGATTGATTTGAGGCCAGGTTACCACCAAGTGAGGGTCAAAGAGAAGGATATACCCAAGACAGCTTTCCGAACACAGTATGGTCATTACGAGTTTCGAGTTATGTCATTTGGGCTAACAAATGCACCCGCAGCTTTTATGGATTTGATGAGTAGGGTGTTTAAGCCATTCCTGGATATATTTGTGATAGTTTTTATAGATGATATTCTTGTTTATTCTAGATCAGAAGAGGACTATGCCAATCACTTACGACAGGCATTGCAGACTCTTCATGATTGTAAGCTTTATGCAAAGTTCTCTAAATGTGAGTTTTGGTTAAAGTCGGTGGCATTTTTGGGTCATATTGCATCTAGTGAAGGGATAAAGGTTGATGCTCAAAAGATAGAAGCTGTGAAGAACTGTCCAAGGCCCACAACGCCTACGGAGATTCGTAGTTTTCTCGGGTTGACCGGTTATTATAGAAGGTTTGTTAAAGGTTTTTCTTCCATTTTAGCACCCTTAACCAAGCTAACCCATAAAGCATCCAAATTCCAATGGAATGATGCCTGTGAGAAGAGTTTTCAAGATTTAAAGAACAAGTTGATTTCTACACCCGTGTTGGTACTTCCAGAAGGCACCGAAGGGTATACAGTGTATTGTGATACTTCCAGAATTGGTTTTGGATGTGTATTGATGCAGCATGGTAAGGTAATAGCATATGCTTCTAGACAATTGCGGCCACATGAGAAAAATTATCCTACACACGATCGTGAGCTGGCAACAGTTATTTTTGCTTTAAAGATATGGCGCCACTACTTATATGGGGTTCATGTTGATATATATACTGACCATAAAATCTTGTAATATATTTTTAATTAGAAAGATCTAAATTTAAGGTAGCGGAGATGGCTTGAACTCTTAAAGGACTACGATGTTGATATCTTGTACCATCCAGGGAAAGCAAATGTGGTAGTTGATGCGTTAAGTCGTAAGGCTATAATGGCACCTCTAGAAAGGCAAGGGATGGTTAAAGATCTTCACCATTTAGCTAGTTTGGGAGTTCGCCTTCTGAAACTCCGAATAAAGAGCTTATCGTACACAATGCTGCGGAATCTTCATTAGTAGCTGAAGTGAAAGAGAAGCAATATGCAGATCCTATTTTATTACAGCTTAAGGAGAACATTCAGAGTGGTGCAACCAAATCATTTGAGCTTACGCTAGAAGGAGTACTTCAGTGCCAAAACCGATTGTGTGTGCCGGATGTAGACGGGCTAAGAAAGAAGATTATGACAGAGGCACATTTTTCAAGGTATTCCATTCATCCAGGATCAACCAAAATGTATCAAGATTTGAAAGATATGTATTGGTGGAATGACATGAAGAAGAGCATTGCAGAATTTGTAGCTGAATGTCCAAATTGTCAAAGAGTTAAAGTTGAGCACCAAAAACCCGGAGGTTATATGCAATGCATTGATCTTCCAAGCTGGATTTGGGACATGATCAACATGGATTTCGTTATTGGTTTACCTCGTACATCCCAGAAGTTTGATTCTATATGGGTGATAGTTGATAGGCTTAACAAATCCGCACATTTCCTACCAGTTACGACCACTTACACAGTTGAAGAGTATGTGAAGCTGTACATTAAAGAGATAGTCCGATTACATGGAGTGCCAATCTCTATTATATCAGATCGGGGAACCCAATTTACCGCAAACTTTTGGAAGCCTTTTCAGAGGTTTTTGGGAACACAAATGAAGTTAAGTATAGTTTTTCACCCTCAAACAGATGGACAAGCAGAACGTACCATCCAAACACTTGAAGTTATGCTACGAGCTTGTGTAATAGATTTTAAGGGCAACTGGGATGATCATTTACCTCTTATTGAGTTTGCCTACAATAATAGCTATCATTCAAGTATCAAAATGGCACCATATGAAGCTTTATATGGAAGGAAGTGTAGATCACCAATAGGATGGTTCGAAGTGGGTGAAACTCTTTTGTTTGGATCGAATCTTGTTTATCAAGCTATATAGAAGATTAAAGTAATTCAGCAACGACTGAAAACAGCCCAAAGTCGACACAAGTCATATGCGGATAGTAGAAGGAGAGGGCTAGAGTTTTCTATAGGTGATTGGGTATTTTTGAAGGTATCACCAATAAAAGGGGTAATGAGATTTGGCAAGAAAGGGAAGTTGAGTCCACGTTATATAGGCCCGTATAAGATCACTCGAAGGTTTGGACAAGTTGCATATGAATTAGAGCTACCCCAAGAGCTCTCATTAGTACATTCGGTATTTCATGTGTCAATGCTTTGAAAGTACATCGGAGATCCATCACATATCACTTCTACTGAGGATGTGAAAATTACGGAAGATCTTACCTATGAGGAATTGTCTATTGCTATTCTAGATCGCCAAGTTAAGAAGATGAGAAATAAAGAGATAGCATCGGTGAAAGTACGTTGGAGAAATTGTCAAAGGGAAGAGATTACATGGGAAGCTAAGGAAGCAATGAAATCTAAGTACCCTCATTTGTTCAAAGATGAAGAGGAAGTTCAAGAAACGGAGTTAGAACATTAACAAGTAAGTTTTTTTATATATGCATAGTATTTATGTGATGATGTGAATGTTAACAATGGACTTGAACTTATTTTGGTTGAATAACTACGCTAACATTCGAGGACGAATGTCCTAAAGGGGGGCAAGGATGTAACACCCCGTATTCAAGTATATGTATTGGCATATTCAAGTATGTGTATTGGTCATATTTATATGGAATTATTTTTTTTTTATTTTATTTATATCGAAATTTGCCCGTCGATGGTTCCATACGAAGGTTATTGAATAAGCTTTCCAACGATATAAGGATTTTCAAAAACGGATAGGTTTCGGATATAATCGAGCACATTCGAAATAATAAAACGGTGGCCGGGATATTGTGAATAGTAAATGGCAGGAAAATTTCCTGCACACAAACTACTGTGGCCAACCATTTTTTTGGGTCAACTTTGAACGATCATAACTCCCTTAATATAATGAACTGGGAGAGCTTCAACCTATCAAAAGAAATATCTTTGAGTATTATTTCCAATGCAATTGGTTTCATCCAAATCCAACATCTGAGTCAGGAGTTATACTCGTTTTACTTTAGCCTCTCAAAACAGATTTTAGGGTCAACTTCAAACGATCATAACTCCTTGTACAGGATGCACTGGGTGATCTACTTTATATGAAATGAAATCCCTTTGAATTATCTTTACAACGATACCAATTTCATCCAAATCCGATATCGGACCAAAGATTTATGGTCGATCTACTTTAGCTTATCAAAACAGTCCACCAAAGGACAGATTTGACATTATTTAAATTTTAAAGGCACTTTGGTCATTCCCTATGATATTATGGACGGGAATATGTGTACATATACATGTATATGAGTTCATAAACTCATTTTCATCATCAATCATTGAGGAAGAACAAACCCTAGCCAAATTTGACCTTTAAATTACTTTTGATTCAACCGTAGAAATTCCAAAGTAATTCGATAACTGCGTTTGTCATCTCGAGAGCTTTGAAAGGCACCTATTATTTGTGAAAACAGGATTGCATAATCAAGAGGTGAATTCTAAGGTATGAATATTGTTTGCCTTTGTTCTCTTCCATATGTATATGTGTGATAGAGGATTATATGTATTGGTTGTTATTGAAAGGTGATGGAAATAGGGTTATGGACTATTTTGCATGGTTTGGTTATATTGAATTGTGGAAGGTGGATATGTTAATTGGATTATGGAAGGTGGATATGGTAATTGAGTTATGGAAGGTGGATATGGTGATATACTATTGAATTGATGATTGTTTATGTCTATGACTCAATTTGGTTTAATGGATTAGTTGGAAGGATAAATGAATCCAAACTTGATATTGGAGGATGTTGTATGAATATGAATGGCATGTGAATGTAATTGGAGTATAAGAAGGTTAAAGTGACACCCTTTATGGTGTAATTAAGGCTTACTACTTAACCACTAGTTTGGTGAATTCAAGTAATTGAATTGTGACGTTTGGTCGCTAATACTAGATTGTTATATATGTTCATTGTAGATAAGTAATCCGAAAAGACGAGAAGTCCATTTGAGACTAGTATTGAAGGTTGAAAGTCAGGTATGTAAAGCATACTCTATACCATATCTTTGGCATGAAAGTGAACAATTGTTCTAATAAGAAAGTTTCCAAAGTTATTCAGTAACATGTGATCCATAATGATTTTGTATGATGTCCTACGTTACCAATGAACTTGTTTCCACCCTACAAGATGTCAAGACATTCCAATACTTACTTGTTTTCCAAATTTTACATATTTATTGCACTAATGAATGTCAGAAGGGATCCAGTTACTCGAACAAGATCCATGTGCTATTAATGACTCCAAAACGTTTCAGTGATATACCAATGAGTTCTTACTTCATTGTTATTGCATTTATGGTCTATACATATGTCTCTTATTGATGTATCATTGTTTCAAAGTATCAAAAATGTGGTGGTGACCGAAATAACAATCTCAAAGATTAATTGAACTAAGTGATGGAAGTTCTCTCTTATCGGGTGGTATCCCAGGGGCATAAGTCTATCATGGGTCGATCCCTATTTATGTGTTTATGGGTGGTATCCCAGGGGCATAAGCCTAGCATGGGTCGATCCCAGTTGATATGTACTGGAGGCAGCCTAAAGGTCACAGTACAGTACAGTAATGATTACAAAGATGATAAGAACGAAGGTAAAGTGATTGAATAAATACAATGTACAGGTTGTCACAAGTTCTAGTAAGTGTGGTCCACTCCTATTACGATTTATTCACTTGTTTCTGATTTCTATTGAGCTCCTATATCATATGTGATTATCTACAGCTTTACATACTCAGTACATATTTCGTACTGAAGTCCCCCACGGGGACCTGCATTTCACGCTGCAGGCACAGGTACCTCAGCTCATACACCGCACAAGTAGGAGTCAGGATACCCAGCTGCTTTTGGTGAGCTCCAGTTTGCTTCGGGGCTTTCCGTATCATATCCAGTTACTTTTGGTATTGTATAGAAGTTAGTTATATGGCGGTGTGTGTCCCGACCTTAGTTAAACTCTGTGTATTGTCTAGAGGCTTTGTAGACCTAATGTACAGTCAAGGTGGTGTTTTGTTAATAGACGTGATGGCTCCAACGGTCAAGTATTATATATACATATATATGTGTGCTCGAGCTTATACAGGTGATTATTTTCTTTTATATGCGACATGATGTTGTCCGAATTTCGGGTTGTCATAGAGGTATGTATGAGAAGTATAAGGTTATGAGATGGTTCTCCCGGACCTCCTCGATTACGGGTGCCAGTCCGCCCCAATAAGATTTGAGGCGTGACAAAAACGGGTAGAAAAAACTCAAATGCCCTTTTAAAAATGACTTAAAATCGCTGATCGGAAGTGGAGACGGTCCATCGCTGGCTCGATGTTC
Source organism: Capsicum baccatum var. pendulum (assembly GCA_030864225.1). Lineage (NCBI taxonomy): Eukaryota > Viridiplantae > Streptophyta > Magnoliopsida > Solanales > Solanaceae > Capsicum > Capsicum baccatum. The sequence continues at coordinate 6,606,440 of CM061556.1, forward strand.
CGTTGGTCCTGATTGTCGCACTTGGCCAGAACTTGAACTTTCTACCTCGTCTGCGACGGTTTGGGCGACGGTCCGCCGCTATCTCGACGGTCCGTCGGTCCTGGCCGTCGCACTTGACCAGAAGTCGGGTTCACTGCCTTAGTCACAACGGCTTGGGCGACGGTCCGTCGGCCTGATCGTCGCTTCTGGGCAGTTCCGACAGTTCTCTGCAAAACGTCCATAACTTTTTACTCTGATACCGGATTTGGACGAAATTGGTATTGTTGGAAAGCTAATTCAATTTTTCACATGATAAAAAGTCGAAATTGAGAAAATTCTATCTGATTTAAATATTAATCATTTAGGAAGTTACCACTAACTCTTCTGGAGACTAAATTTTACTTAAAGAAAGTTCGGGATATTACATTTCTCCACTGCATGTAGACAAGTGTTTCAATTTTTCTATGATTTTTTGAAAAGAAGTGCTTAATAGGCACAAGGGTTCAATGGGAATATGGTCTACTTGAGGTGACAATACGAAAAAAAAAATATCAAGTTCAGGGATCTGTATGTGTATTCCGCCTATAATATATATTTTATAACACTTTTCCTTGAATGTCCGTAGATAATCATTCACTCCTATCATTTAACCATGGTTAATTAATCTATATTTTCTCTTTCATTTAATGAGCAAATTATAATAGTTCTTGGTTCCTTTGGGTGTTTGGTTTATTAGTTTATTGTCTTCTTTTTCATCAAGAGCATTATCTTGTAAGGAAATTAAGCTCAAATTTTCTATTGAAGCAATTAATCACATCTTCTAATTTTAGTATTTCCTCATCATCCCTAATTTTTGCTCAAAATTTGATTATCAAATTCGTCATGAAAGTTCCTGATCAATATCAAGTTAAGTACAAGAACGTAATAATCTCGATTTTCTATCAAGGAAATATTATTTGGGTGAATACGTTAGATCTGTATTGTCAGCAGAAAGGAGTGTGTATGTCTGACGTTAGATCTTTTATTTTGTTGGCTAACTAGTTTATATTGTATAACATGTGAATATAGTTTCTTTTTATAATCGCGATGTTCGGATTAGTTTTCACGCACTTCGTACGTGTCACCTCCCCACAAGCAAGGTTTAGGACATATGTTAATAGAGTTACTAAGATAAATTACTTTTCCCAACCCTATGGTTAATTAAGATTATGTTAATCCATTTGTGGAAGAGTTATTTTACTATGGTTAAGTAAAAAGATTTAGATAAGAATGTGTGACCTATTCTAATTGATTATCCCCTATTTTATGGTAAAAAAAATAGCCAATTCGTTAGGATCTAGTTCCAATATTTACGTTACCATCTATGTGCTTAAAAGTAGTGATTTTTTGAGGATCTGATATGAATGCGATAACTTTTTATAATAATATACTAATATAGTTTGTGTATTATAGCCCTAAGTTATGGTTTTCAAGGAAGAAAAAATTAATAATCCTTCTACTGTTTTACATGTTTCATCATCCAATAAACAAAACCATGATAAACATTGTTGTGATCACAAAGATTGTAAATTTATACCTATTCCCATTTTTTTATTTTTATTCTTTTCATTTTTATTTCTTGTTGAGTATTGTAAGACACCTAGTCCCAAATTCTCTATTGAAGAAATCTCATCTTCTAATATTAGTTTTTCATCAATATGGCCTTATACATCTCTACATGCTCAAAACCTGACTATCGATTTCGTGGTCGAAAATCGCGCATCCAGTGAAGTTGAGTATAAAAACATGGTGGCTTCAATTTCGTACGAGGGAAATATTGTCTGGCTGAATACGTTAGGCCTTTATCGTCAGGAGAAAAGCGAGCGTTCGTCTGTACGAGTGACTTTTGGTAATTTTCCAATCAAGATAACGGATGACACTAAGGAAAATAGCACAAGTGGATTTGGAAATTTCACAGTAGAGGTAAAGGGTGATTATGAATCTATATATATGAAAGTATTTTGTGGGGATGTGAGGCTCAAATTTTCACAAGTTAAACAAAAAACTAGATTGTTACAAAAATGTTCCACTTATATGTACAAATTGCACCCATATTAAATGCTTGTTTGGATAGTTATTAATGTTATCTATTGCATCGTACGATCTTAGTTTAAATACAATTTTTTTTTATTGTTGTTATTTATATTTTTTATTGTTGTTATTTATATTTTATTGTTTCATGCGTAATTACGTATCTGTGTATTATTCCTTGTTTGATATTCCTTGTGGGTGTCATATTTATGTTATGTGATCTTGTTCCATGCTTTATTACGGATTTGATTATTATTCCTTTTGTTGAGCCGGGGTCTATCAGAAACAACCTTTCTACGATGCTTAACACATGCAAGTCGAACGTTGTTTTCGGGGAGCTGGGCAGAAGGAAAAGAGGCTCCTAGCTAAAGGTAGCTTGTCTCGCCCAGGAGGTGAGAAGAGTTGAGAACAAAGTGGCGAACGGGTGCGTAACGCGTGGGAATCTGCCGAAAAGTTCGGGCCAAATCCTGAAGAAAGCTAAAAAGCGTTGTTTGATGATGAGCCTGCGTAGTATTAGGTAGTTGGTCAGGTAAAGGCTGACCAAGCCAATGATGCTTAGGTATGGACTGCGTACATCTTACACCCTCCTCAGACCCCACTATATGGGAATACACTGGGTTTGTTGTTGTTGTTGTTTGTTATTTATATTTTATTGTATTGTCCGTATTGTCAAATTGGTGGTAACGATCAAATCCAAAATCTCGATGACGACCCTAATTGGTGATGACGATCAAGAACATTTTTTTTTAAATCATGTTTTGAATCCATTTAAACACCCTTAATTATTTTGATTCCCTTTATACTTTCACTTTTATATGCCGTCGTTATTTTTGAGTTCAAGTGAAATAGAGAAAACAAAGAATTGGAAGCTTATTTATAGAAGTGAGACATCTAATATAAGGAATCTTATTGTTACCATGTTTAAGAAAACCATTTAAGGTAGGAATAGAACTTTTTTTTTTTTTTTAATTATATATTTTCACAAGTATCTTTTATAGGAATTTGGGAAAATACTTTATTACCATCTTGAAATATACGCAAAAAGAATGAGACACACTCGAACTTTAGGAGGGTCCTATTTTTCCTAGACTAAGTAAAATCGTTTTTTTGACAACCTTAGTGCCTACGTGGCATCAAAATGGGATAAAACACATGAGTTTATTTTATTCTACAGATTGCAGTCCCGATCTTATTGGTCATGTTGATGATGGGTACTTATCTGACCCGCATAAAGCTCGGTCTTAAATAGGCTATGTGTTCATATGTGGTGGTACTGTCATATCTTGGAGATATACAAACAGTTTATCGTAGCCACTTTATCGAATCATGCTGAGATAATAGCTATTCATGAAGCAAGCCGAGAATGTGTATGGCTGAGGTCCATGATACATCTCATTCGAAAAAAATGTGGTGTGAAATATGACAATCTACCCACAATTTTATACAGAGATAATTCAGTATACATAGCACATCTTAAGGGAGGATTTATAAATGGAGATAGAACGAAACACATTTTGCTAAAGTTTTTCTACATACATGAGCTACAAAAGAATGATGATATTAATGTGCAATAGATTCGTTCTACTGACAATGTTACTGATTTATTCACCAAATTTTCTCCAATTACAATTTTCAAGAAGATGTTGCACAAGATCGAGATGCAAAGATCAAGGATGTTCTCATTAGGGGGAGTTAATACGCGTTGTACTCTTTTTCCCTTACGAGGTTTTGTCCCACTGGGTTTTCCTTGTAAGGTTTTTAATGAGGCAGCCGAAATGCGTATTATTAGAGATGTGTACTCTTTTTCCTTCACTAGATCTTTTTTCTATTGGATTTTTTCTAGTAAGGTTTTAACGAGGCACATTATCTACCAATTAGACATTCAAGGGGGAGTGCTATAAATGTATTTACATTATAGTGATCGTCTATCAAGATCTATCAAGATCTACTTTGATATCTATTAGGACTTGAAGCATCCGTCTTTTACTCAGATTAAGAATAAATTTTTCCTATAAATAGAGGGGTTTTGTTCGTTATATTTACAATCTGATGATCTCTCATCCCTCAAGAGAAATCAGAATTACTCTCTCTTCTCTCTCTACTCTCTCTACTCTTCTTTTCTTTGTTCTTTCTTACTTTATAACAGTGACATCATTATTTAGAAATTTTGTTAAGAGCGTTCAAATTAATATATACTTACGAAAAGTAATGCACAGTACGAAAGAACCACAACCAACATCAACTTGTATTTATATTTATTATATTAGACAGTAATTAATGGGGGAAAAAATGAGGAGTAACCAACAACAACAACCAAAATAACAGTAATAATAATTTCATCTCAATTTCAACCAAACTGATAATTTTGAGTTTTGACTATACATAACTTTATCTTTATACATGAAAAAAAAAAAAAAAAAACACCAAAAATGTGACCATCAAGAACTACTAACAAGAAATTTTTGAATGTTGAAATCCCTTTTTATTAGTTAAGAAATCCAAGAGAGTATAGAAGATTTCTTGAATATATGGATCATTGAAAGAACACTCTACTTCAAGTACGGGAATCATTTGTACATCAATTCCCCTCTTTTTATTAACCCCGTCTTCAACTTGTAAATAAAATTCGCCCTTTATGTCCTTTCTATCACCATCATCATTAGCTATTGTCGACATGTCAACTCTTCTCTTTTTACAAACCCCAACACGAGATTCTTGAGCCCTATCAACTTGTAAATAAAACTCGAAATTTACAAACTTGTTAAACTCATAGTCTATATTACTCAAAGAGTTCAAATTTTTACCAAAGCTACTTGAAAAATAATTGTAAATCGTGTTAGCTAAATGAGTAGTTGAGTTCAAGTGAAATAAAGAAAACAAATATAATACGATATGATATGATATAATAAGATATGAAATCATATCTCTTAATGATAAGTAACAACCATCCAAACAAGGTGCTTGTGATCTCTTGATAATGTTAGCCTTATTAGAATAAACTAGGCTATAAACATCTCTTTTGTCTTCAATTCATTCAATAACGAATATATATTTTTGTCAAAATTGTTGCCCCTTTCTTGCTTTTTATTTTGTCTGACATTTCACCATGGCCAAATCTTCCTTTCTTGTTCTCATGTCATCATGAGTCACAGTTTAAGCTATGGAAACAGCATCTTGCATAAATGCATTGGTAAAACTGCTATAATAGATCATTATGATCGGTGACGGACTCAGAATTTAACGATTATGGATGCTTAAAAAATTAAAAAGTTGAAAATAAAAAAAAAATTAAAGTCAACCTAAATGTCAGTGCATCCAACCAATTTCTTTCATATGTTTTATATCTATTTTTATATATTTTTTATGTAATTATACGTATTTGCATCCAGTTTAATGGATGCCGGAGCACCCTGTCTATGATCCAGTCCTTCCCCAAATATTACACATATATAGTTTGGTAAAAATAACTAACCAATCTTTTTAATTGATTGTCCCTCAATTTTATGGTAAAAAATAGCTAACTGGTAAAAAATAGCTAACCAATGAGACTGTTTCTCAACTTGAGATCCGCATCGAGTGTTTATATTAAACCAATAAATATAAGTCAGGTATATTTTATGTGTAATGATTAGTCCTACATTATGGTTTTAAAGAAAGAAAAAACCAATCCATCTACTATTATTGATGTTTCATCCAATGAACAAAACCATAGTAACAAATATTATTGTCCAAATGATTGTTATTGTGGTACCCTATTCAATAGGTATCCTATACCAGGACAAATTATAATTTATCTCATTTTTAGTTTTGTACTGTGGTGTCTTCTTTGTTTACTAGATATTTTATCTAAGGGATCACAAATTTATCCCATATTATAATATCAAGTTTTTCACCATGGCCTTATTCATCTCTATCAGCTCAAAACTTGACTATCGATTTCGTGGTCGAAAATTATGACTTTGCTTATTATAATAATCTTCTTTTATCCTTTATCTTATCTTTCTTGCTTTCGATTTTGTCTCAAATTTCACCATGACAAAACTTTCCTTTGAAAGGATAGTCATATCGGAACTGATTTCTGTTGTTGTCATATGACTAGGAGGTCACAAGTTCGAACCGTGGAAATAACCTCATGCATAAAGGCAAACAAGGTTGCATACAATAGACCCTTATGATCCGACTCAATTCTTTAAACAACACAAATCAAGGGAGCTTAGTACACCGAATGACCCTTTCTTACAATCAGTAGAATTCATTCTCATATCATATAAATTCAACATAACTTTGATCGCGTCGTTACCTTACATTTTTTTTCTCATTTTTTCTCTACTTATTCTTAATCCCAACTTTCTATTGTAGCTTTACCTTGTACCTTACTTTCCGTATAGGTTTATCCTTCAAATTATTATTTTGTGACATTAAATAACGACAGCGTAAATTAATAGAATCTATATAAACATTATATTTAAAATACAGTACAATACAATATAATATATTATAAAACAATATCTTTGTATTGGTCAGAAGATTGAAGGAAAAAAAAAAAAACACTCCACCACCTTATTTCATCATATCACATCAACAATTTAAAGGGTAAATCTACGATATAGATTAACTAATAAATAGGATAAACAAAATGAGATTAAAAAAAAAGTAACATGATCACATCAAATCGTTCATTACACATTATTGAGTTATAAACGTTGCCACATGGAAGATAAAACTCTATTTGGATCATCACTAATGTATTATAAAACTCTTTTGAGAGAGATTATTGTAGATCGGAATTTCGAATGGCTTTAACTTTGGCTTATATACAAAAGAAAAAACGCAAAAATAGATAACCGGTATGTCCCAATTTACATATTATATTTAATTTCTTTTAGGTATTGAATTCCTTTTTTGTATCCTAAATATTTGAGTAATAATTTAATATTAATTATTGGAAAAAAAAAAAGTAAAAATATAATTTTGTTTACTGTGGGGTGTTTTAGTGAAGGGCAAAAAGTGTTTTTACACTTTTAATATATTATAGATATATATTATAGATTATAGATATAGATTATAAATTATAGATTATAGATAGATTTCTCCTATTTTAGGGTTTTGTTATTTTTCTTGACGTAAGTTTTCTATATTTTGTTTATTAGCTCTACGTTATGGCTTTCAATGAAGAAAAAACCAATCCCTCTATTGTTATTGATGCTTCATCCAATGAACAAAACCATGATGAACAATATTATAAAGACAATTATTTGTGTGGTCTCATAATCTACAAGTATCCTTTACTAGGGTATTTTATTCTACCCTTTATCCCTTTTGCTTTGTTATTTTTCTTGTTTCTTGGTTTCCTTTTTGTCTTATGAAAAAACATATCCCAAATTTATTATTGAAGCAATCACACCTTCCAATAATATTAGTTTTTCATCTCTTTTTTCTCAAAACTTGACTATCGATTTCGTGGTCGAAAATCGTGCCCCTTATGAAGTTGAGTACAAAAGCATGGTGGCTTCTATTTCCCATGACGGAAATATTGTCGGGTTGAATGCGTTAGGTGTTTATCGTCAGCAGAAAGGAGAACGTTCGTCGATACAGGTGATTTTCAGTAATTTTCCAATCAAGATAATGGAAAATAGGACAAGTGGATTTGTGGTTTTTACGGTGGAGGTAAAGGGTATTTATGAATCTCGAGATATGGAAGTTTTTTGTAGGGATGTGAGGTTCAAGTTTTCATCAATTAAACAAGAGACAAGGTTGCTACAAAAATGTTCCACTTGGATATTTTGATTGTTACTTAAATTTTATTGTATCGTCCTTATTGTTGAATCTATCCTTTACGTATGTTTGAATGGGTACTTTAGTTGGTTATAGTTGTTATTGCTCCTCTTTGGATTGCTATGTTATGTTTTCTTTATTATTCTCCATGTCCTTTTTACTTTTATATTGTTCTATTAGCTACTCGAGCCGAGTTTATCTCGGAAACAATCTCTCTACCTCTTCAAAGTAGCGATAAGGTTTGTTGTTGTTGTTGTTATCATCGTGTTGCGGCGTCATTACCCCTTTTTTGCAAAATGTTTAGTACTTATTTCATGAGTTAGAAAATTGCTCACCCAAATGCCACAACAATACACCGAGTGTAATCGCACAAGTGGGGTATGGAGAGGGTGGTGTATATGCAGTCTTACCTTACCTTGTGAAGCTAGGAGAAGTTGTTTCTGATAGACCCTCATTTTCGCTACGAGAGAATGTAGTATTAACCGCATTGAAATAGACTATGTTATAGTATTTTAATACATGTCATCAATGACCAACATGGATTGTGTTGTAGTGGTGGGACTACTCCACCCTTAACCAGAGGTCTCGAGTTCGAGCCCTGGGTATGGAGAAAATCATGTTGGGAGCGTCACCTCCAGAATGGGTCCTACAATGCGCGATTCGGATTAGTCAGGGCCCCAATACGAGTACCAAACACTTGGTGGAAAATTAAAAAAAAATCATCGTTTTCAATGTCCCTAATCAATTAAATATATGATCTACACTCCTTACGTTCTTCGTTTCGTCCCTCCGCTTTTATGTCAATTCACTTTGAGACTATAGATGTATAATAAAATATATATTATTACATAATTTCGATTTTTCGGTTTAACCAAATTTTTTTCTTGACAAACCGAAAATCGAACCGTCTAACCAAATTTTTAAAATTTAAAACTGAAATCAAATCTAAAAATCGAAATCAAAATTAAATTTCAATTTGATTTTCGATTTTTTCGATTCGAACCAAAATATGCCCATCCCTAACCTAGTGTATTCCCACAAAATGAAGTGGAGGATAAAGTGTAGGCAGCTCATATCACTACCTCAGATAAAGTAGAGAGGCTGTTTCCGATAGACCCCCGACTCAGGACCGATAACAGCACGATACAATATAAAATGATATGTAACAATCATGCACATCCAAACAAGAATTTTTAGATCAATTAAGCCAAATGATTTTTCATTAATTAACAATCATGCACACAAATACAAGTTCCAAATTCATCTCCACTCAATTTTTTGCAAGTTGATTGAGGGTTAAGTGCACCAAACTTGCCTTTGCATTTGTCAATACAACATTCTCCATTGCATTTTGTGTCACATGTACCTAATTTGTTGCACATCTATTCACTAATTTAGGACCAAAGTTGTTATTTCCTTTGTCACCTACAATATTACAAACAAACAAAGGTTAAAAAAGAAGGTAATTGACATAAATAGCCTCTCAAACATTTTTTTGAAAAAACAAAATATTTACTATCAAAGATCATAGTAAATCAGAGGTCTGTGATTCAAGTCTTGAGTTATTAGCGATAGAGCCAAAATTTTCATTAAAAAGGCGAAAAGGGGCAGTCCAGTGCACTATGCACAGAATTCGGAGAAGGGTCAAATTAGAAGGATACACTTTTTTTCATCTAAGAGATTCAAAATATGATACAAAAAAGCAAAGAAGATTCAACATAGACAAAAATATAAAGTAAAAATAAAGAATGATTTTTTAAAGTCGATACTGAACATCGAATGAAAAATCAAAAAATGAAAATTATATCATGTAAAGTAAAAGGAAATATAAAGTAAAAATATTTTTTTGTGTGTGTGTGTTTATATTTATTATACTTACATTCATGAGAGGGGAAGATGGCAAAAAGAATCAAAGTGAAGAAAATCAAGTGCTTAGTAATGGCCATCATGTTTTCAAGTAATTTTGAGTTTGTTTTTTTTTTTGAAAAATATTTTGGAGTAATTGAATAAAACACATATTTCATTGATATTTATAGTGGCTTAAAATCATTTTTTCCCTTTTAATTAGAGATTATTTTTAAAAACAATTGGATTTTATTGAAATCATTTCCCTTTTTGAATTAAAAGTCATATTTGTTTTTCTTAAATCGAAATATATTGAAAGGATCATTTTTCCCTTTTGGATTAAAAATCATTTTTTTCCTTAAACTGATTCTTAATTAAATAACTTCCAATTCAAGTAAACATAATATGATTTTGTTATTAAAAACATAATTACATTTAACAAATTTTGATTTCGTACTAAATCAGTATAATGTCTTTATTCAGTGAATGATTATCCCACCTTTCTCCAATTAAGGCAATTTTAATCAGATATAATTTTACTAATTATTTTTCAAACTTTTTACAATCGTGTATAGTAATTAAGTAAATATAAGGATATGTGCATTTCTATTATGTTTCATTTAATCTATTTATATTCTGTTATATTTATTATAAATATATATCGTATCATGGATGGTCATTTAAAGACAATTTTCTAAATAAGCTGGCAATTACCACTACCTCGGGAGGTAGAGAGACTATTTTCGAAAGACCCTCCTCGGCTCGAGTGTAAAGTAGATAACTTTACCAAAGATACTTAATATTCCCTCCATTTAAAAAGAATGATATATTTTTCTTTTTAGTTAGTTCTAAAAAGAATGACACTCTTTCCTTTTTTTGCTACGCTTTAATTACAACTTTTCACATGGCGTGTTTAAAATCACAAGATTAAAAGATATTCTGGTACATTTGACATAATTTTAATTTACGACCACAAGATTCTAATATCTTTTTTTATTTAAACTTTGTGTCGAGCCAAAACAAGTCATTCTTTGTTAAATGGAGGGAGTAGTAATTTACTTGTTCATTTTCGCAAATCAAGATAATTTTATTACTTTTTCCTCATACAATCCTTAATATTAAATAACAAGATAATGTAATAATTGTCTAATTTAGAGTTCTAAAACATTATTAATAAAGTTAGTTTAATAAAATACACCTCTAATTAAAGTTTTTTTAAATGGCTTACCAAGTTAGCATGAACCAAGTAAAATAAAAGATATGAAATAATATCGAAAATATATTTCTATTAAAAATAAGGTTTAGTTAATTATATCAAATGATTAATTATCATAACTAATTTAATTTTTCAAAATTAATATTTCACTCAGTTAAGTCAAGATTTTTTGTTAATTAAATAAATAATTAATTCGAATCAATTTTATCTCCAAGTGGTTACAATTGTTATATAATGTTACTTCAATTGAAATGTTTTGGCTATATTTTAAATCTCAAATATAGCCAATTGTAACCCCACAAAATGTCCCCCTTTCCCCCCCCCCCCCCCCCCCCCCCCCCCCTCTATTGGGCCGTCTCAGCTTAATATCCCAGCCCAATTCTCCCAAAATACCCGGCCCACCCGGCCCAATACCTGACCCCCAAAACTCTCCTCTCTTGTCCATTTTCTCATATTGATTAACCAGTAGTAGCCTAAGCTCTCTCCAGTTTCCTCACTGTTGAGAAAAGGTAACATTCTTTCCTTTGTTTCGATGATTGTGACATATTGTTTCATAATGTATCGTATCGTACTGTATTGTATTGTACTGTATTAATTTCTGTTATCTTTTATTGTGTTATATTGATGAATATAATGTTTGGATAAATTGTATTATTTTTCATCGTTACATATATATGAGATGAGAAGTGGAGCCTTAGAGTAATTGGTAAAGTTGTTCCCATGTGACCAGGATCGGAGGTCATGGGTGCCCCTTTGAGAAATGTAAGGTGAGGCTGCGTACAATAGATCCTTGTAGTATGGCCCTTCCCTGAATCCCGCGCATATTAATGCACCGAGTTTTCTTTTTTGTATAATGTCACCCGAGTAATTTGAAGGACAAACCTATAAGAAAAGTAGAGTACGGGGTAGATTTATTATAAACAGGTAGGATAATTGTACTGTATTGTGTTGTATTTGTATTGATGAATATAATGTTTGGATAGATTGTATTATTTTTTATCGTTACATATATATGACATGAGAAGGGGAGCATTAGAGTTATTGGTAAAATTGTTGTCATGTGACTAGGATAGGAGGTCATGGGTTCAAGCAGTGGAAACAGACCTTTGCAGAAATGTAAGGTGAGGTTGCGTACAGTAGACCCTTGTAGTCCGGTCCTTCACCGAGATGCCCTTTTTGCATAATGTCACCCGAACAATTTGAAGGACAAACATATAAGAGAAGTAGAGTACGGGGTAGACTTATTAAACGCAGATAGTAGTATCGTACTATATTGTGTTGTATTTGTATTGATGAATATAATGTTTTGATAGATTGTATCATTTTCCGTCTTTACATAATATTATCACACAAGAAGGGGAGTCTTAAGAGTAATTGGTTAAGTTGTTGTCGTGTGACTAGGATAGGAGGTCACGGGTTCAAGCCGTGGGAACAGCCCTTTGCAGAAATGTAAGTTGAGGCTGCGTACAGTAGACCTTTGTAGTCCGATCCTTCCCTGGATCCCGCACATAACGGGAGATTTAGTGGACCGAGCTGCCTTTTTTGCATAATGTCACCCGAGCAATTTGAAGCACAAAAGATCCCTCAGTGTGGAATCATCATGCTAGTCACCTTCAATTTATTCCAACAATTACCCAACTCATAGTTCAAAGCAAATTGATAAGCGTAATATCAATGTTTAACCACAGTTGGGCACATTTAAGCCAAAAATTCAACCCAGACAGCAAAATCGGGGGGAAATTAACATCAACACATATGTTTTATATCAAAGCTTAAGTATTGATGGATGAGATGATGTAGAAAGAGAAATGAATAAGCTATATGAGGACAACTTAACTAGACGAGACGAAAATGAAAACTAAGATGATGACCTTGCAAACATTTTTCATATCTAACGCACCCTTGAAGGATCCTGGCACCTCAATTTTTCTGTTCTAGCAGAACTTCAGCTTTTATGTCGCTTGCGTGATTAGTGATTACTATACTTTGGCTTCTGTTATTACTGTTTAACCTATATTAGTTTAGAGATGCACCAAGCTGACCATATATTTTGCATACTGCTCACTGAATAATTCCTGATGTCGATTTGACATATTTAATGCTCCTTAATTGTCATTATCTTTTCCTTTTATTCCTATGGTGTATGGGTCTACGTAAGCGCATCGCTATTAATCCATCAGACAATTTGTACAGCCTACAAACACTAGCCAGGATAAACTTGCTCATAGAAGTTGGAGCGTATGGGATCTCACTAAGTGTCGTAGTTGGGATTCAGACCTAGGATCTTCAGGTTGTTATTCCCTAGTTGCCATTATGTTTACCGCTGCCTATTTGATGTACTACTATCACACTACATGTCCTGAGGTTTCATGTTCGTACGTGCAGTCTATTCGTGAGCGATTGTATCAATGACTCGATGTACATGTTCTATCTCTAGGTTTTGTCCGTGTACAATGAGATCTTGATGTCTGAGATTTTATGTGTTATTGCAGATAAATCACGATGCACCATTTGTCACGTAGTGTATCAAAGAGAACACTCTCTTCCGTCTTGGCTTGCTATAGAAATGGTTTTTCTTCTTTCTCTATGACTTCGAGACAACCATACAGTAGTTCAATTCTGCCACAGATTGTTGACAAGTCACCACGAGATGCTATTCCTAGTGATTTCTTGAAATGGCGTTCGCTTGGTTCAGTTCGGACATCAAAATTTGCCTCTGGCTTCACCCCGTTGAAGCAAAAGCCTTTGGACTCTATTATTGACCTGGAAAGGGCAAAGCACAAATCGGCTGAAGAGCTAGCTGAAATTTGGGATGACGTAAGTAATATTTCAACGTTTTTTTTTTTCTTATTTTGATAGTTTCAAATGCATAGTTGGCTTTCTTGAGATAGTTTTCAGCCTTGAATTCTTATTCGGGACAGTTGTGAATTACATTGGTCACGCAATATGATGAACAATAGACAAATAGACCAAACTTTTGTCATAGGTTAGATGGTTTCTTGTACTCCGCTAGAAATTGAAGTCATCTAAGGTTTATCTAATCTTTATGATAAAACTTGTAAAGGTAATTCGTGTAGCCAAAAATATATGCGGTCTGGTTTTCTAGATTTAGCTAGACATGCATGTTTTATGGTTGCGTTAATAGTTTTTTGTAGATGACTATTATTTATATCATTTGCTGCAAATAGGATGAGGATTTGCTGAAAGGATTAGAGGACCCGATGAATTTTTTTGATCTTTGGTCTATATTTACCCCTTCAACTTAGTGTTTTTAAGCCGTTCGAATCTAAAATGTAATGCTTGGTTCATGGATTACTTTCTCATCTTTTCTTTTGGAACTGATCTCGTGCAAAAAGATTTCCCTCTTGAAATGCTTGTCAGACTTGTAAAATTCTCTATGATGTTTAGAGAAAATAACTATTTTTATGTGTGTTTACACGATCCATTCAATTTGTTTAGCTACGATCAGCCATGCACCTTTACATCTGCTTATTTATTTGTATCTTTGTATATTTGATCGTGGTCTGCAGTATATGCCACAATGCGCTCTTTGATTCCTCAACTTTTGCTTTCCTAACGTGCTAGTGATACGTAAATGATCCTGTTCTTTCCGTCATTTTCTCCCTTTTGTTGCATGATTATGTCATCTCAGTATCACTTGGGAAGAGGTCACATTGCAGCATCGATGAAAGCTAGTTTATATAAGCTCTTGGAGCAAAGAGCTTCAAGTTGGTAAATGTGCAGCTTCATCTTATTCATTTGTTTTCTCGGACTCTAATTAGTTTCTCTGTTTAACGCACACACTCTTCCTTCGTTATCTTTGACATACTACTTCTGTTTTCCTTTGTAGCCGGTATTTTGTGATTCCGCTATGGAAGGGAAGTGGTTACACAACGATGTTTGTGCAAGGTCAGACTCGCCTTGCTCCGTTTATCCTTTAACGATCTCTGTTGATCTTCATTGTAAAACCTACTACCATGAAGTAGACACTATATGTAAGTCTTTATAATAATACTATTCATAGCCGGATACATACGGAAACATATAATACTTTAATGGTCTACCATCTCCATATTATCCGATGAAAGAGACCGCTCAACAGTAGACTTTTCGCTGTAATGTAGGCCATCGATGCCAATTTCACTTGAAAGATCGTCTTTTTTCCGTTCAACTTCGGCCTCCTATCCGAATATTTGTTCTCACCAACTGAACCTGTACTTTTCTGGGGAAATCAAATTGTTTACGCTTATAATTTAGTGGCCATTGTCCTGTGTAAACATCAAGATAGGTTGGGGTGAGAGCACGGGCGGAGCCAAGTAGGCCGAGGGGGTTTTTCCATCCCTCCTTGGGCGAAAATTAAACTGTTTATACATGGTTTAAATTATTTTTACGTCTATACAGTAGATGTTGAATCCCCTTTGGCTTCGTTGTGTGTTTCTGTCTTCATATTTTGAACACCCTAAGTGAAATTCCTGGCTCCACCAGGTGCGAGACTCCTTCCGTTACAAGAAAATGCTCTTTTTCATTTCGTGACTATTCATCGATTCTTCATGCAGTGCAGGCGCCACACATGCTAATCACAGGTCTTGAAGATTACAAAGCAAGAGGAACTCAAGCTACGCCATACTTCACGGTTACTTACTACACCAAATTTACTGAAAGCAAGGATCTCGTTCTTATTCGAGGGGACATTGTCTTTACTAGCAAGCTCACGGACTCCGAGGCAACATGGCTTCTGGAGACTGCACAATCGTTTTACTTGAACGATGTCAGGTACAAACTAGTCGAGCGCTTCAACAAAGAAACCAGAGAGTTTGAGTTCAAAGATGTTTTACAGACTTTGGAGATGCCTATATTGTGATTCAAATCTCCAATTTTCTGTCGTAAGCTAAGTTCGATGCTGCAACCAGGTCGGATTCTCCGTAACTACACTACTTTTGGAGAATCCGACATGCGCTTGTTGATATTTTTGAAGAGTCCGAGCAACCATGATCATTCAGAAATCAGCAACAGCAGGCATATAGTTTTATATGTGTCTGTCCAGCATAATGATTGTATTACATTAGCTTAACAATCTTTTATAATTTTGATTTCATTTAATTGAGGCAAGGTCTTTGTAAGAGATCTGAAAAGACTATTTTCTTCTGTTCAAATTGTACGAGGGAGAGATATCGATCTCATTTCCCGCTTTTCTTATCATATTCTACCCTCCATTACATTCAATAAATTGTATCGAGTTAAATTAAGACGCATGCCCTTGACTTCATAATAAATTTTACTTTACTCTTTTCTAGTAAGAAGGGGAGCTTTGGAGTAATTGATGAAGTTGGTGTCATGTGATCAGAGGATCACGGATTCAAATCTTGGAAACAACCTGTAACAGAAATGCAAGGTGAGATTGCGTACAAATACATCCTTGAGGTGGGGTCCTTTCGCGAACCCTACGCATAGCGGGAGCTTTAGTGCACCTGGCTGCCTTTTTACTGTGTTCCTAGTAAACAACTACCTTTCAAACTACACATTCTATATTGAATAAAAGGAAAAATAAAATAAATACACACCTTAACTTATCATATTTACATAAATCCCCATCCTCATAAAGTAATTACAAAAATTTCAGTTAATTATGTATCTTCCTTCGATGTATAGGGAGCTAATTATGATCCGACAGATTGTATTGAGAGCTAATTATGTATCTTCACAAAGAAAAATTGCATCTTCATTAGATTTATTATGTATCTTGACAGATCCAAAATCAAAAAAAATGTATCGGAAGCTAATTATGTATCTTCATAAAGGAAAAAATGTATATTCAGGAGTAAATTATGTATCTCAACAGACCCAAAATTGAGATTTTCAATAATTATGCAAAATATCAAAATTTTCTATAGTTAAACTCCAAACTATCGAGATTTGTGTTGTTTGTCCTAAAAAAAACAACAGTTGGCTCAATTAAACTCTAAACTATCGGAAAATTAACGTTGGACAAATTTCGTCGCTAAACAGTAAAATTTGTCGTACACTATTATTTAGCGGTAAAATATTATAACATTATATTAGCAACGAACATTTTAACGACGAAATTCATAACTAATTTTAATTTTAAAGTATAATGAAGATTTAATTTCTTGATCATACTTACATTCATGAGGAGGAAAGATGACAAATAGAAGTAATATAAAGAAAATCAAATGCTTAGTTATGTCCATCATTTTCTCTAATTGATTTTAAGTTTTTTTTTTTTTTTATGAAAACTATTTTGTCATATATGTATATTTTATAGTGGGTTGAATATTGAATCATTTTTCCTTTTTAGATTAAAGACCATTTTAGTTATTTAAAACATAATGACTTTTTACCAACTCTAGTTTAAAATTAAATCAATTTATTGTTTGTCAAACTCATTGAATGATGATGAACTCCCACATTTCTGAAATTATTTGACTAATCATTTTTTAAATATTTTATTTTAGTCGAGGATATCGAAAATTATTTTTTATCATTTTAAAGTGTGTACATATCATTTTATTCAGACTTTACTTGTTTGAAGTTACACAGATTATGTTATTATTATTGTTGTTGTATGTCTCAAATTCTTTGGATCCATCGAAAACAGTCGCTCTATCTTCTTAAAATAGGAATAAAACTGTGTATATATCATCCTTTTTCAACTTCACTTACAAAATTACACTTGATATATTGTTCCATTCATACACTGTCAGAGACAAAAATGATGGTATTGGTATCCGTTGTGGCACGAGATTAAATAAAGAGCTTTTTTCAAATGTTGTATTTATAAAAATAATATATAGTACTTTACAATACGATAAATTATGAAATAATATGTAAGAATCACATTCAAACAAGTCGTAAACGCTTTATTCATCTAAATAGATATAGTGTGTTATACTATGACACATTATGAAACGATATGTAAGAACCACATCCAAACAAGTTGTAAACGTTTTATTCATTAAAACAAATAATATGTTATGAAGCGATAGGTAAGAATCACATCCAAACAATTAGTTGTAAACATTTTATATATCAAAACAGATAAAGTATGTTATGAAGTGATATGTAAGAACCGCATTCAACTAAGTTGTAGTAATGTTTTATATATCAAAACAGATATAGTACGTTATGAAGTGATCATATCCGCCGATATGTAAGAACGACATCCAAATATGTTGTAAACATTTTATATAATCGAAACAGATACAGTGCGTTATGAAGCGATATGTAAGAACCACACTCAAACAAGTTGTAAACGTTTTATATATCAAAACAGATCATATAGTACGTTCTGAAGCGATATGTAAGAACCATATCCAAACAAGTTATAAATATTTTAATTTATTCATCAAAACAGATATAGTACGTTACAATAGGATACGTTATGAAACGATATGTAAGAATCACATCCAAATTAAACGTTTTATTCATTAAAATAGATATAGTACGTTATGAAGCAATATGTAAGAACCACGTCTAAACAAGTTATAAATATTTTAATTTATTCATCAAAACAGATATAACATGTTACAATATGATACGATAAGTAACGACCACATATCCAAACTAAGATGTAATCAATAACTTCTGATCAAAACAAATATAGTACGTTATGAAGTGATATGTAAAAACCACGTCTAAACAAGTTATAAATATTTTAATTTATTCATCAAAACAGATATAACACGTTACAATATGATACGATAAGTAACGACCACATATCCAAACTAAATTGTAATCAATAACTTCTGATCAAAACAAATATAGTACGTTATGAAGTGATATGTAAAAATCACGTCTAAACAAGTTATAAATATTTTAATTTATTCATCAAAACACATATAACACGTTACAATATGATACTATATGTAACCACCACATATCCAAACTAAGTTGTAATTAATAACTTCTAATCAATTATAAACTAACTAATGAGCTCTCATTAATTTAATTTACAATCATAATTACAATAGCACATAGGACCCAATATTGGATGAGGCTCACAATCTCCTTGAGGATGTTGTTTACTATGAGCTTTTATGCATTTTTTTATTGCAACATTCTTCATTACATGTAGAGTCACATGGAGGTAAAGTAACTCCACATCTTTCAACTTTTTTTGTCCACTTCTCCATACCACCTACAATAATTATAAAAAAAAAAAAAAAAAAAAGGTTTAAAAAATATATATATTATCTCGATAATATTTATATATAATTCAGACAGATATTATAGGGTGAGAGTTGGGGTAAAGGGGGTGAAGGTGTTGGAGCTGTGAAGGAATTAATCAAATTACTTCTTTCTATTTCGATTTGTTTGTATTACTTACCTTTTCAGTATATTTAAAAAGAAATTTTTAAAAATATTAATTTTATCTTGTAAAATATAAGGCGAACCCTACTAAAAAGACGATAATTTATTAGTGTGAGATAAATTTTGTATCTAAACAGTAAAATTAACACGAGCAAAGCATCAAGTATCCTCCTTTACTATGACCAAATTTACTACGACGCACTCCAACTTCACGAGGGTCCTATTACCCACAGAACTAAATTCTAGCGTATTTTTAGCTGACGTGACACCTTTTGTCAACATTTTTAGTTGACGTGACACCTTTGACGTGAGCCTCATTTTATATAATAAAAGTATCACGTCAGCACAAAAAGGTGACAGAAATATGTTAAAATTGAGTTTAGGGGTAATAGGACCCTGTGAAGTTGGAATGTGTCGTAGCAACTTTTGTCATAGTTCGAGGGGTACTGAATACTTATTTTAATTAACATTGTATATGTCAACAATTAGAAAATTTAGCAGCAAAATTTATAGCTAATCCTAATGTTAAAGTATGCATGATAAAGAATAATTTTTCTTAATCATATTATATATACTTACATTCATGAGCAGGAAAGATGACAAAAATAAGTAAAGTGAAGAAAATCAAATGCTTAATGATGTCCATAATTTTCTCAAGTAATTTTGAGGTTTCTTTTTGTGAAAACTATTTTTCCATATATATATAAATTATTATAGTGAATTGAAAATTGAAATCAGTTTTCCTTTTTGAATTAAAGTGAATTTTTTATTAAATCATTTTTCCCTTTTGGAGTAAAGATCATTTTGTTGCATAAAACATTAATGACATTTTTACCAATTGTAACTTTGGACTAAATTAGTTCAATGTTTGTCAAACTCACTTATGATGACCCCACTTTTCTCAAATTAATGTATTCAAATATTATTTGACTAATCATTTCTATTTTTATTTTATTTTTACTTGACTCGACGATCTATTAGAAACAACTTCTCTATTTATTTAAGGTGGTATTCGTTTTGCCACGATATTTATATATAATTCAGACAAATACGATAGGGCGAGAGTTGAGATACAAGGGGGGTGAGGGTGTCGGGGTTGTGAAGGAAACAATCAAATTACTTCGTTCGCTTTAATTTATTCGTCTTACATTCCTTTTATAAGTACATTTAAAAAAATAATTATTCCGATAACATTTACATAATCCTGCACTATTATCGGGATAAAAATCTAATTTATCTGGACTATAAATTCGTAAATCACACTTGAGATGTAAATTATACTAGATGGGTGCGGTATGATAAGCTTGATTGAAATGACGTTAGTAGGGAGAATCAATCTCTGACCTTTTTTATGGAATATCAACAGTTGCACCAACTCAACCACCCGTATAAGTAAATTTATATATACCTATTGGGCAAATTGTTAATTTACTCTTTCAAATTTAAAAAGAAAAGAAAAAAATTACTTTAATTTCCTTTAAGTGATACTAACACTTGCCCTTTTGACCGAAAAGGGAAAGCATACTTTTCTTTTTTGTGCTTTTTCCACAATTTTAGGAAAAGTACAATTATAAATTTTTATGCAATCACTAAAATGGTAATATGTAAGTTGTTAGCCATTAACAATCATCCAGAAAATCATGGGTTAACACCCATCGATTGGTTCAAAAATGATCCATTTATACCGTTTTGTCGATTTAACCGCACAAATCGCGCATATAATGTGAACTTGTACTATATCAGTTATGTGTCTTATAAGATTCTTACTTTCTTATTCGAAATGAGGAATTCGTCTAAACCTCATATAAAAAAACTTATCAACTTAAAATATGTCAGTTCTTCTCTTTAACTGGTTTTTTATCGACTTGCTCTCATGAGTGTCACGTCTACCATGAGGGTGAATGAATTTAACTTGTACTATATCAGTTATGTGTCTTATAAGACTCTTTACCTTCCTATTCGGAATGCGGGATTCGTCTAAAACCCCTTGTTTAAAAATGTATCAGCTTAAAAAATCTATCAATTCTTCTCTTTAACTGGTTTTTTATCGGTTCTCCCTCATAAGCGTCACGTCTACCATGAGGGTGAATAAATTAACAGATATGAACTTGTACTATATCAGTTATGTGTCTTATAAGACTCTTTACTTTCCTATTCGGAATGTGGGATTCGTCGAAACCCCTTGTTTAAAAATGTATCAGCTTAAAAAATCTGTCAATTCTTCTCTTTTACTGGTTCCTTATTGGTCCGCCTTCATGAGCGTCACGTCTACCGCGAGGGTGAATAAATTGACAAATATAAACTTGTACAATATAAGTTATGTGTCTTATAAGACTCTTCACTTCCCTATTTGGAATGTGAGATTTGTCTAAAACCCCTTGTTTAAAAACTTATCAACTTAAAAATATGTCAGTTCTTCTCTTACTTTGGTTCCTTATCGGCCCACCCTCATAAGAGTTCACGTCTACCACGAGGGTGAATAAATTGACAGATATGAACTTGTACTATATCAATTATGTGTCTTATAACACTCTTTAGTTTCCTAATCGAAATGTGGGATTCGTCTAAAACTCCTTGTTTAAAAACTTACCAACTTAAAAATTTATTAGTTCTTTTCTTTAACTGGCTCTTTATCGGCCCGCCCTCATGAGCGTCACGTCTACCATGAGGGTGAATAAATGGACAGCTATGAACTTCTACTATATCAATTATGTGTCTTATAACACTCTTTACTTTCCTATTCGGAATGTGGGATTCGTCTAAAACCCCTTGTTTAAGAACTTACCAACTTAAAAATCTGTTTGTTCTTTTTAACTGGTTCCTTATCGGTCTTCCCTCATGAATGTCACGTCTACCATGAGGGTGAATAAATTGACATATATGAACTTGTAATATATATCAGTTATGTGTCTTACAAGACTCTTTATTTTCCTATTCGAAATATGGGATTCATCTAAAATCCCTTGTTTAAAAACTTATCAGCTTAAAAATCTACCAGTTCTTCTCTTTAACTGATTTCTTATCGGCCCGTCCTCATGAGCATCATGTATTCCATGAGGGTGAATAAATTGACAGATATGAACTTGTACTATATCAATTATGTTTCTTATAAGACTCTTCACTTTCCTATTCGGAATGTGGAATTCGTCGAAAACACCTTATTTAAAAACTTACCAACTTAAAAATATGTCAGTTCTTCTCTTTAACTGGTTCCTTATCAGTTTGCCCCCATGAGTGTCACGTCTACCATGAGGGTGAATAAATTGACAAATATAAACTTGTACTATATCAGTTATGCCTTATATGACTCTTTACCTTCCTATTCGAAATATGGGATTCATCTAAAACCACTTATTTAAAAATTTACCAACTTAAAAATATGTCAATTCTTCTCTTTAACTAATTTCTTATCGGCCCACCCTCATGAGCGTCACGTCTACATAAGGGTGAATAAATTGACAGATATGAACTTGCACCATATCAGTTATGTGTCTTATAAGACTTTTTACTTTCCTATACGGAATGTGGGGTTCGTCTAAAACCACTTGTTTAAAAATTTACCAACTTAAAAATCCGTCAGTTCTTCTCTTTAACTGATTCTTTATCGGCCCGCCCTCATGAGCGTCACGTCTACCATGAGGGCGAATAATAAATTGACACATAGGCCTATCAAGAAAGGGGACAAAAATCTCAATTCATCAATTGAAAGTCACATTACATATGATATGTCTTGATCATACAAAATTGTGGACAACATGCATAGTCTTTTTTGGACAAAAGTACAAACAAATTTGCAATTATTATTAAGGTTTGTAGGAAAATGGTTCAAATGTATATATATGTTGTTATTTTGCTATGTGTTCATAGTACATTAATAACATAATGTATGGGCTTTCTGAATTATCTTGGCAATACAATAAAAAGATATATTATATTATCATTGATATAAATATTGAGAAAAAAAAGGTGCGAAAAATATCTATACTTTTGTAAAATTTGTAGTTACGCATCCTGCACATAGGAACCCCCTAGACTATTTTTTATCGTACTTTACTGGCATATATTTGGCACTTGGACCACTGCGTGTATTTTACGCAGATTGAGCGCGTAAGAAAAAAAATATTTGATAAGGGGCAAATATATGCCAGTTAAATACGATAAAAAATAGTGTAGGGGAGTCATAGGGCCCCCACAAAGTTCATGGTGCGTAACTGTAAATTTCGCCTTACAGATATTTTTCGCACATTTTTTCCCTAAATATTGGGTGCAGAATTTTTACCCCACAAAAGTAAAAGTGGGAATGATACGATATTAAAAACTTCGATTTGATATTCTGAGTTTCATCATTATCATACCATATCAATTCGATATATAAGTTTGATTTTGGTATTTTGTCGGTATGATAAATCGATAATCATATTAAAGACAGAGCCAGAAATTTTACTAACAAATGCCATAATATAGAGAGAGAAAAAGACAACGAGATAAATCCAAATTTTGACCTAGCTAGATAGTATTATTTTTGGCGGAGGTGGCTTCCGAGACCATAATTTATTAGAGTTCGACTTAAATATACTCATATGATAAAGGAATTATGACTTCGACTTTTTAAGAAATGTCTCAAATATATTAAGTTAATACTTTATACATGTAAAAATATTCAAAAGAAAGTACACGTAATTTTCTTTATTAATCAACTATACGAAAAATGATATTTCAATCAAGATAAGATAGTTAGATACAAAATGCCATTAAATGAGATGTTATATGTAAGTACGTAGTTTGTACTAATGGTATTTTATGTATTTGTTAGCAATAATATAATACATATTGACCATATATGTAATTAAATATTTCGATATCGCATTTGGTATGTTGTTTTTATAGATACCGAATACTAAATTTTTTAAAAATGCATATCAAATATCGTGATATATTCAAAAAATTACACATAATCGTGTAAAAAATGAATGATCTTGAACTTTTAACACTCCCCCCAATCGGCAATAGAAAGATGACGACTTTTTAATTAGGAACGTAACGTAGAAAGGGGTTATTATCAAAAGTCAATATCATGAAACGAAACTTGTTAAACTTGAAGTTTTGTTCGAGATTTGTTAAATCGATGGGCTCAACCCACTTCCCTATCCGGTCCATAGTAACATAGCCCAATGATTAGGTACATCAAATTTCTGTGGAAACATCTTGCAGAAATATAAGGTAAGATTGTGTATAATAAATTCTTATGATTCGATCCTTCTCTGATTTTCACTCATAGTGCGAGCTTTACTGCACCGAGCTGTCGAACTTATCTACTAATTTGTAAAGAATAACTAGATAAACTTGGCATAAAAGAAAGAAAAGCAAATAATTTATCTTGACCAATAATAATTAAGTCTCAATTCCAATAAAATTTGAAATCTTATTTTGTTCTTAATGCATTATTATTAACATCAATTTTACAAAATTTCAATCTTCTGTTTAAGAAACTAAAATAGAAGAGAATCTTATATAACATGGATATAATGATTAGATCTCAAAATTTATATAGTGAAAAAAAAATAATAATAATATTAAAAGTGTAATTTCCTCACAACTTAAGCACATGGACCAAGCCATATAAAATGAACAACAATAATCATTAAAACCCCAAAATAAAAAATAAAATAAAATAAAATAGAAACATCTTTCTTTAAAAAATAAAAAGAAACATCTTTTTTTTCCCCTCCAAAGAAACAAACTCCACATGCTACTTCTCATAAAAAATATTTTTAACTTTATGTACTATTTAAGTATATTTTTTTATTATGCTTGTCTTCTTTTTATTTTCTTAAAATTTAATATTCGATGTTTACATTGAAATACAATTAAATTTGAATTTATTTCGAAAGAAGTGTTAGCTACAAAAGTTTGTATTTTAACTAAACAAGTTATTGAACAATCAAGAAAACTATAGAAGCCAACATGTTTGAGGAAGTAAAGAGACATGCAAAAGCATTGGCAAAACTATAAATTAAGTTGATTTAATTTGGTCATTAATAATTGAATTGAAATCATCAAAGCACATGACTACTCATAATCATTTTGTCCTTTTGGGTCATTTTATTATCTTATTTTTATACTCCATAATATTTGAAAGATTGGTTTATTTATACATATGTTTATGCATAATATTAAATATGCATGAGTTGTATCTTTATCCATTGCTTTATCCACTTTTCTAGTATTGTTAATTGAACAAGAATTTGAATAATAAAAGTGAAGTGTTTAGGTCTTTGGATTAGTTGTCAAAATTCCATAGAACTTACTTTTAGACCCTTAAAGAGTGTGTATTCTTGAATTTTTGTTCTCACTAAATAAGTTTTAGTATTTGTTTATAAGACAAAATTTTTAGTCAATTATACAGATTTATTATCTTATTATTAATGTCATAAACATTCGTCTTATTATGAGCGAGAGTTCGAACATTTGTTGTATGAGCTACATATCTATGTTCTATCTTTACACAAATTATTATTTATGGGGATTGAGATTATAACTAGAGATCTTTATACAAATTAATAACAGATGGATGTTCATGCCGTTTGTGATATTGTCTGCTCTGAATTTAGGTCTAAAGTGCTTTAAAATGCAATATTAGGGTGTAAGGCATCCTTACGCACCCAACATCTCTTTTATAATTTATCGATATGAAACTCTTATCCTAAATTAGAGTGTCAAGTGCATTTCCTCTTATGGACTCAGTGCCCACGTTGAAGTTTGCCACACCACATGAAAATGGCTCTTCCAGCCTCGCTAAAGAAATTTGATCCACTTAATAGGTCGTTTGGGTACCACCCAAGAAGTTTCGCCCAAAATTTTTCACGAATCTTGAGTCCACCCCTCGAACCATGGTCTAAAACCCACTGAAAGTCAAAAAATTCACAATTTCTGTCATTTTGCCCGTTTGACTTGAAAAATAATTTTTTCGACCCCGCCAAAGCAATCTGATCCACTTAGTAGACTGTCGGGGGACCATCCGAAAAGTTTCGCCAAGAATTTTTGCCAGTTTCCGAGTCCAACCCCAGAATTGTGGGCTAACACCCACAGAAAGTCACCAAAAATACTCAATTCCTATCGTTTCGCCTGTTTGACTTGGAAAATGGCTCATCCAACCCCGCCAAAGCAATCTGATCCACTTAATAGGCTGTTAGGGGACCGTCCGAGAAGTTTCATCTAGAATTTTTCCTGGAACCTGAGCCCACCCCCAATCCATGGGCTAACACCCATCAAAAGTCACAAAAAAACTGCAATTTCGATCTATTTTACTCGTTTGACTTGGAAAATGACTCCTCCAACCCTGCCAAAACAATCTCATCAATTTAATAAGCCGCCATGAGACCGGCCGAGAAGTTTAAGCATTGGATTTGATCCACTATTTATGTAAAGATTCTGAAAGAATCCTAATTGAGAATGAATTTTCTTTTAATGAGCATATCACAATGGAAATTTCAAATTGATTAGGGTGCAATGCGAATATCAAACATCGAAAGAGGAAAAAAAAAGATTTTTGTTTTAATAATTCAAAAAATCTATCATTTATGTAGGTTTTGCATAGGTGACAATAATCAATAATGAACAATTGGTAGGCCCAAATGAAAAGGAAAAAACATTAAATAGAGACAAACAACACATTACATAAAATATCAAATTGAACTTTTATGTGTCAATAATATGACTTGTGTGTCCCATATTGTAACATGGAAGCAATCAAAAAAAAAAAAAAAAATCCTCCAAATATATATAGTCAATAATTTGACTAAATTTAGTAATCTTTTCCATTTCCTCTTAAAATTATTCCACCAAATTAGAAAAGAAGAAAGAAGGAAAAAATATTTGGTTCCTTTCTTTAAATACTTAATTAAATATTTAAAAATATTTAGTGGAATTTTCATACATATCCTATGTTTGGACAAAAATTATAGGATTCATATGAAGTTGTAGGCAGAGGTAAAATTGTATCACGAATATAATATAAGGCAAAATTGAGCAATTTCGAATAATAATGTCATGAATTTGACCATTTGCCCCATATTCATTTATACATGTAACATTATGACATAAAATTGCACTAATAAATATTGTACCTTGGACTTATGCAATATTATTGGAAAATGTCCAAATTTACTTATTTATCGTTCGAAATTGTTCAATTTTACCCTTTGTTAAACTTCTGTTCTATTCATATCCTCACTAGTCGCGAAAAGTTGTAGTATTTGTTTTTGCCATTAGAAAAGCTTCAACATTAAATGAACAAACTCCCTTGTTCAAATTCTTCAAGAAAAAAAAAAAAAATTTACCCCCTCAAGTTTTCACCAAATATAATTTAAAGTCTCAAGCCCGAATTTAAAAAAAAAAAAAAGAATATTTTTTTCTAAAGAAAAAAATAAAGATTTTCAGATATTTTTCGAGCAAATATAACCTTTTTCCCTTTATTTATAAGTGCAACTTCCAATATTCTGGTGGAAAAAGATACAAAGATAATAATGAAGCCACTTGAATAAAATCATAATAAATCCAATACAAAGATAATTAATTCTCTTGAGACATAATAATGACATAATAAATCCAATACAAACAATTGAATAAATGATGAATTGATCATATATAATAATTAGTAAATAAAATATTACAAACAAGAAGTTAGGTCAAATTAAATTATTGAAACAACAAAAAGAACTTACAAAATATGGCTTTATTTGATATTAGTGACCATAATTGTATAGGCCTAATAAAGCTAGCACATGAGTGACCATAATTTGTGTATTTGGGCTAATACACAAATTAGAGTAAGTGCAAACAACATAAATCCCCAACAATTTTGAGTTTAATTAGAATTTTTTTTTTACATTTTGCATAATTATTGAAAATTTCGGTTTTGGGTCTATCGAGATACATAATTAACTCTCAATATATTCAATGAAAATATATTTTTTTCTTTGTAAAGATACATAATTAGCTTTCGATATAGGAAAAAATGTTCCAAAAGTACCTGTACTTAGGCGAAATTTGCAGTTACGCACCCTGAACTTTGCGGGGATCCTATAAACCCCTCTCGCGACTATGTTTTATCGTATTTAACTGACATATATTTGCCTCTTATCTAACTTTTTTTCTCACGCGCTCAATGTGCGTAAAATACACACAGTGGTTCAAATGTCAAATATATGCCAGTTAAATAAAGTAAAAAATAGTCTGGGAGGGGGGAGGGGGTCATAGGACCCTCGCAAAGTTCAGGATGCGTAACTGCAAATTTCGCCAAAGTATAGGTATTTTCCGCACCATTTTCCCTTCGATATAAATTTTTTTTTAATTTTGAGTCTGGTGAGATACATAATTAGCTCCTCGATGCATCCAATAAAAATACATAATTAGTTAAGATTTTTGTAATTACTTTGTACTGGTAGAGATTTGTGTAAATATAGTAAGTTAGGGTATATATTCATGTTATTTTTTCTTAGAGTAATGCTCGCGATGGAGGGTGGGTCGATAAAGACGCATCAAGAAAAAGATTTGACATGTTTCTAGGCTGACAAGTTTTTGAAGGAATACAAACGACTGTATATGTGAATCTCACATCAGAATACGAGATGAAAGTGATGAAAGAGAGGAAACGATATTGCATGGTATGCGCACTATTTGACTCAACGATGGCATAGTCCAAAGAAAAAGTTTAGAAAGTCTGTTGGGTCAGAACAAACAATACGTGTCATGAATTTTGAACATGACAATTTTCTAAAGGTAAAATTTTATAAATAGTCAGCATTTAGGCGATAAATAAGACGACACAGCTAAAATTTGCCTAATTACATAATCTAGTTACACTTTAGTAGTCAAATATGCAAACTAGAAATTATATATATAAGTACAAATTTACTTTAGAAATTTGTAGATGAGCTCGAAAAAATTCAATCTAAATCTTTAGAGAGTTGTGCTATTTATTTTTCTTTATTATTATTATTTTATTTTATTTTTGAAAAATATCATACAAACATGTGATGAAAAGTTGGGCCAAATGTCCTTTGTCTCTTAAACATTTTAGCTATGTGGACCTTTATTGTCTTTGTTATTAATAAATTTTGATTTCGATTCTTATGGAATAAAATTCTAGCTCATTTAATCTTCAATTGATTATACTATGTGTTTTTGAATTTTTTTTATATTGTAAATATATTATATTTGAATTATTTTTATAAGTATATTATCCTCAAATGTGAAAAAAAAAAACGATATAACTTTAACATAACACATATATAATTAGATTGTAAACGGTATAATAATTCTGAATTTGTGAATATTCACAAGCAAAGAAATTAAAAGTGAACATTTCAAATAATTCGGGAATAAATATGCTTTATCAAATATTACTAGATTTTAAATTAAAATTTATCAATAATTAAGGGATCAAAAGCACTACCAACCTTAAAAAATAAAAGTAAAAAACTTTTGTACACTTTTTTTTTTTTTTGGGGGGGGGGGGAGAGATATAGGGGCAAACAACATAAATTTCGATAGTTTAGAGCTTAATTACAGAAAATCTCGATATTTTGCATAATTACTGAAAATCTCGATTTAGGACTATCAAGATACATAATTAGCTCTCGATACATTCAACGAAGATACTTTTTTTTTTTATTTATAAAGATAGCATAATTAGCTCCCAATATAATTTGGGTCTGTCGAGATACATAATTTGTCTAACGAAGATACATTTTTTCCTTTGTAAAAATACATAATATTTTTTTTTGATTTTGGGTCTGTCGAGATACATAATTAGCTCCAAATACATCCAATGAAGATACATAATTAGTTAAAAATTTTGTAATTACTTTTTAAGGATGGAGATTTGTATAAATAAGGTAAGTTAAAGTGTATGTTTATGTTATTTCCCAAAATACAACTACATTTTGCAATATAAGCCTATGTGATCATTAATAACGGGCAAGATGTAAGTTTAGACTTTAATTATCATGATTATAGACTAATTTCTTTGGAATGTGCTTTTTAACCATAAGTCTATAATTAGAAATATGTGATAAAATGAATTTATTAGAGAAAATATATATTTGGTCAATAAATTGATGGAGACAAAAACCCCACTTCATCATATGAAAGTTGTATTACATGTGATATGTCTTAGTCATAACATGTTGTAATTAAATACCAAACAATATAACCTTTTTTTGGCAAAAGAACAAAATAAATTGGCAAGTAATTATTAATGTGAATATAGAGATAAACATTCAGTACCCTCTTGAATTATAGTCAAAGTTGGTACGATACATGCTAACTTCACAGTGATTCTATTACTTCTGAACTCAATTTCAGCGTATTTTTGCCGCCCTCTTGTGCTGGCGTGGCACCTTTTTTTTTACATAAAATGAAGTCTATACCAAAGGTATCACATCAGTTAAAAAGGTTGACAAAAGGTGTCACGTCAGCTAAAAAGGTTGACAGAAATATGTTAAAATTCAGTTTAGAGGGGTAATCGAACCCCATAAAATTGGAGTGTGTCGTAGCAAATTTGGTCATTAGGACAATGTTCATGTTGTTTTAAGAAGAATGTTCTTAATATATGTTATATATGAAAATGACTAATTTCTATTGAGATATTTTTTTTTTTTAAAAGAAACCTTTTGTCTATGTGAGAAGATATTGGGAATTTTTTATTAATATTCTGTCAAAATTTATAAAATATCACTATATATTTGTGGTTGACATTTTTGCTTATTTGTTGTTTTCATGCAAATGCATATGCAAATATATACACATAAAATAGAGATAAACTTTAACAAAAAGTTGAATTTAAAAATAATGTTTTAAAAAAATTGAAATCATGTTAATATTTTATTGAAGCATCTCTTTCAATATTATATTTCAATGATTTCTTTATATGTTATTCAACCACAATATTTCACTTTCTTAATCAGATGTCTCAACGTTGGATAATTTTATTGTCTATAATACTTTGGGTCTAATCTTACTCGCATTGTTATAAGAGGAATTATTTTTTATCCCTACAAAACTTTCACTTTTTCTTAAAAAAAGAGAGAGAACAAAACATCATTTATTTTTATTTTTTATTTTGAAAAAAGAGGTTTAAATTTGAAAAAGTCATTTTGATCTATTTTGTAAATAGTTTTCTTTAAAAAAAATGGGTTAAATATATATTCATATGGAAATGAGATTCATTCACTTGCATTCATGCTAGCACTACAAAAAGCTTCGATCTTAATGCTCCTACTATTGCTATGTAGTCTTTTCTCGGGTTTGTAGAGTCGGATTTCCGTTTACCCCACAATGAACCGTGCTTATTATCCACTTTGAACCTTGGACCCCGAAGTCTCATTCAGCAATATTGCGTGAGTGAAAAAGAACAATGCCGATTGTTAAGTTCTTTCGTCGAGTGCCCGATCATAACAGGATTCAAAGAAAAAATCCCGACTAACTCTGTGCCAACAATCACAGTAAGACCGGAGGCAAGTGCTCTTTAGACTAACTACTAGTGAATAAATAAGTACTCCATCCGTCTTATTTTATATCTCGCTATTTTCTTTTTGGTCCGCCTAAAAAAGAATGTCACATTTTCTTATTTGGTAACTATTTAGAGACACAATTTCAGGTCTCACTTAATTAAAGATAATAATAGCATACGCCCTCCGTTTCAATAAAGAACATCACCTACTTTGACTTAACACGGAGTTTAAAAAAATAAAAAACTTTTGAATCTCGTGGACTTAATTTAAAATTGTATCAAATGTATCAAAATTTTCGTTAATTTTGTGGTCTTAAATATGCTATGTGGAAAGTTGAGATTAAAGTATTGCCAAAAAAAGAAAAGGGTCATTTTCTTTAAACGGATTAAAAAGAAAAGTAGGTCATTCTTTTTTAAATGGAGAGAGTATTTTTTAATAAAAAAATTGGTAAATATTACCAAGTTTTTTCTTATTTCTTAAATGGAAAAGACTTTGTTTCCACCCTTAACTATACACGAAATTGTTGAGGCACATCCAAACTTTAGGAGTTTCTTATTATCCCTGAACTAATTAAAATCGTATTTTTGGTAACCTTAGTGCTTATGTGGCACATCAGTCAATCAACACAGTGAAGGTCCACTTAGGCTCACTTATATGCCGCGTAGACATTAAGGTTGCCAAAAATGCGATTTTAATTAGTCGAGGGGGTAATAGAATATTTCTAAAATTTGTGTGTGTATCAACAATTTTGTGTATAGTTCAGGATGAAAATAGTTTTCTTTATTAAATTTTATATACAGTTAAAATATACCACATAAATGAGATGGAGAAAATAATTGATTAACAAATTGAAAAGATGCTAGGACAAAAAATGGGGTCAAAATAGACATAAATGTAACCTTAAAGCAAGACAAAGTTTTAACTTTAAAACACTTTTGTTTTTTCATTTGCTTGTGGCGCTTGACATTTATGAAGTTTTCACCAAGTCAACTATTGCAAAATAATTATGAATGAAATATTTTTTTTAACTTAGTTGTTGTGATATTTAATAAGTCAAAAATACGGTTTAAATTAGTCCAAGGGTAATAGGATTCTCCAAAAGTTCGGGTGTCTCAGCTTTTTCGCGTATAGTTTAAGATGATAATAGAACATTTTCCCTATAATTTATCAAAAATTGAAAAATTATTTTAAAGAATGTGTTATATAATATTTTTCTAGAGAGGTCATGACATATTACAACTGATCGAAGACACAATTCTAGATAGGAAGATTTGAATGTCGAGATTAGGGTAGGAGATTAATATAAGTAGTCGAGTGCTATCTAGTTCCTTATCTGTATTATTCTGTTATTCTCTTACTATCTTATTCTCCGATATTAGTATTTTTTTTGTTTCAATTGTCATATTATTTATTTATTTATTTTTTTACTGTTCAATTCTCCATTGTTTTCAACGCTAATTTTTTAATGTTATACTTGTTTTACGTATATGATTTTTAAGATGCTTTATTTGAGCCAAAGATATATCTGAAAAGTATATCTATCTTCTCGAGACATGAACAAACCTGCGTACACATTATTTCTCCAAATCTCACTTTTAAGAACACACCGTATATGTTGTTGTTGGTAATCAAAAACTAAGAAAATTTAAAATTAAACACACTTTTAGCCTAGGTTGTTGTATTAATTATTAAAATTAGAAATTAAGGCTACATAATTTCCCAATATTTTTGTTCGTTAGATCTACTCAAATGTTTCATTAAAATTAAAATTAATAACTCAACAAGAAATGCCTACTATAATGACACCAAACCAAGTTGCAATTACTATTATTTGAATGCTTTAATTTGCATTTTTTACTTTGAGGTTACAACTTATAATTGATTAATTAATAAATGCACCAAAAAGAAATTAAAGTTGAAGGACAAAATAATTACTTCTAATTTATATTTGATGCAAAAGGCTAACTCTGTTACTCTACATCTCTTTCTCACTCCATAAATCATAGGGTATAAAAATATTTATTAATCTTTTTCGACTTTAAATATTCTCCATTTGGTCATAAATAATATTTTCAATATTTGTAAATATTGAAAATCAATACTTAACATTATCAGAAATTAATTTATCGAAAGATTGAGGAGTTTCTAGAAACATCTATTTGAGTGTATATCACGAAATTCAGTAAACATATGATGAACGCAAACAAATAATCAAAAAAACTCATATATTAAAAATGAATTCATATCCCAGACATCTAATTAAAAATGAAAGATGAGATTATCCCTCCCATCACACGCCTCGTTGCTTTTGTATTTACTTTCATATATATACCCATCCTTTTCCAAACACCAACGAATGTGGTGTAGTGGATAGAGCTGCTTCTCCCTTAATTAGAGGTCTTTGTTTCAAATCGAGGTATGAAAAAATCTTTGATAGGGAGCGCTATCCTTCGAATGGAGCCCTATCCAGTGCGAATCCAAATTAGTCAGACTCCAATGCAAGTACCAGACACCGAACAGGAAACCCCCCCCCCCCCCCCCCAAAAAAAAGTCTTTTCACAATTCTAAAGTGCAATATATATATATATATGATAGACTAAATATTGATTAATTTTTTTTAAAAAAAAATGTTGAGCTCCCCGTGATATGAACTCATCATGATCAATTATATCATTTTCATAAACTAAAAGCAAGTGGTCCTTTTATTTAATTAATTTATTTATTAAGTTAAAATGATGTAAAATCATCAACACATGACTAATCATAATTTATCTTCCACGTACTTGGTCCCCATTTTAATTCCCTACCAAAAAAGGAAAAGCCAAAACAAAAAAAAAACATATATAAAAAATAAAAAATAAAAAGCGATTGCAACAACATCACCAAATTCATTATAAATTTATCATAATTATTAATTATTTCACCAACATAGCTATTCATGTATATTTGTTTAATTTGCAACGTTATTTCATATTCGACGATAATGTAAATCTGTAAATAGCGACATATTTTTTGCATGAAGTGACAAAACACACACAATTTAATTAATTAAAAATTAAATATGAATTATATATCACAAAAATCAAAAATAAAATTAATTCATAACTTAGGAATTAAAATTGTTATTTTCCCATGGTATAAATTAGAAGGTTCTTGATTTATTTTGTTTCGTACACGCATGGAAAAGTTTAAAGCTATCTACTTTCATTAAAATGACATCTAGCCCTATCAACAACCACCAAAAAAAAAAGAAAAAATAAATGAATATAATTTTTGGTGAAAACATATAGTTGAAAAATTCAACTATATATTCATAGTATATAAAATAAGAATATTATTGAATCAAAGTATATAGTATATAAAATAAGAATATTATTGAATCAAGATCAAGTTTTTTATATATTTGACTTGAAGGATAGCGATGCTTTTTTTGTTTTTTTTTTTTTAATTTGAGCTATGATCTTTATAAAGTCTTTTAATTTCTTTTCTTTCTGTTTCGACATGAAATTCACCTAAAATGTCATTCCGTTTCTCAAAGTTTGTCAACCAAAATGTTTGACAATTTTTTTCTCGTCGCGCGCTTTATCATGAACATCACTGTTCATTATCATTCTAAAAATATTTATCTATATAATTCTCTATAATTTTTTCTGAAGGAATCGTCATTTTATATCAGGAAAATTATGTCATATTCAATTCTGACGTTCTCGGATGCATCCTGTTGACACGAATGATTTAGAAAGATTCTTCTTTTTATCAATGATGATCAGTCATTGTATTTATAGTGTTACTTCTTTTTTTGACCGCCTCGATTTTATTTTGCTTCTCTAGATCGTCGAGCTGATTGACTCGACTCTTGTCCCTCCCTCGACCTCTCACTTCATTTCGTTCTTCTTCTGTATCATCGCTTGAGTGAAGGCACATATCATGTGTAGAATTAAATATTATATTGAATATAATTGCTTTATGAGTCATGTAATTCTCATTGACGTTGATAGCTTATTGATTTTAATAGTATCTTATAAATAATAAATATTTCTTATAAAAAAAGTTGAAGAAGACTTGGACAAAGTAAGAATAAAATATGCATAAAAATGGATTTAAAATATTATATGTTTCTATGTCTTAATTAGTTGACAAACTCAACTTGATTAATTTTAGATCCTTTAAATGATGTAATGTGATGATAACGATTTTCTTCTCCTTTAATTTGGATGGTACTCAATAAAATCTCATTAAATTATTTATATTATATAATATAACATTATGATGGTTAATAAAAAATTAAAGTGAGAATTTGAATTAATTAGTAATTAGCTATTAACCTAGTGATTGCATTGGCATAGAAGAGTTTACTCGGATGCTAAACAACCAGAGGCAGAGCCAGGATTTCAACGAAGGTGTTTCATATTCAGAGAAAACTTAGTCGAAAGGGGGTTCAACACCTAGTACATTTTGAATAATCCTTCTGCGATTATTTGGTTCGAGTTTTAGGATAGTTAATACCAACATGGGTTATGACGGAAATATTAGAATCCCCTTATTCTTAATCAGAGATCTTAGATTATAATTTTAAATTTTGTGAATAAAAAAAATAGAAGAGTATTTACTTATCAGTTAATTAAAGTAAATCGTTAAGAAAAAATTTAAAACATATTTACTTATTTAATTAAAATCAAATGATGAAATATCTTATCAATTTAGCATGTTTATAAATTAAAATCAATAAATTAAATTAACAATATATAAAATCAAACCAAATTAACCGATAAACATCAAATCAGGAAATTTTCGAAAATGATAGTAAAAGAAAGAGAGGGATTTTGATTTGAAATTTAAATATGATATTTAAAAAACAATTCAAAGTTTGTGTCATCGTTTAACTTGACACAATATTAGAAACTTTTAAAAAATATGATCTAAAATAATTCTTATATAAAGGTAAAAAGGAAATGATATAATTAAATTATTTTTAATTATAGTAATGTAACAATTTTTTGTGGACGGACTAAAAAAAGAGCGACACGCTCAAAGATGCAGTCTAGTCAATGAAGTAGGTTAAGCACCTTGAGGTTTTTGATTCAAATTTGAGTGGAGACAAAAAATGTAAGGTTATTTTTCTATTTGTCTGGCCTTGGTGAATAGAGTTACGGACAAAGTTATCTGGTATCCGATACCTATTCCTTCCCGTGAAATTAGTTGAGGTCGGAGGCGGACCTATGTGCTCATTTGTGGTGCTCCGACAATCATTAAATCCGATGCAGATTGTGTATAATTATATAAGAAATGTATAAAAATTGATATAGAATGTAAAAGAAAAAAAAAAACTTTAAATAAAAAAGATAGATGAGTGCTTTGATTTTCAGAGGAAACTTAACGTTTAGGGTGTCAATATATGTGTTCGAACCTTCCGAGCATCCACGACTCCCAAATCCTTAATTCGTCACTGATTGAGGTGCACGAAAGTTCCAAAAAGATAGATGGGTGCTTTGATTTTCAGAGGGAACTTAACATTTAGGGTGTCAATATGTATGTTCGAACCTTCTGAGCATCCACAACTTCTAAATACTTGATTCGTCACTGATTGAATTGCACGAAAGTCTCAAAAAAACTAGATGAGTGCTTTGATTTTCAGAGGAAATTTAAAATTTTGGGTGTCAATATGTGTTTTCGAACCTTCCGAGCATCTACGACTCCCAAATCCTTGATTCGTCACTGATTGAATTGCACAAAAGTCTCAAAAAGATAGATGAGTACTTTGATTTTCAGAGGGAACTTAATGTTTAAAGTGTCAATATGTGTGTTCGAACCTTCTGAACCTGTAAGACCCTTAAATTAAATCCACTACTGATTGAGGTACCTGATACATGTTACTTCGAGTGAAATTAGTTGAGGTCAAGAGCGGATTAAGCATAATTATATAAAACTGTATAAAAATTGGTATAGAATATCGAAAAAAAAAAACACCCTCGAAATAAAAAAGCTTTGATTTCCAGACGCAGCCTTAACACTTAGGTGTCAATATGCTTGTTTTAACCTTTCGAACATCTATGATCCTTAAATTTTTGAATCCGCCACTGATTGAGGTACTTGTTACTTCGAGTGAAATTAGTTGAAGTCAAGAGTGGATTAGGCATAATTATCTAAGAAATATATTAAAATAGGTATAATTATCTAAGAAATATATTAAAATTGATATAGGATGTAAAAAAAAAAACTTGAAACCCAAAAAGTAGACGAGTGCTTTGATTTTCAGACACAGCTGTAGACATTGAGTGCTTTGATTTTCAGACACAACTATAGACATTGAAATTTTGTGAACTCTACAAAAAGAGTTCAATTTTGGTTAGAGTTCTTGAGGGCGACTTTACCCTAACTCTAGCTTGGTGGCTACTCTAACTAAATCTTAAATTATGCCTATATAAAGGGTCAAATATCCTTTTAAGGACATCTCCAAAATCTCAAATATCCCATAAGTTAATGAGATATTCATAAATCTCGAATATCTCAAAGGTCAAAGGGATCAAAACTTTCTCTTCTTGATTAATCAAATAAATCAAAAAGATTGACAAATCCTCCTTACATGGAGATCAAATCTGAATATTTCTATGTTTGAGAAATACGCCACTAACGGCCCTCGAATTACGGAGAAATTCAAATATTCCTATGTTCGAGAAATACGCCACTAACGGCCCTCGAATTACGGAGAAATTTAAATATTTCTATGTTCGAGAAATACCCCACTAACGACCCTCGAATTACGGAAAAATTCACATCCAAATCTTTCTATATTCAAGATATACGATATTAAGGAGAAAATCAAGAGCGAAGAATCAAGGAAGGAACAGATTTGTATCCACATCATTTATCAATAAGATTGTTATTTATTTTTAATTATGATTGCAATTTATTTCTATCACCGTAAAAAATTTGTTGAAAACAACAACGTAACCTTAAAACTTTTGTGTCAATATATGTGCTCGCACTTTTGAAACAACCACGGCCTAAATCCTGAGTTTGCCTCTGAGATTAAGGTGAACAAAAGTTGCCAAGAAAAAAAAAAAAAAGGATGGCAAGAGAGGGAATAATAAATCAAAGTTGGGTGGCGCCAAAAAACCAAACTTCTTCTTCCTTCCTAGTCTTCTTCTTTTACTTTTCCTTCTCTTCCCCAACGGCCATCAACCCCCCCCCCCCCCGGCCCCCTACCCCCCTCAAACCTATAGATACACACAATATATATGTATATATATCAAATATTCACGTGATATATATTTAAATTCCGTATTGATATTGATAAATAATTAATATCATACGGTTAATTTATTTATTCACCGTCTTCTTCGCCGGAAATTCAACGTCAATTATTCGATTAATTAATTGCTATTTAAGGATCAACTGGACGGTTAATTCAATTGTTTTTGGCGGGAAAATTAACAGCAGTTGATTGTTTGATTGCAGATTAAAGGTTAGTTTTTTACAACTTACAATTTGATTTTTTGATCATGTATTGAAAATAAAAAATTTACAATTTTGATTCGTTTTGAAGTTAATGTTCAAAAATAATAAATTAATGTTGATTATTCGTCCGGCGACTATAATTTAATTATCAGTTTAATTGCTGATTAAGGTTAGATTTCTACCACTTGTGAATTTTTAATTTATGTTCTATTCTTATCGAAATAGATAGGGTTAGGAATGAGATTATTCGGGAGAAGATGAGAGTGGTTTCGATCGAGGACAAGCTATGAGGGAGAAGGTGAGAGTGGTTTCGATCGAGGACAAGATCCGGGAAGTGAGGTTGCGTTGGTTCGGGTATGTGACGAGGAGTAGGAGTGTGCAAAAACCGACCAACCGATAAAATTGTTAGTGGGTTATTGGTAACGGTTTTTTATTGTTTTTATAAAAAAATTTATTGGGTACGGTTCAATTTTGGTTTTACCATATTGGTTAACCGATAAACCAATAAGAATACACTAAGTTATTATTTTACTTCTATCTTTGTTATATATAAATATTTATAGTACTAATATATATATATATATATATATATATATATATATATATATATATATATATATATATATATATATATATATATATATATATATAGACACACACACTACTACTTATTCATAATTCAGATATTCACAAAGTATTAACCTATTCAGGGCAACAAAGGCACAATACAAAGTTCGGGTATTGTCGTATTGGAAAGATTGAAGCATTTAGTAGCTTCCGACAATTAGGATTCAGTTTTTTTTCCGAACTAACATTCAGTTCAAGTTTGAAGAT
Source organism: Capsicum baccatum var. pendulum (assembly GCA_030864225.1). Lineage (NCBI taxonomy): Eukaryota > Viridiplantae > Streptophyta > Magnoliopsida > Solanales > Solanaceae > Capsicum > Capsicum baccatum. Next base: position 6,646,460 of record CM061556.1, read on the forward strand.
TCTTGTAAACTAAAACGCATTGCGTATGATTTTGGCGGCAACTAAATTTTCATTTTTTTATTTTAGTTGTTACTATTTTTATTTTATGAGTATTTTATTATTGATTAAATCGAAAACCGAACCGTTAAGCACGAAAAACCGATAAGAGAATATCTTATTGGTTGGTTATTGGTATTGCATATTTAAAAATCGAAAACCGATAAACCGAACCAATAACACATAAAATCGAACCGAACCGATTGATGCACACCCCTAATGGGGAGGGACACAGATGTTTCATTTCGGAGGTGTGAGAAGCTGACTATGGATGGTTTTAGATGAGGTAGAGGTAGACCGAAGAAATATTGGAGGGAGGTGATTAGGCATGGACAGTTACAACTTATGGAGGATCTGACTCTTGATAGAAAGATTTAGAGGACGCGGATTAGGGTAGAGGGCTAGTAGGTAGAAGTACGTTCGTAATAGTAGGAAAGCGTGCTCTGTTTGTATTGGTGTTTGTAGTGTCTTGTTCACGGTGTTTTGGCGATGTCTATGATTTCATATAGCAAATTTATGTTGTTACTTTGTGGGTATCTTGTTTCTTTATTATTTAGCAGTGTGTCACCTCTTGTTTGTTGTTTGTTTTTATGTTATGTTATATTTGTTATCTGTCTCGAGCCGGGGTCTATAAAAAAATAGCCCCTCTACTTCATCTGAGGCAGCGATATGAATTGCGTATGCTTTATCCTCTTAGACCCCACTAGATGAGAATACACTGAATATGTTGTTGATGTTCATCCTTAATAATGAAGTATTTTTTTGAATAGATAAAATTATCATTTGATTAGTTTTGAGTTGATTTTCAAAAATACACTTACATATTGTGTTTTTTTTTTTTTTTTTAAAGTTTTATATGTGAATTATCAGGTGTGCGAATTTCCTAGTTGAATTGTTGTTCAATATTTATCAAAAACACACATCAATTATTACTTATCTGAGTGATGGAGATATTTTAGGTCGGAAAAGTGAACGAGTGACGTAGTTTATGTGTTTCTGATAAAAAAAATTGATCTTAGTTTAGGTAAGAGACTCATATATCTAATAATTCAAACATGAAATTCAAAAAATTAAAATATTTTAGATGTATTTTTTATATTTGTCAATATTTGACGCCTTTTTTTAGTATATTAGTATTGTTAGTCTAAAGTGCAATTTTGTGCACTAAAACTCTCATTATACGCACAATCCGATTGAGATTTTATTTTATTAGGAAAAATGGAATTTGTGATTTAAATTTGTTTTTTTTTTCTGTATTCAAATTAAATCCCTTTCTATGTTTTGCTAGTGTTTTCCTTAAAGTTTTCAGTACAAAAACTTCAATTTTTTAATATCCTTTTTTGGAATCCAATGTAGATGAATTTCAAATTTCATATAATAATATTAAATAAAAGAATCTTATTTTTGTGATTATATTTGAAATTTACTTTGTGTTAAATTTATTTGCAAGCAAAAAAATTTAAATTTTCTGAACCTTCTTTATGGAGACTATAACATGAATAATGTAGATGTTTACAAAATTAGGAACAGTATCTGCCACTTCACATTAATAGATTCTATTTTTTATTTTTTATTTTTTGCTTGTGATTTCAATGTATTCTCATTATTTCATTGGTATTTGTTACTAAAAATTCACTAAATAAGAGAAAATAGTCAACAAGAAAATCTTTATTTTTTGGATCTTTCCTTTTATCGATGTTACGTCTTGTTAGTGCAAATGAATAATGTATTATTTATTTGTCAAGACTTTATAAAGTCTTAGGAGTCTTGAGCGTTGTTGTTACGTGATTAATAGATTACGAATTTAAATTGTGAAAATAATTTTCAGTAAAATTGTAAAATATTGTGTACAATAGATTTATGTATGAGAGCCTTAGTGCATCAGACTGTCTTTTTTTTTTTTTTATAAATAAATAGTCAAAAAATGCTATTATTTTATCGTGAGTTTAATATATTAACTATTTATTATTTTCTTTATCTATTTAATCTATCACTCTGTTTGTATTAAAATGTACTTCAATGTTGAGTTAGTCAAATATTTGTTCCTAATCGACCGCATACGCGTGTAGACCAACTCAACGTCACAGTTTGTTAAACTTCACCCAACCCAAAACTGACTTGCCAAATATATTTAAAAATCTATGATCAAACGCTATCTTAATACGAAGATAGTCATAGTTAAGGTATGTGAAATCTATGATCAAACACTAGCTTAATACGAAGGTAGTCATAGTTAAGGTATGCGACTCCTGGAAAAGTGTGTTTTAATTCAAAGGGAGTTATAATTAGGGGCGGAGTCACCTTTAACAAAGGATGATCAGATGCACATTCTTTTTGGAAAATTATGTGGTGAATAGAGGTTAAGTATTAATCATAATGAATGTATATTTAATTTTACACACTCTTAACATAATCGAGAATAAAATTTATACATCCTTCGTTAAGTTTCTGGCCTCCTCACTGATTATAATCGAGGTATGAAACTTAGGAAAAAATTTATTTTAATATAAAGAGAGCCATAGTTTAGACATGAAATTCATGAAAAAAGTGAAGTTATAGTTTATGCAGGTAAATAGAATAATGAATAATTTAAATATAAAATTTGAGAAAAAAATAATTTGAATTTTTATTTTTTTACCATTAACTTAGTTGTTTTATTTTAGCGCATTTATGATAATTATGTAAGTTCATGGGGATGGACAATGATCCTACTTGCACGTGGTCCTCCATTTTCGCCCCCATAGCAAAAATATATTTAATTATATGCTTCCTTAATTTTTTTTTTCTTTTTTTATAAATATAATTGGGAAACAAACAAATATTGTTTCATAATTTTAAATCATTCTCCTAATTATTTAGTCATGCACCAAAAATGCAATTAATCTTGCAAAAACATAAAATGATTGAATTCTTATTTGCTTGTTGATTAAAAAAAGACCTAATTAATCACAATGATGACTAATTGTTTCACCAATTAGTATATACTAATATAATAGCGTGTGATGAAGTATATCTTCATTCTTAATTAGAATTCGAAGTTTGAGTTCGAATTTTAGATATGAAATATTTTTTGGTAGGACGCGTTTTATGTCCCATGTAGAATTGTTCAATACGAATCAGGATTTAATTTGCTCCAATAAGGATACTGATACTAGGTGAAACACTATGTTACTCGAATTCTTTAAAGATATAAGTGGATGCATGTCAGATTCCTCAAACCCAGTGTAATTTTGAGGAATCCAACATGGATGTGACATTTGCTCCAATAAAAATACGAATAAAGGACAGTCCGATGCACTAAAGCTCCCGCAATGTGTAGGGTCCGACTATAAGGATTTATTGTACACAGTCTTAACTTTCATTTCTGTCAGAGGCTGTTTCCAAGACTCAAACCCGTCACCTCTTGGTCACATGACAACAACTTTACCAGTTACTTCAGCACTCCCCTTCTCAATAAGGATACAAATACTAGCTGAAAAGCTATGTTGCTCGAACTCCTTAAAAATGTAAGCGGGATGCCTGTCGGATTCTTCAAACCTAATGCATTTTTGAGGAATTCAACATGTATGCTACATCGAAAATAAAGAGTAGGTACAACTTAAGTTCGTTCAAACCCTATTCGACGAAAAATTAAACTGTTTTTACATGATTAAAAATATTTTTCTATGTATATACAGTGAGTGTTAAACCCTTTTCGTCTAGTTCGTATTTTTACTTCTAAATCCCCTTAATGAAATTTCTTGCTCTTTCACTGCGGACACTAGGTGAAAAACTCTTAAAAATCTAAGCCTCTTAATAAAAATTCTGATTCAGCTACCGCGGACACTAGGCGAACAACTATGTTGCTCGGACTCTTTAAAAAGGTAAGCAGGTGCGCATCAGATTCTCCAAACCTATTATATTTTTTAGGGTTCCAACACGAGTACGATATCGAAAGTAAAGTGTCCGCCCAACTTATAGGTGAAAAGAAAAAGGAAAACTTGGTGTATATAACTAGTTAGCTTAGAGTAAGTATAAGTTTAGTTCGCATGTCTTCTTCTGAACCCCCTCAATGAAAATTTTAACCCCGCCACTGTAGACACTAGGTGAATTAGCAACTTTAATGAAAATTCTGACTCCGCCACTGCGGACACTTAGGCGAACAACTATGCTACTCGGACTCTTTAAAAATGCAAGCGAATGCGTATCACATTCGCCAAACTTAGTGTATTTTCGAGAAATTCAACACGGATGCGACATCGAAAACGAAAACCAGACACAACTTAAGTGTATAGTTAGCTTAGAGTAAGTATAAGTTTAGTTCGTATGTTTTCTTCTGAACTCCTTCAATGAAAATTTTAACTCCGCCACTGCAGACACTAGGTGAATTAACAATTTGTTTGGACTCTTTAAACATCTAAACCTTTTAATGAAAATTCTGGCTCCGTCACTGCAGACACTAGGTGAATTAGCAATTTGTTCAAACTCTTTAAAAATCTAAGCCCCTTTAATAAAAATTCTGATTCCGCTACTGTGAACACTTAGGTGAACAACTACGTTGCTCGGACTCTTTAAAAATGTAAGCAAATGCGTATCGCATTCAACAAACCAAATATATTTTTGAGAAATTCAACACGAATGCGACATCGAAAACGAAAATCAGACACAACTTAGGTGTATAGTTAGCTTAGAGTAGTAAGTATAAGTTTAGTTTGAATTCCCTTTCATGAAAAGGAGTTGGGGGTGTGGGTGTGGGTAAGAAGGAACAAGACAGATTGGCTGTGACTATCTGCTACTTATATATACAGCTTGGCAGACCCATGGCACTCCCGTGAAAGGGATAAAAGAGTTGTTGGAGTGAGGGTCAAAAAAAAGCAAAAAAAAAAAAAAAAGTTAAGAATGACAAGTAAAAACAGAGAAAAAAAAAATAATCATTAAAGATTGTGGGTAACTTTACTTTCAAAAGTGGTACTAAAATAATAAATAAATGTAAGTTCGATAGGTGGTGGAGTCAGAATTTTCATTAAGGAGGTTCAGAAGTATATGTACAAACTAGTCGAAAGGGGTTCAACATTTACTATATATACAGAAAAAATATTTTTAATCATGTAAAATAGTATGAAAACAGTATAATTTTTCGTCGAAAGAGGTTCGAATGAACATCCTGGAGCAGAGGTGGCTCCGTCACTGAGTTTGATAAATTAAAGCTCCTATTGTATGCATAGAGTTTGAGAAAGAATTTGATTATAAGTGTCTATTTTACGCAATCTTATTCTGTATTTCTGCAAAGAGATTGTGAATGACTTTACTTTCAAAAGTGGTACTAAAATAATAAATAAAGATCAGTTCGATGAATTGAAGCTATTGTTATATGCACGAAGTTCGAGAAAGGATCTGATCACAAGCGTCTATTATACGCAAAATCAAAGATTGTGGGTAACTTTACTTTCAAAAGTGGTGCTAAAATGCTCCATCCGTTTTTAAGAGAATGACATACTTTTCTTTTTAATCTGTTTTAAAAAAAAATGACCCTTTCTTTTTCTGGTAACACTTTAATTTCAAGTTTTCACATGACATGTTTAATACCGCGAGATTGAAAAATATTTTGATATAATTGATATAGCTTTAATTTAAGATCATAATTCAAAAGTCTTTTTTGTTTTCTTAAATTCCGGGTCAAATCAAATTAGGTCATTTTTTGGAAATGAAGGGGGTAATAAATAAGGGGCAGCTTGATGAACTAAAGCTCCTGCTATATGCGCGGAGTTCGAGAAAAGAATCTAATCACGTTCGTCTATCGTGCGTAGCCTTATCTTGCATTTATGCAAGAGGTTGTTTCGTGTGACTTGAAAAACTTCTAAATCGATAAGAGAGGAGTCGTGCTGATAAACAGCCCCCCACCCACCCCGAGCCGGATCCTACGAGTGAATCGAGCCACCCCTCAATGGCCCTCTTTGATAATAGGATTTGAAGACTTTAGCTATACCAGCCTGTCTTATGACCTCCTGATCATATGATAGCAACTTTATTCGTTACCCAACTTTCCATCTAAATTAAATAATAATAATAATAATTATATTTTTCTTTAAGAAAAAGTATTTTATTTTATTTTATTTTAAATGCATAATTTCTAGTCCTATTTCTTATCCTACAACCCACCCCTATCTCCCACTATACTTCCCTATTTCGAGGGAGAGAGTAATTAATAACCTCTTTTCTCCTTCAAACATACAATTCTTAAATTTTTTTTTTCTCTATCTACCAATGTACATTCTTTAAACATATAATAAAAATTCAATCTTGATTATATTAGCCATTACCTTGATCTATATGGTTTTGTTGGTAATTAATCTTTATGATTATATAACAACAATTTGCATTTTCTTGATTGTTATTCTTGTTCTTCAGATCTGTTTGCCTGTAAAGATGTAATCTTTTGATCACCCTTTATTGTTCTTTCTTTTATTTTTATTTATCTCAAAGTATCTATCTCACTTTTTGCTTAATTATATATTTGTTTTGTGTGTGGCAGATTTTACAGCAAAAGGATCTTACTTTATAGACATATTGATGTGTAATTTATCAAGATTGAATGAAGGTGGGGTTGTTGAGTGGTTCTTGAATATCAATGTGGTTTAAAATCTTGAATAGTTTGAATGGATGTGTATGAATTAGATGTATCATTAAAGAAACATACAACAGTGGAGACAAAAAGAGCTCCATTGATTAAGCACAATGATGTTGAAAATGCCACAAGGCCAAGAACTAGAGAAGTTAGTTCTAGTTATAGGTCACCTACTCCGTCGAGACGATGTATATCACCAAATGTTACAAGAATTGGAACTAGTAGTAGTAGTACTAGTACTAGTATATCAAGAGTTATGTTGCCTAAGAGAGCTGTATCGGCTGAAAGGCGAAGGCCAACAACGCCTTCATCGCCATCGAGTAGTTCATCATCATCAACGACGCCAGTACATGATACATCTGTTGTTGCAGAAGAATTGTTGTCAAGAAAGATGACAACAGGGAATAGTAATAGGTTGCCTGAATCTTTATGGCCTTCAACAATGAGGAGTTTGAGTGTTTCATTTCAATCTGATACGTTTTCGTTACCTGTTGGGAAGAGAGAAAAACCTGCTCCTCATGCTTTATGTGATCGTACTTTAAGACCATCATCAAATGTAGTAGTGAAACAAGGTGAAACATCTCCTGGTTCGCGAAAAGCGGGGACGCCTGAGAGGAGGAGGAGTCCATTGAAAGGAGAGAATTCTAGACCTGTTGATAGTTTAAATGCTCGATTGGTTGATCAGCATCGATGGCCAAGTAGAGTGAATAGGAAGGTACCTTCTGGTACTTCAATGAACAGAAGTATTGATCTGAGTGATAAGAATGGGAATACGCGTTCAGTTACGCCTTCTTTGAGGAGATTGTCATTGGATGGTTACAGCAGACCATTGCAAAAATCTGCTAGTGACTTCTTGTCATTAGTATCAGTGGATGATAATTCACTTTCGTTGCAGAAGTCCAGACCTTCGACGTCATTGGATAGAACAGTGTTAGGAAATCCAGTAGCTAGATCTCAGACTGCATCAGCTCCTGGATCGCGTGTTCCTTCGCCGAACAAAGCATCTGTTCTATCATCCTCTGCATCTAGAGGAGTTAGTCCATCGCGAACAAAATCAGTCCCAAGTGCGCCATCTAGTAGAGGGCCAAGTCCTTCTCGGATAAGACCATCGAGTCCTTCCAGACAACAACCGAAAACAGCTACTTCTGTCCTCAGCTTTATTGCAGATATCAAAAAGGGGAAGAAGGCAGCTAACCACATTGAAGACGTTCATCAACTGAGGCTATTGTATAATAGACATCTCCAATGGCGGTATGCTAATGCCAGGTCGGATGCAGCATTGCACGCGCAGAAAGTTAAGGCTGAGGTTGAATCATATCCCTTGTGAAGCTTCAGACTAGACCTTTAGACTTATTTCATTGAATACTTTATAATCATAAAAAGAAGCATTTTCTCCTGCTAAATTGTTTTTTCTTGATTATATGCATGGATTATTCATCAAACTGCTGTACGATAGGAAAAATTAATTAAGAGGGACGTGTACAGACATTGTTTTGAATAGCAATACTAATGAACTTTAGATCATAAGTAGCAAGTAGCAAGCTAAACTTACTTTCGATGATAGTGTAGAAGAACGGGCTTTCATTTTCTTACTATATATTAGCTTTCTACTCTTTACTTTATGTATTATTTAGTTATGTTTGGTCGGATTGGGATCATGGGACTGATATCTCTTTGTGATATCTTCCTCAGCGTATAACCAATTTGGTGCTTGTACGCTGATTTATCTAACAGTTTAACTATCTCCCTATGCAGAAGACATTGTACAATGTCTGGATAAATACCTCAGACCTATGGGCTTCTGTTATTAAAAAGAGAATTGCGCTCCAACAGGTGAAGCTGAGGTTGAAGCTTTTCGCAGTTCTAAATGAACAGGTAATGCATCTATATAACAGATGAATCAAATTTCATCTCCAATGTTATAATTTTTAAGTTTGTATGGTTTTTCAGAAAAATCTGTGGATTGTAGGTTTCTACAACTTCCTAATCGTAGGCTCATCCAGTTTAAAATGAAGATTTAGTTTGGAGTTTAGACCACTTCTTTTGTCTTTCTTGTCTGTTTAAGGGACTTAGGATGGCCAATTATTGGATTGTGGTTGACGTTTGCGGTGATGGAAAGCAGGACTTTCACGGTAGAATCCCATGAAAAATTTCCTCTAGTGTTAGGTTATATCATTGAACACTATCTTTTCATATTTGGCCTAGTAGGTATAAGGAGGATGCTGTCACTTGCTAGCCACGAGAATGCGCCAACTTTTAAGTTCTATATGATATCTTCCTTTGGAACCTATAACACCCAAAACACTTGACGTTGACAAGAATGTGTGAATTTAGATATCTTCAATTCATAATGGTGGAAGCTTTAAACCTAGATGTTTTGAGCTTGAGTTTTCCTTCAGAACCAATTTGTTGTCCGGCCGTAATTTTAAATCTTCCAGACTACTTGTAGTTTCTTTTCCTTATGCTGATTCGACTTGTTTGTGTACTCTGAATAATGTTTGTAAATCAGTGTTCACAAGAATGGTATGTAACTATAGCATTTGTCTCCGGGAGGATTGGAGAGACGGGTATGAGAAGTTTAGTAACTGATCGTTAAAGCCCACATTCATTTGTTCAGTCGACAATATGATTTCTAACTTGTTGCTTTTGGCTTATTTTTTGCAATTTTAGCTTAAAAACAAATGCTTAAAAGCATTTCTTTTGTTTTATCCAAACACTATAAAATTACTTAAAAGCACCTAAAATAAGCCAATCCAAACAGGCTCTTAGTGTTTAAACTGATTTTCCGGAAATGATTGGTTCAGCTCACGTACCTTGACGAGTGGGCTTCAATTGAAGGGGATCATACCAGTTCATTATCCCATGCTATACTAGACCTACAAGCATGCACTCTCCGTCTTCCGATAACTGGACGAGCTAAGGTACGCGACTTGATACTAGGTGCTTTGATATCAGCTTCCTGAGACATTGAGGCTTATTTGGGTTGGCTCTTTTATAGGGTGATATTGACGTTGTTAAGGAAGCTGTTTGCTCAGCTGTTGATGTAATGCAGGCAATGGGATCCTCCATGCGTTTTATATTGTCTAGAGTGAGTTCTTATATTAATTTAGTTCGTTTTGGTGCCTTCTCTTCCCATTGATTTTGTTTTGAAGTACATAAAAAAGCAATTGCAGAACCGGACCAAATGACCCTGTCTTCTACTCTCAGGCTTTGCACAATCCTCAGTTGTTAGCTTTGTGAGATATAGAGAAAAGTCATTAGCACATAGTCTTCTGTAACCGAGCTGTAGTCACAGAACTGCGAGTTTCACAACTCAAAAGTTATTTAGTCAGGATAGTAACCTCATCTTACCCCGTTGTGCAGTGTCGATTTTCAGAAACAACATCGATTTGAAGGATGAACTATGTATCTCGAAAAGAATTCTCTTGCTATTTTTTTCGTAAAAAAACCTTCTTGCTATTCACCATACGTTGCGTATGGGAAAGTAAACTATAGATGAATACTGTAATGCTCTAAGAACTAGGCTTAATAATTTTATGCTTAGGTTTCTGGATTGCCTTTGGCCTTTACTGACTGATGGAAACTCGTAATTGCCAAAGTCCAACTGGAAAGTAGACTGTATTTCTTGTGAAAGATAGCCTCAACCGAAGTACTAAAAGGAGTTGACGTTACTTGAGCACAAACAAAGGTCATGAGACCTGCCATTAATTGCGGAATCATAAGGTTATGATACATTCGTTGGCGATCTGATTAATTCGCTGTTAGTTGGAACATGAAAAAATGTGACTTTCAAAATCACAATTTCTTGTGGATTATTTACTTATATATTCGAAATGTATTAAAACATTCATGGGACCTGGTCCATTGCTTTGTATCTGTTTGATTAGATTTGAATGTCAAACAATCTAAAGGCTCAACTTGATATCTTGATTTGCTAGGAACTCGTATATGATTTTGCCCGTACTGTCACTTTTGTTTGCGGTTCCCTAATTTCGCTGTCTGCACTTTGCAGGTGGAAGGGATGAACTGCCTGGTTTCTGAACTTGCTGATGTAGCAGCTCAAGAGCGAGCCATGCTGGATGAATCTGAAGCCTTGCTGGCTTCAACAGCAGCTATGCAGGTGAGACCAAAATTTCCGGTCCCCCAAAGTTATCTTATCGCCTTCATTAAGAAAACCGTCAGCTGCTACTTAGTCTTCACTCTCCTCCCTATCTTATGCCCTTGTCGTAGTTCTCCTTATAGACATAGTGATGTTCTAGTTCTGTCGTTAGGACTGAAATTACCTGTTGCTTTCATTCAGATTCATTAAGAGGAGTATGAAAATGCATTTACTAGAAGGTCACGGGTTCGAGCTGTTGAAATAGCCTCTTGCAGAAATGCAAGGTAAGGCTGCATACAATACAATAGACCCTTGTGGTCCGGCCCTTCCCCGGACCACGCACTTAGCACGAACTTAGTGCACACCGGCCTAGGATTTGACAGCGGACTTTAAAAAGCCACCTATCGTTTTCGTTATAGAAAATCCTCAGCTACTTCTTAGTCTTCAGTCTCTTCCGTCTTATGCTCTTGTCATAGTTCTCCTTATCGACATAGTGATGTTCTAGTTCTGTCGTTAGGATGAAATTACCTGTTGCTTTCATTCAGATTCATTCTTCAATCCTTTCATGTTATGATAAGTATGAAAATGCATTTACCAGAAGGTCACGAGTTCGAGCTGTTGAAATAGCCTCTTGCAGAAATGCAGGGTAAGGCTGCATACAATAGACCCTTGTGGTCCGGCCCTTCCCTGGACCACTCACTTAGCACGAACTTAGTGCACACCGGCCTAGGATTTGACAACGGACTTTAAAAAGCCACCTATCGCCTTCCTTATGGAAAATCCTCAGCTACTTCTTAGTCTTCACTCTCCTCCATCTTATGCCCTTGTCATCGTTCTTCTTATCGACATAGTGATGTGTTATAGTTCTGTCATTAGGACTGAAATGACCTGTTGCGTTCATTCAGATTCATTGCATTTACCAGAAGGTCACGGGTTCGAGTTGTTGAAACAACCTCTTGCAGAAATGCAGGGTAAGGCTGCATACAATAAGCCCTTGTGGTCCGGCCCTTCCTAGACCCCGGACTTAGCAGGAACTTAGTGCACCGGCCTGGGATTTGACAGCGGACTTAAAAAGCCACCTACAGACGCTTTACTCCCAATCATTCTGGATAACGCTTACATCCAAATACAATACACGACGTGTGGAATAGTGTGTATATATTTGATTTTTGAAGTTCGATGTCCGATAAAACGATTACTTATTGAGATTATACTTGACAAATAATTGCAGGTAGAAGAATATAGCATTAGGTCTCATCTTATACAGTTGAAACAAGCTTGGAGAAATGATGAGCTGCTGATACTTGGAAATTAGATAGTTTTACCAAATGGTCTTTAGCTAGTGTGTATAGTAATAGGTTTTTTAATTTTTTTTTATAGTTCATTTTTTTTCTTTCTTTTTCTTCTAATTTATTATGGGAAAAAAAGTTGAATTGTTTCATTCTTTTTCTTTTTCTTCTCTACATATGTTGCAAAAAATATATCCTAATGTAACTTTTTGCTCTATTAACAAGGAAAAAAGAAATGCGAAGGAAGAAAAAAATGTTCAAATTTACCTTCTAGAGGTTGTTTTTGAATTCCCTTAGTAATGGAAGTGCAAGAAATAGCGGATAGTAACAGGACACTAACTACAATAAAATAATACGTTAGTTGAAGTACAAGAAATAATAAAAAATAACGGAAACAAAAGGACAAAAATCTATCGAAGCAAATACTACAACTACTAGTATAGACGGACAGCACGACAATGGACTGCTACTTACAAACCTTCTCGAAGGTGAAACTACATCATATCCTATCTAATCATCTCTCTCGAATACTTCTTGAGTCTTTTTCTACCTCTCTTGAAATATTTCATAGTCTATCTTTCACACCTCTACACCGGAGCATCTACACATCTCATTTTCACATATTTAAACCATATTAGTCTTACTTCTCACATTTTATCCTCTGCACAAGTCAACTCTCACATTATACTAAATATCCTCGTTTTGACTCCTATCTCTCGTAGTACGATCAGACATCCATTATCAACATCCTCATAAATCGTAAAACCCCCAACCCCAACTCTCACCTTATCCCCAACATCCTCGTAGTCTATTTTTCATACCTTTATGCTGAAGCATCCACACATCTCTTCTTCATATATCCAAGCCATCTCAGTCTTACCTCTCACATCTGATCCTTCACAAAAGTCAACTCTCACTTTATCTCGGATATCCTCGTTACAAATCTTTATCTTTCCTGGTACACTCATACATCCATTACAAGATTATCGTAAATCATCAAACCCCCAACCCCCACCCCCACCCTTCACATTCCCGCCAAAAAGCTTCATTTATTGTCAACACTACTCCACACTACACTTCTTGAGTCTCAAGTACTTCTTGAGTCTATTTCTACCTCCCGTGAAATATTTCATGGTCTATCTTTCACACCTCCATACTAAAGCATCCATACATCTCCTCCTCACATGTCCGTATAATCTCGATCTTACTTTTCACAACTTATCCTCCCGGATATCCTCGTTTCAAATCGTATATCTCCTAGTATGCCCATTCATCCATTACAACATTCTCATAAATCGTAAAACCCCCAACCCCACCCCTCCCCTTCACATCCCGCCAAAAACTCTATTTATTGTCAACACCACTCCACACTCCACTTCAAGAACTAAAAAACTCCCAAATAATTTACTTACAGGGTCGTAGTATCCATACATCTCCTCTTCACATATCTGATCATTTAAGTTTTACTTCTCACATCTTATCCTCCTAGACATCCTCATTTTGAATCTTATCTCTCCTAATATGCCTCTGCATCCATTACAGCATCCTCGTAAATCATAAAAAAACCCCACCCCTCCCCTTCACTTCCCGTCAAAAGCTCTATATATTGTCAACACCACTCCACACTCCACTTCAAACTCTCACCTTATTCCGAATATCCTCGTTTCGAATCCTATCTCTCCTATTAATCTTATACATTCATTACAACATCCTAGTAAATCATAAAACCCTCAACCCCCACCCCTCCCCTTCCCGTTCTCGCCAAAAGCTTTATATATTATCAACACCACTCCACAATTCACTTCAAACTCTGTCACCTTATCTCAGATATCCTTATTTTGAATCCTATCTCTCTTAGTCCGCTCATACATCTATATCTATTACAACATCCTCGTAAATCGTAAAACCCCTCACCCCCACCCCCTTCACATTCCCGCCAAAAAACTCTATTTATTTTCAACGCCACTCCACACTCCACTTCAAGAACCAAGAAAATTCCCAAATGATTTACAGAGCCATAGCATCCACGGTTCAAAGAGACATAACCACAACGTTAATCAACCAATCCACCACACTCTCCCACCTCAACCAACTCCTCACACATCTCATCCGCCATAACCAAACCAACAATCTCATCACAATCACTAAACTCACCCAAAAATTCTCAGACTTCAACTCCATTTCCAACGCCAAAAATCTCTTCACTCTCTTCAGTAACTCGAACCCACCGGACCTTTTCCTCTATAATGTATTAATCAGAGGCTTTTCTCGGAACAATTTGCCATTTGAATCACTTTCCCTGTATTACCAGCTGCTCAAAAGTACTAGACTTAAGCCAGATAACTTCACTTTTGCGTTTCTTGTTTCAGGTTTTTCGGGGTTTTTGGCGTTTGGGGTTGAGAAATTTGGGATTTTGGTTCATGGGCAAGTGATAGTTAATGGGTTTGGGTCGGATTTGTTTGTTGGGTCGGCGTTGGTTGATATGTATATGAATTTTTCAAGAATTGGGTATGCTTACAAGGTGTTTGATGAAATGCGTGAAAGAGATAGTGTGTTGTGGAATACGATGGTTTCTGGGTTGGTGAGGAATTGTTGTTATGAGGAGAGTTTACGGGTTTTTAGCGATATGGTTGGAGGAGGGATGAGGTTTGATTCGACTACGTTGGCTGTGGCACTTACGTCGGTTGCTGAGTTGCAGGATTTGAGGAATGGGATGTTGATACATTGTTTAGGTGTGAAAATGGGGTATGATGTTCATGAATATGTTGTTACTGGTTTGATTTCGTTGTATTCGAAATGTGGAGATGTTAATACAGCTAAATTGTTGTTTGAGTGGATAAATGAACCTGATTTGATTTCGTGTAACGCGATGATTGCTGGTTTTTGTTTTAATAATGAGAATGAATCTTCGGTGAGGTTATTTAGAGAGTTGCTTGTTAAGGGGGAGAAAGTTAATTCTAGTACTATTGTTGGTTTAATTCCGGTTTCTTGTCCTTTTGGTTATTTGAGCCTTACGCATTGTATCCATGGTTTTGTTGTGAAATCTGGGATGGTATCGAATCCTTCAGTTTCTACTGCTTTGACTACAGTCTATAGTCGGCTCAATTTAATGGAATTGGCACGGAGGTTGTTTGATGAGTTCCCGAAGAAAAGTTTAGCTTCGTGGAATGCCATGATATCAGGTTATGCCCAAAATGGGTTAACGGAAATGGCGATATCTCTATTTAGGGAAATGCAGAAGTTAGATATCCATCCGAATCCTGTTACAATCACGAGTATACTTTCTGCATGTGCTCAACTTGGAACGTTGAGTATGGGAAAGTGGGTGCATGACTTGATAAAGAAAGAGAAATTTGAGTCCAACATTTATGTTTTAACTGCTTTAGTTGACATGTATGCCAAGTGTGGGAATATTGAGGAGGCGCGTCAAGTATTTGACAACATCACGGAGAAAAACGTGGTTACTTGGAATGCTATGATTTCAGCTTATGGCCTGCATGGGCGTGGTCAAGAGGCACTGGTGCTGTTTAATCAAATGCTTCATTCTGGAGTTTCCCCAACTGGTGTCACTTTCCTGTGTGTCTTGTATGCTTGTAGTCATGCCGGTTTAGTAGAAGAAGGTCAGAAGATATTCCATTCTATGGTTCATGATCATGGCACTGAACCATTATCGGAACATTATGCTTGCATGGTGGACCTTTTGGGCCGAGCTGGAAAACTAGAAAAAGCTTTGGAATTTATTTATAAGATGCCTCTCGAACCAGGTCCAGCTGAGTGGGGTGCATTACTCGGTGCATGCATGGTCCACAAAAACATTGACATGGCTCAATTGGCTTCAGATAAGCTATTTGCAATGGACGTTGGCAGTGCCGGATACTATGTTTTACTTTCAAACATCTATTCAGTAGACCGTAACTATTCTCAAGCTGCGTCGGTTAGGAAAGTCCTAAGAAACAAGAATCTTGCAAAGACCCCTGGGTGCACTTTAATTGAGGTTAATGGTTACCAGCATGTCTTTACATCCAGCGACCAGTCACATCCTCAAGCAGGAGCTATTTACGCGAAGCTGGAGGAGCTGATGGAGGAGATGAGGGAGGCTGGATTTCACACGGAAACCAGCACATCGTTGCATGATGTTGAGGAAGAGGAGAAAGAGTTGATGGTCAAAGTTCATAGTGAGAAGTTAGCTATTGCTTTTGGACTTTTAGCTTCTGAACCTGGAACTGAAATCAAAATCATCAAGAACCTAAGGGTTTGTGTGGATTGCCATAATTTCACCAAGTTTGTATCCAAGGTTACAGACAGGGTTATTGTTGTAAGGGATGCCAACAGGTTTCATCATTTCAAAGATGGAGAGTGTTCCTGTGGGGATTATTGGTGAAATGAACTTTTCTTGCCGAGGATATTTAACAGGGTTTCAATCACTTTCATTTAGCTATATGCAAAATCGAGTACAATTTGAACAATCAAAAAAGTTGAGTACAATTTGTACACTAAACAAAACTTCTCACACTAGGTTTATTCTTTTGTTTGCATATTCCAGTTTGAGGGGCGTACACCAGAGCCCACACGGGGGAGGATACAATATGCTTGACATATCAAGATGCTTGTGTGCATGCCAAAGAGCATAGCCTCGATAAGGGAATTATGAGCATGTTAGCAGTTGACTCCGCATTGCTTGACATCTGGTCCCTTGGTTTTGAGCACAAATGGATCAATTCGAACCCAGAGCAAGGAAAAGATGGAGGCTAAAAGTATTGACCAAATGACAACAATGGTTGGTGTCCTGTTCTGCCTTCCCATAAGACCCTTGAGGAATGGATATAAATGAACAATGACCCAAAAAGAAAAGAAAAGCTTTCCGAAAAGGGGACCCCATGAATTGTATCCATTGTTAATGGCATCAGAGATTCCGGCTACAACCCCAACCAAGTTGATTATGAGAATTGTCGTTGGAGGAATAAGGAGAGTAGTCCACTTGAAGGCATATAACTCTCCGAAGTCCTCATCATCTGTTGCCTTAGATGTCACAGTAAAGTTGGTATCTATGCCAGCCAAAATCTTGAGAAGACCTTGTACTACAGCGAAAAGATGCGCAGATACCCCTCCAATAACCCAAAATTGCTCATTTCTCCACCATTCCTCAATGCTTACTCCACTCCACCTTAGCTCAAGAATTCCCGTTGTAAAGATTGATAGAAAAAGAGCAATGAAAAAGAGACTTGCTAAGGTGCTTATCTGCATCAATGAAATGCAAGTTCTAGTCAGCTGACTAGCCCAGAAAGCAAGTAAACTAGTGAAGTATGAAGTCACTTAGGTGCAACTGACGTTCTACAGATGTTCAAAATTTTCAGCTATGGCGATTAAGTAAAAAGCATCATGTTCTTACCTCTGGCATTATGAATTTTCCGGTGAGCAAGCAGACGGCAGGGAGAGTGCAGTAGGCAAGGAGAGGTAAAGAAGTGAAGGGGTAAATAGTTGTGTTAATATATGATAATCGTTCAAGCCACTTAAGCTTCCCTCCCTTATAGCCGTACCAACATGGGCTATGACGACTGAAAAAGATCTCAACAGAACCAAGAGCCCATCGAAGCACCTGGTTGAGACGATCTGATAGATTGATCGGAGCTGATCCCTTAAATGCAGCTAATTTAGGCATACAATAGACTGACCTCCAACCACGGCAGTGCATCTTGAAACCTGTTAAGATATCCTCCGTGATAGAGCCGTATATCCAGCCCAGCTGCAAGTTCAAAAATAGTTACCTCAATCAAAGATATTCATAAAGGTGATTACATTAGAATAGATTATTATTGTTATGTATCTCATGCTATCTATAGATCCAGAAAGTTTTACACATTTATATCCTTCATGTTTCACAATTGAAATATGCTTGTATCAAAAGCACTAGCATGTTTTCTATAATCACTGTTGTTTTGTGTTAGAGTTGGTTTTCTAAAGACCTTCTGAGTCGAACTCTGAGAAGTGTTATGGTTTCTTATTAGTTGTTTATCCCTTGTCAACCAAGTTCTTTCGTGCAAGCACAGAAACAAAGATTAACATTACCTCCAAACCCCATTCTGTTTTATCTTCGTAGCCACAGCTGATCACATGGATAGCTTCCTTCAACAAGGCTGCTGGGCTCGACGAAGGTGGAACCCCACCTTCAATCATTAAAGTCGAAGTCACAAAAATTGCAGACTGACCAAATTTCTTTTCGAAGTTCATCTGGGACATTAGTAGCTCATTGTCATCTTCAAATCCTGAGGAGATATAGAAAAGAAAAAGAGAAAAATAAGGGTAAATTAATCTCAATGGGGATCTTATTAAAGAGTCTCCTTTGTTATTTGAAAGTTGAAACTTGAAAATATTTGGAATGTGGATATATGTAAACCTTGACCATTGGCTGCATCTCCATTGACTTCAGATTTATATTTGTCAAGCTTCTTTTTGCGTCCGAAACATGGACAACAGTCGCAGCTCACCATTCTTGGACGCTTGGCACGTTTCGGAGGATTGTAGCCATATAAGGCTTGCCTTCTGAAGACACATCCTGTGCCAACATATACTGGACCTTGTATTCCATCTAGGCCTTTCATATTAATCTGCCCAAGTAGTAGATATAAGTACATGATAAACTAATCTCGTATAAATGCCAAGAATTAGTAGCTATTTAGTGGCCTTATGTGGCATATTTTTCTTAATCTTACATCAAAGAAGACTGTGTTTCGGTTGGCATATCTATCATGCTTGTCTATTCCGTCAAATCTTTGAGGAAACTGGACGAAGCAAACTTTTTTGCCCATCTGTGGGTCCATCAAGAAGCACATGGCCTCTCTGACAGCCTTGCTGTTGTTAAGGTAATGATCACAATCCAAGTTAAGCATAAATGGTGCATTGGTAAGTACTCCTGAAACGCGAATCTGCAAGGTTCACATTGAAGAATGTTTTGTGATTCTGCAAAATTTCTTGTTGAAACATTTGATGTAGTGCGCATAATGTTTTAGAGTAGATGTGTAAAAAAATTGACTTGTAATTCTGGAGTATTAACTAGCAAATAACAGAAGTTTCCTTGTTTACCAGGGCATTCATAGCACCAGCCTTTTTGTGATGCTGGAAACCAGGCCTTTTTTCACGAGAAACATAAACAAGACGAGGGAGTTCATGTCCATCCACGTCAGTTCCTCCACTTTGACCTAAAAAGACTTGAATCATACCAGGATGGTCCTTTGTATTATTTCCCGGCCATGGTGTTCCATCTTGCATGATCCACCCTCCTGCAGGCATTTTAGTTGCTTTGGCAACTAGTGCATTGATTCTAACCTTGAATTCTTCGTACTCTCTCTGTCAAGTACAATGAGATTTGTAATTCATCACATGGTAAGTTTTATGTAGCACTAGCTGATGAAAACAAGAGTTCAAGCTTTACCTTCATTGCTCGTCGCTCCTTAACGAATGTTGGCTGGACTTTGTCCTTGAGATAATCAATCTTTAGGGAGAAGTAAAATTCTGGTGCTCGAGGCTCTATAGCAAACTTCTTGCAGAAGGGAACCCATTTTCTACCGAATTCTGCAGTTTCCGATAGTGCTTCAAAGGTGCACATTGAAGCTCCATCGTCAGACAGGTAGCATGAAATTTTGTCGACAGGGTAATCCATTGCTAATATTGAGAGGATTGTATTAGCCGTAACAAGAGGAGGTTCCTTCATAGGATCCACTGTACTGACGAAAATATCTACAGGGGCTAGCATATTTGGTTCTCCTTCCCTCTCATACCTACATCAAAATTTTGGTCAAATATGTGTTTCTCTAGTTGTAACGTTTTATCTTGAAAAGATTGCTAGAACTTTAAGAAGTCTTTCGACAATGATTTGACTTGCAGCTTTGAAAATTACACACTCATTCATATTAGAGTGCAATATGATTTTCAATGGTTTCTCTTCTGTTATGTTTTGCCCGAACACTAAGCATCTCTTTCATGGAACTTTGATCTTTTTTCTGTCGGTAACTTATATTGTACTGAAGAGTATGACATTATTTTGTGAAAACTAGGCGTATATATCGGAAATTGAGTTGGCAACTCTGTTGGTTTAATGTCCATGCTTAAGGATTAACTTCTTATTGATAGTAGGAGCAGAGACTTGCAAAAAATTGTCACCTGAGAGAGAGCCGATCAAGGTAAGTCTCTCGGTCGATTGGGAACCATTTGGGAAACTGATCAAGGATCCAAGAGACGGCAAACCAGATCTCACAGATGATAGAAGTTAGCCAGAGACCAATCGCATCATGCACTGGATTCAGAATTCTATAACGAAGGAAGATGGCTAGAATCACCAGCCTAGCTACAATCACCATCCGGTAAGGATTGATCTTGCTTGATGCTATTGGCACTTTTCTCGATAAAGGCTGTCTTGCTTCATCCACCCTGCATTTTCTCACATCTATTAGCTGAAACCATGTTGCTCTTTGTATTCATTATGTCAAGTATTGAACTTATGTGTTTGAGAAGAAATCACCGCAATCTAGCGAATCTGATAGCTATAAAAGTAGATATACCCGAAATTTTTTACTGACTATACGTTTCTGTATATCTATAAATGTGTTCTCATTTCCACTAATTTCTTGCTCCTACTGGCATGAACGCGTCATGTGCTCCTTTCACTTCCATTTATGTGAATGTGAATGTGAATGAGAAAAAAGGGAGTGAATTTAAATAGTCAAGTGCTAGTATCTGTATCTACTATGTCCAACCACAGGAACCAACCTAGGTGTGAGCATTTTGCTCGTGTGTTGTTCCGATTCCCAACGCATCAGTATTATGGTTCACGATATGTATTTGCATAACATTTTCATGTTAAAGATCAATCATAACTACTTACATGGACATATCAGGGTCAGCAGAGTCATCATAATCTTCCCCCGCGTGTCCTTGCTGCATTTTCCAATCGTCCATTCTTTCTTTCCACGTTCCCTCTTTCTTATCGTCCCATCTTGCACTTCCATTTTCAGAAGCTGGATAGGGATGTATCCTTTTGTGAAGTGAAGATCCCAACGTCTGCTCTCCATTTCCATGGTTTGATATTGGGAACTCACCGCTAACCTGCATCCACAAAATACATTCATATCCAACGTATTCAAAATTTTCTTGTCTTTGTAATACTTGGTACGGATTCCAATGTCCCTACCGGATGTGAGCGTGTCCCAGCAATGACGGGAGGGTACTGAGCAGAATCTTCGTCTTCTGGTCCTCTTCCATATGTCATCTTACCATGGAGAATGGTCTCAACAATGTTTCTGTTCTTGTTTTGTTCATCGTCAACTTTGAATTCATGTTCAATATCGTCAATATCTTCCTCATCTTCATCTCCCGCCACCCTTGGACTCCCTTCAATCCATCAAATACAATTGAAAACAAAAAGAAACAACACGAACAACCAGAACAAGTTTTCATGGATGTGAACGTTTTGTTCATCAAGATATATATACCTTTGAGACGTTTGTATCTGGTCTTGCACTGTGGACACTGTTGAGTTCCTTCTCTTCTCTCATACTCATAGCACGGCCGACACACAGGGAAACCACACTCATTGCAGGCCACAAAAAGATCACCATCCACTGTTAGGCCTATTTCATCCCCACATATATCACAAACTTGTCCACTCAAATCCTTCAATGGCTTGTGCTGCAGAAAGATAGGACAAAGAAAGAACATTAAAAAGAAAAAAAGACAAAGAAAGCAACGCATTTTTGCCAGTTCTATGTGTCATGTTGAACATGAAGACGACAACAACATACCCAGTGTATTCCCACCTAGTGGGGTCTGGGGAGGGTAAAAGTGTACGCAGTCCATACCACCCACCTCCGGAGAAGTAGAGAGGCTGTTTCCGATAGACGCTCGGTTCACGACACAAAGACAGTTAATAAGGTCGTAATAAAACATGAGACAAGATGATGTTGAACATGAAGATGCAACAAAAATGCAACACTATTGTAGGAAAGTTACATTTTGATATCCACTTTTATCTCTTAACTATCATAGTATCTTTGTTGTTTTACTTTTCATCTCTTGTAAGAAAATGCACATTGAGATAATGTGCAGTTGTGCACCAGATCACACTGTTATTTTCTACGTTGCTTGGACTCTTCAAAAATGTGCCAACCGCACGTCGGATCCTCCAGTCGTAGCAGCATTGTTTCAAGATCCAACACAAGTGCAGCAACATTTCTGGAGACTCCGAGCAACATAGAGGACTTACTATACACTTCAATGTGTTTAACTTCTTACCTCTTCATGGCCATGAATGACGACGAGTTCGTTCCGGTTATGAGAACCAGCAACAAGACCTGCACTAGCTTCCATTATTGAGGAAGATAGATGAGAAATGGAAGGTGATGAGAATTGGTATATATTGTATAAAAGATTACTTTTTTTTAAATGAAAGAATGAGATTAGTAGTACTAGTGTCACTTTATGTATCTTTCTTGTACCTAATATGTGTCCATTTTATGTAAGATGTGTTTGTTGTAGAGTCTCCATTGCCTTTAAGCTAAGCTTCCTCTTTCTTTTTTTCACCAACAACCATATTTGCACATTCTCTTTCTTGTTAGTATGACAGTTTCTTTGCTTAAGCTTTTGTTTTGGTTGGTTGTTTTTTGTTCAAATTAGTCCCCAAGGTTTCATATGTTGTGTCAATGGCCCTTTACTTTTGAGAATTACTCCCTCTGTTCAATTTGTTTTAGGGGTGTGTATCGGTCGGTTCAGTTCGATTTTATGTATAATTGGTTCGGTTTATTGATTTTTGTTATTTAAATATGCTTTTTTTCAAATGTTGTGTCAATAGTCCTTTACTTTTGAGAATTACTCTCTCTATTCAATTTGTTTTAGGGGTATGCATCGGTCGGTTCAGTTCGATTTTATGTATTATTGGTTCGGTTTATCGGTTTTTGGTTTTTAGATGCTTTTTTCAAATTAATCACCAAGGTGTGTCAATGGTCCTTTGCTTTTGAGAATTACTCCCTCTCTTCAATTTGTTTTAGGGGTGTGCATCGGTCGGTTCAGTTCGATTTTATGTATTATCGGTTCGGTTTATCGGTTTTTGGTATTTAAATATGTTTTTTTTCAAATTAGTCCCCAAGGTTTTTCATATGTTGTGTCAATGGTCCTTTACTTTTGAGAATTACTCCCCCTGTTCAGTTTGTTTGTCTGGTTTTGACTCGACACGAAGTTCACAAAAGTAAAGAAACTCTGGAATCTTGTGATCTTAAACATGCTATGTGAAAAATTGAAATGAAAGAGTTGTCGAAAAAGGAAAGAGATATTTTTTCTTAAATCGAATTAAAAAGCAAAGTAAAACAAATAAATTGAAAGACGTAACATAAGCATCCGGTACCCTCTCGAGTTATGTCCAAAGTTTCTACGATACACTCCAACTTCACATGGGTCTTATTACCCCCTGAACTCAATTTTAGCATATTTTGTCATCCTTCTGTGCTGACCTGATACCTTTATTACATAAAAATGGGGCTCACGTTAAAGGTGATATTTCAGCTAAAAAGGTGTCACATCAGCGAAAAAGGGTGACAAAAATACGTTAAAATTGAGTTTGAGGAGTAATAGAATCCCTGTAAAGTTGAAGTGTATCGTAGCAAATTTGGTCATAGTTCAGGGTACTAGATGGGTTACTCTAAATTGAAATGGAGGAGGGAGTACTCTTTTGAATCATTAATTTCAGATATGGTTTTTTTTGTTCAAATCATGATTAGGATAAAAGAGATTTGCTCTTTATTAACTAATAAGAACTTTCTTTCTACTAGTAAGCACACATTAATTAGTAATTTGGAAAGAAACTTGTTAATTGGAGTCTAAGCTTTTTGTTTTGTACTCAAAAGAACCTTTTTTTTAATATTAAAATATCAAAGATCCAAATATTTATTGTATGTCAATATGGTTACTATCACACGAGAGAGAAAAATCAATATATCGATTTTCTGGTAAATGAAGAACACAAACATAATGAAGATTTGATAATCTGGGAAAAGGCGATCGGAAATGCGATCAAGAATATGGAGTTACTTCTCCTAGCAGATCAAAGTGTTGTTGCTTTTGAAGGATTGTAGACTTTTTTAGTTTTCCTATGTACGGAAAAAAAAAAGTCGATATTATAGACAGTTATTTATATTTGTTTTTTTTTCTTTTTCTCGAAAGGCCTTAATAGCTAATAGGAAGATCACTTTTATGGTTCATTACAAATATTCTTTTAGTTATATACACAAGAAATCGCTAAATTAAACGTTCATCCTCGATGCAAGAGCACTGATCAGTGAGTTACTACACACACTTTCAAAAATAGCTGCTTAAAAAATTTAGAGTTATTTTTTTTCCTTTTTAGATTGTAACACTTTCTTCCTAACTAATTATAAAGTTTTACAATTGGGATTTGCTAAAATCATCATTAGCATGTCCTAGTGGTATATTATCGAAATTTGAATTTTAATATGCTAATTTGATGTATATGAAGTATTAGTGATTGATAGAATATACTGCTAAAATAGTGATTGAAAAGGAGATCACATAAATATTAAACTCTCATTAGATTAATGAATTTGAATGAGATAAGTATCCAGTAATCTCCGAACTATGGTCAAAGTTGCTACGACATATTCCAACTTCACAAGAGTTTTATTACCCCTGAACTTAGTTTTAGCATATTTTTATCACTCTTAATTGTGCTGACGTGACACTTTATTATATAAAATGAAGGTCATGTCAAAGGTGTCACGTCAGTTAAAAAGATTGACAAAAGGTGTCACGTCAACTAAAAAGGATGATTAAAATACGCTAAAATTTAATTCAGGGATAATAAGACTCTCATAAAGTTAAAGTGTGCCATAGCAAATCTGATCTTAGTTCAATGGGGCATACTACATGTTTTACTCAATTTGAATTCTTGCAAGTTACAAAATGTTTAATAGAGATATAATGTTGTCAATTTTGAGATACCATAAATAATAACAAAAATAAAATTTACATAAATTAGAACAGAGGGAGTAAATCTCAAATTTTTTTTTCATTTATTTGGAATATTATTAAACTTAGTTTAATTATCTTTGTAAATCACACTAAATGGATGCATAATTGTGAAAAATAACTTCATGTGAAAAAGAATATCGAGATTGAATTTTTGTAAAAATATCGACGTTTCAACTAACGAAAGGCGGACTAATTAACGAGAAAAAAACTTTACTTAATATAGACGAATACACGAGAAGATCAGAGTTGTACTGATGTAAGTTGCGAATGTTTTTCAATCACTTTATACCCCTTGGATAAACGTAAGATGAGGTTGTGTATAGCAGACCCTTATGGTCCGAGTCTTCCCTGACCAGTCAGTGGAAGTTTTAGTACACCGAGCTGTCGTTTTTCTTTTTTATATTTGCAAATAGCTTTGAAATTGATCTTATATTTGAAATGCCAACTACAAATATTTTTATATGATGCTTGGACTACAAAGTACTTTAATTTGAAGTCACCAACAAAATAAGTCATATAAGGTGTTAGCTAGAAAAATAATTGATGGCTCATCATTATGATAGGTAAGTCCCTCCTTTGTTATAAAAATCCCTACCATACAACAATGAAAGTGGCACCCTTGTGGTGTGGCTCACTGGTCGGGGGTTGAAAACCCACCACAGCTACCTGGGATCGATTCCCAGGTAGGGCCTTTGAGTCAAGCCTGTCGCACCGGACTTGTCTAGTGCGGTTAAAACCCTGATGTTACTTGCAGGCTGTGCACGGGGGGTTTACCCAGTGCGCACATCCGAAGGGTGTAGCGGCTGCGGGTTTTCCTGGAATTTCCACAAAAACAAAACAATGAAAGTGAAAAAAAAATACCCAAATTCTTTTACAAAAGGTAATCTGGTGCACTAAAGCTCCCGCTATACGTAGGGGCAGCCTTACCTTGCATTTCTGTCGGAGACTGTTTCCAAGGCTTAAACTCGTGACCTCCCGATCACATGACAACAACTTTGTCAGTTAGCTCCCCTTCAAATTCTCTCTTTTTCTCTTTTTGGTGAAGGTGGTGCTTAAGTCGGCATGACTTGCACAACTTGCTCGGACACCTACTACCCTCCACCAACCAGTAAGGGATAACTCTGTTCACTATGATCAACGCGATAGTTACGTTCACAATAACTTGGACATGAGAGAAAAAATCACTTGACATCTTTGAAATTGTGCCCGAAGCCATTAGACCGAGGGTGCGTGTACCTAGGCAGCACACTACAACCAACTTAGGGACGCGGTGATGATTCCACTGTCCATTCTACCTCAATTGATCAATAGGTCACACCCCTGGACGCTCAGATAATATTCAAATTCGACACGTAAACATCAAGTGAAGGAAAGCTCAACTTACTTCAACTTTGTCTCTTAAATGTTAAACTACAAAAACTTCAGTTTCCTGCTACTGTTACTTTTATAGACAATACACAACAAGTGTACATCCTATTAAAAATCTATACAAGTACGGATATCGATGTGTCGTATCTCTCACCTTTCTCTTGATGTGATGTTCAAACACTGGCTGAAACTTCGGTTGCCGGTTTTTCCTTTTTCTTCGGTTGCTCGGGACCTTTCTGTACAACAGCCTTATTCGGTATCAAAACTATGAAGACGTTCCTATCCCTGAAGTTCTTGTTCTCCTCGGTAGCGAGCTGTGAATGGCACCATAATATAAGACGTTAGCTGGTGTGGGAAAAGACCAAGCGAGAATACACGCTTAAATCGTCAAACTTTGATCTACTGATCTTGAGTAACTATCAATATATATTGGATACTGCTATGCCAAAAGCGAGAGAAACCCCATCCGTTTCTTTCCTTTTTTTGCCCCCATGTCGCCACACGGGGGGAGCATGGGGACGTAAAATAGGGGGGCCTATCAACTTGTTCCGATCTAGGATAATAAGGTCATGAGCTTGGTCTTACTTCACCGTCGAGATATCAATCCCAACTTATGTTGTTTACAGTGTTCGAATATTGTCCGTTACTCCTCGTTTACTTTTTCCCCGAATATTTTCTTCTGATGCGATGATGGGAACGCCTCTAAGGCAAAATTAATAGTGTTGTAGTCATAATCAAGCAGATAAGATTCATAACTGTCTTTGTTTACTGTCGAAAATGAGGGAGGGGGGGAGGGGATCATGCTTACCTCACCGACGTCATTCTGGAAACGCCTTAGTAGCTCAATAGCATTATTTCTGAACTCATTTTCGCGGCCTTTTAAGTTCACTATGACTTTTACCTGCAGGAAGTACCGACATTTAAACATTGAACGAGCAAATTCTCTAAAGAACTTGCTTGTCGAAATTCATGATTCCGAGCTACCTTGTCACCATCTTTCAAAAACCTCTGAGCGGCTTTCAAACGCACTGAATAATCGTGAGAATCAATATTATAACTGCAATATCAAAATGAACCTTCAGATACCAGAAAGGAGACCGGAGAAAATAGGGTAAACGATGCACCGCAACAACATAATATGGTAAAGTACTTTTTTTTTACTTTAGAGAACAGCGACATTGAAGCGGTTAACATGTATTAAACCTAACAATAGAACTAACTTTTCTTCCTGGTAAATATGTCGAGCAACCTTTAACTAGAATGGCGAGTACGACGATATTGGAAATTCTCCTTTTCACCATTTCTTGGTAACAACACCCCTTATTATCATTGAGAAAACGTATTAACACGGAAAACTCCATGCACATTTTTTTCACAGAGGGCAAATATCAACAGAGAAACAATCTCTTAGAGACGGAAGAAAAGGTTATATACCACAATTGTTGGCGTAAAGGAAAAGTAAGCAAATGAGAATAAATATCTCGGAAAATTTTAGGATTCCGAGAGAATAAAAAATGCAAGACTTGTGTTGCATTAAGTTTAAAAGAACTTACTGGTCTTTCGGAAAAGAGAAACCAAAAGGTAAATCACCCAAACTCGAGGATAATGAGTCCACCCCTCTACCCTTCTCTAATTAAATACAAGGCTTACTTTGCATCGTACAGGGCTCGAACTATTTACACAGACAAAGAGGAATCATGTCTAGTTTATACCAACTTCCATCACCTTCATATATCACTTAACGTACTTCCAAAGAATCTCAAAAATATTATTACTACTTTCCTAAAACATATGTTTTCCTAGACAATTGTAACCAGTTCGTTCTGTCTTTTTTTTTTGTATAACTGTGGTGTCCAGGACAGCTTGCGCGCACCTCGACTAATCCACGAGATACCTACCACCTCCTACCAGCAACAGGTGTCAGAGGTAACTTTGTCAACGGATGGGAAGAAATCACCCAATGTGCATTTTGTCTTTGATTTGAACCCGAGATCTCATGGTGCTTAACCCACTTCATTGACCACTAAGCCACACCCTACAAGTTCGTTTTTTAATCCACATGGGGTCAACCTTAGGACCAATTGCAACCTTCAGTACTCGAAGATAATGGGTCCACCCCTCTACCCTTCCCCACTTAAATATCAAGGTTAGTTCGCAAGACACAAGGATCACATATGTGGCATGCTTAGCATGAGCTCTCATACACAATCCTTAACAAGGAGCTAAAACTCGTTAGCTCCATGTTAATCCACATTAAATAGTCAATAAACACATTCACGACAAGCAACTAGTTCATGATTGTACTTTTCTTTCATTTGAGGATACTTGATTAGAGTCACTAGATGTACACGGAGACGAATAATGAGTTAGATTATACCTCAGGTGTTCTCCTTGAGCATAGCTAAAATATATGTTCTCAAAATAAGAATAAAGGATCTACGAAAAAGATCCTGCTATGCCCTTAACATATTCGAAAATCGAAATTGAGCAAATATGCCCCCTGCTAATAGTTTAACTCACATGTGCCCCTACAGTTCGATAGTTGTTCAACAACAACAACAACATACCCAGTGAAATCCCACAACCCACAAGTGAGGTTTGTCGTCTGGCGAGGATAGAGCGTACGCAGACCTTACCAGTTCGATGGTTGTTCCAAATACTATATTGCTCGGACCCTCCAAAATATTGTCACACCCCTGTCGAATCTTCCAAAAATGCACTCGTGTTGGAGGATCTTACCCACGCACCCTACAACATTTTTGAAGAGTCCAAGCAACATAGTCCAAATACGTGCTTAATTTAACTGGTGGCTCCAATCAACCTAATTTATTTTTTTTGATAAAGGTAAAGTTGTATTCTCCAACATTAAGGGTATGTTACCTCCAAAAAGTTACAAACTAGTACCATAATTACAAGGCTCCAATCAACCTAATTAGCTTGCTAATAAGTGAAAAAGAGTCGGATATGCCCTTGAAGTATGTTAAATTAGGCAGATATGCCTTACGTTAATAGTGCATATTAATCAACTAATTAGGTTAACTAAGAGCTCCAGCTAAACTAAGGGTATATTTGGACCAACTATTAAACGACAGAGGCATAGGTAAGCTAAACTACTAACGAATAGCATATTTGCTAAATTTCAGATACTTTAAGGGCAAGTTTGGCCCTTTCTCAAAGAATCTATCATAGCTAAAATATATTTTGTTCACACATCCAAAGATACAGCCTAGTGGTCAATGAAATGGGTTGAGGACCGTGCGGTCTTAGGTTTAAGTTCCTGCAAAGTCGGAGACAAATTTTTATACAACCTATTAGTTTAGTTTGATTATTATTTTAGCAATTTACACTAGGTATCTCCTTGTTGCTTTTGTATCCTCATTCTATTGAGCCAAAACGTCAACCTATTAGTTACATTCAGATGGCAAAATCAATAAAGAAGTATAAAAAGCCTTCCAATGGTCGAATATGCTCCATTCGGCATAGTCCATGGAAGACAAAAGAAGTTGGAGACACCTCTACATATTTTATGAATGAATTGATGCCTCATTATTTCGCATCTGTGCGTTACATACATCAGCCCACGGTCAAGTCGACAAGCACTTCATTTGTGTTGTTCTGGTGTTGTTCATATTGTATATTTGGATTGAATTTTTTTTTTTTTTTGGACGACCGTGGTGTCCGGGCCAGCTTTCGCTCACCTAGACTAATTCCATGAGATAACTGCCACCTCCCACCAGCAACAAGGGAAGCAGGTACCAGGTAACTCTGTCCACTAAGGCTAAATGGCTAAAATAGATGGGAAGAATAACCTAGTGTTTGAATTGAATTATTTATTTTTTTGATGACCGTGGTGCTCGGGCCAGCTTTCGCTCATCTAGACTAATTTCATGGGATAACTACCACTTCCCACCAGCAACAAGAGAAACAAGTACCAGGTAACTCTGTCCACCAAGGCTAAAACGGCAAGAACAGATGGGAAGAATTACTTCACTTGGGTGTGTTTTTTGCACTGCTGGGACTTTGAACCTGAGACCTCATGGTTCTTAATCACTTCACTGACCACTGGGCCACACCCTTGGGTGAGTATATTTGTATTGAATGACTTCGATTAAATGATTTTCTCCATCTAAAAGTATCCGTATTGTATGATTTTGATATTCTCACCTCTCCGCCCAATGCGCTGATAGCAGAGGAATTATTTCAAGCAAAGAAGGAACCCATCCAGAGACTACATAAAACATTTTAAAAGAAACTAAAAAGACATCTGAAATACTGAACCATCAAGAAAACAAACTAAAGCGCAAATATGGTAGACTAATAATTTCTAAATAAATATCAGTATTAAGTATACATGATATGTAACCTTACCCCATTTTGAGCTCCTTCAAATCCATGCGGCTGGCTGTCATTGACAAAAAAAAATTGTCCGTAAAAGGAAGTTATCGCTTATCACGGGATCTCTCGTTTCAAAAGAAAAAAAACTTCCAATAAGGCAAGATATGTACCAGCGCTTTTCTTTTGCTGCTCCTTTTTCTTCTTTTGCTGTTCATACTTATACTTACTGCCAAAAATAAAGCAAAATATCAACGTACTAGCGTTTTAGCAATTCAAAATAACAAGAAAACTTTGACCGATGTACTCCTTGCTTCACGTCAGCATACAAATGATCTAAAATCTCAATACAACACAATAACTTGTGCTATGACGTAATCTTCGAGCAAAAATTATACAGCACATAGCTAGGATCGTAACCTCTAACCCACCTAGTTCAAGCAAAATGGTATGCTTAGTGCGTGTCGGGTCCTCCAAAAATAGTGTATTTTTGAAGGATCCGACACGGGTGCAGCAATATGAGCAACTTAGCAGAATTTCACACAAGCATTGATTGCTAGTTTAACAAATACTCTTAACCAAGTTCCGCAAAAGGAATCAAAAGTCAAGCTCGAGTAGATTCGTCTGTGTTATCTGCTATATATACAAGATCTACTAAGGACAAGTATGCTACAACGCAGTGTTGTCAAAGTTGCGCTTAAGCCCTGAAGCAAGCTTCAAAACGTGTTGAGCGCTATGCCTCGCTCAATGTGCACTTTAGTGTCATCATCAAGGTTTTAAAGCATACTTCTCTTCTGAGAGGTGGCACTTAACAACTGATATTTTACTTTATCGTAAAAAAAAAATTCAACTTCTTTCTTCATAACTTCATATATTTCTCATTCATGCTTATAATTATTCGTCTTCGACTAAACATATATAGTTGTATTTTTTTTCTCCCTTTGGGACTTTTTTCATTAAAAGTTACACTTCATTTGCGCTTAAAGCCCCAACGGATTTCACTGGGTATGTTGTTGTTGCTTCTTAAAGCCCCAACGGACTTTTAAACTTGAATGTTGTCCACTTCCCTAAAAAGTAAAGTTTTGACCGATTTAATAAAACTCAAAAGAGTTACATGATTTTCACTCTTTCGATTCTACTTCTCTATTCTATTTCCAATAACGCAAATATCATTATATCACTATACAGACGTAAAATAGTAAACACTCTTAAATCTTCTACTAGTAAGACTTTCAAGTAAAACTAGGACTAATGAAACGGCACAAAGGGTACAACTATTACTCCAATTTCTCTACCGGTTCCACAATTACTCCTATTAGATGTGTCAAGCTGCAAGTTACGACCTTAATGACTCATAAAGCTTATACTCCAATTCCATGTACGTGCGATTAGATCATTTCAGAAATTAAGAAGTACATATCGTACTCGATATTCAGAGAGAAAAAACTTCCGATGGATATATCTTACTTGTAATCCATTATTTTGACAACCGGCGGGTCTGCTTCTGGAGATAGAATCACCTACAGATATCCACCAAAGGAAACAATAACATAATCAAACCACTATTAACTTTATCATAACGAATATTCAGGATGAGCTACTCCTCTAAATAAGCATAATACTCTTTTCAGTTTCTCGTTCCTGCATCGTATTCCGTTCTAACCACACCTAATAACCTGAAGCAATAATATTCTCTTCTTTCCGCTGCCCGTCCTCCGCCACCACCCCACCTCACCCAACCAATACAAGTACATGCTCTTTCTTTGGAGATTGATCACTCCGGTCAACTTTGCCTAGTTTAACAATTATACCTGCATCTTTTTCAGCCATCTCGTGAACAAAATTGTGTTCTTGACTTCGACATTATCACTTACCATTCAATACAAGATTACTAGCATAAACGACGCAAATTAGAAGACTGCATCGTCACATTTGAGGGATACAATGTTTTCCACATAATCACAAAAGTCGAAGAAAAAGTTGACATACCAAGTCCAGGCTTGCATCCTCAGCTCTCTGAAGAGCTTCCATTTTCGACACTATCCCCAACTATATAGCAAAAACCAATCATGAAAAAAAAATCAATAATCAATAACAACTCTGAAAGCAACACAACGAGAGAGTAAGAAATTATACTAACCATGTTCTGCTTATCATCAATGAGCCTAACCTTGTCTGACCTATTTCAAAACACCACATAAAAAAAAAGTGAATATCTTTAACAAAAACCGAAATCCATTTTAAGACAATACAAACACATTGAAAATCACAATAACCAAAGAAAACAAAAAAACAAACAATAAAGGATAAGATTTTAGCATAATGTTACACAAGCTGAGTGCACAACAACTACACAAAAAAGGGCAGCCCAATGTACTAAAGCGCTCTCATGTGCGGGGTTCGGGAAAGAGTCGAACCATAAGGGTCTATTGTACCAGTGTTAGACTGCATTTCTGCAAGAGGAACTACACAATAACTTGTAGTATACCTGATAGATGAAATATCAAGTGCTTCGTCTTCGTCATTACGTGAGGGCGGCCCGAATCCTCCTTGGCCACAGCCTCCACCATCACATCGGATGGCGACAGTGGCAGAATAGTAGATAAGGGAGGAACAAGAACGAAGGTTGGGATTGTGAAAACGAAGGACAAAGATGGAAGAGTTAAGGGAAGGAAGAAAAGGGGTTTTCTTGTTAAAGGATTAGAGGAAACTGGTGTACAGAGGGATTAACATCTTTAACAAAAACCCAATTCATATTAAAACCCAAACAAACACATTTAACATCACAATAACCGAGAAAACCAAACAAACAAACAAAAAAGGATGAGAATTTCCCATAATGTTAGCTAAAAAAGGACATCCTAGTACACTAAAGCTCCCGCTTTGCATGGGGTCCTAAGAAAGGCCGG
Source organism: Capsicum baccatum var. pendulum (assembly GCA_030864225.1). NCBI lineage: Eukaryota > Viridiplantae > Streptophyta > Magnoliopsida > Solanales > Solanaceae > Capsicum > Capsicum baccatum. The sequence continues at coordinate 6,680,126 of CM061556.1, forward strand.
ACCATAAGAGTCTATAATACGCATTCTTATTTCTTATACTACACAAGAACATGTAAATGCCAATACCTGATAGATGAAATATCAAGTGCTTCATCTTCCTCAGAACCTCTGCCACCACCTCCACCTCCGTATCGGGCGGAGACAGTGGCAGAATAGTAAATAAGGGAGGAGCAAGAACGGAGCTTAGGATTGTAAAAATGGAGACCAAAAATGGAAGAATTAAGGGAAGGGAAGCAAAGGGGTTTGGTTGTTAAAGGTTTAGAGGAAATTAGTGTACAGAGGGATCAACATCTTTAACAAAAAACAAACAATAACATTTAACATCACAATAACAAAGAAAAGGACATCCCAGTACACTAAAGTTAACATTTAACATCACAATAACCAAGAAAAGGACATCCTAGTACACTAAAGCTAACATTTAACATCACAATAACCAAGAAAAGGACATCCTAGTACACTAAAGCTCCTGCTATGCGTGGGGTATAGCGTGGGGTTCACAGAAACCAAACAATTACATTTAACATCACAATAATCAAGAAAAGGACATCCTAGTACACTAAAGCTCCTGCTATGCGTGGGGTATAGTGTGGGGTTCACGGAAACCAAACAATAACATTTAACATCACAATAACCAAGAAAAGGACATCCTAGTACACTAAAGCTCAAACCAATCAATAACATTTAACATCGCAATAACCAAGAAAAGGACATTCTTGTAAACTAAAGCTCCTGCTATGCATGGGGTCCACAGATGGGTCGGACCATAAGAGTCAATTATACAGTCTTATACTACATTTCTACTAGAGACTGTTTCCACTACAACTACACAAGAACCAAGAACATGTAAATGCAATACCTTATAGATGAAATATCAAGTGCGTCATCTTCCTCATTACGTGGGGCCAGCCTGAATCCTCCTCTGCCACCACCTCCAGCTCCGTATCGAGCAGAGACAGTGGCAGAACAGTAAACAAGGGAAGAACAAGAACGTAGCCGATGATTGTGATAACGAAATCCAAATATGGAAGAATTAAGGGAAGGGAAGAAAAGGGGTTTGGTAGGTAAAGGATCAGAGCAAATTGGTGTTAAGAGTGAAGGAGATCCAACACATTTTAAAGCCAAACAAACACATTTAACATCACAATAACCAAGAAGACCAAAAAAACAAACAAAAAAGGATAAGAATTTAGCATAATGTTACACAAGCTGAGTTCACAACTACACAAAAAAGGCAGTCTATGTACTAAAGCTCCCCCTATACGTGGATCCAAGGAAAGATCGAACCACGAGAGTCTATTGTAGTATATTATACTTTTTCCACAACTACTATACAAAAAGGCAGCTCAGCATACTAAAACTCCCGCTACGCAGGTCCATGGAAAAGTTGAACCACAAGAGTCTATTATACATTATACTGTTTCCACAACAACTACACAAAAAAAGGCAGCCCTTTGTAAAAAAGCTCCCATTATGCAGGTCCCAGAAGGGTGTAACCACAAGAGTCTATTGTATATTATACTTTTCCCACAACTACTGTACAAAAAAACAACTCAGCGTACTAAAGCTCTCACTATATGCAGGGTTCAAGAAAGGGTCAAACCACAACATTCTACAACAACAACAACAAACCCAGTGTATTCCCACCTGGTGGGGACTGGGGGGTAAGATGTACGTAGTCCATACCTCTACCTCTAAAGAAGTAGAAAGGTTGTTTCCGATAGACCCCCGGCTCGAGACACAAGATACCACACAAATACAAAGTAAAACACCGAACAAGGTTACAAGATTACATAACATAAATACGGCCGCCATAGACCCCCGGCCACAACATTCTATTGTACATTATAATGTTTCCACAACAACTACACAAAAAAGGCAATCCACTGTACTAAAGCTCCCACTATATGTAGGGTCCAGGGAAGGGTCGAACCACAAAAGTCTGGTATAATATGCTTTTTCCACAATTACTACACAAAAAAGCAGCTCAGCGTACTAAAGCTCTCACTATATGCAGGGTCCAGGGAAGGGTCGAACCATAAGAGTATGATATAATATAATTTTTCCACAACTACTACACAAAAAAGCAGCTCAACGTACTAAATCTCTCACTATATGCAGGGGTTTAGGGAAGGATCGAACCACAAGAGCCTATTGTATAATATACTTTTTCCGCAACTACTAATAAAAAAAGCAGCTCTGCGTACTAAAGCTCCTACTATATGCAGGGTCAAACCACAAGAATCTATTGTCTGTTATACTTTTTCCACAACTACTATACCAAAAAGCAGCTCAGCATACTAAAGCTACCACTATATGCACGGTCCAGGGAAGGTTTGAGCGACAAGAAACTATGGTATAATATACTTTTTCCACAACTAATAAACAAAGCTCAGCGTACTAAAGCGCCTACTATATGCAGGGTTTAGGGAAGGATCGAACCACAAGAGTCTATTGTATAATATACTTTTTCCACAACTACTAATAAGCAGCTCGGCGTACTAAAACTCCCACTATATGCCGGGTCGAACCACAAGAATCTATTGTATATTATACTTTTTTCCACAACTACTAATAAAAAAAGCATCTTAGCGCACTAAAACTCCCACTATATGCAGGGTCGAACCACAAGAATCTATTGTATATTATACTTTTTCCGCAACTACTATACAAAAAAGCAGCTCAGCCTACTAAAGCTCCCCGCTATATGCAGGGTTCAGGGAAGAGTCGAACCACAAGAGTCTATTATACATTATATTGTTTCCAATAAAACTACACAAGAATCAAGAACATGTAAATGCAATACCTTATAGATGAAATATCAAGTTCTTCATCTTCCTCATTACGTGGGGTTGGCCTGAATCCTCCTCTACCACCACCACCTCCACCTCCACCTCCATATCGAGCATAGACAGTAGCAGAATAATGAAGAACCAAGGGAAAAGAACAACAAGAACGTATCTGATGATGATTGTTAAAACAAAGTCCAAAAATGGAAGATTTGAGTGAAGGAAAGAAAAGGGGTTTGGAGGAAATTGGTGTCAAAGTGAAGGAGCTGAGACCTGCCATGGACATTGGGGGGGTGGGGGTGGGGGGTGGGGGGGGTTGTTCAAAGAGGAAGTTAACACTTTGTGTTGTGTATCTTATCCATAGATAGTTCGGTTACTTTGGTTCTTTAGGTTTGGCTTTTGGTTTCAACCTTTTTTTTTTTTTTTGGTTACTATTTATGTGGTTTGATAAATTCTAATTGGCTCCAAGGAGAACACCTTCTTTTTTTACAAAAAAAAAAAAAAAAAAAAAAAAAAAAAAAAATTATTATCTACTTAAGAGATATTTATACTACAAGGGAGAAAGGTCATGTATACTCTCGAACTATTAAAAATGGTATGTAAATATCCTCTGTTATACTTTTGAGTTATTTGTATACTTATCGTATACCCCTAAACTATTGAAAATAATACGTATATATCCTTCAATTAGACGATGTGCACCACATGTTTCGATATAAATTAACTTATTTCACATTAGCAATCTATTCCCTGACCTGCCGAGGAAATGTTCTACGATCGGAGTTGGAAGTGAGTTTTGCGTACGTGTCCTCATCCTGAAGAAATATTTTGTGATTGCGTTGGTTTTGGTTCAACAAGAAATAGGTGTTGGCAAAACTCGTAAAACATTTTCCCGATAGGTCGGAAGATAAAATGCTAAGGAAAAATTGGTTAATTCCTTTCGGATGAGGATACGTGGTGCACATCGTCTAACTGGAGGGTATATACGCATCATTTTCAATAGTTCAGGGATATATACGTACCCAAAGTTAGACGGTAAGGGTAAAAATAACTCAAAATATAACAGGGGTATTTACGTATTATTTTTAATAGTTCAGGGATATATATGACATTTTTTCATTTATACAATGAAATAACTTTACTAACTACATAATATTAATTAGTAAATATACAATAAATGAGTTTGTTTGCCTGAACTCCATGTCAAAATGTCTGAAATTCAGTTACATGGATGTCTAGATTCCATGTCAGAATGTCTAAAGTTACGCCTTGTAAGACTATAACTTCACTAAAAGAAGTTCGGAATTAGCCCTACAAATTACACTAAACTTTAAGCGAAAATGTTTGACATTTGACCTTCATAGGACACACTCAGATAAAATTATGTGAAGTTTGACAATCTGAGTCCGATATGCTTAAAAGTTGTTTTCGAAGTGGAAAAATTGCAAAATAAAAATAAAAAATGGAGTGTAAATAAGGACAAACAACATAAATTCCAATCGTTTGGAGCTTAATTACAGAAAAATTTGACACTATTAAGTACAAGTAATTACACTTTCTTCCACTTTTTTAATTACTTTACTCTCTCTCCCTATTAATATGCATAACATAACCGACATATACACAGTATTCTGTGTATATGTTTGGATTTTTGTAATATGTTTAGGAAGTTGAATTTTTTGTAATATTGAAAACATAAGTTGTGTATTTGTGTAATTTTTTAGTTTATTGAAAGCTCATTTATAGCAAATCCAAGTTTCACTTAGACTATGTCTTGGTCCAAAGCAGCCCAACCACAACCACCCTTGACCCAACTATGAATCTATACAATTGGGCTGCAAAAGGCCCAATTCACATGCTCTAATTAAGCCCATTAAAATCAAAACTCAAATGCCACTTAGACTATTTCGAGGCCCAAAGTAGCCCAACTACAAAATACTCACACTAATGGCTCAGTCAGTTTGGAGGGTGGAAATCCACGCGAATGATTTGAGATCGATCCTTCTTAATGTTTTTTGAGTCGAGTCTGTCGCACGGGGGGGTTGCCTAGTATATTTTACATTCCCATGTGGTTTGCAGGCCATTACACAGTGGGGGTGATGCAGTTTGGGGGAGGGGGTTTATCCCATACGCATAAAGCACTCATCCGAAGGACTGAGGCAGCGGCAGAGGTTGTAGCGGCTACACAATAAGCACCACTGAGTGCTCATTGGAAGAACAGAGGTTGTAGCAGCTACGCGATAAGCACCACTGAGTACTCAATTGAAGGAAAAAGGTTGTGACAGAGGTTGTAGGGACTACACGATAAGCACCACTGAGTGCTCATCCGAAGGACAAAGACTGTAACAAAGGTTGTAGTGAACAAAGGTTGTAGCGGCTACACTATAAGCACCAGTGAGTGCTCATCCGAAGGACAAACGCTACGACAGAGGTTATAACGGCTACACGATAAGCACCACTGAGTGCTAATCCGAAAGACATAGACTCTGACAGAGATTGTAATGGCTACACGATAAGCATTACTGAGTGCTCATCCAAAGGAAAAAAAATGCGATTGTAGCGGCTACACGATAAGCACCACTGACTGCTCATCTGAAGAGCAGAAGCTGCGTTAGAGATTATAGCTACTACGCGATAAGCACCACTGAGTACTCATTCAAAAAACAGAAGCTGCGACAGAAATTGTAGCGGCTACGCATTATCACGGGGTTAAAACAAAAAAGAAAATGACATCATAATACTTCCAACAAAATATAGTATACATAATATATTGCACAAACATACAAAAGGTACGTGTAAGTTTAAGCTCTTCAACAGCTCATTTGCACAAAACGACACCGTCACACCGCTTGAATTTTGGATCACCACCACCGTTCCACCGCCTCATGAAATCCCCAAAATACCCCTACATAATCAACATCATAAATCTTTGAAGAAAAATAAAATCCTTTCTTTAATTCTTTTTCCAACTTTACAGTGCTCCTGTATGAAATACTTCAAGCTAGTTATAGGAAAAAAAAAAGAGCCATTAAATAAAATATTTTAACTTGTATTTATTATGTTTACGAAAATATTGACGTTATATATAAATTTTTTAAAAATTATTTTGTAAGTTGAATTATTTAAATAATGCAATAAAGATTAGTTGAAATGCGTAGATACGAACATTTAAGTGTTGTTAGTTGTAGAAAAATAAACTTTTTTCACATATTGTTCCATGGACTTTTTTGTCTGAGAAGAAAAATAAAGTCCTTTCTTTAATTCTTTTTCCAACTCTAGAGTGCCCCTGTAGAAAAAGAAAAAGCCATTATGTAAAATATTTTAAACATTTTAACTCGCCTTTATTGTGGTTTTGGTGTAATATAAATTTTAAATAAGTTTAATAAAATTATTTTATAAATTGAATTATTTAAGTGATGCAATAAAAACAAGTTGAAATGTATTGATATATATGAACATTCAGTTATTAGTTGAAGTTAATTTATTGCTTTATTAGTTCTAATTTATTTATATAATTTTAACTTGACACTAATTTAAAGAAGTAAAATTAATTTTTAAATTTCATAAACTCTAACAAAAATTACGTTAAATACATCAAAATATTTTAATTTTTTCAATTTTAAACCTATGACGTGAAAGTTAAAATAAAAAACTATCAAAAAAAGAAATGAAAGTATTCTTTTTCTTCTTTTTGTTAAAACAAATTAAAAAAAATAACTCAAATAAATAAAATATACATTAGCAAAATATCTACGATTATATAAATAAATATACATATATTATACATTCGTCAGCAATTTTTAGTTTCATCCATATCATTTTTCCCTTTTTAACCAAAAAAAAATAATAATTCTAGAACCATCTCCATTCTTCCTCAAACTTGTGTATATATATACAGAATATAAAGATATACCAAATAGAAACTCTACAGTATACATATAGTACACAAACTTTCCAATCTTGAAATTCCATTTCTTCAAAAAGAAAAAAAAGAAAGAAAGAGAAAATGTCATCCAGTAGTAGTGTTAAAGAAGGAAAAGCAATAGGAATAGATTTAGGAACAACATATAGTTGTGTTGGTGTGTGGATAAATGATAGAGTTGAAATAATACCAAATGATCAAGGTAATAGAACAACACCATCTTATGTTGCATTTACAGATACTGAACGTTTGATTGGTGATGCTGCTAAGAATCAAGTTGCTATGAATCCACACAACACTGTTTTTGATGCTAAAAGATTGATTGGTCGTAGGTTTACTGATCCATCTGTTCAAAGTGACATCAAGTTGTGGCCTTTTAAGGTACAGTATTTATTATAATCTTTTACTATTTGGTCTGCTCATGATGATCACGAGGTCGTAGATTCAAGTCGTGAAGGTGAAGCTGTGTTTGATAGATAGATTTTTGTCTAGTCTGGTCCTTTTTATGCGAGAGTTTTAGTGGATTCAACTGTTTTTTTTACTATTTTTTGGCATGTTATAAGTTGCTATAAAATGGTATCTTTAGAAATGAAGGGTAAGGTGAGGTTGCGTTCCATAGATTTTTTTGATTTGATCCTTTTTAAAATTTTACATAGCGAGAGTTTTAGTGGTTCGAGCTGTTCTTTTAGTATTTCTTGTCATGTTTACTGATCCATCTGTTCAAAAGTGACATCAAGTTGTGGCCTTTTAAGGTACAGTATTTATTATATGTTTTACTATTTGGTCTTGCTCATGATGAGCAGGAGGTCGTAGATTCAAGTCGTGAAGGTGAAGCTGTGTTTGATAGATAGATTTTTGTCTAGTCTGGTCCTTTTTTAATCCTCTACATGTTTTTTAATTGTGTGCATGTTCATGGCGAGAGTAGTGGATCAAACTATTTTTTTTTCTTACTATTTTTGGGCATGTTAGTTGCTATAAAATGGTATATTTAGAAATGAAATGTAAGGTGAGGTTGTGTTCGATAGATAGATTCTTTTTTAGTCTGGTCCTTTTTAAATCATGTGCATGTCCATGACGATAACTTTAGTGGATCGAACTGTTATTTTACTACTATTTAGTCTTGTTATGATCATCATCAGGAGGCATAGATTCAAGTTGTGAAGGTGAAGCTGTGTTCGATAAATAGATTTTTATAGTTTGATCCTTTTTAAAATCATCTCCATGTTCATGGAGAGAGTTTTACTGAATTGAACTGTTTTTTTACTATTTTTTTGGCATGTTAGTTGCTATAAAATGGTATATTTAAAAATAAAATGTAAGATGAGGCTGCGTTTGATAGATTTATTTGGTATGGTCCTTTTTAAAATTTTGTGCATGGCGGAAGTTTTAGTGGATCGAGATGTTCTTTTACTATTTCTTATCATGTTAGTTGCTATAAAATGGTGTGTTTAGAAATGAAATATAAGGTGAGGTTGCATTTGATTGATTTTTCTGGTTCGATTCTTTTTTTAAATTTATGGCATAGTAAATTTATCGCATAATGAGAGTTTTAGTGAATTAGTTTCTTTTAGTATTATTTTTTGTCATGTTAGTTACTACGTAATGGTCATTATTTATTTTTTGGTGTTACTCGTGTTTACAATTTTCACAATTTGAAAACAATCTCTTTAGAAATGAAATGTTTTTGAAAGAAAGTGAGGTTGTGTTCAATAGATTTTTTTGGTCTGGTTTTTTTTTAGCGCATAGCGAGAGTTTTAGTAGATCGAGCTTTTTTGTTTTTTACTATTTTTTGTCATGTTAATTGCTATAAAATGCCAAGAAAAATGGTCATTATTTTCTTGGTGTTACTCGTGTTCTATAAGTTCACGACTTGAAAACAATCTCTTTAGAAATGAAATGTAAGCTGAGGCTGCGTCCGATAGATTTTTCTGGTCGGATTCTTTTTAAATCCCATGCACCTGTCGTCTTTTTAAATTTTCCGCACATGGCGGGAGCTTTAATATACCGAACTGTCCTTTTACTATTTCTAGTCATTGGCAAGAAAATGTTCATAACTGTTTTTGTTGTTTTGTTTACTTTGATTATCTTTACATTTTTGCCAGAACCTCCTCGATAGAAAATTATTCTCGATTAAAATTATTATTTTTATGTATATATAGTACATATATTAAATCTTTTTTGTTTTCATGTTCTTCTTTTATGAAAATTCTAAATTCTGGTACAAACCAAGAGCAAGATATAATATTCGTGCCTCAGTCTGAAAAATATGTTGTTGTTTTTTTCATTTTCTTATTCTAATTTTTCACTATGATAGTTGTGAATATAATCTCGTTAAAGAGTGAAATATCTGTATTTTTAATGTTTAATTTTTTATTTTAATTTTTAATGGCAATTGATGAATTAAGGGGATTTTTAGTAAAGAGGCTATTATTTAAATAATAGCCACTTTGCGTCTATAGCCTCTTTTCTTTCTCCAAGTTGTCTTGTACATGGAACGTACATTCATTTTAGAACGTTCCTAAGCTTCGACCCTTTGTTCCAACCTGCTTCCAAGCCTCCAAAGTATGGTAATTGATGAATTAAGGGGATTTTTAGTCCAGATGCATCTATTTAAATAATAGCCACTTTGCGTCTATAACCTCTTTTTCTTTCTCCAAGTTGTCTTTCACATGGAACCTGCGTTCATTTTAGAATGTTCCTAAGCTTCGAACCTTTGTTTCAAACTGCTTCCAAGCCTCCAAAGTATGGTAATTGATGAATTACGGGGATTTTTAGTCAAGAGGCTTGTATTTAAATAATAGCCACTTTGCATCCATAGCCTCTTTTCTTTCTCCAAGTTGTCTTGTACATGGAACGTACATTCATTTTAGAACGTTCCTAAGCTTCGAACCTTTGTTACAACCTGATTCCAAGCCTCCAAAGTATGGTAATTGATGAATTAAGGGGATTTTTAGTCAAGAGGCTTGTATTTAAATAATAGCCACTTTGTGTCTATAGCCTCTTTTCTTTCTCCAAGTTGTCTTTCACGTGGAACCTACGTTCATTTTAGAACGTGGAACCTACGTTCTAAAATTTTAGAACGTTCCTAAGCTTCAACCCTTTGTTCCAAACTGCTTCCAAGCCTCCAAACTATCGACTCAAGTCGAAGCTTTTGAACTCTTTATCTTGGTTTGACGTGCATGCATTTGTAATAATTGTAATTGTATTTTCACCTCAACAGGTATATTCAGGTCCAGGTGACAAACCAATGATTGAGGTAAGTTACAAAGGTGAAAAGAAGCAATTCTCAGCTGAGGAGATCTCATCTATGGTGTTAGTGAAAATGAAGGAAACAGCTGAATCTTTCTTAGGATTCAAAGTGAAAAACTCCGTCGTAACAGTTCCTGCTTACTTCAATGATTCACAAAGACAAGCAACTAAAGATGCTGGTGCGATTTCGGGTATGAATGTGTTGAGGATCATAAATGAGCCTACTGCTGCTGCTATCGCGTATGGTTTGGATAAGAAAGCGTCGAGAAGAGGTGAACAGAATGTACTTGTTTTCGACTTAGGTGGTGGTACGTTTGATGTGTCAATATTGACTATTGAGGAAGGTATATTTGAAGTGAAAGCTACTGCTGGTGATACACATTTAGGTGGTGAGGATTTTGATAATAGGTTAGTGAATCATTTCGTGACGGAGTTTAGGAGGAAGAATAAGAAGGATTTGAGTGGTAATGCGCGAGCGTTGAGGAGATTGAGGACCGCGTGTGAGAGGGCGAAGAGGACTTTGTCATCGACTACTCAGACTACGTTAGAAGTGGATTCATTGTTCGAAGGGATTGATTTTTATGCTACGATTACTCGTGCTAGGTTCGAGGAATTGTGTATGGATTTGTTTATCAAGTGTATGGACCCTGTTGAGAAGTGTTTAAGGGATGCAAAGATCGATAAATCGCAGATTCATGAGGTGGTTCTTGTTGGTGGATCGACTCGTATACCTAAAGTGCAGCAACTGTTGCAGGATTTTTTCAATGGGAAGGAGTTATGCAAGAGTATAAACCCCGATGAGGCCGTGGCATACGGTGCAGCGGTTCAAGCAGCCATCTTGACAGGGGAAGGCGACGAGAAAGTACAAGATTTGCTTCTACTCGATGTCACACCGCTGTCTCTTGGCCTCGAAACAGCTGGTGGTGTTATGACAACGTTGATACCAAGAAACACAACGATCCCAACGAAGAAAGAACAGATTTTTTCGACCTATTCTGATAGTCAACCAGGTGTACTAATCCAAGTCTATGAAGGGGAAAGAGCAAGAACAAGAGACAACAATCTTCTTGGAAAATTCGAACTCTCCGGTATCCCTCCAGCACCAAGAGGGGTACCACAAATCAATGTGACCTTCGATATAGACGCGAATGGGATCCTTAATGTGACCGCGGAGGACAAGACCGCAGGTGTTAAGAACAAGATAACAATCACAAATGACAAAGGAAGATTGAGTAAAGACGATATCGAGAGAATGGTGAGTGATGCTGAGAGATACAAAGCTGAAGATGAAGAAGTGAAAAGGAAAGTTGAAGCCAAAAATGGACTTGAAAACTATGCATACAACATGAGGAACACAATAAAAGATGAGAAGATTGCTGGCAAGTTGAGTACTGAGGACAAAGAAAAGATTGAACATGCTGTGCAAGAGACAATAGAGTGGCTTGACAAGAATCAATTGGCTGAAGTTGATGAACTTGAAGATAAGTTGAAAGAACTTGAAGGTATATGTAATCCTATAATAGCAAGAATGTATCAAGATGGTGATGCTGATGGTGGTGCTATGGATGACGATCAAATGCATGGTGGTGGTGGTGGTAGTACTACTGGCAGCTCAGGTGGTACCGGCCCGGGCGCCGAACCGAAGATTGAAGAAGTTGATTAGATATTGAAGAATGAAACAAATGAAGACTTCAACTCTAGTTTGTAGTTTGTTGTTACAATGTTTGATGTTGTTTTTGGTTGTGTAGAAAGATGTTTGTTGTTTGTTTTGTGTTTGGAAATTAGTTGCTAGTTTGTGAGTAGTAATAGTATGTAGTTTCTAGTTTATTGTAGTGAATAATATGCTTATACCTTGTGTTTGTAAAATTGTTTTTTTAAAAAAAAAATACTTATGTGATATATAGATTAATGTCTATAAGGAAGTTAATTGTGGCAGAGTTATAGTACAAACACTGATAGCAACAGTACTTGTCTTTCTACGATTAGTATCTACAACTCGTTAAGTAGGAGTTCAGATGTCACACACTGGTTAATTGCAGCAGTTAGCTTACAAACACTGACAGCAACAGTAGTTATTTCTCTACGATTAGTATTACAGCTCGTTTAAGTAGGAGTTCAGATGTTGCACGCACTGGTTAATTGTAGCAGAGCTATTGTACAAACATTGACAGCAACAGTAGTAGTTCCTCTACGATTAGTAGCTACAGCTCGTTAAGTAGGAATTTAGATGTCATACATTGGTTAATTGCAGCAGAGTTAGCGTACAAACAATGACAACAACAGTAGTTATTCCTCTATGATTAGTATTACAGCTCGTTAAGTAGGAGTTCAGATGTTGCACACACTGGTTAATTGTAGCAGAGCTATCGTACAAATGCTGACACCAACAGTAGTTGTTTCTCTACGATTAATATCTACAACTCGTTAAGACAGTTATCCTAACCATTTGATGTGATATCTCCTCAAAACATTCAAAATGGATGGGTCCCACATTAAGTCTCCTCAACAAAGTCAAAATGAATGGGTCCCACATTAACATAGTAGTTGATTTTGAGTTTCTTGAAATAATCCGCCTTTACATGCAACAACCAATTGATCGACAAACCCTTAAATGAAGTTTAGATCGGCGGAAGATTAGTCCTTGTCCTTGTCCTGTCGGGTTGGGTTGGGAAACCAAAAAAATAAAATATGTTTGTATCTTGTACTTGAAAGTTTGTTTCTTGTAGTAGTGATAATATGTTTTATATTTTGTATTTGGAAGTTGACTTTTAGTTTCTTGTGTAATAACAAAATATATAAATATATGTTTGTACCTTGTGTTTATAAGTTGATGTTGAGTTTCTCGTAATAATAATGTTTTTTATATTTTGTATTTGGAAGTTGACTCTTAGTTTCTTGCAGCAACAAAATAAATACTTATATGTTTATAATTAGTTGATGTTGAGTTTCTTGTAATAATAATATGTTTGTTCTAATTAATTTTTTACGTCATCTTTCTTTGAAGCAATTAATTTTTTTCTCAGTTGATAAGTACTGATTGAAGAAACATTTTTTCTTTTTTTAATTTACAAAGGAAAAGTCTCTTTCTTTTTCTTTTTTTTGAAGTCGACAATTATAAATGCTTGCTAGGGTTTTTTCTTTTAAAAATCATTGATAATATTTTTAAGAATATATTAATTACTATATTTCTTTCGTTTGTTGATATTGCATAAATTATCTTTATAAAGTTAACTAATCTCAATCATCATTCACTTTAATTTAACTAATTGCTATAATTTGAGTGACCATTTTGATCCAACCACCCCATAATTAGAGGAAAATTTGAAAAAAAAAGAAAAAGAAAATATACCTAATTCTTCTCCAAAGCATTTCATTCTCTTTTTCTTTTGCGCTACGCTTGTCTTCGACGGCGTCGGAGATTCAACATATGACATTAAACGTGTTTTTCTCATCAACATATATACATGAAAGTAAAAGGACAACTACGGAAAAAACAAGAACAATTTGACGAAGATTTAAATTGGCGATATATAGAAATAGAGTTAATTCATTTTTAGATATTATTTTTTCATTATATACTCGTGCAACGTACGTGTCACCGGTTTACTTCATATCTATGTAATTAAATAATTGTGATTGTTCGTATACTATAATATAGGTAATTTAACAATTTTAGTTGTACTTCACGTATTATTAATATTTAACCTTAATGCTCATTTAACTCATATAGTATTCTGTCACTCCTTCATTTTTTGGTGATTTTCGAGTTTCTTTGTTTGTCTTTTCTGTTGTTGGCGGTATTCAAAATATTTCAACTCTTCGTATCTCCTTCTTTTTCGTTTTAAATTTTTTGATTTTTTTTAATTCATCTATTTATCTTTCTTTCTGATGGGTTGCTGATTTATTATCCTCTTTGTCTCTTCCTTTTTTCGTTTTGATTCCGTGGAGGTTAGTCGATGCACCACCCAATAACTGTCCGGTAGTTGCCAACTCGTTACCCAACTAACCAATATCTTATCAAATAGCTAGCTGATTAGTACATTAAAAATCGATATCTGATATCAAATCATTAAGTGTAATTGTTCATCCGATCAGCTCGATAAAAATCTTATCATTTTTTCAGATAGGTAATTTTTATCATACTCACGTGTCAATTATTTGCACGATAACACAAGTAGATAGGTAATTTAATTCTTTATGTGCAACAGGATAAGATAAATATCCAAACATTTAAAAACTCAGAAGCTAAATCATTAACATGAAGTCGCTATTAAAGTTGTCCCAAATTTGCAAAAAGATACTTAAAGTCTGCAGGTATTTTACTACCCTAATAAACAATTCTGAAATGGTATTATTACATTCATTTTTTGCCACATGTCCTGGAACTCTCTTTAAGAGAGTGAGAAACTCAAAAAACGATTATAAATTTATTTATTTTCGTATTTGACATGCTGAATTTTTTTTCTTATTCATTTTCTTGCTTTTCTTTCTTCTTTCTTCTTTCTCTACACAGATCAGCTGCTACGACCATTTTTTCCGTCATTTTCAATGTCACCAATTTTGCAGCAACTCTAGTGACCTTTTTTTAATGCTATTGCTTCGATTTGTTTTCTCAATTTAAAATTTTATCTAAAAAAATCTACACATTTCGAACAATTCTTCAAAACCCATTAAATAGAATTTTAGGAATGCAAAAACAAAGGAAGCATCAAGCTTTTGGAGAGATATATTCAGTCGCAATGCACCTGGTTTAGAACAAAAATCAATGACAGAGTTCACATAAAGAAGATTTGATACTGATTTTTAATTTGAAAAAATTTAATTTGGTATATTGATTTTTCAGTTTTAGTTTTGAATTGACCGTGATTTGGTAATAGAAACGCTGAGGAGATGTTGTAGGTGGTGGTAATGGTGGCCATACCAGAGAATTATTGGCGAAGAGGAGAAATTTTCCTCGTTCTTAAATTTTTGTGCCATCTTTCTTCGAAGCAATTAACTAATTTCTCGATTGATAAATATTAATTGAAGAGACGCAATCTTTTTAATTTCTAAATAATAAGGCTCATTTTTTGGAGTCAATAATTGAAAATTCTTGCTAGGATTTTTTATTTTTTTAAAATGATTAAGAACATTTTTAAAATTATATTAATTTCAATACCTTTTTCCTTATAAAAAATTAACTGATCCCCAGTTATTATTTATCCCTCCTAAGAAAGATATTCCATTCAAGGTTTGTTAGTATTCTACGTATATGTGTGTCATGATTTGTGTTGTCGCGTGACCAAAAACTTATTCAACTGAAAAAGAATTGTGAGTTTGTTATTCAAGTGACAATGGATTGAGAACATATATATTATGTCTGATTTTATATATATAAAATTTATTTTTTTAATCAATTTTTCATCATATGCTCGTGCAACTAGTTTACATCATAATTATGCAATTAAATATTGTTATTCTGATTGTTCATAGGATCAAACGATATTTAATAATAATTCTTCTTGTGTTTCTCTGTTATTTGAAGAAAAATCTGGTTAAAATGAGAATAATATTAAATTGAAATAGAAAATTTTAAATAACATGACACGTAAATGAAGGGAAAATGGCACGGTATGATACATGAGCACAGTTGCAGAAAACAAAAAGGGCTATGCGGTGTAATTTATAAATATGCGCTGCGTAGATGTAATATTTTGGGGGTTTCCACTTCTTCATTTTCCTATTAGGGTTTGATATTTCAGTCTTTACTAATCGAAATTTGTGCCAATACTATTCGAAATTCAGAAGCAAGACCTCTGATTAAGGTAAAGTTTTTTTCGATACATTCTCTTACAACTCATATTTGTTGCAACAGTGGTTGCAACTATATTAGAATGAAACGTCGTCAATGCAAATTGTATGTTTGCGAGGAAATCATAATCAACATACTGACCAGAAGCATCATAAATTTCCAGGTATCAATACAATTAGCCACAGGGAGCAACAAGAGAAAAGAAGTGCTAGAGGAGACGGTAAAATTTATCCGGAAAGAGATGGCAGTGCATTGGAACCTAAAAGCAGTGCTAAGCTTTATTATAAATCAATTCTTATGATTTTTTTCTAAATGAAATGATTTGTCTGCACATCGCACGGGTACTACACTAATTATCTTAAAAGATTAACTAATCTCCAATTATCATTCACTATAATTAAACTAGTTCTATAATTTGAGTGACCATTTTGATACAACCACCCCATAAATTGATACTATAAAAAATAGTACAAAATATCCTACAAAGCTGAACAAAAAAATTTGAGAAAAATAAAAAAAAAAAAAAAAAGGAAATAGGTAAACCTAATTCTTCTCCAAAGCATTTCATTCTCTTTTTCTCTCGCGCTACGCTTGTCTTCGACGGCGCCGGAGATTCAACATACGACATTAATCGTGTTTTTTTCAATCAACATACATGAAAGTAAAAGGACAACTATTGAAGAAACTAGAACAATTTGACGAAGATTCAAATTGACGATATATAGAAATAGAGTTGATTTATTTTTTGATATCATTTTTTTAAGTATGTGCTTGTGCAACGTACGTGTCACTAGTTTATTTCATAGCTATTAAATTAAATAATTGTGATTGTTCGTACACTATAATATGGATAATTTAATAATTTTAATTGTTGATGTTCATAAAATTAAATGATATTTAATATTTTTAAGCTTAGGGACTAAATCACTAACTAGATCACATTCATATTGTAACTCAAAATATATATATATATATATATATTTTTTTTTTATTTTTTTTTTTATAATTGATCTTTTTTAAATGGTTGGTGAACAAATTAAAATTATATAATTAATGGCTTGTTTGTGGCAGGGCAGATTACTCAAATTTTTCATTGGATAAACAGTTGTCTCGTTAAAAAGTATCATGCTTTCACTTTTACTCCTTGATATATAAAGTACTCCACGTATTATTAATAGTTAACCTTAATGCTTCATTAACTCATATAGTATTCTGTCAATCCATCATTTTTTGATGATTTTCGAGTTTCTTTGTTTGTCTTTTCTGTTGTTGGCGGTATTTAAAATATTTCAACTCTTCGTATCTCTTTTTCTTTTCTTTTAAATTTTTTGTTTTTTTTTTAATTCATCTATTTATCTTTCTTTCTGATGGGTTGTCGATTTATTATCCTCTTTGACTCTTCCTTTTTTCGTTTTGATTTCGTGGAGGTTAGTCGATGCACCACCTAATAACTGTCCGGTAATTGCCAACTCGTTACCCGACTAACCAATATCTTATCAAATAGCTAGCTGATTAGTACACTGAAAATCGATAACTGATATCAAATCATTAAGTGTAATTGTCCATCTTATCATTTTTTTAGATAGGTAATTTTTATCATACTCACGTGTCAATTATTTGCACGATAACACAAGCAAATAGGTAATTTAATTTTTTATGTGCAACAGAATAAGATAAATATTCAAACATTTAAAAACTCAGAAACTAAATCACTAACATGGTCATATTCATAATTTTTGAATATTTTTATTTAACTCACAACATATTTTAATAATAATCTTATATGATTTTTAATTTTTTATGATAACTGATTTGAAATGCACGTACAATATATGTGTTGTTAGATTAAGAATATTAAAACATGTGCGATTATCATGTTATATTAAACAAATCATCTAAAGTTCGTCACATGCAATAACAACTAAATAACCTCATTTATATTGTCTTTGACTACCATTATATCTGTGATTTCAAGCAAGTTAATATTATATAGAGAAAAGACATAAAGTCGCTATTAAAGTTGTCCCAAATTTGCAAAACGATACTTAAAGTTTGCAGGTATTTTATTACCCTATTAAACAATTCTGAAATGGTATTATTACATTCAGTTTTTGCCATCTGTCTTGGAGCTCTCTTTAAGAGAGTGAGAAACTCAAAAAACGATTATAAATTTATTTATTTTCGTATTTGACATGCTGAATTTTTTTTCTTTTTCATTTTCTTGCTTTTCTTTCCTCTTTCTTCTTTTTTCTACACAAATCAGCCGCTACAACCATTTTTCCGTCATTTTTAATGTCACCAATTTTGCAGCAACTCTAGTGACCTTTGTTTACTACTATTGCTTCGATTTGTTTTTTCAATTTAAAATTTTATCTAAAAAAATCTACGCATTTCGAACAATTCTTCAAAACCCACTAAATAGAATTTTAGGAATTTAAAAACAAAGAAACATCAAGCTTTTTGAGAAATATATTCAGTCACAATCCACTTGATTTAGATCAAAAATCAAAGATAGAGTTCACATAAAGAAGATTTTGATACTGATTTTTAATTTGAAAAAAAATAATTTGGTATATTGAATTTTCAGTTTTAGTTTTTGGATAGACCGTGATTTGGTAATAGATATGATGAAGATGATGTTGTAGGTGGTGGTAATGGTGGCCACACCAAAGAATTATCGGCGAAGAGAAGAAATTTTCCTCGTTCTTAAATTTTCGCGTCATCTTTCTTCGAAGCAATTAATTAATTTCTCAATTGATAAATATTGATTGAAGAGATACAATCTTTTAAATTTCTAAATAATAAGGCTCATTTATTTGGAGTCAATAACTGAAAATGCTTGCTACATTTTTTTTTGTTTTTACAAAATGATTTATGATGGATGACATTTTTAAAATTATATTAATTTCAATACCTCTTTCCATAATGTATGTTTGATATGATATAGATTGTATTAAAAAATTAATTAATCTTCAGTTATCATTTATCCCTCCTAAGAAAGATATCTCATTCAAGGTTTGTTCATATGCTACATATAAATTGAATGTGTCATGATTTGTGTCTTCACGTGAGAAAAAACTTATTCAACTGAAAAGGAATTGTGAGTCTGTTATTCAAGTGAACATGGATTGAGAACATACATATTATTTCTGATTTTATATATATATAATTTATTTTTTAAATCAACTTTTCATCATATGCTCGTGCAACGCACGTGCAACTAATTTACATCATAACTATGCAATTAAATATTGTTATTCTGATTGTTCATAGGATCAAACGATATCTAATAATTTTTCTTCTTGTGTTTCTGTTCTTTGAAGTAGAACTATTATTTTCTAATATTTTCTCATTCTTAATTTTTCATGTCATCCTTCTCTGAAGCATTAATTAATTTCTTAATTAATAAGCATTGGTTAAATAGTATTTCAAAAAATATTTTTGAGACGACTTTCGAGACAAGGCGCAGTAAATATACACTGAACACATTTTAAACGTGCAGTTCTCTAAGCGTACATTTTTTCTGACAGCATGTACGCCCAGACATAATACGCTTACTATAGGAAAGCTTACGCTATATGAATCTCATTAAAATTACGAGTATTTTAGAGATTTTTATTCCCGCTATATTTATAATTATTTACCCACTTTGTTATATTCTAGATGATTTTCCTTTTCACAACCAATCATCTCTTAGAAATTAAAAAATCCTATGCTTTTAATTTCTAGTAATATACAAATGATTATATATTTTTCAATCCATTTCAATCTTCAAATTTGCAACTCTAAATTTCTAGTATTATAATTGTTTTTATTATTTTACTATTTAATAGTGATGATATTTTGATTTTTCTTTTCTCATATTTTGTAGTATTATAAATCTAATGTTTACTTGATTCAAACTTCAATCTTTTATTTCAAATGATCTTCTTATTTTATTTTAGAAATAACTTTACAGTTATAATATTATTTTAAGGTGTATTTCATATAATATCTCATTTATTAATAATTTTTTAATATTTTTTTATTTCTAGGAATGTTCTATTTTTAACATTATTTTATTAACTATAAAATTGAAAATTTGTCCGATGTACGGTCCGTTTCTGAAGGCTTACGCCTTACCTCATGATGGATAAAACGTCTTGCTTCTTGCCTTTTAAAACACTGATATTAAGTTAATTTACTTTTTAGATACAAATATTTTCATCATATGCCCGTGCAATGCACGCAGCACTAGGTTGCATCTTATCTATGCAGTTAAATAATTGTGATTATGATTGTTCATATAATCAAAATCTATGCAATTAAATAGTTGCTAATTTTTCTTTATTCTTAATTTTTTGTGCCATTTTTTTTTGGAGCAATTAATGGATTTCTCAATCGATAAGTATTAACTGAACGCATAGTAACCTTCAAAGATGACTCTTTGTCCTGTTGACTCGCTTTGGTCACTTCGCCCCTTAAGTGACAAGGGGGTGA
Organism: Capsicum baccatum var. pendulum; assembly: GCA_030864225.1. Lineage (NCBI taxonomy): Eukaryota > Viridiplantae > Streptophyta > Magnoliopsida > Solanales > Solanaceae > Capsicum > Capsicum baccatum. The sequence continues at coordinate 6,700,356 of CM061556.1, forward strand.
GCCGCTCCGAGCAGAAAGCGATAGTGAATCCCGAACTTGTCCACGCTCTTCCAAACCAAACTCAAAAAGCGATAAAAAAGCGAAGCCCTTCCTTCCAATCCAATATTCTAAAGATAGTACGTGTGACCTATGTGGTTTCAGAGTAGCAGCTTTCGGTTGTTTCCAACACTTAAAATTGAGTAGAATGTAAGTGCGACCGGACTCTGAATTCTGCCCCTCCCTGCCTTTGAAGTATCGATATAGAAATCGACTATCTTGCTGACAATTGGCAAAGACCCGCAGTCGTTCGACAAGTAGTTAATGCCCTAAGAGAAATTGCATATTCTTAGTCCAAAATCTCTTAGCAAACTCGATGGTTCCGTTCTCTGATATTATCAATTTTGCTTCCGAGATTGTTACCCCAAGTTTGTCCAGCAGAAAACTATACTGCTCGGCCACTCTTTGTTCTTAAGTAAAGGTTTTCATCTCTCAAATAAAAATAAAATATGTTAATCGTTACTGATACCAAGCAAAGTTGCTTTTCCTTGTTCCAGAGGAGTTGGTATTGGTATAGTCGCATACAACCCCATATTTTTGCCCTTTGGCCGGTAATCACATTAGCCATAAGGTGGTCTATCACCTCGGTTGGGGAGAAAAGATTTTTTGTTGTTATTCTTCATTATAAGCTAATTCTTTGCCCTCTAATAGCAACATGCAACACTTTCAAGAGTAAGTTTTTAGAAGAAAGACGCAAAAATAGGTATCGGTAAAGGAAAAAAACTCATTTTGTGGTTGAGAATCAGTTTGGGTGTTTGTAGTAAGAGGTAACCAAACTGATGTGAGAATTCAGCAAAAAATGGTGTGTTTGCAATGGATTAAATAAGAATCGTGGGGTAATAGGTTGAATTCAAAGTTTAGGTGCCTTTTTGAAAATCTCGGCCAACATCAGGGGGGTAATTATGTATTTACTCTTATAATTATTTACCCACTTTATCATATTTTAGATAATATCTTATTTATTAATTATTTTTTATTTTTTTTATTTCTATGAATTTTCTATTTTTAACCTTATTTTATTAACTATAAAATTGAAAATTTATACGATTTACGCTCCGTGTCTCAACGCTTACGTCTTGCTTCATGGTGGATAAAACGCCTCTCTCCTCATGCCTTTTAAAACACTGATATTAAGTTAATTTACTTTTTAGACACAAATTTTCTCATCATATATGCTCGTGCAACGCACATGCCACTAGTTTGCATCATAACTATGCAATTAATAATTATGATTATGATCTTCTTTTGTTTTTGTGTCTCCATCCTAAATTATCCGTTCCAAATTAAGATGATACATTGATTAAGAAATGTAGACACGTGATTTCGTCCTCTTAAAGTTCAATTTTATTCATTTTTACCCATTTTATGTTATCCTACCGTGTACCCTCACCCATGTGATAATCCCTCCACAAAATGACAAAAATAACAATCCCCTAACTAATTTTGTATTATCCTAGCAACCTACCCAAACAAAAATAGACACCTAACCCTTATCCCTCCAATTAAAAAACAACACCTACCTACCCTATCCTAACAACCCATCCAATTAAAAAACCCCATCACACCCTACTTCCCTACCCCACGTGACCCCACCTACCCTACCCCACTACCCCACCCTCACCTCACAACATATAGACCCTCCTCACATTTTTTACAAAAAAGAACACGGAAGAGAATGCCATTTGGAATCAAAAGAAAAAATAGAGAGCAGTCCATGGTCTTCTTCTTTTCTTCCTCACGACACTCTCACAGAATCCTCCATCGTCACTCATCATAACCGAAGAACACCATCACAAAAATTGCACACGCGGAGAGATTCGAAAGAGACGATCTGGGAACGAAGGAGAGAAACGGAAAGGGGTACTGTTCCAGCGAATTTCGCTTGAGTATGGCCTAAATCCGGTCTTCCTTCGTGGTACTCGCCGTTGTCTGAGATCGCCGGATCTCTGGCGACGTGAAACAGCGACCCCAACCTCAAGTCGATCCAAATTTAAGCCGATAATCAGTTTTTTTTTCCAGTTTTTCCGTTAAAACTCGCCGAATACTACTGCTGTTCAACGGATTCAAACACTGTCGGCTCGAATTTTATTCTTAGCCGTCGGTTTTTTTTTCCGATTTGTCATCAATACCGAGCTCACCATTCTCTTCTTAAGTTAATCGAAAGCTCTTGAGGTCCAATTCTATCTTTTCTCTTTTTAATCTTTACGTAATTATGGATAATTCGTGTGTTTGGTATGTTTGAATCTTTATTGTGGGTTGTTTGTTTTGTCGAATTTGGACGTAAGAACTTGATTGTGGGTTACATATCGAATTGGTTTCATCATGTTGGGATAAATGGGGTGGAATCGAGAAATTGATAAAAATGAGCTAATTTAGATTTATCTTGATTTATTGTTTAATTCGGAATAAGCATGAATCTTGTTGAATTGAATAGGCGAAGTTTAAGTTTGGTTAGGCAAAATTTAGGAATAAGTGTTTTGTTGGATGTTGGAATGTGCGTGTGAATGTTTCTTTCTAGTTTATCGTATCTAATTCAAATGTATTCACTTAGTCGGGGAATGCCCCGAGATCACTTGTATTTATTCACCGGGGAATGCCCCGACGTATCATGTTGGTAAAAAATGATCGTGATGAAGGCCCGCGGCATCGGGTAAGGCATTGGAGCTTAGTCTAGATTTAGTTTAGAATAGGATTTATATTTTTGTATTTTTCTATTTTTGGACTGTATAATTGGACTGGACTTTACATTTTGGATTGTTTTGTTTTATTTGATTATTTTGCGTGCTCTTGTGTGGTTTATACATTTCTTAGTGCCAAAAATAGTCGATACACTCTGCCAAGCGACCGTGATCAAACCACGGGATCGAGGGGTGCCTAACACCTTCCCCTCGGTCAACAGAATTCCTTAGCCGGAATCTCTGTTCGCAAACCAGTATTAAAGAGTCAAAACCATTTTGAAAAAAGATATCCATGGGTGACTCGGCACACCCGATTTATGCCGAGTGATGACTCTGAATTTTGATTGTTAAAAATAATTCTTTTTCGAAACAAATTTTCATCTTTTGTCACTTTAATAATTAAAACCCTTTCGAATATTAATTTATAAACATAAATATTTTTGGAGCACGAAAAAAGGGGTGTGACAGCTCTGGCGACTCTGCTGGGGACAGTATGAGAATTCAAACTTATTTTTGAGGCGTATCGGCTTTGTTTGGCATACGAGTGTATAAGCATTGTTTGTGATTATTGTTGATGTTATTTTCACTTTTGTGCGTTTTCGTGCTCTTTGTTTATAGTATTTATCCTATGTGTTACCGCTTTATATCTGTCATCATGAGTCCACCCCCCGGCCTTCTTTATGCAACAAGTCTGTAGTACACGTGTTTTACACAACCTCTAGTTGAGTCACCCTTATTTTAGGGGGGGAGCCGTCGGTGTTATGGAGTAGGTGGAAAGCAAAGCAGCCACTATCGACCATACGCTTCCCCGAACAGCCTTGTTAGTGAACCACAACGTAGGTCAGCCTTTAGGTCATGCTTATATGCATCATACGGAGACCTAGCAGGACCCACATGGCCTTTTGTAAGAGACTCACCTCTAAAGCATCTCTACATGCTAACTGTTGCATCTTTAAGGGTAACGTGGTCATTTGACGGACTGATTAAAAAAAAATTGTTAGGAGTAAGGTGCGTAGGCAAAAACGAAAAAGAAAAAAAGAAGAGAAAAATATATATAAAAAAAAAATGAAAAAAAATGATTGAGTCGAAAAGAATGAATCAAAAGGAATGTCGTAGTTTATTTTAGAATTCTTTATGGCTTTTGTTCTTCACAATCCAAAAACTCAAAAAGATTTTTTTATGTTTTGCATTTGTCTTCTCAAAATACCGTAAAAGCGAAAAAAAAAGGTTTTGTTTGCCTTTTCTACTTATTTGTCAAAAACAAAAATACCAAAAAGATTTTTTCTCTTCATAATTGGTCGTGTCAGTCTTAGTTAAAGTGTCTAGCTAAAAATCCAAAAGTTTTTTCGTTTGTTTTTGGTAGTGTCTCTTAAGTTAGGGTCAATTTATTAGTTAATCTTTAATTGTCCAATGTGGATGAACTACGCATACCTGATTCCCTTCCCTCGGGCTGGGATATGTAGGCAACCTTCGGGGAGGTCAGTTAATTCTTTGTGTTGGCCTTTGTCTTAGTATTAGCCTAGGTCTCTCGCCCCGTAATCCAAAGTTGTTTGCCAAGTAGATTGATTTCGCTCAGTACTTCTGTTCGGCAAATTGGAGTCATGGATGTGGTCTGTCCTATTGACATATGTTTGCGTCAAAAATCCCAAGGGTTAGGAATCTTCTACTCCTGTAGAATTTTTGAGATAACGTCTTATGTGTTATTACAGAATGGATTTGTCCATCAAGTCTAGAGTTCTGACGGTTGTCAAGGTGCCCAAAAATTTAATCAAATGGTGGGAAATGTTTAACTATGTTGATCAACAAAAACTGATTAAAATATTAGGTGATCTTACGGAACTTCTGCATGTTACCCCTCATCCAAATTTAATAGAGGCTTTGATGACCTTTTGGAATCCAAGTAGTTTGGTGTTCAGGTTTGGGGAATGTGAAATGACTCCTACTTTGGCAGAAATATCCGGTTTGTTGCATTTTCCCTATATCGAGAAGGATATGATCCGAGCATGAAATCATACTGGCGTGAGATTTTTGCAGTCTTGTGGTTTAAAAAGTAGGGGTATTCGTTTGGGTTGTTTAAGTGATTCGTGGGTTTCCTTATACTTTTTGTTCGCTAGATTAGGGCCCTCGGAAGGTTTTGATTGCTTTTGGGATGAATTTTATGTGACTAAGGAGAAGTGGTAGAGAAAGAGCCTTGAAGTCTTCACCCTCGCTTTGTTAGGTACTTTAGTGTTTCTACTAGAAGAAAGACGTATTAATACCCGTTTGCAATCTATGGTGATGGCCCTATTTCATAAGGATCAAAACGACAAGGGCATTAATCAAAAGGGCAGGTTCACTCTCATACCCATGATCTTAACAGAAATATATAAGGCTTTAACCGAAGTGAAGGGAGGAAGGAGATTTTTTGAGGGCAGTAACCTGATGTTGCAGTTATGGATGATAGAGGATTTGCATGCGCCTTCTTTAGTTAGACTAGACGTGTTAGATCGTTGTATTCCCAATCGAGTGAAAGCCATGGACTCCAGGTTGCGTTTGGATAAATTCTCGTTACCCGTGGGAGTCGACGCTTGGATTGAATTTCTTGAGTCAAGAACCAAGGACAACATTTTTTGGACTTATCTGTGGCTTCGACCAAAGATAGTATTGTTGGGTTGTCAGACGCAGCTCCCTTTAGTTATGTTAGGCCTCAATTGCACCAGACCATACAGTCCTTCTAGGGTAATGCGCCAGTTGGGTAGGCTGCAGGACGTGCCACCAGCAGTGGATCTTCTGAAGGATGTTGAGTACTTTAAGGACCAAGCCTTAGGTGAGAGCAAGTACGAGCAGTTTTGGAAGCATGCAACAAAGCTAGGTGTGGACACACTCAAAGAAAGTTTGGATAATCCGGGGTACACTCAGGGATATGGGGTCTGGCTTCAATCTATCCCTCGGGGTATTAGTCAACCCTTACCAGCGCAGCTTAGAGGGAGAATATAGGAAGAATGCATAGTAGACGACCATCAGGATGAAAGTATAGGGTCCAAAGTGGAAACACTGAGAGTTCAGTTAGCAGATTTGTTCAAGACGGTAGAAAGGTGTAAGAATAATCTTTCCAAGTGCACTCCTCATGAGGCAGGAATACGGGCCCTAAGCTTCTTCCCCAATATCAGGGTGTCTTTACAGGATATGCTACAAAGTTTAAATGGGAAAAAGAGAACTTCACAGGCAGGTCCATCTCAGCCAGGGTCATCACGCAGAGCACCAGTTTAAAAGAGCATTTCTTATCTTTATTCAGTTTGAGTCTTTTATGAGTCTGTCATGGTAAGGTGGTGTCTGCTTTAAGTCGAAGTCAAGTTGTTTTTGGTATTAGGGTCTTTATTAGTAATTTCACCTATGTCGTCTTAGGGGTCTAGAATGTTGTTTCGTGTTTGTTGTTTAGTTTTAAAGTGGTCCCAAACTTTTTGTACATTTTTGTTGTTTCCTTTCTTCAAAATGTTATGATGTTATCATCTTTCTTTTGTTAGTTTATTTTTGTTTTCGAAAAAAAAAAAGTGTGGGTGATGTTTATGCACATGTTGTCCGAACTACGCTAGATCTGATTCATGTACAACATGATACGTAGGCAACCTACTTTTGGGTTCGATCTAATTATTTTGTTTCGTTGTTTTTCATTATTTTTCCTCTTTTAAAGAAAAACAAAAGCCATAAAGAATGATAAAATAAAGGTAGATAACGAGAGAAAAGAAAAGAACAGAGATGGATACAAAAAAAAATATAATAATAATATAATAATAATAATTGTAGATAAAAAAATAAGTGTAGACAAAAATTAGGATGATGTTAAAATGACCTCGCTACCCTCAAAAGCTGGTAGAAATGAACATGAATTTAGGACAATTTTACCAATGTGATTCCCATGCTTGTTGTGTGCCCTAATCCTAACGGATGTCGTCTTTGATGAGCATGTTTTGAAAGATAACAGTGGTAGGTTTGCAGCACTCTGTCTAATCACCCATACTTCACTAGATCCAAAGCAAAGCTCGCCATGGCTAGCAGGGAGATTGGAAATTCGCTCATTGACTCAGACGAGGATCACAGGGAAGAAAGTTCTGAACACAATGATGAGGTAGTAAGGCTCAGGAAACAATTGATAGATTTACATCGGGCATGGGCCAGCGGAATGCCTCCTCCTCCGCTCCCTGAAGGTCTTGGGAATATCTCTAACTGCCCATTGCTCTCTCAAGCGCAATTCTCTGCTCCTACTGAGTCACTTGCGCACGCGCCAGGATTCACTCCACGACATTATTATCCTAGCAGTTCTGGTGTGCCTATGGCAGCTCCCCAATCAAGACCAGCTGCTCAGCCAGCGCCACCGCTCACACCGGTATTCGTGGCTCCGCCACCACATGAAACTCCCATATATGTTGTGCATCCCACAATAAGGCTTCCTAGGTCTGCCAGTGAGCCAGTACTGAAGGTTTCAGATAGTCAGTATTACGCCCCGGAGCCTACTTTGCAAATGAATGAACCGTATGGGTACACTCAGTCGCCTGCATTTCCATTTGATACGAAGAAACCGATCGCAACAGAGGAACATGATATCATAGCCCGAAAATTGAAAAGTTTAGAATAGGCTATGAGGAATTTCCAAGGGATCGGAGATTATAGGAGTGTTTCCTATAAAGATCTTTGCATATTCCCAGACATCAACCTTCCCCTCGGTTTTAAGATGCCTAAGTTCGAGAAGTATGCAGAACACGGTGATTCCGTTGCACACTTGAGACGTTATTGCAACCAGTTGAGGGCTGTAGGAGGAAAGGAAGAACTGCTCATGGCCTTCTTTGGCGAGAGTCTTTTTGATCTGGCCTCAGAATTTTATCGATTGAGATATCGATAAATGGAACAGCTGGGATGATTTGGCTTTTGAATTTGTTCAACATTTTCAGTATAACATCGACCTGATTTCGGACGAAAAATCCTTGGTCAACATGAAGAAAAAGAGCACTGAAGGATTTAGGGAATACGCGATAAGGTGGCATGAACATGCCGCCAGGGTAAAGCCTCCAATGAAAGAAAGTAAGTTGGTAGAAGTTTTCATTCAGGCGCAGGATGAGGCCTTTTTTCAACATTTACTTCCGGCAATGGGAAAGTCTTTTATGGAAGTCCTCAAAATGGGGGAGATGATAGAGGACGGAATTAAAACCGGCCGAATAGTGAGTTTTGCCGCATTAAAAGCCCCCACACAAGCGATTCAAGGTGGATCTGGCGCATTTGGAGGTAAAAAGAAGAAAGAGGACGTGGCGACTATCGTAGCTAGACCCATTCCTATCCCAAAAGATCACCTCGCCCCTATCCCCAATCCCAAGCCCAAGTCTACGCCCAAGCTCTATATATTCCTCCCCACCATTACTACTGTAACACCCCGTACTTAATTACGTGCATTAGCCATGGTTATATGTGTTGGAGTATATGTATTGATCCTAAGTTAGGTATATATGAGTTTAAGTATGAGTATTGATCATTTTGAGATGGTTTCAAGTGTATAGTTTGATTATATGTGTATAGGAATCGACTTTATTTATACCGGAATTTGTCCGTCGATGGTTCCATACGAAGGTTATTGAATAAGCTTTCCAACGATATAAAGATTTCCAAAAATGGATAAGTTTCGGATATAATCGAGCATGTTCAAAACTATAAAACGGCGGTCGGGATAATTGTGAACAGTAAATGTGCAGGAAAATTTCCTGCACACAAACTACTGAGGCCTGCCAGTTTTTTGGGTCAACTTTGAACGATCATAACTCCCTCACTATAATGAATTGGGAGATCTGCGACCTATCAAAAGAAAGATCTTTGTGTCTTCTTTCCAATGCAATTAGTTTCATCCAAATCCAACATCTGAGTAAGGAGTTATACTCGTTTTACTTCAGCCTCTCAAAATAGATTTTTAGGGTTAACTTCAAACGATCATAACTCCTTGTACAGGACTAACTGGGTGCCTACTTTATATGAAATGAAAGCCCTTTGAATTATCTTTCCAACGATACCAATTTCACCCAATTCCGATATCGGAGCAAAGAGTTATGGCCGATTTACTTTAGCCTGTCAAAACAGTCCACCATGGATAGATTCGGATTTACTTAAATTTTTAAGGGCAATATGGTCATTTTCCATCACCTCATGGACGAAAATTGGTCATTCTATACATATAATTAGTCTCATATCCATCAATTATCATCAAATTATTGAAAATAAGAAACCCTAGCCTAATTTCAACTCCAATTATCTTGTGATTCAACCATAGAAAATCCAAATTTATTTCGTAGTTGTGTTCACCATGTCGAGGGCTTCGAGAAGCACCCCTTATTTGGGCCAACAGGACTTCGAAATCAAAAGGGCCATTTTATGGTAAGGATGTAAATTATGTTGGTGTTATTTATATGGATATGTATATATATGCATGTGAGCATAAGAAGTATGTTATTTGATTGTTGTTGAAAGATGATTGGAAAAAATGTTGGATCATTCTTGTGCATGGTTGGATTATGTTGAATTGTGAAGGGATTTGGTGTGATGATGTGGTATTGAAATGATTATATATATATATACACATAAACCTATTGTTCAAGTTGGTTTTTGGAATGCTTTGCAAATATTGGTTGTATGGAATTATGGAAGAGAATTGTGGCGTTGGGTTGCTAATACTAGATGCCAAATATTTCATTGTAGATAAGTGATTTGTAAAGGCGGGAAGTTGTGTTGACTTGGTATCGGAATCTACAATGACGTATGTAAAGCATACTCTAACGATGTTCTTTGGCATGAAAACACCAATGTTCCATCAAGTAAGATTTCGAGGTTGTCCAAAAACATGTATTGTTCTACATTACCAATGAAGTGTTGCCCAAATTTTTGGTGACATGTAAGTGAAAGTACAGTATTTGAACGGGTTCTTCCGGGCCTTCTCGGCTTCGGGTGCCAGTCCGGCCCGATGGGATTTTGGGCCGTGACAACTACCCTCCACAAAACCCTTTATATTTTATTCCATCACCCCAGTACCCAGTATATAGCGTGTAACCATATGCCCAAACCCCTTCTTACCTGCAGTGGCGCGCGCAAACTCTACAAAATCGCCCATTCGCTCCACCAAATTACCAAAACCCCTCCAGAACCAGTTTTCAGCCTAGGCCCAAGTATAAAAAAGAGAAGGCGGTCAAAAATCAATTCACACCTCTTGGGGAGTCATATGCTAGCTTTTTTGATAGGTTGAGAAAGTTGAAGGTTTTGAGTCCAATTCAAGGAAGGCTTTCAAATCCACCGCCGAGGAATCTCGATTGTTCTTTAAGGTGTGCGTACTGTTCTGATATGCCAGGCCATGATATCGAGAAATGCTGGCATTTAAAGAGAGTTGTCCAAGATTTAATTGACACAAATCAGATGTTGGTCCAGGCCCCGGAGGGTCCAAACATTAACCAGAATCCACTGCCAACCTATGCTGAAGCCAATATGTTAGAATTGATATATGATGAGAAAGAGACTTCGAGGGTTTATAAGCCTATTGTCAAGATACGGACCATTGAGGAGAAATCGATGAATGTAGCAGAGTCTTTGAACGCATTGTCAGTGAACCGGGAAGGAATGAGAGAAGATAAAGCCCAAGAAAGTACAAAGAAACCCCTGATCACAGTACAAGGTGCCAAAAGGTATGTTGATTTATGTCAGGATAAACCTAAGTTGACAGTGGTGGGAGCTCTGAGTCAGCCCATCTTGATGGTGAAAGGAGCACTGGCAGCGCCTATTGTCCTCAAACCTGTGACCCAACCTTCGATAGTTGATACAAAAAGGGTTCCCTAGAATTATGGTCGGACTATGATGACCTATCACGGGAAAGAAGTAGTGAAAAATGTAGATGAGGTAGGGGTTTGACAAGGTCAGGAAGATGCTTCATCCCTGAAAGCTTAAGAAAGTCCAAGCCAACGGTGAGTGGACCGTCTTCTATCAAAAATCCTATCACCGAAGAAGAAGCCGAAGAATTTTTGAAAAAGATGAAATTGCCAGAGTATTCAATATTAGACCAGTTGAAGAAAACTCCTGCTCAAATTTCCCTTTTATCTTTGTTGTTGCACTCCAAGGAGCATCGTGATGTTTTACTGAAGGTATTAAATGAAATATATGTTCCAAGGGAGATTACAATCAACCAACTTAAGAAAATGGTTGGAAAAATCTTTGAGGTTAATCGGATCAGCTTTTCTGACGATGAATTGCCTGTTGAAGGTACAGGGCATAATCGGGGCCTTTACATTACAGTGAAGTGTAAAGATTTATACGTCACTCATGTTATGATTGATGGAGGTTCAGGTGAAAATATTTGCCCTATTTCTACTTTGCAAAAGTTGAATATTGGTGCTGACAGGATCAGGCCCAACAATGTATGTGTTAGGGCTTTCGATGGTGCAAAATCAAATTCCATTGGCGAAATAGAACTAATGTTGACCATAGGGCCTGTTGAGTTCGCCATAGAGTTTCAAGTATTGAATGTAGACTCCTCTTACAATCTGTTGGTGGGAAGGCATCCATAAGGCCAAGGCGGTTGCATCTACACTGCACCAAATGATTAAGTTTGAGCATGACAGGCAAGAAGTAGCTATTCATGGTGAAGGAGATTTGTCAGCCTACGAAGATTCTCCCTTGTCTCATATTGAAGCAAATAACGTAGAGGAGACATTCGTCTATCAAATTTTTGATACAGTGCCAGTGAATTGTATCCTTGAATGGCAGGCTATACCGGGATTGCAATTGTATTCTGCTTCTATCATGATGGTGAGTGAACTTTGGAAATACGGATTTGAGCCAGGAAAGGGTTTGGGAGCGTCTCTGCACGGTATAGTTCATCCCATATGTACGAGTGAGAATGTGGGCACGTTTGGTCTGGGATTTGAGCCTACAGCTGAAAATCTGAAGAAAGCTAAGGGAAGGAAAAAGGAAACATGGTCACTCCCTCGCCCAATGCCACTACTCAGTGAATCATTTGTTAAGAACGGTGTCACGAAGCATGTGGAATTTGAAGTTGAATTGGTTGGTGACTTCCAGAACCTTTTTATTGAAGTTGATATGGTCGAAGCAGGAGAAGGTACCGGTATGGCAGATGTGCAATTCATAGGTCCAGCTGTCCGGCTCAATAATTGGGAAGTCACTCCTCTCCCCGTCAGGAGGGAGTTTTGGTAGCTTATTTTGTTTTTCTTTCTATTTATTCGAGTTATTTTAGGGTTTTAATTCGGATTTTTATTTGTTTATGTTATGTTGGCATCTATGTTTAAACCCTTCTATCTTTTATTTAATGAAATGCAATGTCCCTTTTGTTTCATGTCTAATATATTTTGTTTTTATTTTTTACACAGTTCTCTTTATGCTGATTCTAATGACATGACATGCATGCGGAATTTTTATCCAGACCTTAAAATCCAAACTAATCAATATGTAATGAAGCAGGATGGGGAATATGATGAAGAAGAAGTACTAGAAGAAATAAGTAAAGAGTTGGAACAGTTTGAAGACAAACCGAATCCTAATTTGAATGAGACTGAGACAATAAATCTAGGGGATCAAGAAGATGTTAGGGAAACTAAAATCAGTGTACATGTTTTGCCACAGCTAAAAGATGGAATAATTCAAGCATTAATTGATTATAAGGATGTTTTTGCATGGTCTTATGATGATATGCCTGGTTTAAGCACTGAATTAATGACTCACAAATTGCCAACTGATCCCGCGTTCTCTCCTGTCAAACAGAAGATAAGGAAGTTTAAAATGGATGTAAGTATTAAAATTAAAGAGGAAATCATGAAACAACTGGAAGCCAAAGTAATTCGAGTAGCTCGCTATCCCATGTGGTTATCCAATGTTGTTCCCGTACCAAAGAAAGATGGCAAAATTCGAGTGTGTGTTGATTACCGTGATTTGAACAGAGCAAGTACGAAAGATGATTTTCCACTGCCGAACATCCACATTTTGTTAGACAACTGTGTTAAACATGAGGTTGCCTCTTTCGTGGATTGCTATGCCGAATATCACCAGATCATTATGGATGATAAAGACGCAGAGAAGGCATCTTTTATCACACCATGGGGAACTTATTGTTATCGAGTGATGTCGTTCGGTTTGAAGAATGCTGGAGCAACGTACATGAGAGCCATGACCACTATGTTTCATGATATGATGCATAAGGAGATTGAGGTCTACGTGGACGATGTGATTATTAAGCCAAAAAGTCAGGCCGACCATGTTAAGGATTTAAGAAAGTTCTTTGAAAGGCTTCGCAGGTATAATCTCAAAATCAACCCGGCAAAATATGTATTTAGAGTTCCATCTGGAAAGCTGTTGGGGTTTGTAGTCTGCCGTTGGGGAATTGAATTGGATCCCTCAAAAATCAAAGTCATTCAGGATTTGCCCCTGCCCAAGAATAGAACGAAGGTGATGAGTTTGATTGGTAGACTAAACTACATTAGCAGGTTTATTGCTCAACTCACAACTACTTGTGAGCCCATATTCAAGTTGTTGAAAAAGAGTGTTGCGGTAAAATGGACTGAAGAATGTCAGGAAGCGTTCGATCGAATCAAAAGATATTTGTCAAATCCGCCCGTGCTGGTACCCCCGGATCCTGGTAGGCCTTTGATCTTATATTTATCAGTCATGGACAATTCTTTCGGTTGTGTCCTGGGTCAACATGATGTCACAGGCAAAAAAGAGCAGGCTATTTATTATCTTAGCAAGAAGTTCACCGCATATGAGGCCAGGTATACTCTTCTTGAAAGGACGTGTTGTGGCCTAACTTGGGTAGCACAGAATTTGAAGCATTATCTCTCATCCTATACTACTTATCTCATCTCCTGCATGGATCCTTTGAAGTATATCTTTCAGAAGCCTATGCTGACGGGTTGATTGGCAAAGTGGCAAATATTGCTTACCGAGTTCGACATTCTATATGTGACTCGAACGGCCATGAAAGACCAAGCCTTGGCAGATCATCTTGCTGAGAATCCCATCGATGAAGAGTACGAGCCATTAAAGACATATTTTCCTGATGAAAAAGTGTCATGTGTCGATGAAGTCGTTATATATGTTGATCCTGGTTGGAGGTTATTTTTGTATGGAGCTGTCAATATGAAAGGAGTCGGAATAGGTGCGGTTCTTATCTCTGAATAGGGACAACATTTCCCGGTAACAGCACAACTTCGATTCTACTGTACTAACAATATGGCAGAGTATGAAGCCTGCATTCTTGGTTTGAGTTTAACTGTTGATATGAGAGTCCAAGAATTATTGGTGTTGGGAGATTCGGATTTGCTCGTCCATCAAATTCAAGGCTATTGGGAGACGCGAGATTTGAGGCTCATCCGTATTGACAATGCTTGCAGGAGCTATGTCAACGGTTTGTGTTAGTAAAATTTAGGAATATTCCAAGGATTGATAATGAAATTGCTGATGCTTTAGCCACTCTGTCTTCAATGCTCCAACATCCTGACAAAGCCTACATCGATCCAATGCATATACAGAGTTGTGATCAGCATGCTTACTGTAATGCGGTTGAAGAAGAGCTCGATAGAGAACCCTGGTTCTTGGATATCAAGCAATACATTCAGTTAGGAGAATACCCAGCATATGCCACCAACGATCAAAAAAGGATTATTAGGCATTTGGCTAGTGGATTTTTCTTAAGTGGGGGAATCTTGTATAAGAAAACCCCAGATCTGGGACTTTTGAGGTGTGTAGATGCAACAGAAGCCTCGGCAATCATGGTTGAAATACACTCTGGAGTATGCGGGTCGCACATGAACGGTCATGTCTTGTCAAAGAAGATTCTTCGAGCGGGTTATTACTGGCTTACTATGGAAAGAGATTCTATTCAATTTATTTGAAAGTGCCATCAATGTCAGGTACACGGTGATCTGATACGTTCTCCTCCTGTTGAGTTGCATGCAATGGCCGTTCGTGGCTTAGGGAATGGATGTGATTGGACCAATCGAGCTGAAGGCATCAAATGGACATAGGTTCATTTTGGTAGCCATTGGCTACTTCACAAAGTGGGTAGAAGTAGTAACTTTCAAGTCAGTGACAAAGAAGGCTGTGGTGGACTTTGTTCATGCCAATATCATTTGTAGATTTGAAATTCCTAAGATGATTATTACAGACAATGTTGCCAATCTCAATAGTCATTTGATGCAAGAAGTATGTCAACAGTTTAAGATCGCACATCGAAATTCTACTCCAAATCGCCCAAAGGCCAATGGTGCTGTAGAAGCCGCTAATAAGAATATAAAAAAAATACTGCAAAAAATGGTACAAGGGTCTAGACAGTGGCATGAAAAGTTGCCATTTGCATTGCTAGGTTATCGTACCACTGTTCGCACTTCAATAGGGGCAGCTCCATATTTATTGGTGTATGGGACAGAAACAGTCATCCCTGTAGAAGTTAAAATTCCCTCTACTCGAGTCATTGTAGAAGCAGAGATTGATGATGATGAATGGGTAAAAACCCGACTGGAACATTTGAGTTTGATTGAGGAAAAAAGGCTAACGTTTGTGTGCCATAGCCAGTTGTATCAGAGGAGGATGGCTCGAGCGTATAACAAAAGGGTCCATACCAAGAATTTTGAAGTTGGTCAGTTGGTATTGAGATGTATCCTTCCTCACCAGGTTGAAGCGAAAGGCAAGTTCTCCCCTAATTGGCAAGGTCCCTTCGTTGTGAAGAAAGTGTTACCCAATTGAGCCCTATATTTGACAGATATTGAAGGCAAAATGGCAGAAATGGATATCAATGTTGATACGGTCAAAAGATACTATGTATGATATTTGATCCTTTGTTGATTTTATTGCATGTTTAGTACTTGCAATTTCTGAAGATTGATATGATGAAGGCATTTTATTCTTCTATCCAAACATTGTGTCATTCTTTGTTTACCCGTTTGAGCTTCGTTTTAATTTTCTTTCATATCCCTCTTTTGGAATCAAAATGGAGTCAAAGATAAATGTCGAAGAAATAAGAATAAAAGAAAGAGTTCGAGAATTAAAAAAAATATATATATATAATAAAAAAAAAAAAAAAAATATCAAAATCAAATCAAAACAAAAAAACAAGCTGATGGAACTACGTGCGACCTGATTCTCCTCTCTCGGGAGTGAGATACGTAGGCTGCCCTATTTTGGGCTCGGTCCAACCAAATAAAAATTTAAGAGTCACCCAGTCAACAAAAACTGGGGCATGAGTTAACATGTTGTTTGAGTCGATTCCAAAAGTTGTAAGTCCCACCCCCACTTCAAGTATCGTTTGAGCCTCTTACCATCTTTTCTAACCTTAACCAAAAGCCAAGTTACAACCAAAGAAAGTCCTTCAGATCAATTTGTGATAATGTTAAGGCTAAGCATACAATGGATATGATGATACATTGTGAGGTACCACTTGTCTCCCTCAGCATAAGAAATCAGGAAAGAAATACAAAAATGAGAGAGTTTTATTGGTGAAAACCCCCATGGGCATCATAAGGCGATGGTGAGTTGAGAGAAATGAAAATGAGAGAGTCTTATTAGTGAAAACCCTTGCAGGCACCATAAGGCGATGGTGAGTGGAGAGAAATAAAAATGAGAGAGTCTTATTGGTGAAAACTCTCACGGGCACCGTAAGGCAATGGAGAGTTCAAGAGAAAAGTGAAAAGTGAAAAGAAAGAGATTTGTTGGCGAAAGTCTTTTAAGATGTCGTCAATCGAATGTGATATATGAGTCCAATGGATTTGAAAAAATGGCTCAGCAGCAAAGGCACGAACTCAACAACAAATGGGGAGTTTGGATAAGAAGATCAGGCAGCTCAATCCAAAATGCATGCCATACTCATTGGAAGTTGGTTGTCGTATTCAGATAAGTTTTCTTTTTGAATATGGGACATTGCCCTTTTCTTTCATTTACATATTCATGCTTTCTGTCTTTTAATGTCATTTATCAAAATAAAAGTCATCATCATTTCCTTACATTTTAAGTCAAGTCTGTGTCAAAACAAGTGAGAAAGGATTTCAAAATTTACTACTAGTCTTTCCAATTATACGAGGAAAAGCCAAGGAACGGCACAAGAAAGAAATATGATCGTAATTGAACATGAAACAAAGGAAGTCTATCAACTGACAGGCTGTTGGATTCATGAAATCTACCTTGATATCTATTAAGATTCGAAGCATCCGTCTTTTACTCAGACTAGGAGTAAATTTCCCCTATAAATAGAGGGGTTTTGTTCATTGTATTTACAATCATATAATCTCTCATCCTCAAGAGAAGAAATAACAATTACTCTCTCTATTCTCTCTACTCTTCTTCTTTGTTCTTTATTATTTTATAACACGTGATTAGCATGAGACTCTGACATACAAGGTGAGATTATAAATCTGAAGGATTTCAAAGTTAGTAATTCTTTATGTTATCTTTCTTTTGCTACTATTAATATAATTATTATTGAATTTGAGGAAAAATAATTGGTTTAGAACCATTTATATTTTAAATTTATTCCTTAAAAATAATATTATCAAAAAGGATGATAATATGTTGGGTTCAAGTCCCATCGATTCATGCCTAAGACGTCTTTATATGGATAAGATGTTGAGTTTGAATCTCAATACACCATATTGATGATATTATGATGGCTAAGGCAAAATAATGGGTGTTTAATGAAAAGTCATGAAATTCGACCCATTAAATATGCTCCATTCCATGAAGTGAATGTGGTAGCAATATATGATAAGTCTGAAATATGACAACTTACTTCATTCTTGAGGTGTATTTGGTAGCAGTGCATAATATATCTGAAAGAAGACAAGTGATTAAATGCATGAATATACGCGTGGAGGGACAATATGATCATCAAAAGTGATGATATTTTCACACACTTATATGATTATAAGATATACTATAGAAGAATTCTCTACGTCATATGTATGCCTCGATTTGCTTCTGAAGTAGCAAAATCTTGAACGAGGTTATAAGCTATCATAATTTGATAGGCTTAAGGCACGATTATATTCAATTCCTGGGGAATGAGAAACTTATTAATGCAAACGTGCACTTGATTTTTTATTGTATCACAACTCACCTCCGAAAGAGATTGAATAATTTTGAAATCTACTTCTGAAGTAGTAAATCTGAAATTTATTCATATAATAGTAAATCTGAAATTTACTAAAGCAAAAACACATATCATGGTAAACTTGGAATTTACTAGATTAAAAGTTCATAAGTTGACATGAACGATTGTGATATCCCGAAGATGTGCATACTGAGTATTGAACATAATTGAAAAATTAGAAAATTCTTCATGAACTTTAATGTTGCTTGTTCTTATGATAAGTTGGTTGGACCAACTAATTTTGGGATTGGATCCCTCAAAATCTGAAAAGAATAAAAGGTGAATAAGGGCCCGTTCACCTATCATGTGATATGTTGAAAAGATGCATCAATAAGATGATCACATGTACATTCATGGTCAGCCTACGTTTGAAATTCATAAAGTTACTTGTTCAACATAAATTGAGCATAATTTTCAGATTGTGTAATCAAGATAATTCATCTTAATGGTGATGGTTTAGCATTGAATGTCTTCGATAAATATCTAAACAATTGTTAATGAGAACAAAACTTAATGTATTGGTCGATATATTGCAATAACATTTGTATGCATTAGACCAATAAATTATGATTATTTCTTCCCTCTCAATTGGTTCAAGGTTGAAAACCAATTATTTCATCTAATAATTTTGTGCGGTATATGATTAATGAATATACCATAATGCACAACGATGGATTCCTCAAAGAAATAGAGGATGTATGTTAGTTTTCTAACATAAGGGGGAGATTATAAGCGCTATGAAATATGTTAGGAATTATCACCAAATCCTCATCAAAAAGATAATTCAAGTCAAATGCCGAAAGCATCTCATATTAAGTGCAAGTGCTCTTATTTTGTGTTCCTAAAGGACAAAGTCTATGCATGCATGAAGCGTGGTAGACTAATCGGTTCTAAATGAAATAGTTCTTTAAAAATAAGGAGCAAACAATCATAATAAGAAGGCAATGAACTCTTAAAGAGCCTACGCATAACACTTCATGAAACCTTATGTAAGGTTCATGAGCCTAAAAATAATGAAGTGATGAGATCTCAAAATATTATGCCGCATTGTGAACCGATACGAAATGATATATCATCAATATATTTGACACAATATTGGCGTAATATTGTGAAAGATTACGAGGATCTAAATTCTAGGTTTATTTAAGTATGCTGACGTAGAAATATTTATCAACTGACATGAAAGGATGCATCTTGGTAAGTATAAAACTTATTTGATTTGCAGTCCAGATATTTGAAAATGTCACTCATGAAATGTTGAATATTGTCACTTGACAAAACTTATGTGAAAACTTTCAAGGATTCAAACTGCTTGAAGCATATAAAAGTTTCTGGAAAGCATATAAAAGCTTATTGCTTGAACATCATTGGAACTCTTGGAGAGTTTTCAAAGCAATAGATTATTTGCTGAAACTCGAAATATATTGATGTTGGGCGTATTTATGCGTCTAAGCACCATAATTTACCCATGTTTTAGCTAAGTTTTGAGGATAAAATATATAATTCCTGCACTTTTAGTCCATTTTCCTTTAAGTGAGCTGACCTATGTGATTAACATATTTTTCAGGTACTAATGATGAAGATTTCAGCACTTTATGGACCTGTGGGCAGCAAAGGAAAACTTCACATAAGTGGGAAGGCAGCTTTTGGACTGAATGTGATGCATGGGAACTTTTTCCCGGGCAAACTCAGTATTTTTAAATACTTAAGGATGCAGTAGCAACATAGTGGACAAGGATGTTATTAAAAAACCTTATTGCTGAATTTTTCAGCATTATTATTCATTATTCAGTTTTCAGATTCTGTAATTGTCTTAGAACAGAGAAAACGGCTTACGTGAGGCACGGAGAGAGAAAAAGATGTCATCCTCTTATTGACGCTAAATCATCCCCATCGTGAAGATTGTTCTAGTTTTGGTATGATGATGATGTCTACTTTGATTCCCGTTGTATCCATGAGTAGCTAAACTTATCTGTTAGGGTTATGGAAGCCTTGTAAAATACTATCTATTGCTATGAGTTTGTGAATTCTTGATGTGTTATGCTACTTATATCATTACTCTCTTCGTTTTGATTGAATTCTCATGGTTGCAAACATAGAGAATACGTCATTATAGCATTAACTTGTTCAAGAGAAAAGTTACATGTTTGGAAAAGAGAGTGTGACAAGAAAATAGGGTTTCCAACCCCTATTTACACGTTAATGCCTTAACCGGATTAACTGCTTGGAGAATTCGTACCATTTGTTACACACTTTAGGTTCGAGAGAACTAAGGTGAAATAATCCTTGATGGTTGAAAAACACTTGGATTTAGAATTAGAATACGACTCTCTATAAGTGCATGCATGTCTAAATTCCGCATTACTCATAGTCAATAGAGAAGTAGCAACTACAAGGTGGATATAACCCTAACTTATCATTCTCTATGATTAAATCTTACTACACAAATCATTCCATCGTTACTTTGATAATATTAGTTCACGCTTAAACCAAACCCCCCCTTTCCTTGGAATTTTCGACCAACAGTTTACTAATAATTGCAACACTTAATGACCAGAGTATTCCCTGTGGGATTCGACACCCAACCCAGTTGGGTTCTATATTTGACAGCAACCGCTTACACTTTCTAACGAGAGCTGTAATTTGGGCGTATCAAATTTTGGCACCGTTGCCGGGGAATATGGTTGTCAACTAAGTTTGTAATAGTTAATAGACCCTTTGGTCAAAGATTCTCAAATTTTACTTTTAGTTGTTGTTTTTGTTTTATTCAGGTTCGATTGAGTGTATTCCAAATACTCGAAGCTCTGGTCAACCGTTATTACCTATAAATCCTGAACCACATCTTATTGGCAGAATGGATACGCAACGAAACCTTGAACGGATGGCTACTCAACAGGAGCAGGCTAGATTAGCTGCATTGGCAGCTGCTCAAGTGCATCAACAGAATATTGATAACCCAGGTCGGGCAACAAATCTGGATGATGAGGACCTGGGTGATGATGAGTTACTAAATCCAAGGCGTGCAGATGAGGTGGCAGCGCCTGTGAACAGGAGAGATCATCAAGCTAGAATAAGACCAGAACGCCGAGCTGTGCAGGTTCCTTTTGATGATGATGATGATGATTTGGATGGGGCTGGTGCCACAGGGGCTATTATTCCTCCGCCCTTGTCACCCGAAGCCAAGTTCAATATCACTAGCACCATGATCCAGCTATTTCAACTCAAAGGGTTATTTGGTGGACTTGCAGGTGATGATCCGAATATACATCTGATTAATTTTATATCAACATGCAAGTCGTTTGACAATCCAGGAGTTGGACAGAATATAATCCAGCTGCGCTTATTCCCATTGTCTCTATCTGGAGAGGCAACTCTATGATTAAACGGGCTAACTCCTGATTCTATTACTAATTGGAGGCAACTGAAAGACCCTTTCCTAGAAAGATTCTTTCCGCCATCCAAGAGAGCATAATTAAGAGATGAGATAAGCAATTTTCGACAGCTTCCAACTGAAGTTCTCCACGAAACATGGGAGAGGTTCAAGAAGAAGCTTATGCGGTGCCCAAACCATCAGATGACCAATATTCACTAGATGGAAATATTATATAGGGCTTTGAACTCGGTGACAAAGCCAGTGGTTGATAATGCTGCAGGTGGGTCGTTCATGGACCTTACTTTTATTGAGGCAGGTGATATGCTGGATCGTATGACAAAGCAGAGTAGAACTTGGCATACTAGGGATTCTGAGGTAGCAAGCTCTACTGTATCTACTGGCATGACAGCAGAACAGAGGCGAAGAGAAGAGGAACATGACCAGGATATGGCTCATATGAAAATGCAGATGGACCTTCTTACCAAGCATTTATTATCAGGAAAGACAGAAAAGGTCAAAGTTGTTGTATCACAGGGAAGAGATGACTCTAATTCTGAGGAGGAAGCTAATTACTTGAATAATTAGGGGGGTTTCCGAGGCAATGCCCAAGGAAACCAAGGTCGGAATTATTATGAAAAATTCGGATACAAGGACCGCGATCAAGGGAGTTGGAAGAATAAGACTGACAGGAGTGGTTTGTATGTTCCTCCTGGAAGTCGTGAAGCTGCTGCATCTGGTTCTGGAAAGATGTCCATGGAGGACATGATGGCTAAGCTGTTGAAAGGAGTGGAAGCAACCAACACGGGATTAGCTGAGGTAAAAAATGATTTTTCCACAATGAAGCAATTGGTTGACTCGTATTCCACTTCAATAAAATAGTTGGAACAACAAATGAGTCAACTATCGGTGGCATTCAATCAACGAAAAGTTGCTACTTTACCTAGTGACACCGTGCAAAATCCAAGGAGAGATAGATCATGTTTGGCTATTACCACCAGGAGTGGTAAGGTGCTGGAAAATCCATCCAAGGGCAAGCCTGTAGTTTATAATATAGAAGAGAATGTTATTGAAGCAGATTGTGATGATTCTGTAGAAGCTGAAAATCAGAATGAGAACGTTCATGATACTACACCTAGATATCAGCAGTCTGAAAAGATTGATAAAGGGAAGCAAAATAAAAAGGAAGTGGTGGAGAAAACTCTTCCAAACCCACCACCACTTTTTCCTCAGAGACTGAAGAAGAAGGCTGATGACACCAGGTTCAGTAAATTCATGACCATGTTGAAGCAGCTAACTATTAATGTGCCTTTGGTGGAGGCACTGGAGCAGATGCCCGGGTACTCCAAATTCATGAAGGACCTGTTGACGAAGAAAAGGGCAGCAAGCTATGAACTGATAGATAATGTTCATCATTGAGGTGCAATTACCACGAGGTCTTTAGTACAAAAAAAGGCAGATCCTGGTGCTTTTACTATTCCTTGCACGGTTGGATCTTTAGATTTCGCTAAGGCGTGCGATTTGAGGGCTAGCATTAATTTGATGCCACTAGCCATTTATAGACAGTTGGGGTTGGGCGATCCTACACCAACCAACGTGCGGCTTATAATGGCAGATAGGTCGGTAAAACGACCTGTTGGTATCTTGTATGATGTATTAGTAAAGGTTTCTATCTTTATTTTTCCTGTAGACTTTGTTATTTTGGACTGCGAGGTGGATTTTGAGGTGCCCATAATCTTGGGTCGACCTTTCATCATAATAGGAAGTGTGCTTATTGATTTACGAGCAAATGCGCTTTTATTTCAGATGAATGACGAAGTGGTACGTTTTGATGTATGCAAATCAATGAAGCAGCCCAAAGATATGAATGTGTTTTCTATAGCTGATGTTTATTATAAGGATGAGAAGGAATTATCATTAGAGAAGCAGCTTACTGTTGAGCCATTGGCTACTGCGCTTTTGAACTTTGAGCGTGAGGATGTAGAAGAGTACGAAGAACCTATCTGTGCTTTGACAAGAATGGGGTTGTGTTCATATGCCCCCAAGAAGCTGGACCTCGACCTTAATAATCGACCTTCACCACCAGCGAAGCCACTAGATATCTTGATGAAGTCTGAGTAATCGAGATAACTATGTCGTGCCGCGACAATAAATCAAGCGCTACATGGGAGGCAACCCATCATTAGGAGTTTGTTTCACTAGGATTTTGTTTTTGATAAATAAAAGTTCAAAAGTCGAGCCACGACCAAAACTAAGGCGCTTGGTGGGAGGCAACCAATCCCTCTAATTATTTTTGTTGTTTTTGATTAAGTGTAGGTGCAAGACGTACAAAGGAGAAGATTAGTCCCAAATTTTGATTTGAAAGTGAGCCATGCTAAAAGTGGTAAGTTAAGAATGATGGAGCAAAAGCTATAGGCTTGGCGTTGCCTATGCCAATGTAGGCAATGCTATAGGTGCCGCGTATGCCATTGCCTATGCTCACTGCCTCACATAGGCAATGGACAAGGCACCGCCTATGCCAATCTACGCAATAGGCAAGGCGCCTCCTATGCCAATCTAGGCAATAGGCAAGGCGCCGCCTATGCCAAACTAGGCAAAGCAATAGGCGCCGCCTACTTATGCTTTTTTGCCTCCTAAACCGTTTATATATGGACCAAACCCGACCCATGGCTTAGCCTTTAAATAGATCCTCAACCTTAGAACACAATGCAATTGTTTGCTTAACCTAGGCGCCGCCCAAGCTCCCCTATTCTCTCAAAGTTTTTCTTTTTGCTCATCTAATCTTGCAAGCTCATCTTCCAGATCCATCACCACGTAAGTTACTCTTTTATATTCCGTAGTTGTTAAAATGCTATGCTTATAATAGTTTATTAGATTTTGAAGTGGTGTTTGGTGATAAGAACATGGTTGGTTTGTTATGATGAATCTCGTCGAGTGAAAGGATTCGTGTGGGTGTTCTTGACTTTACTCCGACTTGTATTTGATTGGTATTCACTGTCATATTATTATGGAGTCGAATTTGTGAAGTTAATGCATAATCTTGAAAGTTGTAAGCTTGAATGTTTGAATGACTCGTTCATCGAAGGTATTGATCATGATTGACCACAAACATAAGATGGTTTGATTATTTCTATGCAATAACCTGATAAGATTTCTATATGGTAGTCTTGTTCAAACATTGCCTTAATCCAATGAAATAAAGTCGGAAAGGATAGTCAAGATTACATGATTAATAACGTTGTGCAAACGAATTAAGTGTGGGGTGGTACCATCACGATTTTATTTTTCGAATATAGTAAATCTGCCAAGATGAAACTAACATGACTCTATTGTGATATCAGGTAGAATGGCCCCAAAAGGACGACAAGGAAAAGAAAAAGTGTCCACCTCACAAAAAGGTCAGAAAAGGGCAAGAAAAGATCAGGCTGAGTCCTCCTTTCTGCAAGTGCCTCGACGCACTTTTGGGATCAAATGGGTTCTAGAGGAGGAAGGGAAGGAATGGTATAGGAACAACAAAGTAAAAGAATATATTCACGTGGATTTGATGCAGAAGGAGAGTCTAGCAAAGAGAGACCCCTGCATTTTGGCTAAAATCATGACACTAAATCTTGATTTCATTTTCCGAGATATGGTGGAATGCAATCTTGATTTGACGCAAGAATTTTACGCCAATTGGTCCCCAAAGACTACCGGAAGTGAAGTCTTGATTCAGGGCCAAGTCTTGCAACTGAACGCGGAGTTCTTCAACTTTTTTCTGGGCACTCCATCTGTAGATCCATCACCACTCAAGGAGCTTTATCACAGACCTCCTTACAGGGCCATCAGACATACACTGTGCGGATCAAGGTCAATGACCCGGTGGATTCGTCATAAGGATAATGGTCGTCACAATACTTACACGTATGCTTCTTTGAACAGAGAAGCTCGCATATGGTTAAGGATAGTCAACTCTTGCTTGATTCCTGGGACACAGTACACAAAGATCACACCTGATCGAGTCTGCTTGGTGTACACTCTGATGACGAATATCCCCATCAACATTGGTGCGGTTATATGATCGTCAATGCGTAAGGCAAGGCTGCATAAAAGGTCACATTTCAATTTTGGCAACTTGTTGACTGCGATCTTAAGGAAAGAGCACATTGAAGAGGAACCCGCCGACCATAAGCTTCCACACAACCCGAAGAAGGTTGATCTCTCGAAAATTAAAAAGCCCGAAACTGGTCAAGGCATCAACCTTACCACTGCTGAGAGACATGCTCGAGATGAAAGTTTCTTTCGCCATCTGTATGGCATGACTAGGTTTACCATGATGAATGGGGGTCGTGTTCCGACTGATGCAGAGCTTCAGCAGTTGGACTATGACTACCCGCTTAATGAGCATGCGCGGGCCATGTGTGGAGTGGGGGTACATTTTGAGAAACCTCTCGATGATGACGTATCGACTGACGATGATCACCGACTACCAGACTCAGATGTGGAGGACAACTCTGATGATGACGACTCTGATGATGATTCCGACGAAGGGGGTATGACCCCGGATATAGAAGAGCAGTCTGACTAATCAGGTTTTGCTTATTTATTTCCACTGAGGGCAGTGTGTCCCGTCTAAGTGTGGGGTGCGGGTATATGTATGCTGTATTGTACTTCTTTGCCTACATTTATTCTTGTTTGTTTGAATTAGTCGTAGTTATTTAGTCGTAATTAGTTAGTTAGATTTTAGATTTTGCATGAAATTGTTCTGATAGACGCATGGTATTATAACAAGAGTTTGTGCTAAATCATTACTATTGAGACACTTAGGCTCTAAGTTGTGACTCACTGTTTGATAAATTGTTGTGTTTTAATTCATTCATCTGTTGGGTCAAGAATCTATAATGCTCCCAATGAAGTTGACCATGTGCCTTGTGTGTGTGAGGTTATTGTATATTCTTTGTTGTGACTGATGCTAGAACTTGCCTGGTGTGTGTGTGAAGCGAAATAAATATTGTGAGTTTAGGAGATGATTTAGACATTTCTTTGGCAGCCCTGAAATTGTTTACCTTTTTTTTACCTACCTTTGTACATTGTCCTAGTGAACACCCTTTGAGCCTTTAGCTATCTTCTTTGGCAGCCTCATATGTAGCCTAATCCATTTTTTTAAGACCATAATTTGATCCAAATTCCTAAGCGCTTTAAATTGTAGAGTCATGTGGCAAAATAAGAGGAAAATGGTGAAAGGGATGCCTCAAAGTGTATTGGTGCTTGAAAATGTTGTGAAAAAGAGTGGCTATCATAGAGGTGCTTAATAAAATAAAAGAAAAAAGAAAATAAAATAAAATTAAAAAAAAATAGAAAAATAAAAAGATAGTTGTGTTTATGATTGAATAACAAAATGGGTGAAAAGGGGTTGGTAGATAAAAGGAAAGTAGAGTGGTTGTTAAAAGTTGGTATAAATGGCATAACGTAGTGTATTAAAGCGCTCAGGGAACATAGTCACTATTTCTGGCCAAAATAGTCCTACCTGTCCCTTAGCCTACATTACAACCTGTAAAGACCTATTTGATCCTAAGCTTAGCATTCTGATATTAGTGGAGCATTACACTAAGGGCAAGCCTATGGTCATCAGTTGCAATATAAGAATTCTTTGTGAGAGTGAGAGCAAGGAGAGTCTTATACCCATGTTTCGAAAAATGCAAAACTATGAGTGATTATGGGTGATATCTTGTGTGAGCACACATGGTTGATGATTGTTGGGTAGTTTTATATGATTCTTTGTGGCTTAACTTGTGGATACGAATTAAACATCCTAATGAGTCTATGTTGGAGGTTGAGTTGTTTCTAGTAATGATCAAGAAACCTACTCTTTGTTAATAATTGGCGTGCATGTCATGTTGAAAATTTTGTGTTGCTATTGTAAAATTCTAGTTAGGTGTTTGCATGGATGTCATATTTTGTTCGAGGACAAACAAAGCTTTAAGTGTGGGGTGGTGATGTTGGGCATATTTATGCGTCTAAGCACCATAATTTACCCATGTTTTAGCTAAGTTTTGAGGATAAAATATATAATTCCTGCACTTTTAGTCCATTTTCCTTTAAGTGAGCTGACCTATGTGATTAACATGTTTTTCAGGTACTAATGATGAAGATTTCAGCACTTTGTGGACCTGTGGGCAGCAAAGGAAAACTTCACATAAGAGGGAAGGCAACTTTTGGACTGAATGTGATGCATGGGAACTTTTTCCCGGGCAAACTCAGTATTTTTAAATACTTAAGGATGCAGTAGCAACTTAGTGGACAAGGATGTTATTAAAAAAATTTATTGCTGAATTTTTCAGCATTATTATTCATTATTCAGTTTTCAGATTCTGTAATAGTCTTAGAACAGAGAAAACGGCTTACGTGAGGCACGGAGAGAGAAAAAGACGTCATCCTCTTATTGACGCTAAATCATCCCCATCGTGAAGATTGTTCTAGTTTTGGTATGATGATGATGTCTACTTTGATTTCCGTTGTATCCATGAGTAGCTAAACTTATCTGTTAGGGTTATGGAAGCCTTGTAAGATACTATCTATTGCTATGAGTTCGTGAATTCTTGATGTGTTATGCTACTTATATCATTACTCTCTTCGTTTTGATTGAATTCTCATGGTTGCAAACATAGAGAATACGCCATTATAGCATTAACTTGTTCGAGAGAAAAGTTACATGTTTGGAAAAGAGAGTGTGACAAGAAAATAGGGTTTCCAACCCCTATTTACATGTTAATGCCTTAACCGGATTAACTGCTTGGAGAATTCGTACCATTTGTTACACACTTTAGGTTCGAGAGAACTAAGGTGAAATAATCCTTAATTGTTGAAAAACACTTGGATTTAGAATTAGAATACGACTCTCTATAAGTGCATGAATGTCTAAATTCCGCATTACTCATAGTCAATAGAGAAGTAGCAACTACAAGGTGGACATAACCCTAACTTATCATTCTCTGTGATTAAATCTTACTACACATATCATTCCAATCGTTACTTTGATAATATTAGTTCACGCCTAAACCAAACCCCCCTTTTCCTTGGAATTTTCGACCAACAGTCTACTAATAATTGCAACACTTAGTAACCACAGTATTCCCTGTGGGATTCGACACCCAACCCAGTTGGGTTCTATGTTTGACAGCGACCGCTTACACTTTCTAACGAGAGTTGTAATTTGGGCGTATCATATATCGATTTGGATTGGTTATGAAGTACCATATCTTAGTGCAATTGATGCACTCATGTACCTTGCAAATACTACAAGACCTATAGCCTTTTCAGTCAATTTGTTAGCAAGGTATATTTCTGCTCCTACTATGAGACATCAAAATGGGATAAAACACATGAGCTTGTTTTATACTAAAGATTGCAGTCCCGATATTATTCGTCATGCTGATGTTGGGTACTTATCTGACCCGCATAAAGCTCGGTCTCAGATAGGCTACGTGTTCATATGTGGTGGTACTGCCATATCTTTGAGATATACAAAGCAGTCTATCGTAGCCACTTCATCGAATCATGCTGACATAATAGCTATTCATGTAGCAAGCCGAGAATGTGTATGGTTGAGGTCCATGATGCATCTCATTCGAGAAAAATGTGGTGTGAAATATGACAATCTACCCACAATTTTATACAGAGATAATTCAGCATATATAGCACATCTTAAGGGAGGATTCATAAATGAAGATAGAACGAAGCACATTTTGCCAAAGTTTTTCTACATACATGAGCTACAAAAAAATAATGATATTAACGTGCAACAGATACGTTCAACTGACAATGTGATTTATTTATTCACCAAATCTTCTCCAATTGCAACTTTCAAGAAGATGCTGCACAAGATCGGGATGCAAAAGTTCAAAGATGTTCTCATTAGGAGGAGCAAATACGCGTTGTACTCTTTTTTCCTTTCATGATTTTGTCCCACCGGGTTTTCCTTGTAAGGTTTTTAATGAGACAACCTATATGCGTATTGTTAGAGATGTGTACTCTTTTTTCTTCACTAGATTTTTTTCCCACTGGATTTTTTCTAGTAAGGTTTTAACGATTCATATTATCTATTTAGACATTCAAGGGGAGTGTTATAAATGTATGTACATTATAGTGAATGTCTATCAAGATCTACTTTGATATCTATTAGGATTTGAAGCATCCGTCTTTATTCAGACTAGGAGTAAATTTTCCCTATAAATAGAGGGGTTTTATTCAATGTATTTACAATCATATAATCTCTTATCCTCAAGAGAAGAAATAAGAATTACTCTCTCTACTCTTGTTCTTTATTCTTTCTTGCTTTATAACATGCTAGAATTTTTTTTGTTTTTACAAAAAGATTTATGATGGATGACATTTTTAAAATTATATTAATTTCAATACCTTTTTCCATAATGTATGTTTGATATGATATAGATTGTATTAAAAAATTAATTAATCTCCAGTTATCATTTATCCCTCCTAAGAAAGATATTCCATTCAAGGTTTTTTCGTATGCTACGTATAAATTGAATATGTGTCATGATTTGTGTCTTCATGTGAGAAAAAACTTATTCAATTGAAAAAGAATTGAGTTTGTTATTCAAGTGAAAATGGATTGAGAACATATACATTATGTCTTATTTTATATATATATAATTTATTTTTTTAATCAATTTTTCATCATATGCTCGTATAATTTGTAAACATGCGCCGCGTATATCTTTGTAAAAATTCCATAATAAAAGCTTAACATTGAATTGGGGTTTCCACTTCTTCATTTTCTGGTTTGACATTTCAAGTCTTTATTAATCGGAATTTGTGACAATACTGCTTGAAATTCTGAAGCAAGACCTCTGATTAAGGTAAAGTTTTTTTCGATACATTCTCTTACAACTCATATTTGTTGCAACAGTGGTTGCAACTATATTAGAATGAAACGTCGTCAATGCAAATTGTATGTTTGCGAGGAAATCATAATCAACATACTGACCAGAAGCATCATGAATTGCCAGGTATCAATACAATTAGCCACAGGGAGCAACAAGAGAAAAGAAGTGTTAGCGGAGACGGTAAAATTTATCCGAAAAGAGATGGCAGTGCATTGGAACCTAAAAACAGTGCTAAGCTTTATTATAAATCAATTCTTATGATTTTTTCTAAATGAAATGTTTTGTCTGCACATCGCACGGGTACTACACTAATTATCTTAAAAGATTAACTAATCTCCAATTATCATTCACTATAATTAAACTAGTTGCTATAATCTGAGTGACCATTTTTATACAACCACCCCATAAATTGATACTATAAAAAATAGTACAAAATATCCTACAAAGCAGAACAAAAAAATTAGAGAAAGAAAAAAAAAAAAGGAAATAGGTAAACCTAATTCTTCTCCAAAGCATTTCATTCTTTTTTTCTCTTGTGCTACGCTTGTCTTCGACGGCGCCGGAGATTCAACATACGACATTAAACGTGTTTTTTTCAATCAACATACATGAAAGTAAAAGGACAACTATTGAAGAAACGAGAATAATTTGACGAAGATTCAAATTGACGAAATATAGAAATAGAGTTGATTTATTTTTTGATATCATTTTTTTAATTATGTGCTCGTGCAATGTACGTGTCACTAGTTTATTTCATATCTATTAAATTAAATAATTGTGATTGTTCGTACACTATAATATGGGTAATTTAATAATTTTAATTGTTGATGTTCATAAAATCAAATGATATTTAATATTTTTAAGCTTAGGGACTAAATCACTAACTAGATCACATTCATATTGTAACTCAAAATATGTTTTTTTTTTTTTTTATAATTGATCTTTTTTAAATGGTTGGTGAACAAATTAAAATTATATAATTAATGACTTGTTTGTGGCAGGGCTGATTACTCAAATTTTTCATTGGATAAACAGTTATCTCGTTAAAAAGTATCATGCTTTCACTTTTACTCCTTGATATATAAAGTACTCCACGTATTATTAATATTTAACCTTAATGCTTCATTAACTCATATAGTATTCTGTCAATCCATCATTTTTTGGTGATTTTCGAGTTTCTTTGTTTGTCTTTTCTCTTGTTGGCGGTATTTAAAATATTTCAACTCTTCGTATCTCTTTTTCTTTTATTTTTAATTTTTAATTTTTTCCAATTTATTATCCTCTTTGACTCTTCCTTTTTTCGTTTTGATTTCGTGGAGGTTAGTCGATGCACCACCTAATAACTGTCTGATAATTGCCAACTCGCTACCCAACTAACCAATATCTTATCAAATAGCTAGTGATTAGTACACTGCAATCGATAACTGATATCAAATCATTAAGTTTAATTGTCCATCTTAGCATTTTTTTAGATATGTAATTTTTATCATACTCACGTGTCAATTATTTGCACGATAATACAAGCAGATAGGTAATTTAGTTTTTTATGTGCAACAGAATAAGATAAATATCCAAACATTTAAAAACTTAGAAACTAGTCATATTCATAATTTTTGAATATTTTTATTTAACTCACAACAAATTTTAATAATAATCTTATATGATTTTTAAATTTTTATGATAACTGATTTGAAATGCACGTGCAATATATGTGTTGTTAGATTAATAATATTAAAAGATGTGTGATTATCATGTTATATTAAACTAATCATCAAAAGTTCGTCACGTGCAATAACAACTAAATAACCTCATTTATATTATCTTTTACTACCATTATATCTGTGATTTCAAGCAAGTTAATATTATACAGAGAAAAGACATAAAGTCGCTATTAAAGTTGTTCCA
Source organism: Capsicum baccatum var. pendulum (assembly GCA_030864225.1). Classification (NCBI taxonomy): domain Eukaryota; kingdom Viridiplantae; phylum Streptophyta; class Magnoliopsida; order Solanales; family Solanaceae; genus Capsicum; species Capsicum baccatum. Next base: position 6,732,369 of record CM061556.1, read on the forward strand.
AATTTGCAAAAAGATACTTAAAGTTTGCAGGTATTTTATTACCCTATTAAACAATTCTGAAATGGTATTATTACATTCATTTTTGGCCATCTATCTTGGAGCTCTCTTTAAGAGAGTGAGAAACTCAAAAAACGATTATAAATTTATTTATTTTCGTATTTGACATGCTGAATTTTTTTTCTTATTCATTTTCTTGCTTTTCTTTCCTCTTTCTTTTTTCTTCTACACAAATCAGCTGCTACAATCATTTTTTCCGTCATTTTCAATGTCACCAATTTTGCAGCAACTCTAGTGACCTTTGTTTAATGATATTGCTTCGATTTGTTTTTTCAATTTAAAATTTTATCTAAAAAAAATCTACGCATTTCAAATAATTCTTCAAAACCCATTAAATAGAATTTTAGAAATTTAAAAACAAAGAAACATCAAGTTTTTTGAGAAATATATTCAGTCACAATCCACTTGATTTAGAGCAAAAATCAAAGGTAGAGTTCACATAAAGAAGATTTTGATACTGATTTTTAATTTGAAAAAAAATAATTTGGTATATTGAATTGTCAATTTTAGTTTTTGGATAGACCGTGATTTGGTAATAGATACGATGAGGATGATGTTGTAGGTGGTGGTAATGGTGGCCACACCAAAGAATTATCGGCGAAGAGAAGAAATTTTTCTCGTTCTTAAATTTTCGCGTCATCTTTCTTCGAAGCAATTAATTAATTTCTCAATTGATAAATATTGATTGAAGGGACACAATCTTTTAAATTTCTAAATAATAAGCCTCATTTATTTGGAGTCAATAATTGAAAATGCTTGCTAGAATTTTTTTTGTTTTTACAAAAAGATTTATGATGGATGACATTTTTAAAATTATATTAATTTCAATACCTCTTTCCATAATGTATGTTTGATATGATATAGATTGTATTAAAAAATTAATTAATCTCCTATTATCATTTATCCCTCCTAAGAAAGATATCTCATTCAAGGTTTGTTCGTATGCTACGTATAAATTGAATGTGTCATGATTTGTGCCTTCACATGAAAAAGGACTTATTCAACTGAAAAAGAATTGTGAGTCTGTTATTCAAGTGAAAATGGATTGAGAACATACATATTATTTCTGATTTTATATATATATATATATATAATTTATTTTTTTAATCAACTTTTCATCATATGCTCGTGCAACGCACGTGCAACTAGTTTACATCATAACTATGCAATTAAATATTGTTATTCGGATTGTTCATAGGATCAAACGATATCTAATAATTTTTCTTCTTGTGTTTCTGTTCTTTGAAGTAGAACTATTATTTGCTAATATTTTCTCTTTCTTAATTTTTCATGTCATCCTTCTCTGAAGCATTAATTAATTTCTTAATTAATAAGCATTGGTTAAATAGTATTTCAAAAAATATTTTTGAGGCGACTTTCGTAAATATACACTGAACACATTTTAAACGTGTAGTTCTCTAAGCGTACATTTTTTCTGACAGCATGTACGCCCAGACATAATACGCTTACTATAGGAAAGCTTACGCTATATGAATCTCATTAAAATTACGAGTATTTTAGAGATTTTTATATCCCGTTGTATTTATAATTATTTACCCACTTGTTATATTCTAGATGATTTTCCTTTTTACAACCAATCATCTCTTAGCAATTAAAAAATCCTATGCTTTTAATTTCTACTAATATACAAACGATTATATATTTTTCAATCCATTTCAATCTTCAAATTTGCAACTCTAAATTTCTAGTATTATAATTGTTTTTATTATTTTACTATTTAATAGTGATGATATTTTGATTTTTCTTTTCTCATATTTTGTATTATTATAAATCTAATGTTGACTTGATTCAAACTTCAATCTTTTATTTCAAATGATCTTCTTATTTTATTTTAGACATAACTTTACAGTTATAATATCATTTTAAGGTGTATTTCATATAATATCTCATTTATTAATAATTTTTTAATATTTTTTTATTTCTAGGAATGTTCTATTTTTAACCTTATTTTATTAACTATAAAATTGAAAATTTGTACGATGTATGCTCCGTTTCTCAAGGCGTACGCCTTGCCTCATGATGGATAAAACGTCTCGCCCCTTGCCTTTTAAAACACTGATATTAAGTTAATTTACTTTTTAGATACAAATATTTTCATCATATGCCCGTGCAACGCACATGCCACTAGGTTGCATCTTATCCATGCAATTAAATAATTGTGATTATGATTGTTCATATAATCAAAATCTATGCAATTAAATAGTTGCTAATTTTTCTTTATTCTTAATTTTTTGTGCCGTCTTTTTTTGTAGCAATTAATTGATTTCTCAATCGATAAGTATTAACTGAACGCATAATAACCTTCAAAGATGACTCTTTGTCCTTTCGACTCGCTTCAGTCACTTCGCCCCTTAAGTGACAAGGGGGGTGAGCCGCTCCGAGTGGAAAGTGATAGTGAATCCCGAACTTGCCCACGCTCTTCCAAACCAAACTCAAAAAGCGATAAAAAAGCGAAGCCCTTCCTTCCAATCCAATATTCTAAAGATAGTACGTGTGACCTATGTGGTTTCAGAGCAACAACTTTCGATCGTTTCCAACACTTAAAATTGAGAAGAATGTAAGTGCGACCGGACTCTGAATTCTGCCCCTCCCTGCCTTTGAAGCATCGATATAGAAATTGAATATCTTGCTGACAATTGGCAAAAACCCACAGTCTTTCGACAAGTAGTTAATGCCCTAAGAGAAATTGCATATTCTTAGTCCAAAATCTCTTAGCAAACTCGATGATTCCGTTCTCGGATATTATCGATTTTGCTTCCGAGATTGTTACCCCAAGTTTGTCCAGCAGACTACTATACTATACTGCTTAGCCACTCTCTATTCTTAAGTAAAAGTTTCCATTTCTAAAAAAAAAAGAATACGTTAATCGTTACCGATACTATGCAAAGTTGTTTTATCTTATTTAATTTCAGAGGAGATTGGCTTTGGTAGAGTCGCATTCAACCCAAACTTTTTGTCGATTAACCGGTAATCACATCAGCCATAGGGTGGTCTATCACCTCGATTGGGGAGAACAGCAACATGCAACACTTTCAAGCAGGGGTGACTCAAGCATATTCGTGGCGTAAGGTGAAAATTAAATGGAGATTTTAAAATTTTAAGAAAAAATAAATTTCTTTTAATGAAATCTATTTTCAAAATTATATAAGCGATTTTTTCTAATTATTCCTTTTTAAGTAATAATATAATCAATGCATTTAATATTTCATGAACATAGTATTCTAAATATATGAACTTTTTCAAATAATTCTTTCTGTTTATATAAAAAAATTATTTTTCTATAAATAATATTTAGTTTTTTTTAAAAAAAATTATATATATTATTATAAAAAATGAGGCTCCTCAAATTTGAAGGCCTAAGACGTCCGCCTATTTTTGTACTAAGGTAGAGCCACCCCTGCTTTCAAGAGTAAGTTTTCATAAGAAGACGAAAAAATAGGAATCGGTAAAGGAGAAAACCTCATTCAACTGTGGTTGAGAATCAGTTTTTTTAATTTGCAAAGGAAAAGACTTTTTTTTGGAGCCTACATTTTAAAATGCTTGCTAGGGGACCTTTTTTAAAATAAAAATAAAAATTATTGATAATATTTTTAAATAAATTGTCTCAAAAATCAACTAAATCTCTGGTTATCATGTATCTCTCCTACGAAATATTATCTCATTCAGGATTTGATGAAAGACTTGCAATATAATTTGCGTCTGTTAAGGTTTCATTGATATTATTATATATATATCCTACGAAGAAAGTGATCAAAGCAGAGTCAATTCATATTAAAACAAGAGAAGAGAATTCAATGTCAATCGACTTCTCCTTGGCACACGTGACGAATCATACTTTTTTGCCTTAAGACCACTATCGAGCTAGGCTATGAGTTTTCATAGGACAGATGATCCTTTACCGTGAAGGTAGCTTACCAAACAAGACTGACTTCTTATCAATCCGTGAAGGGTTGTGAGGCTGAATCAGGTACGAGGAATGAATCTATATCTGTGCACGGAAGTTGCTAGCAGGCGACCACTCAACTGCTCGAGCGCAATGCAGTGGTGTTGGTTTCGATATATATATAATTTTATCATCATATATTCGTGCAATGCACGTGTCATTAGTTTACATCATAACTATGCAATTAAATAATTGTGTTTGTTCATGTTCGTAGGACTAGATAATTTCTAATTCTTCTTCTTATAACATTTGAGTTTTTTTTTTTTAATGTATGTAAATGTGAATTTATATTTGAGATTTTTCTCTTTCTTCTTTAGCTTTTTTGACATTCTTTTCACGTTAGAAAGTTTAAAGTCGAACGTGGCACAATTAGATGAAGCAACAATGAGTGTGGAGGTCATGAGAGGCCACTCACAAGCTAATGACAGCGAAAGCAAGGGCACAAATGACAAGCATGAGAATAACTGTCACATTGCTAGGAGTGCGGGCGATTTCAAACGGGGTTGAGCATCAAAGAAATGTTAGTTGGCTCACTAAAAAATCTCACACGCGGCTTATTAACATAGGTCATGGTTCTTTACGAATCTGCTGTCAAATCATGATTGGCCACAACTTAATTATGTTGTGACCTATAAATAGTTGTTCTGCCTCACTTGTAAAAGAATTTGCTCTCTCATACTCTTACTCGGTACAACAATTTTACTTTTTCTCCAAGTATTTTCCTGTTATCTTGATTATTTGTTAGTCGGTGTTAACCTTGCTCTGCTAACGTCCTGGACAACTTGGATTAGTTCTCGATCACACTCGGCTATGCATCGGTCTCTCCTAGATTTGCTTACTTTACGTCACGTGTTTCATATATTTTTTACTTAGCTGTTTTCCTTCCCTTCCCTTTCCCTTCTCATAATAAACGACTTTCCCTCTCTTCCCTTCGATCCTTCTCCCAGTAGAGAGAGGAAACACTCCCTTTTTCTTTCTAAAAAACGCTCATTCAAATTTCAATCTTTTATTTCAAATGTTCTTGTTCTTGCTATATTGTTTTATTTTTAGACATAACTTTACAATTATAACATCATTGTTAAGGTGTATCTCATGTATTATATCTCATTTATTAATAACTTTTTTATATTTTTTATTTCTATGAAATTCCTATTTTTAACCTTATTTTATTATTATAAATTGAAAATTTGTAGGACTTATGCCTGGTGAGATCCAAGAGACTTACGCTCCGTGTTTTGATGCTTACGCTTCACCTCATGATATGGGTAAAACTCTTGATATTAAGTTAACTTATTTTTTAGATATAAAAATTTTTCATCATATACTCGTGCAACGCATGTGCCGCTAATTTACATCATAACTATGCAATTAAATAATTATAATTTTGATTGTTCATACAATCAAAATCTAATAATAATTTTTTTCTATTTCTGTTGTTCTTTGAAGCAGAACTACTAGTTGCTAATTTTTCTTTATTCTTAGGGCCCGTTTGGCCATGAAAATTTTTCCTTTTTTTTCGAAATTTTTTTTTGGACTTGAAAATTGTGGTGTTTGGCTATGAAAATTCGGAAAATAATTCTGAATTTTTTTTCTGAAAAAGGAAAACAGGTTTTTGTTGTTTTCACAATTTTTCAACTCCAATTCCAACTTTTATTATATTACATATAACCCCAATCTTTTAAGTTTTTACATAAAACTCTCCTTATAACATTACTTTTTCAATATTACGTATATAACAGTTTTAAAGAATAAGATAATTATAATTTCAAACTTAATGTTATCCTAACTAATATATATCTCTTTTTCTCTCTCATCATTATTTTTATCCCTTATTTAATTTTCTCCCTTATTTAAGATATTATTTTAGTGCTAATTTATATTTATACCCATAAATATATAAAGTATTATATTTATACCCACAAATATATAACGTATTATATTTATAATAGAAACATACAAAGTATGTTATATATAAAGTTTATACCATGTATATACCATATACACATATATAAATATACAAAGTATTAAGAAACATACTAAGCATATTTATAATATAAATATACAAAGTATGTTATATATGAAGTTTATACCATGTATATATCATACACACACATATATATAAAAATACAAAGTATAGAGAAACATACTAAGTATATTTATATATTCATGGTATATGATATAATATACCATAAATATGCAAAGCATGTTTTACATAGAAATAATTTATTCACATACAGTAAAATCTTTCATGAATAAGAAAATTAAAGAAATAAATTAGCGGCATCCTAAAATTTAATAACAACTCATCATTTCTTATTTTTTAGGAACGGAAAATGAAGGAAATAAATTAAATAAAATCCTAAAAAGATACATTTGTTTGAAAGATAATATTTGTTATCTAAAAAATAGGAAGCAGTGATCTGTTAATATAATATCCATATTTAAAATTTTCAAATATGAGAAAACGACTATTAATGTAAATAGTATATATGTCATAATTAAAATTCATTAAATATGACCATATATATATATAATTATTTTTATAATAGTAGCTAATTGTTTTTTTTTTTTCATTAGTAGGTAAATTTTAGTTGGATTATTTTGATAGTTTGTAAAAGTTAGGGCATAAAATTATATTTAAAAAAGTTTTTTCAAAAGTCAATTTTTTTTTTCAAAAAAGACATGTCAAACACAACTCCAACTCCAACTCAAAAAATTTTTAATTTTCATCGCCAAACGGCTACTTAAATTTCCGTGCCATCCCTTTTTAGAGCAATTAATTGATTTCTCAATTGATCGAAGAAAGACAATTTTTTTTTTTTTAATTTGTAAACGAAAAAGACTCTTTTTTTAATGGAGCTTATATTTACAAATGCTTGCTAGGGACCTTTTTTTTTTTTTTTTTTTAATTATTAATAATATTTTTAAGATTATATATTAATTTCTGTATCTCTTTCTGTAATGTATCCTTGATATGGTATAAATTGTCTTAAAAATCAACTAATCTTCAGTTGTCATTATTTCTCCTACGAAATATTATCTCATTCAGAATTTATTCGTATTTCATATGAAAAACTACTGTATGGAACTGGACAATATTTAATAGTTCTTCTTTTACTTTTACTTTTGTTTCTGTATTTTTGGAGCAGAATTAGTATTTGCTAATTTTTCCTCATTTTAGAATGAGTGTCAAATTGCTAGGAGCGCGGGTGGTTCCGAACGGAGTTGAGTATCAAAGGAATGTTAGTTGGCTCACTAAAAAATCTCACACGCGGCTTATCATAGGTCATAGTTCTTTACGAATCTGCTGTCAAATCATGATTGACCACAACCTAATGATGTAACCTATAAATAGTTGTTCTGCCTTACTTGTAAAAGAATTTGCTCTCATATAGTCTTACTCAATACAACAATTTTACTTTTTCTCCAAGCATTCTTTTTGGTCTTTGATTATTTGTCAGTCGGTGTTAACCTTGACCTACTAACGTCCTGGATTAGCTCTCGATCACACTCGGCTACGCATCGGGTTCTCCTAAATTTGCTTACTTTACATCAATTGTTTCATATATTTCATACTTAGTTGTTTTCCCTCCCCTCCTTTCCCATTCTCATTATAAACGAATTTCTCCCCGTAGAGAGAGGAAACACCCTATCTTTCTTTCTAAAAAAATCTCACTTTTTAAGTATCCGTTTATGTATTACATTTATTTACGTACTTTGTTAGTCGAAGTGCACGCACGCTGACACAAACGCCATAGTTACTAAAAAAAATAAAAAATACTACTCTTATTTGCCAAAATAGTGTCATTGTAGTAAGCCCAAAAGCAGCCCAAGGGCAAAAGGGTCAGAATATCCACATATTTCCTAAAATACCACCCAAATATTTCCAAAATTTAGTAGTACAAAATACACAATACCCAAACTACCCCCAAACAAAATTCAAAATCCCAAAACTATCCCTAAAAGGGTTTCCTTTTCCTTCCCTTTTCTCTTTCTCATAATAAACGGCCTCCCTTCTCTTCCCTTCAATCCTTCTCCCATTAGAGAGAGGAAACACTCTCTCTCTCTCTCTAAAAAAAAATCCCTTTCTCTCACTAAAAAAAAGCTTATCTTCTTATTATATATATATATATAAAATCCCTATTTGGGGTTTCTTGATTTTGTGTTATTACACCATAATTGTTGTTTGGGGTTTGTTGTTTTGGTGTTTCTTGATTTGGGGTGTTGAGAGATTTGGGTAAATTTTGATTGTTCGAATTGATCGGACGGTGGAGAAATTGAGTGGTATTATGCAGGCTGCTGATCAGACGGTGTTGAGTTTGAGACCAGGTGGTGGTGGTGGTGGTAATAGAAGCAGAGTACCTAGGTTTGAAGCTTCTTTTACCAATTCTGATCTGCCATTGCTACGTCCACATGGGGTTGGTGGTGGTTCATCTGTTGAAAGATCAATCAAGGTTGAATCTTTTTTGCATTTTGTTCAGATCTGTGTGTTTTGTTTTTGTTTGGGTGTATGGGGTGTGTATTGGGTGTTTTGAGGTGTTTTTGAGGTTCTTTGTGGCTTGGTTTTTGTGTTGTTTTGTTCTTTTATGGGTCTGTTTATTGGAAGCATGACTAAGGATTGACTAATTTGTTTCTGTTTTGGTCTCTATGGGGGTTTGTATTGGGTGTTTTGAGGTGTTTTTGGGGTTCTTATGGCTTGTTTTTTGTGTTGTTTTGTTGCTTAATCTTGGAGGAGATAGCCTCTCTATCTCTATGGGGTAGGGGTAAGGTCCGCGTGCACTATTGGTTGTGTTTTTACAACCTGTTTGTGGTGGGAGGTGGCAAGTGTTGTGGAATTAGTCGAGGTGCGCACAAGCTGTCTTAAAGGTTGAGTATTTTGTTTGTGTTTTGGGTTGTATGGTATTTGTATTGGGTGTTTTGAGGTTCTTTATGGCTTGGTTTTTGTGTTGTTTTGTCCTTTTATGGGTCTGTTTATTGGAAGGATGATTAAGGATTGAGTTCTACAACCTGTTGGTGTTGGGAGGTGGCAGGTGTCTTGTAGAATTAGTCGAGGTGAGTCCAAGTTTGTCTTAAAGGTTGAGTATTTTGTTTGTATTTGGTGTTTTGAGGTTCTTTATGGCTTGTTTTTTGTGTTGTTTTGTTGCTTAATCTTGGAGTAGATAGCCTCTCTATCTCTATGAGGTTGTTTTGTCCTTTTTTGTTGGGTATATGGCTTTGTTGTAGGGTTTTTTCAGTATCTTTTGGTTTCTTTATGGCTTTCTCGTTTTATTGCCTTTTTTTTGGGTTAATCTTGTATTTTTTTGATATGCTTAAGTGGTTTGTTTAGCTTGTGTTAATTCGTATTTGCCAATATTAATTGTTTTTGTTCTTTTATGGGTCTTGTATTGGAAGAATGATTAAAAATTGAGTTTCACGTGTCCAACCTTCTTGTTAAAAATAGTATTAATTGTGGTTTATTAATGGGTTTTCAGACTCTTGATGATAAGGGTGGTATGTGGAGATTAGATTGTTTAACAATATAAAAGTTGCCTCATGTTTTTAATGGGGTCTGTTTGTTGGTAGAGTTGTTGAAATTGGAGTTTTACATGCATAGTTTTGTCGTAACAAATAAAGATTTTGTTTTTATTTGTGGGTAATCTTTTTCGTTATGATAGTAGCGGTATCTGTTGGTTCAGTACATGCATAGTTTTGTCGTAACAAATAAAAGTTTTGTTTTTATTTGTGGGTGTTCTTTTTCGTTATGATAATGTGGCGGTATCTGTTCGTTCAGCACGTGCATAATTTTGTCGTAACAAATAAAGGTTTTGTTTTTATTTGTGGGTGTTCTTTTTCGTTATGATAATGGCGGTGTCTGTTGGTTCAGCACTGTATATCAATACATTTAGGTCTTTACCTTAATCATTTTAAAGGTGTTTTTTCTATGTTTTTACGTCGATAATTTTATCTGCTTCTTGATGATAATGGTCTTTTCAGTTATGTTTTGCCTGTTAAATGCGTGTGATTTTTGTCACCTTATATTGGGGGAGTGTGTGACAGGTTGCGTCTTTTTTCGGAATGACAGGTTGCGTCTTTTTTCGGAAATCAGCATAGTTTATAGATTCAATGCATACTCCATGTAAAAAAATAGTTCTTTTACTTATTGGGGTTAGTTTGCGTTCAAGAATGTGTATTTTACATTGCTCTTTTAAGTTACATAAGTGGGGCTTGTCAATAGTATAGAATTCTCCATGAACAAAAATGTATTATTTCTTCCGTTATTCTTGCTTTTTACGTCCTAATTCTTGGCAGCTCGCTTAAGGATGTGTTTCTGCTGTAAATATGGACGGATAACAATTGGTAGGCTTTAGGTGGATAACCAATAAGTATTGGGTTGCCCATAAAGACCCTACTAACATTGAAATTCGCATAAATTGTTACCTATTAAAAGAATTTCTGAGAAGCTATGCTGTTCATATGAGCTTTTGTCATCATTTGATTGTCTGTTTATCTCTTGTAAAACCGGTGCGACTCATGGAGTCGTAAAAGCTTCTTTTATTGGATTTTAAAGTATCTTCTTGCTGATCATTTCTCTTTAGTCTTTACTTGCACTTCACAAGTGTTCTTGATGATTGTCTTGATGATTGTAACGCTTATTTACTATAGAGCCTTTTCTTTCATTGTGGAGGTTCAATTTTAAGAACTCTTTGTGTATGCGTCTTTGACTGTTGTTTTATCTTTGTAGACTGGAGACTCACGTTTTGAGGGCCGTGAGCGTATTAAGTATACTCGAGATCAGCTGCTGCAACTGAGGGAGGTAATAGTCACATCTTTTAAGTTTTGGCCGATGTAGTGCATGTCATTTGGGGTTCGAATTTGCCATCCATTTTTCTTCTGGTTGCCCCCCCCCCCCTCTACTTACCAAAAACAAATGATGATCATTTTTTTTCATATATGGTAGTAACCTTAATTTGTTTCTTATTATGGTTTTTCATTGGGTTGATTGTTTTCGTGTAGGTGGTTATTAACATTTCTGATGATATCCTTCTAATCAAGCAAGAAGTTGAATCTGAACTGTTTGGTGAAGATGGCAGTCGAGGTCGTGCAGACACTAATGTGAGTATCTGTTAAAACTGTTTTTCCTTTCGTGATTTTTGTGATGACAGGGCCCCCACCTACAACTGCACCTGCACAAAGGGAACATAGAGAGGGAATGCAGTACTTTTAGTTATTTATCTAAGCGAAAACACTACTCTTTTCTGTTTCCTTTAATAAATGTTTCTTATTTGTTACTTGTGCTGTGCAAATGCTGCTGTTGCCACAAGTTGTCTCATTTATGTTTCTGATGTGCAGGTCCAATCTCAGACTCGTTATTCTGAGCCAGATTCCCGTGATTGGCGAAGCAAAACATCACAATTTTCTTCCCCTGCAGAGGACAGATGGGACGCTCAGCGAGAAAACAGAGAATTTGGTGGCCGGCAAGAACAGCTTAACTCGCAGTTTGCGAGAACTCACATATCTCCCAACCAAGGGGTAAATCTTAATATATCGCCTTTTGTATTGTTTCCAGAACACGTCCAGTATCTATCATAAGAACCTCTGTTAGGAAACAACCTGACCTTTTGCTACTGCAAATTGATAAACACCTTTTTCTACATTTCTAACGTCCTGACTGAAATGCAATATACAACTTTCTTGCAGTTACTATTTATTATGGAATTAGGTGTAAGGGATACAGTAATATCATTTAATCTTTCAAATTTGATGATAAATTCGATAGACAACAAGTTACCAAGTTCAAAATAAATAAATAAATTTTTGAGAGACAACTAATTTAAATTTTTAACTAAGGAGATGTCTATTTCTGTTCACTTAATTTATTTCCTTCCATTTTTTCTCAGTAATAGCAAGAGCATCATTTTTGTACTTTGAAATAACAATTTTATCTGATATATAGTGATAGCTTTAGTTCTGTATCAAATCTTTGTTTTTGTTTGTAATCAGGGAGGACCTGCTCCCACACTAATCAAAGCTGAGCTTCCATGGTCAGTTAGGAGAGGCAATTTATCCGACAAAGATCGTGTCTTGAAGACTGTAAAGGGGTAATTTTTTCTATATATGATGATAATTATGATTTATGCATTTAACGAAGTATATATATGCTTAATAATCTTTCATTTTTCTCTCTTTGTCTCCCTTTCCATCTCTTGATCTCCCTGGTTCGCTGCTTTATTGCATATTTCAACCATTTAGAACACAATACAATACCTCCATTTGATATGTCGTCACTTGAACATGAGGTTACGGCATGTGGCATTTGTTGAACGCATGGATTTTTATCTAACTAATTGATCCTAACTAATATTGATTACAGTATACTCAACAAGCTGACTCCCGAGAAGTTTGATCTCCTCAAAGGTCAACTGATAGATTCAGGGATTACAAGCGCTGACATCCTAAAGGTATGTCATACCTCTTTTTTTATTGTGCTTTTGTTTACCTCAGATTTTTCCTTGGTTGCCTTAGAAATTTAATGCGTCTTATCTTCACTTTCAGGGTGTTATTTCCTTGATATTTGACAAGGCTGTATTGGAACCAACATTTTGTCCAATGTATGCCCAACTGTGTTCTGATCTCAATGAAAAGCTGCCCCCCTTTCCTTCTGATGAACCTGGTGGCAAAGAGATTACGTTCAAGCGTGTTCTATTGAATAACTGTCAGGAGGCATTTGAAGGTGCCGACAAACTGCGACAAGAGGCGAGGCAAATGACAGCCCCTGAACAGGAGTCAGAACGCAAGGACAAAGAAAGGTTGATCAAGTTGCGCACTCTTGGCAATATTAAGCTTATTGGAGAGCTTTTGAAGCAAAAGATGGTTCCTGAAAAGATTGTTCACCACATTGTTCAGGTTGGTAATTGTTTGCTTTTGCTCAGGTCTTTGCTGGTTTCAATGATTGTCTTTGCGGTCTTTAATGCATTAAATCGGTTCCAACGATTGTCTTTGCTGGTTTTGTTAACAGGAACTATTAGGACAAGATCCCAAAAGTTGTCCGGAAGAAGAGAATGTGGAAGCCATTTGTCAGTTCTTCAATACCATTGGAAAGCAACTCAATGAGAACCAAAAATCAAGGCGCATCAACGATGTGTACTTTAACCGGTTGAAGGAACTATCAACAAACCCTCAGTTGGTTCCACGGCTAAGGTTTATGGTTCGTGATGTGCTGGATTTACGTTCCAATAACTGGGTCCCTAGGCGAGAAGAGGTGACACATCATTCTATAATGTAACTGTTGTTTGTTCGTGCCCTAGAATTCTCTTGTATGATGGTAATATTCTTTCCTTTTTGTACAGGTGAAAGCAAAAACCATCACGGAGATTCACTCTGAAGCGGAAAAGACCTTGGGGTTGCGCCCTGGTGCCACTGCAAGCATGAGAAATTCTCGTGGTCCTCCTGCTCAAGGAAATTTGAGTCCTGGTGGCTTCCCTATCAATCGGCCAGGCACTGGTGGTATGATGCCCGGAATGCCAGGAGGTAGGAAGATGCCTGGGTCGCCTGGGATGGATAACGACGACTGGGAAGTTCCTAGATCCCGGTCGATGCCTAGAGGTAATGGATCACTCGTGCAGCCTGGTGGACGAGGTCAGGCACCTTTGGTTGGCAAGTCGCCCTCATTGAACCCAAGACTTCTGCCTCAGGGTAGTGGTGGCTTCGTGGGTGGCAGGCCTAGTGCCCTCCTGCAAGGTAGTGGTGCTCCTCCTGCTCGCCCATTGAGCTATGGTTTTGGCATGGAGCCTGCATCACAGGTTCCCGGACCAGTTAGACCTCCTCCAGCAACCGTTGATTCTCCAGCTGCTGAAAAAACACAGGCTCCTGCTTCTCGTCCGACACCTGAACTAAAGAGAAAAACAGTATCTCTTCTGGAGGAATATTTCAGCGTTCGGATTCTGGCAGAAGCTTTGCAATGTGTTGAGGAACTCAAATCCCCAGCCTACCATCCTGAGGTTGTCAAAGAAGCAATATCAATTGGTCTGGACAAAAGCCCACCACGCGTTGAACCAGTTGCACAGTTTCTCGAACACTTGTTTGTGAAGAAAGTTTTCACCACAGGGGACTTGGTCACTGGATTCTTGAACTTTGCCTCTCTGCTGGATGACCTTGCCATGGATCTACCAAAAGCACCAGTAAATTTCGGAGACATAGTTGCTCGACTAGTTTTGGCTGGAGCTTTCGACTTCAAGGTGGTCAATGAGATCCTGAAGAAGGTAACTGATGATCTATACCAGAAAGACGTATTCACGGCTACAATGGGAGCTATTAGCTCTAGTCCTACAGGCCAAGCAGTATTGGATTCGCAAGCACCCGACGTTGAGGCAGGCCAAATTCTTTTCCAATAAAAAGCTCAACTCTTCGTGAAGAGCGATTTTCTGTTACCTCAGTAGATTGAATGTACTAAAAACTCACTTTTCAGCCTTGCGTGTTCACGCCCAACAGAGAAAGCGCAACAACTGAATCACAGGTTGATTTTTTCGCGAGTTGTATTTTTTTCTAAGGTATAAGTAGTGTGTTAAAGGAAAGATTTTGCCTTTTGAGGATGGTTAATTGTACTCCATATTTGCTCTAGGCAAAAAGCCCCTCATTTTGTATTACATTAGTTATTTATTTATTATCTCCTCTCTTTCTTTTTGACTAGATGATTAAAAGTTTTTGTCAAATCTGTTGGGTTCATACTGCAACTGTTTAAGCCTTTTTATACTACCATTTTTGATTTATATACCATTCAGACTTAAGTTTCCTTCTGTTTGTACCATCATGTTTTTGTGTATCTTTAGATTTTTTTAATTTTATTTTTGGTTTTTCCATAAGGTGTTCGCATTGGAGTCCCGACTAATTTGGATCGCGTGTTGAAGGGCCCATTAAGGTGACAACGTTTTCAATAGAGTTTTCTCCAAATCCAGGGTCGAACGCAGTTCATTCACTGCATCACAACCCATGTTGGTGTACATCTGTAGATTGCTATGCTCTTTGTTTGTTTGTTGGTTAATCCTGAACTCTAAACCCTAAACGCCAACCCATGTTGGTGTACTAAACTGTGAACGCCAACCCATGTTGGTGTACATCTTTAGATTGCTATGCTCTTTGTTTGTCTGTTGGTTAATCCTGAACGCCAATCCATGTTGGTGTACTAAACCCTGAACGCCAACCCATGTTGGTGTACATCTTTAGATTGCTATGCTCTTTGTTTGTTTGTTGGTTAATCCTGAACTCTAACCCTGAATGCCATTCCGGTTTGGGATGTGCTTTATATATTGGGGGTAAAAGAATTATATATTTCACCGGAATGGTGGTTAAAGTGATTGCAAAAATCAAAGGATGGCAAATGAAGATGTTGAGTTACGGAGGTAGAGTTACTTTGGTGAAATCGGTTCTTCAATCTCTCCCAATTCATATTCTTTCGGCGTTTTTTTTTTCTACATCTACTATTCTTAAGCAAATTAAGAGCTTCATTGCGAATTTATTTGGGGGATGGGAGAGGGAAAAGAAAAAGTATGTATATGAAATACGTCGTATTATATTACAAGGTAATATACTTGTGTACGTATGTGATGTATATAATACGTATTTAGAATTTGATAGTCGATAGTGTGTGTATATATATATGTGTATATATTATGTAGTGAAGGTATAATAACATAAGATAAGCTAACCGATTTCATCTGAGTATATGTGAAATACGTTGTATATTATTATAAGGTAATAAAATCGTGTATGTGATGTATATAGTAAGTATTTGGAAGCTGATAGCCAATCGAATATATGTATGTATACGTATATCTTGTGTAGTGACGTATGCAGTAATGAAAAGTTAAATAACTGAATCTATATATCAAAATATTTTAAATAACATGTTGATATCATAGTATTGAGAAAATATACTATTTGTGTCAATGTAGACAAGGGGTATATACTGTTGAAGTTGCAATAATGTAAGCTAATTAATTAATGGATAATTCATCTGACTAATACGCTGTATTACATGGTATATAATATCGTATTTAAAAGATAATTAACTAAAGAATCATCCTAATTTAAAAAATGCAGTGATATTATGTACGGTTTAAGAAATATACTATTCGTGTTAATGTGATAAAATAACTAATTATTCGATTTATATGCACAATACATTAAATCATTTGAATGTTATTATAAAAATTATACTATGATTTATTAAATTTTTATTTTTTTTAATAAAAATCGAGCGAAAATGGTCATTTTTTTGGATAATTATTTTTTTTAAAAAATAAATCGACTATTCATGTTTGTTATATCTTGTGGCTGGCGTTGTTAGTTTATATACATTTATATTTTGTGTTTGTTATATTATTATTGGTTTTAAGCCGAGAGTCTATCGGAAATAACCTCTCTACTTCACCTGAGGTAGTGGTATAGACTGCGTACACTCTAACTTAGACTCTACTAGGTGTGAATACACCAATATGTTATTGTTGTTGTACTCGTGATCGATTTTTTCCAAAAATTTTATAATATTCGACCCAATTCAAACCTTGACCCGACCCGACCCAACCCATTTTGTTTACCTCTTTAATTTTTTCCTTCCTAATTAGGGATCCCCAACAACCATCGACAAAGCAGCAACTCATCGCCGCCGCCGCCGAGCTTCCGCTGCCGAGCTTCCACTTTCCGCCGCCTATATTCTGTCGATATTACTCCGCCGATCTTCTGTCGAGCTTCCGCCGCTCTTTCTTCTTGCGGTGCCAAAGCAGCAACTCTTCCATAACTTGCGTTGTTTGCCAGGTACCGACTGTTCATTCTCTTTACTTTTGGAAACATAAAATTGACCATCTGCATGAAAGTCCGGTTGACATATCTGCAACAAGGTTTCAGAGCCCATATTGACTAAGTATCAATCATTGAAGACGAAAACTAGAGAAAAACCAATATTTCACTAACCATTCAAGTTTTGTGCCATCACAATAACATAGTAATAATCTTCCGTCATTTGCATAAATCCTACAATTATGGTAAACAGGAGAAGCCTTCTTAGCAAATTGCTTTTTTTTTTTCCAGTCCATTTTGCTTGAAAGCAGATTGAACGGGGGCATCTTCAAGCTGGTTTTGGATAGTAGAGCATAGTTATTATATACAGAAAGAGGACACTTTTGAAGAATCAACTTCCAATTGTCATCATTCTTTCCTGTTTTATCTAAAAACAAGTACTCCAGATCGTCCAGGTGACTGCAAACTACTCTGAGAGTCTAGATTCTGATCAGCTTCTGATATTATGTTGCATATATCCGATTCTGTTGTAGGCTATGTTGCTCGGACTCTTCAATAATGTCAACGGGTGTGTGTCGGATTCGTCAAAACTAGTGTATTTTTGGAGAATCTGACACGGGTGCAGCATCGAAAGTGAAGAGTCTGCGCAACTTAGGTTAGGTTGTAGGAACTTTAGCTGCAAGCGCAATAATGGCATGCTCAGATAAAACATATATCTCAGGCTTTTCTTCATGTACACGAGCCTAGAAAGATGCAAATTAAATTAAGCTCAAAGAATATAAGCAAACTATCAAAAATTGAAACTGTATTCAAGAAACAAGCGAACCAAATAAATGTTGAAGTGAAGCTATGCAGATGGAAACCTTGAACAGCTCGAGATGTTAACAGTTAACCTCCGTATATAAAGAGAAAAAAGGACTGCCAGAATTGTAATATAATTAAGGTCGCTTATATATGCTAGAAAAGTTCTCATAATTTTTCCTAATCTTAACCAAATTACTTTCGTGGAAATTTATGGAAACAAGATTGTCGAACATTCCTTTGTGTGGATATATCTACTTTCCTTGTTCTTGCTAGTAAATGTAAATGTAGAACATTCCATTCTTCTTTTTTTTTTCCCCATAATTTTAGAGTGAGAGCTTGCTTTCTTTTGTTGGGCATTTAATAATCATGTACTGTTCTGATTGTAGCTAATGGTCAAGAGTTTTCTTGTTTTACCTAATGGTCAAGATTTTTTTCTTCTAGTTGCCTAATGGGTTTCTTGGAATTTGATGTTGCTTTTTGGCAGAACCCGAATTCGAAAAAAGGATTGCTTTGTTATTTTTCAGCGACCGCTTGTCTCTTTCTCTTCAACTTAGGTCAAGGAAAGGTAAGTTGATTTCTCTCTATTTTCTTATAACGAAGTCTTTAAATGTAGTGTTAAGGTGAGATTGTTTGCTGTATAAGGCTTTGAAAGCCATAGTTTTTGTGATGATTATATGGTGTGAGAGGGACATGCGACATTGCTACTTATTTGCTTTAATAAACATACTATAACTGAATTAGTTACTTGAAAATGATTTAGTGTAGTGACTTAGTGACTTGAAAATGTTTAAGTGTATTCACTTGAAAGGTGAACTTGTGTTTTGAATTTAATAAAGTGTGGTTACTTGAGAAGTGAATTATTGACTTCAAAATGTTTAAGTGTAGATACTTGAAATGTGAATTTGTGTTTTGAATTTAGTTAAGTTTGGTCACTTGTGAAGTGAATTAGTGACTTGAAATATTTAGGTGTAGTTACTTGAATTATGAATTAGTGACTTGTGTTTTGAATTTAGGTACTTGAAATGTGAACTTTTGTTTTGAATTTAGTAAAGTGTAGTCACTTGAGAAGTGAATAAATGACTTCAAAATGTTTAAGTATAGGTACTTGAAATATGAACTTGTATTTTGAATTTAGTAAAGTGTTAAGTGTAGGTACTTGAAATGTGAACTTGTGTTTTGAATTTAGAAAAGTGTGGTCACTTGAGAAGTGAATTAGTGACTTCAAAAAGTTTGAGTGTAATTATTTGAAAGGTGAACTTGTGTTTTGAATTTAGTAAAGTGTGGTCACTTAAGAAGTGAATTAGTGACTTCAAAATGTTCAAGTGTAGGTACTTGAAAGGTGAACTTGTGTTTTGAATTTAGTTAAGTTTGGTCACTTGTGAAGTGAATTAGTGACTTGAAAGTGTTTTAAGTGTAGATACTTGAAATGTGAACTTGTGCTTTGAATTTAGTTAAGTTTGGTCACTTGTGAAGTGAATTAGTGACTTGAAATGTTTAGGTGTAGTTACTTGAATTATGAATTAGTGACTTGTGTTTTGAATTTAGGTACTTGAAATGTGAACTTGTGTTTTGAATTTAGTTAAGTGTGGGCACTTGAGAAGTGAATTAGTAACTTGGAATGTTTAAGTGTAGGTACGTGAAATGTGAACTTGTGTTTTGAATTTAGTTAAGTTTGGTCACTTGTGAAGTGAATTAGTGAATTGAAAATGTTTAAGTGTAAGTACTTGAAAGGTGAACTTTTGTTTTGAATTTAGTAAAGTGTGGTCACTTGAGAAGTGAATTAGTGACTTGAAATGTTTTTGTGTATGTACTTGAAATGTGAACTTGTGTTTTGAATTTAGTTAAGTTTGGTCACTTGTGAAGTGAATTAGTGATTTGAAATGTTTAGGTGTAGGTACTTGAATTCTGAATTTACGTTTTGAATTTAGTAAGGTGTGGTCACTTGAGAAGTTAATTATTGACTTCAAAATGTTCAAGTATAGGTACTTGAAATGTGAACTTGTGTTTTGAATTTAGTTAAGTGTGGTCACTTGTGAAGTGAAATAATGACTTGAAAATGTTGAAGTGTAGGTACTTGAAAGATGAATTTGTGTTTTCAATTTAGTAAAGTGTGGTCACTTGAAAAGTAAATTAGTGACTTCAAAATGTTTAAGTGTGGTTATTTGAAAGGTGAATTTGTGTTTTGAATTTAGTAAAGTGTGGTCACTTGAGGAGTGAATTAGTGACTTGAAAATGTTCAAGTGTAGGTACTTGAAATGTGAACTTGAACTTGTGTTTTGAATTTAGTTAAGTTTGGTCACTTGTGAAGTGAATTAGTGACTTAAAAATGTTTTAAGTGTAGGTACTTGAAATGTGAACTTGTGTTTTGAATTTAGTATAGTGTGGTTGCTTGAAAGTGAGTTATTGACTTCAAAATGTTCAAGTGTAGGTACTTGAAATGTGAACTTGTGTTTTGAATTTAGTTTAGTGTGGTCAATGAGAAGTGAATTAGTGACTTGAAAATTAATTTCCCTTTTAATCAAAGGGCAGAAACATCACAACATGGGAAAAGATGCCGAAGAACAATTAAGCCTAAACAAAGATTCCAAGGTATGACTATATCTCTTTTGAGTAATCATGAAGGTTTTGTACTAATTTAATGTTTCAATTTCATGGATTCATTCTCTTTTTTCTCTTTTCCCATTTTCATGATTAGGATGATGTAGTAGAAGAATATTCCTTGCAACTCCCTGTACCAAAATCACCAATTAACAGCAGACCAAACAGCATGGTGGTTAAGGCAAGTTCAATTTCTCTCCGTCTATATTCTTAGGGCTATGCTCAAAGGTTGGAGCTGATAGTAGGAGGGTATGGGGGTGGTGGGTGCCTTGGTTCGTCAGTGTAGGGTATTACTTTGTGGGTGTCTTATTTCTGCTATTTCTTCTTGTTTCATGCGTTATCATGACTTTGATTATTATTCTTTGTCTTGAGCTGGGGGTACTTTTCCGGAGGTAGTGGTATGGACTGCTTACATTTTACCCCCCAGACCCCACTATGTGAGAATTCACTGGGTTTGTTGTTGTTATTGTATATTCTTTTTATGATTACTTAATTTGGTTCATATGGTTGATGATTCAAAAATACCAATGCCTAATTGAATGCTTAAACTTGTTGTTCCTTTGGTCGGTCGTCTTTCTTCTCTTATTTTATATTTAGGTTGTGGTTGGAATGACTTATTTTATGTAAAAGCATTTTCTTGGAACAGTGGAAAATACTTTTTGAAAATATATATGTTAAAGATTTACAATAAAATTGACAAACTTGACGGTGTTTGAAATCTTTGAGCTTGAAAGATTGATACAATGTTTGTGTCATCTAAAGTAGGGATATCAAATTGAGAGTTAGAGATAATTGTGAAAGGAAATGATTTATTTTCTGAAAGTCGTTTTTCGTCATACTACAGCACACACTAGTTATTTCATGTCATGAGATTGAAGACTTTCATCTGATTAAGATTTTGTTGATAAAAGAACAGAAGGCAAATACTGTAATTCCAGCACATTTGGTGGCAGAAGCCATATCAACTCTCCACGGGCTTGATTTAAGATGGTCGGGGCCAATAACACCAAGTGAAATGCAGTATGTTCAACAATATGTTTTGGCCAAGTACCCCGAATATTGCAATGGACTTGTGGAAGGAGGAGACAAAATTGATCTCGATGCACTTTGCATCAATGATGAATCGTCGGAATCCTCGGCTAATGAGAAGGGAAAATCCCCGAGGAGAGATGCCGCCTCTTTGCCTTCATTTGGCAGTAGTAATTCAGAGTTGGGAAAAATCCAATTGGAGCCATCAAGATTGCTCGATATCCTCACCAAGAAAACTTCATTCCAAGGGAATTTCATTTCTATACCAGAAATTCAAGTCCGAAATCGAGCTTTGCAACAATGTGGGCTAAGTGAAGAGGATTATTTAGTTGTATTTGCACTTACATTGAAAGAAGCCATGATGATGATCGGAGAATGTTACCCTTTCTTCAGGGGTAATTACTACATGACAATTCTCGGCGAACAGTATGATTGCATAAGGGAATTTGTTACTTTCAAAGATTCAAAAATAATCGCAGCACCAGAAACTTGGCTTGATTTGAGGATCAAAGGATCGCAACTTAGCCAATATTTCCGGAGGAAATCAAAGCATAGTCCGAAAGGGCTATTTGCCTATCCTGCTTACGTGCAAGAAACACGCTACTCAATGCATTGGATCTCGGAAGCTCATCGAAATTCATGGCATGTTCTGTTAGATGCTTCTTCTGCTTTGGATGCAGGTAAAGAAAGATTGGCTTTATCATTACATCGACCGGATTTCGTGTTGTGTACAGTTGATAATACACATGCTCAGCCCTCTAAACTCACCTGCCTTCTTGTAAGGAAACAGTCCTTTGAAACTGCAGCTTCTTCAGCAAATTGATTTACTCTGTGTCGGTTGCTTAAGTGGTTGAGCACCTCTACAAATCGACCGGTAGATTGAAGGTTCGAGTCACAATAGAGCGTAAGTTGGAAAACTATTGATCCTCGTGATAGGATGGGTGTAAAAAAAAAAGAACTACTCAGGTATGGAAGAAAGTTAAAAAAGAGAGGGGACTACTATAATGTATCTTTGTGCGTGTATAATTTTAGTATGACTTTTGCTTAAATAAAATATCTATTTAATATTATAAACTTCAAGAGTAAGTTCAAATAAAGGATAAATTATACAAAATCACTAGTTTAAGAGACCTCACCCAAAATCCCCTTGGTCATATAATCTATATCTATAATATATTAAAAGTCTTAGAAAACTGATTTGAACTTTTTAAACACTTTACAATAGATAAAATCGTTTTTTCATCTTTTTTTCTTCAAGTATTATTTAATTATATATATAATTTTGAATCCTAGAATAGATGAGTTAGGATTTTAAAATATGGTAATGGATTAGGACTTTAAAATATATTAATTTTTTTTTCTTAAATTAGGACTAGATTTAATTTTCAACATATTTTTATATTAATATATATTATCCCGTCCCATGCTTGTATTTTGTATTTTTTTCAACAATTGTAATTGTCATCCGCTAGGTTAGTATGTTATTCTCTCTTTTTTGAGTTGTTTTTCCTTTTTTTATTGGTTGTCGTAGCTTATTATTTTTTCTTTAGCTTAGAGAGTTATTTTAAGTTTAACACACCATGCATATTACATCTGTTTTGTTTGTGAATTTTGATTTCTAGGTTTGATATTTTCGTATGTTCGAATCTAACAACGTAATTATTTTTCTCATATATATATGTGCTTATGATAAAATGTCTGTTTTAAACTTTTTGTACTTCATTAAATACCTTTGTGATAGATAAAATCGTTTAATTTTAAATATTCAAAAGTTATACGTGTGAGGCACGTACAACTAAACTAGTGTAAATTGAAATACATCATGTAGGATTTTGACTGCAACTAATATTTCATTTCTTTTCTTGTTAGTTGCTACTATATTTATTTTATGCATATTGAAAATCGAATCGTTAAGGAATAAAAATTGATAAATAAAAAATCACTAAAAAGTATCTTATTGGTTTGACTGTAGATTTAGTATATTTAAAATATAAAATTAATAAATTAAATTAATAATACATAAAATCGAATTGAACCGATCGATGCATAATCCTACTTTCTATAGACTATCAGTATAAAAAGCTGTTCATACTGTTTGAACAATTCCAAGATAATTTCATATAATTACCTTTATTAATAAGTTTGAATGCATTGTCAACATAAAAATATCTAATTATCAGAATACACAAATTAAACACCGTTTGAAAGATCATTTCCACATCTTGGTAAATTGGTCATTTGAGCATTCTTTAATTTGATTAAAAAATAGAAAGAAAAAAAACTCCTTTTCTTTCACATAGATTAAGAGCTGAAAAGATCAACTCAATCGAATATAAGTATGGTTCGAATTGTGATTACTTCGGGGTCGTTTGGTGTGAGATATAAGTTATAATAGTATCGAGTAGGGGTGACAAATGGGCGGGTTGGGTCGAATTTGAACGAGTTAAATGGGCTAAAGCATCAAATGGGTCATTGCCCAACTCACTCAAAATATGGATGGGCTAAGATGGGTTGGGCCACAACAGGTTATAGCCAATTTGCCCAACTTAACCCATCATTAAATAATTATTCTAGTAGAAATTTAGGTTGGATTTTTTTTTTTTTTTTTATATCTATGTGGTTGTTGTTGTTGTTATTTATTTTCAAATAAAATAAAGAAAACTAAAAAAATGTAATAAAACCATTCACAACACAACCTATCTCGTATCTCAAATGTTTAATTTTGATCCATCATTTAAAACTATCACACTAGAAAAGTTAATTATAATGCTCTTCTGATAGTAGTTCTCTCCTTGATTAACAAGACATAAGGATTATACTATCTTTTAAACTTGACTTCGTATTTTTATTCATAGTATTTTGTATGTAGTTTATTTTTAAATATCTTGTATGCAAATTTAAAAAAAAATTGGAGTGTCATGGGTGGTCAAACAGGCAAAACAATACGAACGAGGTATTTTTGGGTCAAATTGGTGTGCTATAGCCCACGGTTTCGAGGGTGGGCCCGGAGTTCAGGTGTGCTGTTAGCTAAAAATCGATCTGAGTGTGCTAGGGAGCCTGGGAGTGGCCTAGTGTGGTCCTTTGGGGTGGGCGGGGCCATTTGGGTGGTTTAAACGAGCGAAACAGCGCGTACGAAGCATTTTCGAAACAAATTGGTGTGCTATAGCCCACGATCCTGGGGGTGGGTCCGGGCGTGCTGTGAACCTAAAATCGATCGCGGCGTGCTAGAGAGGCTGGGAGCAGCCTAGTGTGGTCCTTTGGGGCGGGGTTATTTGAGTGGTCAAATGGGTGAAACGACACGAATGAGGCATTTTTGGGCTAAATCAGTGTGCTATAGCCCACGGTTCAGGGGGTAATCCCAGAGTCCAGGCATACTGTGGGTCGAAAATAGACCGAGGCATTCCAGGGAGGGTGGAGAGTGGCCTAATGTGGTCCTTTGGGGTGGGCGGGGCCATTTGGGTGGTCAAAAGGGTGGAATGGCACGAACGGAGAATTTTTGAGCCAAATCGATGTATTATAGTCTACATTTTTGGGGATGGGCCGGGGGTCGGGTGTGTTGTTGGTTGAAAATCAATTGGGGCGTACCATGGAGGCTAGGGAGCGGACTAATATGTTTCTTTGGGGTGGGCGGGGCTATTTTGGTGGTTAAATGGGTGAAACAGCGTAAATGGGGCATTTTTGGGCCAAATCAGTGTGTTATATCCCATGGTTCCAAGGGTGGGCTCGGCCAAAAAATTGAATGGGGCATGCTAGAGAGGTTGGGGAGCGACCCAATATGGTCCTTTGGGGTGGGCGAGGCTATTTGGGTGGTTAAACGGGCGAAATGACATGAACGAAGCATTTTCGAGCCAAATGGTATGCTAAGACCACGTTTTTAGGGGTGGGCTAGTGGTCTAGGAGTGATGTCGGCCAAACATCAATCGGGGCATGCCAGGGAGCAGCCTAGTATGGTCCGTTGGGGTGGATAGGGTCATTTGGGTGATCAAACGGGTGAAACGCCGTGAATAGGGCGTTTTCAGGCTAAATCAGTATACTATAGCCCATGGGTCTAGGAGTGGGCCAGGGTCCTAGACCCAGGGTTCGGGCGTGCTACAGGCTAAAAATTAATCGAGGCATGCCAGGGAGGCTGGGGAGTATCCTAACATGGTTTTTTGAAGGTGGGCGGGGCCATTTGAAAGGTCAAACAGGCGAAACGACATGAACAGAACATTTTTGGGCCAAATCGGTATGCTATAGCTCACGATTTTGGGAGTGGGCCAGGGATTCAGGTATACTGTTAGCTAAAAATCGACTAGGGCATGCCAGAGAGGATGGAGAGCGGCCTAGTGTGGTCCTTTGGGGTGGGCGAGTCCATTTGAGTAGTCAAACGATCGCGAACGGGACATTCTCCGGATAAATCGGTGTGCTATAGCCCATGGTTCTGGGGGTGGGCTCGGTTTTTGGGCGTGATGTAGACTGAAAATCAATTTAGTTGTGCCGTGAAGGCTGGGGAGTGACCTAGTATGGTCCTTTGGGGTGGGCGGGGCGGGGCCACTTTTATGGTCAAACGGGTAAATCAGCATGAACGGAATATTTTTTGGCCAAATCATTGTGCTATATTGATACAAGAATAATTATGGATATGGGCTTATGCGAGTGCGCGTTGGACCCGAGACTTGGTGTGTGCAATTGAAGAGCCAAAGAGGACCTAATGATGCACCAAAACCGTCCATACACTACACTTGGAGTACACTCCATAGGCGCCTTTTGTCTTCCCTTCATTAAGGGCTTTTTGGACATTTCACTTATATTGTAATAAGTTTATAAATAGGCTAGTATTAGGTCTTTATTTCTTTAGTTGTTAAATGAGATTGTAAGACATAACTTATAACATCTCTCTTTTCTCATAGAGAGTGTAACATCTTAGTTGTAGGGCTTGGAAAAGCCACCAAAATCGAAATGAAGGTGATACTAGTGTGGATTCACTAGTATTGCAAAACATTGTTAGAAACCTTGGTGCTTGAGTGGTTAACGCCCTCTTGTGTTATTGTAAGAGTGTTGGTGTTGTTTTTTCATCTATTAAGGGACTTAGTATTTAACATACACTTAGGTTCTTAGTTCTTGTAAGAGTTGATGTCTGACTACCTATCTTAATCTTCTTGGAATCATTTGTAGTGTTTCTTTCTTGTTTACTGAAAACTGTTTGGTTCTTCTTATCCTTGTGTTGTTCTTCATCTTGTTGTCATCTTGTTGTTATAGTTGTTGCTATTTTGGTGTGATTACACCCTGTTCATCTTGTCATTGTGTTATATTCTCGGTTTGTGACTTATGGCTGAGAGAGTGTTTTGTGGTGCTCTCGATTTCCTCTTGTGTTTTGAGTCTTATTTTCGTGTTGTGGGTTTATTCTGTTATCATATAGCAATGGTTCTAGGAGTAGGGTCGGGGTCCGGGTGTGCTATCGGTCGAAAATCGATCAAGGTGTGCTAGGGAGGCTGGAGAGTGGCCTAGTGTTATCCTTTAGGGTGGGTGGGACCATTTGGTGGTCAAACAGGTAAAACGGTCAAACGGGGTATAGCCCACAGTTTTGGGGGTGGGTTGGGGTCGAGCGTTCTTTCAGTTGAAAATCAATCGGGGCATGCCAAAGAGGCTAAGGAGCGGACTAGTGTGGTCCTTTGTGGTGAGCGGGGCTATTTGGGTGGTCAAACAGACAAAACAACGCAAACGGGGTGTTTTCGGACCAAATCGATAACTATAGCCCATGGTTCGGGGTGGGACCAGGGTCTGGGTATGCTGTGGGCCAAAAATTGATCGGGGCGTGCCAAGGAGGCTGAGGAGCGGCCTAATATGGTCCATTGGGGTGGGAGGGTCCATTTGGGTGATCAAACGGATGAAACGATATGATCGGGGCATTTTATGGCCAAATTGGTGTGCTATAGCCCACGGTTTTGGGGGTGGGCATGGGGTCCGGGAATGCTAGAGAGGCTGGGGAATGGCCTAGTGTGGTTTTTTGGGGTGGGTGGTCAAACGGGGAAAATAGCATGAACGGAGCATTTTTGTCCCAAATCAGTATGCTATAGCCTACGATTCCGAGGGTGAGTCCGGGGTCCAGCGTGCTGTGAGTAAAAAATCTATCGGGGCGTGCCAAGGAGGCTGGAGAGCGACCTAGTGTGGTCCTTTAGGTTGTGTGGGTCCAATTGGGTTGTTAAACAGGTGAAACGGCGCGAATGGGGTATTTTCGGCCCAAATCAGTGTGCTATAGCCCATGGTTCTGGGGGTAGGCCGGGGGTTTGGGCGTGCTGTGCTTCGAAAATCGACCAAGGCGTGTCAGGGAAGTTGGGGAGTAGCCTAGTGTGGTCTTTTGGGATGGACGGGGCCATTTGGGTGGTCAAACGGGCGAAAGGGTGTGAACAGGGCATTTTTGGGTCAAATTGATGAGCTATGACCCTCAGTTTTGGGGGTGGGCCCGCGCTCCGGGCGTGTTGTGAGCCAAAAATCAATTCGGACATGCTAGGGAGGCTGGGGAGTAGCCTAGTGTTATCTGTTGGGGTGGGCGGGGCCATTTGGATTGTTAAACATGCAAAATATCGTGAACAGAGAATTTTTTAAGTCAAATCGGTATGCTACAACCCATGATTTCGAGAGTGGGCCCAGGGTCCGGGCATGCTCTAGGTTGAAAATCTATCAAGCAGTCCAGGGAGGCTGGAGAGCGGCCTAGTATGGTCATTTAGGGTGGGTGGGACCATTTGGGTAATCAAACAGGTGAAGCGGCGCAAACGGGGCATTTTAAAGTCAAATCGGTATGCTACAGCCCATGATTTTGAGAGTGGGCCAGGGTCAGGGCATGCTCTAGGTTGAAAATCTATCAAGCAGTCCAGGGAGGCTGGAGAGCGGACTAGTGTGGTCCTTTGTGGTGGGTGGAGATATTTGGGTGGTCAAGCGGGCAAAACAATGCGAGTGGGCTATTTTCGGGCCAAATTAGTGTACTATAGCCCACAGTTCAGGGGTGGGACCAGGGTCCGGGCATGCCGTGGGCCAAAAATTGATCGGGGCGTGCCAGGAAGTCTAAGGAGCGGCCTAATATGGTCCATTGGGGTGCGAGGGGCCCTTGGGTGATCAAACGGACGAAAAGACATGATAAGGGCATTTTATGGCCAAATTGGTGTCCTATAGCCCACGGTTTTGGGGGTAGACACGGGTCCGAGAATGTTTGGAAGACTGGGGAACGAACTAGTGTGGTCCTTTGGGGTGGGTGGGTCCATTTGGGTGGTTAAACGGGAAAAACAGTGTGAACGGGGCATTTTCATCCCAAATCAGTGTGCTATAGCCTACGATCCAGGGGTGAACTCGGGGTCCGGGCGTGCTATGAACCAAGAATCGATCGGGGGGTGCCAGGGAGGCTGGGGAGAAACCTAGTGTGGTCCTTTGGGTTCCCCGGGGCCAATTGGGTTGTCAAACAGGTAAAATGGCGCGAACGGGGCATTTTCGACCCAAATCAATGTGCTATACCCATGGTTCCAGGGGTAGGCCCAGGGTCCGGGCGTGTTGTGCATCTAAAATTAGTCCGAGCATACCAGGGAAGTTGGGGAGCACCTTAGTGTGGTCTTTTGGGATGACGGGGCCATTTGGGTGGTCAAACGGGCGAAACGATATGAATAGGGAATTTCTGGGCCAAATCGATGAGCTATGGCCTTCGGTTTTGGGGGTGGGCTCGGAGTTCGAGCGTGTTGTGAGCCAAAAATCAATTGGAACATACTAGGGAGACTGGGGAGTAGCCTAGTATGGTCCTTTAGGGTGCGCGGTGCTATTTGTGTTGTCAAACGGGCGAAACGACATGAATGAGATATTTTCAGGCTAAATCAGTGTGCTATATCCCACATTTCTAGGGGTGGGCATGGGGTACGGGCGTAGTGTGGGTCAAAAATCTATGAGGGCATGTTAAGGAGGCTGGTGAACGACCTAATGTTATCCTTTGGGGTGGGCGAGGCCATTTAGGTGGTCAAACAGGCGAAATGGCGCGAACGGGGCATTTTTGGGCTAAATCCACTTAGCCCACGATTACAGGGATGGGCTTGGGGTTCAGGTATGCTCTTGGTTGAAAATAGATCGAGGCATGACAGGGAGGCTGAAAAATATCTTAGTGTGGTCCATTGGGGTGAGAGGAGACCTTTAGATGGTCAAATGAGCGAACTGGCATGAACGGGGCATTTTGGACAAAATCGGTGTGCTATAGACCATATTTTTGGGGGTGGGCCCAGGGTCCCGGCATGTTGTGGGCCAAAAATTGATTGGGGCATACCAGGGAAGCTGGGGAGCGACCTAGTGTGGTCTATTGGATTGGGCAGGGCCATTGGGTGGTCAAACGGACGAAACAGTACGAACGAGGCATTTTTGGGCCAAATCAGTGTGCTATAGCCCACGGTTCTTAGGTTGGGCCCGAGGTTCGGGCGTGTGGGGCCATTTGGGTGGTCAAATAGGCGAAATGGCAGGAACAGAGCATTTTTTGGCCAAATCAGTGTGCTATATCCCACAGTTTCAGGGGTGGGCCCGGGGTCCGAGCGTGATGAGGGCTAAAAATTAATCGGGGCATGCCAGGGAGGCTGAAGAGCGACCTAGTGTGGGCTATTTCAATATTCGAGGCCATTTGGGTGGTCAAACGGGTGAAACAGCACGAATGGAGTATTTTTGGGCCAAATTACTGTGTTATAGCCCACGGTTCTAGAGATGGGCCTAGGGTCCGGCCATGCTATAGGTCAAAAATCGATTGGGGCATTATAGGGAGGCTGGGGAGTGACCTAGTGTGGGCCATATCAATATTCGAGGCCATTTAAGTGGTCAAATGGGTAAAATTTTGGGGGTGGGTTCGGGGTTCGTGCGTACTATGTGTTTAAAATCAACTAGGGTGTGCCAGGGATACTTGGAGCGGCCTAGTTTGGGCCGTTTCAATATTTGAGGCCATTTGGGTTGTCAAACGAGTAAAACGGTACGAATGGGGCATTTTCGGGCCAAGTCGGTGTGCTATAGCCCATGATTCTAGGAGTGGGTCCGGGGTCCAAGAGTGTTTGGGCCAAAAATCAATCGGGGCATGCCAGAGAGACTGAGGAGTGGCCTAGTATGGGCTATTTCAATATTCGAGGCCATTGGGGTGGTCAAACGGGGGAAATGACATGAATGAGGTATTTTCGAGCCAAATCGGTGCGCTATAGCCCACAATTCCGGGGGTGGGACAAGGGTCCGAGCGTGCTGTGAGACGAAAATTGACCGGGGCATTCCAGGGAGGCTGGGGAGTAGCCTAGTGTGGGCCGTTTTAATATTCGAGGCTATTTGGGTGGTCAAAAAGGTGAAACAGAGTGAACGGGGCATTTTCGAGCCAAATCGATGTGCTACAACCCATACTTTTGGGGTGGGCCTAGGGTCCGGGTGTGTTGTGGGCCAAAAATCGACCGGGCATGCTAAGGAGTCTGAGGAGCGGCCTAATGTGGGCCGTTTTAATATTCGAGGTTATTTGGGTGGTCAAACGGGCAAAATGGCGTGAGCGGGGAATTTTTGGACAAAATCAGTGTGATATAGTCCACGATTCTGTGGGTGGGCTCGGGGTTTGAGCATGCCGTGGGCTGAAAATCGACCGAGGCATGCCAGGGAGGCAGGAAGGCGACCAAGTATGGGCCATTTGAATATTCGAGGCCATATGGGTGGTCAAATGGGTAAAACGGCGCGAATGGGATATCTTCAAGCCAAATCAGTGTGCTATAGCCCATGGTTTTGGAGGTGGGCCAAGGATTCGGGTGTGCTGTGGTCCAAAAATCAATCGGGCATGCCATGGAGGTTGGGGAGCGTCCTAGTGTGGGTTGTTTCAATATTCAAGGCCATTGGTTGGTCAAACGGTCGAACCGACACAAACAAAGCATTTTTAGGCCAAATCATTGTGTTATAGCCCACGATTCCGGCGGTGGTCCTAAGATTCAGGTGTGTTGTAGGATAAAAATCGGCCGGGGCATGCCAAGGAGGCTGGAGAGCTGCCTAGTGTGGGATATTTCAATATTCGAGGCCATTTGGGTAGTCAAACAGGAGAAACGGTGCGAACAGGGCATTTTCAGGCTAAATCGGTGTGCTATAGCCCACGGTTCCAGCGGTGGGCCCGGGGTTCGGGCGTGTTGTGGGTTAAAAATTGATCGAGGCATGCTACGGAGGCTAGAGAGTGGCCTAGTGTGGGTTATTTCAATATTCGAGGCTATTTGGCTGGTCAAACGGGATAAACGACGCGAATGGGGCATTTTTGAGCTAAATCAATTTGCTATAGCCCGCGGTTCTGAGAGTGGGCCTGGGGTTCAGGCGTGCTGTGGGATGAAAATCGATTGGGGCATGGCAAAGAGGTTGTAAAGCGGCACAGTGTGGGCCATTTCAATATTCGAGGCCATTTGGGTGGTCAATCGGGCAAAACGGCGTGAATGAGGCATTTTTGGGCCAAATCGGTGTGCTATAGTTTACAATTTCGGGGGTAGGCCCGGGGTCAAGGCGTACTGTGGGCTGAAAATCAAACTGGTTGTTCTAGGGATGCTGGGGAGCGGCCTAGTGTGGACTGTTTCAATATTCGAGGCCATTTGGGTGGTCAAATAGATGAAACAAAGCGAACAGGACATTTTTAGGCCAAAGTGGTGTGCTATAGCCCACGGTTCTGGGGATGGGCCCAGGGTTCGGGCGTGTTGTGGGCAAAAAATTGACTGGGGCATTTCAGGCAGGATGAGGAGCACCCTAGTATGGGCCGTTTCAATATTCGAGGCCATTTGGGTGGTCAAACGGGCGAAACGGCACTAACGGGATATTTTCAGGTTAAATCGGTGTGCTATAGCCCATGATTCTGGGGTGGGCCTATGGTCCGAGCGTACTGTGTGTCAAAAATCGACCGAAGCATGACAAGGAGGCTGGGGGGAGGCCTAGTATGGGCTGTTCTAATATTTGAATCCATTTGGGTGGTCAAACGGGAGAAATGATGCGAACGAGACATTTTCGGGCCAAATTGGTGTATTTTAATCCACTGTTCTCAGAGTGGACGTGGGGACTGGGCGTGCTGTGGGCCAAAAATTGACTGGGGCATTCCAGGGAGGCTGGGGTGTGGCCTAGTGTTGGTCGTTTCAATATTTGAGGCTATTTGGGTGGTCAAATTGGCTAAACGGCGCAAACGGGGCATATTTTGGC
This sequence comes from Capsicum baccatum var. pendulum, assembly GCA_030864225.1. Classification (NCBI taxonomy): domain Eukaryota; kingdom Viridiplantae; phylum Streptophyta; class Magnoliopsida; order Solanales; family Solanaceae; genus Capsicum; species Capsicum baccatum. The sequence goes on from CM061556.1 coordinate 6,764,764, forward strand.
TAAATCAGTGTGCTATAGCCTACGGTTCCGGGGGTAGGCCCGGGGTCCGAGCGTGCTGTGGGCCAAAAATTGATCGGGCCATGCCAGGGAGGCTGGGGAGCAGCCTGGTGTGGGCTGTTTCAATATTTGAGGCCATTTGGGTGGTCAAACGGGTGAAACGGAGCAAACAGGGAATTTTTAGGCCAAATCTGTGTGTTATATCTCACGGTTTTGTGGGTGGGCCTAGGGTCCAAGCATGCTGTGGGTCCAAAATTAATCAGGGCCTACCAGGTAGGCTAGAGAGAGACCTAGTGTGGGTCATTACAATATTTGAGGATATTTAGGTGGTCAAACAGGTGAAACAACACGAATTGGGTATTTTCGGGCCAAATCAGTGTGCTATAGCCTATGGTTTCGGGGGTAGGCCTATGTTCCGGTCATGCTATGGGCCAAAAATTGATTGGGGAGTGCCAGGGAGGCTAGGGAACAACCTAGTGTAGGCCATTTCAATATTCAAGGCAATTTGGGTGGTCAAACGGGCAAAACGAAGTAAATGAGGCATTTTTGGGCCAAATCAGTGTGTTATAGCCCCTAGTTCCCGGCGTTCTGTGGGCCGATAATCGACTGGGGCATGCTAGGGAGGCTAGGGAGCGGCCTAGTATGGTCTGTTTCAATATTCGAGGCTATTTGAGTGGTCAAATGAGCAAAATGATGCAAACGAGGCATTTTCAGGCCAAATCAGTGTGTTATAGCCTACGGTTCTGAGGGTGAGCCCGGGGTTCGAGCGTGCTGGGGGCCAAAAATCGATTGGGGCATGCCACAGAGTTTGAGGAGCGGCCTAGTGTGGGCGGTTTCAATATTCGAGGCCATTTGGGTGGTCAAACAAGCAAAATGGCGCATATGGGGCATTTTTGGGTCAAATCAGTGTGCTATATCCCACGGTTTTAGGGGTGGGCCCGGGGTCCGAGCATGTTGTGGCCTAAAAATCGATCAGGGCGTGCGAGGGAGGCTGGTGAGCGGCCTAGTGTGGGCTATTTCAATATTTGAGGCCATTTGGGGGGTCAAACTGCCAAAACTGCACGAACAAGGTATTTTCGAGCCAAATCAGTGTTCTATAGCCTGCAATTTTGGAGGTGGGCCCGGGGTCCGGGCGTGATGTGGGCCAAAAATCAATTGGGGCATGCCATGGAGGCTGGGGAGTGGTCTAGTGTGGGTCGTTTCAATATTCAAGGCCATTGGGTGGTCAAATGGGCGAAACAACGTGAACGAGGCATTTTTGGACCAAATCGGTGTGCTATAGCCCACGGTTCTGAGGGTGGGCCTGGGATTCGGGCTCTTTGTGGGCCAAAAATTGGTTGGGTCATGCTAGAGAGGCTGGGGAGCGTCCTAGTGTGGGCCGTTTCAATATTTGAGGCCATTGAGGTGGTCAAACGGGCGAAATGGCACGAACGGGATGATTTTGGGCCAAATCGATGTTCTATAGCTCATGGTACCGGGGTGTGCTCGGGCTTCGGGCGTGCTGTGTAGGGGTGGGCATAGTTACTGAAAACCGAACCGAACCGAATTAATTTTGGTTTTTTGATTTCAGTTTTTCGGAAAGTGTGAATGGGGTTAGTGTGATGTGTGAAGTTGTATGAAAAGAATTATTAAAGCTGGTACGTTTATTTGCATTGCTGCTAATGTATGGATTTTTCATTAGCTGCTGACTGCTTTGTTGTGCATTATTTCACTGACCAATGACCACTTATGTAACAAGTGGCTATTTATTATTTTTGCTGCTAGATTATGTTTAATGCAATTTAGGATTACTGTCCATTTTCTAGCGTCAAGTGATTAGCACTTAGCAGAAGTCCCTTTCTGAGTTTCTGTACACACACTGCAAATGGTCTAAGGGTTATTGGCATCAATGACATGTGACATTTGCAACCAAAGCAAGAAGTAACTTCATAAGTGGCTCATTAACTTGCTGTGAGTGAAAAAGCGATCTGTAACCTTACATCTCTCCCTTGCAAAATATACATCAGGTACAAAGTTGCAGTGAATGAAAAAGTGATAACTGATCCGTATCATTTTGTCCCCTGAGTTAAAAAATAATTGATAGTAGGTGTCGTAAGTGTGAAAAAGAACTCAACAAAACTGAGAATTGAGCGATTGTTTTAGGTTTTAGCCATACATTTATAGAAAATGCAATAATCATGGTGCTAAAAATAGAACAGTTGCAAAACTGAAAAACCAAATTATTAACTTGTGAAAAAACAAATTATTAACTTGAAATATAACTGAATCGAACCAAAATAAACCAAACTGAAATAATTTGATTCGGCTTACGGTATAACTAATTCAAAAATTGAAAAAACCAAATTAAAAAAACCAAAATTGAACCAAATTCTCGAACGCCCACCCTAGTGCTGTGGGCCAAAAAATTGATCGGGGCATGCCATGGAGGCTGCAGAGCGACCTAGTGTGGTTAGTTTCAATATTCGAGGCCGTTGGTTGGTCAAACAGGTAAACCGATACAAAAGGAGCATTTTTGGGCCAAATCGGCATGCTATTGCCCATGGTTCTGGTGGTGGTCTCGGGATTCGCGCGTGCTGTAGGCCAAAAATTGATCGGGGCATGCCAAGGAGGCTGGGGAGCGGCCTAGTGTGGTCTGTTTCAATATTCAAGGCTTTTTGGGTGGTTAAAAGGGCGAATTGACACGATCAAGACGTTTTTGAGCCAAATTGGTGTGCTGTAGCCCACGATTCTGGAGGTGGGCCCAAGGTCCAGGTGTTTTATGGGCCAAAAATTAATCGGGCCATGTCAGGGAGGTTGGAAAACGGCCAAGTATGGGCCGTTTCAATATTGAGGCTATTTGGGTGGTCAAATTGGGCAGAATGACGCGAACGGAGCATTTTTGGGCCAAATCGGTGTGCTATAGCCCTTTATTTTGAAGGTGGGCCAGGGGTACGGGCGTGCTGTGAGCCAAAAATAGACCAGGGCATGCCAGAGAGGCTGGAGAGCATCTTAGTGTAGGCCGTTTCAATATTCGAGGCCATATGGGTTGAACTAAAAACAAACAAATTATTCTAATATAAAGAATAAGATAGTATGAAAGTAATAACAAAAATACTGCTTAATAGGAAAATTAGACAACGCTTAGCCACCCACTAGCCACATCCTTGATCTTCGTATTTTTATATCTAGATCATATCCTCGAAAAGATACACATACCTAATCTAATCACCTTTACCAAGACCTCCTCAGCCTACATCTACCTATCCTTATACTCACTATTACAAGGTAATATCTTTTATAAATTATTTTTGTTATCATGATTGAATGATCTTATATTCTTAATTCATTAGAATTAAATCATTGATTAGGGGTAAATATTCGGAACCAATAAGTATTTGCGTGATGATTAAGTGCTTCTTGAGACAAATTGAATTGCACAATGTTTGCGAGTAGCTCTCTTTGACGTACTAAACATATATAGGACTATCTCTACACTTAATATTACAATTTACAACGCAAATATAAGCTAACTATTTCATGATATATACAACTTAAATACTTAAGTGAGAAAAATGAATCAATTGACCTCCCAAGTTTCCAATTTAGAAAAGGGGACAAGTGGGTCCCGCAACTTGTCCCTTTTAAAAAAATTAAGTCATTTGAACAACTGGGACAGTTGTTCGATAGCTACATTAGTTGTCTCAACAACTTCACACAGTTGTTGAACAACTTCTCCCAGTTGCCGAACAACTTCGCCTAGTTGTTGAACTACTTAGCGCAGTTGTCGAACAACTTTGATAGTTGTCGAACAACTGCTAGAAGATGTCGAACTACTATGAAAGTTGTTCACAACTGGGAGAAGTTGGAACGAAAAAACTTAAAAAAAAATCAAAAATTTTGTCCCTCCCACCTAATTTTAAAAACTTGAAGGATTCTCAATTAATTAGACAACTTATTTGTCCCTTTTAATCCAAAGTCCCAGTAGTACTACTATAATTTTCTTGAATAGCTTAACTATGTTCATCCATATTTGGTAGTTATTTGGGCCCTAAAAGAGGGCCATCAAACAAGTTGAGAAAGGCTACAGAGCCATCTATTTGGTAGATGGGTTTTTATGGGCCTTCTTTGGGGTCTCGAGGGTTATTCTATGTTAATAGGAGTAAGCGTAGGCTAAACCAACTACTAATATTTGAATATTAACTATGTAGGACTTAATTACCTGCATAACTCACTGCTAAATCAATTACCAAGCAACACGTTAATACATGCATAAATAATATATAGATTTTCACATCGATAATCCCTACAGTACAAAAACTTGCATAAATCTAATTGAGGACCCTTTGTTATTTACTTTTGGCTTCTTAGGTTTAAGTGGGTAAACAGATGGAAAGAGAAAAGAAAAGGCTCTCACATCTAGTTTCCCTAGAAGCACCTCTTTAGAAGAAGGGTGCTATTGAAGCAACTCATTTTCAGATTCGAACAATCTTTTATTTTGTTCCTCCTCAGAAACAAAAGCATGAGCCGGGGCAGCCATTTCCTTTTCTTATAGCAGATGAAGAACAAGAAGAACACTGCAATTTTAAAATCAGGCTTTAAATCTCATAAACAAAATAAGAAATCATGAGAGTAAAAAGGGAAAAACTTAGTGCAAAAAGACCTCACCAGTACTAGGATACAAAGGACGAGAGAGAGGGGAAGGAGGGTTATATGAAAAATGGAATGAATACAACAGAGGCAGAGCACATCTATCAAATTTCTTTAAAAACACAACAGCTACATCACCGATGTTTCAGAATCAACATAACTTTTTATCCTATTCAGAAAAAAAATTTAAAATGTGAGAGTAGGATTAAGGTTGTCTTAACTGCGTAAATTAGTTTGCCCTCTTAAAATTGTGTTCAATTAAAAGAAATATAAAAAAGAAGATTTTAAGAAGGCAAACCAATTTACGCAGTTAAGACAACCTTAGTCCTACTCACACACTTTGAATTTTTTTTTGAACAGGATAAAAAGTTGCCTTGATTTTGAAACGTCTGTGATGTAGCTAGTGTGTTTTTTAAAGAATATTTGATAGATGTGCTCTGCCTCCACTGTATTCGTTCCATTTTTAATATAACCCTCCCTCCTCTCTCTCATCCTTTGTATCCTACTACTGGTGAGGTCTTTTTGCACTTTGATTTTCCTCTTTTGCTCTCATGATTTCTTATTTTGTTTTTGAAATTTAAAGCCTAGTTTTAAATTGCAGTGTTCTTCTTATTCTTCATTTCCTGTGAGAAAAAAAAATGGTTGCCCCGGCTCATGCTTTAGTTTCTGGGGAGGAACAAAATAAAAGACTGCTTGAATCTGAAAATGAGGTGCTTCAATAGCACCCATCTTCTAAAGAGGTGCTTTTGGGGAAACTAGATGTGAGAGTCTTTTCTTTTCTCTTTTCATCTGTTTACCCACTTAAACCTAAGAAGCCAAAAGTAAATAATGAAAGGGCCTCAATTAGAGTTATGCAGATTTTTTTAATTTAGGAATTATCTATATATTATTTATGCAGGTAGTAGCGTATTTTTTGATAGTTAGTTTAGCAGTGAGTTATGCAGGTAATTAAGTCCTATATAAGTAATTCACTGTGTTAATAGAAATATATGAATTTGAAAATAGTAGGCTTTGAAAATTTTAAAAAATAATTCATTAGTTTAAAATTAAAAAATCATAGTTGAAAAGACCTAAAACATCTCTAATTATATCATAATATATGTAGTAGTAGTAAGTAGTAATAGTAGTACATCATTACTATAAAAAATATGTGGTTGATCTCAAGTATTTTTTTTTAATTCAATTATAACATTATAAGATAAATTTGCATTATATTTGCAGAAAGGTAAATAGTAAAGATAATTAAAAGTAATAATGTAATATCCCGATATTCTAACCAATAGTGCCGCCATGACTCAAGTCCATTAGAAATAAATTATAGTTTTTTGGCTGTTTTTTGGTCACGGGTGATGTGTATTACGCTTTGAAGATATCCTAACGCTTAAGTGAATCAAAACATTCTTTACCGATAGAATTCTAGAGAAGGATTTTGGCATAGTCAACTTCAAATGAGTATATCTTTCGTTGTACTACGAATTATTGAGCTCATGACCTACCAAAAGATAGATAATTGAATTATCTTTCCAACAATACCCATTTTATAAAAATACGATAACGGAGGAAAGAGTTATTCTTATTTTACTCCAGTGTGTCAGCCTGGAAAATTCGTGACAACCTTTTGTGACGACTTGTCACAACCCTGACGGACCGTCACAAAATGTCGCCTCCTTAAGGCAGAAAGTCACAAAATCCACCCTATTTGCGACGACAATTCGTGACGGCCTATCAAGGGCCTGACAGCTTGTCACGGATGTCGTCAACTATTTTTTTCAGTAATTGATGGACGATTTTTGCAAGGGTATTTTAGTCATTTCCCATTTTTAGAGGCCTCTACATATATTAGAATCCTTATCCAAAACCTAATTTCTTCATTTCTCTCTTCGAATTCTCTTAAGAAATATATCTAGGATTTTATTTAAGGAAATTAATCTTTCAAAAATCATCCATAAATCTTCAAGATGCCTTCAAGAATCAAGTTCCTCATAGAGTGGGCTTCAAGAATTTTTTTATTACAAGTGTGAATAAAGTCTCAAGTACTAGAGTTCAACCAATTTCAAAGATTAAAGTATGTGGGGTTTTGAACAAGAGCAATTATTTTGTTCTTGTGCTCAAAGTTTTTATTTTTATTATGGATTTATATGATTTTGCAAGTGGGTTTATACCCAAATTACTTCATCATGAGATTATGAGAATATAAATTGTTCAAACATTGCTATACATGATTATTTTACAATTTTCAAGTTATGACTTGAAATTTAATATTGTGAATTTCAAGTTTCTACCATGAGTTAGTATTTCAAGTGCTTTCAATACATGTTTCAAGCTTTAAGCTTCCTTATGACAAATTGGATTATTGAGTATATTGATTCATGAGAATTGACTTGTTACAATGAGTCTTGATATTTTCTCAAAGTTATTGATGTTGCCATGACTTAATGAATTGATGCATTTTGATATTGAGAAAGATTGATTTGATTAGAATCAAATTAGGAATCCACAAATTGATTATGATTTGATAAATGAGAAAGAGATTCAATTTGGTCTTCATGATAGACCCTTGTGATGTTTGTGATGGATTTCCTAACACGTTCTGAGCTTGTGTATGGGAGTAGTATTTAGCACCGAGCGTGAAATATGGTATTTCTCCCGAAACTACGTGCCACTGTAGGATTGATATTGATAATTGTGGGCCGGAGGCCGAGTATGAGATTGTGATCACTACATTTAGGTTGTACTCCCTGGAAAGGGTACGATGCTCCCACCAATGTGTGGTTCTCTTCTTGGGAGGGCAAAACGTTGGACTTCATGTAGCTCACATGGTTTATGTCGGTTATAAGAACCTCCCATGTCCATAAGAGTCGAGTTTCTTGATTTTACAGTGTCACTCCGAGTCTTGAGTTGAAGAGTTGAGTTGTTTATGATGATTTATGAGTTTTTTATCGTATAATTTAATTATGATGAGATCATGAAAAGTATGTTTCAATCTAACTCAAGCCAAGTGAGCCATCATTGTACATATGCTTATTTTTATGAAATTGATGACGATATTTACATTGTTTCATGCACCCCCACATACTCAGTACATTCCAAAGTAATGACCCACATATTTTTCTAAGGGCTATATTTTCTCATAATGTAGGTTTAGTTACTCAGCCGCGTTAGCAATATTCGGGTGCCTCTTTTCGTCTGCTCAGTGGTGAGTCCTCATGGTTCGAGGACCGTGTTTATAATTTTGTGATACCGTTTTGTTTTTATGGCTTTCAGTACTATTTGAGTCAGTTGGGGGTTTGTCCCAATGTCTCCTTGATTTTGATGTATAGAGGCTTTGTCAGGCTAAAGGGTTGGTATGTACAGAATTTTAGTATTTTGGATTGTTCACGCTAGTTTCGTATCTTATTCCAGTATGTTTATGATATGTCATTCTCTCTTATATTAGCATGACTATTGTCAAAGTGAGTTCTAGAAGTGATGACAGGTTTAGAGGGTTAGCTTGAGGCCGCGTGTGGCCTTATGCACCGTGTGACGTCTCGGGATAGGACTTGGGGCATTACAAATAAATTGTTGACTTTAAATTAAAAATAATATTTAAAAAATATAAAATTACATATTAGAAGTAGATAGTTATAATACTAAACAGTTCTAAATAGATTCTTATCGTTATATAACTGCTCCTAGAGTTGTTAATATGGATCGGACCAGCTCATCCGGGCTAGCTAACATGGGCTTTAGAGTTTGACGGGCCCGGCCAGACTGACCCATCAACATGATAGACTAGAAAATAGCAAGCCCAACCTGTCACACTATGGGTTGTGGGCCTCCACGGGCCAACCGATTTTTTAAAATATATTATTTTTATAATCTTAATTTAAATTTTAAAATATTGATTGCATAAATATTTAAAATATAATATAGCTTGAAGTTACTACTCATTAATCACGTCTCAAATTTATAAAAAGATCCTAATAATCTGTGAAATTGAAAAACTTTTGAAACCAATTCAAAATCAAATAGAGATATTGAAAAATAAATAAAATAATTAATGAATAATAATATAAATCACTAAATAATAATATTAACCTAATTTTATTTTAATTGATCGCAATAAAACACAAAAAATATCAATGTTTAGTCCTTTAAAAGTAAAATAAACGCTTTAAAGACAACTATGATGACATTTATGGTGTATTCAACATCACCACATCATCTAATATTAGCATGACTATTGTCAAATTGAGTTCTAGAAGTGATGACAGGTTTAGCGGGTTATCTTGAGGCGGCGTGTGGCCTTAAGCACCGTGTGACATCTCGGGATGGGATCTTGGGGCGTTACAAGCTTGGTATCAGAGCCTAAGGTTTAAAGAGTCCTAGGGAGTCTGACAAGCCGCATTAGGTAGAGTCTTGATCATCGGTGTGTAGCGCGCCACATCTATGAGCAAGAGGCTATGGGACGTTTTGGGAAAAGTAATTTTTTTCTTTCAAAAGTCTATCATGCCTACGACTATTTCTCTCTGCTATTAATTCGTGCTCTCTTATGACAGAAAATGCCTCCTCGTCAAGCTCATAGAAACAACGAGCAACCTCAACCCGTTGATCCCCTAAACAAGCATGTGTCACATGCAAAATTCTGAGCAGTTTTTCAGGTGCTAGCCCAGGCAGTTACCACCAATACTCAAGCTAACAACCAGGCTACTGTTCTACCTCCGTAAGAGAATAATTCTGCTGCATCTCGATTTGTGACTTTATGTGGATGAATCCTCCTGAGTTCTATGGGTCGAAGGTAGGTAAAGACCCACAAATGTACTTGGATGAAGTGAGAAAGATCACCCAAATTATGCACGTGAATGAGGAGGAGAGTGTTGAATTGGTTGCCTATCGAATGAAAGATGTTGCATATGATTGGGTGAAAGTATGGAGGGAAAGTAGAGGGGAGGATGCCCTTCCCATGACTTGGCAGTTATTCTAGGATGCGTTCTTGGATAGATTCTTTCCTCTCGAGATGAGGGAAGCAAAGATAGAGGAATTCATGAATTGAGATAAGGCTCTATGACTGTTAAGGAGTATTGCCTTAGATTCAACCAGTTGTCCAAATATGCACCTAGTATGATGACTGACTCTACGACCATCATGAGTAAGTTCATGACCGGTGTGTCGAGTTACATTATGAAAGAGTGTAGATCTTCTATGCTTAATAGGGAGATGGACCTTTCTCGGTTCATGATACATGCCCAACAGATTGAAGCTGATAAGGTGAAAGAGAGGGAAAGAGTAAGAGTGAATAAAAGAGATATATCAGAGCAGCAGGGATTCGGTCATTCCAGATTCTATGGAGGGGACCACCCTCAATTCCAGAGATGTTCGTTTATGGTCGCGCCTTCCTCAGTTAGTGCTCCCATACCTAGAAGCAGGAAGGAATGGGGGAATTGGCCTATACCATCCAGGTCTCAGGAAAGTGTAAGTAACAGACCTCGGCCTCATTCATATGCCAAGTATAGTAGAGATCATTTTGGTGAGTGTTTTTATTGATTAGAGAGGTTGCTTTGGTTGTGAAAAGTTGGGCTACCAACATAGAGATTATCCGTTTGCTAGATAGAAGAGTCGAAATGCTCATCCCCAGAGTCAGACTACCAGTGCCCCCGCTCCCGTGCTCCGCCTAGTTCCTCGTCAGGGCGCCTCTTCTAGTATTGTTGGCGGTTCATGCCAGAATTGCTTCTATGTTATACCACCTCGCCAGGAGAAGGAGGATTCTCCAGATGTTATCACAGGTATGCTCCGTGTCTTTCATTTTGATGTGTATGTATTGATGTACCCTGGTTCGAGTTTCTCTTATGTGACACCTCTGGTTGTTATAAATTTTGAGATGGACCCTAAACTAATTCCTGAGCCTATTCTGGTTTCTACCCCGGTAGGAGAGTCTGTTATTGCTAAGCGAGTGTATAAGAAGTGTCCTGTTACTGTCCTTCATCGGGTCATATGTGCTGATTTGATTGAGCTAAATATGGTTGATTTTGACATCATTCTGGGTATAGATTGGCTTCACTCGTGCTATGCGTCTATAGATTGTCATACCCGAGTGGTGAAGTTTTAGTTTCCTAATAAACCCGTGTTTGAGTGGTTCGGGAGTTCTGTAACTCCGAAGAGCCATTTCATATCCTACCTCAAAGCTAGGAAGTTGATTTCTAAGGGTTGCATCTATCATCTAGTTCGAGTTAAAGACCTCAAGTTTGAGACTCCGACTATTCAGTCAGTTAGCATTGTTAAAGAGTTTCCCGATGTTTTCCCGGAAGACCTTCCAGTGGTCCGACCTGATAGATAAATAGAATTCGAGATTGATCTCCTTCCTGGCACTTAGCCTATTTCCATCCCTCCATACCGTATGGCTCCCGCGAAACTTAAAGAGTTAAAGGAGCAACTTAAAGACCTCTTAGAAAAAGGCTTTATCAGACCCAGTGTTTCCCCGTGGGGTGCACCTGTTCTATTTGTGCGAAAGAAAAATGGTACATAGCGTTATGGCTTTCAGTACTGTTCGAGTCAGTTGGGGGTTTGTCCCAATGTCTCCTTGATTTTGATGTATAGAGGCTTTGTCAGGCTAAAGGGTTGGTATGTACAGAATTTCAGTATTTTGGATTGTACATGCTAGTTTCGTATCTTATTCTAGTATGTTTATGATATCTCATTATCTCTTATATTAGCATAACTATTGTCAAAGTGAGTTCTAGAAGTGATGACAGGTTTAGAGGGTTAGCTTGAGGCCGTGTGTGGCCTTAAGCACCGTGTGATGTCTCGGGATGGGATCTTGGGGCGTTACAAATAAATTGTTGACTTTAAATTTAAAATAATATTTAAAAAATATAAAATTACATATTAGAAGTAGATAGCTATAATACTAAATAGTTCTAATTGGATTCTTATCGTTATATAACTGCTCCTAGAGTTGTTAATATGGATCGGACCAGCTCATCCAAGCTAGCTCACACGGGCTTTAGAGTTTGACGGGCCCGTCCAGGCTGACCCATCAACATGACAGACTAGAAAATAGCAAGCCCAACCCATCACACTATGGGTTGTGGGCCTCCATGGGCCAACCTATTTTTTAAAATATATTATTTTTATAATCTTAATTTAAATTTTAAAATACTAATAGCATAAATATGTACAATATAATATTGCTTGAAGTTACTACTCATTAATGAAGTCTCAAATTTAAAAAAAGATCCTAATAATCTCTGAAAATGAATAACTTTTGACACCAAACATATTTGATATCTTACAAAAATTATATTTTATATGTTAATTATATATATATATATATATATTTTATAAATATAATTAATATTTAAATATATATATGATGGTTCATATAGACTTTGAGTTTGGACTCCTTTTATTATTCTTAATACTATATTTTATTTTATAATTATTTTTATTTGACCCACGGGTCACCCAAACCCATTTTGCTCAAGCCGACGGGTCAATAGGCTTATTCATGAAGGGCTAAAAATCCCTATTCTTAAATGGGCTATAAAATTGTAGCCCAGCCCTATCAAATTACAGGCTGGGCCGGGCCATCCCAACGAGCTTGACCTATATTGACGGTTTTAACCGCTCATCTAAGATATTGGTTATTCTATCAATTTTTTTTGAATTTAAATTGGAGATAAAACATACTTTCAAAGATAAACTTATAATTTAGATGTACTTAATTAGTAATAATGGCACACAATTTTTTTTTCGCTACACGATTTATCTTAATATTTATCTCAAATAACAATGAACATATAATAATAGTAATAGTAATAGTAGTGCAATCTAATAGTGGTAAAGTAAAAATAGTTAAAATGTTATTATTGTTATTAGTATTAGTATTAGTATTAGTATTAGTATTAGTATTAGTATTAGTATTAGTATTAGTATTAGTATTGTCTCATTGATTTCAATATTTGTCTCAACTCAAATCTATATTAATTTTAAATATATATTGTATTTGAAAAATGTAAGGATAAGGATAAGGAAGAATAATAAATTAATCTTATTTTAATAAACATATGTGATATTTGAATTTGTATTTAAATGAAATCTAAATATAAATGAAATTCTATCACTTAGCCTTTCTTACATATACTTCTCTATCATTAGCTTTATTCGTGAATTTATTTACTGCATTTTTTAAGTTTTCATTTAAAAAAATTATTCTTGATTTGATAACATTCTTTCGATATGCAGGAATGATATAACATTTTCAATTTATCTTTCTTTGTGAATATTCAAAGTCCATCAATTTAAATTGATATAAATATCTCTGCTTTTTGATTATTCAATATGTGAAATAATATTATTTTTATTTGGTGGAAAGGACATTCATTAATATAAAAGAGAACGCAGTTTAAGTTTCAATTTTTGACGATTAGTCAGGGTTCAAAAAGGAATAGTTCTGGCCTGGCCAGTTAAAGTCATCAGTACAAGAGCTAATTGTTCACTCAAAACGTTTCTGAGATGTCTGCTCAAACTGCATCTTTTGCACATAACGGTGGAACTTCAAAAAGGGTAGTCTCCTGAAACCCGCTTGCCCTTGTTCCGTCTTTTGCTAGAGCATCCGTCACTCCATTTTGTTCTCTATAACAGTTCTTGACTTCCGGATTCCTTAGGCTTTTTAATTTTGACCTGCATTCTGAAAGCAAAGTATCATAGTGGATGTTCTCGTTAGTTAACATAGATATAACTTCCAGGGAATCAATGTTAATTTCAATGGGGAGAAGATTATTTTTCTCTACCAGTTTTAATCCTTCAATGAGAGCCATAAGTTCCATCATGTTGTTGGTAGTCCGGTGAAAGATTTTGTTAAAACCTAACGCTAGCCTCTATTACTTGATCTGACTACCCCTTCTATTCCACCCTTCCCGAGGTTTCTAAGGAAAGAATTATCAGTATTAAGCTTGAAGGTGTGGCTGGTGGGAGGATTCGATTTAACGTTGATGATTTAGTTTTGTTTGATTGGGGTATTCTTTTGAGTAAGATGTTTATACTCTACAGTTTGGGAGTAAGCATGGTTAAAATTGGGATGGTCCTTTTTGTTATTGAAGGTATTAGTGTTCCTGGTGTTCTAGATTATCTAGAGGCTGCAAAGAATGATGTCGTGCCAGTGTATTAGCCTGTTGAATTGGGAGTGTTGAAGAGATCTCCAGATATTGTGCCAGTAATAGGGTAGGAGACCGGTAATAGGAGGTTATTTGGACTGGGTCATATTGTGGATAGTTTGCACTCCAAGATCTTTGAGAATGGGACACTTAAAGAAAATATGGGATTTGTCTTCCTGGTGATGATTGCAGATAGCACAACTAGTATTTTTTCTCACTCCTCTCTTGGAGAGGTTGAGGTTATTGGGGAACCTATCATACCGTCTTAGCCAAAGAAAGGTTTTGACTTTTTTGGGGATTTAGCCTTCCATATCCAGTTGAAATTAGAGGAGTAATTGATCTCAGAGGTTTTGGTTTTATGATTATAAGCACTTATGCTGGAGAATAGACAATTACCAGTGAGATTCCAAATGAGCTCATCAGTATGGGCTCTGGGATTTGGGAAAACAAAGTTGGTGAAAGTTTGGATGAGATCCTCAGATATTTCAATTGGAAGATCCTTGAGGTTCCAGGAGCCATTCCTCAAGACCCGAGAGATTTTAATATCTTGGGAATGATAAGGAAGAAGGGATTGGATGATGGAAAGAAGGAGTTCACAGTGAGGAATCCATCTGTCCTTACAGAAGTTAATCTTGTCATCCTTATGGAGGTTATAAGAAGAGGCAGTTTTACAATTTTCCCAACCCACAAGGACATTTGTCCAAGTTCTAAAGTTGTTGGCTTTGAGGGATATGGCATGGGGGCTAATTTATTTTAAAGAATTTTTGCCCAGAGACTGTTGGGATGCTTGTAAAATCTCCAGGCTAGACTGGATAACATAGTGGTGTTCCTAATGGAAGCTTTCTGAAGGCCCAGGCCCCCATTAGCTTTAGCATTAGTCAAGGTTTCCCAATTGATTAGATGCATTTTCTTATTATCAGGGGTGGTGCCCCAGAGAAATTTATTTTGGATTCTGTCAATCAATTAGTGGGTTTTAGAGGGGATCAAGATGAATTACATAACATAAGCGGGAATACTAGCAACGGAGGACCTGGTAAGGATGATTCTGCCAGCCATATTGAGGAATTTCGTTTTCCATCCAGCCAACTTAGTGTTGAGATTGTCTAGGATAAATTGGAAATCTCTATTGCAAGGTTTTTTTGTGGAGTATGGAAAACCAAGATATTTGCCAAACTTGTCTTTGGATCGGATGCCTAAGATGTGAGACAAACTATCTTTGATCTGAGAGTGTTAATTTTTTGGCCAGAGTGAAAGGTGAAGCTGCTAAGAGTGGCTCAGATGGGTTCACAGTTTCTTTCATTAACAACAGCACACAGATTTAGATCGTCAGCAAAGAAAAGGTGAGAGATTTTGGGCCCTTTCCTACTGATTGAGATGGGCGTCCAATATCATATATCTCATCTTTTATCTTGGGATCTGGAAGGTAGTGTTTTTTTGATTGCTAAAAAATAATAAAATGTACCACTAATGCCTCCATAGCTCTTAGTGAATCTCTTGCTGAAATTGATGAAAATTCTACACCATTATTTTGACCTATTTTGTCATCTTTCTCCTTTTCACATCTCTTTATAGAAGTCATTATTGGATCCTCCCCTAAAAATTTAAGTGATTGATCTAAGAATAGAGCAATTTTTTCAGGTGCAACATGCAGTGGAAGCTCACTAGAGTCGGCATTTGCAGGCAAGTTAGAAGATCCGGGAAAGGATGGACCAACTTCCTTCAAAATAAACAAGATTCAAGATGGATCATTTTGAAAGATCATTATTCCCTAGCTATATGCAAGGAACATGTTGATAATAATAGATATCGCCATCTAGGTCCAACTGCTAGGTTAGATAGTAACTCAAGAATCTCTTATCAATTCCCCTTTCTCAAGAACCCCCCAAAATAAATAACAATTGAGTAGAAAAAGGTAAACTCAGACACAATAAATGTTGATTGTATGAGAGGCTATACAAAGTGGGGTTTGTACATATACTCAAATTTAGGACCAAAATTGGGAAAAAAATTGACTGACATGAATAAACACTCCAAATTGTAATCTCCACTTGGATTCACTCACATTTATTGCATTTTTCTTAAATGTTGGGTTTAAACTCCCTAAGTTTTTTAGGGTGTTTGTGCTTTTCTCAGGTAATGTTATTTGAACAGTTACGTTGTTTTGGCATTGAGCTAATGAACTCTACGTGGCATAACAAACTAAAGAAAGACACAAAAGTTTTGTTTCAAACAGTTCAAGAAAGAATTTTTTGACTTTTTGAAACAAAGAAATAGAGCCACATTTGTTGAACTGTTTTTTCCCTACAGTTGAACCAAGAGCACCATGAGTGGACAAATCAGTCCAAGAAATGTGGCTCTATTTCTTTGTTTCAAAAAGACAAAAGATTCTTTCTTGAACTGTTTGAAACAAAACTTTTGTGTCATTCTTCAGTTTAATATGCCACGTAGAGTTCATTAGATCAAGGCCAAAATAATATAATTGTTCAAGTAACAATACCTGAGAAAAGCACAAACACCTTGAAAAAACTTAAGGATTTTAAACCCAAAATTTGACAAAAACACAATAAATGTGAGTGAATCCAAGTGGAGATTACAATTTGAAGTATTTATTCATGTCAATCAATTTTATTCCCAATTTTGGTCCTAAATTTGTGTATATATACAAGCCCCACTTTGTATAACCTCTCACACAATCAACATTTGTTCTGTCTGAGTTTACTTTTTTCTGCTTGAGTGTTATTTATTTTTTGGGGTTCTTAAGAAAGGGGAATTGATAAAAGGTTCTTGAGCTACTATCTAACCTAGCAGTTGGACCTAGATTATGATACCTACTATTATCAACATGTTCGTTGCACACAGATAGGGAAAAAGGATCAGTCAAAATGATCCATCTTGAATCTTGTTTATTTTGAAGGAAGTTTGTCCATCCTTAATTGGATCTTCGAAGTTGCCTGCAAATACCGACACTGGTGAGCTTCCACCGCAAGCTGCACCTAAAAACGTTGCTCCATTCTTAGATCAACCACTTAAATTGCTAGGGAAAGATCCAATAATGAATTTTATAAAGAGAATTGAAAATGAGAAAAATGAAAAAATAGGTCGAAAAGATGGTGAATAATTTTCATCACTTTCAGCAAGAGATTCACCAAAAGCTATAGCCGAGAAGAGAGTCTCTCAACTTTCATTGGATGCTTCAGAAGATTTTGTTGCTGCAGAGGCATTAGTGGTACATTTTTTTTGTTATAAAAAAAATCTGGTTATAAAAACAAACTACCTGCCAGATCTCATGAAAAAATACGGTAGTTATCAATTGATGAATCAGGTACTGAGTAAATCAAGCCGTTTATATCAATTGGGTCAACTCATTTAGGAAGTTTTGTATTTATGTAAAGTATTTATTCTGCACCTTGGTTCTGAACATATTATACACATAAATTGAATTATGCTTGCATTGGTCTCTGTCTTCTCAATGAACAAAGAAAAAAGGTATTAAGGGGTCATTTGGTAGCTGGCTTAGCAACGAGTTATGTAGGAATCCTACATAAGTAATTCCAGGTTTGGTATCTACTTAGGAGTTAATATAATGTATACAATTAATATGTTGTTTGGTCTACCATTCTTTTTTAAACGAAAGGAGTAGTACATTTCCAAAATTGGACATCCTTAATAATAGAAAAAACCTCCACTCAAAGTGCTCTTAGTTCAATTGTAGGGACAAAAAAAGCCAACAAATGTGACTCTATTTCTTTGTTTCAAAAGGACAAAAGATTATTTCTTGAACTGTTTGAAACAAAAATTTTGTGTCTTTCTTCAGTTTGCAATGCCACGTAAAGTTCATTTGTTCAATGCCAAAATAGCATATTAAGTAACTGTTGAGAATATAATTAAATACTAAAAGTGTACTCTCTCTAATAATTAAACTTTTAGATGAGATGGTCACACACTTCAACATGGAATCAGAGTCAGGCCTACCCAATTCATTGTTTTCAATGTTGAGTTCCCCATCTTATATTACCTACGCTTTAGATGTCCAGTCTTGGAATGCAAGTAGAGGGATGAGAGAGTCCCACATCGGTGGATTAAAGAGTCCTTAGTCTCCCTATATGATCTTGGGTAATCCTTACCTCATGAGCTAGCTTTTGACGTTGAGTTAGGTCCAAAGTTCATTTCATTATCATGGTATTAGAGTCCATCATCTCTTTCTATTGCTTTTATGTTTTTGACTACTCTTTTTTATCATCATAATGATATATCTCTGCCATCATCTTTTTCTATTTCTTTCATGTTTGTTAAAGTTAATTATAACGATTTCTTTTTATGAATTCAAGTGTTAATTTTCTTAGAAATATTTCTTTGAAAATATATTACTGAATGTTTAATCTTAATCTTTGTATATGCTTTCATCATCATCTTTAATGGTGTATGCTTATATATTTTATTTCATTTCAATGATGAATTAATCCCCTACGTCTCAAATTATTTTCAATAGATAACAAAAAGCATAATTTATTGGAGGGATGTAAAATGCTTGAACTTAATCAGGTAAATATTTTTACAAAAAGTTTAGGATGATAAAAATACTAATTAGTAGCTATTAGTTCATTTTGAGCTTAAAAAATAGATAATTTTATTTGATGTGATTATTTGACATTAGTAATAGCATGTAGGTTAAAATAAATTGATAATTGATATATTATTTATAAATAAAAGATATTTTCTAATAGCATTTGTGTATACTTAACACAAAATTATAAATTGCATTGAGGCAAAGTGATGGATGAGGGGAAGAACAAGAGTTTATTGTGGTTGAGATGGGGTAGAGGTGAGCTAGGTAGGTGGGGTGGTTGTGTAGGTAGGGGTTAGAGTTGTGGAGTAGAAAAAAAGATTCTTAAAAGATAAAGAAAATTATTTTTCTTGGGAGTCAGGACAGAAGGGTGGAAAGATTTTTTTCTAGAAAAAAATCAAAAATAATTTTTTTGGTATGTGTATTAGGTAGGGTGTCGAATGGGTATTGGGGAGTAGGGGTGGGTGCAATATAAAATTTTATTTTAAAGAAAAATAAAATATTTCTTTGTTGGTGGAGGGTGCTTTGGGGATAAGAGATGGGTGATGTGAGAAAAATATATTACAAAAAATCTAATAAAGTAAAATATAATAAAAACTAGAAAGGCGGGGTGGTGGCTGTAAGGTAAGGCTAGGAGGTGGGTGTAGTATTTGTTGGGGTGGTGATTTTGAGAGTGATTTGAGAGATCTTAATTAAATTAACTTAGTATATACAATAAGATGTATAAATAAAATAATTAAAGATATTAATCATAAAATTAATCATTGTAAAAATAATGAGTAATAGAACAATATCTGAAAATTCAAAATAAACTAATAAATTTTATGTGCTTAATTTTTGAATTAAGACTAAATGAAATTTAAGATTTAAAATTAGAAGTTCCGTAATTGATACAAGTAAGTACTTTTAGTGTTTGAAATACAATTGAAGAAATCTTAGGAGTGTCGCAATTATGGTTATTGTAGGCATATCAAGGTTAGGGAGGTCAAAGGAGCTATTCGCAGGATGCAACGGGGTAGGGCAACGGGGACAGATGAGATTCTAGTGGATTTTTGGAAGACCACTAACGGGGTAGGTTTGGAGTGGTTGACAAGGTTATTTAATAATATTTGTAAGGCAATGAAGATTCCTGAAGCGTGGAGGTAGAGTACTATGATTCTAGTGTATAAGAACAAGAGAGACATCCAGAGTTGCAACAGCTATAGAGGTATTAAGTTGTTGAGTCATACTATGAAGGTTTGGGAAAGGTTGGTAAAGTTGAGTATGATAAGGATTATGACGATCTCTGAGAATCAGTTCGATTTCATGCCAGGGCGCTCGACCACTGAGGCTATCCACCTTGTGAGGAGATTAGTGGAGCAGTTTTGGGAGAGGAAGAAGGACTTACATATAGTGTTTATTGATCTTAAGAAGACATATGATAGAGTTTCCAGGAAGATTCTGTGGAGGTGCTTATAGGCTAAGGGGAGGCCCGTGGCGTACACTAGGTCGATTCAGAGCACTTCCCAGTTTTGATAGGGCTTCACCCGGGATAGACTCTTAGCCCATTTTTATTTGCCTTGGTGATGGATGTTTTGACGTGACATATTCAAGAAAAAGGTGCCTTGGTGTATGTTATTTGCAGATGATGTGGTACTGATTGACGAGACTCAGAGAGAAGTTAATGATAAGTTGGAGATTTAGAGATAGATGCTTGAGTCTAAAGGATTTTGATTAAGTAGAACCAAGAGAGAGTACTTGGAGTATAAGTTCAGTGATGTGTCGCAGGAAGCTGGAGTGGTTGTGAAGATGGACTCTCAGGCCATTCATAAGAGGGAGAGTTTCAAGTATCTAGAGTCTATGATTCAGGGCAATAATAAGATTAACGAGGATGTAACACATCATATTGGGGCAGGGTAGTTGAAATGAAGGCTTGCTTTGGGAGTTCGAGGTGATTAAAAGGTGCCCTCAAAACTTAAAGACAAGTTCTACAGAGTGGTAGTCCGGCCGGCTATGTTGTAGGTTATGGTGTGTTGGCCAGTTAAGAACTTCCAAATCTAAAAATTGAAGGTGGAGGAGATAAGAATATTGGGATGGATGTGTGGACAACCAAGAAAGATGAGGTGAGGAATGAAATTATTTGGGAGAAGGTGAGAGTTGCTTCGGTGGAGGACAAGATGCGAAATGTGAGGTTACGTTAGTTTGGCCACGTGATGAAGAGGGGCTCTTATTCTTCAGTGCGGAGGTGTGAAATACTGGTTATGGATGGTTTTAGGCATGGTAGAGGTAGACCGAAGAAATATGAGCGGGACCGAACATATAACGAAATCCTAGTGCATCGGTGCTCTATAACTCATGATTTTGGAGGTAGGCCCAGGGTCCGAGCATGTTTTGGGCCAAAATAGACTGGGGTCTCCCAGGTAGGCTAAAGAATGAGAGAGTGTGGACCTTTCGGGTCAGCGGGACCGTTTGGGTGGTCAAACGAGATGAAACAACACAAATAGACCATTTTCAGGCCAAATTGGTGTGTTATAGCTCACAATTTTGGGGATGGGCTCGGGAGCAGAAAATGTTTTGGATTGAAAATCAATCGAGGGCTCCCAAGAAGGCTGAGAAGCTGGGGAGAGTAGGTCGTTGGGGTCGGCTGGGCCGTTTGGATGGTCAAACAGGCTAAACGATGTGAACAGACCATTTTCAAGCCAAATTAGTGTGTTATAGCTCACGATTCTTGGGGTGGGCCCAATTACCAGACATTTTTTAGATAAAAAATCAAGCAAGGGCTCCCAGATAGGCTAAGGAGAGAGAGAGTGTGGTCTGTTGGGGTCGACGAGGTTGTTTGGGTGGTCAAATAGGCAAAACGGTACGAACGGATAATTTTTTGGCTAAATCGGTGAGCTATTGCTCATGATTTTGAGGGTGGGCTTGGGGATCGAGCCTGTTGTGGGTCAAAAATTGATCGGGGGCTCCCAGATAGGAAGAAGAGCAAGAGAATGTGGGTCATTGGGTTCGATGGGGCTGTTTGGGTGGTCAAATGGGCTGAATGGCGCGAATAAAGTATTTTTAGGCCAAATTGGTGTGTTATAGATCATAGTTTTGAGAGTGGTCCTAGGGCTCGGGCGTGTTTTGGACAAAAAATTGATCGAGGGTCTTAGGCAGGCTGAGGAGCGGGGAAGTATGGATCGTTGGGGTCGGCGGGGCCATTTGAGTGGTAAAATAAGTGAAACGGAACAAATGAACCATTTTCTAGTCAAATTGGTGTGCTATAGCTCATGGTTTTGGAGGTGAGCCCGGTGCCCAGGCATGTTTCAGGCTGAAAATTGACCGAAGGATCCCAGGTATGCTATAGAATAGGGATGTATAGGTTGTTGGGGTCAGCGGTGGTCGGTAGGGCTATTTAGTTGTTCAAACAGACAAAATGATGCGAACATACCATTTCTGAGCAAAATCGGTATGATATAGCCTATGATTTCGAAGGTGAGTGAAGGAAACGGGCGTGTTTTGGGTTAAAAATTGATCGGGGGCTCTTGGGCAGGATGAGGAGCGGGGAAGTGTGGGTGGTTGTGGTTAATGGGGTCGTTTGGGTGGTCAAAAGGGTGAATCAACATAAATGGGCCATTTTTGGGCTAAGTAGGTATGCTATACCTCACGGTTTTGAGAGTGGGCTGGGGTTTGGTCGTATTTTTTGGGCTAAATATCAATCAGGGGCACCCAGGTGGGTTGAGGAGCGAGGGAGTCAGGGTTGTTTGGGTCGACGGGGCTCTTTGGGTGATCAAACAAGCGAAACTACACCAACGGGCTATTTTTTAGGCCTAATCGGTGTGCTGTAGCTCATGGTTTTGGGGTGTGCTCGGTGACCGGGCGTTTTGGGCTAAAAATCAATTGGGCGCTCCCAGGCAGGCCAACAAGTGAGGGAGTGTGGGCTGTTATAGCTCACGATTTTGGATGTGGGCCCAAGGCGTAGGCGTATTTTAGGCTAAAAATAGACCAGAGAATCCTAGGCAGGATAATAAGTAGAAGAGTGTGGGTCGTTGGGTGGCGATGGGTCGTTTGTGTGATCAAACGGATGAAACGGTGAGAATGGGCTATTTTTTGGCAAAATTGGGGTGTTATACCTCACGGTTCAAAGGGTGTGCCCAAGGCCCATGCCTGTTTTTGACTAAAAATTGATTGCGGCTCCCAGGTTGGCTTAAAAGTGGAGAGTGTGGGCCATTGGGGTCGGCGGGGCTGTTTGGGTTATTAAATAGGCAAAATGATGCAAACGGGCCATTTTTGGGCCAAATCGGTGTGTTATTGCTCACAATTCCGGGGGTTGGCCTAGAGCCCAAACGTGTTTTGGGTCAAAAATTGATTGAAGGCTCCCAAGAAGGCCAAGGAACGGGGAATTATGAGTCGTTGAGGTCGGCGGGACCGTTTGGTTGGTCAAACGAGCAAAACGGCATAAATAGGCCATTTTTGGGTCAAATTGGTGAGCTATAGCTCATAATTCGGGGTGGTCCTGGGCATTTTTTGGGTCAAAAATTAGCTGGGGTCTCTCAGGTAGGCTGACGAGTGGGGAAGTATGGGTTGTAGGGGTCAACGGGGCTGTTTGGGTGGTCAAACAGGAATATCAACGTGAATGGGTCATTTTCAAGCATAATCAGTGTGCTATAGCTCACAATTTTGGGTGGGCCCAGGGTTTGGGCGTGTTTTGGATCAAAATTCGATCAAGGCTTCCAAGTAGACTGATGAATGGAAAAGTGGGTCGTTTGGGTCGGCGGGGCCATTTGGGTGTTCAAACAGGCGAAACGTCAAAAACATGCTATTTTTGGGGCCAAATAGACGTGCTATAACTCACGATTTTAGGGGTTGGCTAGGTGCTCGAGCGTGTTTTGGTCTGAAAATCGACCAGAGGCACCAAGGTAGGCTTAAATGTGAGATATTATGGGTCGTTGGGGCCGGCTGGACTATTTGGGTGGTCAAACAAGTGAAACGATGCAAATAGGCCATTCTTGGGCTAAATCAGTGTGCTATAGCTCACGGTTCTGGGGGTGGGCCCAGTGACCGAGTATGTTTTGGGTAGAAAATGGACCAAGTGCTCCCAGGCTGAGGCAAAGGGGAGTGTGGGTTATTGGGGTCGGAGGGGTCATTTGGTTGGTCACAATAGGGAAATGTGGATCCAGACCAGTCGTATCCACTTTATAGCCAGTGTCATTAACTTTTCCAGGTGGAGCATTAATCATAGGAATACCACGTACTTGTTATCTGAATGTGTAACGAAATACAATATAAAAATCATGAGGAAATCGGGCAATAAATGTTCCTGTGTCCATGATGCAGATACCGCTTGTGACATAATTTTTGAAATTCCTAGACAATGGTGGGAACATCGGGACTTCCCTATCGGTAATAAAAACTTTATAAAGGTTGACGAAGTAAACGGAAGGGAATCAGAAATCTTGTAATAGCGTTGCTGATGTTGTTTTCTTAAATGGCGTTGTGTGGAAGCTAAATGTTGATCCTTTTGTGGAGAGAGCTCCCGGTAGGCACATGGACATTATGTCTGCTTGAAATTGCGATGCTAAAGAATTGCCACTACCCATTACGTCCGGGGCCAACAATTCCAGAAAATTGACCACTAAAAGGCTTTCCATGAGTTTGATCTTTGCCACATCCAAAAACAATGCTTACCTGCTTTCGGTCTAAAACAAAAGTAATCACGTCGTGTGCAATCCAACCTCTTGTTCTTGATCCATCGAATTATTTGTAATCATACACACACGTATTACCATACGGACTACAATCATATTCCTTATTCATGATTTCACAGTTTCTACTTTCTACAAGGCAATCGAGCTTTCAATATGTTTTTGAATTAGTTAAAACATCTAAAGGATTATTTATCTGTTTGTAACATCCATTTGCATTACATGGTCCACATTGCCACAAACTAAATCACTACCAGTTTCTATTAGCAAGTAACTTTTAACTTGTTCAGTGAGTAAAAGATGCATCAATATGGGTTGTGGTGCAGTGGATGAGACTGCTCCACCCTTAACCAGAGGTCCAGGGTTCGACCCTGGGTATGGTGAAAATTCTGTTGGGAGCGCTGCCACCTTAATGGGCCATGGAATGTGTGATTCGGATTAGTCGAGGCTCTAATGCGGGCACCGGATGCCGGATGGGAAACCAAAAAAAAAAGAGTAAAAGATGCAACATACTGACATATGAAGGGGAGTTTTAGAGTAACTGTTAAAATTCATGTGATTAGGAAGTCACGAGTTCAAGTCATAGAAACAACCTCTATCAGAAATGCAAGATAATGCTACGCACAGTAAAATTCTTGCAGTTCAGCCCTTCTCCGCAGTCCCTTATAGCAAGAAACTTTAGTACACCGAGCTGCCCTTTTAGTATTAACATACTTCCACCGCCACATCAAGCTGCCTTTTTAGTACTAACATACTTCCTCTGTCCCATTTTATATGTCGTCGTTTTCATTTTGTCCGTCCCAAAAAGAATGTCATATTTCCTTATTTGGTAACTATTTAAAGATACAATTTTACTTTTATCCTTTTTAGTCTCATTTATTTAAAGATAGTAGTAATATATTTTTTTAATAAAGGACAATTGTCATTCCTTCTTAAACTTTGCGCCTGATCAAAATATGCCGCATAAAATACAACCGAGGAAGTCTATCTATTTGATGTGTTTTCAGTGCTACTCCCACCGTTCGCTTTTACTTGTCACTAATTTTCTAATTGTATTTCTATTTTTACTTATTATTTTTGACATATCAAGAAAAGACAACTTCTTTTTTCTTATTTTACCCTTAACATTAATTGTCTTTTCTCCAAATTAATTTTAAGATACAATATAAACATCATTTAATAGGGGTATTATGGTAAAATAACTGTATGTTATTAATTATTTTTTTAGTAAATTTGTCAAGTTAAAATGTGACATGTAGAACCGAACGAAGGAATTATCTTTTGGTTTGTTCGAGCAACTTTTGGGCCATTTAAATTATTCAAGAAGAGTAATATCATTCAAAAATTGTAAGGTAAAGGGGTCTATATGTAATAGCTAGATTTTGTAGAAGATGATACTGCTCAAATACTGACCAACTACTAGAAAAGGAAAGAAATTGGCTCTTAATGGTACAGTATCCATCATCAATGGAGACATAATGTTAAGGGCAGAATTGGAATTTCATTATTCATCTGTGAGAAAGTGAGATTTTTTTTAAGCTATTGTTCAAAATTAATCTTGATGTATTACAAGTTTTATTTGCATGAATTTTTTTGGGTAGTTTGCATTTTTTGCTTATTGTTTATTTGACCATATGTTATCAGTGTTATATTTTAGCTTATCTTGGAAATTTGGGTAGAAAGAATTTTAAAAAATTGCTAAAGATTTCATTTTTACAAATGTTATTTGTGTGTGTAAGACAAGGAGCCTTGTCGTAACTGGTAAAGTTGTTGTCATGTGACCAGCAGGTCATATGTTCGAGCTGTGGAAAGAGGGGTCCACAGTGGTAAGACTATGTATAATAGATCTTTGTGTATAATAGACTGTGTATAATTCCTCGAATTACGGTGAAAAATAAAGAAAGGAGAATTAAGGGAGTAACAGAATTATATCCATATCATTTATCAATAAAATTCTTATTTTTTCATATTTTATTTGGATTGTGATTGCAATTTGTATCTGTCACTGTAATCGTTATTGGAAACAGTGTTAACAATATGAGAAAAGAATACAATTTACTATTATATATAAGGGAGGATCTCAATTTTCAGTAGTCCTCACAAGGATTGATGATGTTCTTTTGCTAAATATTTTTATTTTTGTCCTTATTCTTTTTGTTAAGACCATTTCCACTTGTGTATTTGTAATTGATTTTTCTTGCCACAGGTTGTCTTTTAATTAAAATTTCCTTAATTTTAAATTAATAATTATTTTTGCTCAAAAAACTTATTTAGAAATAAATTTTCACATAAAATTAAAGTTAGTAATAATTTTCAACTACACCCTTATAGTCACTGATGTTCACTTCTTAAAAAAGATATAGTACTCCCGTCATTCCACAATAAGTTAATTGTTGAATTTAGACACACATGCTAAGAAAAAAAAAAGCAAATACATAAATTTATCATGTTTTTTCATTTTTATCCTCTTCAAAAAGTAAAGACACATGATACATCACTGCTAGTGCACATTTAATGGAGGGTAAATTTGAAAAAAAATTCCAACATCTACCTTGAATTGTGAATCATTCACTTATTTTGAAACACTAAAATTACTCCAATAATTCACTTATTGTGAAACGGAGGTAGTATTAGATAGGATAACTTGATCAATAATAAATAGTGCAATGTCTTTATTATTTTTCTCAGCAAACATGAAAAAGGATAAATCAATAATTAGAGTAGAATAAATAGAATATTTTTAAAGGGTGTTTACAAAATTAACACGATAAGTAAATGGACCGAATGGAATAATCGGTTAATATAATTTAATTATTATTTAATATCCTTTTAGATCACGATTAAGTTAGTTTGTGTAAAGGTTCTAAATTAATGTTGTAACTATTTTTATATATACTTGAAGTGATTGAAATACTTTGTTGTATTAGATGAAAACAATGAATTTTGCAACTCTTGTCACATGAAATCATAGGTGAAAATAAAATAATAAATATTAAAATAAATTTATTTCTATTTATAACTGAGAAATTTTGTACCCATAAATTCATTAAAATCAATATTTTTCTATTTTTAATCAACATTGAATTGTAGTTATTAAAATATTGTCATGTTATTTTATTGAACGGGCGTCTCAAGTTAAATTGATGACATTAATAGTTGTCATATATGCTGAGGGTTTAGCATCTTGCAATTTTTCAATCGATGGTACTGACGAAATTAACCTATCTCTTCGTGTCTTGAAGATTCTGGCGATAGCAGAGAACTACCAATCCGCCGCCGGTAAAT
Organism: Capsicum baccatum var. pendulum; assembly: GCA_030864225.1. Classification (NCBI taxonomy): domain Eukaryota; kingdom Viridiplantae; phylum Streptophyta; class Magnoliopsida; order Solanales; family Solanaceae; genus Capsicum; species Capsicum baccatum. The sequence goes on from CM061556.1 coordinate 6,792,030, forward strand.
TACTTGTGTCGGCCACCATAAACACGTCCCGACGACCCTATCAGTTTTGGCGACCCCATCAGATTCTTGCACAATCGTCGTCTTTTTCTCTCTCGCTTCTTGCGCTGACCACTGAAATGATAACGGCTTTTTCGGTGGCCTATCTTTGTGGCCCAACAACCACATCAATTTTTGGTGTGTGATGTCAATTTTTGAAAATTTGATCGTCGCTTTTCTTTTCTTCTCTTTTATTTTCTTTATAACCCTTTTCATGTACTTCAAGTTCAGATCCGCACTTCAGGCGGCGACATCAAGATTTCGGTGTCTTGCTCATTTTTTCGGCGACCAGCACATTCTTCGGCGATCAAGTACAGGGATGCGGTACCAGCAGTAGGGTAAAGGTGGTGGCAACAAATTCTGGCGACTAATTTCTGCACCAATTTGTCGGAATTAGACAAAACGGTCAGGAAAACATCTTTCACTGTGTCTTCTCCCAGTATCAGGTGCACTCATTTTAGTCTTCTCTAGTTTATTTGGTATATGCTTCTTGTCTCTTTTTATATCTTGATTTCTTGTCTAATTTTTTTAATTATTCATGTGGGATTATTGGTTACGGTTTCTCCATAACTTAGTAGGTGTTCGTTGCTTGTGAATAGTATAGTACTTGTTGTTGCTTGTAAGTATCAATCCTGCTTACTGATTTTTGTTTGCTGATTTAGCTTTTTTTAGTCATACTCTTTTGCTCATCGTGTTTTTTTGGATCTTTTTCTTGATTCTCTTCTATCGTATCCTTTTGAGTGGTGGTTGGGGTGATAGATGATGGACTAGGGTCATGTCATAGGTCGAGGTCAGGGTTGGGGTCGAGTCTAGGTTCTAGTCTTGGGTTGAGGGCGAGGGATAGTAGGGCTAAGTTGGATAAGGGTGCTTATAGGTTGAAAGTTGGGTCCTGGAAAATAGAGACGCTTCAAGGTAAGTCTATAGAGCTAGTGAAGATTCTTGGAAAATGGATGGTTAGTATAGCGTGTAGCATGAGATATAGAACTGGGGTAGGTATCTTAGTAGATGAAGAACTTAGGGAGCAGGTGGTAGAGGTTAAAAAAGTCAGTGATAGGTTGATGTCTATAAAGTTTGTTATGGGAGGAACTACGGTGAACGTTATTATTGTTTATGCTCTGCAATTAGGTTTGGACGAGGAAAAGAAGAAGGGCTTTTGGAGGTTTTGAATGAGATGGTGAGGGGCATCCCGAGCACTGAGAAACTTTTCGTGAGAGGAAACTTCAATGGGCATATTGGGTCTTCATTGAGAGGTTACGATGATGTGCATGAAGATTTCGATTTTGGGTAGAGGAATAAAGGAAGATCTTCTCTTTTGAATTTTTCTAGGGCTTTTGGGTTGTGGATAACGAATTTGTGATTTTCGAAATGTTTCGTAGTTCAGTGGCCAAGACTCAGATAAACTTTTAGCTCCTTAAGAAGAGTGAAAGAACACTATGTAAAGATTGTAAAGTCATATCTAGAGATAATCTTTTGACTAAACATAGGTTGTTGGTAAAGAACATGGTAATCAATAAGGGCTGAGTGATATCTATGATTTTGGATAGATATTTTTAGTATTATCTTGTGACTGTAGTATTATCTTATGGCTACTGATGTTAGTTTATTTTGCAGACTGTACTAGTTTTTATGCATTTATGTTTTATGTTTGTTATACTGCTATCGGTCCTAAGCCGGGGTCTGTCGGAAACAGACTCTCTACTTCATCTTTGGTAGTGGTATGATCTGCGTACACTCTACCTTCCCCCAGACCCCTCTATGTGGGAATCCACTGGGTATGTTGTTATTGTTGTTGTTGTATATATTAAATTACTTGTGGTCTCTTGTTATATTCTAATTCTCTTGTACTACTTTCTTTCATACAAATAATTTTTTTAAAAAATTATCCAATTATATGATTAAGAACTTTAATAATTATAATTTTTTTTAATAGAATATATTTAGTATATCGGTCATTAAATTATATTAATTATAAAATAAAAAATATAATATAAATTATATTTTAAAATTAGTTATTATTATTTATATGTAGAGTTGTTTGGATCCGAGCTTAGTAAGGAATACGGATTTAATGAAACTAGCATTTATATATTCGTAGAATACACCTTTCACTTCATTTAGAACTTCACGTAGTAATTTTTTTTATAATTTTATAAATTACACAAATAAATTAAAATAGTTCTTTTTAATCTAATTGAAATGAAATGGATGGTGTCTGAAATTTGGAAGGATATGCAATTATAAAAGCAGAAAATGAGGTGACAGGTTGGGTAGGTCCACTGATAAAAGAGTTTGGGCATCATGCAGATGACAAATGCTATATGGCGTCATCTTTACACGTACATAGTTGAGGCAGCAACAGTGTTGTTGTCAGAAATTTGATGAGGAGTGTGCATATTTTCTTTTTAGTTGTGTTAAGGATGTACAAAATTTAATATAGACGTATAATAGCTAATATTAAGCTTCTTTACACTATATAATCTTTTGATAAAAGATGTGCATCAAATCACCCTTTTTCTAAGATCATCCCTCCGCCAATGGGTATAAGTATACCTCAACATCGGGTATTTACATTTGATCTATCAATTCAAGAAATATACAATAATAACATACATAATATTACACGTGGAGTTTGGAGAGGTAATATGGACATGTACTTCTGCCTTGTGAAGATAAAGAAGTTGTTATCGATTGACTCTCGACTCTCGACTAAAGTAAAACATTTTAAAAAAAATTAGGCTTTTCAAAACAAATAAAATAGTAAATCTGAAAATGGTAGCAACGACAAACAATTAATATGCTAACTGAACTAAAAACAAACAAATTATTCTAATATAGAAGAATAAGATAGTATGAAAGTAATAACAAAAATACTACTTAATAGGGAAATTGGACAACGTTCAACCACCCACTAACCACATCCTTGATCTCCGTATTTTTATATCTAGATCATATCCTCGAAAAGCTACAGATACCTAATCTAATCACCTTTACCAAGACCTTCTCAGCCTACATCTACCTCTCCTTATACCACTATAACAAGATAATATCTTTTATAAATTATTTTTGTTATCATGATTGAATGATCTTATATTCTTAATTCATTAGAATTAAAATCATTGATTAGGGGTAAATATTCGGAACCAATAAGTATTTGCGTGATGATTAAGTGCTTCTTGTGACAAATTGAATTGCACAGTGTTTGCGAGTAGCTCTCTTAGACATACTAATCGTATATAGGACTATCTCTACACTTAATATTACAATTTACAACGCAAATATAGGCTAACTACTTCATGATATATACAACTTAAAAACTTAAGTGAGAAAAATGAATCAATAGACCTCCCAAGTTTCCAATTAAGAAAAGGGGATAAGTGGGTCCCACAAATTGTCCCTTTGAAAAAAATTAAGTCATTTGAACAACTGGGACAGTTGTTCGACAAATACATTAGTTGTCTCAATAACTTCACACAGTTGTTGAACAACTTCTCCCAGTTGCCGAACAACTTCGCCTAGTTGTTGAACAACTTAGCGCAGTTGTCGAACAACTTTGATAGTTGTTGAACAACTGCTAGAAGTTGTCGAACAACTATTAATGTTGTTCGACAATTGAGAGAAGTTGTTGGAACGAAATAAATTAAAAACATTCAAAAAATTTTTGTCCCTCCCATCTAATTTTAAAAACTTGAAGGATTCTCAATTAATTAGACAACTTATTTGTCCCTTTTAATCCAAAGTCCCTATAGTACTACTATAATATTCTTAATAGCATAACTATGTTCATCCTTATTTGGGCCCTAAAAGCGGGCCATCAAACCAGTTGAGAAAGGCTACAGAGCCATCTATTTGGTGGATGGGTTTTTATGTGCCTTCTTTGGGGTCTCGAGGGTTATTCTATGTTAATAGGAGTAAACGTAGGTTAAACCAACTACTAATATTTGATAATTAACTATGTAGGACTTAATTATCTGTATACGTCAATGCTAAATCAACTACCAAGCAATACGTTAGTACATGCATAAATAATATATAGATTTCCACATCGATAATCCCTACAGTACAAAAACTTGCATAACTCTAATTGAGGCCCCTTTGTTATTTACTTTTGGCTTCTTCGGTTTAAGTGGATAAAAAAATGGAAAGGGAAAAAAAAAGGCTCTCACATCTAGTTTCCCTAGAAGCACCTTTTTAGAAGAAGGGTGCTATTGAAGCAACTCATTTTCAGATTCAAACAATTTTTTATTTTGTTCCTTCTCAGAAACAAAAGCATGAGCCGGGGCAGCCGTTTCCTTTTCTTACAGCAGATGAAGAACAAGAAGAACATTGCAATTTTAAAACCAGGATTTAAATCTTATAAACAAAATAAGAAATCATGAGAGCGAAAAGGGAAAAACTTAGTGCAAAAAGACCTCACCAGTACTAGGATACAAAGGACGAGAGAGAGGGGAAGGAGGGTTATATGAAAAATGGAACGAATACAGTAGAGGCAGAGCACATATATCAAATTTATTTAAAAACACACCAGCTACATCACCGATGTTTCAACATCAAGGCAACTTTTTGTCCTATTGAGAAAAAAATTTCAAAATGTGAGAGTAGGATTGAGGTTATCTTAACTGCGTAAATTAGTTTGCCCTCTTAAAATTGTGATCAATTAAAAGAAATATAAAAGTGACGATTTTAAGAGGGCAAACCAATTTATGCAGTTAAGATAACCTCAGTCCTACTCACACACTTTGAAATTTTTTTCTGAATAGGATAAAAAGTTGCCTTGATTTTGAAACGTCGGTGATGTAGCTAGTGTGTTTTTAAACAATATTTGATAGATGTGCTCTGCCTCCGCTGTATTCATTCCATTTTTAATATAACCCTCCTTCCACTCTCTCTCTCATTCTTTGTATTCTACTACTGGTGAGGTCTTTTTGCACTTTGTTTTTCCTCTTTTGCTCTCAAGATTTCATAGTTTGTTTATGAAATTTAAAGCCTGGTATTAAATTGCAGTGTTCTTCTTGTTCTTTATTTCCTGTGAGAAAAGAAACGGTTTCCCCAGCTCATGCTTTTGTTTCTGAGGAGGAACAAAACAAAAGATTGCTTGAATCTGAAAATGAGTTGCTTTAACAGCACCCTTCTTCAAAAGAGGTGCCTCTGGGGAAACTAGATATGAGAGTCTTTTCTTTTCTCTTTTCATATGTTTACCCACTTAAACCTAAGAAGCCAAAAGTAAATAATGAAAGGGGCTCAATTAGAGTTATGCAGATTTTTTTAATTTAAGGATTATCTATATATTATTTATGCAGGTAGTAGCGTATTTTTTGGTAGTTAGTTTAGCAGTGAATTATGCAGGTAATTAAGTCCTACATAAGTAATTCACTATGTTAATAGAAATATATGAATTTTAAAATAGTAGGCTTTGAAAATATTAAAAAATAATTCATTAGTTTAAAATTAAAAAATCATAGTTGAAAAGACCTAAAACATCTCTAATTATATCATAAATTTATATATTTCAAATATATTTAAATTTTAAATAAAATATAATAATAGTTAAAAGATAACTTATAATATTATTATTAGTAGTAGAACATACATATCTACTACTACTACTACTAATAAAAATAATGATAATAATAATAGCAATAATAATAATAATAATAATAATAATAATAATAATAATAATAATAATAATAATAATAATAATAATAATAATAATACATCATTTACTATCAAAAATATGTGGTTGATCTCAAATATTTTTTTTAAATTCAATTATAACATTATAAGTTAAATTTGCATTATATTTGCAGAAAGGTAAATAGCAAAGATAATTAAAAGTAATAATGTAATACCCCGAGATTCTAACCAATAGTGCCTCCATGACTCAAGCCCATGAGAAATAAATTATAGTGTTTTGGTTGTTTTCTGGTCAAGGGTGATGTGTATTAAGGCTTTAAAGATGTCCTAATGCTTGGGCGAATCAAAACATTCTCTACCGATTGTATTCTTGAGAAGTATTTTGGCATAGTCAACTTCAAATGAGCATATATCCCGTTGTACTACGAATTATTGAGGTCATGACCTACCTAAAGATAGATAATTGAATTATCTTTCCAACGATACCCATTTTATAAAAATACGATAATGGAGGAAAGAGTTATTCTTATTTTACTCCAGCGTGTCAGCCTGGAAAATTCGTGACAACCTTTTGTGACGACCTGTCACAAGCCTGACGGTCCGTCACAAAATGTAGTTACCTTAAGGTAGAAAGTCACAAAATCCACCCTTTTTGTTACGACAATTCGTGATGGCCTATCACGGGCTTGACAGCTTATCACAGATGTCGTCTGCTATTTTTTCAGCAATTGATGAACGATATTTGCAAGGGTATTTTAGTCATTTATAATTTTTGGAGGCCTCTATATATATGGGAATCCTCATCCAAAACTTAATTTCTTCATTTCTCTCTTCCAATTCTCTTAAGAAATATATCTAGGTTTTTATTTAAGAAAATTAATCTTCCAAAAATCATCCATAAAACTTCAAGATTCCTTCAAGAATCAAGTTCCTTATAGAGTGGGCTTCAAGAATTTTTTTATTACAAGTGTGAGTAAAGTCTCAAGCACTAGAGTTCAACCAATTTCAAAGATTAAGGTATGTGGGGTTTTGAACAAGTGCAATTCTTTCATTCTTGTGCTCAAAGCTTTGATTTTTATTATGGATTTATATGATTTTGCAAGTGGGTTTATACCCAAATTACTTCATCATGAGATTATGAGAATATAAATCGTTCAAGCTTTGTTATACATGATTATTTTATAATTTTCAAGCTATGACTTGATATTTAATATTGTGAATTTCAAGTTTCTACCATGAGTTGGTATTTCAAGTGCTTTCAAGATATGTGTCAAGCTTTAAGCTTCCTTATGACAAATTGGATTATTGAGTATATTAATTCATGAGAATTGAGTTGTGATAATGAGTCTTGATATTTTCTGAAAGTTATTGATGTTGCCATGACTTAATGAATTGATAAATTTTGATATTGAGAAAGATTGATTTGATTTTAGTCAAGTTAGGAATCCGCAAATTGATTATGATTTGATAAATGAGAAAGAGATTTGATTTGGTCTTCATGATAAACCCTTGTGATGTTTGTGGTGGATTTCCTAACGCGTTCTGAGCTTGTGTTTGGGAGTAGTATTTAGCACCGAGTGTGAAATATGGTATTTCCCCCGAAACTATGTGCCACCGTAGGATTGATATTGATATATGTGGGCCGGAGGCCGAGTATGAGATTGTGATCACTAAATTTAGGTTGTACTCCCTGGAAAGAGTACGACGCTCTTGCCAATATGGGGTTCTCTCCTTAGGAGGGCAAAACATTGGGCTCCATGTAGCTCACATGGTTTACGTCGGTTATAAGAACCTCCCATGTCCATTAGAGTCGAGTTTTTTGAATTACAGGTCACTCCGAGTCTTGAGTTGAAGAGTTTTGTTTATGATCATTTATGAGGCTTTTATCATATTATTTATTTACGAAGAGATCATGAAAAGTATGTTTCAATCTAACTCAAGCCAAGTGAGCCATCATTGTACATATGCATATTTTCATGAAATTGATGATGATATTAACATTGTTGCATGCACCCCCACATACTCAGTACATTCCAAAGTGCTGACCCATATATTTTCCTATGGGCTACATTTTCTCGTAATGTAGGTTCAGGTACTCAGCCGCGATAGCGATATTCGGGAGCCTCTTTTCATCTGCTCAGTGGTGAGTCCTCAAAGTTCGAGGACCGTATTAATAATTTTGTGATACCATTTTGTTGTTATGACTTTCAGTACTGTTTGAGTCAGCTGGGGGGTTTATCCCAATGTCTCCTTGATTTTGATGTCTAGAGGCTTTGTCAGGCTAAAGGGTTGGTATGTACAGAATTTCAGTATTTTGGATTGTACATACTAGTTTCGTATCTTATTCTAGTATGTTTATGATATGTCATTCTCTCTTATATTTGTATGACTATTGTCAAAGTGCGTTCTCGAAGTGATGACAGGTTTAGAGTGTTATCTTGAGGCCGCGTGTGGACTTTAGCATTGTGTGACATCTCGGGATGGGATCTTGGGGCGTTACAAGCTTGGTATCGTAGCCTAAGATTTAAACAGTCCTAGGGAGTTTGGAAAGCCGTACTACATAGAGTCTTGATCATCGGTGTGTAGCGTGCCAGATCTATTAGTAAGAGGCTACGGGACGTTTTAGGAAAAGTCATTTGTTTCTTTCAAAAGTCTATCGGCCTAAGACTGTTTATCTCTGCTATTAATTCGTTCTCTCTTATGACAAAAAATTCCTCCTCGTTGAGCTCATAGAAACAACGAGCAACCTCAACCCGTTGATCCCCTGAACGAGCATGTGTCACATGTAGAATTCTGGGCAGCTTTTCAAGTACTAGCCCCAGCAGTTACCGCCAATACTCAAACTAACAACCAGGCTACTGTTCCCCCCCGTAAGAGAATAATTCTGCTGCAGCTCGGGTTCGTGACTTTATGCTGATGAATTCACATGAGTTTTATGGGTCGAAGATAGGTGAAGACCCACAGATGTACTTGGATGAAGTGAGAAAGATCAACCAAATTATGCATATGATTAAGGAGGAAAGTGTTGAATTGGCTGCCTATCGAATGAAAGATATTACATATGATTGGGTTTAAGTATGGGGGAAAAGTAGAGGGGAGGATGCCGCTCCCATGACTTGGCAGTTATTCCAGGATGTGTTCTTGGACAAATTCTTTCCTCTTGAGATAAGGGAAGCAAAGATAGAGGAATTCATGAATTTGAGACAATGCTCCATGATTGTTAAGGAGTATTGCCTTAGATTCAATCAGTTGTCCAAATATGCACCTAGTATGACGGCTGACTCCAAGACCATCATGAGTAAGTTCATGACTAGTGTGTTGACTACGTTGTGAAAGAGTGTAGATCTTCTATGCTTAATAGGGAGATACACTTTTCTCGGTTGATGATACATGCATGCACAACAGATTAAAGCTAATAAGGTAAAAGAGAGGGAGAGAGTAAGAGGGAATAAAACAACTAGATCAGAGTAGTAGGAATTCGATTAGTCCAGATTCTATGGAGGGGACCATCCTTAATTCCAGAGATGTTCATCTATGCCCGCGCCTTCCTCAGTTAGTGCTCCCACACCTATAAGTAAGAAGGATCAGAGGAACAGGCCTATCCTGTCCAGGTCTCAGGAAAGTATAAGTAACAGACCTCGTCCTCCTTTATATGCCAAGTGTGGTAGAGATCATTTTGGTGAGTTTTTATGATCAGAGAGGTTCATTTTGGTGAGTTTTTTTGATCAGAGAGGTTTCTTTGGTTATGGCAAGTTGGGCCGCTAACTTAGAGAGTATCTGGATGCTAGACAGGGGAGTCGAGATGCTGGTCCCCAGAGTCAAGATACCAGTGCCCCCGCTCCCGTAGTCCGTCCAGTTCCTCCTCAGGGCGCCTCTTCAGTATTGTTGGCGGTTCACACCAGAATTGGTTCTATGCTATACCACCTCACCAGGAGCAGGAGGATTCTCCAGATATTGTCACTGGTATGCCCCGTGTCTTTTATTTTGATGTGTATGTATTGATGGACCCAGGTTCGAGTTTCTCTTATGTGATACCTTTGGTTGCTATAAATTTTGAGATGGACCCTGAATGGATTCCTGAGCCTATTTTGGTTTCTACCCCAGTAGGAGAGTCTGTTATTGCTAAGCGAGTGTATAAGAAGTGTTCTATTACTGTCCTTCATCGAGTCATATGTGTTGATTTGATTGAGCTAGATATGGTTGATTTTAACGTCATTCTGGGTATAGATTGGCTTCACTCGTGCTATGTATATATAGATTGTCATAGCCCAGTTGTCAAGTTTCAGTTTCCTAACGAACCCGGGTTTGAGTGGTTTGGGAGTTCTGTAACTCCGAAGAGCTATTTCATATCCTACCTCAAAGCTAGGAAGTTGATTTCCAGGGTTGTATCTATCATCTAGTTCAAGTTAAAGACCTCAAGTTCGAGACTCTGACTATTCAGTCAGTTAGCATTGTTAAAGAGTTTCCCGATGTTTTCCTGAAAGACCTTCCAGGGTCCCACCTGATAGAGAAATAGAATTCAGGATTGATCTCCTTCCTGGCACTTAGCCTATTTATATCCCTCCATACCGTATAGATCTCGCAGAACTTAAAGAGTTGTAGGAGCAACTTAAAGACCTCTTAGAAAAAGTCTTTACCAGACCCAGTGTTTCCCTGTAGGGTGCACCTATTCTATTTGTGTGGAAGAAAAATGGTATATTATGTATGTGCATTGACTACCATCAACTCAACAAGGTGACTATTAAGAACAAGTACCCTCTTCCTATAATCGATGATTTATTTGATCAGCTACAGGTTACAAGTTATTTCTCAAAGATAGACCTTAAATCTGTCTATCATCAGCTTAAAGAGAGACAGTGTGATATTCCAAAGATAGATTTTTGAAACCCCTATGGTCATTTTGAGTTTCTTGTCATGTCCTTTGGGTTAACCAATGCTCTAGTGGCTTTCATGGATCTTAAGAACCAAGTCTTCAAGCGATATCTATATTTGTTTGTTATTGTGTTCATAGATGATATTCTTATATATTCTCAAAGTGAGGATGACCATGCGAATCATCTTTGAATCGTGTTAGAAACCCTTAGAGCTCATCAATTATTCGCTAAATTTAGCAAGTGTGAATTTTGGTTAAGGTTAGTTGCTTTTCTGATTTGTATTATTTCTTCCGAAGGTATTAGAGTTGATCCTCAAAAGATAGAAGCTGTGAAAAATTAGCCTAGACTTACCTCCTCGTCTGATATTAGGAGTTTCTTGGGTCTATCTGGTTACTTGTTGAGGGATTCTCTTCTATTGCGCCCCTCATGACCCAATTGACCTAAAAGAATGTTAAGTTCCAGTGGACAGATGCTTGTGAGAAGAGTTTTCAAGAGTTGAAGACTCGACTCACTTCAGCCCCAGTGTTAGCTTTACCTTATGGTACTGATGGTCTTGTGGTGTACTGCAATACTTTTAGAGTTGGTCTGGGTTGTGTGTTGATGCAGAGGGATAAAGTTATAGCTTATGCCTTTAGACAATTGAAGCCTCATGAGAAGAATTACCCAACCCATGATCTTGAATTAGCAGCTGTAGTTTTTGCTTTGAAAATCTGGAGTAATTATTTGTATGGTGTTCATGTTGATGTTTTTACTGATTACGAAAGCCTGCAGTATGTGTTTACTTAGAGGGAGTTTAACCTTAGACAAAGAAGATGGTTAGAGTTTCTAAAAGACTATGATATGAGTGTGATGTATCACCGGGGCAAGGCCAATATTGTGGCAGATGCTCTTAGTAGGTTGTCTATGGGTAGTATAGCTCATGTAGAGAATGATAAGAAAGAATTGGCTCATGATGTGCATCGTTTATCTAGGTTGGGTATTAGATTGCTTGATTCCGCTGAAGGGAGTATGTTAGTTTAGAGTAGTTTTGAGTCCTCTTTGGTCTCGAAGGTAAATGAGAAGAGGACAGGGATCCTAGTTTGGTCAGACTGTAGGAGTGAGTTAAGGACCAAAAGGTAGAGGTTTTCTCCCAAGGGGGATATGGTGTGTTGAGATTGCAAGGTAGACTGTGTGTTCCAAGGGGGATATGGTTTTCTCCCAAGGGGGAACGGTTGACTAAATCAGCTCATTTCTTGCCAGTGCATTCATCTTATACAGCTGAGGATTATGCTAGATTGTATATCCTTGAGTTATTCAGATTGCATGGAGTTTCTTTGGCTATCATCTCTGATAGGGGTACTCAGTTTACTTTCCAATTTTGGAGGGCTTTTCAGAAGGGTCTCGGTACCCTAGTTCATCTAAGTTCTGCTTTTCATCTGCAGACCGATGGTCAGTCTGAGAGGACTATTCAGACTTTGGAGGACATGTTGAGGGTATGTGTGCTTGATTTCAAAGGTAGTTGGGATGAGCACTTGCCATTGATCGAATTTGCGTATAATAATAGTTTCCATGCTAGTATTCAGATGGCCCCATTTGAAGCTTTTTATGGGAGAAGATGTAGATCTCCCATAGGTTGGTTTGAAGTAGGAGAAGCAGCTGTGATTGGGCCGTATGCTGTGTTCAAGGCTATGGAAAAAGTTAAGTTAATTTGAGAAAGATTGAAAACCGCCCAATGTCATCAGAAGTCTATGCGGATGTGAGAAGAAAAGATCTTGAGTTTAATGTTAATGATTTGGTGTACTTGAAGGTTTCACCCATGAAAGGGGTGAAGAGATTTGGCAAGAAGGGAAAGCTTAGTCCCCGTTATGTTGGTCCATACAGGGTTCTGAGCCGTGTAGGGAAAGTAACTTATGAGGTGGATTTAACCGAGGATTTGTCTAGCGTTCATCCGGTATTTCATGTTTCTATGCTTAAGAAGTGTATTGGTGATCCTGTCGTGGTTGATTCTTCCGAAATCTTTGATATTCAGGATAGCCTTTCATTCGAGGAGATTTCAGTTGAGATTTTGGATTTTTAGATCCGTAGTCTAAGGAACAAAGAAGTTCTTTTGGTTAAAGTGCTTGGGAGAACTCAATCTGTTGAGTGTGATACTTGGGTAGACGAAGCTGATATGTGAGCCAAGTACCCTCACCTCTTTTCTATGAGTTCGAAACGAGCAAAAGGTATCATTCTTTCCTAACTTCTCCCCCTTACATCACGAATTCATGCATTTTCTACAGTATTTAAAGGTATAGAGTGAAGTAAGTCTTTTGAGTGAGTCGTTCCAGCTATACGTCCTCATTTTTCTCTTGTTCTTGGCCTATCTGGAAATATTCGAGGACGAATGTTTCCAAGGGAGAGGTATTGTAATACCCCGAGATTCTAACCAATAGTGCCGCCATGACTCAAGCCCATGATAAATAAATTATAGTGTTTTGGTTGTTTTTTGGTCAAGGGTGATGTGTATTAAGGCTTTAAAGATGTCCTAACGCTTGGGTGAATCAAAACATTCTTTACCGATTGAATTCTTGAGAAGGATTTTGGTATTGTCAATTTTAAATGATCATATCTCCCATTGTACTACGAATTATTGAGGTCATGACCTACCAAAAGATAGATAATTGAATTAGATTTCCAACGATACCCATTTCGTCAAAATCCGATATCGGAGCAAAGCGTTATGCTTATTTTACTCCAGCGTGTCATCCTGGGAAATCCGTGACGACCTTTTTTGACGACATGTCACAAACCTGACGGCCCGTCACAAAATGTCATCACCTGAAGGCATAAAGTCACAAAATCCACCCTTTTGGTGCCGACAATTTGTGACGGCCTATCACAGGCCTGACAGCTTGTCACGGATGTCGTCAGCTATTTTTTTCAGCAATTGATGGACAATTTTTGCAAGGGTATTTTAGTCATTTTCCATTTTTGGAGGCCTCTATATATATGAGAATCCTCATCCAAAACCAAATTTCTTCATTTCTGTCTTCCAATTCTCTTAATAAATATACCTAGGGTCTTATTTAATGAAATTAATCTTCCAAAAATTATCCATAAATCTACAAGATTCCTTCAAGAATCAAGTTCCTCATAGAGTGGGCTTCAAGAATTTTTTCACCATAAGTGTGAGTAAAGTATTAAGCACTAGAGTTCAACCAATTTCAAAGATTAAGGTATGTGGGGTTTTGAACAAGAGCAATTCTTTCGTTCTTGTGCTCAAAGCTTTGATTTTTATTTTGGATTTATATGATTTTGCAAGTGGGTTTATACCCAAATTACTTCATCATGAGATTATGAGAACTTAAATCGTTCAAGCTTTGTTATACATGATTATTTTACAATTTCCAAGTTAGGACTTGAAATTTAATATTGTGAATTTCAAGTTTCTACTATGAGTTGGTATTTCAAGTGCTTTCAAGATATGTTTCAAGCTTTAAGCTTCCTTATGACAAATTAGATTATTGAGTATATTGATTCATGAGAATTGAGTTGTTACAATGAGTCTTGATATTTCCTCAAAGTTATTGATGTTTCCATGACTTAACGAATTGATGCATTTTGATATTGAGAAAGATTGATTTGATTTGAGACGAGTTAGGAATCCACAAATTGATTATGATTTGATAAATAAGAAAGAGATTTGATTCGGTCTTCATGATAGACCCTTGTGATGTTTGTGGTGGATTTCCTAACGCGTTCTGAGCTTGTGTTTGGGAGTAGTATTTAGCACCGAGCGGGAAATGTGGTATTTTCCCTGAATCTACGTGCCACCGTAGGATTGATATTGATAATTGTAGGCCGGAGACCGAGTATGAGATTGTGATCACTAAATTTAGGTTGTACTCCCTGGCAAGAGTATGACGCTCCCACCAATGTGGGGTTCTCTCCATAGGAGGTTAAAACATTGGACTCCATGTAGCTCACATGATTTATGTCGGTTATAAGAACCTCCCTTGTCCATAAGAGTCGAGTTTCTTGAATTACAAAGTCACTCCGAGTCTTGAGTTGAAGAGTTGAGTAGTTTATGATGATTTATGAGGTTTTTATCATATGATTTATTTATGATGATATCATGAAAAGTATATTTCAATCTAACTCAAGCCAAGTGAGCCATCATTGTACATTGCGTATTTTCATGAAATTGATGACGATGTTTACATTGTTGCATGCACCCCCACATACTCAGTACATTCCAAAGTGCTGACCCACATATTTTTCTAAGGTCTACATTTTCTCGTAATGTAGGTTCAGGTACTTAGCCGCGTTAGCGATATTCAGGTGCTTCTTTTTGTCTGCTCACTGGTGAGTCCTCATGGTTCGAGGACCATGTTTATAATTTTGTGATACCTTTTTGTTGTTATGGCTTTCAGTACTAGTTGAGTCAGTTGGGTGTTTGTCCCAATGTCTCCTTAGTTTTAATGTATAGAGGCTTTGTCAGGCTCAAGGATTGGTATGTACAAAATTTCAGTATTTTGGATTGTACATGCTAGTTTCGTATCTTATTCCAGTATGTTTATGATATGTCATTCTCTCTTATATTAGCATGACTATTGTCAAAGTGGGTTCTAGAAGTGATGACAGGTTTAGAGGGTTAGCTTGAGGCCGCGTGGCCTTAAGCACCGTGTGACGTCTCGGGATGGGATCTTGGGGCATTACAAATAAATTGTTGACTTTAAATTTAAAATAACATTAAAAAAATATAAAATTACATATGAGAAGTAGATAGTTATAATACTAAACAGTTCTGATTGGATTCTTATTGTTATATAACTGCTCCTAGAGTTGTTAATATGGATCGGACCAGCTCATCCGGGATAGCTCACACGGGTTTTAGAGTTTGACGGGCCCAGCCAGGCTGACCCATCAACATGACAGACTAGAAAATAGCAAGCCCAACCCGTCACACTATGGGTTATGGGCCTCCATGGGCCATCCCATTTTTTAAAATATATTATTTTTATAATCTTAATCTAAATTTTAAAATATTAATGGCATAAATATTTAAAATATAATATTGCTTGAAGTTACTACTCATTAATCAAGTCTCAAATTTACAAAAAAGATTCTAATAATCTGTGAAATTGAATAACTTTTGACACCAAATTAAAATCAAAGAGAGATATTGAAAAATAAATAAAGTAATTAATGATTAATAATATAACTCGCTAAATAACAATATTAACCTAATTTTGTTTAATTGATCATAATAAAACACAATGAAATGTCAATGTTTAGTCCATTAAAAGTAAAATAAACACTTTAAAGAAAACTCTCATGGAATTTATGGTGTATTCAACATCGCCATGTCATCTTCATCAAACATATTTGATTTCTTAAAAAAATTATATTTTATATGTTAATTATTTATATATTTTATAAATATAATTAATATTTAAATATGTATGTATGATGGTTCATATAGACTTTGAGTTTGGACTCTTTTTTTAATTTTTAGTACTATATTTTATTTTTTAATTATTTTTATTTGACCCACGGATCACCCAAACCCATATTTCTCAAGCCGACGGGTCAATAGACTTATTCATGAAGGACTAAAAATCCCTATTCTTAAATGGGCTTTAAAAATTGTAGCCCAACCCTATCAAATTACAGGCTGGGCCGAGCCTTCCCAACGAGCCTGACCTATATTGGCGGCTTTAACAGCTCATCTAAGATATTGGTTATTCTATCAAATTTTTTTGAATTTAAATTGGAGATAAAACATACTTTCAAAGATAAACTTATAATTTAGATGTACTTAATTAGTATTCATGGCACACAATTTTTTTTTCCGCTACACGATTTATCTTAATATATATCTCAAATAACAATGAACAAATAATAATAGTAGTAGTAATAGTAGTGCAATCTAATAGTGGTAATGTAAAAATAGTAAAATGTTATTAGTATTAGTATTAGTATTAGTATTAGTATTAGTATTAGTATTAGTATTAGTATTAGTATTAGTATTAGTATTAGTATTAGTATTAGTATTAGTATTAGTATTAGTATTAGTATTAGTATTAGTATTAGTATTAGTATTAGTATTAGTATTAGTATTAGTATTAGTATTAGTATTAGTATTGTCTCATTGATTTCAATATTTATCTCAACTCAAATCTATATTAATTTTAAATATATATTGTATTTGAAAAATGTAAGGATAAGGATAAAGAAGAATAATAAATTAATCTTATTTTAATAAACATATGTGATATTTGAATTTGTATTTAAATGAAATCTAAATATAAATGAAATTCTATCACTTAGCCTTTCTTACATATACTTCTCTATCATTAGCTTTATTCGTGAATTTATTTACTGCATTTTTTAATTTTTCATTATAAAAAATTATTCTTTATTTGATAGCATTCTTTCGATATGCAGGAATGATATAACATTTTCAATTTATCTTTCTTTTTGAATGTTCAAGGTCCATCAATTTAAATTAATATAAATATCTCTTCTTTTCGATGATTCAATATGCGAAATAATATTATTTTTTATTGGTAGAAAGGATATGCATTAATATAAAAGAGAACACAGTTTAAGTTTTAATTTTTGACGATTAGTCAGGGTTCAAAAAGGAATAGTTCTGGCCCGGCCAGTTAAAATCATCAGTACAAGAGCTAATTGTTCTCTCAAAAAGTTTCTGAGATGTCTACTCAAACTGCATCCTTTGCACATATCGGTGGAACTTCAAAAAGGGTAGTCTCCTGAAACCTGCTCGCCTTGCTCCGTCTTTTGCTAGAGCATCCGTCACTCCATTTTGTTCTCTATAACAGTGCTTGACTTTCAGATTCCTTAGCCTTTTTAATTTGGACCTGCATTCCAAAATCAAAGTATCATAGTGGAGGTTCCCGTTAGTTAACATAGATATATTTTCCAAGGAATCAATGTTAATTTCAATGGGGAGAAGATTATTTTGCTCTACCAATTTTAATCCTTTAATGGGAGCTATAAGTTTCATCACGTTGTTGGTAGTCCGGTGAAAGTTTTTGTTAAAACCTAACACTCAGCCTCCATTACTGGTTCTAACTACCCCTCCTATTCCACCCTTCCCGAGGTTTCAAATGCAAGAATTATCAGTATTGACCTTGAAGGTGTGTCTGGTGGGAGGATTCCACCTAACGTTGATGATTTGGTTTTGCTTGATTGGGGTATTCTTTTGAGTAAGATGTTTATACTCAACAGTTTGGGAGTAAGCATAGTTAAAATTGTGATGGTCCCTTTTGTTATTGAAGGTATTAGAGTTCCCAGTGTTCGAGATTGTCTAGGGGATGAAATGAATGATGTCTTGCCAGTGGATTAGTTTGTTGAATTGGGAGTGTTAAAGAGATCTCCAGATAGTGTGCCAGTAAGAGCGTAGGATACTGGTAATAGGAGGTTTTTTGGACTAGGTCATCTTGTGGATAGTTTGCACTCCAAAATTTTTGAGGATGGGAAACTTAAAGAAAATGTGGGATTTGTCTTCCTGGTGATGATTGCAGATAGCACAACTAGTATTTTGCCTCACTCCTCTCTCGAAGAGGTTGAGGTTATTGATGAACCTATCATGCTGGCTTAGCCAAATAAAGGTTTTGACTTTTTAGGGGATTTAGCCTTTCATATCCAGTTGAAATTAGAGGAGTAATTGATCTTAGAGGTTTTGGCTATATGATTATAAGCACTTCTGCTGGAGAACAGACAATTACCAGTGAGATTCCAAATGAGCTCATTAGTATGGGCTCTGGGATTGGGGAAAATAGAGTTGGTGAAAGTTTGGATGAGATCCTCAGGGATTCCAATCGGAAGATCCTTGAGGTTCTAGGAGCCATTCCTTTAGACCCCAGAGAGTTTAATGTCTTGGGAATGATAAGGAAGAAGGGCTTGGATGATGGAAAGAGCGAGTTCACAGTGATGCATCCATCTATCCTTCTAGAAGTTGATATTGTCATCCTTATGGATGTTCCAAGCGAAGGCAGTTTTACAAATTTCCCAACCCATAAGGACACTTTTCCAAGTTCTAAAGTTGATGGCTTTGAGGGATATGGCATGGGGGCTAATTTATTTTAAAGACTTTTTGCCCAGAGTCTGTTGGGATGCTTGTAAAGTCTCCAGGCTAGACTGGATAACATAGTGGTGTTCCTAATGGAAGCTTTCTGGAGGCCCAGGCCCCCATTAGCTTTAGCATTAGTCAAGGTTTCCCAATTGATTAGATGCATTTTCTTATTATCAGGGGTTGTGCCCCAGTGAAAGTTCTGTTGGGTTTTGTCAATCAATTAGTTGATTTTAGAGGGGATCAAGATAAATTACATAACATGAGCGGGAATACTAGCTAGGGAGGACTTGGTAAGGATGATTCTGCCTGCCATATTGAGGAATTTGGTTTTCCATCCAGCCAACTTAGTCTTGAGATTTTCTAGGATGAATTGGAAATCTCTATTGCAAGGTTTTTTGTGGAAGACGGGAAAACCAAGATATTTTCCAAACTTGTCTTTGGATTGGATGCCTAAGATGTGAGACAAATTATCTTTGGTATCCTGAGCACAGTTTCTAGAGAAGATTACTTTAGATTTGAGAGTGTTAATTTTTTGGCCAGAGTGAAGCTGCTAAGAGTGGCTTGGATGGTTTCACAGTTTCTTTCATTAGCAACAGCACACAGAGTTAGATCATCAGCAAAGAAAAGGTGAGAGATTTTGGGCCCTTTCCTACTGATTTAGATGGGAGTCCAATATCATATATCTCGTATTTTATCACGGGATCTAGAAGGTAGGGTTTTTTTGATAACTAAGAAATAATAAAATGTACCACTAATGCCTCCATAGCAGCAAAGTCTTCTGAAGCATCCAATGAAAGTTGAGAGACTCTCTTCTCGGCTATAGCTCTTGGTGAATCTCTTGCTGAAATTGATGAAAATCTACACCATCATTTTAACCTATTTTTTCATCTTTCTCCTTTTCACATCTCTTTATAGAAGTCATTATTGGATCCTCCCCTAACAATTTAAGTGATTGATCTAAGAATAGAGCAATTTTTCAGGTGCAACATGCAGTGGAAGCTCACCAAAGTCGGCATTTGCAGGCAAGTTTGAAGATCCAGGTAAGGATGGACCAACTTCCTTCAAAATAAACAAGATTCAAGATGGATCATTTTGAAAGATCATTCTCCCCTAGCTATATGGAAGGAACATGCTGATAATAATAGATATCACAATCTAGGTCCAGCTGCTAGGTTAGATAGTAACTCAAGAATCTCTTATCAATGACCCTTTCTCAAGAACCCCCAAAAATAAATAACACTCGAGCAGAAAAAGGTAAACTCAAACACAATAAATGTTGATTGTATGAGAGGTCATACAAAGTGGGGTTTGTACATATACTCAAATTTAGGACCAAAATTTGGAAAAAATTGACTGACATGAATAAACACTCCAAATTGTAATCTCCACTTGGATTCACTCACATTTATTACATTTTTATTAAACGTTGGGTTTAAAATCCTTAATTTTTTTAGGGTGTTTGTGCTTTTATAAGGTAATGTTACTTGAACAGTTACGTTGTTTTGGCATTGAACTAATGAACTCTACGTGGAATAACAAACTAAAGAAAGATACAAATGTTTTGTTTCAAACAGTTTAAGGAAGAATCTTTTGACTTTTTGAAACAAAGAAATAGTGCTACATTTGTTGAACTGTTTTGACCCTACAGTTGAACTAAGAGCACCATGAGTGGACAAATCAATCCAAGAAATGTGGCTCTAATTCTTTGTTTCAAAAAGACAAGATTCTTTCTTGAACTGTTTGAAACAAAATTTTTGTGTCATTCTTCAGTTTATTATGCCACGTAGAATTCATTAGTTCAAGGCCAAAATAAAATAATTGGTCAAGTAATAATACCTGAGAAAAGCACTAACACCTTGAAAAAACTTAAGGATTTTAAACCCAAAATTTGATAGAAACGCAATAAATGTGAGTGAATCCAAGTGGAGATTACAACTTGAAGTATTTATTCATGTCAATCAATTTTTTTCCCAATTTTGGTTCTAAATTTGAGTATATATACAAACCCCACTTTGTATAACCTCTCATATAATCAGCATTTGTTGTGTCTGAGTTTACTTTTTTCTGCTTGAGCGTTATTTATTTTTTGGGGTTCTTAAGAAAGGGGAATTGATAAAAGATTCTTGAGTTACTATCTAACATAGCAGTTGGACCTAGATTATGATACCTACTATTATCAACATATTCGTTGCACATAGATAGGGAAAAAAGATCAGTCAAAATGATCCATCTTGAATCTTGTTTATTTTGAAGGAAGTTGGTCCATCCTTAACTGGTTCTTCCAAGTTGCCTGCAAATACCGACACTGGTGAGCTTCCACCGCAAGCTACATCTGAAAAATTTGCTCCATTCTTAGATCAACCACTTATATAAAGAGAACTGAAAATGAGAAAAATAACAAAATAGGTTGAAATGATGGTGAATAATTTTCATCAATTTCAGCAAGAGATTCACCAAAAGCTATAGCCGAGAAGAAAGTCTCTCAACTTTCATTGGATGCTTCAGAATATTTTGTTGCTGCAGAGGCATTAGTGGTACCTGCCAGATCTCATGAAAAAATACGGTAGTCATCAATTGATGAATCAGCAGTAAATCAAACCGTTTATATCAATTGGGTCAACTCATTTATTAAGTTTTGTATTTATGTAAAGTATTTATTCTGCACCTTGGTTCTGAACATATTATACACATAAATTGAATTATGCTTGCATTGGTCTCTGTCTTCTCAATGAACAAAGAAAGAAGGTATTAAGGGGTCATTTGGTAGCTGACTTAGCAACGAGTTGTGTAGGAATCCTACATAAGTAATTCAAGGTTTGGTAGCTACTTAGGAGTTAACATAATGTATAAAATTAATATGTTGTTTGGTCTACCATTCTTTTTTAAACGAAAGAAGTAGTACTTTTCCAAAATTGGCCATCCTTAATAATAGAAAAAACCTCCACTCAAAGTGCTCTTAGTTCAACTGTGGGGACAAAACAAGACAACAAATGTGACTTTATTTCTTTATTTCAAAAGGACAAAAGATTCTTTCTTGAACTGTTTGAAACAAAAATTTTGTGTCTTTCTTCAGTTTGCAATGCCACGTAAAGTTTATTTGTTCAATGCCAAAATAGCATATTAAATAACTGTTGAGAATATAATTAAATAGTAAAAGTGTACCTCTCTAATAGTTAAACTTTTAGATGAGATGGTCACACACTTCAACATGGCATCAGAGTCAGGCCTACCCAATTCATTGTTTTCAATGTTGAGTTCCCCATCTTATATTACCTATACTTCAGATGTCTAGTCTTGGCATGCAAGGAGAGGGAGAGGAGAGTCCCACATCGGTGAATTAAAGAGTCCTTAGTCTCCTTATATGATCTTGGACAATCCTCACCTCATGAGCTAGCTTTTAACGTTGAGTTACGTCCAAGATTCATTTCATTATCATGGTATCAGAGTTCATCATCTCTTTCTATTGCTTTCATGTTTTTGACTACTCTTTTTTATCATCATAATGATATATCTCTACCATCATCATTTTCTATTGCTTTTATGTTTGTTAAAGTTAATTATAATGATTTCTTTTTATAAATTCAAGTGTTAATTTTCTTAGAAATATTTCTTTGAAAATATATTGCTGAATGTTTAATCTTAATCTTTGTATATGCTTTCATCATCATCTTTAATGGTGTATGCTTATATATTTTATTTCATTTCAAAGATGAATTAATCCCCTACGTCTCAAATTATTTTCAATAGATAACAAAAAGCATAATTTATTGGAGGGATGTAAAATGCTTGAACTTAATCAGGTAAATA
The DNA here is from genome assembly GCA_030864225.1 of Capsicum baccatum var. pendulum. Classification (NCBI taxonomy): domain Eukaryota; kingdom Viridiplantae; phylum Streptophyta; class Magnoliopsida; order Solanales; family Solanaceae; genus Capsicum; species Capsicum baccatum. The sequence goes on from CM061556.1 coordinate 6,814,440, forward strand.
TTTTTACAAAAAATTTAGGATAATAAAAATACTAATTAGTAGCTATTAGTTCATTTTGAGCTTAAAAAATAGATAATTTTATTTGATGTGATTATTTGACATTAGTAATAGCATGTATGCTAAAATAAATTGACAATTGATATTTTATCAGTAAATAAAAGATATTTTCTAATAGCACTTGTGTATACTTAATACAAAATTATAAATTGCATTGAGGCAAAGTGATGGGTGAGGGGAAGAACAAGAGATTATGGTGGTTGAGATGGGGTAGGGGTGAGCTAGGTAGGTGGGGTGGTGGTGTAGGTAGGGGTTAGAGTTGTGGAGTAGAAAAAAAAATTCTTAAAAAAAATTATTTTTCTTAGGAGTTAGGACAGAAGGGTGGAAAGATCTTTTTTTAGAAAAAATCAATAATATTTTTTGTTTTGTGTGTGTATTAGGTAGGGTGTCGAGTGGGTATTGGGGAGTAGGGGTGGGTGCAATATAAAATTTTATTTTAAAGAAAAATAAAATATTTTTGGTTGGTGGAGGGTGGCTTGGGGATAAGAGATGGGTGATGTGAGAAAAATATTTTACAAAAATCTGATAAAGTAAGATATAGTAAAAACTAGGGAGGCGGGGTGGTAGCTGTAGGGTAAGTCTAGGAGGTGGGTGTAGTATTTGGTGCGGTGGTGATTTTGAGAGTGATTTGAGATATCTTAATTAAATTAACTTAGCAGATATAATAAGAAGTATAAATAAAATAATTAAAGATATTAATCATAAAATTGATCATAGTAAAAATAATGAGAAATAGAACAATATCTGAAAATTTAAAATAAACTAATAAATTTTATGCACTTAATTTTTGAATTGAGACTAAATGACATTTAAGATTTGAAATTAGAAGTTCCGTAATTGATACAGGTAAGTACTTTTAGTGTTTGAAATACAATTGAAGAAATCTTAGGAGTGTCGTGATTATGGTTATTGTAGGCATAAAAAGATTTGGGAGGTCAAGGGAGCTATTCGCAGGATGCAGCGGGGTAAGGCAACGGGGACAGACGAGATTCTAGTGGATTTTTGAAAGAGCACTAGTGGGGTAGTTTTGGAGTGGTTGACAAGGTTATTTAATAGTATTTTTTGGGTGAAGAAGATGCCTGAATCGTGAAGGTGGAGTACTATGATTTCAGTGTATAAGAACAAGAGAGACATCCAGAGTTGCAACAACTATAAAGGTATTAAGTTGTTGAGTCATACTATGAAGGTTTGGGAAAGGGTGGTAAAGTTGAGGATGATAAGGATCGTGACGATCTCTGAGAATCAGTTCGGTTTCATGCTAGGGCACTCGACCACTGAGGCCATTCACCTTGTGAGGAGATTAGTGGAACAGTTTTTGGAGAGGAAGAAGGAGTTGCACATGGTGTTTATTGATCTTAAGAAGGCATATGACAGAGTTTCCGGAGAGATTCTGTAGAGGTGCTTAGAGAATAGGGGAGGACCGTCGCATACACTAGGTCAATTCAGGATATGGATGATGGGGATTAGACTCGAGTGAGGATGGAAGGTGAAGATTCAGAGCACTTCCCAGTTTTGATAGGGTTGCACCAGGGATAGACTCTTCGCCCATTTTTATTTTCCTTGGTGATGGATGTTTTGACGTGATATATTCAAGAAAAAGGTGCCTTGGTGTATGTTATTTGCAGATGGTGTGGTGCTGATTAACGAGGCTCAGAGAGAAGTTAATGATAAGTTGGAGATTTTAAGACAGACGCTTGAGTCTAAAGGATTTCGATTAAGTAGAACCAAGACAGAGTACTTGGAGTATAAGTTCAGTGATGTGTCACAGGAGGCTGGAGTGGTTATGAAGATGGACTCTCAGGCCATTCATAAGAAGGAGAGTTTCAAGTATCTAGTGTCTATGATTCAGGGAAATGATCAGATTAATGAGGATGTAACACATCATATTGGGGCAGGGTGGTTGAAATGAAGGCTCGCTTTGGGAGTTCTATGTGATTAGAAGGTGCCCTCAAAACTTAAAGGTAAGTTCTACAGAGTGGTAGTCCGACTGGCTATGTTTTATGTAGCGGTGTATTGGCCAGTTAAGAACTCCCACATCTAAAAATTGAAGGTAGAGGAGATAAGAATATTGTAATGGATATGTGGACATACCAGGAAAGATAAGGTGAGGAATGAAATTATTCAAGAGAAGGTGAGAGTTGTTTCGGTGAAGGACAAGATGCGAAATATGAGGTTACGTTGGTTCAGCCACGTGATGAAGAGCGGCTTTAATTCTTCAATGCGAAGGTGTGAAATACTGGTTATGGATGGTTTTAGGTGGGGTAGAGGTAGACCGAAGAAATATGAGCGGGACCGAACACATAATGAAATCCTAGTGCATCGGTGAGCTATAACACACGATTTTGGAGGTAGGCCCAGGGTCCAAGCGTGTTTTGGGCCAAAAATAGACTAGGGGATCTCAGGCAGGCTGAAGAGCAAGGGAGTGTGGACCATTTGGGTCGGCTGGACCGTTTGGGTGGTCAAACGATATGAAACGATGCAAATAGACCATTTTTGGGCTAAATCGGTGTGATATAGTTCACGATTTTGGGGGTGGTCTCGTGACCCAAAAATGTTTTGGACTAAAAATCAATTGAGGGCTCCCAGGCAGGTTGATAAGTGGGAGAGAGTGGGTCGTTGGGGTTGGCGAGGCCGTTTGGGTGGTCAAACGGGCTAAACGATGCAAACAGACCATTTTCAAGCCAAATCAGTGTGTTATTGCTCATGATTCTTGGGGTGGGCTTAAGGCCCAGATGTGTTTTGGATCAAAAATCAAGCGAGGGCTCCCAAACAGGCTGAGGAGAGAGAGAAAGTATGGTCTGTTGGGGTCGACAGGGTTGTTTGGGTGGTCAAAGAGGCGCAACAGCACGAATGGGTAATTTTATGGCTAAATCGGTGAGCTATAGTTCACGGTTTTGATGGTGGGCTTGGGGATCAAGCCTGTTTTAGGTCAAAATTTGGTCGGGGGCTCCCAAACAGGAAGAGGAGCGGGAGAATGTGGGTCATTGGGTTTGATGGGGCTATTTGAGTGGTCAAACGGGCTAAATGACGCAAATGAAGTATTTTTAGGCTAAATCGGTATGTTATAGATCATAGTTTTGAGAGTGGGCCTAGGGCTCGGGTGCGTTTCGGGCAAAAAATAGACCAGGGGTCCTAGGCAGGCTGAGGAGCGGGATAGTATGGGTCATTGGGGTCGGCGGGGCCATTTGAGTGGTAAAATGAGTGAAACGGCATGAACAAACTATTTTCTAGCCAAATTAGTGTGCTATAGATCACAGTTCGGCGGTGACCCCGGTGCCCAGGCATGTTTTAGGCTGAAAATTGATTGGAGGCTCCCAGGCATGCTGTGGAATAGGGGTGTATGGGTCGTTGGGGTCAGCGGTGGTTGGTAGGGCAATTTGGATGGTCAAACAGGCAAAAGGGCGCGAACTAACCATTTCTGAGAAAAATTGGTGTGATATAGCCCATGAATTTGAAAGTGAGTGAAGGGACCGGGCGTGGTTTGGGTCCAAAAATCGATCGGGGGCTCTTGGGCAGGCTGAGGAGCAGGGGAGTATGGATGGTTGGGGTCGACGGGGCCATTTGGGGGGTCAAAAGGGTGAATCAGCATAAACGGGCTATTTTTGGGCTAAATTAGTATGCTATACCTCACGGGTCCGAGAGTGGGCCGGGGTTCGCTTGTATTTTTTGGGCTAAATATCAATCAGGGGAACCCGGGCGGGTTGACGAGTGAGGGAGTTAGGGTTGTTTAGGTCGACGGTGTCGTTTGGGTGATCAAACAAGCAAAACTGTGCCAATGGGCCATTTTTCGGGCCTAATCGGTGTGTGCTTGGGGTGTCCATGGGGACTGGGCATGTTTAGGACAAAAATTGATCGGGGGCTCCCAGAAAGGCTAACAAGTGAGGGAGTGTGGGCTGGTGGGTCGGTGGGGCTGTTTAGGTGGTCAAACAAGCGAACCAACATGAACGGGCCATTTTCAGGTCAAATCGTTGTGATATAACTCATGGTTTCGGGGGTGGGCCCGAGGCTCAGGTGTGTTTTAGTCTAAAAGTTGATCGGAGGCTCCTAAGAAGGCCGAGGAGCAGGGGAGTATAGGTCGTTGGGGTCATTGGGGCCGTTTGGGTGGTGTCAAATGGGAAAAATTGCATGAAGGGACCATTTTTAGGTCAAATCGGTGTGTTATAGCTCACGATTTTGGGCATGGGCCCTGAGTGTAGGCGTGTTTTAGGCTGAAAATAGACCAGAGGATCCTAGGCAGGCTAATAAGTCGAAGAGTATGGGCTGTTGGGTGGCGATGGGCCGTTTGTGTGATCAAACGGATGAAACGCTGCGAATGGGCTATTTTTTTTGGAAAAATTGGGGTGCTATACCTCATGGTTCAGAAGGTATGCCCAAGGCCCACGTGTCTTTTTGACTGAAAATTGATTGCGACTCCCACGTTGGCTGAAAAGTGGGGTGTGTGGGCCGTTGGGGTCAGCGGGGCCATTTGGGTTATAAAATAGGCAAAATGCTGCGAACGAGCTATTTTCGAGCCAAATCGGCATGTTATAGCTCATATTTTTAGAGGTTGGCCCAGATCCCAAATGTGTTTTGGGTCAAAAATCGATTGAGGGCTCCCAAGCAGGACGAGGTGCAGGGAATTGTGGGTCGTTTAGGTCGGCGGGACCATTTGGTTGGTCAAACGAGCAAAACGGCACAAACGGGTCATTTTTTGTCCAAATTGGTGAGCTATAGCTCACGATTTTGGGGTGGTCCTGGGCATGTTTTAGGTCAAAAATCAACTGGGGGCTCTCAGGTAAGCTGAAGAGTGGGGAAGTATAGGTCGTAGGGGTCAACAGGGCTGTTTGGGTGGTCAAACAGGAATATCAACGCGAATGGGTCATTTTCAGGGATAATTGGTGTGCTATAGCTCACACTTCTGGGTGGGTCTGGGGTTCAGGCGTATTTTGGGTCGAAAATCGATCAAGGCTTCCAAGTAGACTGATGAACGGAAATGTGGGTCGTTTGGGTCGGTGGGGCCATTTGGGTGGTCAAACAGGCAAAACGTCAAAAACATGCTATTTTTGGGGCCAAATAAACGTGCTGTAACTCACAATTTTAGGGGTTGGCTCGGGGCTTGAGCGTGTTTTGGTTTGAAAATCAACCAGAGGCACCAAGGCAGGCTTAAAATTGGGATAGTTTGGGTCGGCTGGGCTATTTTGGTGGTCAAACAAGTGAAACGACGCAAATGGGCCATTCTTGGACTAAATCAGTGTGCTATAGCTCACGGTTTTGGGGTGGGGCCCAGTGATCGAGTATGTTTTGGGCAGAAAATGCACCAAGTGCTCCCAGGCAGGCTGAGGCAAAGGGGAGAGTGGGTTGTTGGGATCGAAGGGGCCATTTGGTTGGTCACAACGGGGAAATATGGATCTAGACCAGTCGTATCCACTTTATAGCAAGTGTCATAAACTGATCCAGGTGGAATATTAACCAAAGGAATACCACGTACTTGTTATCTGAATGTGTAACGAAATAAAATATAAAAATCATGAGGAAAACGGGTAATAAATGTTCCTGTGTCCACGATGCAGCTACCGCTCGTGGCATAATTTCTGAAATTCCTAGACAATGATGGGAACATCTGGACTTCCCTATCATTACTAAAAACTTTATAAAGGTTGACGAAGTAAACGGAAGAGAATCTGAAATCTTGTAATAGCGTTGCTGATGTTGTTTTCTCAAATGGCGTTGTGTGGAAGCTAAGTGTTGATCCTTTTGTGGACAGAGATCCCAGTAGGCACATGGACATTATGTCTGCTTCAAAATGCGATGCTAAAGAATTTCCACCACCCATTACGTCCGGGGCCAGAAATTCCAGAAAATTGACCATTAAAAGGCTTTCCATGAGTTTGATCTTTGCCACATCCAGAAACAATGCTTACCTACTTTCGGTCTAAAACAAATGTAATCATGTCATGTGCAATCCAGCCTCTTGTTCTTGATCCATCGATGTATTTGTAATCATACATACACGTATTACCATACGGACTACAATCATATTCCTTATTCGTGATTTCAATGTTTCTACTTTCTACAAGGCAATCGAGCTTTCGATATGTTTTCTAATTAGTTGAAACATATAAAGGATTATTTATCTGTTTGTAACATCCATTTGCATTACACGGTCCACATTGTCACCACACTAAATCACTGCCAGTGTCTATTAGCAAGTAACTTTTAACTTGTTCAGTGTGTAAAAGATGCACCAACATGGGTTGTGGTGCAGTGGATAAGGCTGCTCCACCCTTAACCAGAGCTCCAGGGTTCGACCCTGGGTGGGCTCTGCAACGTGTGATCCGGATTAGTCGGGGCTCCAATGCGGGCACCGAATGCCGGATGGGAAACCAAAAAAAAAAGAGAGTAAAAGATGCAACATACTGACCTGTGAAATGTGTACTTGTTGTTACCGGAACCTTTTCATTGTCCACTTCACTCTCATGCTCGTCGTGTGGCCTTACCAGAGTTCTATTCGCACTAATCGCGTCACCATTTTCAAGAACCGATGCCAATAACGAGTCATAGTCCTTGAATTTTGAATTTTCAAATAAATAGAGATTGTAAATGGTGAGTGTATAGGATGGCATCGGAGGATCGAGAAGCTTCGTTGGATCAATAGACATATTCCATAATATAAGTGGTGTTAACGGCTGAAAAAGAATATTCATTACATAAAATTTCAAGCAAAATTGAGAAAATAATTGAAATCAAAACGTGAACATGGAGGAACTTCTCCATTGGAATAGAAATTGTTTTTCTAATTGATTGATTTAGTTTGAGATATGTCTATCACTTCTTGTACTCAATATATATAAACACATAATAAAAACTCATTAATGATTTTTAATGCCATTAAATCTAATACTTTATTAAAGGGGTAAAGTTCAATAATTTTGTCATTAATGAGTAAAAGTCTACAATTATACATGAAATTAACCTGTTAAAACTTTAACCAAAAGGGAAATCCCATGCATATATCATTTTTGATACCTTATAAGATGTTATTACTCCATATAAGTGGGTTTGCAAAAAGAATTATATGCGTATTTTTTATATTTTGCGTATCTTTAATATTTTTATCAAATCGAAAAAAAATAAAATATGAAGGGGAGTTTTAGAGTAACTGATAAAATTCATGTGATTAGGAAGTCACGAGTTCAAGTCATAGAAACAGCCTCTGTCCGAAATGCAAGATAATGCTGTACACAATAAAATCCTTGTAATCCAGCCCTTCTCCGCAGTCCCTTATAGCAAGAAGCTTTAGTACACCGAGCTGCCCTTTTAGTATTAACATACTTCCACCGCCACATCAAGCTGCCCTTTTAGTATTAACATACTTCCTCTGCCCATTTTATATGTCGTCATTTTTTTTTTGTCCGTCCCAAAAAGAATGCCATATTTCCTTATTTGGTAACTATTTAAAGAAACAATTTTACTTTTATCCTTATTAGTCTCATTTAATTAAAGATAGTAGTAATATATTTTTTAACAAAGGACAATTGTCATTCCTTCTTAAACTTTGTACCCGATCATAATATGCCGCATAAAATACAACCGAGGAAGTATATCTTATTGATGTGTTTTCAATGTTACTCCCACCGTTCGCTTTTACTTGTCACTAATTTTCTAATTGTATTTCTATTTTTACTTATCATTTTTGACATATCAAGGAAAGACAACTTCTTTTTTCCTATTTTACCCTTAGCATTAATTGTCTTTTCTCCAAATTAATTTTAAGATACAATATAAATATCATTTAATAGGGGAACTATGGTAAAATAACTGCATGTTATTAATTATTTTTTTAGTAAATGTGCCAAGTTAAAATGTGACAAGTAAAACCGAACGAAGAAATTATCTTTTTGTTTATAAGAGCAACTTTTGGGGCTTTTAAATTGGTCAAGAAGAGTAATATCATTCTAAAATTATAAGGTAAAGGGGTCTATATGTAATAGCTAGATCTTTTGGGGGCTAAAGTGATATTATCCTGTTCATTTTTGTAGAAGATGATACTGCTCAAATACTGAACAACTACCAGAAAAGGAAAGAAATTGGCTCTTAATGCTACAGTATCCATCATCAATGGAGACATAATGTTAAGGGCAAAATTGGAATTTCATTATTCAGCTGTGAGAAAGTGATATTTTTTTAAGCTATTGTTCAAAATTAATCTTTGGTGTATTACAAGTTTTATTTGCCTGAATTTTTTTGGGTAGTTTACATTTTTTGCTTATTTTTTTATTTAACCATATGTTATCAGTGTTATATTTTAGCTTATCTTGGAAATTTGGGTAGAAAGAATTTTAAAAAATTGCTAAAGATTTCATTTTTACAAATGTTATTTGTGTGTGTAAGACAAGGAGCGTTGATCAGGGGGTCACGAGTTCAAGCTATGAAACTGTGTTAAATATGGTATTTTTGTTATTGCTTTTCTCTTCTCCTAGTTTGATGTAGTTTTCTGATTTCATGGTACGCCGCACGAATGACTTGAGCTAAGTGACTCCACTAAATTAACAAGTACTTCATTCATCATCTCAAAGAAGAAAAATAATTGTATTTTGGTATTTCAGCAAAGGATTTTGTATAGTCATAACGTCTGACAATACAAAGCGTTTATAGACATCATAATTTTGTGAACTCTATAATAAGAATTCAATTTTTGTTAGAGTTGTTAGGAGTTACTTTACGCTAAACCTAACTTGGTGGCTACTCTACTCTAAACCCTTAATAAAGAGATTAATCATCTCCTGATAATTTCATAAACTCATTGAATATCACTCTCTTTTTGTTAATCAAATACATCAAGAAGATCCACAAACCCTTCTTTATGGAGATCAAATTCAAATATTTCTACGTTCAAGAAATATGTTATTAACGGCCTTTGAATTATGAAGAAAATCCATATCAAATCTAAATCTTCTTACATTCATGAAATACGCTACTAACGACCCTCGAATTACAAAAAAAATCATATCAAATTCAAATCTTCTTACATTCGAGAAATACGCTAAAAATTCATGTCAAATTTAAATCTTTCTACATTCAAGAAATACGCTACTAATGGTACTTGAATTTCGGAGAAAAATAAAGAAAGAAGAATCAAGGGAGTAACAGAACTATATCCATATCATTTATCAATAGAATTCTAATTTTTCATATTTAATTTGCATTGTGACTACAATTTATTTCTGTCATTGTAATCTTTATTGCAAACAGTGTTAACAGTACAAAAAAAGAATACAATTTACTATTATATATAAGGGAGGATCTCAATTTCCGGTAGTCCTCACAAGGATTGATGATGTTCTTTTGCTAAATATTTTTATTTTTGTCCTTATTCTTTTTGTTAAGACCATTTCCACTTGTATATTTGTAACTGATTTTTTCTTGCCACAGGTTGTCTTTTAATTAAAATTTCCTTCATTTTAAATTAATAATTATTTTTGCTCAAAAAAATTATTTAGAAATAACTTTTTACATAAAATTAAAGTTAGTAATGATTTTCAACTACACCCTTATAGTCATTGATGTTCACTTCTTAATAAAGATATAGTACTCCCTCCGTTCCACAATAAGTTAATTGTTGAATTTTGGCACACATGTTAAGAAAAAAAAGCAAATACATAAATTTATCATGTTTTTCCATTTTTACCCTCTTCAAAAAGCAAAGACACATGATACATCACTCCCAGTGCACATTTAATGGAGGGTAAATTTTGAAAAAATTTTCAACATCTACCTTGAATTGTGAATCATTCGCTTATTTTGAAACACTAAAATTACTCCAATAATTCACTTATTGTGAAATGAAGAGAGTATTAAATAGGATAACTTAATCAATAATAAATAGTACAATGCCTTTATTATTTTTCTTAGCAAACATGAAAAAGGATAAATCAATAATTAGAGTAGAATGAATAGAGTATTTTTAAAGGGTGTTTAAAAAATTAACACGATAAGTAAATGGACCGAATGGAATAATCGGTTAATGTAATTTAATTATTATTTAATATCCTTATAGATCACGATTAAGTTAGTTTGTGTAAAGGCTCTAAATTAATGTTGTAACTATTTTTATATACACTTGAAGTGATTGAAATACTTTGTTGCATTAGATGAAAACAATGAATTTTGCAACTCTTGTCACATGAAATTATAGGTGAAAATAAACTAATAAATATTAAAATAAATTTATTTCTATTTATAACTGAGAAATTTTGTACCCATAAATTCATTAAAATCAATATTTTTCTATTTTTGATCAGCATTGAATTGTAATTATTAAAATATTGTCATGTTATTTTATTGAACGAGTGTCTCAAGTTAAATTGATGACATTAATAGTTGTCATATATGCTGTGGGTTTTGCATCTTGCAATTTTACAATCGACGACTCCGACGAAATTAACTTATCTCTTCGTGTCTTGAAGATCTGGCGATAGCAGAGAACCACCAATCCACCATCGGTAAATTACTTGTGTCGGCCACCATAAACACGTCCCGATGACCCTATCAGTTTCGGCGACCCCATCAGATTCTGACACAATTATCGTCTTTTTCTCTCTCACTTCTTGCGCCAACCACTAAAACGATAGCGGCTTTTTCGGTGGCCTATCTCTGTGGCCCAACAACCACATCAGCTTTTGGTGAGTGACATCAATTTTTGGCAATTTGATCGTCGCTTTTCTTTTCTTTTCTTTTATTTTCTTTATAACCCTTTTCAGGTACTTTAAGTTCAGATCCGCACTTCAGGCGGCGGTATCAAGATTCCGGTGTCTAGCTCATTTTTTCAGCGACTAGCACATTCTCTGGAGACCAAGTACAGGGATGCGGTACCAGCATTAGGGTAAAGGTGGTGGCAACAAATTCTGACGACCAATTTGTCGAAATTCAACAAAACAATCAGGAAAACGTCTTTCACTGTGTCTTCTCCCAGTATCAGGTGCACTCATTTCAGTCTTCTCTAGTTTATTTGGTATATGCTTCTTGCCTTTTTTTCTATCCTGATTTCTTGTCTGATTTTTAATTATTCGTGTTGGATTACTTATTCGTGTGGGATTACTGGTTACGATTTTTCCTTAACTTAGTAGGTGTTCTTTGCTTGTGAGTAGTATAGTACTTGTTTCTTATGAGTATCAATCCTGCTTACTGGTTTTTGTTTGCTGATTTACATGTTTTTAGTCATACTCTTTTGCTCGTCGTGTTTTTCGACTTTTTTTCTTTATTTTCTTCTATCATATCATTTTAGGTGGTGGTTGGGGTGATAGATGATGGACTAGGGTCATGTCATAGGTCGAGGTCGGGGTTGGGGTCGAGTCTATGTTTTAGTCTTGGGTTGAGGGCGAGGGATAATAGGGCTACATTGGTAAGGGTACTTATAGGTTGAAAGTTGGGTCCTGGAACATAGAGATGCTTTAGGGTAAGTCTATAGAGCTAGTGAAGATTCTTGGAAAATGGAGGGTTAGTATAGCGTGTGTCCAGGAAACTAAATGGTAGGCACTAAAGTGAGAGATATGGATGGATATAAGTTATAGTACTCTGGTAGCATGAGACATAGAAATAAGGTAGGTATCTTAGTAGATGAAGAACTTAGAGAGCAGGTGGTAGAGGTTAAAAGAGCTAGTGATAGGCTGGTGTCTATTAATTAGGTTTGGACGAGGAAAAGAAGAAGGGCTTTTGGAGGTTTTGAATGAGATGGTGAGGGGCGTCCCGAGCACTGAGAAACTTTTTGTGAGAGGCGACATTAATGGGCATATTGGGTCTTTGTCAAGAGGTTATGATGATGTGCATGGAGATTTCAATTTTGGGTAGATGAATAAGGGAAATGCGTCTCATTTGGATTTTTCTAGGGCTTTAGGGATGTGGATAACAAATTCGAGATTTTTGAAATGTTTCGTAGTTAAGTGGCCAAGACTCAGATAGAATTTTATCTCTTTAAGAAGAGTGATAGAGCACAATGTAAAGATTGTAAATTCATACCTAGAGAGAATCTTTTGACTAAACATAGGTTGTTGGTGATGAACTTGGTAATCAATAAGGGCTTAAAAAATAGGAGTGTGAAGGTTCGGCCTAAGATTAAGTGGGGTAGCTTGACTTTTGCTAATGCTTTGAAGATGGGAGAGAAGTTACGAAGCAGGGGGCTTGAGAGAGTAGAAGGGATGTGGATAGTATGTGGGAGACGACTGTTAGTTGCTTTAGGGATATCGCTAAAGAGGTGTTGAGTGTCTTGAGAGATCGATTTGGCAAACATCGAGGGGACTAGTGGTGGAATAAAGAGGTTAAGAGGAAGGTGGAGTCTAAGAAGGTGTCTTATGCTAAATTAGTTGAGAGCAAGAATGATCAAGAGAGGCGGACGAATAAGGAAGAGTATAAGCTATAGCTAGGTGAGAGGCTAAGTTAGCAGTTACAGTGGCTAAAATGACAGCTTTTGAGAGCTTGTATGCAGCTTTAAAGGAGAAAGGCAGGGATAAGTGCATCAAGGTTGAGGATGGTACTATGTTGGTTGAGGATGCCCTTATTAAAAAAAGTGGCAGTCCTATTTTCATAAACTATTGAACGATAAGGGGGACAAAGGTTTCGTGTTTGGGGACTTGGAGAAATTTGAGGAGTATCACGACTATGGTTATTATAGGCATATCGAGGTTAAGGAGTCAAGAGGGCTATTCGCAGGATGTGTCGAGATAGGGCGATGGGGCCAGATGAGATTCCAGTGGATTTTTGAAATGCACTGGCGGGGTAGGTTTGGAGTGGTTGACAAGGTTCTTAACATCATTTTTAGGGCAGTTTTAAAGTACAATGATTCTATTGTATAAGAACAAGGGAGACATCCAAAGTTGCAACAACTATAGAGGTATTAAGTTGTTGAGTCATACTATGAAGATTTGGGAAAGAGTGGTAGAGTTGAGGTTATTGGGGCTGGGTGGTTGAAATGAAGGCTCGCTTTGGGAGTTTAATGTGATAAGAAGATGCCCCCGAAGCTTAAAGGGTAGTTCTACAGAGTGGCAGTCCGGCCGACTATGTTGTATGGAGAGTATTGGCCAGTTAAGAACTCCCACATCCAAAAGTTAAAGGTGGCGGAGATGAGAATATTGCGATGGATGTGTGGCCATACTAGAAAAGATAAGGTAAGAAATGAGATTATCCGGGAGAGGTGGGAGTGGCCTCGGTGGAGGACAAGATGCGAGAACTAAGGTTATGTTGGTGCAAACATGTGATGAAGAGGGTCTCTGGTGCTCCAGTGCGGAGGTGTGAGACACTGGTTATGGATGATTTTAGGAGGGATAGAGGTAGACCTAATAAATATTTGAGGGATGTGATTAGGAAGGTGTGGAGAATGCCGATTAGGGTAGAGGGTTAGGAGTTGAGAGTGTGTCGGTAACAATAGGGGAGCATTCTTTATTTGTGTTTGAAGTTTCTTGTTCGTGGTGTTGAGTGATGTCTATGATTTTGGATAAATAGTTTTAGTATTATCTTGTGACTGTAGTATTATCTTATGGCTAGTGACGTTAGTTTATTTTGAAGACTATACTAGTTTTTATGCATTTATGTTTTGTGTTTGTTATACTGCTATCGGTCCTAAATAGGAGGTCTGACGGAAACAAACTCTCTCCTTCATCTTAGGTAGTGGTATGATCTGTGTACACTCTACCCTCCCCACACCCCTCTATGTGGGAATCCACTGGGTATGTTGTTATTATTGTTGTTGTATCATGTTATTTTATAAAATATTAAATTACTTATAGTCTCTTGTAATATTCTAATTCTCCTGTAATACTTTCTTCCATACAAATAATTTTTTTAAAAAATTATCCAATTATGTGATTAAGAACTTTAATAATTATAGAATTTTTTAATAAAATATATTTAATATATTGGTTATTAAATTATATTAATTATAAAGTAAAAAATATAATATAAATTATATTTTAAAATTTAATTATTATTATTTATATGTAGAGTTGTTTGGATCCCAGCTTAGTACGGAATACGGATTTAATGAAACTAGCATTTATATATTCGTAGAATACACCTTTCACTTCATTTAATACTTCACGCAATAATCTTTTTTATAATTTTATAAATTACACAAATAAATTGAAATAGTTATTGTTAATCTAATTAAAATGAAACGGATGGCGTATGAAATTTGGAAGGATATGCAATTATAAAAGCAGAAAATGAGGTGACAGGTTGGGTAGGTCCACTGATAAAAGAGTTTGGGCATCATGCAGATGACAATTGCTATATGGCGTCATCTTTACACGTACACAGTTGAGGCAGTAGCAGTGTCGTTGTCAGAAATTTGACATATTTTCTTTTTAGTTGTGTTAAGGATGTACAAAATTTAATATAGACGTATAATAGTTAATATTAAGCTTCTGTACACTATATAATCTTTTGATAAAAGATGTGCATCAAATCACCCTTTTTCTAAGATCATCCCTCCGCCAATGGGTATAAGTATACCTCGACATCGGGTATTTACATTTGATCAATCAATTCAAGATATATACAATAATAACATACATAATATTACACGTGGAGTTTGGAGAGGTAGTATGGATATGTACTTCTGCCTTGTGAAGATAGAGAGGTTGTTCTCGATTGACTCTCGACTCTCGATTCTCGACTCTCGACTCTCGACTCTCGACTCTCGACTCTCGACTCTCGACTCTCGACTCAAGTAAAACATATTAAAAAAAATTAGGCATGTAAACAAAATAAAATAGTAAATCTGAAAATGCTAGCAACGACAAACAATTAATATGATAACTGAACTAAAAACAAACAAATTATTCTAATATAGAAGAATAAGATAGTATGAAAGTAATAACAAAAATACTACTTAATAGGAAAATTAGACAACTCTTAGCCACCCACTAACCACATCCTTGATCTCCGTATTTTTATATCTAGATCATATCCTCAAAAAGCTACAGATACCTAATCTAATCACCTTTACCAAGACCTTCTCAGCCTACATCTACCTCTACTTATACCACTATTACAAGATAATATCTTTTATAAATTATTTTTGTTATCATGATTGAATGATCTTATATTCTTAATTCATTAGAATTAAAATCATTGATTAGGGGTAAATATTCGGAACCAATAAGTATTTGCGTGATGATTAAGTGCTTATTGTGACAAATTGAATTGCGCAGTGTTTGCGAGTAGCTCTCTTTGACGTACTAATCGTATATAGGACTATCTCTACACTTAATATTACAATTTACAACGCAAATATAAGCTAACTACTTCATGATATATACAACTTAAAAACTTAAGTGAGAAAAATGAATCAATAGACCTCGCAAGTTTCCAATTAAGAAAAGGGGACAAGTGGGTCCCACAACTTGTCCCTTTGAAAAAAATTGTCATTTGAACAACAAGGACAGTTGTTCGATAACTACATTAGTTGTCTCAATAAATTCACACAGTTGTTGAACAACTTCTCCCAGTTGCCGAACAACTTCGCCTAGTTGTTGAACAACTTAGCGCAGTTGTCGAACAACTTTGATAGTTGTTGAACAACTCCTAGAAGTTGTCAAACAACTATCAAAGTTGTTTGACAATTGGGTGAAATTGTTGGAACGAAAAGACTAAAAAAAAATCAAAAATTTTTTGTCCCTCCCACCTAATTTTAAAAACTTGAAGGATTCTCAATTAATTAGACAACTTATTTGTCCCTTTTAATCCAAAGTCTCTGTAGTACTACTATAATTTTCTTGAATAGCATAACTATGTTCTTCCATATTTGGGCCCTAAAAGTGGGCCATCAAACCAGTTGAGAAAGGCTACAGAGCCATCTATTTGGTAGATTGGTTTTTATGGGCCTTCTTTCGGGTCTCGAGGGTTATTCTATATTAATAGGAGTAAACGTAGGCTAAACCAACTACTAATATTTGAATATTAACTATGTAGGACTTAATTACCTGTATAAGTTAATGCTAAATCAACTATCAAGCAATACGTTAGTACATGCATAAATAATATATAGATTTCCACATCGATAATCCCTACAGTACAAAAACTTGCATAACTCTAATTGAGGCCCCTTTGTTATTTAGTTTTGGCTTCTTAGGTTTAAGTGGGTAAAAAAATGGAAAGAGAAAAGAAAAGGCTGTCACATCTAGTTTCCCTAGAAGCACCTTTTTAGAAGAAGGGTGCTATTGAAGCAACTAATTTTCAGATTCGAACAATCTTTTATTTTGTTCCTCCTCAAAAACAAAAGCATGAGCCGAGGCAGCCATTTCCTTTTCTTACAGCAGATGAAGAACAAGAAGAACACTGCAATTTTAAAACCAGGCTTTAAATCTCATAAACAAAATAAGAAATAATGAGAGCAAGAAGGGAAAAACGAAGTGCAAAAAGACCTCACCAGTACTAGGATACAAAGGACGAGAGAGAGGGGAAGGAGGGTTATATGAAAAATGAAACTAATACAGTAGAGGCAGAGCACATCTAACAAATTTATTTAAAAACATACCAGCTACATCACTGATGTTTCAAAATCAAGGCAACTTTTTGTCCTATTAAGAAAAAAAATTCAAAATGTGAGAGTAGGATTGAGGTTGTCTTAACTGCATAAATTAGTTTGCCCTCTTAAAATTGTGTTCAATTAAAAGAAATATAAAAATGAGGATTTTAAGAGGGCAAAACAATTTATGCAGTTAAGACAACCTCAGTCCTACGCACACACTTTGAATTTTTTTTCTGAACAGGATAAAAAGTTGCCTTGATTTTGAAACGTCGGTGATGTAGCTAGTGTGTTTTTAAACAATATTTGATAGATGTGCTCTGCCTCCCTCCTTCCTCTCTCTCTCTCTCTCTCACACACATCCTTTGTATCCTACTAATGCTGAGGTTTGTTTGCACTTTGTTTTTCCCCTTTTGCTCTCATGATTTCATAGTTTGTTTATGAAATTTAAAGCCTGGTTTTAAATTGCAGTGTTCTTCTTGTTCTTCATTTCCTGTGAGAAAAGAAAATGGTTGCCCCGACTCATACTTTTGTTTCTGAGGAGGAACAAAACAAAAGACTGCTTGAATCTGAAAATGAGTTGCTTTAACAGCACCCTTCTTCAAAAGAGGTGCTTCTGGGGAAACTAGATGTGAGAGTCTTTTATTTTCTCTTTTCATCTGTTTACCCACTAAAACCTAAGAAGCCAAAAGTAAATAATGAAAGGGGCTCAATTAGAGTTATGCAGATTTTTTTAATTGAAGGATTATCTATATATTATTTATGCAGGTAGTAGCGTATTTTTTGGTAGTTAGTTTAACAGTGAATTATGCAGGTAATTAAGTCCTACATAAGTAATTCACTATGTTAATAGAAATATATGAATTTGAAAACAGTAGACTTTGAAAATTTTAAAAAATAATTAATTAGTTTAAAATTAAAAAATCATAGTTCAAAAGACCTAAAACATCTCTAATTATATCATAAATTTATATATTTCAAATATATTTAAATATTAAATAAAATATTATAATAATTAAAAGATAACTTATAATATTAGTAGTAGTAGTAGTAGAACATACATATGTACTGCTACTACTAATAATAAAAATAATGATAATAATAATAATAATAATAATAATAATAATAATAATAATAATAATAATAATAATAATAATAATAATAATAATAAATCATTTACTATCAAAAATATGTGGTTGATCTCAAATATTTTTTTTAAATTCAATTATAACATTATAAGTTAAATTTGCATTATATTTGCAGAAAGGTAAATAGCAAAGATAATTAAAAGTAATAGTGTAATACCCTGAGATTCTAACCCATAGTGCCGCCATGACTCAAGCCCATGAGAAATAAATTATAGTGTTTTGGTTGTTTTCTGGTCAAGGGTGATGTGTATTAAGGCTTTAAAGATGTCCTAACGCTTGGGCGAATCAAAACATTCTTTACCGATTGAATTCTTGAGAAGGATTTTGGCATAGTCAACTTCAAATGAGCATATCTCCCGTTGTACTATGAATTATTGAGGTCATGACCTACCAAAAGATAGATAATTGAATTATATTTCCAACGATACCCATTTTATCAAAATACGATAACGGAGCAAAGAGTTATTCTTATTTTACTCCAGCGTGTCAGCCTGGAAAATCTGTGACGACCTTTTGTGACGACTTGTCACAAGCCTGACGGCCTGTCACAAAATATCATCACCTTAAGGTAGAAAGTCACAAAATCCACCCTTTTAGTGACGACAATTCGTGATGGCCTATCACGGGCCTGACAGCTTGTCACCGATGTCGTCTGCTATTTTTTTCAGCAATTGACGAACGATATTTGCATGGGTATTTTAGTAATTTATAATTTTTGGAGGCCTTCCAAAACCTAATTTCTTCATTTCTCTCTTCCAATTCTCTTAACAAATATATCTAGGTTTTTATTTAAGAAAATTAATCTTCCAAAAATCATCCATAAAACTTCAAGATTCCTTCAAGAATCAAGTTCCTCATAGCGTGGGCTTCAAGAATTTTTTTATTACAAGTGTGAGTAAAGTCTCAAGCACTAGAGTTCAATCAATTTCAAATATTAAGGTATGTGGAGTTTTGAACAAGTGCAATTCTTTCGTTCTTGTGCTCAAAGCTTTGATTTTTATTATGGATTTATATGATTTTGCTAGTGGGTTTATACACGAAATTACTTCATCATGAGATTATGAGAATATAAATCGTTCAAGATTTGTTATACATGATTATTTTATAATTTCCAAGCTATTACTTGATATTTAATATTGTGAATTTCAAGTTTCTACCATGAGTTGGTATTTCAAGTGCTTTCAAGATATGTGTCAAGCTTTAACCTTCCTTATGACAAATTGGATTATTGAGTATATTGATTCATGAAAATTGAGTTGTTACAATGAGTCTTGATATTTTCGCAAAGTTATTGATGTTGCCATGACTTAATGAATTGAAGCATTTTGATATTGAGAAAGATTTATTTGATTTGAGTCAAGTTAGGAATCCACAAATTGAATATGATTTGATGAATGAGAAAGAGATTTGATTTGGTCTTCATGATAGACCCTTGTGATGTTTGTGGTGGATTTCTAACGCGTTCTGAGCTTGTGTTTGGGAGTAGTATTTAGCACCGAGCGGAAAATATGGTATTTCCCCCGAAACTATGTGCCACCATAGGATTGATATTGATAATTGTGGGTCGGAGGCCGAGTATTAGATTGTGATCACTAAATTTAGGTTGTACTCCCTGGCAAGAGTACGACGCTCCCGCAAATGTGGGGTTCTCTCCTCAGGAGGGTAAAACGTTGGACTCCATGTAGCTCACATGGTTTACGTCGGTTATTAGAACCTCCCATGTCCATTAGAGTCGAGTTTCTTGAATTACAGGTCACTCCGAGTCTTGAGTTGAAGAGTTGAGTTGTTTATGATGATTTATGAGGCTTTTATCATATGATTTATTTACGATGAGATCATGAAAAGTATGTTTCAATCTAACTCAAGCCAAGTGAGCCATCATTGTATATATGCATATTTTCATGAAATTGATGATGATATTTACATTGTTGCATGCACCCCCACATACTCAGTACATTCCAAAGTGCTGAACCACATATTTTCCTATGGGCTACATTTTCTCGTAATGTAGGTTCAGGTACTCAGCTGCGTTAGCGATATTCGGGAGCCTCTTTTGCTCAAGCCGACAGGTCAATAGACTTATTCATGAAGGGCTAAAAAGCCCTATTCTTAAATGGGCTTTAAAAATTGTAGCTCAGCCCTATCAAATTACAGGCTGGGCCGAGCCATCCCAACTATCCTGACCTATATTGACGGTTTTAACAGCTCATCTAATATATTGGTTATTCTATCAAATTTTTTTGAATTTAAATTGGAGATAAAACATACTTTCAAAGATAAACTTATAATTTAGATGTACTTAATTAGTAATCATGGCACACAATTTTTTTTCGCTACACGATTTATCTTAATATTTATCTTAAATAACAATGAACAAATAATAATAGTAATAGTAATAGTAGTGCAATCTACTAGTGGTAAAGTAAAAATAGTTAAAATGTTATTATTGTTATTATTATTAGTATTAGTAATAGTATTAGTAATAGTATTAGTATTAGTATTAGTATTAGTATTAATATTAGTATTAGTATTAGTATTTGTATTAGTATTAGTATTAGTATTGTCTCATTGATTTCAATATTTATCTCAACTCAAATCTATATTAATTTTAAATATATATTGTATTTGAAAAATGTAAGGATAAGGATAAGGAAGAATAATAAATTAATCTTATTTTAATAAACATATGTGATATTTGAATTTGTATTTAAATGAAATCTGAATATAAATGAAATTCTATCACTTAGCCTTTCTTACATATACTTCTCTATCATTAGCTTTATTCGTGAATTTATTTACTGCATTTTTTAATTTTTCATTTTAAAAAATTATTCTTGATTTGATAGCATTCTTTCTATATGCAGGAATGATATAACATTTTCAACTTATCTTTCTTTTTGAATGTTCAAGGTCCATCAATTTAAATTGATATAAATATCTCTTCTTTTCGATGATTCAATATGCAAAATAATATTATTTTTTATTGGTAGAAAGGACATGCATTAATATAAAAGAGAAAGCAGTTTAAGTTTCAATTTTTGACGATTAGTCAGGGTTCAAAAAGGAATAGTTCTGGCCCTGCCAGTTAAAATCATCAGTACAAGAGCTAATTATTTTCTCAAAAAGTTTCTGAGATGTCTGATCAAACTGCATCTTTTGCACATATCGGTGGAACTTCAAAAATGGAAGTCTCCTGAAACCCGCTTGCCCTTGCTCCGTCTTTTGCTAGAGCATCCGTCACTTCAGCTTTTTCTCTATAACAGTGCTTGAGTTCCGGATTCCTTAGACTTTTTAATTTTGACTTGCATTCCGAAATCAAAGTATCATAGTGGAAGTTCCCGTTAGTTAACATACATATATTTTCCCAGTAATCAATGTTAATTTCAATCGGGAGAAGATTATTTTGCTCTACCAGTTTTAATCCTTTAATGAGAGCTATAATTTCAATCACTTTGTTGGTAGTCTGGTGAAAGTTTTTGTTAAAAATTAACACTCAGCCTCCATTACTGGTTCTGACTACCCCTCCTACTCCACCCTTCCCGAGGTTTCAAATGGAAGAATTATCAGTATTGAGCTTGAAGGTGTGGCTGGTGGGAGGATTTCACCTAATGTTGATGATTTGGTTTTGCTTGATTGGGGTATTCTTTTGAGTAAGATGTTTATACTCAACAGTTAGGGAGTAGGCATGGTTAAAATTAGGATGGTCCCTTTTGTTATTGAAGGTATTAGAGTTCCTGGTGTTCCAGATTGTCTAGAGACTGAAAGAAATGATGTTGTGCTAGTGGATTAGTCTGTTGAATTGGGAGTGTTAAAGAGATCTCCAGATAGTGTGCCAGTAAGAGGGTAGGATACTGGTAATAGGAGGTTGTTTGGACTAAGTCATCTTGTGGATAGTTTGCACTCCAAAATCTTTGAGGGTGGGACAATTAAAGATAATGTGGGATTTGTCTTCCTGGTGATGATTACAGATAGCACAAATATTATTTTTTCTCACTCTTCTCTAGGAGAGGTTGAGGTTATTGATGAACCTATCATGTTGGCTTAGCCAAATAAAGGTTTTGACGTTTTAGGGGATTTAGCCTTTCATATCCAGTTGAAATTAGAGGAGTAATTGATCTTAGAGGTTTTGGCTATATGATTATAAGCACTTCTGCTGGAGAATAGACAATTACCAATAAGATTCCAAATGAGCTCATCAGTATGGGCTCCGAGATTGGGGAAGATAGAGTTGGTGAAAGTTTGGATGAGATCCTCAGGGATTTCAATCGAAAGATCCTTGAGGTTCCAGAAGCCATTCCTTTAGACCCCAGAGAGTTTAATGTCTTGGGAATGATAAGGAAGAAGGGCTTGAATGATGGAAAGAAGGAGTTCACAGTGAGGCATCCATCTATCCTTCCAAAAGTTGATCTTGTCATCCTTATGGATGTTCCAAGCGAAGGCAGTTTTACAAATTTCCCAACCCATAAGGACACTTTTCCAAGTTCTAAAGTTGATGGCTTTGAGGGATATGGCATGGGGGCTAATTTATTTTAAAGAATTATTGCCCAGAGACTGTTGGGATGCTTGTAAAGTCTCTAGGCTAGACTGGATAACATAGTGGTGTTCCTAATGGAAGCTTTCTGGAGGCCCAGGCCTCCATTAGCTTTAGCATTAGTCAAGGTTTCCCAATTGATTAGATGTATTTTCTTATTATCAGGGGTGGTGCCCCAGAGAAAGTTCTGTTGGGTTCTGTCAATGAATTAGTTGATTTTAGAGGGGATCAAGATGAATTACATGACATGAGCGGGAATACTAGCCAGGGCGGACTTGGTAAGGATGATTCTGCCAGCCATATTGAGGAATTTGGTTTTCCATCCAGCCAACTTAGTGTTGAGATTGTCTAGGATGAATTGGAAATCTCTATTGCAAGGTTTTTTGTGGAAGACGGAAAAACCAAGATATTTGCCAAACTTGTCTTAGGATTGGATGCCTAAGATGTGAGACAAACTATCTTTGGTCTCCTGAGCACAGTTTCTAGAGAAGATTACTTTAGATTTGAGAGTGTTAGTTTTTTGTCAAGAGTGGAAGGTGAAGCTGCTAAGAGTGGCTCGGATGGTTTCACAGTTTCTTTCATTAGCAACAGCACACAGAGTTAGATCATCAACAGAGAAAAGGTGACATGATTTGCTCTAGCTTGACAACCGGCGAACCTATTCTCGAGTAACGAGTCATAGTCCTTGAATTTTGAATTTTCAAATAAATAGAGATTATAAATGGTGTGTGTATAGGATGGCATCGGAGGATCGGGAAGCTTCGTTGGATCAATAGACATATTCCATAATATAAGTGGTGTTAAGGGAATGAAAAAGAATGTTCATTGCATAAAATTACAAGCAAAATTGAGAAAATAATTGAAATCTAAAGGTGAACATGGAGGAACTTCTCCATTGGAATAGAAATTCTTTTTCCAATTGATTGATTTAGTTTGAGATATGTCTATCACTTCTTGTACTCAATAAATATAAACACATAGTAAAAACTCATTAATGATTTTTAATGCCATTAAATCTACTACTTTATTAAAGAGGTAATGTTCAATAATTTTGTCATAAATGAGTAAAAGTCTACAATTATACATGAAATTAACCTGTTAAAACTTTAACCAAAAGGGAAATCCCATGCATATATCATTTTTGATACCTTATAAGTTTTTATTACTCCATATAAGTGGGTTTGCAAAAAGAATTATATGCGTATCTTTTATATTTTACGTATCTTTAATATTTTGATCAAATCGAAAAAAATTAAAATATGAAGGGGAGTTTTAGAGTAACTGATAAAATTATTGTCATGTGATTAGGAAGTCACAAGTTCAAGTCATAGAAACAACCTCTGTCAGAAATGCAATATAATGTTGTGCACAGTAAAATTCTTGCAGTCCAGCCCTTCTCCGCAGTCCCTTATAGCAAGAAGCTTTAGTACACCGAGCTGCCCTTTTAGTATTAACATACTTCCACCGCCACATCAAGCTGCCCTTTTAGTATTAACATACTTCCTCTGCCCCATTTTACATGTCATCATTATCTTTTTGTCCGTCCCAAAAAGAATGTCATATTTCCTTATTTGGTAACTATTTAAAGAAACAATTTTACTTTTATCCTTATTAGTCTCATTTAATTAAAGATAGAAGTAATATATTTTTTAATAAAGGACAATTGTCATTCCTTCTTAAACTTTGTGCCCGATCAAAATATGCCGAATAAATTACAACCAAGGAAGTATATCTTTTTGATGTGTTTTCAGTTTTACTCCCACTGTTCGCTTTTACTTGTCACTAATTTTCTAATTGTATTTCTATTTTTACTTATCATTTTTGACATATCAAGAAAAGAAAGCTTTTTTCCTATTATACCCTTAGCATTAATTGTCTTTTCTCCAAATTAATTTTAAGATACAATATAAACATCATTTAATAGGGGTATTATGGTAAAATAACTATATGTTATTAATTATTTCTTTAGTAAATATGTCAAGTTAAAATGTGACACGTAAAACCAAACGAAGGACTTAACTTTTTGTTTATTAGAGCAACTTTTGGGGCATTTAAATTGGTAAAGAAGAGTAATATCATTCTAAAATTATAAGGTAAAGGGGTCTATATGTAATAGTTAGATCTTTTGGGGGGCTAAATTGATATTATCCTGTTCATTTTTGTAGAAGATGATACTGCTCAAATACTGACCAACTACCAGAAAAGGAAAGAAATTGGCTCTTAATGCTATAGTACCCATCATCAATGGAGACATAATGTTAAGGGCAAAATTGGAGTTTCATTATTCAGCTGTGAGAAAGTGAGATTTTTTTTAAGCTATTGTTCAAAATTAATCTTGATGTATTACAAGTTTTATTTGCCTGAATTTTTTTGGGTAGTTTGCATTTTTTGCTTATTGTTTATTTAACCATATGTTTTCAGTGTTATATTTTAGCTTATCTTAGAAATTTGGGTAGAAAGAATTTTAAAAAACTGCTAAAGATTTCATTTTTAAAAATGTTATTTGTGTGTGTAAGATAAGGAGCCTTGTCGTAACTGGTAAAGTTATTGTCGTGTGACCAGAAGGTCATAGGTTCGAGCTATGAAAAGAGGGGTCCACAGTGGTAAGACTGTGTATAATAGACCTTTGTGGTCCAGTTTTTTCCTGGACTCAGCACATAACGGGAGCTTAGTGCACCAGACTGCCCTTTGTTTTTGTCTTTGTGTGTAGTAAAATTCTTAAAAGATTTATTCTTGCTTGGAAATTTGTGATTATCTATGAGAAGTATTTGTCTGAATTATTGTTGATAGTTCCCTCCATGTGATCAGGGGGTCACGAGTTCGAGCTATGAAAATGTGCTAAATATGGTATTTTTGTTATTACTTTTCTCTTCTCCTAGCTTGATGTAGTTTTTTGATTTCATGGTACGCCGCACGAATGACTTGAGCTAAGTGACTACACTAAATTAACACGTACTTCATTCATCATCTCAAAGAAGAAAAATAATTGTATTTTGACATTTCAGCAAAGGATTTTGTAGTCATAACGTCTGACAATACAAAGCGTTTATAGACATCATAATTTTGTGAACTCTATAATAAGAATTTAATTTTTATTAGAGTTATTAGGGGTTACTTTACGCTAAACCTAACTTGGTGGCTAGTCTACTCTAAACCCTTATTAAAGAGATTAATTTTCTCCCGATAATTTCATTAACTCATTTGAATATCACTCTCTTTTTGATAATCAAATATATTGAGAAGATCCATAAACCCTTCTTTTATGGAATCAATTTCAAATATCTCTGCGTTCAAGAAATTTGTTATTAACGACCTTTGAATTAAAAAGAAAATCCATATCAAATCTAAATCTTCTTACATTCAAGAAATACGCTACTAACGACTCTTGAATTACAAAAAAAAATCATATCAAATTCAAATCTTTTTACATTCGAGAAATACGCTAAAAATTCATAACAAATTTAAATCTTTCTACATTCGAGAAATACGCTACTAATGGTCCTCGAATTACGGAGAAAAATAAAGAAAGAAGAATCAAGGGAGTAACAGAATTATATCCGTATCATTTATCAATAAAATTCTTATTTTTTCATATTTTATTTGCATTGTGACTACAATTTGTTTCTGTCACTATAATCTTTATTGCAAACAGTGTTAACAATATGAAAAAAGAATACAATTTACTATTATATATAACGGAGGATCTCAATTTTCGGTAGTCCTCATAAGGATTGATGATGTTCTTTTGCTAAATATTTTTATTTTTGTCCTTATTCTTTTTGGTAAGACCATTTCCACTTGTGTATTTGTAACAGATTTTTTCTTGCCACAGGTTGTCTTTTAATTAAAATTTCCTTCATTTTAAATTAATAATTATTTTTGCTCAAAAAGCTTATTTAGAAATAACTTTTCACATAAAATTAAAGTTAGTAATAATTTTCAACTACACCCTTATAGTGATGTTCACTTCTTAAAAAAGATATAGTACTCCCACCGTTCCACAATAAGTTAATTGTTGAATTTCGGCACATATGTTAAGAAAAAAAAAAGAAAAGACATAAATTTATCATGTTTTTTCATTTTTACCCTCTTCAAAAAGCAAAGACACATGATACATCACTCCCAGTGCACATTTAATGGAGGGTAAATTTGGAAAAAATTTCCAACATCTACCTTGAATTGTGAATCATTCACTTATTTTGAAACACTAAAATTACTCCAATAATTCACTTATTATGAAATGGAGGGAGTATTAAATAGGAGAACTTAATCAGTAATAAATAGTACAATGCCTTAATTATTTTTCTTAGCAAACATAAAAAAGGATAAACCATTAATTAGAGCAGAATGAATAGAATATTTTTAAAGGGTGTCTGAAATGGTTGAATTGATTGAAATACTTTGTTGTATTAGATGAAAACAATGAATTTTACAACTCTTGTCACATGAAATTATAGGTGAAAATAAAATAATAAATATTAAAATAAATTTATTTATATTTATAACTGAGAAATTTTGTACCCATAAATTCATTAAAATCAATATTTTTCTATTTTTGATCAGCATTGAATTGTAATTATTAAAATATTGTCATGTTATTTTATTGAACGGGCATCTCAAGTTAAATTGATGACATTAATAGTTGTCATATATGCTAAGGGTTTAGCATCTTGCAATTTTTTAATCGACGGCGCCAATGAAATTTAGCTATCTCTTCGTGTCTTGAAGATTCTGGCGATAGCAGAGAACTACCAATCCTCCGCCGGTAAATTACTTGTGTCGGCCACCATAAACATGTCCCAACGACCCAATCATTTTCGGCGGCCTCATCAAATTCTATCGCAATCATTGTCTTTTTCTCTCTCGCTTCTTGCGCCGACCACTAAAACGATAGTGTCTTTTTCGGCGGCCTATCTCTGTGGCCCAACAACGACATCAGTTTTTGGTGAGTGATGTCAATTTTTGGCAATTTGATCATTGCTTTTATTTTCTTGTCTTTTATTTTCTTTGTAACCCTTTTCAGGTACTTCAAGTTCAGATCCGCACTTTAGGTGGCGACATCAAGATTCCGATGTCTTGCTCATTTTTCAGCAACCAACACATTCTCCGGCGACCAAGTACCGGGATGTGGTACTAGCAGAATGGTAAAAATGATGGCAACAAATTCTGACGACCAATTTCTGCACCAATTTGCTGGAATTTGACAAAACGATTAGGAAAATGTCTTTCACTATGTTTTCTATCTCGATTTCTTGTCTAACTTTTTTAATTATTCCTGTGGGATTATTGGTTACGGTTTCTTTGTAACTTAGTAGGTGTTCGTTGCTTGTGAGTAGTATAGTACTTGTTGTTGTTTGTGAGTATCAATCCTGCTTACTAGTTTTTGTTTGCTGATTTAGCTATTTTTAGTCATACTCTTTTGCTCATCGTGTTTTTCGACTTTTTTTCTTCATTTTCTTCTATCGTATCCTTTTGAATGGTGGTTAGGGTGATAGATGATGGACTAGGGTCATGTCATAGGTCGAGGTCGGGGTTAGGGTCGAGTCTAGGTTCTAGTCTTGGGTTGAGGGTGAGGGATAGTAGGGCTAAGTTGGATAAGGGTACTTATAGTTTGAAAGTTGGGTCCTGGAACATAGAGATGGTTCAAGGTAAGTCTATAGAGCTGGTGAAGATTCTTGGAAAATGGAGGGTTACTATAGCCTGTGTATAGGAAAATAAATTGTAGGAACTAAGATGAGAGATGTGGATGGATATAATTTATGGTACTCGGGTAGCATGAGACATAGAAATAGGGTAGGTACCTTTGTAGATGAAGAACTTAGGGAGCAGGTGGTAGAGGTTAAAAGAGTCAGTCATAGGTTGATGTCTATTAAGTTGGTCATGGGAGGAACTACGGTGAACGTAGTGTTTATGCTCCGCAATTAGTTTTGGATTAGGAAGAGACGAAGGTCTTTTGAAGGTTTTGAATGAGATGGTGAGGGACGTCCCGAGCACTGAGAAACTTTTCATAAGAGGAGACTTCAATTGGCATATTGGGTCTTCGTCGAGGTTATGATGATGTGCATGGAGATTTCAATTTTGGGTAGAGGAATAAAGGAAGTGCTTCTCTTTTGAATTTTCCTAGGGATTTTAGGTTGTGGATAACGAATTTGAGATTTTTGAAATGTTTCGTAGTTCAGTGTCCAGGACTCCGATAGACTTTTAGCTCCTCAAGAAGAGTGATAGAACACTATGTAAAGATTGTAAAGTCATACCTAGAGATAATCGTTTGACTAAACATAGGTTGTTGGTGATGAACTTGGTAATCAATAAGGGTTGAAAGAAGAGGAGTGTGGAGGTTCGACCCAAGATTAAGTGGGGTAGCTTGACTTTGGCTAATTCTTTGAAGATGGGGGAGAAGTTGAGAAGCAGAGGGATTGTAAGAGTAGAGGGAATGTGGATAGTATGTGGGAGATAATTGCCAGTTGCATTAGGTAGATCGCTAGAGAGGTGTAAGTGTCTTGAGAGGTCGATTTGGCAAACATCGATGGGACTAGTGGTGGAATGAAGAGGTTAAGAGAAACATGGAGTCTAAGAAGGTGGCTTATACTAAATTGGTTGAGAGGAAGAATGATCAAGAGAGGCAGATGAATAAGGAAGAGTATAAGCTATAGTTAGGTGAGAGGCTAAGTTAGCGGTTACAGTGGCTAAAATTATAGCTTTTGAGAGCTTGTATGCGGCTTTAAAGGAGAAAGACAGGGATAAGTGCATCAAGTTTGAGGATGGTACTATGTTGGTGGAGGATACCCTCATTAGAAAAAGGTGGCAGTCCTATTTTCATACACTTTTGAATGATAAGGGGGACAAAGGTTTCGTGTTTTGGGACTTGGAGAAATTTGAGGAGTGTCACGACTATGGTTATTGTAGGCATATCGAGGTTAAGGAGGTCAAGAGGGCTATTCGCAGGATGCGTCGAGGTAGGGCGATGGGGCCAATGAGATTCCAGTTGATTTTTGGAACGCTCTAACGGTGTAGGTTTGGAGTGGTTGACAAGGTTCTTAACATCATTTTTAGGGCAGGAAGGATGCCTGAAGCATGTAGGTGGAGTACAATGATTCCATTGTATAAGAACAAGGGAGACATCCAAAGTTGTAACAACAATAGAGGTATTAAGTTGTTGAGTCATACTATGAAGATTTGGGAAAGGGTGGTATAGTTGAGGTTGAGAAGGAGCGTGATTATCACTGAGAATCAGTTCGATTTCATGCTAGGTCGCTCGACTACTAAGTCCATTCACCTTGTGAGGAGATTAGTGGAACAATTTTGGGAGATGAAGAAGGACTTTCACATGGTGTTTATTGATCTTGAGAAGTCTTATGACAGAGTTCCCAAGGAGATTCTCTGGAGGTGTTTGGAGGCTACAGGGGTTCCTGTGGCATACATTAGGTCGATTTAGGACATGTATGATGGCACAAAGGCTCGGGTGAGGACGATAGGTGGAGATTTAGAGAATTTTTCAATTTTGGTAGGGTTGCATCTGGGTTTGACTCTTAGCCCATTTTTATTTGCCTTGGTGATGAATATTTTGACAAGACAAATTCAAAAGGAGGTGCCTTGGTGTATGTTATTTGCTGATAACATGGAACTTCTTAACAAGACTCGGCGAGGAGTTGATGATAAGTTGGAGATTTTGAGACAGACCCTTGAGTCTAAGGGATTTTGGTTAAGCAGGACCAAGACGGAGTACTTGAAGTGTAAGTTTAGTGATGTGTCGTAGGAGGCTGACATGGTTGTGAAGCTAGATTCTCAGGCTATTCAGAAGAAGGAGAGTTTCAAGTATCTGGGATCTATGATTTAAGGCAATGGTGAGATTGATGAGGATGTCACACATCATATTGGGGCTGGGTGGTCTAAATGAAGGCTCGCTTTGGGAGTTTTATATGATAAGAAGATGCCCTCGAAGCTTAAAGGGAAGTTCTAGAGAGTGGCAGTCTGGTCGACTATGTTGTATGGAGAGTATTGTCCAGTTATGAATTCGCACATGCAAAATTTGAAGGTGGCGGAGATGAGAATATTGCGATGGATGTGTGGCCATACTAGGAAAGATAAGGTAAGAAATGAGATTATTCGGCAGAGGTGTATTCGACAGAGGTTGGAGTGGCCTCGGTGGAGGTCAAGATATGAGAACTAAGGTTATGTTGGTGCGAGCATGTGATGAAGAGGGGCTCTGATGCTCCAGTACGGAGGTGTGAGACACAGACTATGTATGATTTTAGGTAGGGTAGAGGTAGACCGAATAAATATTGGAGGTATGTGATTAGAAAGGTGTGGAGAATGCCGATTAGGGTAGAGGGTTAGGGGTTGAGAGTGTGTCGGTAACAATAGGGGAGCATTCTTTATTTGTGTCTGAAGTTTCTTGTTCGTGGTGTTGAGTGATGTCTATGATTTCGGATAGATAGTTTTAATATTATCTTGTGACTCTAGTATTATCTTATGGCTAGTGACGCTAGTTTATTTTGTAGACTGTACTAGTTTTTATGCATTTATGTTTTGTGTTTGTTATACTGCTATCGGTCCTAAGCCGGGGGTCTGTCGGAAATAGACTCTCTACTTCATCTTAGGTAGTGGTATGATCTGCGTACACTCTACCCTCCCCCAGACCCCTCTATATGGGAATCCGCTGGGTATGTTGTTATTGTTGTTGTTGTATCATGTTATTTTATAAAATATTAAATTACTTGTGGTCTCTTGTTATATTCTAATTCTCCTGTAATACTTTCTTCCATACAAATAATTTTTTTAAAAAATTATCCAATTATGTGATTAAGAACTTTAATAATTATAAAATTTTTTAATAAAATATATTTAATATATCGGTCATTAAATTATAGTAATTATAAAGTAAAAAATATAATATAAATTATATTTTAAAATTTAATTATTATTATTTATAGGTAGAGTTGTTTGGATACCAACTTAGTACGGAATACGGATTTAATGAAACAAGCATTTATATATTCGTAGAATTCACCTTTCACTTCATTTAAAACTTTACGTAGTAATCTTTTTTATAATTTTATAAATTACACAAATAAATTAAAATAGTTGTTTTTAATCTAATTAAAATGAAATGGATGGTGTATGAAATTTGGAAGGATATGCAATTATAAAAGCAGAAAATGAGGTGAAAGGTTGGGAAGGTCCACTGATAAAAGAGTTTGGGCGTCATGCAGATGACAAATGCTATATGGCGTCATCTTTACACGTACGTAGTTGAGGCAGCAGCAGTGTCGTTGTCAGAAATTTAACGAGGAGTGTGCATATTTTCTTTTTAGTTGTGTTAAGGATATGCAAAATTTAATATAGACGTATAATAGCTAATATTAAGCTTCGGTACACTATATAATCTTTTGATAAAAGATGTGCATCAAATCACCCTTTTTCTAAGATCATCCCTCCGCCAATGGGTATAAGTATACCTCAACATCGGGTATTTACATTTGATCTATCAATTCAAGATATATACAATAATAACATACATAATATTACACGTGGAGTTTGGAGAGGTAGTATGGACATGTACCTCTGTCTTGTGAAGATAGAGAGGTTGTTCTCGATTGACTCTCGACTCTCGACTCAAGTAAAACATATAAAAAAAAAATTAGGCATGTAAAACAAATGAAATAGTAAATCTGAAAATGGTAGCAACGACAAACAATTAATATGATAACTGAACTAAAAACAAACAAATTATTCTAATACAGAAGAATAAGATAGTATGAAAGTAATAACAAAAATACTACTTAATAGGGAAATTAGACAGCCACCCACTAACCACATCCTTGATCTCCATATTTTTATATCTAGATCATATCCTCGAAAAGCTACAGATACCTAATCTAATCACCTTTACCAAGACCTCCTCAGCCTACATCTACCTCTCCTTATACCCACTATTACATGATAATATCTTTTATAAATTATTTTTTTTATCATGATTGAATGATCTTATATTCTTAATTCATTAGAATTAAAATCATTGATTAGGGGTAAATATTCGGAACCAATAAGTATTTGCGTGATGATTAAGTGCTTCTTGCGACAAATTGAATTGCACAATGTTTGCGAGTAGCTCTCTTTGATGTCCTAAACGTTTATAGGACTAGATCTACACTTAATATTACAATTTACAACGAAAATATAAGCTAACTACTTCATGATATATACAACTTAAATACTTAAGTGAGAAAAATGAATCAATAGACCTCCCAAGTTTTCAATTAAGAAAAGGGGACAAGTGGGTCCTGCAACTTGTCCCTTTGAAAAAAATTAAGTCATTTGAACAACTGGGATAGTTGTTCAACAACTACATTAGTTGTCTAAATAACTTCACACAATTGTTGAACAACTTCTCCCAGTTGCCGAACAACTTTGCCTAGTTGTTGAACAACTTAGCGCAGTTGTCGAACAACTTTGATAGTTGTTGAACAACTGCTAAAAGTTGTCGAAAAACTATAAAAGTGACAACTGGGAGAAGTTGTTAGAACGAAAAAACTTAAAAAACAAATCGAAATTTTTTTGTCCCTCCCACCTAATTTTAAAAACTTGAAGGATTCTCAATTAATTAGACAACTTATTTGTCCCTTTTAATCCAAAGTCCCTGTAGTACTACTATAATTTCCTTGAATAGCATAACTATGTTCATCCATATTTAGGCCCTAAAAGCGGGCCATCAAACCAGTTGAGAAAGGCTATAGAGCCATCTATTTGGTACATAGGTTTTTATGGGCCTTCTTTGGGGTCTCGAGGGTTATTCTATGTTAATAGGAGTAAACGTAGGCTAAAACAACTACTAATATTTGAATATTAACTATGTCGGACTTAATTACCTGCATAACTCACTGCTAAATCAACTACCAAGAAATACGTTAATACATGCATAAATAATATATAGATTTCCACATCGATAATCCCTACAATACAAAAACTTGCATAACTCTAATTTAGGCCCCTTTGTTATTTACTTTTGGCTTCTTAGGTTTAAGTGGGTAAACAGATGGAAAGAGAAAAGAAAAGGCTCTCACATCTTGTTTCCCTAGAAGCACCTTTTTAGAAAAAGGGTGCTATTGAAGTAACTCATTTTCTGATTCGAACAATCTTTTAGTTTGTTCCTCTTCAGAAACAAAAGCATAAGCCGTGGCAGCCATTTCCTTTTCTTGTAGCAGATAAAGAACAAGAAGAACACTGCAATTTTAAAACAAAGCTTTAAATCTCATAAACAAAATAAGAAATCATGAGAGAAAAAAGGGTAAAACAAAGTGCAAAAAGGCCTCACCCGTACTAGGATACAAAGGGCGAGGGAGAGGGGAAGGAGGGTTATATGAAAAATGGAATAAATATAGCAGAGGCAGAGCACATCTATCAAATTTCTTTAAAAAAACACCAGCTACATCACCGATGTTTCAAAATCAAGGCAACTTTTTGTCCTATTCATAAAAAAAATTCAAAATGTGAGAGTAGGATTGAGGTTGTCTTAACTGCGTAAATTAGTTTGCCCTCTTAAAATTGTGTTCAATTAAAAAGAAATATAAAAATGAAGATTTTAATAGGGCAAACCAATTTACACAGTTAAGACAACCTCATTCCTACTCACACACTTTGAATTTTTTTCCTGATCTGGATAAAAAGTTGCCATGATTTTGAAACGTCGGTGATGTAGCTAGTGTGTTTTTAAAGAATATTTGATAGATGTGCTCTGCCTCCACTATATTTGTTCCCTTTTTAATATAACCCTCCTTCCTCTCTCTCTCTCTTATCCTTTGTATCCTACTACTGGTGAGGTCTTTTTGCACTTTTTTTCCCTTTTGTTCTCATGATTTATTATTTTGTTTTTGAAATTTAAAGCCTGGTTTTAAATTGCAGTTTTCTTCTTGTTCTTCATTTTCTGTGTGAAAAGAAAATGGTTGCCCCGACTCATGCTTTTGTTTCTGAGGAGGAACAAAACAAAACACTGCTTGAATCTAAAAATGCGTTGCTTCAACAACACTCTTCTTCTAAAGAGGTGCTTCTGGGGAAACTATATGTGAGAGTCTTTTCTTTTATCTTTTCATGTGTTTGCCCACTTAAACCTAAGAAGTCAAAAGTAAATAATGAAAGGGCCTCAATTAGAGTTATGAAGATTTTTTTTAATTTAGTGATTATCTATATATTATTTATGCAGGTAGTAGCGTATTTTTTGGTAGTTAGTTTAGCAGTGAGTTATGCAGGTAATTAAGTCCTACATAAGTAATTCACTATGTTAATAGAAATATATGAATTTGAAAATAGTAGGCTTTGAAAATTTTAAAAACTAATTCATTAGTTTAAAATAAAAAAATCATAGTTGAAAAGACCTAAAACATCTCTAATTATATCATAAATTTATATATTTCAAATATATTTAAATATCAAATAAAATTTAATAATAATTAAAAGATAACTTATAATATTAGTAGTAGTAGAACATACATATCTACTACTACTACTAATAATAAAAATAATGATAATAATAATAATAATAATAATAATAATAATACATCATTTACTATCAAAAATATGTGGTTGATCTCAAATATTTTTTTTAATTCAATTATAACTTTATAAGATAAATTTGCATTATATTTGCAGAAAGGTAAATAGCAAAGATAATTAAAAGTAATAATGTAATATCCCGAGATTCTAACCAATAGTGCCGCCATGACTCAAGCCCATGAGAAATAAATTATAGTTTTTTGGTTGTTTTTGGGTCAAGGGTGATGTGTATTAAGGCTTTAAAGATGTCCTAATGCTTGGGCGAACCAAAACATTCTTTACCGATTGAATTCTTGAGAAGGATTTTGGTATAGTCAACTTCAAATGAGCATATCTCCCGTTGTACTACGAATTATTGAGCTCATGACCTACCAAAAGATATATAATTGAATTAGATTTCCAACGATACCCATTTCGTCAAAATTCGATATCGGAGCATAGA
This sequence comes from Capsicum baccatum var. pendulum, assembly GCA_030864225.1. Lineage (NCBI taxonomy): Eukaryota > Viridiplantae > Streptophyta > Magnoliopsida > Solanales > Solanaceae > Capsicum > Capsicum baccatum. Next base: position 6,849,665 of record CM061556.1, read on the forward strand.
GTTATGCTTATTTTACTCTAGTGTATCAACCTGGAAAATCCGTGATGATCTTTTGTGACGAATTGTCACAAGCCTAATGGCCCATCACTAAATGTCATCACCTAAATGAAGAAAGACACAAAATCCACCCTTTTTGTGATGACAATTCGTGATGGCCTATCACGGGCCTGGCAACTTGTCACGGATGTCGTCAGCTATTTTTTCAGCAATTGGTGGACAATTTTTGCAAGGATATTTTAGTCATTTCTCATTTTTGGAGGCCTCTATATATATGAGAATCGTCATCCAAAACCTAATTTCTTCATTTCTGTCTTCCAATTCTCTTAAGAAATATATCTAGGGTTTTATTTAAGGAAATTAATCTTCCAAAACTCATCCATAAATCTTCAAGATTCCTTCAAGAATCAAGTTCCTCATAGAGTGGGCTTCAAGATTTTATTTTTATTACAAGTGTGAGTAAAGTCTCAAGCACTAGAGTTCAACCAATTTCAATGATTAAGGTATGTGGTGTTTTGAACAAGAGCAATTCTTTCGTTCTTGTGCTCAAAGCGTTGATTTTTATTTTGGATTTATATGATTTTGTAAGTGGGCTTATACCCAAATTACTTCATTATGAGATTATGAGAATATAAATCGTTCAAACTTTGTTATACATGATTATTTTACAATTTTCAAGTTATGACTTGATATTTAATATTGTGAATTTCAAGTTTCTACCATGAGTTGGTATGTCAAGTGTTTTCAAGATATGTGTCAAGTTTTAAGCTTCCTTCTGACAAATTAGATTATTGAATATATTGATTCATGAGAATCGAGGTGTTACAATGAGTCTTGATATTTCCTCAAAGTTATTGATGTTGCCATGACTTAATGAATTGATGCATTTTGATATTGAAAAAGATTGATTTGATTTGAGTCGAGTTAGGAATCCACAAATTGAATATGATTTGAATATTAACAGGCCTATCCCGTCCAGGTCTCAGGAAAGTGTAAGTAACATACCTCAGCTTCCTTCATATGCCAAGTATGGTAGAGATCATTTTGGCATGTGTTTTGTTGATCAGAGAGGTTTCTTTGGTTGTAGAAAGTTGGGCCACCGACTTAGAGATTATTTGTATGCTAGATAGGGGAGTCAAGATGCTCGTCCCCAGAGTTAGGCTAGCAGTGCCCCCGCTCCCGTAGACTGCCCAGCTCCTCCTCAGGGCACCTCTTTTAGTACTGTATGCAGTTTACGCTAGAATTGCTTCTATGCTATACCACTTCGCCAGGAGCAGGAGAATTCTCCAGATGTTATCACTGGTATGCTCCGTGTATTTCATTTTGATGTGTATGTATTGATGGACCCCGGTTTGAGTTTCTCTTATGTAATACCTTTGGTTGCTATAAATTTTAAAATGGACCCCAAACAGATTCCTGAGCCTATTTTGGTTTCTACCTCGGTAGGAGGGTCTGTTATTTCTAAGCGAGTGTATAAGAAGTGTCCTGTTACTGCCCTTCATCGGGTCATATATGCTGATTTGATGGAGGTAGATATGGTTGATTTTGATGTCATTCTGTGTATAGATTGGCTTCACTCGTGCTATGCGTCTATAGATTGTCATACACGAGTGGTCAAGTTTCAGTTTCCTAATGAACCCGCGTTTGAGTGGTTCGGGAATCTGTAACTCTGAAGTGCCATTTTATATCCTCCCTTAAAGCTAGGAAGTTGATTTCCACGGGTTGCATCTATCATCTAGTTTGAGTTAAAGACCTTAAGTCCGAAACTCCGACTATTCAGTCAGTTAGCATTGTTAAAGAGTTTCACGATGTTTTCCCAAAAGACCTTCCAAGGGTACCACCTGATAGAGAAATAAAACTCTTGATTGATCTCCTTCCTGTACTCAGTCTATTTCCATCCCTCCATACCGTATGGCTCTCGCTGAACTTAAAGAGTTGAAGGAGCAACTCAAAGACCTCTTTGAAAAAGGCTTTATCAGACCTAGTGTTTCCTCATGGGGTACACCTATTCTATTTGTGTGGAAGTAAGATGGTACATTACGTATGTGCATTGACTACCGTCAACTCAACAAGGTGACAATTAAGAACTAGTACCCTCTTCCTAGAATCGATGATTTATTTGATTAGCTACGCATGTTATTTCTCAAAGATAGACCTTAGATTCGGCTATCATCAGCTTAAAGTGAGAGAGTGTGATATTGCAAAGACAACTTTACGAACCAGCTATGGTAATTTTGAGTTTCTTGTCATGTCCTTTGAGTTAACCAATGCTCCAACGGCTTTCATGGATCTTATGAACCGAGTCTTCAAGCAGTATCTGTATTTGTTTGTTATTGTGTTCATAGATGATATTCTTGTATATTCTCAATGTGAGGATGACCATGTGGATCCTCTTCGAATTGTGTTGGAAACCCTTAGAGCTCATCAATTATTCGCTAAATTTAGCAAGTGTGAATTTTGGTTAAGGTTAGTTGCTTTTCTGAGTCACATTGTTTCTTTCGAAGGTATTAGAGTTGATCCTCAAAAGACAGAAGCTGTGACGAATTGTCCTAGACTTACCTTCCCGTCTGATATTAGGAGTTTCTTGGGTCTAGCTGGTTACTACCATCATTTTGTTGAGGGCTTATCTTCTATCGCGTCCCCCATAACCCTGTTGACCCAAAAGAAAGTTAAGTTCCAGTGGATAGATGCCTATGAGAAGAGTTTTCAAGAGTTGAAGACTCGACTCACTTTAGCCTCAGTGTTAGCTTTACTCGATGGTACTGATGGTCTTGTGGTGTACTGCGATGCTTCTAGAGTTTGTATGGGTTATGTGTTGATATATAGGGGTAAAGTTATAGCTTATGCCTCTAGACAGTTGAAGCCTCATGAGAAGAATTACCCAACCCATGATCTTGAATTAGAAGCTGTAGTTATTGCTTTGAAAATTTGGAGATATTACTTGTATGGTGTTCATGTTGATGTGTTTACTGATCACAAAAGTATGCAGTATGTGTTTACTCAGAGGGAGTTGAACCTTGGATAAAGAAGATAGTTAGAGTTTCTAAAAGACTACGATATGAGTGTGATGTATCACTCGCGCAAGGGCAATATTGTGGCAGATGCTCTTAGCAGGTTGTCTATGGGTAGTATAGCTCATGTAGAGAATGATAAGAAAGAATTGGCTCGTGATGTGCATCATTTGGATAAGTTGGGTGTTAGATTGCTTGATTCCGATGAAGGGAGTCTATTAGTTCAAAGTAGTTTCGAGTCCTCTTTGGTCTTGGAGGTAAAGGAGAAGCAGGACAGGGGTCCTATTTTGGTCAGACTGAAGGAGTCAGTTAAGGACCAGAAGCTAGAGGTTTTCTCCCAAGGGGGAGATGGTGTGTTGAGATTGAAAGGTAGACTACGTGTTTAGAATGTTGATGATTTAAGGTAGAGAATTATGGATGAAGCGCATGGTGCACGATATTCTATTCATCCTGGTGCTACCAAGATGTACCGCGATTTATGAGAAATTTATTGGTGGAACGGTCTAAAGAAAGACATAGCAGGATTTGTGGCAAAGTGTTTTACTTATCAACAAGTTAAGGTAGAGCATCAGAGGCCCGGTTGTGTAATTCAAGAGTTTGGCATTCCTACTTGGAAGTGGGAAGAAGTGAATATGGATTTGTAATAGGTTTGCCTCTTTCTCGTCGTTATCATGATTCGATTTTGATTGTCGTAGACTGGTTGACTAAATCAGCTCATTTCTTGCCAGTGCATTCGTCTTATGCAGCTGATGATTATGCTAGATTGTATATCCGTGAGTTAGTCAAATTTCATGGAGTTTCTTTAGCTATCATCTCTGATTGGGGTACTCAGTTTACTTCCCAATTTTGGAGGGCTTTTTAGGAGGGTCTCGGTACCCAATTTCATCTAAGTTCTACTTTCCATCCCCAGACTGATGGTCACGCTGAGAGGACTATTCAGACTTTGGAGGACATGATGAGGGCATGTGCGCTTGATTTCAAAGGTAGTTGGGATGAGCACTTCCCATTGATCGAATTTTCATATAATAATAGTTTCCATGCTAGTATTCAGATGGCCCCATTCAAAAATTTGTATGGGAGAAGATGTAGATCGGCCATAGGTTGGTTTGAAGTAGGAAAAGCAGCTGTAATTGGGCCGGATGCTATTTTCGAGGCTATGGAAAAAGTTAAGTTGATTCGAGAAAGATTGAAAACCGTTCAAAGTCGTCAGAAGTCATATGCAGATGTGAGAGGAAAAGATCTTGACTTTAATGTTAATGATTTGGTGCACTTAAAGTTTTCACCCATGAAAGGGGTGAAGAGATTTGGGAAGAAGGGAAAGCTTAGTCCCCGTTATGTTGGTCCATACAGGGTTCTAATCCGTGTTGGGAAAGTAGCTTATGAGGTCGATTTACCCAAGGAGTTGTCTAGCGTTCATTCGTTATTTCATGTTTCTATGCTTAAGAAGTGTATTGGTGATTCTGTCGTGGTTGATCCTTCTGAAATCTTACATATTTAGGATAGACTTTCATTGAGGAGATTTCGGTTGAGATTTTGGATTTTCAGATCCGTAGGCTATGTAACAAAGAAGTTCCTTTGGTTAAATTGCTTTGGCGAAATTAATCTGTTGAGAGTGCTACTTGGGAATACAAAGTTGATATGTGAGCCAATTACCCTCACCACTTTTCTGTAAGTTCGGAGTGAGCAGAAGGTATCATTCTTTATTAATTCTTCCCCTTCTTATTAAAGATTCAGCAGTGTGTCTACTTTCATCATGAATTCGTGTATTTTCTATAGTATTCGAAGGTATAGAGTGAAGTAAGTCTTTTGATTGAGTCGTTCCAGCTATACATCCTTATTTTTCTTTTGTTCTTGGCCTATCTGGCAACATTCGAGGACGAATGTTTCCAAAAGGAAGGTATTGTAATACCCCGACATTCTAACCAATAGTGCCTCCATGAATCAAACCCATGAGAAATAAATTATAGTGTTTTGGTTGTTTTTTGGTCAAGGGTGATGTGTATTAAGGCTTTAAAGATGTCCTAACGCTTGGGCGAATCAAAACATTCTTTACTGATTGAATTCTTAAGAAGGATTTTGGCATAGTCAACTTTAAATGAGAATATCTCCCGTACTACGAATTATTGATCTCATGACCTACCAAAAGATATATAATTGAATTAGCTTTCCAAAGATATCCATTTCGTCAAAATACGATATCGTAGCAAAGAGTTATGCTTATTTAACTCCAGCATGTCAGCCTGGAAAATTCTTGACGACCTTTTGTGATGACACGTCACAAGCCTGGCGGCCCATCACGGAATGTCATCACCTTAAGGCAGAAAGTCACAAAATCCACCCTTTTTATGACGACAATTCATGACGGCGTATCACGGGCCTGACAGCTTATCACGGATGTCGTCAGCTATTTTTTTCAGCAATTGATGGACGATTTTTGCAAGGGTATTTTAGTCATTTCCCATTTTTGGAGGCCTTTATATATATAAGAATCCTCATTTAAAACATAATTTCTTCATTTCTGTCTTCCAATTCTCTTAAGAAATATATCTAGGGTTTTATTTAAGGAAATTAGTCTTCCAAAAATCATCAATAAATCTTCAAGATTCCTTCAAGAATCAAGTTCCTCATAGAGTGGGCTTCAAGAATTTTTTTTTTATAAGTGTGAGCAAAGTCTCAAGCACTAGAGTTCAACCAATTTCAAAGATTAAGGTATGTGGGGTTTTGAACAAGAGCAATTCTTTCGTTCTTGTGCTCAAAGCTTTGATTTTTATTATGGATTTGTATGATTTTGCAAATGGATTTATACCCAAATTACTTCATCATGAGATTATGAGAATATAAATCGTTCAAGCTTTGTTATACATGAGTATTTTACAATTTCCAAGTTATGACTTGATATTTAATATTGTGAATTTCACGTTTCTACCATGAGTTGGTATTTCAAGTGCTTTCAAGATATGTGCCAAGCTTTAAGCTTCCTTATGACAAATTGGATTATTGAGTATATTGATTCATTAGAATTGAGTTGTTACAATAAGTCTTGATATGTTCTCAAAGTTATTGATGTTGCCATGACTTAATGAATTGATGCATTTTGATATTGAGAAAGATTGATTTGATTTGAGGCGAGTTAGGAATCCACAAATTAATTATGATTTGATAAATGAGAAAGAGATTTGATTTGGTCTTCATGATAGACCATTGTGATGTTTGTGGTGGATTTCCTAACGCATTCTGAGCTTGTGTCTGGGAGTAGTATTTAGCACCGAGTGGGAAATGTGGTATTTCCCCCAAAAATATGTGACACCGTAGGATTGATATTGATAATTGTGGGCCGGAGGCCGAGTATGAGATTGTGATCAATAAATTTAGGTTGTACTCCCTGGCAAGAGTACGACGATCCCGCCAATGTGGGGTTCTGTCCTTAGGAGGGCAAAACGTTAGACTCTATGTAGATCACATGGTTTATGTCGGTTATAAGAACCTCCCATGTCCATAAGAGTCGAGTTTCTTGAATTACAGAGTCACTTCGAGTCTTTAGTTGAAGAGTTGAGTTGTTTATAATGATTTATGAGATTTTTATCATGAAAAGTATGTTTCAATCTAACTCAAGCCAACTGAGCCATATTTGTACATATGCATATTTTCATGAAATTGATGATGATATTTTCATTGTTGCATGCACCCCCAAATACTTAGTACATTCTAAAGTGTTGACCCACATATTTTTCTAAGGGCTACATTTTCTCGTAATGTAGGTTCAGGTACTCAGTCGCGTTAGCGATATTCGGGTGCCTCTTTTTGTATGCTCAATGGTGAGTCCTCATGGTTCGAGGAGCGTGTTAATAATTTTGTTATACTATTTTGTTATTATGGGTTTCTGTACTGTTTAAGTCTGTTGGGGGTTTGTCCCATTGTCTCCTTTATTTTGATGTATAGAGGCTTTGTCAGGATAAAGGATTGGTATGTACAGAATTTCAGTATTTTGGATTGTACATGCTAGTTTCGTATCTTATTCCAGTATGTTTATGATATGTCATTCTCTCTTATTGTCAAAGAGAGTTCTAGAAATGATGACAGGTTTTAAATTGTTGACTTTAAATTTAAAATAATATTAAAAAAATATAAAATTACATATTAGAAGTAGATAGTTATAATACTAAACAGTTCTAATTAGCTTCTTATCGTTATATAACTGTTCCTAGAGTTGTTAATATGGATCGGACAAGCTCATCTGGGCTAGCTCACACGGGCTTTAGAGTTTGACGGGCCCGACCAGGCTGACCTATCAACATGATAGACTAGAAAATAGCAAACCCAACCCGTCACACTATGGTTTGTGGGCCTCCACGGGTCAGCCCATTTATTAAAATATATTATTTTTATAATCTTAATTTAAATTTTAAAATATTAATTGCATAAATATTTACAATATAATATTGCTTGAAGTTACTACTCATTAATAAAGTCTCAAATTTACAAAAAGATCCTAATAATTTGTGAAATTGAATAACTTTTGACACCAAATTAAAATCAAATAGATATATTGAAAATTAAATAAAATAATTAATGAGTAATAATAAAACTCGCTAAATAACAATATTAACCTAATTTTGTTTTAATTAATCACAATAAAACACAAAGAAATGTCAATTTTTAGTCCATTAAAACCCAAACCCATATTGCTCAAGCCGACGGGTCAATAGACTTATTTATGAAGGGCTGAAAAGCCCTATTCTTAAATTGGCTATAAAAATTGTAGCCTAGACCTAAGAAATTACAGGCTGGGCCGGGCCATCCCATCGAGCCTGACCTATATTGACGGTTTTAACCACTCATCTAAGATACTGGTTATTCTGTCAAATTTTTTTGAATTTAACTTGGAGATAAAATGTACTTTCAAACATAAACTTATAATTTAGATGTACTTAATTAGTAATTATGGCACACAATTTTTTTTTTGGCTACACGATTTATCTTAATATTTATCTCAAATAACAATGAACAAATTATAATAGTCATAGTAATAGTAATAGTAGTGCAATCTAATAGTGGTAAAGTAAAAATAGTTTAAATGTTATTATTGTTATTAGTATTAGTATTAGTATTAGTATTAGTATTAGTATTAGTATTAGTATTAGTATTAGTATTGTCTCATTGATTTCAATATTTATCTCAACTCAAATCAATATTAATTTTAAATATATATCGTTTTTGAAGAATGTTAGGATAAGGATAAGGAAGAATAATAAATTAATCTTATTTTAATAAACATATGTGATATTTGAATTTGTATTTAAATGAAATCTTAATATAAATGAAATTCTATCACTTAGCCTTCCTTACATATACCTCTCTATCATTATCTTTATTCGTGAATTAATTTATTGCATTTTTTAATTTTTCATTTAAAAAAATTATTCTTGATTTGATAACATTCTTTCGATATGCTGGAATGATATAACATTTTCATGTTCTCTTTCTTTGTTAATGTTCAAGGTCCATCAATTTAAATTGATATAAATATCTCTTCTTTTCGATGATTCAATATGTGAAATAATATTATTTTTTTGGTAGAAAGGACATGCATTAATATAAATGAGAACGCAATTTAAGTTTAAATTTTTGACGATTAGTTAGGGTTCAAAAAGGAATAGTTCTGACCTGGCCAGTTAAAATCATCAGTACAAGAGCTAATTATTCTCTCAAAAAGTTTTTGAGATGTCTGCTCAAACTGCATCTTTTGCACATATCGGTGGAACTTAAAAAAGGGTAGTCCTGAAACCCGCTTTCCCTTGCTCTGTCTTTTGCTAGAGCATCCGTCACTCCATTTAGTTCTCTATAATAGTGCTTGACTTTTGGATTCCTTAGCCTTTTTAATTTTGACCTGCATTCTGAAATCAAAGTATCATAGTGGAGGTTCCCGTTAGTTAACATAGATATAACTTTCAAGGAATCAATGTTAATTTCAATGGGGAGAAGATTATTTTGCTCTACCAGTTTTAGTCCTTCAATGAGAGCCATAAGTTCCATCATGTTGTTGGTAGTACGGTGAAAGTTTTTATTAAAACCTAACACTTAGCACCTATTCCACCCTTCCCGAGGTTTCTAAGGCAAGAATTATTGAGCTTGAAAGTGTGGCTGGTGGGAGGATTCCACTTAACATTGATGATTTGGTTTTCATTGATTGGGGTATTCTATTGAGTAAGATGTTTATACTCAACAATTTGGGAGTAAGAATGGTTAAAATTGGGATGGTCCCTTTTGTTACTGAAGGTATTAGAGTTCCTAGTGTTCCAGATTGTCTAGAGGCTAAAAGGAATGATGTCGTGACAATGGATTAGTCTGTTCAATTGGGAGTGTTGATGAGATCTCAAAATAGTGTGCCAGTAAGAGAGTAGGAGACTGGTAATAGAAGGTTGTTTGGACTGGGTCATCTTGTGGATAGTTTGCACTCCAAAATCTTTGAGGATGGGACACTTAAAGAAAATGTGGGATTTGTCTTCTTGGTGATGATTGTAGATAGTACAACTTGTATTTTGTCTCACTCCTCTCTTAGAGAGGTTGAGGTTATTGGGGAACCTATCATACTGGCTTAGCCAAAGAAAGGTTTTGACTTTTTAGGGGATTTAGCCTTCCATATCTAGTTGAAATTAGAGGAGTAATTGATCTTAGAGGTTTTGGCTATATGATTATAAGCACTTCTGTTGGAGAACAGACAATTACCAGTGACATTCCAAATGAGCTCATCAGTATAGGCTCTGGGATTGGGGAAAACAGAGTTGGTGAAAGTTTGGATGAGATCCTCAGGGATTTCAATTGGAAGATCCTTAAGGTTCCAGGAGCCATTCCTCTAGAACCCAAAGAGTTTAATGTCTTGGGAATAATAAGGAAGAAGTGCTTGGATGATGGAACTAAGGAGTTAACAGTGAGGCATCCATCTGTCCTTCCAGAAGTTGATCTTGTAATCCTTCTGGATGTTCCAAGAGAAGACAGTTTTATAAATTTCCCAACTCCCAAGGACACTTTTTCAAGTTCTAAAGTTGTTGGCTTTGAGGGATATGCCATGGGGGCTAATTTATTTTAAATAATTTTTACTCAGAGACTATTGGGATGCTTGTAAAGTCTCCAGGCTAGACTGGATAACATAGTGGTGTTCCTAATAGAAGGTTTCTGGAGGCCCAGGCCCCCATTAGCTTTAGCATTAGTCAAGGTTTCCTAATTAATTAGATGCATTTTCTTATTATCAGGGGTGGTGCCCCAGAGAAAGTTCTTTTGGGTTTTGTCAATCAATTAGTGAATTTTAGAGGGGATTAAGATAAATTACATGACATGAGCGGGAATACTAGCAAGGGAGGACTTGGTAAGGGTGATTCTACCAGACGTATTGAGGAACTTGGTTTTCCATCCAGCCAACTTAGTGTTGAGATTTTCTAGGATGAATTGGAAATCTCTATTGCAAGGTTTTTTTTGTGGAAGATGGGAAAACCAAGATATTTGCCAAGCTTGTCTTTGGATTGGATGGCTAAGATGTGAGACAAACTATCTTTGGTCTCCTGAGCACAGTTTCTAGAGAAGATTACTTTAGATTTGAGAGTGTTAATTTTTTGGCCAGAGTGGAAGGTGAAGCTGCTAAGAGTGGCTTGGATGGTTTCACAGTTTCTTTCATTAGCAACAACACACAGAGTTAGATCATCAGCAAAGAAAAGGTGAGAGATTTTGGGCCCTTTCCTACTGATTTAGATGGGAGTCCAATATCATATATCTCGTATTTTATCACGAGATCTAGAAGGTAGGGTTTTTTTGATAACTAAAAAATAATAAAATGTACCACTAATGCCTCCATAGCAGCAAAGTCTTCTGAAGCATCCAATGAAAGTTGAGAGACTCTCTTCTCGGCTATAGCTCTTGGTGAATCTCTTGCTGAAATTGATGAAAATCTACACAATCATTTTAACCTATTTTTTCATCTTTCTCCTTTTCACATCTCTTTATAGAAGTCATTATTGGATCCTCCCCTAACAATTTAAGTGATTGATCTAAGAATATAGCAATATTTCAGGTGCAACATGCAGTGCAAGCTCACCAAAGTCGGCATTTGCAGGCAAGTTTGAAGATCCAGGTAAGGATGGACCAACTTCCTTCAAAATAAACAAGATTCAAGATGGATCATTTTGAAAGATCATTCTTCCCTAGCTATATGCAAGGAACATGCTGATAATAATAGATATCACAATCTAGGTCCAGCTGCTATGTTAGATAGTAACTCAAGAATCTCTTATCAATGACCCTTTCTTAAGAACCCCAAAAAATAAATAACACTCGAGAAGAAAAAGGTAAACTCAGACACAATAAATGTTGATTGTATGAGAGGTTATACAAAGTGAGATTTGTACATATACTCAAATTTTGGCCCAAAATTAGGAAAAAATTGAATGATATGAATAAACACTCCAAATTGTAATCTCCACTTGGATTCACTCACATTTATTGCTTTTTTCTTAAATGTTGGGTTTAAAATCCTTATGTTTTTTAGGGTGTTTGTGCTTTTCTCAGGTAATATTACTTGAACAGTTATGTTGTTTTGGCATTGAACTAATGAACTCTACGTGGCATAACAAACTAAAGAAAGACACAAAAGTTTTGTTTCAAACAGTTCAAGAAAGAATCTATTGACTTTTTGAAACAAAGAAATAGAGCCACATTTGTTGAACTGCTTTGTCCCTACAGTTGAACTAAGAGCACCATGAGTGGACAAATCAGTTCAAAAAATGTGGCTCTATTTCTTTTTATCAAAAAGACAAAAGATTCTTTCTTGAAATGTTTGAAACAAAACTTTTGTGTCATTCTTCAATTTATTATGCCACGTAGAGTTCATTAGTTCAAGGACAAAATAACATAATTGTTCAAGTAACAATACCTGAGAAAAGCACAAACACCTTGAAAAAACTTAAGGATTTTAAACCCAAAATTTGAGAAAAACGCAATAAATGTGAGTGAATCCAAGTGGAGATTACAATTTGAAGTATTTATTCATGTTAATTAATTTTTCCCCCAGTTTTGGTCCTAAATTTTAGTATATATACAAACCGCACTTTGTATAACCTCTCATACAATCAGCATTTGTTGTGTCTGAGTTTAGTTTTTTCTGCTCGAGTGTTATTTATTTTTTGGGATTCTTAAGAAAGGGGAATTGATAAAAGATTCTGAGTTACTATCTCACCTAGCAGTTGGACCTAGATTATGATATCTACTATTATCAACATGTTCGTTGCACATAGATAGGGAAAAAGGATCAGTCAAAATGATCCATCTTGTATCTTGTTTATTTTGAAGGAAGTTGGTCCATCCTTAACTGGATCTTCCAAGTTGCCTGCAAATGCCGACACTGGTGAGCTTCCACTGCATGCTGCACCTGAAAATGTTGCTCCATTCTTAGATCAACCACTTAAATTGCATCCAATAATGACTTTTATAAAGAGAACTGAAAATGAGAAAAATGACAATATAGGTTGAAATGATGGTGAATAATTTTCATCAATTTCAGCAAGAGATTCAGCAAAAGCTATAATCGAGAAGAGAGTCTCTCAACTTTCATTGGATGCTTCAGAAGATTTTGTTGCTGCAGAGGCATTAGTGGTACATTCTTTTTTTTTTGTTATAAAAAAATCTGGTTATAAAAAAAAACTACCTGCCAGATCTCATGAAAAAATACGGCAGTCATCAATTGATGAATCAGTAGCTGAGTAAATCAAACCGTTTATATAGATTGGGTCAACTCATTTAGGAAGTTTTGTATTTATGTAAAGTGTTTATTCTGCACCTTGGTTTTGAACATATTATACACATAAATTGAATGATGCTTGTATTGGTCTCTGTCTTCTTAATGAACAAAGAAAGAAGGTATTAAGGGGTCATTTGGTAGCTGGCTTAGCAACGAGTTATGTAGGAATCCTACATAAGTAATTCCAAGTTTGGTAGCTACTTAGGAGTTAATATAATGTATAAAATTAATATGTTGTTTGGTCTACCATTCTTCTTTAAATGAAAGGAGTAGTACTTTTCCAAAATTGGGCATCCTTAATAATAGAAAAAACCTCCACTCAAAGTGCTCTTAGTTTAACTGAAGGGACAAACAAGACAACAAATGTGACTCTATTTCTTTGTTTCAAAAGGACAAAAGATTCTTTCTTGAACTTTTTGAACAAAAATTTTGTGTCTTTCTTAAGTTTTCAATGCCACGTAAAGTTCATTTGTTCAATTCCAAAATAGCATATTAAGTAACTATTGAGAATATAATTAAATAGTAAAAGTATACTCTCTCTAATAGTTAAACTTTTTGATGAGATGTTCACACACTTCAACATGGTATCAGAGTCACGCCTACACAATTTATTATTTTCAATGTTGAGTCCCCCATCTTATATTTTGTACGCTTCAGATGTCCAGTCTTGGAGTGCAAGGAGAGGGAGGGGAGAGTCCCACATCGGTGGATTAAAGAGTCCTTAGTCTCCTTATATGATCTTAGGCAATCCTCACCTCATGAGCTAACTTTTGACGTTGAGTTAGGTCCAAGGTTCATTTCATTATCATGGTATCAAAGTCCATCATCTCTTTCTATTGCTTTCATGTTTTTGACTACTCTTTTTTATCATCATAATCATATATCTCTGCCTTCGTCGTTTTCTATTATATTCATGTTTGTTAAAGTTAATTATAATTATTTCTTTTTATGAATTCAAGTGTTAATTTTCTCAGAAAGATTTCTTTGAAAATATATTACTGAATGTTTAATCTTAATCTTTGTATATGCTTTCATCGTCATCTTTAATGGTGTATGCTTATGTATTTTATTTTAATTTGATGATGAATTAATCCCCTACATCTCAAATTATTTTCAATAGATAACAAAAAGCATAATTTATTGGAGGGATATAAAATTCTTGAACTTAATCAGGTAAATATTTTTACAAAAAATTTAGGATAGTAAAAATACTAATTAGTAGCTATTAGTTCATTTTGAGCTTAAAGAATAGATAATTTTATTTGATATGATTATTCAACATTAGTAATAGCATGTATGCTAAAATAAATTGATAATTAATATTTTATCAGTAAATAAAAGATATTTTCTAATAGAATTTGTATATACTTAACACAAAATTATAAATTACATTGAGGCAAAGTGATGGATGAGGGGAATAACAAGAGATTATGGTGGTTGAGATGGGGTAGGGGTGAGCTAGGTAGGTGGGGTAGGCGGGGTGGTGGTGTAGGTTGGGGTTAGAGTTGTGGAGTAGGAAAAAAGATTCTTAAAAGATAAAAAAATATTATTTTCTTGGGAGTTAGGAAAGAAGGGAGGAAAGATTTTTTTTTAGAAAAACATCAAAAATAATTTTTTTTGGTGTGTGTATTAGGTAGGGTGTCGAATGGGTATTGGGGAGTAGGGGTGGGTGCAATATAAAATTTTATTTTAAACAAATATAAAATATTTTTTTGTTGGTGGAGGGTGGCTTGGGGAAAATAGATGGGTGATGTGAGAAAAATATTTTACAAAAAATTTGATAAAGTAAAATATAATAAAAAGTAGGGAGGCGGGGTGGTGGCTATAGGGTAAGGCTAGGAGGTGGGTGTAGTATTTGGTGGGATGGTGATTTTGAGCGTGATTTGACAGATCTTAATTAAATTAGCTTAGCAGATACAATAAGAGGTATAAATAAAATAATTAAAGATATTAATCATAAAATTGATCATTGTAAAAATAATGAGCAATAGAACAATATCTAAAAATTTAAAATAAACTAATAAATTTTATGCACTTAATTTTTGAATTGAGATTAAATGAAATTTAAGATTTGAAATTAGAAGTTTCGTAATTGATACAAGTAAGTACTTTTAGTGTTTGAAATGCAATTGAAGAAATCTTAGGAGTGTCGCAATTATGGTTATTGTAGACATATCAAGGTTGGAGGGTTAAGGAAGCTATTCGCAGGATGCAACGGGGTAGGGCAACGGGGACAGACGAGATTCTAGTGGATTTTTGGAAGAGCACTAGCGGGGTAGATTTGGAGTAGTTGACAAGGTTATTTAATAGTATTTTTAGGGCGACGAAGATGCCTGAAGTATGGAGGTGGAGTACTATGATTCTAGTGTATAAGAACAAAAGAGACATCCAGAGTTGCAACAACTATAGAGGTATTAAGTTATTGAGTCAAACTATGAAGGTTTGGGAAAGGGTGGTAAAGTTGAGGATGATAAAGATCGTGACGATCTCTGAGAATCAGTTTGGTTTCATGCTAGGGCGCTCGACCACTAAGGTCATTCACCTTGTAAGGAGATTAGTGGAGCAGTTTTGGGAGAGGAAGAAAGAATTGCACATGGTGTTTATTGATCTTGGTAAGGCATATGGCAGATTTTCCAGGGAGATTCTATGGAGGTACTTAAAGGCTAGGGGGAGGCCCGTGGCATACACTAGGTCTATTTAGGATATAGATGATGGGGATTAGACTCGTGTGAGGATGGTAGGTGGAGATTCGGAGCACTTTCCAGTTTTGATAGGGTTGTACAAGGGATAAACCTTTAGCCTATTTTTATTTTCCTTGGTGATGGATGTTTTGACGTGACATATTCAAGAAAAAGGTGCCTTGGTGTATGTTATTTGCAGATGATGTGGTACTAATTTAAGAGGCTCGAAGAGAAGTGAATGATAAGTTGGAGATTTGGAGACAGACACTTGAGTCTAAAGGATTTCGAATAAGTAGAACCAATACAGAGTACTTGGAGTATAAGTTCAGTGATGTGTCGCAGGAGGCTGGAGTGGTTGTGAAGATGAACTCTTAGGCCATTCATAAGAGGGAGAGTTTCAAGTATCTAGAGTCTATGATTCAGGGCAATGATGAGATTTACGAGGATGTAACATATCATATTGGGGCAGGGTGGTTGAGAAGCGGGAGAGAGTGGGTTGTTAGGGTCAGCGGGGCCATTTGGGTGGTTAAACGGGCTAAACGATGCAAACAGACCATTTTCAAGTTAAATCAGTGTGTCATAGCTCACGATTCTTGGGGTGGGCCCAAGGCCCAGGCGTGTTTTGGATCAAAAATCAACGAGGTCTCCTAGACAGGCTAAGGAGCGAAAGAGTGTGGTCTATTGGTGTCAATAGGGCTGTTTGGGTGGTCAAACAGGAGAAATGGCATGAACGGGTAATTTTTCTGGCTAAATCGGTGAGCTATAGCTCACGATTTTGTGGGTGGGCTTGGGGCTTGAGCCTGTTTTAGGTTAAAAATTGGTCGGGGGCTCCCAGACAAGAAGAGGAGCGGGAGAATATGGGTCATTGGGTTTGACGGGGCTGTTTAAGTGGTCAAACAGGCTGAATGGCGCGAATGAAGCATTTTTAGGCCAAATTAGCGTGTTATAGCTCATAGTTCTGGGAGTGGGCTTATGGATCGGGCGTGTTTTGGGCACAAAATTGACCAGGGATCCTAGGCAGGATGAGGAATGGGGAAGTGTGGGTCGTTGTGGTCGGCGGGTCCATTTGAGTGGTAAAACGGGTGAAACGGCACAAACAAACCATTTTCTGGCCAAATTGGTGTGTTATAGCTCACGGTTTCAGAGGTGAACCTTGCGCCCAAACATGTTTTAGGTTGAAAATTGAACAGAGGTTCCCAGGCTTGCTGTGGAATAGGGGTGTATGGGTCGTTGGGGTATGCAGTGGTCGGTAGGTCTATTTGATTGGTCAAATAGGCAAAAGGGCGCGAACGAACCATTTCTGAGCAAAATCGGTGTGATATAGCCCCTGATTTTGAAGGTGAGTGAAGGGAACGGGTGTGGTTTGGGTCAAAAATTGATTGAGGGCTCTTAGGCAGGCTGAGAAGCATGGAAGTGTGTGTGGTTGGGGCCGACGGGGCCATTTGGGGGGTCAAAAGGGTGAATCCGCATACACGGGCCATTTTTAGGCTAAATTAGTATGCTATACCTCACGGTTCCGAGAGTGGGCCTGGATTTGGTTGTATTTTTTGGGCCAAATATCAATCAGGGGCACCCAGGCGGGTTTAGGAGTGAGGGAGTTAGGGTTTTTTTTTATCGACGGGGCCGTTTGGGTGAGCAAACAAGCGAAACTGCACCAAAAGGCCATTTTTTGGGCCTAATCAGTGTGCTATTGCTCACGGTTCTGGGGTGTGCTCAGGGACCGAGCGTGTTTGGGCCAAAAATTGATTGGGGGCTCCTAGGCAGGCTGAAAAGTGAGGGAATGTGGGCTATTGGGGTCGGTGGGGCTGTTTAGGTGGTCAAACAGGCTAAACGACATTAACAGGCCATTTTTGGGCTAAATCAAGGTGATATAGCTCACGGTTTTGAGGGTCCCACCCGAGTCCCAACCATGTTTTGTCCAAAAATTCCTCGAGGCCATTTGGGTGGTCTAACGGGTGATACGACATGAACGTGCTATTTTTAAGCCAAATCATTGTGCTATAACTCATGGTTCCGGGGGTGGCCCCGGGGCTCAGGTGTGTTTTAGTCTAAAAGTTGACCGGAGGCTCCCAAGCAGGCTGAAGAGTGGGGTAGTATAGGTCGTTGGGTTCAGTGGGGGCGTTTGGGTGGTCAAACTGGCGACATGGCATGAACAGACCATTTTTAGGCCAAATTAGTATGTTATTGCTCACGATTCCGAGCGTGGGCCCAGGGAGTAGGCGTGTTTTAGGTTGAAAATAGACCAGAGGATCCTAGGCAGGCTAATAAGCAGAAGAGTGTGGACCGTTGGGTGGCGATGGCCGTTTGTGTGATCAAACGAATGAAACGGTGCGAATGGGTTTGTTTTTTGCAAAATTGGGGAACTATACCTCACGATTAAAAGGGTGTGCCTAAGGCCCACGCGTGTTTTTGACTAAAATTTGATCGCGGCTTCTAGGTAGGCTGAAAAGTGGGAAGTTTGCACCGTTGGGGTCGGCGGGTCCGTTAGGGTTATTAAATAGGAAAAATGATGCGAACGGGCTATTTTCAGGCCAAATCGGTGTGTTATAGCTCACAATTCCAGGGTTGGCCCAGAGTCTAAATGTGTTTTGGGTCAATAATCGATTGAGGGCTCCTAAGCAGGCCAAGGAGCGGGGAATTGTGGGTCATTAAGGTCGGCGGGACTATTTGGTTGGTCAAACGAGCAAAACGATGCAAACGGGCCATTTTTGGACCAAATTAGTGAGCTATAGCTCAGGATTTTGGGGTGGTCCTGGGCATGTTTTGGATCAAAAATCAACTGGGGGCTCTCAGGTAGGCTGAAGAGTGGGAAAGTATGGGTTGTAGGGGTTAACGGGGCTGTTTGGTTGGTCAAACAGGAATATCAACGCGAATGGGTCATATTCAGGCATAATTGGTGTGCTATAGCTCCCAGTTCTGGGTGGGCCTAGGGTTCGGGAGTGTTTTTGGTTGAAAATCGATCAAGGCTTTCAAGTAGATTGATGAATGGGAAAGTGGGTCGTTTGGGTCGGCGGGGCCATTTGAGTGATCAAACATGCAAAACGTCAAAACTTGCTATTTTTGGGGCCAAATAGAAGTGCTATAACTCATGGTTTTAGGGGTTGGTTTGGGGCTCGAGCGTGTTTTGGTCAGAAAATCTACCAGAGGCACCAAGGCAGGCTTAAAAGTGGGATAGTGTGGGTCGTTGGGGTCGGCTGGGCTATTTGGGTGGTCAAACAAGTGAAACGACACAAATGGGCCATTCCTTGGCTAAATCAGTGTGCTATTAACTCACGGTTCTAGGGGTGGGCCCAGTGACCGAGTATGTTTTGGGCATAAAGTTGACCCAGTGCTCCCATGCAGGCTGAGGCAAAGAAGAGTGTGGGTTGTTGGGGTTGGAGGGGCCATTTGGTTGGTCACAACGGGGAAATGTGGATCTAGACTAGTCGTATCCACTTTATAGCAAGTGTCATAAACTGATTCACGTGGAATATTAACCATAGGAATACCACATACTTGTTATCTGAATGTGTAACGAAATACAATATAAAAATCATGAAGAAAACGGGCAATAAATGTTCCTGTGTCCACGATGCAGCTACCGCTCGTGGCATAATTTCTGAAATTCCTAGACAATGATGGGAACATCGAGACTTCCCTATCGTTAATAAAAACTTTATAAAGGTTGACGAAGTAAACAGAAGGGAATTTGAAATCTTGTAATAGCGTTGCTGATGTTGTTTTCTTAAATGGCGTTGTGTGGAAGCTAAGTGTTGATCCTTTTGTTGAGAGAGTTCCCGGTAGGCACATGGACATTATTTCTGCTTCAAATTGTGATGCTAAAGAATTGCCACCACCCATTACATCCGGGGCCCGCAATTCCAGAAAATTGACCACTAAAAGGCTTTCCATGAGTTTGATCTTTGCCACATCCAAAAACAATGCTTACCTGCTTTCGGTCTAAAACAAAAGTAATCACGTCGTGTGCAATCCAGCCACTTGTTCTTGATCCATCGACGTATTTGTAATCATACATACACATATTACCATACGGACTATAATCATATTCCTTATTCGTGATTTCACAGTTTCTACTTTCTATAAGGCAATTGAGCTTTCTATATGTTTTTGAATTAGTTGAAACATATAAAGGATTATTATCTGTTTGTAACATCCATTTGCATTACACTACAACATTTTTGGCCTAAGGCCACACTTGTAAAACGTGGCCTAAAATAGCAGAAAGTGTGGCCTTTGATCAAAGGCTACCCTTTAGGACTTTAGGCAACATTTTTTGGGGGGTGGCCTAAAGAGGTGTAACCTTTGATCAATGGCCACACTTTTCAATTGTTGCCATATCAGCTACATTTAAAAATTGTGGCCATTAAGGTACAAAGGCCACACTTTGTAGCATGTCATTGGCAACACTTTTATTTGATAAAGCTACACTTACAAATGTTGCCTTTGTTTTGCTATTGGGCACGCTTCACAAGCGTAGCCTTTCGTAGCACCTCTATAATAACACTTACAAAACGTTGTCTTTGTTTTACTATTGGGCACGCTTTACAAGCATAGTCTTTTGTAGCACCTCTACACTTAAAAAACGTGGCCTTTTCTTTATTACTAGCCACACTTCAAAAACATAGCCTTTTATATATCCTCTATGACAACACTTATAAAGTGTAAGCATGTTTTAGCAACACTTTTGAAGTGTAGCAATATTGCCTAAAATTTAACATTTCAAACCACATTTTACTGAAATGGCATTAGTCATATAAAATGCTCGTACGTAATTTCTAATTAAAAAATAATTATTCTGATCGAAATGTATGTATAACTAAGCACATTACATAAACATACATATTTATATATAATCTCACACATGCACTAATAACCTAATGAATAATTGAAGTGCATAGATTTGATTTAAAAAAACATGTCTTTTACATACTAATAAGAAAACAACATAATAAAAATTGTATCAAGTTCCACACAAAACCAAATGTATATAAACGTATATCAAAATATTTCAAAAACTCTTCATCATTCACTTCAATCTCGATCAAGTTGAGTTGTGGCGTCCACCATTCAAATTTTATCCCCCGCATTGATCCTACATTCAAACTGAAACAAACGAAGTAAAATTATGTTCACAAATATATAAATATTTTTTCAATCTTGATATGAGGAAGTATGTGAATTCAAAGTTTCTTTAATTCATTCAATAAAGTTAAAAGTTCAGGATTTAAATTTCTTGTGAATTTCTAAGATAAAGTACATTTTCATGAACCGAAGCATTAGCTGAGCCGAAAGAATTTGAAAGAATTTTTTCTCTTACAGCTTGTGCATTACTCGCATCAGGTGAAGAAATGTTACATCCGTCACTCCCTAGTATATCTTCAAAATTCAATCCAGGATTGTTTTGCACCAATTGACTAAAACACTTGTCGCATTTCTCTCAATTCACTTATAATTTCTTCTTCATAGAAGTGACTTCATTAGCATGCTTTTGTTTAAGATCGTTCATTTCCTCATCTTTTTTTAGAGAAGTTGTTGTCACTGATCTTCCATAACCTCTAACTCGACCAGGTTTCTCCTTTCCAAACACTGTCGTGAATGCATCATCTGGTGTTTTCCCAGCATTATGATGATTCTCTAGTTTAGAGTATCAAAAAATTAAAACAATAGCTTTCTGGAGAAGAAATAATGCAGTATATATAAGATATATATTTCAAAAGAAAGCCCCTCAGTCCCAGGGCAAAAATAATGAACTTTCTTACCAATAATACTCCTGGGAATGAATCAGTCTCATAAAGCCAAAGTAGATTATTTCAGTTCCTCAAGACTCGGGAATCCATTCTAAAATAGAGAGCAATAGTATTATCCTATTGCTCTGTTAAGGTTCTCTCTTACCAATAATACATATGGAACAACCCTGAAAAATATTTGCATCCCTAGCATGTCCTTTTCTACCAAATAGGAGCATACGTCCCAAGAAAAGGCCATAAATACAACTGAACAAAGCTTTAAATATCACATTGCCAATACATAAATGGCTCTTAACATGATAGATTCAGGAATTCACTATGCGTCAATACAAATGCATCAACAAATCCAGTGAAACAACTCCAGTCAAGTGGTGTTGTAGCCAACGGTCAACACCTTTTCTTCTATCTATATGCATATTCATCTCGGTTGAAAGGACTATTCAACTTTACTAAGTAGCTTTCTACTGATGCAACGAAACAAGGTTGATTTTTCCACTTAGACTAAGTAGTATTCTACTGGTGCAATAAAACAAGTCATCCTCTTAGTTTATCAGCCACAATTTGTTGAATCTAAAGAATGGTTTCAACACACATCAAAATTTTAAGTTGTATATTGGTTGCTACTTGCTTAAACTATATATTTAGAGGCTGGACGTTCTTCTATCTCTGTGCACACCAAATTAAGATATTCCATCCAAGAAATAGTTGACAAGGAGAATCCAACAGGTAACATGTGTCGATGCATGCACATCTGAATGCCATATATAAGGTGCTTCACTTTAATGTTTTTCGCAAGAACTTTTCATTTATCTCTCCTGTTCTTCCTCTCTTCGCTCTGTAATCTGGTGAGTTATTGTGTCTCTAATTTTCTTTTCTGCTTAGTTTTTGTTCCAATTGATTTTCTGTTTCTCAGGGTAGCCCCTTTTCTTTTTAGAATATTAAATTAAAAAATCATTCTTTAGTCCTTCAAATTTTCTCTTATTTATTTCTATCGAAAATACCCATATAACTACATGTCTACATTTTATGGGACATCTTCTCTTCCTTCTTTTGAAAGAACAAATGTGCACCAAGTCCTTCAACAGTGTCATACTAAAGTATAAATATTTTTCTGTAGTTGATATATCCACATAGCTACACTTGAGCTCTTGTTAAAGTTGATTATAAATTGGGACAATAGAATATTGTCCTAAAAGGATTTGATTATTATAATTCCTACTTCAGATAAGTGTAATAAGAAGAGGTATTTTAATATGGCATATCAATTGTTGCAAAACCCTGGTATACAGCTGCCAGGTATTGAACAAAAGAGCATGCTTGCTAATGCATAACGGTGCATCAAATGCAAGATAAAATGTGCACTGCATTAATAAATTTTCTGATTTATCCAATGTAGGTAATGAAACATGTTAGGTCACCCACGAGGGATGAGATCCTTGTCTTGACCAGGTTTTAATGTATCTTTCGTTCTACCTTTTTTCTTAGAGAGTGATACCAGGAAACATGAAATAGCATCCAGAAGAGGAAAGAAAGAGCAGTTTGATCAGTTCAGCAATTTAATTTCTTAACTCAATTTAAGATGAATATATTTACAGATAGTTCCTATGCGTATGGTCTCAATGTCATTAGGAAAGAATCAACATACCTTTTACGTCTTGCCTTAACAAGGACAAAATGGCTTTGTTTACTGTATCACGTGTCATATTTTCCTCTGTAAAAGCAGAAAAAGAAGTCAAGATCACATATCCTTTCTCATAATCAACATTTCTTGATGGAAAGACTAAGAGATTTCTATACCAGCAGTCAGGACTTATACAAGTATGTCAACAATTTTTGAAAGATGCTTGGGTTTGTCTTTGCAAAAAAGAGGAAGTCCACGAGTAGGTTGCACTCGAACCTGCAAGACAGTAAGCTGTGAAGAGAAACTTAACTTACGCCGACGAAATGTTTTTAGGAATTCTATTACTAATTGGATTTTTTAAACATGTCAAAAGCATGAAGGGATTTCTTACTGCCAATTTGAAACTTATTTCACAATTGTAATAGTGTTTTTGATAAAGTACAACACATTGTGAGATGCTAAATAATAAGTTCATCAAATATTTGACTTTGGAAATTGAATAACGTACCAAAGTGCTCATCTGTCAAATTGATACAAAGTCTATTACTACGTTTTATTTCACTATTCTGAAACGCTAATATACTAATGTTAATTATAAAATGCTAGCTGCCATTTCTTTGATTTTTTTCTTTAAAGAAAAGTTATAATATTTGCTGCACAGGCTGGGAGGAAAAAAGAAACCAAAGCAGCTTAATTTGATGTTTAAAGAAGTGTATATAGAATGTGAACAAAGTGTGAATGTGTGTTGATATTCTTGCATGAATTATTTAACTTACTCTTGTTACTTTACAAGCTTAAAAATGAGGAGATTTTATATGTTAATGTCAGTTGAGAAGTAGGGGTATTACACCATACAATGCAAGCAATTTAATGTTAGTAGCTACAACTTGAGACCGAAGAGTATTGATCCATGGAGCTATAGAGGGTGTTTCTGAGCTTCACTCAAAAGGACACCCAATCCTTCATAGTCTATACAAATAGAAACTACATAGGCGCACCAAAACAAAAGTACTAAGGAATATTTTTAAAGCTCAAAGCAAGAAGAACACAGATGAAAAATACAATTTTAGTATATCTGCAATAGTGATGATACCAGTTAACCACATTGGAGCAATATGAACAAAAGTTATCTGCATAACACCAGCTAATGTAC
This sequence comes from Capsicum baccatum var. pendulum, assembly GCA_030864225.1. Classification (NCBI taxonomy): domain Eukaryota; kingdom Viridiplantae; phylum Streptophyta; class Magnoliopsida; order Solanales; family Solanaceae; genus Capsicum; species Capsicum baccatum. The sequence goes on from CM061556.1 coordinate 6,873,659, forward strand.
AAATTCCATCAAGCAGCTACAGCATAATTCGAAAACAGCATTCATTTGATTTTCTATCAGTTGAAAAGCACAACATGTAATACGAATAGATAAAGTTTACTCACAGGTGTTCTTCTTTCTTCAGAAGGTCCAATCCCGAACTTGAGGAGGTTGAAACAGGAATCGATCCGATTAACTGATTATCTGCTAGATCAAGCCAGTAGAGTTTTGACAGATTATCAATAATTGGTGGGATCTCACCGGTGAAATTATTTGAGTTAACTGCTCTGTAAATGAAATTGACATAGAACTAAATGAATTGATGATATACACCTACAACAAACATGAGATAATATGATTGAGAAGTTCTTACAAGAATGATAACTTAGCAAGTTTTCCCAATTACTCTTTGACTTTTCCATAAAACTGATAGAATAACATGATCCATTATTAATGGAACCTGCCTCTGTTCATGCGGGCTGTGTTCAGTGGTTTCTATGTTCGAAGGCATTACCTGGAGATAATTTGGTCAGGGTGCTTGAAAAGGCAATATTTTGTTGGTGTTTGAAGAAAAAAAAAGCTTTCATGAACTTCAACTCCAGTCTAGTCAAGTAGTTAATCACAAACCAGATGATATGGAGGAGGATTTCTTCCAAGCCAGTAGGAAAAAAGCTAAAGAGTGTATCGAAAGATCTGTTGTGCGAGTTCAATCCATGTTTCGATCAAAGCAAACACAAGAACAATATCGGAGGATGAAATTGGAACACAATAAGGCAACAATAATTGTTATATTAACAATTATTTTGAAACAGACTCGACTACTAAATTTAAAATTCCTTTATGTTTTACCTATATTTTTTTATCACAGCTGATGTACGAAGGGAATCTCAATCCTGATACTGAGATGGAGTAAGAGGACAAGGCATGACATTTCATATTTTTTTCTTCTACGACACTGCTCATGAAAAATAGGATTTGATGCCAACTTATAATCCAAGTCAATACGTACATCAACAGATATTGTAAATTTCTAGATGTAGGTAGTCTTCTTGCATTGACATTCAAATATTTTTTCCAGGAGAAACAACCAATGTTGGTTCTTTAACGGTAAAGGTTTGAAGTATAAGTTGTTTTTCAATAAGTAAATAGGAACTTCAACAAAAAGATAAATAGATACACTAACTTGGACGTGTTCCCTTCTTTCAAGTTGCGATGGTATGTCAAGTTAAAATGTGAAAAGTAAAACCGAACGAAGTAATTATCTTTTTGTTTATTAGAGCAACTTTTGGGGCATTTAAATTGTTAAAGAAGAGTAATATCATTCTATAATTATAAGGTAAAAGGGTCTATATGTAATAGCTAGATCTTTTGGGGGCTAAAGTGATATTATCCTGTTCATTTTTTTAGAAATTGGCTCTTAATGCTACAGTATCCATCATCAATGGAGACATAATGTTAAGGGTAAAATTGGAATTTCATTATTCAGTTGTGAGAAAGTGAGATTTTTTTAAGCTATTGTTCAAAATTAATCTTGATGTTTTACAAGTTTTATTTGCCTGAATTTTTTTGGGTAGTTTGCATTATTTTCTTATTGTTTATTTAACCATATGTTATCAATGTTATATTTTAGCTTATCTTAGAAATTTGGGTAGAAAGAATTTTAAAAAATTGCTAAAGATTTCATTTTTACAAATGTTATTCGTATGTGTAAGACAAGGAGCCTTGTCGTAACTGGTAAAGTTGTTGTTGTGTGATCAGAAGGTCATAGGTCCGAGCTTTGGAAAGAGGGATCCACAGTGGTAAAACTGCGTATAACAGATCTTTGTGGTCCAGTTTTTTCCTGGGACCCAACACATAACGGGAGCTTAGTGCACCAGACTGCCCTTTGTTTTTGTCTTTGTGTGTAGTAAAATTCTTAAAAGATTTAGTCTTGCTTGGAAATTTGTGATCATCTATGAGAAGTATTTGTCTAAATTATTGCGGATAGTTCCCTCCATGTGATCAGGGGGTCACACGTTCGAGCTATGAAAATGTACTAAATATGGTATTTTTGTTATTGCTTTTCTCTTCTCCTATCTTGATGTAGTTTTCTGATTTTATGGTACGCCGCACGAATGACTTGAGCTAAGTGACTCCACTAAATTAACACGTACTTCATTCATCATCTCAAAGAAGAAAAATAATTGTATTTTGACATTTCAGCAAAGGATTTTGTAGTCATAACGTCTGACAATACAAAGCGTTTATAGACATCATAATTTTTTGAACTCTATAATAAGAATTCAATTTTTGTTAGAGTTATTAGGGCTTACTTTATGCTAAACCTAACTTGGTGGCTACTCTACTCTAAACCCTTAATAAAGAGATTAATCATCTCCCGATAATTTCATAAACTCATTGAATATTACTTTATTTTTGATAATCAAATATATCAAGAAGATCCATAAACCCTTCTTTTATGGAGATCAAATTCAAATATTTCTACGTTCAAGAAATATGTTATTAACGGCCTTTGAATTAAAAAGAAAATCCATATCAAATCTAAATCTTCTTACATTCAAGAAATACGCTACTAACGAACCTTGAATTACAAAAAAAAAAATCATATCAAATTCAAATCTTTATACATTCGAGAAATATGCAAAAAATTCATATCAAATTTAAATCTTTCTACATTTGAGAAATACGCTACTAATGGTGCTCGAATTACGGAGCAAAATAAATAAAGAAGAATCAAGGGAGTAACAATATGAAAAAAGAATACAATTTACTATTATATATTAGGGCGGATCTCAATTTTCAGTAGCTTTAAAAGGATTGATGTTATTCTTTTGCTAAATATTTTTATTTTTGTCCTTATTCTTTTTGTTAAGACCATATCCACTTGTGTATTTGTAACTGATTTTTTCTTGCCACAGGTTGTCTTTTAATTAAAATTTTCTTCATTTTAAATTAATAATTATTTTTTCTCAAAAAACATATTTAGAAATAACTTTTCACATAAAATTAAAGTTAGTAATAATTTTCAACTACACCCTTAATAGTCACTGATGTTCACTTCTTAAAAAAGATATAGTACTCCCTCCGATCCACAATAAGTTAATTGTTGGATTTTGGCAAACATGTTAAGAAAACAAAGCAAAGACATAACTTTATCATGTTTTTTCATTTTTACCCTCTTCAAAAAGCAAAGATACATGATACATCACTCCAAGTGCACATTTAATGGAGGGTAAATTTGGAAAAAATTTCCAAAATCTACCTTGAATTGTGAATCATTCACTTATTTTGAAACACTAAAATTACTCCAATAATTCACTTATTGTGAAACGGAGGGAGTATTAAATAGGATAACTTAATCAATAATAAGTAGCACAATGCCTTAATTATTTTTCTTATCAAACATGAAAAAGGATAAATCAATAATTAGAGTAGAATGAATAGAATATTTTTAAAGGGTGTTTAAAAAATTAACACGATAAGTAAATGGACCAAATGGAATAATCGGTTAATGTAATTTAATTATTATTTAATATCCTTATAGATCACGATTAAGTTAGTTTGTGTAAAGGTTCTAAATTAATGTTGTAACTATTTTTACATATACTTGAAGTGATTGAAATACTTTGTTGCATTAGATGAAACCAATGAATTTTTCAACTCTTGTCACATGAAATTATAGGTGAAAATAAAATAATAAATATTAAAATAAATTTATTTCTATTTATAACTGAGAAATTTTGTCCCCATAAATTCATTAAAATTAATATTTTTCTATTTTTAATTAGCATTGAATTATAATTATTAAAATATTGTCATGTTATTTTATTGAACGGGCGTCTCAAGTTAAATTGATAACATTAATAGTTGTCATATATGCTGAGGGTTTAGCATCTTGCATTTTTTGAATCGACGACGCCGACGAAATTAAAATATCTCTTCGTGTTTTGAAGATTCTGGCGATAGCAGAGAACCACCAATCTGCCGCTGGTAAATTACTTGTGTCAGCCACTATAAAAACGTCCCAACAACCCTATCAGTTTCGGTGACCCCATCAGATTTTGGCGCAATCATCATCTTTTTCTCTCTCGCTTATTGCACCGACTACTAAAACGATAGCGGCTTTTTCGGCGGCCTATCTCTGTGGCCCAACAACCACATCAGTTTTTTTTTGAGTGACGTCAATTTTTGGAAATTTGATCATAGCTTTTCTTTTCTTCTCTTTTATTTTCTTTATAAACCTTTTCAGGTCCGCACTTCAGGCGACGACATCAAGATTCTGGTGTCTAGCTCATTTTTTCAGCGACCAACACATTCTCCGGCGACCAAGTACAGGGATACGGTACCAGTAGTTGGGTAAAGGTGGTGGCAACAAATTCTGATGACTAATTTCTGCACTAATTTGACGTAATTCGACAAAACAATCAGGAAAATGTCTTTCACTGTGTCTTCTTCCAGTATTAGGTGCACTCATTTCCGTCTTTTCTAGTTTATTTGGTATATGCTTCTTGTCTCTTTTTCTATCCTGATTTCTTGTCTGATTTGTTTAATTATTCCTGTGGGATTATGGTTTCTCTATAACTTAGTAGGTGTTCGTTGCTTGTGAGTAGTATAGTACTTGTTGTTGCTTGTGAGTATCAATCCTGCTTACTAGTTTTTGTTTGCTGATTTAGCTGTTTTTAGTCATACCCTTTTGCTCATCGTGTTTTTTGGCTTTGTTTCTTCATTTTCTTTTATCATATCCTTTTGAATGGTGGTTGGGGAGATAGATGAAGGACTAGGGTCATGTCATAGGTCGAGGTTGGGGTCGGGGTTGAGTCTAGGTTCTAGTCTTGGGTTGAGGGTGAGGGATAATAGGGCTAAGTTGGATAAGGGTGCTTATAGGTTGAAAGTTGGGTCCTGGAACATAGAGACACTTCAAGGTAAGTCTATAGATCTAGTGAAGATTTTTGGAAAATGAAGGGTTAGTATAGCGTGTGTCCAGGAGATTAATAGTAGGCACTAAGGTAAGAGATGTGGATGGATATAAGTTATCATACTCAGGTATCATGAGACATAGAAATAGGGTAGGTATCTTAGTAGATGAAGAACTTACGGAGCAGGTGGTAGAGGTTAAAAGAGTCAGTGATAGGTTGATGTGTATTATGTTGGTCATGGGAGGAACTACGGTGAATGTTATAGTGTTTATCCTCCACAATTAGGTTTAGATGAGGAAGAGAAAAAAGGCTTTTGGAGGTTTTGAATGAGATGGTGAGGGGCGTCCCGTGCACTGAGAAACTTTTCGTGAGAAGAGTCTTCAATGGGCATATTAGGTCTTCGTAGAGAGGTTATGATGATGTGCATGGAGATTTTGATTTTGGGTAGAAGAATAAAGGAAGTGCTTCTCTTTTGGATTTTCTAGGGCTTTTGGGTTGTGGATAACGAATTCGAGATTTTCGAAATGTTTCATAGTTCAGTGGCCATGACTCAGATAGAATTTTAGCTCCTTAAGAAGAGTGATAGAACACTATGTAAAGATTGTAAAGTCATACCTAGAGATAATTTTTTGACTAAGCATAGGTTGTTGGTGATGAACTTGGTAATCAATAAAGGCTAAAAGAAGACGACTGTGGAGGTTCGGCCTAATATTAAGTGGGGTAGCTTGACTTTAGCTAATTCTTTGAAGATGGGGGAGAAGTTGAGAAGCAGGGGGCTTGGAAGAGTAGAGGGGATGCCGATAATATGTGGGAGACGATTGCCAGTTGCATTAGAGAAATCGCTAGAGAGGTGTTAGTGTCTTGAGAGGTTGATTTGGCAAACATTGAGGGGACTAGTGGTTGAATGAAGAGGTTAAGAGGAAGGTGGAGTCTAAGAAGGTGGCTTATGCTACATTGGTTGAGAGCAAGAATGATCAAGAGAGGCGGATGAATAAGGAAGAGTATAAGCTATAGCTAGGTGAGAGGCTAAGTTAGCGGTTACAGTGGATAAAATGATAGATTTTGAGAGATTTTATGTGGCTTTAAAGGAGAAAGGCAGGGATAAGTGCATCAAGGTTGAGGATGGAACTATGTTGGTTGAGGATGCCCTCATTAAAAAAAGATGGCAGTCCTATTTTCATAAACTTTTGAATAATAAAGGGGATAAAGGTTTCGTGTTTGGGGACATGCATAAATTTGAGGAGTGTCACGACTATGGTTATTGTAGGCATATCGAGGTTAAGGAGGTCAAGAGGTCTATTCGCAGGATGTGTCGAGGTAGGGCAATGGGGCCAGACGATATTCTAGTAGATTTTTAGAACGCACTGGCGGGGCAGGTTTGGAGTGGTTGACAAGGTTCTTAACATTATTTTTAGGGTGGGAAGGATGCCTGAAGAATGGAGGTAGAGTACAATGATTCCATTGTATAAGAACAAGGGAGACATCCAAAGTTGCAACAACTATAGAAGTATTAAGTTGTTGAGTCATACTATGAAGATTTGGGAAAGGGTGGTAGAGTTGAGGTTGAGAAGGAGCGTGATTATCGCTGAGAATCAATTCTATTTCATGCTAGGTCGCTCGACTAATGAGGCCATTCACCTTGTGAGGAGATTAGTGGTGCAGTTTTTGGAGATGAATAACGACTTTCACATGGTGTTTATTGATCTTGAGAAGGCTTATGACAGAGTTCCCAAGGAGATTCTCTGGAGGTGTTTGGAGGCTATAGGGGTTCCTGTGGAGTAAGCTAGGTCGATTTAGGATATGTATAATGGCACAAAGACTCTCGTGAGGACGGTAGATGGAGATTCAAAGCATTTTTTTGATTTTGGTAGGGTTGCATCAGGGTTTGACTCTTAGCCCTTTTTTATTTTCCTTGGTGATGAATGTTTTGACAAGACATATTCAAGAGAAGGTGCCTTGGTGTATGTTATTTGCTGACAATGTGGTACTGCTTAACAAGACTCGAGGAGGAGTTAATGATAAGTTAGAGATTTTGAGACAAACCCTTGAGTCTAAAGGATTTCGGTTTAAGCAGGACCAAGACGGAGTACTTGACGTGTAAGTTTAGTGATATGTCGTAGGAGGCTAACATGGTTGTAAAGCTAGACTCTCAGGCCATTCAGAAGAAGGAGAGTTTCAAGTATTTGTGGTCTATGATTTAAGGCAATGGTGAGATTGACGAGGATGTCACACATCATATTGGGGCTGGGTGGTTAAAATAAAGGCTCGCTTTGGGTGTTTTATCTGATAAGAAGATTCCCCCGAAGCTTAAAGGGAAGTTCTACAGAGTGGTAGTCTGGCTGACTATGTTGTATAGAGAGTATTATCCAGTTAAGAACTCCCACATCCAAAAGTTGAAGGTGGCGGAGATGAGAATATTGCGATGGATGTGTGGCCATACTAGGAAAGATAAGGTAAGAAATGAGATTATTCGGGAGAGGTGGGATTGGCCTCGGTGGAGGATAAGATACGAGAAGTAAGGTTACGTTGATGCGAGCATGTGATGAAGAGGGACTCTGATGCTCAAGTGCGAAGGTGTGAGACACTGGCTATGGATGATTTTAGGTGGGATAGAGGTAGACCGAACAAATATTGGAGGGATGTGATTAGGAAAGTGTGGAGAATGCCGATTAGGGTAGAGGGTTAGGGGTTGATAGTGTGTCGGTAACAATAGGGGTGCATTCTTTATTTGTGTTTGAAGTTTCTTGTTTGTGGTGTTGAGTGATGTCTATGATTTTGGATAGATAGTTTTAGTATTATCTTGTGACTGTAGTATTATCTTATGGTTAGTGACGTTAGTTTATTTTGCAGACTGTTCTAGTTTTTTTGCATTTATGTTTTGTGTTTGTTATACTGCTATCGGTCCTAAGCCAGGAGTCTGTCAGAATCAGACTCTCTACTTCATCTTAGGTAGTGGTATGATCTGCGTGCACTCTACCCTGCCCAGACCCCTCTATGTAGGAATCCACTGGGTATGTTGTTATTGTTGTTTTTGTATCATGTTATTTTATAAAATATTAAATTACTTGTGGTCTCTTGTTATATTCTAATTCTCCTGTAATACTTTCTTCCGTACAAATAATTTAAAAAAAAAATTATCCAATTATGTGATTAAGAAATTTAATAATTATAAGTTTTTATAATAAAATATATTTAATATATCGGCCATTAAATTATATTAATTATAAAGTCAAAAATATAATATAAATTATATTTTAAAATTTAATTATTATTATTATTATTATTATTATTATTATTATTATTATTATTATTTATATGTAGAGTTGTTTGGATCCGAGCTTAGTACGAAATACGGATTTAATGAAACTAGCATTTATATATTCTAGAATACACCTTTCACTTCATTTAATACTTCACGTAATAATCTTTTTTATAATTTTATAAATTACATAAATAAATTAAAATAGTTATTTTTAATCTAATTAAAATGAAATGGATGGTGTATGAAATTTGGAAGGATATGCAATTATAAAAGCAGAAAATGAGGTGACAGGTTGGGTAGGTCCACTGATAAAAGAGTTTGGGAGTCATGCAGATGACAAATGCTATATGGCGTCATCTTTACACGTACACAGTTGAGGCAGCAGCAGTGTCGTTGTCAGAAATTTGACGAGGAGTGTGCATATTTTCTTTTTAGTTGTGTTAAGGATGTACAAAATTTAATATAGACGTATAATAACTAATATTAAGTTTCTGTACACTATATAATATTTTGCTAAAGGATGTGCATCAAATACCTTTTCCTAAGATCATCCCTCCGCCAATGGGTACAAGTATACCTCAACATCGGGTATTTACATTCGATCATTCAATTCAAGATATATACAATAATAACATACATAATATTACACGTGGCGTTTTGAGAGGTAGTATGGACATGTACTTCTGCCTTGTGAAGATAGAGAGGTTGTTCTTGATTGACTCTCGACTCTCGACTCAAGTAAAACATATAAAAAAATTAGGCATGTAAAACAAATAAAATAGTAAATCTGAAAATGGTAGCAACGACAAACAATTAATATGATAACTGAACTAAAAACAAACAAATTATTCTAATGTAGAAGAATAAGATAGTATGAAAGTAATAACAAAAATACTACATAATAGGGAAATTAGACAACGCTCAGCCACCCACTAACCACATCCTTGATCTCCGTATTTTTATATCTAGATCATATCCCCGAAAAGCTACAGATACCTGATCTAATCACCTTTACCAAAACCTCCTCAGCCTACATCTACCTATCCTTATACCCACTATTACAATATAATATCTTTCATAAATTATTTTTGTTATCATGATATAATGATCTTATATTCTTAATTCATTAGAATTAAAATCATTTATTAGGGGTAAATATTCGAAACCAATAAGTGTTTGCGTGATGATTAAGTGCTTCTTGCGACAAATTGAATTGCACAATGTTTGCGAGTAGCTCTCTTTGACGTACTAAACGTATATAGGACTATCTCTACACTTAATATTACAATTTACAATGCAAATATAAGCTAACTACTTCATGATATATACAACTTAAATACTTAAGTGAGAAAAATGAATTAATAGACCTCCCAAGTTTCCAATTAAGAAAAGGGGACAAGTGGGTCCCGCAACTTGTCCCTTTTAAAAAAATTAAGTCATTTGAACAACTGGGACAGTGGTTCGTCAACTACATTAGTTGTCTGAACCACTTCTCCCAGTTGCCGAACAACTTCGCCTAGTTGTTGAACAACTTAGCACAGTTGTCGAACTACTTTAATAGTTATTGCACAACTGCCAGAAGATGTCGAACAACTATCAAAGTTGTTCAACAACTTGGAGAAGTTGTTTGAACAAAAAAACTTTAAAAAAAAATCATAAAAATTTTGTCCCTCCGACCTAATTTTAAAAACTTGAAGGATTCTCAATTAATTAGACAACTTATTTGTCCCTTTTAATCCAAAGTCCCAGTAGTACTAATATAATTTTCTTGAATAGAATAACTATGTTCATCCATATTTGGGCCCTAAAAGTGGGCCATCAAACCAGTTGAGAAAGGCTACAGAGTCATCTATTTGGTAGATTGGTTTTTATGGGCCTTCTTTGGGGTCTCGAGGGTTATTCTATGTTAATAGGAGTAAATGTAAGCTAAACCAACTACTAATATTTGAATATTAACTATGTAGGACTTAATTACCTGCATAACTCACTGCTAAATCAACTACCAAGCAATACGTTAATACATGCATAAATAATATATAGACTTCCACATCGATAATCCCTACAGTACAAAAACTTGTACAACTCTAATTGAGGCTCTTTTGTTATTTACTTTTGGCTTCTTAGGTTTAAGTGGGTAAACAGATGGAAAGAGAAAAGAAAAAGCTCTCACATCTAGTTTCCCTAGAAGCACATTTTTAGAAGAAGGGCGCTATTGAAGCAACTCATTTTCAGATTCGAACAATCTTTTATTTTCTTCCTCCTCAGAAACAAAAGCATGAGCCGGGGCAGCCATTTCCTTTTCTTACAGCAGATGATGAAGAAGAAGAACACTGTAATTTTAAAACCAGGCTTTAAATCTCATAAACAAAATAATAAATCATGAGAGAAAAAAGGGAAAAACAAAGTGCAAAAAGACCTCACCAATAGGAGGATACAAAGGACGAGAGAGAGGGGAAAGAGGGTTATATGAAAAATGGAACGAATACAACAGTGGCAAAGCACATATATCAAATTTCTTTAAAAACGCGCCAGCTACATCAACGATGTTTCAAAATCAAGGCAACTTTTTGTACCATCCAGAAAAAAAATTCAAAGTTTGAGAGTAGGATTATGGTTGTCTTAACTGCGTGAATTGGTTTGCCCTCTTAAAATTGTGTTAAATTAAAAGAAATATAAAAATGAAGATTTTTAGAGGGCAAACCAATTTACGCAGTTAAGACAACCTCAGTCCTACTCACACACTTTGAAATTTTTTTCTGAACAGGATAAAAAGTTGCCTTGATTTTGAAACGTCGGTGATGTAGCTAGTGTGTTTTTAAAGAATATTTGATAGATGTGTTCTGCCTCCATTGTATTCTTCCATTTTTAATATAACCCTTCTTCCTCTCTCTCTCATCCCTTGTATCCTACTACTGGTGAGGTCTATTTGCACTTTGTTTTTCCCCTTTTGCTCTCATGATTTCTTATTTTTTTTTTTTTTTTTGAAATTTAAAGCCCAGTTTTAAATTACAGTTTTCTTCTTATTCTTCATTTCCTGTGAGAAAAGAAAATGGTTTCCCCGGCTCATGATTTTGTTTCTGAGGAGGAACAAAACAAAAGACTGCTTGAATCTGAAAATGAGTTGCTTCAACAGCACCCTTCTTCTAAAGAGGTGCTTCTGGGGAAACTAGATGTGAGTCTTTTCTTTTCTCTTTTCATCTGTTTACCCACTTAAACCTAAGAAGACAAAAGTAAATAATGAAAGGGCCTCAATTAGAGTTATGAAGATTTTTAAAATTTAGGGATTATCTATATATTATTTATGCAGGTAGTAGCGTATTTTTTTTGTAGTTAGTTTAGCAGTGAGTTATGCAGGTAATTAAGTCCTACAAAAGTAATTCACTATGTTAATAGAAATATATGAATTTGAAAATAGTAGGCTTTGAAAATTTTAAAAATAATTCATTAGTTTAAAATTAAAAAATCATAGTTGAAAAGACCTAAAACATCTCTAATTATATCATAAATTTATATATTTCAAATATATTTAAATATTAAATAAAATATAATAACAATTAAAAGATAACTTATAATATTAGTAGTAGTAGAACATACATATCTACTACTACTACTAATAATAATAAAAATAATGATGATGATGATGATGATAATAATAATAATAATAATAGTAATAATAATAATAATAATAATAATAATAATAATAATAATAATAATAATAATAATAATAATAATAATACATCATTTACTTTCAAAAATATGTGGTTGATCTCAAATATTTTTTTTTTAATTCAATTATAACATTATAAGATAAATTTGCATTATGTTGGGATAATAGACTGCAAAAACTGTAAAGAGCAGAGGTTGAAAGTAAGAGGACTCAATATATGCTGAAACACAGCTTTTTCTGTTTATATATAAAAAACTAAATATAAGCCTTTATATAGACTTATAAAACATATAAACCACTAACTAAGTTACCAACTATCCACTAACTAAGCAACTAACTCCATTATCTGTTAACTAAAAATATATTGCAGCATGATTGCTAACAATCCATAAAAATAGAAAACTACTAACAACTTGAATTTGACTTGGTCATACATTGAATTAGTCTTCAATACTCCCCCTTAATTCAAACTTACAGACACCAAGAAAAGCCCTAAATTAAATAAAATTGTCTGCTGCCAAAGAGTTCGTCAGTATATCAGCTAATTGTTTATGAGTGCTGCAATGCTTCAGTCTCATTTCCTCTTTTGCTACCAAATCGCGAATGAAATGAAAATGAACATCAATGTGCTTAGTTCTGCTGTGAAAACTTGGATTATTTGTCATGGCGATCGACGCTTTGTTGTCATAGTATATCTCTGTTGCACTTTCTTGCTTATGCTGAAGTTCTCCTAACATCCTACTAAGCCAGATGGCTTGACGAGGTGCTGAAGTTGCTGCAATGTACTCAGCTTCTGAGGTTGATAGCGTTGTTGTAGCTTGTTTATTTGAACTCCAAGTCACCACACCTGAACCTAAAGTGAAAACATGAGCTAAAACGCTCCGTCTATCGTCCAACGAACCTGTATAGTCACTATCAGTAAATCCGCATCATCTAAAATTGGAAACTTGTGAATACCAAATACCATAGTCCATAGTTCCATCTATACAACGCAAAACCCTTTTTGCTGCTCCAAAATGAACCTTTGAAGGTTGTTGCATGAATCTGGAAATGACACCAACAGAGAATGCAATATCGGGGCGAGTGTGGGTTAGGTAAATCAAACCTCCAACTAGGATTCTGAAACTTCTAGCATCATCCATCTCTGATCTTTCATTAAGCCGCAATTTTTCACCAACATTCATAGGTGTAACTGCAGGTTGGCAATTAAGCAAACCAAATTTAACGAGAAGGTACCTGGCATATTTCCTTTGTGATAGAAATATTCCATCTTCAGCTTAATGGACTTCAAGGCCAAGAAATTAATGTAATAAATCCATATCTGTCTTGTTTACATACAATGTGGCTTAATTCTCACTTCTCATATATCCCTTTGTCTAAAGATACCCATCGATTTTGCTATACCATGCTCGAAGGGCTTGCTTCAAACCATATAATGCCTTTTTTAGCTTGTAGACCTTTGTTTCATCGCCCTTATTTATGAAACCTTCTGGTTGTGCTACGTAGACCTCTTCTTGTAAGTCTCCATTGAGAAATGCTGACTTGACATCAAATTAATAAACTAGCCATTGTGACTGCGCAGCCAATGCTAGAACAAGTCTAACAGTTTCAAACCGAGAAACTGGAGAAAATGTTTCTTCAAAATCTATACCATATTGCTGCGCATATCCTTTTGCCACAAAACAAGCTTTATGCTTCTGTAGGCTCCCATCCACTGCAAACTTTGTCTTGAAGATCCACTTCAGGCCAATTGTATTTTTGTTTTTCGGTAATTCCACCATCTCCCATGTGCCATTCTTTTTGATAGAAATTATCTCTTCAACTATCGCACTCTGCCACTCTTTCTTTTCAAATACTTCTCTATAATGTGTAGGATCTGAAACAGCAAAATAAAATTTGACAAGATATATACATGTAATTAGCATACTTAGGATTCAACTTTGTAGGCCTTGTTGATCTTCTTAATGGAATTGGCTTATCTGGAGACTCTTAGAGAGTTGTATTTAAAGAGGTTTTGCTCGGTGAAGCCGAAGAAGATGAATTCGAGGAAGTTGTAGAAGAACCCATTTCTGTAGATGCAACATTTGGTTGTTGAATTCCATCAAAAGTGATTCCATTCGGCATAGGAATCTGCTCTGGCATCTTACCATTGCTTCCACTCCAATTCCAACTTGCCGTTTCATCAAATACTACATCCCTTCTGATTAAAATATTTCTACTAAGGGGTTTATACAATCTATATGCTTTGGATTGTGTACAATAACCAATAAAAATGCATTTTTCAGATTTCTCATCCAACTTATGACGGAATGGAGAATTTATCAAAGCATAAGCAGTACAACCAAAAATTCTTAAATAGCTTACAGATGGTTTTCTACCCCGCCAAGCTTCAAATGGAGTTTGATTTAGAACAGCCCTTGTGGGAGATAGATTCAATAAATGGACTGATGTCGCCACAGCTTCAGCCCAAAAATGATTCGGAAGTCCCTTTGCCTGCAACATGCTTCTTGCCATCTCCACAATAGTGCAATTTTTCTGCTCAACGACACCATTTTGCTCTGGTGTATATGGTGTTGTTAGCTCCCTGTGGATGCCACTTTATTCACAAAAGAAATTAAATTCCTTGGACAAGAACTCGCCGCCTCTATCAGTGCGAAAGGTTTTGATGGACAGACCACTTTGTTTCTCAAGCATGCCTTTGAATTGCTTGAATTTCTGAAATGTTTCTGATTTTCTTTCCAAAAAATAGACCCAACTTATGCGACTATAATCATCAGTAAAGAGTAGAAAATAACGACTACCACTAAAAGATGTAATATGCATAGGTCCACATAAATCAGCATGTATTAATTTAAGACATTTTGAAGCCCTCCAAGCCTTTCCAATAGGAAAAGATTTTTTCGTTTGTTTTCCATAAATTCATCCTTCACTCAATTCAATAGAATCAATTTTTGGTTGTCCAAGAACCATACCTTTGTCAACGAACTATTTCAAGCCTTTTATGTTAAGTTGACTGTACCTCAGATGCCACAACTTTGAGTCATTTTTTGCACTTGCAGGAAGGATTAAATTTTCCATATTGGAAACATCCAACGGAAACATATTATTTGGCGTCATGGTGATGCGAACCTTTTTGCCTGACTTCTTATTTGTAATGACACACGTATCATCATCGAACCGGAGAGAATATCCAATAGTCATTAGTTGTCCAACTCTTATCAAATTGTATCCTAGATTAGGTACAAACTGAACATTATCCAACACTTTTACTTTGTCATGGCTAGTGTCGACAATCACCTTGCCTTTTTCTTCAACCGGCATTTCTTTTGTGTTGCCAAGTTGCTCCTTCTTCCTTTGCTTCTCATCAAGCTCTTGGAACATACATTTGGTGCCCGTCATATGATTTGAACAACCACTATCTACAAACCATAAATCACTTGACTTATGATCTGTATCAATGCAAGCAAAGAGATAATTTTCTCCTACCGCAAAGCTTATTTTCTGGTCTTTATACCAGCAGTCAGCCCTTATATGCTCGTAGCGCTGATAGTGATGACATTGAATGCCATTTTTTGGTTACTTTTCTCATTGGACTGCTTGTTCTCGTCATTCCTTCCTCTTCCTCATCCATAACCACGACCACTACCACAGCGGAATCCTCTTCTTCCTCGGCCTCTGCTTGCTGGACCATTGTTTTCTCCATACTTAGTTGTAGCATCCTTTACCTGGAATGCCTTCTCTTCATTATTTTTAGTAGATCGATTGAGTCTCGCCTCATGAGCTTGAAGAGATCCCGTCAATTCATCAAAGGAAAATACTGGAAGATCCTTAGACTCTTTAATCACAACAACAACATGATCAAATTTTCGAGTCAAGCTTCGTAGTATCTTTTCCACAATGGTCTAGTTAGAAACTTTCTCACCATAGGATCACATTTTGCTAACAATTTCCACTGCTTTGGACAAAAAATCAGCAATAGATTCCCCACTTTTCATCATCAAGGTTTCAAAGTCACGCCGAAGTCTTACTACAATGACCTTTGAATCACCTTGAAAATCCTTCTATAGAATGGACCAAGCCTGCTTTAACGTGGTTGCTGCCGCAATCCATGAAAAAAATACTATCATGGATAGCTTGTTGGATAAACACCAACGCCTTAGCATCTTTTTGCTTGTTTTTTCACAGTCTATCTCCTTCATCGGGATCTACAAATCCAATTTCTACCAAGTCCCAAAGATTTTGAGATTTGAGTATAGTTCTCATACGAATACTCAAGAGTTCGTAACTTTCTTCCGTAAAGATGGGAATGAGTGGTTGTGTCACACTTGAGGAATTTCTGCTACTTGCCATGGCTCTTGATACAATAGATGTTGAGATAATAGACTGCAAAACCGTAAAGAGCAGAGGTTGAAAGTAAGAGGACTCAATATATGCTTAAATACAACTTTTTCTGTATATATAAAAAAAACTGAAGATAAGCCTTAATATAGACTTATAAAACAAATAAACCACTAACTAAGTTACCAACTATCCACTAACTAAGCAACTAACTCCATTATCTGTTAACTAAAAATATACTGCAGCATGAATGCTAACAATCCATAAAAATAGGAAACTACTAACAACTTGAATTTGACTTGGTCATACATTGAACTAGTCTTCAATACATTATATTTGCAGAAAGGTAAATAGCAAAGATAATTAAAAGTAATAATGTAATACCCCGATAATCTAACCAATAGTGCCTCTATGACTCAATCCCATGAGAAATAAATTATAGTGTTTTGGTTGTTTCCTGGTCAAGGGTGATGTGTATTAAGGCTTTAAAGATGTCCTAACGCTTGAGCGAATCAAAACATTCTTTACCGATTGATTTCTTGAGAGGGATTTTGGCATAGTCAACTTAAAATGAGGTTATCTCCCATTGTACTATGAATTATTGAGCTCATGACCTACCAAAAGATATATAATTGAATTAGCTTTCCAACTATACCCATTTCGTCAAAATCCGATATCGGAACAAAGAGTTATGCTTATTTTACTCCAGTGTGTCAGCCTAGAAACTACGTGACGACCTTTTGTGACGACTTGTCACAAGCCTGACGGCCCATAACAAAATGTCGTCACCTTAAAGAATAAAGTCACAAAATCTACCCTTCTTGTGATGATAATTCGTGACGGCCTATTACGGGCCTGACAGCTTATCACGGATGTCGTCAGCTATTTTTTTAGCAATTGATGGACAATTTTTGCAAGGGTATTTTAGTCATTTACCATTTTTGGAGGCCTTTATATATATGAGAATCCTTATCCAAAATCTAATTTCTTCATTTCTCTCTTCCAATTCTCTTAAGAAATATATCTAGGATTTTATTTAATGAAATTAATCTTCCAAAAATCCTCCATAAATCTTTAAGATTCCTTCAAGAATCAAGTTCATCATAGAGTGGGATTCAAGAATTTTTTGTATTAGAAGTGTGAGTAAAGTCTCAAGCACTAGAGTTCAACCAATTTCAAAGATTCAGGTATGTGGGGTTTTGAACAAGAGCAATTCTTTCGTTCTTATGGTCAAATCTTTGATTTTTATTATGAATTTATATGATTTTGCAAGTGGGTTTATTCCCAAATTACTTCATCATGAGATTATGAGAATATAAATCGTTCAAGCTTTGTTATACATAATTATTTTACAATTTCCAAGTTATGACTTGATATTTAATAATGTGAATTTCAAGTTTCTACCATGAGTTGGTATTTTAAGTGCTTTCAAGATATGTGTCATTATTTAGGCTTCCTTATGAAAAATTGGATTATTGAGTATATTGAGTCATGAGAATTGAGTTGTTACAATGAGTCTTGATATTACCTCAAAGTTATTGATGTTTCCATGATTTAATGAATTGATGCATTTTGATATTGAGAAAGATTGATTTGATTTGAGTCGAGTTAGGAATCCACAAATTGATTATGATTTGATAAATGAGAAAGATATTTGATTTGGTCTTCACGATAGACCCTTGTGATGATTGTGGTAGATTTCCTAATGCGTTCTGAGCTTGTGTCTGGGAGTAGTATTTAGCATCGAGTGGGAAATATGGTATTTCCCCGAAACTACGTGCCACCATAGGATTGATACTGATAATTGTGGGCCAGAGGCCGAGTATGAGATTGTGATCACTAAATTTAGGTTGTACTCCCTGGCAAGAGTATGACACTCCCGCCAATGTGGGGTTCTCTACTTAGGAGGGAAAAACGTTGGAATCCATGTAGCTCACATGATTTATGTCGGTTATAAGAACCTCTCATGTCCATAAGATTCTAGTTTCTTGAATTATAGGTTACTCCGAGTCTTGAGTTGAACAGTTGAGTTGTTTATGATGATTTATGAGGTTTTTATCATATGATTTATTTATGATGAGATCATGAAATGTATGTTTCAATCTAACTCAAGCCAAGTGAGCATCATTGTACATATGTATATTTTCATGAAATTGATGACGATATTTACATTGTTGCATGCACCCCCACATACTCCGTACATTCCAAAGTGCTGACCCATATATTTTTCTATGGGATACATTTTCTCATAAAGTAGGTTCAGGTACTCAGTCGTGTTAGCGATATTCGGGTGCCTCTTTTCGTCTACTCAGTGGTAAGTCCTCATGGTTCGAGGACCATGTTTATAATTTTATGATACCGTTTTGTTGTTATGTCTTTCAGTACTGTTTGATTCAGTTGGGGTTTTTCCCCAATGTCTCCTTTATTTTGATGTATAGAGGCTTTGTCAGGCTAAAGGGTTGGTATGTACAGAATTTTAGTATTTTGGATTGTACAAGCTAGTTTCGTGTCTTATTCCAGTTTGTTTATGATATGTCATTCTCTCTTATATGAGCATGACTATTGTCAAAGAGAGTTCTATAAGTGATGACAGGTTTAGAGGGTTAGCTTGAGGCCGCGTGTGGCCTTAAGCACCGTGTGATGTCTCGGGATTGGATCTTGGGGCGTTACAAGTTTGGTATCAGAGCCTAAGGTTTAAAGTATCCTAGGGAGTCTGGCAAGCCACATTACGTAGAGTCTTAATCATCGGTGTGTAGCGCCCCACATCTATGAGCAAGAGGCTACAAGATGTTTTAGGAAAAGTCATTTTTTATTTCAAAAGTCTATCGTGCGTACAACTGTTTCTCTCTACCATTAATTCATGCTCTCTTATGACATAAAATGTCTCCTCGTCGAGCTCGTAGAAAAAATGAGCAACCTCAACCTGTTGATCCCCTGAACGAGCATGTGTCACATGCAGAATTCCAGGCAGCTTTTTAGGTGCTAGCCCAGGCAGTTACCGCCAATACTCAAGATAACAACTAGGCTACTGTTCTGCCTCTGCAAGAGAATAATTCTGCTGCAGCTCGGGTTCATGACTTTATAAGGATGAATCTACCTGAGTTCTATGGGTCGAAGGTAGGTGAAGATCCACAGATGTACTTGGATGAAGTGAGAAAGATCACCCAGATTATGCACGTGACTAAGGAGGAGAGTTTTGAATTGGCTACCTATGGAATGAAAGATGTTGCATATGATTGGGTGGAAGTGAGGAGGGAAAGTAGAGGGGAGGATGCCGCTTCCATGACTCGGCAATTATTCCAGGATGCGTTCTTGGACAGATTCTTTTCTCTTCAGATGAGGGAAGCAATGATAGAAGAATTCATGAATTTGAGACAAGGCTCTATGACTGTTAAGGACTATTGCCTTAGATTCAATCAATTGTCCAAATATGCACATAGTATGATGGCTGACTCTAGGACCATCATAATTAAGTTCGTGACTGATGTGTCGAGTTACATTATGAAAGAGTGTAGATATGCTATGCTTAATAGGGAGATGGACCTTTATTGGTTGATGATACATGCCCAACAGATTGAAGCTGATAAGGTGAAAGAGAGGGAGAGAGTAAGAAGGAATAAAAGAGCTAGATCAGAGCAGTAGGGATTTGGTCAGTCCAGATTCTATGGAGGGGACCGCCCTCAATTCTAGAAACTTCCGTTTATGCCCGCTCCTTCCTCAGTTAGCACTCCCGTACCTAGAAGTAGGCAGGAGAAGGGGAACATGCCTATCCCATCCAGGTTTCGGGAAAGTGTAAGTAACAGACCTCGTCCTCCTTTATATGCCAAGTGTGGTAGAGATCATTTTGGCGAATGTTTTGTTGATCAGAGAGGTTGCTTTGGTTGTGGAATTTTAGGCCACTTACTTAGAGTTTATTTGTATACTAGACCCGTAGTTCGCCCAGTTTCTCCCCAGGGCGCCTCTTCTAGTACTATTGGCAGTTCATGCCAAAATTGCTTTTATGCTATACCACCTCGCCAGGAGCAGGAGGATTCTCCAGATGGTGTCACTAGTATGCTCTATGTATTTTATTTTGATGTGTATGTATTGATGGACCCCAGTTCCAGTTCCTCTTATGTGACACCTCTGGTTGCTATTAATTTTGAGATGGACCCTGAACGGATTCCTAAGCCTATTCTAGTTTCTACCCTAGTAGGAGAGTTTGTTATTGATAAGCCAGTGTATAAGAAGTGTCTTATTACTGATCTTCATCGGGTCATATGTGCTGATTTTATTGAGCTAGATATGGTTAATTTTGACATCATTCTGGGTATAGATTGGTTTCACTCGTGCTATGCGTCTATAGATTGTTATACTCGAGTGATAGAGTTTCAGTTTCCTAACGAACCCATGTTTGAGTGGTTCAGGAATTCTGTAACTCCGAAGAGACATTTTATATCCTACCTCAAAGCTAGGAAGTTGATTTTCAAGGGTTACATCTATCATCTAGTTTGAGTTAAAGACCTCACGTCTGAGACTCCGACTATTCAATCAGTTAGCATTGTTAAAGAGTTTCCTGATGTTTTCTTGGAAGACCTTCCCGGGGTCCCACCTGATAGAGAAATAGAATTTTGGATTGATCTCCTTCCTAGAACTCATCGTATTTCTATACCTCCACACCGTATGGCTCCCACAAAACTTAAAGAGTTGAAGGAGCAACTCAAAGACCTCTTAGAAAAAGGCTTTATCAGATCCAGTGTTCCCCGTGGGGTACAGCTGTTCTATTTGTGTGGAAGAAATATGGTACATTGCATATGTGCATTGACTACCGTCAACTCAACAAGGTGACTATTAAGAACAAGTACCCTCTTTCTAGAATCAATGATTTATTTGATCAGCTATAGGGTGCAAGTTATTTCTCAAAGATAGACCTTAGAATCGGCTATCATCAGCTTAAAGTGAGAGAGTGTGATATTTCAAAGATAGCTTTCCAAACCCGCTATGGTAATTTTGAGTTTCTTTTCATGTCCTTTGGGTTAACCAATGCTCTAGCATTTTTCATGGATCTTATGAACCGAGTCTTCAAGCGGTATCTGTATTTGTTTGTTATTGTGTTCATAAATGATATTCTTGTATATTCTCAAAGTGAGGATGACCATGCGGATCATCTTCGAATCGTGTTGGAAACCCTTAGAGCTCATCAATTATTCGCTAAATTTAGAAAGTGTGAATTTTGGTTAAGATTAGTTGGTTTTCTGAGTCACATTGTTTTTTCCGAAGGTATTAGAGTTGATCCTTAAAAGACAAAAGCTGTGAAGAATTGGCCTAGACTTACCTCCCTGTCTGATATTAGGAGTTTCTTGGGTCTAGCTGATTACTACCGTCGTTTTGTTAAGGGATTCTCTTCTATCGTGTCACCCATGAACCGATTGACCCAAAATAAAGTTAAGCTCCAGTGGACAGATGCCTGTGAGAAGAGTTTTAAAGAGTTGAAGACTGGACTCACTTCAGCCCCAGTGTTAGCTTTACCCGATGGTACAGATGGTCTTGTGGTATACTACGATGCTTCCAGAGTTGGTCTGGGATGTAGAGGGGTAAAGTTATAGCTTATGCCTCTAGACAGTTGAAGCCTCACGAGAAGAATTACCAAACCCATGATCTTGAATTAGCAGCTGTAGTTTTTGCTTTGAAAATCTGGAAACATTATTTATATGGTGGTCATGTTGATGTGCTTATTGATAACAAAATCCTGCAGTATGTTTTTACTCAGGAGTTGAACCTTAGAAAAATAAGTTGGTTAGAGTTTCTAAAAGACTACGATATGAGTGTGATGTATTACCCGGTCAAGGCCAATGTTGTGGCAAATGCTCTTAGCAGGTTGTCTATGGGTAGTATAGCTCATGTAGAGAATGATAAGAAAGAATTGGCTTGTGATGTGCATCGTTTAGCTAGGTTGGCTATTAGATTGCTTGATTCCGCTGAATTTTAGTTCAGAGTATTTCTGAATCCTCTTTGGTCTTGAAGGTAAAGGAGAAGCACGACCGGGATCCTAGTTTGGTCAGACTGAAGGAGTCAGTTAAAGGACCAGAAGGTAGAGGTTTTCTACCAAGGGGGAGATGGTGTGTTGAGATTGTAAGGTAGACTGTGTGTTCCGAATGTTGATGATTTGAGGTAGAGAATTATGGCTGAAGCGTGTTTTGTGGAAATTTTGACTTTTGAAAGAGAGTCGCCACTTAATTTTGAAAAGGAATTAAGAAAACTTTATAAAGTTACTTCAAACGATCCAAAATAGGAAAATCGTTTAAGTTAAGAGATTCTGAGTAAGTAGTTCTTATTATTGTTTTAGGAAGGTGTTAGGCACCTAAAACGTCCGTTAACTTGCGGTTATCTGGACTGTTTGAAAATCGTCTTTGACTAACTTTGGAAAAAGGTTTAGTTTTGAAAAGAAGGCAATTTTAGAAAAGGATTTTGGTGTTTATGCAGAACCAACTTTTTAGCGACTTGATTAAGGATTTAACTAGGTTCACCAAAACACATAAGGTAAAGAAACGTAAAGAAAAAGGGGAAGGGGAGAAAGTAAGGGATTTAGGCCACTGGGCCCAAATCAATAAGACCTGTCCTAGTCGAATTGGGCTTTCGATGCATTTCACCAGTCCTAGTCTAGTTTTTGAGTCGTTGGCTCAAGTATCGCTCCACCTGTATTAAGTACAACTTTGGCTACGTGGCCCAAATGAATAAATAAATAAATGAATGAATAAAATCAATAAGTAAATAAATAAACTAATAAATGAGACTTTTGAGTCTCTTCGCCACTTTAAAGATGGGGCTTTAACCCATCTTCTCTCTTATTTCGACTTCTCGTATCCGTATGCCATGCAATTCATTTTAGGTTTTCTTTCGGCGCTTGACTCGATAGGCATGGAGGGCCTCAATGGCCCATTAAGAGATACAATGGGAAAGAATCCATTCGCACTCCAAAACGAATTCACATGCAAGGAAAAAGATAAAGGAAATCAAAACGCATCCAGAATACCAAATGCCACACAAATAAGTAGTATGATGGATCAATCGATGAAAAGGAACCTACGATGGTTCAAAATATAGAATTTCAAGAGAAATGAATCAACTTCACACATGCATTGTGATGGAAAATAGCAATCAGACCAATTTGATGTGCTCAGGAGTTAATCATTATTATTATTATATATATGTTTTTTCTTTTGGTGATTAGTGTTCTCTAGCCCTTTTAGGTATAGATGGCTATTACTAAAACTCAAGATAACAACAAAGAGTTGGGAAGAATCAGGAAGCACCTAAAATAGAATTTCTCCCAAATTTACTAGACCTATCTTTAAGAGAAGAAATAATAATATGTTCCCATAGAGTAAGCACATTATTACGCATGTCCCCACACATACAGCACGCAAACAACTTTTATCCTATCAAAATTTTTTTAGCAAACGATAATACGAAAAAGAAAGGATGGCTTTAAATAAAACGTGGAAACTATTCGATATTCAAATGGATCCAAAACTCTTAACCTTAGGTACTGAAGTAAATAGGAAAGAGGGGAGAAGCAATGCGACTAAAAACATTTTTTTGCCCAACATCAATAAGATGATGCGGGAAGAGATGCATTTAATAGACAAATGAACAGGATCCTTAAAGTTTCATAGAGGAGATATACAAGCTCATGCGAGTTAGTAACGACGCAAGAAAAGCTAATTTTTTTTTTGAAACAATTTTCAACTAATAACTACAAGTGTATGTGTTAAACTCATATCAAAGCAGGTGAAATGAGAGAATATACTATAAATAGAATAGACTTGTTTTTATTTAACCTTTATAAATAAAGGTCACAAAGGAGGCTCCTAATAGCAACTCCCAAAGAGAATGCAAAACCCTTTGAACCTATCATCCTTTTTAACAGAAAAGAAACACTGCACTTTTACTCAATCATTTATAGGAATAAAGTGACTCAATAACCCTTTTTTTTTTTTAGAACAGGATATTAGCAATAATCCATAGGCTAGAAGCTCATCATTTAAACAATACGGCATTCACGAAAGTCGAATTCGAAGAAAAGTTTCATCAAAAACATTGTATGAACAAAAGCAAATGCTCCCAGATGAATTATAACGAAATCAGAAACTCTAAAAATCAATGTGTCCTAAATGCAGAAACAACAAAAAAGTTTGAAAGCTCATAGTTTATCATATGAAACTTGGGGATTTCATATCCTCCCAACGAGCTACACTCAACACTTAAGATTATAAAACTACAACTACGAATCAAGGCAACAAGAGCATGAAAATTGTTAAGCGAGAATCAAAATATGATCTATAACTTCTTCAAATCACCGACAGTCCACACGATGATACATTAGGACAGAAATTAATCAGTAATGCTGAGAGTAGATGAGCAATCACAATATCGAGATCTGAAGACGATGAAAACCACATGTCATATAATCACAACAGGAATTCATCCCAACGTCGCACTACAAAGAAACATTGCCTTTCACTAAAATGGAAACCTGTGGTCTTGAAGACCTCTACAGTAGACAACCCAGCTTACAAAATCTTCGGAATGACAGTCATGACTATAGAATGATGAGAGGGAGCAGAAATATAATCGAAATTAAATGAAAACAGGAAGTTACCTTTTCAGGAGCAGCAAAACAAGACGACAAACTGATACGGGGATCACAACCACTGGAAAACTTAAAAGATTTAATCTTTCTTCGAAAATCTTTTCTTTTTCTTTCTTCCCTCTATCTCAGTTTTTCCGAATCAGAAATTTTTCTCAGAAAAATGTTCCAACCTAGCTTTCTCCCTTAATTTTTCCACCTCAGAAGGGAAAGTAACCCTCAACCGTGACCTAAAATTTTCCAACCAAAGAATTTCTCCCTTTTTTCGAACCCAAAATTTCTCCAAACAAAAAAAACAGAGGCTTCTAAAATTTCCAACTCCTAAAGGAAAGAAGAGGATACAAAAACCAAAAATCCCTCAAAGAAGAG
The DNA here is from genome assembly GCA_030864225.1 of Capsicum baccatum var. pendulum. Classification (NCBI taxonomy): domain Eukaryota; kingdom Viridiplantae; phylum Streptophyta; class Magnoliopsida; order Solanales; family Solanaceae; genus Capsicum; species Capsicum baccatum. The sequence goes on from CM061556.1 coordinate 6,898,819, forward strand.
AAAAACTTCCCCCGGAATAGTGACCCCAGGGGTCTTCTTATATCCCCCGAATTAGGGGTCTTTTGGGGATTTAAAAGAAGGATGTTTTTGAATTTTGAAATTCAAAAATCCTCTCACCGCTTAGGATTTCATCAATCGATTGTACCAATATTGAAATTGGTGGACCAATGAGATTTAGGGAAAACAAATTCTTCCCCAAATCATATGGAAATCAACCAAATATTGTATGAGATCGTACAAGTTATTTCGAAATTTATGGGATTGAACTATTGGATATGACACCTAGCTCATTTTTTAGAAGGTTCTAGGGTTTTCCTTATCCTACTGCCGCGTGAGATATGAGAAAGAGGGAAAGGAACGGTTTAGGATCTATTTTGGGTTGGTTCGATGGTGGATTCACTGAATCAAGCTTGTCGTTGTTGTTAAATTTTAGCCTAATTCGAATTAAATTGACCAATTACATTGCAATTATGGTCAAATTAGTTTCAATTAAGGTATAATTTAATAAATTGACCAAATTAAATCAAAATTCGGTACGAATTAACACCTTGTTTAATCCCGAGCTTCTTGATTTAATAAAATCAAATGTATGTTTATTCAAATAAATTATTTTTGAGAATAAATTATATTTAGATCAAGATTTTAATTATTATATTTTAAAATGATCCTTAATTGAAATCTGATATTTCATAGAGTAAATATCTAAGTAATCAAATCATATAATATCGTATATTTGAACACGATAATATATAATTGCTACTTAAGATCACAAAATTATGTACAAATATATTTTTGAAAAAATTTTATTCGAATGAAATAAATATTCCGATTTTATTAAGAATCGAAGAAACTCAGGATTAAATTTAGTTGTGGAGGGAAAAATTAGATGTCAAAAACTACCCCTCCCTTTGGTTAGGATAGATGTAAGTAATCCTGGGTAAAGGGAGGTTGACGTTCACAATTTTTGTCCGACCACAAATTCCTCTCTAAGAGAGGTTGGTTTTCCGCACGAGTTTCATCGAGTTATGGCCGAACCTCGGTATCAAGTTTCCTACATATCTCAGGTTTCATGAGAATTCAGGTCACTTGTAGTTCATAAAGTTTGATCTTAAGCATGATTTTCAAGAAAATTCACCAACTATCTCGATTTTAGAGTTTTTGATAAAACCAAGAAACTAGGGAATAAAGGGATTCGGGGGGAGGTTGGAATGAATTCAAGTTTTCAACATAGATCCTAGCCTACATATCCCCAAGATTTTAGGAAATCAGACTGCTTGTAGTTCGACTCGATCGGTAGAAAAGATAGTCTTTTATTTCAGACGATCTTTAGCTTAGGATGAGTGACAAGTTGATCGAGTTTTGGAAAAGAGGCTTGTAACTTCTTAACCATGAATGTGGGTTCCTTCAAAACCATAGAAAATAACTTACCCGGACATAATTTCCAAACTCTGAGGGTGTTGTCACCCGACTTTGAAAGAAAGATGAGGTTACCCTCGTATGAGTTTAGAAATATCTCAAAGATGAAGCGAAAACCAGAATATCCCAGAAATACCCACATGCCTTCTAATAGAGGTGTGGTTAGATGGTGGTGGTGATCATCCTTTAGCTCGTATCCAGAGAGTTTGACGTCCTTCTCTAGACTATGTCTCATTTTGCTGCTAAGAAAACGTTCCACGTTGTGCTACGTCCTATCTGAAGTGATATATACCTATGTTTTTTATTTGAGATTTTCATCCTCTCGGATGCTCTCGACAATGCTTCAAGCAAAAGTGTTAGTGCTAAACATAATTCATGAAAGAGGTATGCAGTCTTTTACCATATCTCTACGTGAGTTGTGGCTTGAAAAGTGGAATCATCTCTTCATGTACCTGTTTGGAATGAAATATCTGGCAACAACAAATAGAACAAACCTCTTGGTTGTTGTATAATTACGACATTTGTTGATTGTATATGTCTTCAAAGTGGGGTGGCACTTTTGGACACGGGCGATACTTTATGCAGAACGGTCCTTACAATCATGTAATATTGTGCTGGTGTGGAAACCCTTTTGGTTACCTATATCACTTGTTGTATGTGGAATGATAACTTTTCTGGTTATAGCCAATGATTGATTTATAAATTTTCCTTTAATTTTCAATCTTTGGATAATCTTGCGCATTATTTGATGTAGGATATGAGGTGACTTACAGATATCCTTTGAATTTCTAGCTTTTAGGTAATACTGCACATTATCCGACTTTGGATAAGAGATGGCTTACAGATATCCTTCCAATCGCTAGCTTTCAGGGGTTCCTGCACATTTTCCGACCTTGGATACAATATGACTTATAGATAATCTCTCACATTGTTAGTCTTTGGGCAATCCTGCACATAATCGGTATTGGATATGACACGGCTTATAGAGAACCCTTGGACGTATCAATTTGATAATCTAGTATATTCTCCAGTAAGGATTTAGTTGCGACTTATGGATAACCTTTGAACTATCGATTTTTGGGCGATCTTGCACACTATCCAGTTAGGATGTTGTTGTGGCTTATGGATGACCTACAGGCTATCAACTCATAGGTGATCTTTCACACTATTCTATTTCAAATAATTTGACTTATAGATGACCCTCAAATTGTCAATTTCTAGGAAATCTTATATATCATTCATCCTTAGATAGAGACTTAAAGGCGTCCCTTCAAATCATGTGCTCTCGATGCATTCAAATGCTGATTCATAAAATAATGAGATATCCTCAACACCAGCATTTCTGTCTAGCGTGTCAGCAGATATTGAATGATGATGATATCCTCAACGCCAGTGTTTCTGTCTTGTGTGTCAATAAATATTGAATGATAATGATATCCTTGACGCCAGCATTTTTGTCTAGTACATCAATAAATATTGAATGATAATGATATCCTCGATGCCAACGTTGTGTCTAGCGCATCAACAAATATTGAATGATGATGATATCCTCGACGCCAGTGTTGTGTCTTGCATGTCAACAAATATAAAATGATGATGATATCCTCGATGCCAACGTTGTGTCTTACGTGTCAACAGATATAAAATGATGATGATATCCTTGACCCCAACATTGTGTCTTGCTTGTCAATAAACATATTGAATGCTGATGATATCCTCGATGCCAGCGTTGTTTCTAGCGTTTCAACAAATATTGAATATCCTTCTTGGGCAATGGTATAAGATGGACCTCTTGGCGATAATATGCAATGACCCTTTTGGCAATGATATGCAATGGTTCTTCCGTTATATTAAAAATAGTTTCACTTGAAATCATTTGTCAGGGTCTTGCTTTCTGTATATACCTGTACTCAAGGTAGACGATTAGTAGACACAAAGTTGCTTTTCCTAGCGACTGTTTTTTAGAGAAATTCTAAATACAATATTTGTAAAGAAGACAAGACACTTTTATTTGTCCTCCATGATCTCAAGAAATAAGATGGACACTTCAAAAGGTCTTCAATATATGGGTACGAAACCCATTTTTAGGGCTACTCAAAAATACCATTCTTGAGCATTAGTTCTTTGGTGTGTCTCCCAATTTGCTTGGGGATTTTTGAAAGAGACTCTCATTTTTGTGTATTGGTCCCCGCGCCCACAGAAAATGATTAGTTTGAGTGAAACTACTCTGTGTTGACCTCCTTTAATCCTTGATTTTCCCTTCGCCATCTTTCAGTTATTTCATCATGTTGGGACTTCCACCCATGACTCTCCGTCATAATTGATGTCTAGACAATCATTAAGTAAAAGATTTATGTAGATTTTTTGAAAGTACTCTCAAATTTTAGAAAATAGTTTTGAGAACTCCTGCAAGAGTTTGAAAAATCTCTGCCAGGCATGTCATGTGCTAGCTCAACGACCTTCTTTCTTTTGATTCTGACAATGTTCGACGTATGATGGAGGATAGCTAGGGATTTAGCATTGTCGAGGCTCTATACCAAAGGTTTTATCAAAGATAGAGATTCAGTCTTCCTAGACTTTATCACAGGTAGTTATTGATAACGCTCAATCTACAGCTCTCGTAGGAGTGTAAAGCGGTCGTTAGCAAATATAGAACCCAACCTGGGTTGGGTGTCGATCCCACAGGGAATAGCTTGGCCAACAAGTAAGCAAAATTGCTAAACTTTTGGTGCAAGTCTCGTAAGAAGGGGGGATTGTAATGTGTAACGAAAACAATAAAGTAAAAGCTGAAAATAGCAAAGTAAAGAGAGAAAGATTGTTACGTAAGTTGTAAACAATGAGAATTGAAGCGTTGGGGTTATGTCCACCTTCTGAGGTATACGTCTCTATTGCCTATGAGTGTGTAGAATTGTGACATGCATGTGCTTATAGAGAATTGTATTCTATGGTAAATCCAAGCGTCTCTCGACCTAAACAAGGACTATTTCACTTTAACTCTCTCGAGCTTAAAGCGTGTCTAACGGTACGAATTCTCCAAGAGGTTAGTCCAGTTACGGCACTAGCTTTTTAATAGGAAAGGGTATCCTACTACCTTGACATTATCTCTTTTCCAGACAAATAACCTTTTTCTCGAACAAGTTAAATGTTAGACTGGCGTATTCTTGCGTTTGCAACCGCAAAGAATGTAGATTAAGATGAAGAGAATAATGATATAAGCAATATACGTGTCATGAACTCACAAACTCACAGCAATAGATAGTATCTCATTCGACTTCCATAACCCCAACAGAGAGGTTTAGTTACCCATGAATGCGAAGGAGATCACTATTGACATTGTTATTATATCACAATATTGAGAAATGGCGTGTAGATCAAGTGATAGGCGTTAGGCGTGAATTCCTTAGCAAAGTAACGTTTCTCTTGTTGCGGAAATTAAGAATTGAATAGATGAATAGAAGAAAATAATATTAATGGAAAGATTAGAAGAGTTGTAGAATTGTTGTGGTGGAAGAAGAGAGGGATGGAAGAATGTATTGTGGTGAGGGATGAATTACTTCTCTCCACTAAGGGAGGAGTTAATTAAAAATCTCTAGCATGATAGGGTATTTATAATACCCATATCCTAATCCTACTAAGCTAATGAAATAAATAACCAAATCCTACTAAACAAATGAAATACTTAACCCAATTGTACTAGGTTAATGTAACATTATCCAAATCCAAATAAACTAATGAAATACTTAACCCAATTGTACTAGGTTAATGTATCATTGTCAAAATCCAGCTTTGTGTCTGTAAGTCCCCAAAGTCTTCAGAAATGCTGTTTTAGCCCGGGATAGATTTTCCATGCAGCAGTTTTGGGCCTTCCAAACTCCCTTTCCTTCCTTCGTGAGCTTTCTTTTGCGTCAAGTAAGCCATAAAATGCTGAATTCTGCATCATTTATACCTGAAACTTTACTAATCATGTTGGTTAGCTCATTTATAGGAAAAAGGACTAAAAGTGCATGAAATATATAGTTTGTTCTCAAAACTAGGCTAAAATATGGGCAAAATATATTGATATAGGCGTGTAAATTCGCCTATCATCAACACCCCACACTAGAAGCTTTGTTCGTCCTAGAACGAAATATCATGTCCTTCTAAGCGTCGACTTAAGGTTTCACAGTAATCACAAAACATTCGTCAAGACAAGCACAACGATTATCAACAAAGAGTACTTCCCGATTATAATTAGAAACAGTTTAACCTCTAGCATAGACTCGTGATGGTGGTCAACTCGCATGCAAACGTTAAGGTACAAGAAATCATATATAACTACCCAAAACTCATCAACCATGTGTGTCTCACAATATATTACCCATAATCACTCACAAGTATAACATATTTTTCAAACATGGGTATCAACAATATCCTTGCTCTCCCTCTAACAAAGAATTCATATGTAGCAACTGATGACCATAGGCTTGCCCTTAGTGTAGTACTCCACTAAATGTCAGAATGTTAAGATTAGGATCAAGTAGGTCTTTTGATGGTTGTAATGTAGGCTAAGGGACGGGTAGGACTATTTTGGCCAGGAATAGTTACTAAGCTCCTAAGCGCTTTAATACATCACATTGTATCATTTGACACTTTTTTCTTTCAACCTTTCTTTCTTTTATTCTACCACCCTTGTTCTCTTTTTTTTGTTTTTCAATTTTAAGCACAACTCACTTTTCATCTTTCTTTTCCTTTTTCTTTTCACAACATACCTCTTATGATAGCACTTTCTTTTTCATAACATATTCAAGCACCATTACAATTTATAGCATTATACTCACCCAATTTCCTCTTATGTTGTCACATGACTTTTTCACTTTAAAGCACTTAGGAATTTGGATCAAATTCTGGTCTTGAAAGAAAATGGATTAGGCTTGCATGCAAGGTTGTCAAAGAAATAGGCTAAAGGCTCAAAAGGGTTTAACTAGGATGATGTTCATGGGTAGTTAAAACTGAAGGTAAACAAATATAGGTTGCCAAAGAAATGCCTAAATCATATCCTAACTTACACTCCTTATTTTCGCTTTGCATACATACCAGGCAAGTTCTAGCATCAGCCACATACATAGAAGATACTATTAATCTCACACACACAAGGCACATGGTCGACTTGATTGGAAGTAATTTAGACTCTCGACCCAACAAGTGAAGGAATTGAACCACAAAATATCACATAATGAGTCACAACTAGAGCCTGAACGTCTCAATAGTCACAATTGTAGCACATACTCTTGTTATAATCTCATGCTGCCTATCAAAATAATTTTATGCGAAGCTAAAAAAATTTTAACTACTAAAAAAACAAAACGAAACAAAACGAAACAAAAATGAAACAAAAGAAAACAAACATAGATGCGAATAGAGCAGTATAGCATGCAATACCACCACCCCACACTTAGTCGGGACACTGTCCTCAGTGGAAAATAAATACGAGGAACCTGGTTGGTCGGACTTATCCTCTATGTCTGGGGTCATACCCTTTCCATTGGAATCATCATCAGAGTCGTCATCCTTAGAAGTTCCTCATAAGTATCCCACTTAATTCCAAGCGTGAGTCAAGGTGTTTGCGGCGGGGAGGGTTCTCCTTGCTCCTTGCGGCCTCTTTTCTTGCCCTTTTGGGAAGTGGTAGCCTTCTCCTTGCCTTGTCTCTCTTTAGGTGCCATTGTACATGAGACTTGAAATAGTGTTAATGGTAGCACAATCTCAATGGATACAATCTATACATAAGCAGTAGGGGTACCACCCCACACTTAGTTTTGTTAACATAAATCAGTGAAGCGAAAGTGGTCGATTACTCAGATTTCGTCGACATACATTTTAGGATTGTATTCCGACAAGAAAATCAGCAATGCATCACTTACTTTCAGCCATTGGACTACTTTCATGGTAGATATAGCAACACTACTACATAGGGGTTACCACATGGAATAGTTATTCTTACAACTGTCACAACCTCTTATGTCGGTAGGCACTATAAGTCTTATCCCGATGGGCGGGATAGTCTAACATGTAAGTATCCAAACAACAATCTTAAGCACTATTCATAGCCATAGTAATTCCTTAAATAGTATAACAATGCTATAAAAACCAATTTCAAGTCGAAAACAAGTCAAGATTTTCCTACGTACATGTTCACTCACATGATTTTGTATCAACAATCCAAACACATGAACATCACCAACAATCTTATACGATTTAGCAATTAATAATATACATAGCAACGTAGTACTTACGAGAAATAAATGAAGAATAAGAGAGTACTTACTTGCTTGAAGCTTGTGGAGATGGTTTTGTGAATTGGAAGAGCAAAAGAAGAAAATTTTGAGAGGATTTGGATGTATATGCGGCGCCCTTAGGTCAATTTTTAGTGTGGTTGTGTTGTAAATCTAAGTCCCCTTTATATAGGAAGAGAATGGGTCGGGTTTTGACACATTTATAATCGGTTTTGGAGACAAAAATACCACATATACGGCGCATAATGCTCGGCATATCAATGACATATTCGGCGCATTGTCTATAGCATAATGGGACATATGCGCCGCATAGTCTATGGCATTTGTAGACATATGTGCCGCATAGTCTATGGTATATGAGATACTGAGACCAAATGCCATAGCATAGGCGGCGCATAGTCAAAATCATACCTAGGAATAGGCGGCGCATAGTGTATAGCACACTAGATTCCGAAACCTTAGGCTATAGGATAGGTTGTGCATCGTTCGTGGCCTAGTTTTACCAAGGCCTAGCCTGTCTTGATGCCTATTTTGGCATGAGAAATGCTCAATCCATAGCCTTATGCATCACCATTCCTAACTTACCAACTTTACCATACAATGCGTCTAAATCGTCAATTGAAATCAATCTCCTCGTTGAATACTTCTTGCACCTATTTTTGCTCAAAACCAAACGAAAACGATTAGTACGATGGGTTTCCTCCCACCAAGCGCCTTAGTTTTGGTCGTGGAACGACTCTTATTTTTGGATTTTTCATTTAGCAAAACAAAACAAGTACTAGAATGAAAGGAAAAACGATAAACGATAAAACGATAAAACGATGGGTTGCCTCCCATCTAGTGCCTTATTTATTGTCGTGGCTCGACATAGTTACCTCGAGTACTCAGACTTCGTCGAGATAAGTGATGGATCATTTTCTAAAAGGATTTAGATGGCAATGAGGCTTACCTGTGGGCATGCGATCTTCTTTGAGATGGCACATACGTTTCCCCGGAGAGTCACCAATTATATCATCAATAGTCCAACCCATAGCTCTCTTGTATCTCTTCAGAGTAGAGATGAGAGCTTCTACGTGCTGTTCACTTAAATCATCTGCTCTCTCCGGAAGTATATTTCTACTTTCCAAGAACACATACCTTAGATAATCGGGAAGCTCTTGCGATTCTAGCATTGGTGTCTCATCAAAGGGAGTCTTCGCTTTTGGTTGATTCTTGAGATCACAATCTGGCTGATTAGGAGTATAAGGATCTATTTCTGTTAGAGCACTCATAAGTTCTTCATAACCTTCATTATCTTCATGCTCAACTTTCAGTGGCACAACAGACAATGGCTCAACAGTAGGCTGTTTCTCTATAGATAATGCTTTCGTATCCTCATGATGAACATCAGCTATAGATAACTCATTCACATCGCTGGGCTGCTTCATTGTTTTGCATATATCAAACCGTACCACTTCGTCATTAATTCGAAACAAAAGCTCATTATCTTTCATGTCAATAAGAACACTTCCAGTTGCAAGGAAAGGACGTCCCAAGATTATGGGAACTTCAGAATCCTCCTTAAAATCTAGAATAATGAAGTCTGCAGGAAAGATGAATGAAGAAACTTTCACCAACACATCATTCGAGATACCCACATGTCGTTTTACCGACCTATCAGCCATCACGAGCCTCATATTGGTTGGTTTTGGATCGCCTAGCCCCAACTTCTTGTAGATGGATAGTGGAATCAAATTGATGCTAGCACCTAGATCGCACAATGCCTTGGCAAAATCCAACGATCCAATTGTGCAAGGAATAGTGAAAGCTCCAGGATCTGCCTTCTTTTAAACTAACGACCTTGTAGCGATTGCACTACAATGATGAACATTATCCGCCAACTCATAACTTGCTGCCCGCTTCTTTGTCAATAGGTCCTTCATAAACTTTGCATATCCAGGTATTTGTTCAAGTGCCTCCACCAATGGAACATTAATGGTCAGCTGCTTGAGCATAGTCATGAATTTGCTGAACTTTGTGTCATCTGCTACCTTCTTCAATCTTTGGGGAAAAGGTGGTGGTGGGTATGGAAGTGTTCTCTCCATGGTTTTCTTCTCCTCTTGCTTCCGTTTTTTCACTTTTTCACGCTGCATAGTGCTGGATGTGGCGTCCTTGATGTCGAGAGTAGTGACTGGGGCATTTTCTCCTTTTGCATTGTCATCCATTTCCGCAACTTCGTCAAACACTTCTTGCCTTTTGCTGAAGTTTCCAGCACCTTAACACTTTTGGTAGTGATGGCCATTCATGACCCATCATTCCTCGGGTTTTGCACAGTATCGCTAGGTAAAGTGCCGGCCTTTCTTTGGTTGAGTGCTGCTGAAAGTTGACTGAATTGCTGCTCTAGTTGTCTAATTGAAGTGGAATGTGAATCTACTAATTGTTTCATGGTGGACAAATCATTAATTACCTCCGTAACTCCCGCGCTCGTTGCTTCCACTCCTTTCAATAATTTAGCCATCATGTCTTCCATACTTCCAGAATTAGATATGGTGGTATCACGTCTGCCAGGGGGAACGTACAAACCACTCTTTTCATTCTTGTTCTTCCAACTACCTTGGTCTTTGTTTCCAGATTTATCATAATAGTTCCGACCTTGGTTTCCTTGGGTATTCCCTCGGAAACCCCCCTGATTGTTCAAGTAGTTGGCCTCCTCTTCCGAATCAGATTCGTCTCTTCCTTTTGACGCAATCGCTTTCACTTTTTCAGTCTTCCCTAATAGATACTTTGTAAGAAGATCCATTTGGGTTTTCATGTGCGCCATATCTTGATCACATTCTTCTTCTCTTCTTCGTTGGTCTGCAGTCATGCCAATAGATAAAGTGGGGTTTGCTACCTCAGAATCCCTGGTATGCCAAGCTCTACTTTGTTTCGTCATACGATCTAGCATATTACTTGCTTGACCAAAGGTGAGGTCCATGAAAGAACCTCCAGCTGCGTTGTCCACCACTGGTTTAGTTATTGAATTCAAGGCTCTATACAAGATCTCCATGAGGTGAACATTAGTCATGTGATGGTTTGGGCATCTCGCTAGCTTTGTCTTGAACCTCTCCCATGTTTCATGAAGAGCTTCAGAGGGAAGCTGACGAAAGTTGCTGATTTCATCTCTCAATTGAGCCCTTTTGATGGCGGAAAGAATCTTTCTAGGAAAGCATCTCTCAATTGCCTCCAATTTGTAATTGAATCAGGAGTCAGCCCATTCAACCATAGTGTTGCCTCCCCAGACAGAGACAATGGAAATAGACGTAATCGAATAGCATTCTGACCAACACCAGGATCGTCAAAGGACTTGCATGTAGAAATAAAGTTGATGAGTTGCATATTCGGATCATCGCCTGCTAGTCCACTAAATAATCCCTTGAGTTGCAATAACTGAATCATGGTGCTTGTGATGTTGAACTTGGCTCCGGGCGCTAATGGTGGTGGAATTATTGCTCCAGTGGCTCCGGCACCATCAAGATCATCATCATCATCATCGAAAGTTGGCTGCATGGGTTGGCGATCATACCTATACCGCGCTTGTCGACCTCTTCTGTTGGCAGGTGTTGTAGTTTCAGCAACATGCCTTGGGTTTATCAACTCGTCATCACCTAAATCTTCATCATCAGGATTTGTTGCTCGCCCAGGATTATCAATGTTTTGTTGTTGGACTTGAGCAGCGGCAAGAGCAGCTAATCTTGCTTGCTCGTGTTGAGCAGTCATCCTGTCGATTTCAGCTTGTGCTTCCATTCTTCTAATTCGTTGTGGTTCGGGATTAATTAGTAATAACGGTTGACCAGAACTTCTAGTATGGTGCATGCACTAAAGTAAAAAACTGTAATAAACAAAAACAAAAACTAAACGTAAAAGTACGAGAATCTTTGACCAAAGGGTCTAGTAATTATCATGAACTTGATTGACACTCGTATTCCCCGGCAACGGCGCCAATTTTTGATAACGCTCAATCTACAGCTCTCGTAGGAGTGTAAAGCGGTCGTTAGCAAATATAGAACCCAACCTGGGTTGGGTGTCGATCCCACAGGGAATAGCTTGGCCAAGAAGTAAGCAAAATTGCTAAACTTTTGGTGCAAGTCTCGTAAGAAGGGGGGATTGTAATGTGTAACGAAAACAATAAAGTAAAAGCTGAAAATAGCAAAGTAAAGAGAGAAAGATTGTTACGTAAGTTGTAAACAATGAGAATTGAAGTTTTGGGGTTATGTCCACCTTCTGAGGTATACGTCTCTATTGCCTATGAGTGTGTAGAATTGTGACATGCATGTGCTTATAGAAAATTGTATTCTATGGTAAATCCAAGCGTCTCTCGACCTAAACAAGGACTATTTCACTTTAACTCTCTCGAGCTTAAAGCGTGTCTAACGGTACGAATTCTCACAGAGGTTAGTCCAGTTACGACACTAGCTTTTATATAGGAAAGGGTGTCCTACTACCTTGACATTATCTCTTTTCCAGACAAATAACCTTTTTCTCGAACAAGTTAAATATTAGACTGGCGTATTCTTGCGTTTGCAACCGCAAAGAATGTAGATTAAGATGAAGAGAATAATGATATAAGCAATATACGTGTCATGAACTCACAAACTCACAACAATAGATAGTATCTCATTTGACTTCCATAACCCCAACAGAGAGGTTTAGTTATCCATGAATGCGAAGGAGATCACGATTGACATTGTTATTATATCACAATATTGAGTAATGGCGTGTAGATCAAGTGATAGGCGTTAGGCGTGAATTCCTTAGCAAAGTAACGTTTCTCTTGTTGCGGAAATTAAGAATTGAATAGATGAATAGAAGAAAATAATATTAATGGAAAGATTAGAAGAGTTGTAGAATTGTTGTGGTGGAAGAAGAGAGGGATGGAAGAATGTATTGTGGTGAGGGATGAATTACTTCTCTCCACTAAGGGAGGATTTAATTAAAAATCTCTAGCATGATAGGGTATTTATAATACCCATATCCTAATCCTACTAAGCTAATGAAATAAATAACCAAATCCTACTAAACAAATGAAATACTTAACCCAATTGTACTAGGTTAATGTAACATTATCCAAATCCAAATAAACTAATGAAATACTTAACCCAATTGTACTAGGTTAATGTATCATTGTCAAAATCCAGCTTTGTGTCTGTAAGTCCCCAAAGTCTTCAGAAATGTTGTTTTAGCTCGGGACAGATTTTCCATGCAGCAGTTTTGGTCCTTAGGCGTCCAAACTCCCTTTCCTTCCTTCGTGAGCTTTCTTTTGCATCAAGTAAGCCATAAAATGCTGAATTCTGCATCATTTATACCTGAAACTTTACTAATCATGTTCGTTTGCTCATTTATAGGAAAAAGGACTAAAAGTGCATGAAATATATAGTTTGTTCTCAAAACTAGGCTAAAATATGGGCAAAATATATTGATATAGGCGTGTAAATTCGCCTATCATCAACACCCCACACTTGAAGCTTTGTTCGTCCTCGAACGAAATATCATGTCCTTCTAAGCATCGACTTAAGGTTTCACAGTAATCACAAAACATTCGTCAAGACAAGCACAATGATTATCAACAAAGAGTACTTCCCGATTATAATTAGAAACAGTTTAACCTCTAGCATATACTCGTGATGGTGGTCAACTCGCATGCAAACGTTAAGGTACAAGGAATCATATATAACTACCCAAAACTCATCAACCATGTGTGTCTCACAATATATTACCCATAATCACTCATAAGTATAGCATATTTTTCAAACATGGGTATCAACAATATCCTTGCTCTCCCTCTCACAAAGAATTCATATGTAGTAACTGATGACCATAGGCTTGCCCTTAGTGTAGTACTCCACTAAATGTCAGAATGTTAAGATTAGGATCAAGTAGGTCTTTTGATGGTTGTAATGTAGGCTAAGGGACGGGTAGGACTATTTTGGCCAGGAATAGTGACTAAGCTCCTAAGCGCTTTAATACATCACATTGTATCATTGACACTTTTTTCTTTCAAACTTTCTTTCTTTTATTCTACCACCCTTGTTCTCTTTTTTTGTTTTTCAATTTTAAGCACAACTCACTTTTCATCTTTCTTTTCCTTTTTCTTTTTCACAACATACCTCTTATGATAACACTTTCTTTTTCATAACATATTCAAGCACCATTACAATTTATAGCATTATACTCACCCAATTTCCTCTTATGTTGTCACATGACTTTTTCACTTTAAAGCACTTAGGAATTTGGATCAAATTCTGGTCTTGAAAGAAAATGGATTAGGCTTGCATGCAAGGTTGTCAAAGAAATAGGCTAAAGGCTCAAAAGGGTTTAACTAGGATGATGTTCATGGGTAGTTAAAACTGAAGGTAAACAAATATAGGTTGCCAAAGAAATGCCTAAATCATATCCTAACTTACACTCCTTATTTTCGCTTTGCATACATACCAGGCAAGTTCTAGCATCAGACACATACATAGAAGATACTATTAATCTCACACACACAAGGCACATGGTCGACTTGATTGGAAGTAATATAGACTCTCGACCCAACAAGTGAAGGAATTGAACCACAAAATATCACATAATGAGTCACAACTAGAGCCTGAACGTTTCAATAGTCACAATTGTAGCACATACTCTTGTTATAATCTCATGCTGCCTATCAAAATAATTTTATGCGAAGCTAAAAAAAATTTTAACTACTAAAAAAACAAAACGAAACAAAACGAAACAAAAATGAAACAAAAGAAAACAAACATAGATGCGAATAGAGCAGTATAGCATGCAATACCACCACCCCACACTTAGTCGGGACACTGTCCTCAGTGGAAAATAAATACGAGAAACCTGGTTGGTCGGACTTATCCTCTATGTCTGGGGTCATACCCCTTGCATTGGAATCATCATCAGAGTCGTCATCCTTAGAAGTTCCTCATAAGTATCCCACTTAATTCCAAGCATGAGTCAAGGTGTTTGCAGCGGGGAGGGTTCTCCTTGCTCCTTGCGGCCTCTTTTCTTGCCCTTTTGGGAAGTGGTAGCCTTCTCCTTGCCTTGTCTCTCTTTAGGTGCCATTGTACCTGAGACTTGAAATAGTGTTAATGGCAGCACAATCTCAATGGATACAATCTATACATAAGCAGTAGGGGTACCACCCCACACTTAGTTTTGTTAACACAAATCAGTGAAGCGAAAGTGGTCGATTACTCAGATTTCGTCGACATACGTTTTAGGATTGTATTCCGACAAGAAAATCAGCAATGCATCACTTACTTGCAGCCATTGGACTACTTTCATGGTAGATATAGCAACACTACTACATAGGGGTTACCACATGGAATAGTTATTCTTACAACTATCACAACCTCTTATGTCGGTAGGCACTATAAGTCTTATCCCGATGGGCGGGATAGTCTAACATGTAAGTATCCAAACAACAATCTTAAGCACTATTCATAGCCATAGTAATTCCGCAAATAGTATAAAAATGCTATTAAAACCAATTTCAAGTCGGAAACAAGTCAAGATTTTCCTACGTACATGTTCACTCACATGATTTTGTATCAACAATCCAAACACATGAACATCACCAACAATCTTATACGATTTAGCAATTCATAATAGACATAGCAATGTAGTACTTAAGAGAAATAAATGAAGAATAAGAGAGTACTTACTTGCTTGAAGCTTGTGGAGATGGTTTTGTGAATTGGAAGAGCAAAAGAAGAAAATTTTGAGAGGATTTGGATGTATATGCGGCGCCCTTAGGTCAATTTTTAGTGTGGTTGTGTTGTAAAACTAAGTCCCCTTTATATAGGAAGAGAATGGGTCGGGTTTTGACCCATTTACAATCTGTTTTGGAGACAAAAATACCACATATGCGGCGCATAATGCTCGGCATATCAATGACATATGCGGCGCATTGTCTATAGCATAATGGGACATATGCGCCGCATAGTCTATGGCATTTGTAGACATATGCGCCGCATAGTCTATGGCATATGAGATACTGAGACCAAATGCCATAGCATAGGCGGCGCATAGTCAAAAGCATACCTAGGAATAGGCGGCGCATAGTGTATAGCACACTAGATTCCGAGACCTTAGGCTATAGGATAGGTTGTGCATCGTTCGTGGCCTAGTTTTACCAAGGCCTAGCTTTTCTCGATGCCTATTTTGGTGTGAGAAATGCTAAATTTATAGCCTTATGCATCACCATTCCTAACTTACCAACTTTACCATACAATGCGTCCAAATCGTCAATTGAAATCAATCTCCTGGTTGAATACTTCTTGCACCTATTTTAGCTCAAAACCAAACGAAAATGATTAGTACGATGGGTTGCCTCCCACCAAGTGCCTTAGTTTTGGTCGTGGCATGACTCTTATTTTTGGATTTTTCATTTAGCAAAACAAAACAAGTACTAGAATGAAAGGAAAAACGATAAACGATAAAACGATAAAATGATGGGTTGCCTCCCATCTAGTGCCTTATTTATTGTCGTGGCTCGACATAGTTACCTCGAGTACACAGACTTCGTCGAGGTAAGTGATGGATCATTTTCTAAAAGGATTTAGACGGCAATGAGGCTTACCTGTGGGCATGCAATCTTCTTCGAGATGGCTCATACGTTTCCCCGGAGAGTCACCAATTATATCATCAATAGTCCAACCCATAGCTCTCTTGTATCTCTTCAGAGCAGAGATGAGAGCTTCTTCGTTCTGTTCACTTAAATCATCTGCTCTCTTCGGAAGTATATTTCTACTTTCCAAGAACACATACCTTAGATAATCGGGAAGCTCTTGCGATTCTAGCATTGGTGGCTCGTCAAAGGGAGTCTTCACTTTTGGTTGATTCTTGAGATCACAATCTGGTTGCTTAGGAGTATAAGGCTCTATTTATGTTAGAGCACTCATAAGTTCTTCATAACCTTCATTATCTTCATGCTCAACTTTCAGTGGCACAACAGACAATGGCTCAATAGTAGGCTGTTTCTCTATAGATAATGCTTTCGTATCCTCATGATGAACATCAGCTACAGATAACTCATTCACATCGCTGGGATGCTTCATTGTTTTGCATATATCAAACCGTACCACTTCGTCATTAATTCAAAACAAAAGCTCATTATCTTTCATGTCAATAAGCACACTTCCAGTTGCAAGGAAAGGACGTCCCAAGATTATGGGAACTTCAGAATCCTCCTTACAATCTAGAATAACGAAGTCTGCAGGAAAGATGAATGAAGAAACTTTCACCATCACATCATTCAAGATACCAACAGGTCGTTTTACCGACCTATCAGCCATCACGAGCCTCATATTGGTTGGTGTTGGATCGCCTAGCCCCAACTTCTTGTAGATGGATAGTGGCATCAAATTGATGCTAGCACCTAGATCGCACAATGCCTTGGCAAAATCCAACGATCCAATTGTGCAAGGAATAGTGAAAGCTCCAGGATCTGCCTTCTTTTGAACTAACGACCTTGTAGCGATTGTACTACAATGATGAACATTATCCGCCAACTCATAACTTGCTGCCCGCTTCTTTGTCAATAGGTCCTTCATAAACTTCGCATATCCAGGCATTTTTTCAAGTGCCTCCACCAATGGAACATTAATGGTCAGCTGCTTGAGCATAGTCATGAATTTGCTGAACTTTGTGTCATCTGCCACCTTCTTCAATCTTTGGGGAAAAGGTGGTGGTGGGTATGGAAGTGTTCTCTCCATGGTTTTCTTCTCCTCTTGCTTCCGTTTTTCCACTTTTTCAGGCTGCACAGTGCTGGATATGGCGTCCTTGATGTCAGGAGTAGTGGCTGGGGCATCTTCTCCTTTTGCATTGTCATCCATTTCCGCAACTTCGTCAATCACTTTCTTGCCTTTTACTGAAGTTTCCAAAACCTTACCACTTCTGGTAGTGATGGCCATGCATGACCCATCATTCCTTGGGTTTTTCACAGTATCGCTAGGTAAAGTGCCGGCCTTTCTTTGGTTGAGTGCTGCTGAAAGTTGACTGAATTGCTGCTCTAGTTGTCTAATTGAAGTGGAATGTGAATCTACTAATTGTTTCATGGCGGACAAATCATTAATTACCTCCGTAACTCCCGTGCTCGTTGCTTCCACTCCTTTCAATAATTTAGCCATCATGTCTTCCATACTTCCAGAATTAGATATGGTGGTATCACGTCTGCCAGGGGGAACGTACAAACCACTCTTTTCATTCTTGTTCTTCCAACTACCTTGGTCTTTGTTTCCAGATTTATAATAATAGTTCTGACCTTGGTTTCCTTGGGTATTCCCTCGGAAACCCCCCTGATTGTTCAAGTAGTTGGCCTCCTCTTCCGAATTCGATTCGTCTCTTCCTTTTGACACAATCGCTTTCACTTTTTCAGTCTTCCCTAATAGGTACTTTGTAAGAAGATCCATTTGGGTTTTTATGTGCGCCATATCTTGATCACGTTCTTCTTCTCTTCTTCGTTGGTCTGCAGTCATGCCAATAGATAAAGTGGGGTTTGCTACCTCAGAATCCCTGGTATGCCAAGCTCTACTTTGTTTCGTCATACGATCTAGCATATTGCTTGCTTGACCAAAGGTGAGGTCCATGAAAGAACCTCCAGCTGCGTTGTCCACCACTGGTTTAGTTATTGAATTCAAGGCTCTATACAAGATCTCCATGAGGTGAACATTAGTCATGTGATGGTTTGGGCATCTCGCTAGCTTTGTCTTGAACCTCTCCCATGTTTCATGAAGAGCTTCAGAGGGAAGCTGACGAAAGTTGCTGATTTTATCTCTAAATTGAGCCCTTTTGATGGCGGAAAGAATCTTTCTAGGAAAGCATCTCTCAATTGCCTCCAATTTGTAATTGAATCAGGAGTCAGCCCATTCAACCATAGTGTTGCCTCCCCAGACAGAGACAATGGAAATAGACGTAATTGAATAGCATTCTGACCAACACCAGGATCGTCAAAGGACTTGCATGTAGAAATAAAGTTGATGAGATGCATATTCGGATCATCGCCTGCTAGTCCACCAAATAATCCCTTGAGTTGCAATAACTGAATCATGGTGCTTGTGATGTTGAACTTGGCTCCGGGCGCTAATGGTGGTGCAATTATTGCTCCAGTGGCTCCGGCACCATCAAGATCATCATCATCATCGTCGAAAGCTGGCTGCATGGGTTGGCGATCATACCTATACCGCGCTTGTCGACCTCTTCTGTTGGCAGGTGTTGTAGTTTCAGCAACATGTCTTGGGTTTATCAACTCGTCATCACCTAAATCTTCATCATCAGGATTTGTTGCTCGCCCATAATTATCAATGTTTTGTTGTTGGACTTGAGCAGCGGCAAGAGCAGCTAATCTTGCTTGCTCGTGTTGAGCAGCCATCCTGTCGATTTCAGCTTGTGCTTCCATTCTTCTAATTCGTTGCGGTTCGGGATTAATTAGTAATAACGGTTGACCAGAACTTCTAGTATGGGGCATGCACTAAAGTAAAAACCTGTAATAAACAAAAACAAAAACTAAACGTAAAAGTACGAGAATCTTTGACCAAAGGGTCTAGTAATTATCATGAACTTGATTGACACTCGTATTCCCCGGCAACGGCGCCAATTTTTGATAACGCTCAATCTACAACTCTCGTAGGAGTGTAAAGCGGTCGTTAGCAAATATAGAACCCAACCTGGGTTGGGTGTCGATCCCACAGGGAATAGCTTGGCCAACAAGTAAGCAAAATTGCTAAACTTTTGGTGCAAGTCTCGTAAGAAGGGGGGATTGTAATGTGTAACGAAAACAATAAAGTAAAAGCTGAAAATAGCAAAGTAAAGAGAGAAAGATTGTTACGTAAGTTGTAAACAATGAGAATTGAAGCGTTGGGGTTATGTCCACCTTCTGAGGTATACGTCTCTATTGCCTATGAGTGTGTAGAATTGTGACATGCATGTGCTTATAGAGAATTGTATTCTATGGTAAATCCAAGCGTCTCTCGACCTAAACAAGGACTATTTCACTTTAACTCTCTCGAGCTTAAAGCGTGTCTAACGGTACGAATTCTCCAAGAGGTTAGTCCAGTTACGGCACTAGCTTTTATATAGGAAAGGGTGTCCTACTACCTTGACATTATCTCTTTTCTAGACAAATAACCTTTTTCTCGAACAAGTTAAATATTAGACTGGCGTATTCTTGCGTTTGCAACCGCAATGAATGTAGATTAAGATGAAGAGAATAATGATATAAGCAATATACGTGTCATGAACTCACAAACTCATAGCAATAGATAGTATCTCATTCGACTTCCATAACCCCAACAGAGAGGTTTAGTTACCCATGAATGCGAAGGAGATCACGATTGACATTGTTATTATATCATAATATTGAGTAATGGCGTGTAGATCAAGTGATAGGCGTTAGGCGTGAATTCCTTAGCAAAGTAACGTTTCTCTTGTTGCGGAAATTAAGAATTGAATAGATGAATAGAAGAAAATAATATTAATGGAAAGATTAGAAGAGTTGTAGAATTGTTGTGGTGGAAGAAGAGAGGGATGGAAGAATGTATTATGGTGAGGGATGAATTACTTCTCTCCACTAAGGGAGGATTTAATTAAAAATCTCTAGAATGATAGGGTATTTATAATACCCATATCCTAATCCTACTAAGCTAATGAAATAAATAACCAAATCCTACTAAACAAATGAAATACTTAACCCAATTGTACTAGGTTAATGTAACATTATCCAAATCCAAATAAACTAATGAAATACTTAACCCAATTGTACTAGGTTAATGTATCATTGTCAAAATCCAGCTTTGTGTCTGTAAGTCCCCAAAGTCTTCAGAAATGTTGTTCTAGCTCGGGACAGATTTTCCATGCAACAGTTTTGGTCATTAGGCGTCCAAACTCCTTTCCTTCCTTTGTGAGCTTTCTTTTGCGTCAAGTAAGCCATAAAATGCTGAATTCTACATCATTTATACCTGAAACTTTACTAATCATGTTCGTTTGCTCATTTATAGGAAAAAGGACTAAAAGTGCATGAAATATATAGTTTGTTCTCAAAACTAGGCTAAAATATGGGCAAAATATATTGATATAGGCGTGTAAATTCGCCTATCATCAACACCCCACACTTGAAGCTTTGTTCGTCCTCGAACGAAATATCATGTCCTTCTAAGCATCGACTTAAGGTTTCACAGTAATCACAAAACATTCGTCAAGACAAGCACAACGATTATCAACAAAGAGTACTTCCCGATTATAATTAGAAACAGTTTAACCTCTAGCATAGACTCGTGATGGTGGTCAACTCGCATGCAAACGTTAAGGTACAAGGAATCATATATAACTACCCAAAACTCATCAACCATGTGTGTCTCACAATATATTACCCATAATCACTCATAAGTATAGCATATTTTTCAAACATGGGTATCAATAATATCCTTGCTCTCCCTCTCACAAAGAATTCATATGTAGTAACTGATGACCATAGGCTTTCCCTTAGTGTAGTACTCCACTAAATGTCAGAATGTTAAGATTAGGATCAAGTAGGTCTTTTGATGGTTGTAATGTAGGCTAAGGGACGGGTAGGACTATTTTGGCCAGGAATAGTGACTAAGCTCCTAAGCGCTTTAATACATCACATTGTATCATTGACACTTTTTTCTTTCAACCTTTCTTTCTTTTATTCTACCACCCTTGTTCTCTTTTTTTGTTTTTCAATTTTAAGCACACCTCACTTTTCATCTTTCTTTTC
Organism: Capsicum baccatum var. pendulum; assembly: GCA_030864225.1. NCBI lineage: Eukaryota > Viridiplantae > Streptophyta > Magnoliopsida > Solanales > Solanaceae > Capsicum > Capsicum baccatum. Next base: position 6,920,254 of record CM061556.1, read on the forward strand.
CTTTTTCTCTTTCACAACATACCTCTTATGATAACACTTTCGTTTTCATAACATATTCAAGCACCATTACAATTTATAGCATTATACTCACCCAATTTCCTCTTATGTTGTCACATGACTTTTTCACTTTAAAGCACTTAGGAATTTGGATCAAATTCTGGTCTTGAAAGAAAATGGATTAGGCTTGCATGCAAGGTTGTCAAAGAAATAGGCTAAAGGCTCAAAAGGGTTTAACTAGGATGATGTTCATGGGTAGTTAAAACTGAAGGTAAACAAATATAGGTTGCCAAAGAAATGCCTAAATCATATCCTAACTTACACTCCTTATTTTCGCTTTGCATACATACCAGGCAAGTTCTAGCATCAGCCACATACATAGAAGATACTATTAATCTCACACACACAAGGCACATGGTCGACTTGATTGGAAGTAATATAGACTCTCGACCCAACAAGTGAAGGAATTGAACCACAAAATATCACATAATGAGTCACAACTAGAGCCTGAACGTCTCAATAGTCACAATTGTAGCACATACTCTTGTTATAATCTCATGCTGCCTATCAAAATAATTTTATGCGAAGCTAAAAAAAATTTTAACTACTAAAAAAACAAAACGAAACAAAACGAAACAAAAATGAAACAAAAGAAAACAAACATAGATGCGAATAGAGCAGTATAGCATGCAATACCACCACCCCACACTTAGTCGGGACACTGTCCTCAGTGGAAAATAAATACGAGGAACCTGGTTGGTCGGACTTATCCTCTATGTCTGGGGTCATACCCCTTGCATTGGAATCATCATCAGAGTCGTCATCCTTAGAAGTTCCTCATAAGTATCCCACTTAATTCCAAGCATGAGTCAAGGTGTTTGCAGCGGGGAGGGTTCTCCTTGCTCCTTGCGGCCTCTTTTCTTGCCCTTTTGGGAAGTGGTAGCCTTCTCCTTGCCTTGTCTCTCTTTAGGTGCCATTGTACCTGAGACTTGAAATAGTGTTAATGGCAGCACAATCTCAATGGATACAATCTATACATAAGCAGTAGGGGTACCACCCCACACTTAGTTTTGTTAACACAAATCAGTGAAGCGAAAGTGGTCGATTACTCAGATTTCGTCGACATACGTTTTAGGATTGTATTCCGACAAGAAAATCAGCAATGCATCACTTACTTGCAGCCATTGGACTACTTTCATGGTAGATATAGCAACACTACTACATAGGGGTTACCACATGGAATAGTTATTCTTACAACTATCACAACCTCTTATGTCGGTAGGCACTATAAGTCTTATCCCGATGGGCGGGATAGTCTAACATGTAAGTATCCAAACAACAATCTTAAGCACTATTCATAGCCATAGTAATTCCGCAAATAGTATAAAAATGCTATTAAAACCAATTTCAAGTCGGAAACAAGTCAAGATTTTCCTACGTACATGTTCACTCACATGATTTTGTATCAACAATCCAAACACATGAACATCACCAACAATCTTATACGATTTAGCAATTCATAATAGACATAGAAATGTAGTACTTAAGAAAAATAAATGAAGAATAAGAGAGTACTTACTTGCTTGAAGCTTGTGGAGATGGTTTTGTGAATTGGAAGAGCAAAAGAAGAAAATTTTGAGAGGATTTGGATGTATATGCGGCGCCCTTAGGTCAATTTTTAGTGTGGTTGTGTTGTAAAACTAAGTCCCCTATATATAGGAAGAGAATGGGTCGGGTTTTGACCCATTTACAATCTATTTTGGAGACAAAAATACCACATATGCGGCGCATAATGCTCGGCATATCAATGACATATGCGGCGCATTGTCTATAGCATAATGGGACATATGCGCCGCATAGTCTATGGCATTTGTAGACATATGCGCCGCATAGTCTATGGCATATGAGATACTGAGACCAAATGCCATAGCATAGGCGGCGCATAGTCAAAAGCATACCTAGGAATAGGCGGCGCATAGTGTATAGCACACTAGATTCCGAGACCTTAGGCTATAGGATAGGTTGTGCATCGTTCGTGGCCTAGTTTTACCAAGGCCTAGCCTTTCTCGATGCCTATTTTGGTGTGAGAAATGCTCAATCCATAGCCTTATGCATCACCATTCCTAACTTACCAACTTTACCATACAATGCGTCCAAATCGTCAATTGAAATCAATCTCCTGGTTGAATACTTCTTGCACCTATTTTTGCTCAAAACCAAACGAAAACGATTAGTACGATGGGTTGCCTCCCACCAAGTGCCTTAGTTTTGGTCGTGGCATGACTCTTATTTTTGGATTTTTCATTTAGCAAAACAAAACAAGTACTAGAATGAAAGGAAAAATGATAAACGATAAAATGATAAAACGATGGGTTGCCTCCCATCTAGTGCCTTATTTATTGTCGTGGCTCGACATAGTTACCTCGAGTACACAGACTTCATCGAGGTAAGTGATGGATTGTTTTCTAAAAGGATTTAGACGGCAATGAGGCTTACCTGTGGGCATGCGATCTTCTTCGAGATGGCTCATACGTTTCCCCGGAGAGTCACCAATTATATCATCAATAGTCCAACCCATAGCTCTCTTGTATCTCTTCAGAGCAGAGATGAGAGCTTCTACGTTCTGTTCACTTAAATCATCTGCTCTCTTTGGAAGTATATTTCTACTTTCCAAGAACACATACCTTAGATAATCGGGAAGCTCTTGCGATTCTAGCATTTGTGGCTCGTCAAAGGGAGTCTTCGCTTTTGGTTGATTCTTGAGATCACAATCTGGTTGCTTAGGAGTATAAGGCTCTATTTATGTTAGAGCACTCATAAGTTTTTCATAACCTTCATTATCTTCATGCTCAACTTTCAGTGGCACAACAGACAATGGCTCAACAGTAGGCTGTTTCTCTATAGATAATGCTTTCGTATCCTCATGATGAACATCAGCTACAGATAACTCATTCACATCGCTGGGATGCTTCATTGTTTTGCATATATCAAACCGTACCACTTCGTCATTAATTCAAAACAAAAGCTCATTATCTTTCATGTCAATAAGCACACTTCCTGTTGCAAGGAAAGGACGTCCCAAGATTATGGGAACTTCAGAATCCTCCTTACAATCTAGAATAATGAAGTCTGTCGGAAAGATGAATGAAGAAACTTTCACCATCACATCATTCAAGATACCCACAGGTCGTTTTACCGACCTATCAGCCATCACGAGCCTCATATTGGTTGGTGTTGGATCGCCTAGCCCCAACTTCTTGTAGATGGATAGTGGCATCAAATTGATGCTAGCACCTAGATCGCACAATGCCTTGGCAAAATCCAACGATCCAATTGTGCAAGGAATAGTGAAAGCTCCAGGATCTGCCTTCTTTTGAACTAACGACCTTGTAGCGATTGTACTACAATGATGAACATTATCCGCCAACTCATAACTTGCTGCACGCTTCTTTGTCAATAGGTCCTTCATAAACTTCGCATATCCAGGCATTTGTTCAAGTGCCTCCACCAATGGAACATTAATGGTCAGCTGCTTGAGCATTGTCATGAATTTGCTGAACTTTGTGTCATCTGCCACCTTCTTCAATCTTTGGGGAAAAGGTGGTGGTGGGTATGGAAGTGTTCTCTCCATGGTTTTCTTCTCCTCTTGATTCCGTTTTTCCACTTTTTCAGGCTGCATAGTGCTGGATATGGCGTCCTTGATGTCGGGAGTAGTGGCTGGGGCATCTTCTCCTTTTGCATTGTCATCCATTTCCGCAACTTCGTCAATCACTTTCTTGCCTTTTGCTGATGTTTCCAAAACCTTACCACTTCTGGTAGTGATGGCCATGCATGACCCATCATTCCTTGGGTTTTGCACAGTATCGCTAGGTAAAGTGCCGGCCTTTCTTTGGTTGAGTGCTGCTGAAAGTTGACTGAATTGCTTCTCTAGTTGTCTAATTGAAGTGGAATGTGAATCTACTAATTGTTTCATGGCGGACAAATCATTAATTACCTCCGTAACTCCCGCGCTTGTTGCTTCCACTCCTTTCAATAATTTAGCCATCATGTCTTCCATACTTCCAGAATTAGATATGGTGGTATCACGTCTGCCAGGGGGAACGTACAAACCACTCTTTTCATTCTTGTTCTTCCAACTACCTTGGTCTTTGTTTCCAGATTTATCATAATAGTTCCGACCTTGGTTTCCTTGGGTATTCCCTTGGAAACCCCCCTGATTGTTCAAGTAGTTGGCCTCCTCTTCCGAATCAGATTCGTCTCTTCCTTTTGACACAATCGCTTTCACTTTTTCAGTCTTCCCTAATAGATACTTTGTAAGAAGATCCATTTGGGTTTTCATGTGCGCCATATCTTGATCACGTTCTTCTTCTCTTCTTCGTTGGTCTGCAGTCATGCCAATAGATAAAGTGGGGTTTGCTACCTCAGAATCCCTGGTATGCCAAGCTCTACTTTGTTTCGTCATACGATCTAGAATATTGCTTGCTTGACCAAAGGTGAGGTCCATGAAAGAACCTCCAGCTGCGTTGTCCACCACTGGTTTAGTTATTGAATTCAAGGCTCTATACAAGATCTCCATGAGGTGAACATTAGTCATGTGATGGTTTGGGCATCTCGCTAGCTTTGTCTTGAACCTCTCCCATGTTTCATGAAGAGCTTCAGAGGGAAGCTGACGAAAGTTGCTGATTTCATCTCTCAATTGAGCCCTTTGGGATGGTGGAAAGAATCTTTCTAGGAAAGCGTCTCTCAATTGCCTCCAATTTGTAATTGAATCAGGAGTCAGCCCATTCAACCATAGTGTTTCCTCCCCAGACAGAGACAATGGAAATAGATGTAATCGAATAGCATTCTGACCAACACCAGGATTTTCAAAGGACTTGCATGTAGAAATAAAGTTGATGAGATGCATATTCGGATCATCGCCTGCTAGTCCACCAAATAATCCCTTGAGTTGCAATAACTGAATCATGGTGCTTGTGATGTTGAACTTGGCTTCGGGCGCTAATGGTGGTGGAATTATTGCTCCAGTGGCTCTGGAACCATCAAGATCATCATCATTATCGTCGAAAGTTGGCTGCATGGGTTGGCGATCATACCTATACCGCGCTTGTCGACCTCTTCTGTTGGCAGGTGTTGTAGTTTCAGCAACATGCCTTGGGTTTATCAACTCGTCATCACCTAAATCTTCATCATCAGGATTTGTTGCTCGCCCAGGATTATCAATGTTTTGTTGTTGGACTTGAGCAGCGGCAAGAGCAGCTAATCTTGCTTGCTCGTGTTGAGCAGCCACCCTGTCGATTTCAGCTTGTGCTTCCATTCTTCTAATTCGTTGTGGTTCAGGATTAATTGGTAATAACGGTTGACCAGAACTTCTAGTATGGGGCATGCACTAAAGTAAAAACCTGTAATAAACAAAAACAAAAACTAAACGTAAAAGTACGACAATATTTGACCAAATGGTCTAGTAATTATCATGAACTTGATTGACACTCGTATTCCCCGGCAACGACGCCAATTTTTGATAACGCTCAATGTACAGCTCTCGTAGGAGTGTAAAGCGGTCTTTAGCAAATATAGAACCCAACCTGGGTTGGGTGTCGATCCCACAGGGAATAGCTTGGCCAAGAAGTAAGCAAAATTGCTAAACTTTTGGTGCAAGTCTCGTAAGAAGGGGGGATTGTAATGTGTAACAAAAACAATAAAGTAAAAGCTGAAACTAGCAAAGTAAAGAGAGAAAGATTGTTACGTAAGTTGTAAACAATGAGAATTGAAGTGTTGGGGTTATGTCCACCTTCTGAGGTATGCCTCTCTATTGTCTATGAGTGTGTAGAATTGTGACATGCATGTGCTTATAGAGAATTGTATTCTATGGTAAATCCAAGCGTCTCTCGACCTAAACAAGGACTATTTCACTTTAACTCTCTCGAGCTTAAAGCGTGTCTAACGGTACGAATTCTCCAAGAGGTTAGTCCAGTTACGGCACTAGCTTTTTAATAGGAAAGGGTGTCCTACTACCTTGACATTATCTCTTTTCCAGACAAATAACCTTTCTCTCGAACAAGTTAAATGTTAGACTGGCGTATTCTTGCGTTTGCAACCGCAAAGAATGTAGATTAAGATGAAGAGAATAATGATATAAGCAATATACGTGTCATGAACTCACAAACTCACAGCAATAGATAGTATCTCATTCGGCTTCCATAACCCCAACAGAGAGGTTTAGTTACCCATGAATGCGAAGGAGATCACGATTGACATTGTTATTATATCACAATATTGAGTAATGGCGTGTAGATCAAGTGATAGGCGTTAGGCGTGAATTCCTTAGCAAAGTAACGTTTCTCTTGTTGCGGAAATTAAGAATTGAATAGATGAATAGAAGAAAATAATATTAATGGAAAGACTAGAAGAGTTGTAGAATTGTTGTGGTGGAAGAAGAGAGGGATGGAAGAATGTATTGTGGTGAGGGATGAATTACTTCTCTCCACTAAGGGAGGAGTTAATTAAAAATCTCTAGCATGATAGGGTATTTATAATACCCATATCCTAATCCTACTAAGCTAATGAAATAAATAACCAAATCCTACTAAACAAATGAAATACTTAACCCAATTGTACTAGGTTAATGTAACATTATCCAAATCCAAATAAACTAATGAAATACTTAACCCAATTGTACTAGGTTAATGTATCATTGTCAAAATCCAGCTTTGTGTCTGTAAGTCCCCAAAGTCTTTAGAAATGCTGTTTTAGCCCGGGATAGATTTTCCATGCAGCAGTTTTGGTCCTTATGCATCCAAACTCCCTTTCCTTCCTTCGTGAGCTTTCTTTTGCGTCAAGTAAGCCATAAAATGCTGAATTCTGTATCATTTATACCTGAAACTTTACTAATCATGTTGGTTAGCTCATTTATAGGAAAAAGGACTAAAAGTGCATGAAATATATAGTTTGCTCTCAAAACTAGGCTAAAATATGGGCAAAATATATTGATATAGGCGTGTAAATTCGCCTATCATCAGTTATTCTCAAATCTCAACTTCGACCTTTAGTGCTGGGGAATCTGAAATATATTCCAGTATTTGATTGAAATTTTATGGCCTCCCTAAAAATTTATGCCCTAGTTTAAAGTAGTCTGAGATGATATCATCTTGAGTGGATCTGAAGTCTTTGCTGATCTTCATTCTCTTTGTTGGATGTTGATCTTCTCTTGTGAATTTTTGAGATTCCTTCTCAAAAATTCTGCCCCAGTTTTCATTTCCTGGGTTTATATGACTGAGTCATTGGGGTGCCTATGTATCCCGTTGAAGCAGGAATCAGGTCAAACGTAGTTCAGGACTACGCTAGGGATATACAAAAGAAATTAATAGGTTGACCGAAGCCGACATTGTCCGCCTACGTATCCCTTTCTTGGGAATTCAGGTCATTACATATTTTATACGTAAAGGGAAAGGATAAATTTTCTAAGGGGTTGACTGAAGCCGACATGGGCCGCCTATGTATCCCTTTCTTGGGAATTCAGGTCAAACGTAGTTCGTACATAAAGGGAAAGGTGTTCTAGGCAATTACACATCATAAAACACATTATTACACGGCGATTACAGATAAACTAAGAACCATAAAACTAGAACTCCCTTCAAACATAGTATCTTTTCACTGCATCAGAATTGATTGGTTTGGTCCACTCATGGCCATCCATCTCAGACAAAATATGTATGGACCTTGCCAATTTGTAGTGAACTTTCCGTTGTACTCTTCTTGGTGAGGGATTATGCATTTGAGAACTAATTTCACAACTTCAAATGTTCGAGCTCTCACTTTCTTGTTGAAAGCAAGAATTATCCTGTGTTGATATAACTGACAATGACACATGGCAGCCTTCTCTTTTCATCAATCAACATGAGCTGTTCTTAACGAGCGCGAACCCACTCTTCGTTACTTAGTCCGTATTCTTGAATAATCCTCAGGGAAGGTATTTCAAATTCAGCAGGTATCAAGCTTAATTCCCGTAAACCAGCAAATAGGGAGTTACCCCGATGAAGGTTCAAACTGTTGTGCGATATCCTAGGAAAACATAAGCTAATATCTCATGCCATGATCTATCATTTTCAACCATCTTTCTCAAGATCTTCTTAATGTTCTTATTGGCAGCTTCTATGTCTCCATTCATCTGTGGATGATATGCGATCGATTTATGATGCACGATTTTGAACCGATCATAAATTATTTCATCAATTGACTGTTCAAGTTTTCCCCATTATCAGTAATGATTGATTCCGGCACTCCGAATCGGAAAATCAAGTTATTCCTGATGAAATATGCAACCACTTTCTTAGTGATGGCTCTGTATGATGCAGCTTCGACCCACTTAGTAAAGTAGTCAATGACAACCTAAATAAATCTATGCCCATTCGATGCTGATGGCTCTATCGGTCCAATAACATCCATGCCCCAAGCTACAAAAGGCCAAGGTGAATTCATTGCATAAAGCTCGTGTGGAGGCATTTGAATCAAATCTCCGTGTGTCTAACATTTCGGACATCTCTGCACATACTTACTACAATCATTCTCCATAGTCATCTAGAAGTAGCTTGTTCTCAGGATCTTTCTGGCAAGGACTAACCCATTCATATGGGGTCCACAAACTCTTGCGTGTACTTTTTTATCAATTTATTGGCTTCCGCAGAATCGACGCATCTTAAAAATACTAAATTAGGAATCCTCCTAAAAAGAAATTCCCCACTTGGAAAGTAGTTTTTTGCCAAATGCCATATTGTTTTGCCAACCTCTTAAGGATATATTCCAGATTCTTAATACCTTTTAATGTCATAGTACCATGGCTTTCCATCGGGCTCCTCTTCAACACGTGGACAATGCGTAGGTTGCTCCTTCAAGATTATTTCCAAAGGATCAATGTAACTCTGATCTGGGTGCTGAATCATGGAGGACATAATGGCCAAAGCGTCAGCAAACTCATTTTGTATCCTTAGGATATGTCTGAAATTAACTTCTTTAAATTTTCCACATAATTCCTGTACCAGCTCAACATAAGGAGTAATCTTGGAATTTTTTACCGCCTATTCTCCCCGTACCTGGTGAATCAACAAATCTGATTCCCCGATGACTAGCAATTCATGAACACCCATATCAAGTGCCAATTTGAGACCCAGGATGCAAGCTTCATATTCGGCCAAGTTGTTGGTGCATGGGAAATGCAACTTAGCAGTTACTGGATATTGTTGACCCATTTCTGAGACCAGCACTTCTCCGATTCCTGAACCTTTGAAGTTAACCGCTCTATCAAAGAATAACCTCCATCCAGGGTAAATTTCTATAATGTCTTCTCCCACGAATAGAATATCCTCATCTGGTAAGTAAGTTCAAAGTGATTCATACTCATCATCAACTGGATTCTCTGCCAAATAATCTGTCAAATCTTGCCCCATGATTACCTTTTGAGTTGCATACACGATGTCAAACTTGCTCAACAACATTTTCCACTTGGCTAGCTTTCCTGTAGGCATGGCCTTCTGGAATATATACTTTAATGAATCCATTCTCGATATGAGGTATGTCGTGTACGAAGACAGATAATGCCTTAAATTTTGTGCGGCCCAAGTCAAAGCGTAATATGTCCTTTCTATAAGAGTATAACAGGCTTCATATGGCGTAAATTTTTATTCAAGTAGTAAATATCTTTCTCTTTCTTACCGGTCACATCATGTTTCCTGAGGACACATCCAAAAGAATTTTTGGAGAATGAAAGGCAGAGCAATAATGGAATTCCTTCTCTTGGTGGAACCAAAATCGGCGGTGCAGACAGATATTCCTTGATGCGGTCAAAATCTCTCTAACATTCTTCTGTCCACTCAATCAATGAATTTTTCTTCAACATCTTGAGAATTGTCTCGCATATGACTATCGATTAAGAGATGAAACTACTAATGTAATTCAAATGACCCATGAAACTCATAAATTCCTTCTTGGTCCTCGGTGGTGGGTGGTCCTGGATTATCTTGATTTTGGATGGGTCTAACTCGATGCCTCTTCTGCTAACTGTGAAACCCAGCAACTTCCCTGATGGCACACCAAAAACAAACATAGCAAGATTTAACTTCAAACTATATTTTCTTAATCTGTTGAAGAATTTCTCTAGATAAGTCAGATGATTCAAACTCTCGCCGGATTTGATAATTGTATTATCCACGTACACCTCAATCTCTTTATGGACCATATCATGGAAAATCATTATCATATCCTTCATATATATTGCACCCACGTTCTTGAGACTAAACGTCATTACCCTGTAATGATAAACAACCCAGGGCAAAATAAAAGCCGTATTTTCTGTATCTTCCTCATCCATTAATATCTGATGATACCCGGCTAAACAATCAATGAATGACTTCATTTAATGCTTTGCATAGTTATCGATGAGGATGTGGATGTTAGGCAATGAAAAATTATCTTTAGGACTGGCTCTATTCAAGTCTCTATAGTTAACACAAATTCGAATCTTGCCGTCCTTCTTCGGCACATGGACGATGTTGGCCAACCATGTCGGATATTTTGTGACCTCCACAACCTTAGACTATATTTGTTTTTTCACTTCTTCCTTGATCTTTAAACTTAAATCTGGCTTAAATTTCTGCATATTTTGCTTGACTGGATCAAACTCTGGATTTATCGGCAACTTATGCGACACAATACTGGTGCTTAATCCCGACATATCATCATAGGACCAAGCAAACACGTCAATTTATTCCCGCAACAGGTGAATGAGCTCTCTCTTTTGTGCTTCCACCAGGTGGACGCTGACACTTGTTTCTTCGATTTCATCATGATCTCCAAGGTTGACTATTTCAGTTTCCTCTAGGTTAGGCTTTTCTCGGTTCTCAAACTCCTCTATATCTTCAACTAATTGTTCCACATCACCGTCCTTCCAATCATCATCATTCCATTCATTTTGTTCATCTAAGATTGGACATGACATGACATTGGCAGATTTTAAGTTACTGTTACTGTAATGGACAAACAAACCAAGTTAGATGATAATTACATAATAATAAAATATACGAATAGGAATGTTTCAGGAATAATAATTTTTTTTAAATTAATGAAGGACTTTTCAATGAAATTTGCGAGATAATTACAAAACCATCGCTCATGACTAGCAGAAATACAAGTCCATGCCTTTCTGAAAGCAGTAAAATACAAAAAGAAAGTTTTGAGATATAAAGGGTGGATCGCGGGGCCTCTTTCGGATCATCACTGATTTTAAAACTATTAGTAATTGCCCTTTAATCTACCACAATGGGCGACAGGTTATGAGTGGAGTGGAGGTCCCGTTTTGCAATGCCTCCACTGGCGCAATCTTCTTCACCCCGCCGGACTTTGGGAAATCTTCTGGTATAGCATTGCATACCTCGAATGAATCTCCTATCCCATCCTCAAGACCATCATTATTCGACACCTCCCATACAGTAAATGACTGGTACAGGAGCGAAAAGGGCTTACACAAACTCTTCTCTGACTTATCCTCAACCATATCCTTCTCGGTAGGCTGATATCCTATCCCATACTTTGAGGCTTTCTCTGGGATCATAACAGGCTCAATAATTCCTTGTAGATTCTTATCGAAACCCCGACTAGGCGCGAATCTATTTCTTAATATCGTTGTCGCCATCATTTTGTAGATAGAAGGCATTGGCTCTTTGAGCGTCAGATCCTTCTCCACAACATTTATAATTTTAACCGTACAGAAACTACTACCCTTTGGAACATCTTCAATCACTGATAATTAACCATTGGGATGATCCGCTCGGCTTCCTTTCCCTTGGATGACTACTTTATGGTCCTCCCAAATGAACTTCAATAGTTGATAAAGGGGTGATGAAACGTCCTTTGCACTATGTATCCATGGTCTTCCCAAGAGCAGGTTGTAGCTAGGATGAATATCCATAACATGAAACTTAGTTTTGAACTCAGCAGGTCCCATTTGGATGAACAAATAAATTTATCCAATGGTATCTCTCTACCCTCTATTGAATGCTCTCACATTTATGTGGCTTTGACAAATTTTTCCCAAATCATGGCCCATTTGAACCAACGTGGAGAGGGGAAAAATATTCACACCAGATCCATCATTTATTAATACCTGATTAATTGCATAATCTCAGCAAATAACAATGACATGCAAGGGTTTGTTGTGCATTGCTCCTTCAAACTACAACTCTTCATCTTCTGGGATGTAGCATCGTCTTGACCGCGTTATCCCTTGGGCAGCAGCGGTCTATACAATAAATTCCTTCCTTGGCAGGGGAGTGTACACTTGGATCGGGGCCATAATCACTATAAATGGGGCTTTCTCGTTGACACTTAAGGCAGCTACAACTTTCTCTATCTTTTCTACCTCTTCCTCCCTTTTGCACTCTTTTAAATTCACCTTATTAATAGTCTTGCCAGAATCCCATTCTCCTTCCATTTCAATCATCTTAGTTGTAGGTCCCCCATGATTAGGCAATGGGTTTTTGTTGATATTTTGCATTGGTGACTGAAGCGTGATGACATTTTGATCAGTTAGATCTTGGATCCTGTGTTTCAAGATAAAATAGTCCTTGGTACTGTGTCCTACTGCTCCTGAATGATAGGCAAAATTTTGATCATAATGATAAAATTGGGAGTTGGGATTGACAGGCTTTGACTGTATCGGCTGCAAATGACCAGCGTTCTTTATTCTTTCAAACATTTGAGTGCAACTTTCAGCTTGTGGTGTGATGTTTTGGGGAGTTTTTTTTTGTAGTTTAGACATGGGAGGTTATAGTGGCTTTGGTTTGCAGGAGGAGGTACTTGATGATAATTTGGAGGTTCTTGGAAATTTATTCGGTTCTTTGAAAGAGTGGATTGGACATGAGACTGATAATTTGGATGTAGAACTTGGTATTGGGGAAAGATATTTGGTTGTGGAGCTTGGTATTGGGATTGGATGTTTGGAAGTGGAGTTTGGTACTTAGATGGGATTTTTGGGAGTGGAGTTTGGTACTGACGTTGAACATTTGAAAGTGGAGCTTTGTATTGGGGGTGGGCGTAGAACACATACTGAAGGTTTGGTGATGACGGAGAAGAGAAAGCATTCCTAGAGTTGAACCACTTTTTTGTTTTTGTAACAGAACTAGCAGAAATTGTGCCTACATATTCCTTTTTCTTCTTCGAGAACATGGCAGTCCCGAATGATGTCAGGGTTTTCACAATTTTTCCTGTCCGAATACCTCTTCTAGTGATTCTCCTATTTGTACCAAATCCACAAAAGTTGCCCTGACAGCAGACACCATCCTGGTATAATATTTTCCTTCTTGAGCGCGAGAGAACACAGATACCATTTCACCCTCGAACATTTGGGTTGTACTTGGCAGCTTCCTTCCTCCAACGAAAAACATAGTCTTGGAAACACTCATCACTCTTCTATTTGATTCGATCTAGTGAATACTGGTCCGGGACTATTTCAAAGTTGAATGTGAACCTATCGAGGAAACCCTTGACCAATACTTTCAACCAGTCCATCTTTTTGGTTGCTGAGACATGAACCACTCTAAGGTTTCACCGCTTAAACTTTGGATGAATAGGTGCATCAGTAATGCCTCATTTTTCTTGATCTCCACCAGTTGCTTGCAGTACCTCCTCATATGGTCCATTGGATTTCCGACACCATCAAACACATCAAACTTAGGGACCTTTTACCTTTCTGGTAGATCTACTCCAAGGAGAACACATAATTCATTGTACCCCAAACCATCATGGTCCCTCGCTCCATGAGATTGTTTGATCCTCATGATTTCTTCAATCATAGCTAGCAACGTCATTTCGTTCTTGGTCCTCCACTCTTTCTCCTTTTCTTCGAAATGGTCTATCTCAGGATTAGGAAGGGGATTATAGATGTCGGGGGATATGATGGCATGAGGAGGATTCGGAAGGAAGGCTTGATTTTGAGGATGAAAGGAAGTTGGTAGGTGGGGAGGACGTTTTGAAATTTAGAAAGGTTTTGTGGAATTTGCGAGTATCTTGGTGGCATCTGAGAAGGATTTTGCGAATTTGGAAACGAATTTGGTAGATTCGGGGATAGATTCAATAGAAGATTCGGGGATGGATTTTGTTGATTTGCACATGGGTTCTGGGGATTTGGGAATGGATTCGGATATGAGTTTTGTGGTGTTAGAGATGGATTTTGTGGATGGTAGGCATTTGGGTTATTTTCACGATAGGTATTTTGGATAAGTGGAGGGGCAGAGATGGACGATATGTTTTTTCGCTGATCCACGAGAATAGCCGTACTAAGGGAAGGGATTTGGAGTGAAGTCCCATGTCCTCCTGGAATGGGAGCATTAATAGTGAGTTCCAGGTGAGCCAAATCTCGAGCATGATTTATTTCCTCCTGAAGCATTTCAAGCTTTCTTGCGAATTCCACAATCATCTCACTCTGTTCCGCTATTTGATTGTCCCTGATGGTCAATGTATTTTCTTCATCATTTCTGGTCATTATTGAATGATGGTCAGAGGATGGGATTTTGTGCGCTTTTGACCGAGTGAAGTAGGGATGTTCTGCTAGCTTATATCAACATGAAGTAGTTTCTACTATTTTTTTAAGTAAAACAACTCAAAGGCAGATGTGTTAGTTTTCTTATGTGATAAGTAATGCAAAATATTTGACAAAAAATAACCACATAGAGTTGTTTGAGTCATAGCTAAATTCATCTATAGGAGTAGAGCGGATAAACTTGCCTTTGATCCAAATAAACATACATAATCACATAATACAATTATATCACACAAAACATTATAATAATGCGTATCCTAACTGGGGTGACCTTTTTTGGACGAACAGTTCAGGCCTAACAATTTTGAAGAAAATATATGCTTCCTTAAAGTCAATCCATTATCCCTAACTTATATAGACACGAAAAAGGGCATAAATGCATACAAAAAATAACAAAAGAGGGATACAATCTTTTGGGAAAAAGGGAAATAACATGAAAAATATAAGTTCCTGCACAGGGGAAATAGAAAAACTAGCTACCGGAGGCTCCTTCGTCTGTCTTTGCCTTGTTCACCTCCTTTGCTATTTGATACCTATTGATGATCAGATGACTCTCGTATAACTGTGCCTAGCTGACGTAAGTCATTATTCCAATACTATCGAGTCGAGAGGCCATGCTATCATCCAAATCGATTAAACACTGCCTAGCATCATCATCCTCTTGCCTAGCTCTTTTTCAACTCTTCCCTCAACATATGTATTGTTAAAGCATCTTCTGTATACGTCTATCGGTACGCGATTTCAATTTTCTAAAATTCATCCTGAAGCCTGTAGAGTTGGATCTGATGCTCGAATTCTACATCCACGACCCGAGTGGGCACGTTCGGCCTCGGAATTAATGCTCCGGCGAGGCTCCTTTTTAACCACTCCTTGTAAGTGTCGCTGACTTCAGGTTCATACCCTATACAAAAAGAGACTTCCGTCCACCTTCTCCTTCTCCATCCATTTATCATGTAGTCTTTGAGAGGGGGATCACTTTCATCATATTCGGTGAAGAATCTGAGCATAGAATTTATTTGAGGCGTCTCCTGTTTGATCTTGAATTGCTTAAGAAGCCAGGATTGTAGGGACAGGTTCCCTGAGACCTGAAAGTACAAGAAAAGGCCACTTGCCTCCTCAAATAATATATTTCACTGAAAGAAGATAGTTAATAGACCATTGGACATCGTCATCTCTTAAAGCTCCAAGAGTCTTAAACCAAAATTCATTAGATGCTTCCCTTTTGAATTTGTGTAAAAATAACCACATGTCGTGCGATTCTAGCAGATTCCACCTTGTTTTGTGGTCGAGTTATGCCGTTCTAGGATTTTTTACCAAATGCATCATCATCCACCATTTTAATATAAGGTTGCATCCTTGAAAGAAACGATTCTCGACTTGACACCTTCCCAAAGATCGATATATGTCAGAGATAATCATGGGAGCTAAGTTGTGGAATACCTTTTTAGAATTGTAATCCATTCCAAAGAAGAGTGCATAGGTCACTGAAATAACCGTTTGATGAATTGTGACATTTTCCTCTTATGGGAACACCATGGTTACAAGTAGGACTACCGCGAATGCAAAGGCTCTCATCTCCTTCCATTTTGCTTCTGAATCATATTTATGCCCAAATTTGTGAAAAGCATTGAATCTCCCGAACCGACGATACAACTCACGTAAAGTGATATTTGCTCCATCACGTTCTCCTAGCCAGGTGTCGTTGTCAGTTAAAAATACCCCTTGATCTTTTTACGATCCCACACTACCAGGACTAAAATGTTCTTATTAGGTGTCTCCCTTCTCTCAAAACACATTTCCTTACTCTCGTAACAAATCAATACCTCTTCAATGGTAGGAGTCAATTCAACATCCCCAAAGTGAAATACCATATTCTGATCATCCCAAAAAGTTGTTAGTACATGGATCATTTCAGGCCAAGCGTCCATCTCAATCAAAGAAGGAAGATGCCCAATGTGTGTTCTAACAATCTTTTTCTCTTCTGCGCTCTTGTGGTCCCACCATAGTTTCAATAAATCGTCAGGTTTAGTAACCATCTTGAACTTTTTGTAGGAATGTAGTTGAGCCATATCCTACATGAAAGCAGATAAAGATAAGCCTTCCCCCGATCCCAAAGGATATTGGATTGAATTAGACAAGTATGTATTTTTTTCAATACATAAATATGACTCATCTGTAATTGACTCGGGGTCAATAGACGTAAGGAAGGTTTTCTAATGGACCCAATACCCCGCTCGGGTAATGGGTCGTCCTAGGCTCATGCCTAAAATAGGGTTTTGATTTTATTCTATCCTCGGTGTCTAGAGTGGGCTTGAACACTAGTTCTCAAGCGGACAACTTGAGTTTGAAAATAGGAACAGTGTTAGATGACTCACGTGCTAATAAGCCGTTTGTATTTCCAACACATTTTTGAATTGAACAACAGGGGTAGGGACATCCACGAAACCCCAATAACAACAATAACATACCCAGTGTATTCCCACCTAGTGGGGTCTGGGGAGGGTAGAGTGTACGTAGACCATACCACTACCTCAAGAAAAGTAGAGAGGTTGTTTCCGATAGACCCCCGGCTTTGGAACAATAACAGTATAACAAATAAAAAAAGTAAGTACATATAAACTAGTATGGTGCACAAAATAAACTAACAGTATAAAAAACACAAAAGATAAGTGCATAATAAACTAGTACGGGATGCCAAAAACCCAACACCACTAGCCCCAAAAACTATAACCACAACACTACGAACCAGAAACTCCCCATTACTACCGCCGCCCTCCCACCCCATAACCCTCTACCTTAATCCGTGTTCTCCACACCTTCCAATCAAGGGTCATGTCCTCTGTAAGCTGTAATAGTTCCATATCATGACTAATCACCTCCCTCCAATATTTCATTGGTCTACCTCTATAGTACTAAAACTCTAGAAGATTTTTGAGAGAAAAAAAGGTGTTATCCATGAGTTTTGTGCTCCCTATACACCCCAACAAAATGGTGTAATAGAACGAAAGAATAGAACACTTAAGAAAATGATGAATTTTTCGCTTTTAAGCTCGGGTCTACCTGACTATATGACGGGGAAGTTGTCTTATTTGCATGTTATATTCATAATAGAGTCCCTCATAAAAAGTTAGACAGGACCTCATAAAAAGTTAGACATCCACGAAACCACAAAACAGTTTAAATAATACAGGGATATGCCATGAGAGGCAATAGGTAATATTTATAGAATCAAATAATATAAACACATAAACAGTTAATCAAAAGACGAAATCGAACATTTGGTTAGAACCTAGTTCGAAAAGTCCCTAGCAGAGTCGCCATTTCTGTTTTGTGGAAATTTTGACTTTTGAAATAGAGTCGCCACTTAATTTTGAAAAAGAATTAAGAAACCATTATAGAGTTACATCAAACGATCCAAAATAGGAAAATTATTTAGGTTAAGAGATTCTGAGTAAGCGGTTCTTGTTAACGTTTTAGGAAGGTGTTAGGCACCTAAAACGTCCGCTAACTTGCGATTATCCGGACTATTTGGAAATCGTCATTGACTAACTTTTGAAAAAGGTTTAGTTTTAAAAAGAAGACAATTTTCGAAAAAGATTTCGATGTTTATGCAGAACCAGCTTTTTAGCGACTTAACTAAGGATTTAACAAGGTTCACCAAAACAGATAAGGTAAAGAAACGTAAAGAAAAAGGGGAAGGGGAGAAAGTAAGGGATTTAGGCCACTGGGCCCAAATCAATAAGACCTGTTCTAGTCAAATTGGGCTTTCGACCCATTTCACCTGTCCTAGTCTAGTTTTCGAGTAGTTGGCTTGAGTATCGCTCCACTTGTATTAAGTACAACTTTGGCTTTGTGGCCCAAATGAATAAATAAATAAATAAATGAATAAAATTGATAAGTAAATAAATAAACTAATAAATGAGACTTTTGAGTCTCGTCGCCACTTTAAAGATGGGGCTTTAATCCATCTTCTCTCTTCTTTTGACTTCTCGTATTCGTACTCCATGCAATTTATTTTAGGCTTTCTTTTGGGGCTTGACTTGATAGTCATGGAGGGCCTCAATGTCCCATTAAGAGATGCAATAGGAAAGAATCCATTCGGACTACAAAACGAATTCACATGCAAGGAAAAAGATAAAGGAAATCAAAACGCATCCAAAATACCAAACGCCACACAAATAAGTAGTATGATGGATCAATCAATGAAAAGGAACCCACGATGGTTCAAAATATAGAATTTCAAGAGAAATGAATAAACTTCACACGTGCATTGTGAAGGAAAATAGCAATCAAACCAATTTGATGTGCGCAGGAGTTAATCATTATTATTATTATATATATTTTTTTCTTTTGGTGATTAATGTTCTCTAGCCCTTTTAGGTATAGATGGCTATTACTAAAACTCAAGACAACAACAAAGAGTTGGGAAGACTCAGGAAGCAACTAAAATAGAATTTCTCCCAAAAAATTTACTAGACCTACCTTTGAGAGAAGAAATATCAACATGTTCCCATAGAGTAAGCACATTATTAGGCATGTCACCACACATACAACACGCAAACAACTTTTATCCTATCAAATTTTTTTTAGCAAATGATAATATGAAAAAGAAAGGATCGCTTTAAATAAAATGTGGAAACTATTCGATATTCAAACGGATCCAAAACTCTTAACCTTAGGTACTGAAGTAAATAGGAAAGAGGGGAGAAGCAATGTGACTAAAAACATTTTTTTTGCCCAACATCAACAAGATGATGCGGGAAGAGATGTATTTAATAGACAAACGAACAGGATCCTAAAAGTTTCATAAAGGAGATATACAAGATCATACGAGTTAGTAACGACGCAAGAAAAGCTAATTTTTTTTGAAACAATTTTCAACTAATAACTACAAGTGTATGCGTTAAACTCATATCAAAGCAGGTGAAATGAGAAAATATACTATAAATCAAATAGAATTCTTTTTATTTAACCTATATAAATAAAGGTCACAAAGGAGGCCCCTAATAGCAACTCCAAAAGAGAATGCAAAACCCTTTGACCCTATCATCCTTTTTAACAGAAAAGAAACACAACACTTTTACTCAATCATTTACAGGAATAAAGTGACTCAGTAACCCTTCATTTTTTTTAGAACAGGATATTAGCAACAATACCTAGGCTAGAAGCTCATCATTTAAACAATATGACATTCATGAAAGTCGAATTCGAAGAAAATTTTCATCAAAAACATTGTATGAACAAAGGCAAATGCTCCCAAATGAATTATAACGAAATCAGAAACTCTAAAAATCAATGTGTCCTAAATGCAGAAAAAACAACAATGTTTGAAAGGTCACAGTTTATCATATGAAACTTAGGGATTTCATAGCCTCCCAATGAGCTACACTCAACACGTAAGATTATAAAACTACAACTACGAATCAAGGCAACAAGAGGATGAAAATTTTTAAGCGAGAATCAAAATATGATCTTTAACTGCTTCAAATCACAGACAATCCACAAGCTGATACATTAGGACATAAATTAATCAGTAATGCTGAGAGTAGATGACCAATCACGAAATCAAGATCTAAAGACGATGAAAACCATATGTCATACAATCATAATAGGAATTCATCCCAACGTAGAACTACAAAGAAACATTGCCTTTTACTAAAATTGAAACCTATGTTCCGGAAGACCTCTACAGCAGACAACCCAGCTTACAAAATCTTCAGAATGACAGTCATGACTATAGAATGACGAGAGGAAGAATAAATATAATCAAAACTAAACGAAAACAAGAGGTTACCTTTTCGGGAGCAGAAAAACAAGACGACAAACTGATACGGGGATCACGACCACCGAAAAACTTCAAAGATTTAATCTTTCTTCAGAAATCTTTTCTTTTTCTTTCATCCCTCTATCTCAGTTTTTTCGAATCAGAAATTTTTCTCAATAAAATATTCCAACCTAGCTTTCTCCCTTAATTTTTCCACCTCCGAAGGGAAAGTAACCTTCAACCGTGACCTAAAATTTTCCAACCTAAGTATTTCCCCCATTATTCGAACCCAAAATTTCTCTAAACAAAACAAACAGAGGCTTCTAAAATTTCCAACTCCTAAGGGAAAGAAGAGGAGAGAAGAAACCAATAATACCCGAAATAGTGACCCCAAGGGTCTTTTTATATCCCTTGAATTAGGGGTCTTTTAGGGATTTAAAAGAAGGATTTTTTTGAATTTTGAAATTCGAAAATCCTCTCACCGCTTAGGGTTTCATCAATCAATTGTACCAATATTGAAATTGGTGGACCAATGAGATTTAGGGAAAATGAATTCTTCCCTAAAACCTATGGAAATCAGCCAAATATTGTATGAGTTTGTACGAGTTATCCCGATATTTGCGGGATTGGACCGTTGGAGATGACACCTAGCCCATTTTCTAGAAGGTTCGAGGGTTTTCCTTATCCTACTGCCACATGAGATGCGTGAAAGAGGGAAAAAGAATAGTTTAGGATTGATTTTGAGTTGGTTCAATGGTGGATTCACTGAATCGGGCTTGTCATTGTTGTTCGAGTTCCTGTAGTTATATGCTATTTTTGGTTGTTTTTTGCGTTAGGGACTAGTTCTTGCTGATTAAGGTAGAAAGGGGGATTTGTTGGTGGTCGACCGGGTCAGGGATTTTGGGCCTGTTAATATGAAAAGGAACTGGGCTGGAGGGATCTGAGTATTGTTGGGTAGAATTAGGATTTTAGTAATCTAGAGATTTAAGCTATTTATCAAATAGCCAATGGATGAAAATTTAGAAAATCATTTTTAAATTTTAGCCTAATTCGAATTAAATTGACCAATTACATTGCAATTATGGTCAAATTAATTTCAATTAAGTTCTAATTTAATAAATTGACTAAATTAAATTGAAATTCGATACGAATTAACACCTTGTTTAATCCTGAGCTTCTTGAATTAATAAAATCAAATGCATATTTATCCAAATAAATTAGTTTCAAGAATAAATTATATTTAGATCATGATTTGAATTATTATTTTTCAAAATGATCCTTAATGGAAATCTGATATTTCATAGAGTAAATAACAAAGTAATCAACTCATATAATATCGTATATTTAAACATGATAATATATAATTTCTACTTAAGATGAAAAAATTACGTACAAATATATTTTTGAAAATTTTTTATTCGAATGAAATAAATATTCTGATTTTACTAAGAATCGAAGAAACTCAGAATTAAATTTAGTTGTGGAGGGCAAAAATTAGGTGTCAACAAATCGTATGGTGCGCGATATTCTATTATCCCGGTGCTACCAAGATGTACCGCAATTTGTGGGAAATATATTGGTGGAACGGTATGAAGAAAGACATAGCAGGATTTGTGGCAAAGTGTCCTACTTTTCAACAAGTTAAGGTAGAGAACCAGAGGACCGGTGGTGTAATTAAAGAGTTTGGAATTCCTAATTGGAAGTGGAAAGAAGTGAATATTGATTTTGTAAATAGTTTGCCTCCTTCCCGTCGTCATCATGATTTAATTTGGATTGTCGTAGATCGATTGACTAAATCAACTTATTTCTTGCCAATGCATTTGTCTTATACAGCTGAGGATTATGCTAGATTGTATATCCGTGATTTAGTCAGATTGCATGGAGTTCCTTTAGCTATCATCTCTGATAGGGGTACTCAGTTTACTTCTCAATTTTGGAGGACTTTTTAGAAGGGTCTCGATACCCAAGTTTGTCTAAGTTTTGCTTTCCATCTGCAGACCGATGGTCAGGCTAAGAGGACTATTTAGACTTTGGAGGACATGTTGAGGGCATGTGCACTTGATTTCAAAGGTAGTTGGGATAAGCACTTGCCATTGATCGAATTTGCGTATAATAATAGTTGTATGGGAGAAGACGTAGATCGCCCATAGGTTGGTATGAATTAGGAGAAGCAGCTATGATTAGGCCAAATGATGTATTCGAGTCTATGGAAAAAGTTAAGTTGATTTGAGAAAGATTGAAAACCACTCAAAGTCATCAGAATTCGTATACGGATGTGAGAAGAAAAGATCTTGAGTTTAATGTTAATGATTTGGTGTACTTTAAGGTTTCACCCATGAAAAGGGTAAAGAGATTTAGGAAGAAGGGAAAGCTTAGTCCCTGTTATGTTGGTCCATACAGGGTTCGGATCCGTGTTGGGAAAGTAGCTTATGAGGTGGATTTACCCACGGAGTTGTCTAGGGTTCATCTGGTATTTCATGTTTCTATTCTTAATAAGTGTATTGGTGATTCTGTCATGGTTGATTCTTCCAAAAGCTTAGATATTCAGGATAGCCTTTCATTCGAGGAGATTCCGGTTAAGATTTTGGATTTTCAGATCCGTAGGCTAAGAAACAAAGAAGTTCCTTTGGTTAAAGGGCTTTGGCGAAATCAATCTGTTGATAGTGCTACTTAGGAAGACAAAGCTAATATGCGATCCAAGTACCCTCACCTCTTATCTGTGAGTTCGGAGCGAGCAAAAGGTATCATTCTTTCTTAATTCCGCCCCCTTCTTATTAAAGATTCAGCAATGTGTCTACTTTCATCACGAATTCATGCATTTTCTATAGTATTCGAAGGTATAGAGTTAAGTAAGTCGTTTGAGTGAGTCGTTCCAGCTATATGTCCGAATTTTTCTCTTGTTCTTGGCCTATCTGGCAATATTCTAGGAGTGGGAGGTATTGTAATACCCCGAGATTCTAACCAATAGTGCCGCCATGAATCAAGCCCATGAGAAATAAATTATAGTGTTTTGGTTGTTTCCTGGTCAAGGGAGATGTGTATTACGTCTTTAAAGATGTCCTAACGCTTGGGCGAATCAAAATATTCTTTACCCATTGAATTCTTGAGAAGGATTTTGGCATAGTCAACTTTAAATGAGCATATCTCCCATTGTACTACAAATTATTTATCTCATGACCTACCAAAAGATATATAATTGAATTAGCTTTCCAACGATACCCATTTCATTAAAATCCAATATCGGAGCAAAAGAATTATGCTTATTTTACTCTCGCGTGTCAGCTTGGAAAATCCGTGACGACCTTTTGTGACGACTTGTCACAAGCCTGACGGCCCATCACAAAATGTCATCACCTTAAGGCAGAAAGTCACAAAATCCACCCTTTTTGTGATGACAATTCGTGTTGGCCTATCACGGGCCTGACAGCTTATCACGGATATCGTTAACTATTTTTTCAGCAATTGATGGACGATTTTTGGAAGGGTATTTTAGTCATTTCCCATTTTTGGAGGCGTCTATATATACGAGAATCCTCATCCAAAACCTAATTTCTTCATTTCTCTCTTCCAATTCCCTTTAGAAATATATCCAGGGTTTTATTTTAGGGAATTAATCTTCCAAAAATTATCCATAAATCTTCAAGATTCCTTCAAGAATCAAGTTCCTCATAGAGTGGGCTTCAAGAATTTTTTTTATACAAGTGTGAGTAAAGTATCAAGCACTAGAGTTCAACCAATTTCAAAGATTGAGGTATGTGGGGTTTTGAACAAGAGAAATTCTTTCGTTCTTGTGCTCAAAGCTTTGATTTTTATTATGGATTTATATGATTTTGCAAGTGGGTTTATACCCAAATTACTTCATCATGAGATTATGAGAATATAAATCGTTCAGGCTTTGTTATACATGATTATTTTACAATTTCCAACTTATGACTTGATATTTAATATTGTGAATTTCAATTTTCTACCATGAGTTGGTATTTCAAGTTCTTTCAAGATATGTGTCAAGCTTTAATCTTCCTTATGAAAAATTTGATTATTGAGTATATTGATTCATGAGAATTGAATTGTTACAATGAGTCTTGATATTTCCTCAAAGTTATAGATGTTGCCATGACTTAATGAATTGATGCATTTTGATATTGAGAAAGATTGATTTGATTTGAGTTGAGTTAGGAATCCTCAAAATAATTATGATTTGATAAATGAGAAAGAGATTTGATTTGGTCTTCATGATAGACCCTTGTGATGTTTGTGGTGGATTTCCTAACGCATTCTGAGCTTGTGTCTGGGAGTAGTATTTAGCACCGAGCGAAAAATGTGGTATTTCCCCCAAAACTGCGTGCAACCGTAGGATTGATATTGATAATTATGGGTCGGAGGCCGAGTATGAGATTGTGATCACTAAACTTAGATTGTACTCCCTGGAAAGAGTACAATGCTCCCGCCAATGTAGGGTTCTCTCCTTAGGAGGGCAAAACGTTGGACACCATGTAGCTTACATGGTTTATGTCGGTTATAAGAACCTCCCATGTCCATAAGAGTCGAGTTTCTTGAATTATAGAGTCACTCCGAGTCTTGAGTTGAAGAGTTGAATTGCTTATGATGATTTATAAGGTTTTTATCATATGATTTATTTACGATGAGATTATAAAAAATATGTTTCAATCTAACTCAAGCCAAGTGAGCCATCATTGTACATATGCATATTTTCATGAAATTGATGACGATATTTACATTTTTGCATGCCCCCCACATACTTAGTACATTTCAAAGTGCTGACCCATATATTTTTCTAAGGGATACATTTTCTCATAATGTAGGTTCAGGTACTCAACCGCGTTAGCAATTTTTGGGTGCCTCTTTTCATCTGCTCAATGGTGAGTCCTCATGGTTCGAGGACCGTGATTATAATTTTGTGATACCATTTTGTTGTTATGGCTTTCAGTACTGTTTGAGTTAGTTGGGGGTTTGTCCCAATGTCTCCTTGATTTTAATGTATAGAGGCTTTGTCAAGCTAAAGGGTTGGTTTGTACAGAATTTCAGTATTTTGGATTGTACATGCTAGTTTCGTATCTTATTCCAGTATTTTTATGATATGTCATTCTCTCTTATATTAGCATGACTATTATCAAAGTGAGTTCTAGGAGTGATGACAGGTTTAGAGGGTTAGCTTGAGGACGCGTGTGGCCTTAAGCACCGTGTGACATCTCGGGATGGGATCTTGGGGTGTTACAAATAAATTGTTGACATTAAATTTAAAATAATATTAAAAAAATATAAAATTACATATTAGTAGATAGTTATAATACTAAACAGTTCTAATTGGATTCTTATCGTTATATAACTGCTCCTAGAGTTGTTAATATGGATCAGACCAGCTTATCCGAGCTAGCTCACACGGGCTTTAGAGTTTGACGGGCCCGGTCAGGCTGACCCATCAACATGATAGACTAGAAAATAGCAAGCCCAAACCATCACACTATGGGTTGTGGGCCTCCACGGGCCAGCCCATTTTTTAAAATATATTATTTTTATAATCTTAATTTAAATTTAAAAATATTAATTGCATAAATATTTACAATATAATATTGCTTGAAGTTACTACTCATTAACCAAGTCTAAATTTACAAAAGGATCCTAATAATCTGTGAAATTGAGTAACTTTTGAAACCAAATTAAAATCAAATAGAGATATTGAAAAATAAATAAAATAGTTAATGAGTAATAATATAACTCGCTAAATAACAATATTAACCTAATTTTGTTTTAATTGATCACAATAAAACACAAAGAAATGTCAATATTTAGTCCATTAAAAGTAAAATAAACACTTTAAAGAAAACTCTCATGGCATTTATGGTGTATTCAACATCACCACGTCATCTTCATCAAACATATTTGATTTCTTAAAAAAATTATATTTTATATTTAAATTATTTATATATTCTTTAAATATAATTAATATTTAAATATATATATATGATGGTTCATATAGACTTTGAGTTTGGACTCCTTTTTTTTATTTTTAGTACTATATTTTATTTTTTATTTTTTATTTGACCCACGGGTCAAGCAAACCCATATCGCTCAAGCCCACGGGTCAATAGACTTATTCATGAAGGGATAAAAATCCCTATTCTAAAATGGGCTATAAAAATTGTAGCCCAACCCTATCAAATTACAGGCTGGGCCGGACCATCCCAACGAGCCTGACCTATATTGACGGGTTTAACCACTTATCTAAGATATTGGATATTCTATCAATTTTTTTTTAAATTTAAATTGGAGATAAAACATACTTTCAAAGATAAACTTATAATTTAGATGTACTAAATTAGTAATCATCGAACACAATTTTTTTTTCGCTACACGATTTATCTTAATATTTATCTCAAATAACAATGAACAAATAATAATAGTAATAGTAATAGTAATAGTAGTGCAATCTAATAGTGGTAAAATAAAAATAGTCAAAATGTTATTATTTTTATTAGTATTAATATTAGTATTAGTATTAGTAATAGTATTAGTATTAGTATTAGTATTAGTATTAGTATTAGTATTGTCTCATTGATTTCAATACTTATCTCAACTCAAATCTATATTAATTTTAAATATATATTGTATTTGAAAAATGTAAGGATAAGGATAATGAAGAATAATAAATTAATCTTATTTTAATAAACATATGTGATATTTGAATTTGTATTTAAATGAAATCTGAATATAAATGAAATTCTATCACTTAGCCTTGTTACATATACTTCTCTATCATTCGCTTGATTCGTGAATTTATTTACTGCATTTATTAATTATTCATTTAGAAAAATTATCCATGATTTGATAACATTCTTTCGATATGCAGGAATGATATAACATTTTCAACTTATCTTTCTTTGTGAATGTTCAAGGTCCATCAATTTAAATTGATATAAATATCTCTTCTTTTTTATGATTCAATATGCGAAATAATATTATTATTTTTTGGTAGAAAGTACATGCATTAATATAAAAGAGAATGCAGTTTAAGTTTCAATTTTTGACGATTAGTCTAGGTCCAAAAAGGAATAGTTCTGGCCTGGCCAGTTAAAACCATCAGTACAAGAGCTAATTGTTCTCTCAAAAAGTTTTTGAGATGTCTGTTCAAACTGCATCTTTTGCACATATCGGTGGAACTTCAAAAAGGGTAGTCTCCTAAAACCCGCTTGCCCTTGCTCCATATTTTCTAGAGCATCCGCCACTCCATTTTGTTCTCTATAACAGTACTTGACTTCTGGATTCCTTAGCCTTTTTAATTTTGACCTGCATTCCGAAATTAAAGTATCATAGTAGAGGTTCCCGTTAGTTAACATAGATATCACTTCCAAGGAATCAAAGTTAATTTCAGTGGGGAGAAGATTATTTTGCTCTAGCAGTATTAATCCATCAATGAGATCCATAAGTTCCATCATGTTTTTGGTAGTCCAGTGAAAGTTTTTTTTTAAAACCTAACACTCAGCCTCCATTGTTGGATCTGACTACCCTTCCTATTCCACCCTTCCCGAGGTTTCTAAGGCAAGAATTATCAGCATTGAGCTTGAAAGTGTGGAAGGTGGGAGGATTCCACTTAACATTGATGATTTGGTTTTGCTTGATTGGGGTATTCTTTTGAGTAAGATGTTTATACTCAACAGTTTTGGAGTAAGCATGGTTAAAATTGGGATGATCCCTTTTTTTCTTGAAGGTATTAGAGTTCCTGGTTTTCCAGAGTGTCTAGAGGTTAAAAGGAATGATGTCATGCCAGTGGATTAGTATGTTGAATTGGGAGTGTTGAAGAGATCTCCATATAGTGTGCCAGTAAGAGGGTAGGAGACAGGTAATAGAAGGTTGTTTGGACTGGGTCATCTTGTGGATAGTTTGCACTCCCAAATTTTTGAGGATAGGACACTTAAAGAAAATGTGGGATTTTTGTTCCTGGTGATGATTGCAAATAGCACAACTAATATTTTGTCTCACTCCTCTCTTGGAGAGGTTGAGGTTATTGGGGAACCTATCATGCTGGCTTAACCAAATAAAGGTTTTAAATTTTTAGGGGATTTAGCCTTCCATATCCAGTTGAAATTAGTGGAGTAATTGATCTCAGAGGTTTTGGCTATATGATTATAAGCACTTCTGCTAGAGAACAGACAATTACCAGTGAGATTCCAAATGATCTCATCAGTATGGGCTCTGGGATTTGGGAAAATAGAGTTGGTTAAAGTTTGGATGAGATCCTTAGCGATTTCAATCGGAAGATCCTTGAGGTTCCAGGAGCCATTCCTCTAGACCTCAGAGTGTTTAATGTCTCGGGAATTATAAGGAAGAAGGTCTTGGATGATGGGAAGAAGGAGTTCACAGTGAGGCATCCATCTGTCCTTCCAGAAGTTGATCTTGTCATCCTTATAGATGTTCAAAGAGGAGGCAGTTTTACAAATTTCCCAACCCACAAAGACACTTTTCCAAGTTCTAAAGTTGTTGGCTTTGATTAATATGCCATGGGGGCTAATTTATTTTAAAGAATTTTTGCCCAGACACTATTGGGATGCTTTTAAAGTCTCCAGGCTAGAATGGATAACATAGTGATGTTCCTAATGGAAGCTTTCTGGAGGCCCAGGCCTCCATTAGCTTTAGCATTAGTCAAGGTTTCCCAATCTATTAGATTCATTTTCTTATTATCAGGGGTGGTGCCCCAAAAAAAGTTCTTTTGGGTTCTGTCAATCAATTAGTGGATTTTTGAGGGGATTAAAATGAATTACATGACATGAGCAGAAATACTAACAAGGGAGGACTTTGTAAGGGTGAGTCTGCCAGCCATATTGAGGAATTTGGTTTTCCATCAAGCCAACTTAGTGTTGAGATTGTCTAGGATGAATTGGAAATCTCTATTGCAAGGTTTTTTGTGGAAGACGGGAAAACCAAGAGCACTATGAGTGGACAAATCAGTAGAAGAAATGTGGCTCTATTTCTTTGTTTCAAAAAGACAAAACATTCTTTCTTGAACTATTTGAAACAAAACTTTTGTGTCATTCTTCAGTTTATTATGCCACGTAGAGTTCATTAGTACAAGGCCAAAATAACATAATTTTTCAAGTAACAATACCTGATAAAAGCCCAAACACCTTGAAAAAACTTGAGGATTTTAAACCCAAAATTTGAGAAAAACGCAATAAATGTGAGTGAATCCAAGTGGAGATTACAATTTGAAGTATTTATTCATGTCAATCAATTTTTTTTTCCAATTTTGGTCCTAAATTTAAGTATATACACAAACCCCACTTTGTATACCCTCTCATACCATCAGCATTTGTTGTGTCTGAGTTTACTTTTTTCTGCTTGAGTGTTATTTATTTTTTGGGGTTCTTAAGAAAAGGGAATTTATAAAAGATTCTTGAGTTACTATCTAACCTAGAAGTTGGACCTAGATTATGATACCTACTATTATCAACATATTCGTTGCACATAGATAAGGAAAACGGATCAATCAAAATGATCCATCTTGAATCTTGTTTATTTTGAAGGAAGTTGGTCCATCCTTAACTTGATCTTCCAAGTTTCTAGAAAATGCCGACACTGGTGAGCTTCCACCGCAAGCTGAATCTGAAAAATTTGCTCTATTCTTGGATCAACCACTTAAATTGCTAGGGAAAGATCCAATATTGACTTTTATAAAGAGAACTGAAAATGAGAAAAATGACAAAATAGGTCGAAATGATGGTGAATAATTTTCATCAATTTTAGCAAGAGATTCACCAAAAGCTATAGCCGAGAAGAAAGACTCTCAACTTTCATTGGATGCTTCAGAAGATTTTGTTGTTGCAGAGACATTAGTGGTATATTTTTTTTTGTTATAAAAACAATCTGGTTATAAAAAAAACTACCTGCTAGATCTCATGAATAAATATGGTAGTCATCAATTGATGATCAGGAGCTGATTAAATCAAACCGTTTATATCAATTTGGTCAACTGATATAGGAAGTTTTGTATTTATGTAAAGTATTTATTCTGCACCTTGGTTCTGAACATATTACACATATAAATTGAATTATGCTTGCACTGGTCTCTATCTTCTCAATGAACAAAGAAAGAAGGTATTAAGGGGTCATTTGGTAGCTGACTTAGCAATGAGTTATGTAGAAATCCTACATAAGTAATTCAAGGTTTGGTAGCTACTTAGGATTTAACATAATGTATAAAATTAATATGTTTTTAGGTCTACCATTCTTTTTTAAACGAAAGGAGTAGTACTTTTCTAAAATTGGACATCCTTAGTAATAGAACAAACCTCCACTCAAAGTGCTCTTAGTTCAACTGTGGGGATAAAACAAGCCAACAAATGTGACTTCATTTCTTTTTTTCAAAAGGACAAAAGATTCTTTCTTGAACTGTTTGAAACAAAAATTTTGCGTCTTTCTTCAGTTTGCAATGCCACGTAAAGTTCATTTGTTCAATGCAAAAATAGCATATTAAGTAACTGTTGAGAATATAATTAAATAGTAAAAGTGTACTCTCTCTAATATTTAAACTTTTAGATAAGATGGTCACTCACTTCAACATGGTATCAGAGTCAGGTTCATTTAGGGCAATGCTGAGATTAACAAGGATGTAACGTATCATATTGGGGCAGGGTGGTTGAAAAAAAGTCTCGCTTCGGGAGTTCTATGTGATTAGAAGAGGCACTCGAATACTAAAGGTAAGTTCTACAGAGTGGTAGTCCGACCGGCTATGTGAAATACTGGTTATGGATTGTTTTAGGTGAGGTAGAGGTGGACTGAAGAAACATGAGCGGGACCGAACACATAACGAAATCCTAGTGCATCAGTGCACTATAACTCATGGTTTTGGAGCTAGTACTAGGGTCCGAGCGTGTTTTGGGCTGAAAAAGGACTAGGGGCTCCTATCCAGGATGAAAAGCGAGGAAGTATGGTACTTTCGGGTCGATGGGACCATTTGGGTGGTCAAACGAGATGAAACAATGTAAATAGACCATTTTTGGGCCAAATCGGTGTGGTATTGCTCACAATTTTGGGGGTAGGCTCGGGACCCAAAAATGTTTTGGACTAAAAATCAATTGAGGGTCCTAGGAAGGCTAAAAAGCAGGGGAGAGTGGGTTGTTGTGGTCGGTGGGACCGCTTGGATGGTCAAACGGGCTGAACGATGTGAACAGACTATTTTTAAGCCAAATCAGTGCGTTATAGCTCACGATTATTGGGGTGGTCCCAAGGCACATACGTATTTTGTATCAAAAATCAAGCAACGTCTCCCAGAAAGGATGAGAGGGCTGTTAGTGTCGACAGGGCTTTTTGGGTAGTCAAACTGGCGAAACGGCACGAACGGGTAACTTTCTGGTTAAATTGGTGAGCTATACCTCACGGTTTTAAGGATGGGCTTGGGGATCGAGCCTGTTTTGGGTCAAAAATTGGTAGGGGGTTCCTAGACAGGAAGAAGAGAGGGAAAATATGGGTCATTGGGTTCAACGGGGCTGTTTGAGTGGTCAAATGGGCTGAATGGCACAAATGAAACATTTTTAGGCCAAATTGGTGTGTTATGGCTCATAGTTTTGGGAGTGGGACTAGGGCTCGGGCATGTTTTAGGGAAAAAATTGATCGAGGGTCCTAGGTAGGCTGAGGAGTGGGGAATTATGGGTTGTTAGGATCAGTGGACATATTTGAGCGGTAAAACGAGTGAAACGGCACGAATGAGCCATTTTTTGGCCAAGTTGGTGTGCTATAGCTCATGGTTTCGGAGGTGAGCCTGGGACCCAGGCATGTTTTAGGCCGAAAATTGATCGGAGGCTCCCAAGAATGCTGTGGAATAGGGGTGTATGGGTTGTTGGGGTCGGCGGTGGTCGGTAGGGCTATTTGGTTGGTCAAACAAGCAAAAGGGCGCGAACGGACCATTTCTGAGCAAAATTGCTATGATATAGCCCACGATTTTGAAGGTGAGTCAAGGGACCAGGCGTGGTTTGGGTCAAAAATCGATTGGTGGCTCTTGGGCAGGCTGAGGAGCGGGGGAGTGTGGGTGGTTGGGGTCGACAGGGCTATTTGGGGGGTCAAAAGGGTGAATTGACATAAACGAGCTATTTTTGGGCTAAATTATTATGCGATACCTCACGATTTTGATAGTGGGCCGGGGTTTGGTCATATTGTTTGGGCTAAATATCAATCAGGGGCACCCAGGCAGGTTGAAGAGCAAGGAAGTAAGGGTTGTTTCGGTCAACGGGGCCGTTTGGGTGATCAAAGAAGCAAAACTGCATCAACAGGCCATTATTTGGGTCTAATCGGTGTGCTATAGCTCACGGTTCTAGGGTGCGCTCGGGAACCGAGCGTGTTTGGGTAAAAAATCTATCTGGGGCTCCCAGGCAGGCTGACAAGTGAGAGAGTGTGGGTTGTTGGGGTCAGTGGGGCTGTTTAGGTGGTCAAACTGGCGAAACAACATGAACGGGCCATTTTTGGGCCAAATCGATGTGATATAGCTCACGGTTCTAAGGGTCCCACCCGAGTCCCAACCATATTTTGTCTAAAAATTCCCCGAGGCTATTTGGGTGGTCAAAAAGGAGATACGGCGTGAACATGCTATTTTCAGGCCAAATCGTTGTGCTATAACTCATTGTTCCAGGGGTGGGCCCGGGGCTGAGGTGTGTTTTAGTTTAAAAATTGATCGGAGGCTCCCAGGAAGGCCAAGGAGCGGGGAAGTATAGGTCGTTGGGGCCAGTGGGGCCGTTTGGGTGGTCAAACGGGCGAAATGGCATGAACGAACCTTTTTTAGGACAAATCGGTGTGTTATAGTTTACGATTTTGGGGGTTGGCCAAGGGCGTAGCTGCGTTTTAGGATGAAAATTCACCAGAGGATCCTAGGCAGGCTAATAAGAGGAAAAGTGTTGGCCGTTGGGTGGAGATGGGCCATTTGTGTGATCAAACGGATGAAACGGTGCAAATAGGATTTTTTTGGCAAAATTAGGGTGCTATACCTCATGGTTCAGAGGGTGTGCCCAAGGACCACACATGTTTTTGACTGAAAATTGATCATGGATCCCAGGTTGGCTAAAAAGCGGGGAGTATGGGCTATTGGGGTCGGCGGGGCCATTTGGGTTATTAAACAAGGAAAATGATGCGAACGGGTTATTTTTGGGCCAAATAGGTATGTTATAGCTCACAATTTTGGGGGTTGGCCCGGAGCCCAAATATGTTTTGGGTGAAAAATCGATTGAGGGCTCCCAAGCAGGCCGAGGAGCGGGGAATTGTGGGTCGTTAAGGTCGGCGGGACCGTTTGGTTGGTAAAACGAGCAAAACGGCGTAAACGGGCTATTTTTGGGCCAAATTGGTGAGCTATAGCTCACGATTTCGGGGTGGTCCTGGGCATGTTTTGGATCGAAAGTCAACTGGGGGCTCTCAGGTAGGCTGAAAAGTAGAGAAGTATGACTCATAAGGGTTAACGGGGTTGTTTGGGTGGTCAAACAGGCATATCAATGCGAATGGGTTATTTTCAGGGATAATTAGTGTGCTATAGGTCACAGTTCTGGGTTGGCCCGGGGTTCGGGCGTGTTTTGGGTCTAAAATCGGGGGGGGGGGGGTATTTGGGTGGTCAAATAGGTAAAACGTCAAAAACATGCTATTTTTTAGGCCAAATAGACGTGTTATAACTCACGATTTTAGGGGTTGGCTTGGGGCTCGAGCGTGTTTTGGTATGAAAATCAACCAGAGGCACAAGGTAGGCTTAAAAGTGGGATAGTGTGTGTCGTTGGGGTCGGCTAGGATGTTTGGATCGTCAAACAAGTGAAACGATGCAAATTGGCCATTCTTGGGCTAAATCAGTGTGCTATAGCTCACGGTTCTTGGGGTGGGCCCAGTGACCGAGTATGTTTTGGGCAGAAAATGGACTAAGTGCTCCCAGGTAGGCTGAGGCAAAGGGGAGTGTGGGTTGTTAGGGTCAGAGGGGCCATTTGGTTGGTCACAATGGGGAAATATGGATCCAGACCAGTCGTATCCACTTTATAGCAAGTGTCATAAACTGATCCAGGTGGAACATTAACCATAGTAATACCACGTACTTGTTATCTGAATGTGTAATGAAATACAATATAAAAATCATGAGGGAAATGGGTAATAAATGTTACTGTGTCCACGATGCAGCTACCGCTCGTGTTATTATTTTTGAAATTCCTAGACAATGATGGGAACATCGGGACTTCTCTATCATTAATAAAAACTTTATAAAGGTTGACGAAGCAAACGGAAGGGAATCTGAAATCTTGTAATAGCATTGCTGATGTTGTTTTCTTAAATGGCACTGTGTGGAAGCTAAGTGTTGATCGTTTTGTGGAGAGAGCTCCTGGTAGGCACATGGACATTATGTCTGCTTCAAATTGCGATGCCAATGAATTTCCACCACCCATTGCGTTCGGGACCAGCAATTCTAGAAAATTGACCACTAAAAGGCTTTCGATGAGTTTGATCTTTGCCACATCCAAAAACAATGCTTACCTGCTTTCGATCTAAAACAAAAGTAATCACGTTGTGTGCAATCCAGCCTCTTGTTCTTGATCCATCGATGTTTTTGTAATCATACATACACATATTACCATACAGACTACAATCATATTCCTTATTCGTGATTTCACAGTTTCTCCGTTCTACAAGGCAATCAAGCTTTCGATATGTTTTGGAATTAGTTGAAACATATAACAGATTATTTATCTATTTGTAACATCCATTTTCATTACATGGTCCACATTGCCACAAAACTAAATCACTGCCAGTGTCTATTAGCAAGTAACTTTTAACTTGTTCGGTGAGTAAAAAATGCACCAATATGGGTTGTGGTGGAGTGGATGAGGCTGCTCCACCCTTAACCAGGGT
The DNA here is from genome assembly GCA_030864225.1 of Capsicum baccatum var. pendulum. Classification (NCBI taxonomy): domain Eukaryota; kingdom Viridiplantae; phylum Streptophyta; class Magnoliopsida; order Solanales; family Solanaceae; genus Capsicum; species Capsicum baccatum. Next base: position 6,955,476 of record CM061556.1, read on the forward strand.
CTAGGGTTCGACCCTTAGTATGGAGAAAATTCTATTGGGGGAGCTTCCACCTTAATGGGCCCTGCAACGTGTGATCCAGATTACTCGGGGCTCTAATACGGGCACCAGTTGTCGGATGGGAAACCAAAAAAAAGAGTAAAAGATGCAACATACTAACATATGAAATGTGTATTTGTTGTTACCGGAACCTTTTCATTGGCGACTTTACTCTCATGCTTATCGTGTGGTCTTACCAGAGTTCCATTCGCACTAATCGCGTCACCATTTTCAAGAACCAATGCCAAATGATTTTCTCTAGCTTGACAACCGGCAAACCTATTTTCGAGTAACAAGTCATATTCCTTGAATTTTGACAATTCAAATAAATAGAGATTGTAAATGGTGAGTGTATAGGATGGCATCAGAGGATCAGGAAGCTTCGTTGGATCAATTGACATATTCCATAATATAAGTGAGGTTAAGGGATGAAAAAGAATGTTCATTGCATAAAATTACAAGCAAAATTGAGAAAATAATTGAAATCAAAAGGTGAACATGGAGGAAATTCTCCATTGGAATAGAAATTGTTTTTCTAATTGATTGATTTAGTTTGAGATATGTCTATCACTTCTTGTACTCAATATATATAAACACATAATAAAAATTCATTAATGATTTTAATGCCATTAAATCAACTACTTTATTAAAGAGGTAAAGTTCAATAATTTTATCATTAATGAGTAATAGTCTACAATTGTACATGAAATTAACCTGTTAAAACTTTAACCAAATGGGAAATCCCATGCATATATCATTTTTGATACCTTATAAGTTTTTATTACTCCATATAAGTGGGTTTGCAAAAAGAATTATATGCTTATCTTTTATATTTTGCGTATCTTTAATATCCTTATCAAATCATAAAAAAATATGAAGGGGAGTTTTAGAGTAACTGATAAAATTATTGTCATTTGATTAGAAAGTCACGAGTTCAAGCCATAGAAACAGCCTCTGTCAGAAATGCAAAATAATGTTGCGCACAATAAAATTCTTGCAGTCCATCCCTTCTCCGTAGTCCCTTATAGAAAGAAGCTTTAGTACACCAATCTCCCCTTTTAGTATTAACATACTTCCACCGCCACATCCAGCTGCCCTTTAGTATTAACATACTTCCTCTGTCCCATTTTATATGTCGTCATTTTTTTTTGTCCGTCCCAAAAAGAATGTCATATATCCTTATTTGGTAACTATTTAAAGATACAATTTTACTTTTATCCTTATTAGTCTCATTTAATTAAAGATAGTAGTAATATATTTTTTAATAAAGGACAATTGTCATTCCTTCTTAAACTTTGTGCCCGATCAAAATATGCCGCATAAAATATAACCGAGGAAGTATATCTTTTTGATGTGTTTTTAGTGTTACTCCCACCGTTCGCTTTTACTTGTCACTAATTTCCTAATTGTATTTCTATTTTTACTTATCATTTTTGACATATCAAGAAAAGACAACTCCTTTTTTTCTATTTTACCCTTAGCATTAATTGTCTTTTCTTCTAATTAATTTTAAGATACAATATAAACATCATTTAATAGGGGTATTATGGTAAAATAACTATACGTTATTAATTATTTTTTTAGTAAATATGTCAAGTTAAAATGTGACAAGTAAAACCGAACGAAGGAATTATCTTTTTGTTTATTAGAGCAACTTTTGGGTCATTTAAATTGGTCAACAGGAGTAATATCATTATAAAATTACAAGGTAAAGGGGTCTATATGTAATAGCTAGATCTTTTGGGTGTTAAAGTGATATTATCCTGTTCATTTTTGGAGAAGATGATACTGCTCAAATTCTGACCAACTACCAGAAAAGGAAAGAAATTGGCTCTTAATGCTACAGTATCCATCATCAATGGAGACATAATGTTAAGGGCAAAATTAGAATTTCATTATTCAGTTGTGAGAAAGTGAGATTTTTTTTAAGCTATTGTTCAAAATTAATCTTGATGTATTACAAGTTTTATTTGCCTGAGTTTTTTTAGGTAGTTTGCATTTTTTGCTTATTGTTTATTTAACCATATGTTATCAGTGTTATATTTTAGCTTATCTTGGAAATTTGTGTAGAAAGAATTTTACAAAATTGCTAAGAATATTTTATTTTTACAAATGTTATGTATGTGTGTAAGACAAGGAGCCTTGTCATAACTGGTAAAGTTGTTGTTGTATGACCAGAAGGTCATAGGTCCGAGCTGTGGAAAGAGGGGTCCACAGTGGTAAGACTATGTATAATAGACCTTTGTGGTCCAGTTTTTTCCTAGTACCCAGCATATAACGGGAGCTTAGTGCACCGGAATGCCCTTTGTTTTTGTCTTTATGTGTAGTAAAATTCTTAAAAGATTTAGTCTTCCTTGGAAATTTGTGATTATCTATGAGAAGTATTTGTCTGAATTATTGTGGATAGTTCCCTTCATGTGATCAGGAGGTTATGAGTTCGAGCGATGAAAATGTGCTAAATATGGTATTTTTGTTATTGCTTTTCTCTTCTCCTATCTTAATGTAGTTTTCTGATTTCATGGTACGCCGCACGAATGACTTGAGCTAAGTGACTCCACTAAATTAACATGTACTTCATTCATCATCTCAAAGAAGAAAAATAATTGTATTTTGACATTTCAGCAAAGGATTTTGTAGTCATAACATCTGACATTACAAAGCATTTATAGACATCATAATTTTGTGAACTCTATAATAAGAATTCAATTTTTGTTAGACTTATTAGGGGTTACTTTACGCTAAACCTAACTTGGTGGCTACTCTAATCTAAACCCTTAATAAAGAGATTAATCATATCCCGATAATTTCATAAACTCATTGAATATCACTCTCTTTTTGATAATCAAATATATCAAGAAGATCCATAAACCCTTCTTTTATGTAGATCAAATTCAAATATTTCTACGTTCAATAAATATGCTATTAACGGCCTTCAAATTACGAAGAAAATCCATATCAAATCTAAATCTTCTTACATTCAAGAAATACGCTACTAATGATCCTTGAATTACAAAAAAAATCATATCAAATTCAAATCTTTTTACATTCGAGAAATACACTAAAAATTCATATAAAATTTAAATCTTTCTACATTCGAGAAATACGCAACTAATGATCCTCGAATTACAGAGAAAAATAAAGAAAGAAGAATCAAGGGAATAACAGAATTATATCCATATTATTTATCAATAAAATTCTTATTTTTTTCATATTTTATTTGTATTGTGACTGCAATTTGTTTCTGTCACTGTAATCATTATTGCAAACAGTGTTAACAATATGAAAAAAGAATAAAATTTACTATTGTATATAAGGGAGGATCTCAATTGACGGTAGTCCTCAAGGATTGATGATGTTCTTTTGATAAATACAATTTACTGATTTTTTCTTGCAACAAGTTGTCTTTTAATTAAAATTTCCTTCATTTTAAAATAATAATTATTTTTTCTCAAAAAACTTATTTAGAAATAACTTTTCACATAACATTAAAGTTAGTATTAATATTTAACTACACCCTTATAGTCATTGATGTTCACTTCTTAAAAAAGATATAGTACTACCTCCGTTCCACAATAAGTTAATTGTTGAATTTCGACACACATGTTAAGAAAAAAAGCAAAGACATAAATTTATCATGTTTTTTCATTTTCACCTTCTTCAAAAAGCAAAGACACATGATACATCACTCCCAGTGCACATTTAATGGAGGGTAAATTTGGAAAAAATTATCAACATCTAACTTGAATTGTGAATCATTCACTTATTTTTAAACACTAAAATTACTCCAATAATTGACTTATTGTGAAATGGAGGGAGTATTAAATAGGATAACTTAGTCAATAATAAATAGTACAATGCCTTTATTATTATTCTTAGAAAACATGAAAAAGGATAAATCAATAATTAGAGTAGAATGAATAGAATATTTTTAAAGGGTGTTTAAAAAATTAACATGATAAGTAAATGGGCCGAATGGAATAATCGGTTAATGTAATTTAATTATTATTTAATATCCTTATAGATCATGATTAAGTTAGTTTGTGTACAGGTTCTAAATTAATGTTGTAACTATTTTCATATATACTTGAAGTGATTGAACTACTTTGTTGTATTAGATGAAAACAATGAATTTTGCAACTCTTGTCACATGAAATTATAGGTGAAAATAAAATAATAAATATCAAAATAAATTTATTTCTATTTATAACTAAGAAATTTTGTACCCATAAATTCATTAAAATTAGTATTTTTCTATTTTTAATCAGCATTGAATTATAATTATTAAAATATTATCATTATTTTATTGAACGGGCGTCTCAAGTTAAATTGATAACATTAATAGTTGTCATATATGCTGAGGGTTTAGCATCTTGCAATTTTTCAATCGACGGCACCGACGAAATTAACCTATCTCTTCGTGTGTTGAAAATTCTGGCGATAGCAGAGAACCACCATCTGCCGCCGGTAAATTACTTGTGTCGGCCACCATAAACACGTCCCGACGACCCTATCAGTTTCGGCGGCCCCATTAGATTTTGACGCTATTATCATCTTTTTCTCTCGCGCTTCTTGCACCGAACACTAAAATAATAGAGGTTTTTTTGGTGGCCTATCTCTATGGCCCAACAACCACATCAATTTTTGGTTAGTGATGTTAATTTTTTACAATTTAATAAAAGCTTTTCTTTTCTTCTCTTTTATTTTCTTTATAACCCTTTTCAGGTACTTCAAGTTCAGATCTGCACTTCAGGCGGCGACATCAAGATTCTGGTGTCTAGCTCAGTTTTTCGGCAACTAGCACATTCTCCGACGACTAAGTACAGGGATGCGGTACCTGCATCAGGGTAAAGGCCATGGCAACAAATTGTAATGACCAATTTCTGCACCAATTTGCTAGAATTCGACAAAACGATCAGGAAAACGTCTTTAATTGTGCCTTCTCCCAGTATCAGGTGCACTCATTTCAGTCTTCTCTATTTTATTTGGTATATTCTTCTTGTCTCTTTTTCTATCGTGATTTCTTTTTTGATTTTGTTAATTATTCCTGTGGGATTATTGGTTATGGTTTCTTCATAACTTAGTAGGTGTTTGTAGCTTGTGAGAAGTATAGTACTTGTTGTTGCTTGTGAGTATCAATCCTGCTTACTGGTTTTTGTTTGCTGATTTAGCTGTTTTTAGTCATACTCTTTTGCTCACCGTGTTTTTTTGGCTTTTTTTCTTCATTTTCTTCTATTGTATCCTTTTTAGTGGTGGTTGGGGAGATAGATCAGAGACTAGGGTCATGTCATAGGTCGAGATCGGGGTTGGGGGCAAGTCTAGGTTCTAGTCTTGGGTTGAGAGCGAGGGATAGTAGGGCTAAGTTGGATAAGGGTTCTTATATGTTGAAAGTTGGGTCCTGGAACATAGAGACGCTTCAAGGTAAGTATATAGAGCTGGTTAAGATTCTTGGAAAATAGAGGGTTAATATAGCATGTGTTCAGGAAACTAAATAGTAGGCACTAAGGTGAGAGATGTGGATAGATATAAGTTATGGTACTCGAGTAGCATACGACATAGAAATGGGGTAGGTATCTTAGTAGATGAAGAACTTAGAGAGCAGATGGTAGAGGTTAAAAGAGTCAATGATAGGTTGATGTCTGTTAATTTGGTCATGGGAGGAACTACGGTGAACGTTATTAGGTTTATGCTCCGCAATTAGGTTTGGACAAGGAAGAGAAAAAGGGCTTTTGGAGGTTTTGAATGAGATGGTAAGGGGCGTCCCGAGCACTGAGAAAATTTTCATGAGAGGAGACTTCAATGGGAATATTGAGTCTTCGTCGAGAGGTTATGATGATGTGCATGGATATTTTAATTTTTGGTAGATGAATAAAGGAAGTGCTTCTCTTTTGGATTTTTCTAAGGCTTTTGGGTTGTTGATAATGAATTTGAGATTTTTGAAATGTTTCGTAGTTTAGTCGCCAAGACTCAAGTAGACTTTTAGCTCCTTAAGAAGTGTGATAGAACACTATGTAAAGATTGTAAAGTCATACCTAGATATAATCTTTTGACTAAACATAGGTTGTTGGTGATAATCTTGGTAATCAATAAGGGCTGAAAGAAAAGGAATGTGGAGGTTCGGCCCAAGATTAAGTGGGGTAGCTTGACCTTAGCTAATGCTTTGAAGATGGGGGAGAAGTTGAGAAGTAGGGGGCTTTGAAGAGTAGAGGGGATGTGGATAGTATGTGGGAGACGATTGCCAGTTGCATTAAGAAAATCGCTAGAGAGGTGTTACTGTCTTGAGAGGTCAATTTGGTAAACATCGAGGGCACTAGTGGTGGAATGAAGAGGTTAAGAGGAAGGTGGAGTCTAAGAAGGTGGCTTATGCTAAATTATTTGAGAGTAAGACTGATCAAGAGAGGCAGATGAACAAGGAAGAGTATAAGCTATAGCTAGGTGAGAGGCTAAGTTAGTGGTTACAGTGGCTAAAATGATAGCTTTTGAGAGTTTGTATTCGGTTTTAAAGGAGAAAGGCAGGGATAAGTGCATCAAGGTTAAGGATAGTACTATGTTGGTTGAGGATGCCTTTATTAAAAAAAGATGGCAGTCCTATTTTCATAAAATTTTGAATGATAAGGGGGACAAAGGTTTCGTGTTTGGGGACTTGGAGAAATTTGAGGAGTGTCACGACTATGGTTATTGTAGGCATATTGAGGTTAAGAAGGTCAAGAGGGCTATTCGCAGGATGCATTGAGGTAGGGCGATGGGGCCAGATGAGATTCCAGTGGATTTTTGGAATGCACTAGCGAGGCAGGGTTGGAGTTGTTGACAAGGTTCTTAACATCATTTTTACGGGGGGAAGGATGCCTGAAGCATGAAGGTGGAGTACAATGATTCCATTGCATAAGAACAAGAGAGACATCTAAAGTTGCAACAACTATAGAGGTATTAAGTTGTTTAGTCATACTATGAAGATTTGAGAAAGGGTGGAAGAGTTGAGGCTAAGAAGGAGTGTGATTATCGCTGAGAATCAGTTCGATTTTATGCTAGGTCACTCGACTACTGAGGCCATTCGCCTTGTGGGGAGATTAGTAGAACAGTTTTGGGAGATGAAGGTCTTTCATATGGTGTTTATTGATCTTGAGAAGGCTTATGACAGAGTTCCCAAGGAGATTTTCTGGAGGTGTTTGGAGGCTAGAGGGGTTCCTGTGGAATACACTAGGTCGATTTAGGACATGTATGATGACGGAAAGACTCGGGTGAGGACGTAGGTGGAGATTTAGAGCATTTTTTGATTTTGGTAGGGTTGCATCAGGGTTTGACTCTTATCCCTTTTTTATTTGCCTTGGTGATGAATGTTTTGACAAGACATATTCAAGAGGAGGTGCCTTGGTGTATGTTGTTTGCTGATAATGTGGTGCTGCTTAACAAGACTCGGGGAGGAGCTAATGATAATTTGAAGATTTTTAGATAGACCCTTGAGTCTAAAGGATTTAGATTAAGCAGGACCAGGACGGAGTACTTGAATTATAAGTTTAGTGATGTGTCTTAGAAGGCAGACATGGTTGTGAAGCTAGACTCTCAGGCTATTCAGAAGAAGGAGAGTTTCAAGTATCTGGGGTCTATGATTTAAGGCAATGGTGAGATTGACGAGGATGTCACACATCATATTGGGGCTAGGTGGTTTAAATGAAGTCTCGCTTTGGGAGTTTAATGTGATAAGGACATTCCCCTGAAGCTTAAAGGGAAGTTCTACAGAGTGGCAGTCGGACCGACTATGTTGTATGGAGAGTATTGGCCAGTTAAGAACTCCCACATCCAAAAATTGAAGGTGGCGGAGATAAAAATATTGCGATCGATGTGTGGCCAGACTAGGAAAGATAAGGTAAGAAATGAGATTATTCGGGAGAGGTGGAAGTGGCCTCGATGGAGGACAAGATACGAGAAGTAAGGTTATGTTGGTGCGAGTACATGATGAAGAGGAGCTCTGATGCTCCAGTGAGAAGGTGTGAGAGACTGGTTATAGATGATTTTAGGCGGGGTAGAGGTAGACCGAACAAATATTGGAGGGATGTTATTAGGAAGGTGTGGAGAATGACAATTAGGGTACAGGATTAGGGTTTGAGAGTGTGTCGGTAACAATAGGGGAGCATTCTTTATTTGTGTTTGAAGTTTCTTGTTCCTGGTGTTGAGTGATGTCTATGATTTCGGATAGATAGTTTTAGTATTATCTTGTGGCTGTAGTGTTATCTTATGACTAGTGACGTTAGTTTATTTTGCAGACTGTACTAGTTTTTATGCATTTATATTTTGTGTTTGTTATACTGCTATCGGTCCTAAGCCGGGTGTCTGTCGAAAACAGACTCTCTACTTCATCTTAGGTAGTGGTATGATCTACGTACACTCTACCCTGCCCAGACCCCTCTATGTGGGAATCCACTGGGTATGTTGTTATTGTTGTTGTTGTATCATGTTATTTTATAAAATATTAAATTACTTGTGGTCTCTTGTTATATTCTAATTCTCCTAAAATATTTTCTTCTATACAAATAATTTCTTAAAAAAATTATCCAATTATGTGATTAAGAACTTTAATAATTGTAAATTTTTTTAATAAAATATATTTAATATATCGGTCATTAAATTATATTAATTATAAAGTAAAAAATATAATATAAATTATATTTTAAAATTTTATTATTATTATTTATATGTAGAGTTGTTTGGATCTGAGCTTAGTACGGAATACGGATTTAATGAAACTAGCATTTATATATTCGTAGAATACACCTTTCACTTCATTTAATACTTCACGTAATAATCTTTTTTATATTTTTATAAATTACACAAATAAATTAAAATAGTTATTTTTAATCTAATTAAAATGAAATGGATGGTGTATGAAATTTGGAAGGATATGCAATTATAAAAGCAGAAAATGAGGCCACAGGTTGCGTAGGTCGACTGATAAAAGAGTTTGGGCATCATGCAGATGACAAATGCTATATGGCCTCATCTTTACACGTACACAGTTGAAGAAATTTGACAGAGTTTGTGCATATTTTCTTTTTAGTTGTGTTAAGGATGTACAAAATTTAATATAGACGTATAATAGCTAATATTAAGCTTCTGTACACCATATAATCCTTTTATAAAAGATGTGCATCAAATTACCCTTTTTCTAAGATCATCCCTCCGACAATGTGTATAAGTATCCCTCAACATCGGGTATTTACATTTGATCAATCAATTCAAGATATATACAATAATAACATACTTAATATTACACGTGGAGTTTGGAGAGGTAGTATGGACATGTACTTCTGCCTTGTGAAGATAGAGAGGTTGTTCTCGATTGACTCTTCACTCTCGACTCAAGTAAAACATATAAAAAAACATTAGGCATGTAAAACAAATAAAATAGTAAATCTGAAAATGGTAGCAACGACAAACAATTAATATGATAACTGAACTAAAAACAAACAAATTATTCTAATATAGAAGAATATGATAGTATGAAAGTAATAACAAAAATACTACTTAATAGGGAAATTAGACAACGCTCAGGCACCCACTAACCACATCCTTGATCACCGTATTTTTATGCCTAGATCATATCCTCGAAAAGCTACAGATACCTAATCTAATCACCTACACCAAAACTTCCTCAGCCTACATCTACCTCTACTTCTACCCACTATTACAAGATAATATCTTTTATAAATTATTTTTTGTTATCATGATTGAAATATCTTATATTCTTAATTCATTAGAATTAAAATCACTGATTAGGGGTAAATATTCGAAACCAATGACTATTTGCGTGATGATTAAGTGCTTCTTGTGACAAATTGAATTGCACAATGTATGCGAATAGCTCTCTTTGACGTACTAAACATATATAGGACTATCTCTACACTTAATATTACAATTTACAATGCAAATATAAGCTAACTACTTCATGATATATACAACTTAAATACTTAAGTGAGAAAAATGAATCAATAGACCTCCCAAGTTTCAAATTAAGAAAAGGGGATAAGTGGGTCCCGCAACTTGTCCCTTTTAATGAAATTAAGTCATTTGAACAACTGGGATAGTTGTTCGACAACTAAATTAGTTGTCTCACCAACTTCACACAGTTGTTGAACAACTTCTCCCAGTTTTTGAACAACTTCGCCTAGTTGTTGAACAACTTAGCGCAGTTGTCGAACAACTTTGACAGTTGTTGAACAACTGCTAGAAGTTGTCAATCAACTATCAAAGTTGTTCGACTAATGGTAGAAGTCGTTGGAACGAAAAAACTTTAAAAAAAATCAAAATTTTTTTGTCCCTCCCACATAATTTTAAAAACTTGAAGGATTCTCACTTAATTATACAACTTATTTGTCCCTTTTAATCCAAAGTCCCAGTAGTGCTACTATAATTTTTTTGAATAGCATAACTATGTTCATCCATAGTTGGGCCCTAAAAGAGGGCCATCAAACTAGTTGAGAAAGTCTACAAAGCCATCTATTTGGTAGATGGGTTTTTTTGGGCCTTCTTTGGGGTCTCGAGGGTTATTCTATGTTAATAGGAGTAAACGTAGGCTAAACCAACTACTAATATTTGTATATTAACCATGTAGGACTTAATTACCTGCATAACTCATTGCTAAATCAATTACCAAGCAATACGTTAATACATGCATAAATAATATATAGATTTCAACATCGATAATCCCTACAGTACAAAAACTTGCATAACTCTAATTGAGGCCCCTTTGTTATTTACTTTTGTATTCTTAGGTTTAAGTGGGTAAACAGATGGAACGAGAAAAGAAAAGTCTCTCATATCTAGTTTCCCTAGAAGCACCTTTGTAGGATAAGGGTAATATTGAAGAAACTAATTTTCAGATTCGAACAATCTTTTATTTTGTTCCTCCTCAGAAATAAAAGCATGAGCCGGGACAACTATTTCTTTTTCTTATAGTAAATGAAGAACAAGAAGAACACTACAATTTTAAAATGAGGCTTTAATTCTCATAAACAAAATAAGAAATTATGAGAGCAAAAAGGGAAAACAAAGTGCAAAAAGACCTCACCAGTACTAGGATACAAAGGACGAGAGAGATGGAAAGGAGGGTTATATGAAAAATGGAACGAATACAGCAGAGGCAGAGCACATCTATCAAATTTCTATAAAACACACCAGCTACATCACCGATGTTTCAAAATCAAGGCAACTTTTTGTCCTATTTAGAAAAAAAATTCAATGTGTGAGAGTAGGATTGAGGTTGTCTTAACTGCTTAAATTAGTTTGCCCTCTTAAAATTGTGTTCAATTAAAAGAAATATAAAAATGAAGATTTTAAGAGGGCAAACCAATTTACGCAGTTACGACAACCTCAGTCCTACTCACACTCTTTGAAAATTTTTTCTTAACAGGATAAAAAGTTGCCTTGATTTTGAAACGTCAGTGATGTAGCTAGTGTATTTTTAAAGAATATTTTATAGATGTGTTCTGCCTCCACTGTATTCGTTCCATTTTTAATACAACCCTCCTTCATCTCTCTCTCATCCTTTGTATCCTACTACTAGTGAGGTTCTTTTGCACTTTATTTTTCCCCTTTTGCTCTCATGATTTCTTATTTTTTTTGTTGAAATTTATAGCCTTGTTTTAAATTGCAGTGTTGTTCTTGTTCTTCATTTCCTGTGAGAAAAGAAAATGGTTGCCCCGGCTCATGCTTTTGTTTCTGAGGAGGAACAAAACAAAAGACTGCATGAATCTGAAATTGAGTTGCTTCAATAGCACCCTTCTTCTAAAGAGGTGCTTTTGGGGAAACTAGATGTGAGAGTCTTTTCTTTTCTCTTTTCATCTGTTTTCCCACTTAAACCTAAGAAGCCAAAAGTAAATAATGAAAGGGCCTCAATTAGAGTTATGTAATTTTTTTTAATTTAGGGATTATCTATCTATTATTTATGCAGGTAGTAGCGTATTTTTTAGTAGTTAGCATAGCAGTGAGTTATGCAGGTAATTAAGATCTCCATAAGTAATTCACTATGTTAATAGAAATATATGAATTTGAAAATAGTAGGCTTTGAAAATTTTAAAAATAATTCATTAGTTTAAAATTAAAAAAATCATAGTTGAAAAGACCTAAAACATCTCTAATTATATCATAAATTTATATATTTCAAATATATTTAAATATTAAATAAAATATAATAATAATTAAAATTTAACTTATAAAATTAGTAGTAGTAGTAGAACATACATATCTACTACTACTACTAATAATAAAAATAATGATGATGATAATAATAATAATAATAATAATAATAATAATAATAATAATAATAATAATAATAATAATAATAATAATAATAATAATAATAATAATACATCATTTACTATCAAAAATATGTGGTTGATCTGAAATATTTTATTTAATTCAATTATAACATTATAAGATAAATTTGCATTATATTTGCAAAAGCTAAATAGCAAAGATAATTAAAAGTAATAATGTAATACCCCGAGATTCTAACCAATAGTGCCGCCATGAATCAAGCCCATGAGAAATAAATTATAGTGTTTTGGTCGTTTTCTGGTCAAGGGTAATGTGTATTAAGGCTTTAAAGATGTCCTAACGCTTGGGCGAATCAAAACATTCTTTACCAATTGAATTCTTGAGACAGATTTTAGCATATTCAACTTCAAATGAGTATATCTCCCGTTGTACTATCAATTATTGAGATCATGACCTACCAAAAGATATATAATTGATTTAAATTTTCAACGATACCCATTTCGTCAAAATCCGATATCGGAGCAAAGAGTTATGCTTATTTTACTCTAGCGTGTCAGCCTGGAAAATCCGTGACGACCTTTTGTGACGACTTGTCACAAGCCTGATAGCCCGTCACAAAATGTCCTCAACTTAAGGAAGAAAGTCACAAAATTCACCCTTTTTGTGACGACAAATCCTGATGGCCTATCATGGGACTGAAAACTTGTCACGAAAGTCGTCAGCTATTTTTTTCAGCTATTGATGGATGATTTTTGCAAGGGTATTTTAGTCATTTCCCATTTTTGGAGGCCTCTATATATGTGAGAATCCTCATCCAAAACCTAATTTCTTCATTTTTCTCTTCCTATTCTCTGAAGAAATATATCTATGGTTTTATTTAAGGAAATTAATCTTCCAAAAATCATCCATAAATCTTCAAGATTCCTTCAAGAATCAAGTTCCTGAAAGAGTGGGCTTCAAGAATTTTTTTTATCACAAGTGTGAGTAAAGTCTCAAGCACTAGATTTCAACCAATTTCAAAGATTAAGGTACGTGGGATTTTGAACAAGAGCAATTCTTTCGTTATTGTGCTCAAAGCTTTGATTTTTATTATGGATTTATATGATTTTGCAAGTGGGTTTATACCTAAATTACTTCATTATGAGAATATGAGAATATAAATCGTTCAATCTTTGTTATACATGATAATTTTACAATTTCCAAGTTATGAATTGTTATTTAATATTGTGAATTTCAAGTTTCTACCATGAGTTGGTATTTCAAGTGCTTTAAAGATATGTGTCAAGGTGTAAGTTTCCTTATGACCAATTGGATTATTGAGTATATGGATTCATGAGAATTAAGTTGTTACAATGAGTCTTGATGTTTCCTCAAAGTTATTGATGTTTCCATGACTTAATGAATGAGAAATTTAGTTGATTTGGTTTGAGTCGAGTTAGGAATCCACAAATTGATTATGATTTGATAAATGAGAAAGAGATTTGATTTGGTATTCATGATAGACCCTTGTGATGTTTGTGGTGGATTTCCTAACACGTTCTGACCTTATGTCTGGGAGTAGTATTTAGAACCGAGCGGGAAATGTGGTATTTCCCCCGAAACTATGTGCCACCATAGGATTGATATTGATAATTGTCGGCCGGAGCCCGAGTATGAGATTGTGATCACTAAATTTAGGTTGTACTCCCAAACAAGAGTATGACGCTCCCGCCAATATGGGGTTCTCTCCTTAGGAGGGCAAAACGTTGGACTCCATGTAGCTCACATGGTTTATGTCGGTTATAAGAAACTCTCATGTCCATAAGAGTCATGTTTCTTGAATTACAGAGTCACTCCGAGTCTTGAGTTGAAGAGTTGAGTTGTTTATGATGATTTATGAGGTTTTTACTACATGATTTATTTATGATGAGATCATGAAAAGTATGTTTCAATCTAACTCAAGCCAAGTGAGCCATCATTGTACATATGCATATTTTCATGAAATTGATGACAATATTTACATTATTGGATGCACCCCCACATACTCAGTACATTCTAAAGTGCTGATCCACATATTTTTCTATGGGCTACATTTACCCGTAAGGTAGGTTCAGGTACTCAGCCGCGTTAGCGATATTTGGGTGCCTTTTTTTGTCTTCTCAGTGGTGAGTCCTTATGGTTCTTGGACCATGTTTATAATTTTGTGATACTATTTTGTTGTTATGGCTTTCAGTACTGTTTGAGTCAGTTGGGGATTTAGCCCAATGCCTCTTTGATTTTTATTTATAGAGGCTTTGTCAGGCTAAATGGTTGGTATGTACAGAATTTCAGTATTTTGGCTTGTACAGGCTAGTTTCGTATCTTATTCCTGTATGTTTATGATATTTCATTCTCTCTTATATTAGCTTGACTATTGTCAAAGTTAGTTCTAGAATTGATGAAAGGTTTAGAGGGTTAGATTGACGCCGCGTGTGGCCTTAAGCACTGCGTGACATCTCGGGATGGTGTTACAAGCTTGGTATTACGGCCTAAGATTTAAAGACTCATAGGGAGTCTGGCAAGCCACGTTATGTAAAGTCTTGATCATCGGTGTGTAGCGCACCATATCAATGAGCAAGAGGCTATAAGACGTTTTAGGAAAAGTTATTTTTTTCTTTCAACAGTCTATCGTGCCTATGACTGTTACTCTCTGCTATTAATTCGTGCTTTGTTATGATAGAAAATACCTCCTCATCGAGCTCGTAGAAACAACGAGCAGCCTCAACCCGCTGATCCCTTGAATGGGCATGTGTCATATATTGAATTCGGGTAGCTTTTTAGGTGCTAGCCCTGGCAGTTACCACCAATACTCAAGCTAACAACCAGGCTACTATTCCTCCTACGCAAGAGAATAATTCTGCTACAGCTCAGGTTTGTGACTTTATGCGGATGAATCCTCCGAAGTTCTATGGGTCGAAGGTAAGTGAATACCTATTAATGTACTTGGATAAAGTGAGAAATATCACCCAGATTATGCACGTGACTGAGGAGGAGAGTGTTGAATTTGATGCCTATTGAATGAAAGATGTTGCATATGATTGGGTGGAAGTGTGGAGGAAATGTAGAGGGGAGGATGCCGCTCCTATGAATTGGTAGTTATTCCAGGATGCGTTCTTGGATAGATTCTTTCCTCTTGAGATAAGGGAAGAAAAGATAGAGGAATTCATAAACTTGAGACAAGGCTCCATGGATGTTAAGGAGTATTGCCTTGGATTCAATAAGTTATACAAATATGCACCTAGTATGATAGCTGACTCCAGGACCATCATGAGTAAGTTCGTGACCGGTATGTCGAGTTATGTTATGAAAGAGTGTAAATCTACTATGCTTAATAGGGAGATGGACCTTTCTTTGTTGATGATACATGTCCAACAGATTGAAGCTTACAAGGTGAAAGAGAGGGAGAGAGTAAGAGGGAATAAAAGAGCTAGATCAGAGAAGCAAGGATTCGGTCCATCCAGATTCTATGGAGTGGACCTCCCTCAATTCCAGACACGTCCGTTTATGTCTGTGCCATCCTCAATTAGTGCTCCCACACCTAGAAGCAGGCAGGAGCATGGGAACTAGCTTATCTCATCTAGGTCTCAGGAAAGTGCAGGTAAAAGACCTCATCCTCCTTCATAATCTAAGTATGGTGAGATAATTTTGGTGAGTGTTTTGTTGATCAGAGAGGTTGCTTTAGTTGTGGCAAGTTGGGCCACCAACTTAGAGATTATGCGTATACTAGACGGGGGAGTCAAGATACTCGTCCCCAAAGTTCGGCTACTAGTGCACCCGCTCCCGTAGTCTGCCCAGTTCCTCCTTAGGGTGCCTCTTCTAGTATTGTTGGCGGTTCATGCCAGAATTGCTTCTATACTATACCACCTCGCCAGGAGCAGGAGGATTCTACAGATGTTGTCACTGGTATGCTCCATGACTTTTATTTTGATGTCTATGTATTGATGGACCCCGGTTCGAGTTTCTCTTATGTGACACCTCTTGTTTCTACCCGTGTAGGAGAGTTTGTTATTGCTAAGCGAGTGTATATGAAGTGTCCTGCTACTATCCATTATTGTGTCATATGTGCTGATTTGATTAAGCTAGATATAGTTGATTTTGACGTCATTCTGGGTATAGATTGGCTTCACTCGTGCTATATATTTATAGATTGTCGTACCTGAGTGGTCAAGTTTCAGTTTCCTAACCCGTGTTTGAGAGGTTTAGGAGTTGTGTAACTCCAAAGATCCATTTCATAACCTACCTCAAAGCTAGGAAGTTGATTTCAAAGGGTTGCATATATAATCTAGTTTGAGTTAAAGACCTCAAGTCTGAAGCTCCGACTATTCAGTCAGTTAGCATTGTTAAAGAGCCTCCCGATGTTTTCCCAAAAGACCTTCCAGGTGTCCCGCCTGATAGAGAAATAGAATTTGGGATTGATCTCTTTCCTGGCACTCAACCTATTTCCATCCCTCCATACCGTATGGCTCCCACAGAACTTAAAGTGTTGAAGGAGAAACTCAAAGACCTCTTAGAAAAAAGCTTTATCAGACCCAATGTTTCCCCGTGGGGTACACCTATTCTATTTGTGCGGAATAAAGATGGTACATTGCGTATGTGTATTGACTACCATCAACTCAACAAGGTGACTATTAAGAATAAGTACCCTCTTCCTAGAATCGATGATTTATTTGATCAACTACAGGTGCAAGTTATTTCTCAAAGATAGACCTTAGATTTGGCTATCATAAACTTAAAGTGAGAGAGTGTGATATTCCTAAGACAACTTTTCGAACCCACTATGGTCATTTTGAGTTCTTGTCATGTCCTTTGAGTTAACCAATGCTACAACGGCTTTCATGGATCTTATGAACCGACTATTTAAGCGGTATCTGGATTTGTTTGTTATTGTGTTCATAGATGATATTTGTCATGACCCGGCCCAAGGTCATGGCCACGAAGGGCATCCCGAACTACACAGGCCCGAGATACCCCTGCCACTCCCTAACCCACTAGTGATATTATCCGCTCTTGCCCCAGGCCTACACGGGTTTAAAATAGGTCACTAGGGAGTAAGTCTTTCTTATCGATATACCTAACATCCCTCCTGTGTTTTGCTGATGTGGGACTCCTTCCTAAGTTGGGGTGTCACATAAACCCCCCTTACGAACTCAGCGTCCTCGCTGAGGTTTGCCCTACCAAATGGGATTTGCCTACACTCAGGACTGAGGTTTGCCGTGCTTTACCGGGATTAGCCTACACTCAATTTGAACTCTAGCCCACATAAACAGGGACAACATAGGATCAGCTCTGATACCATTCTGTCATGACTCGGTCCGAGGTCTTGGCCCCGACGGGCATCCCGAACCACACAAACCTGAGATACCCCTTCCACTCCCTAACCCACTAGTGATATTATCTTTTCTAGGTTCAGGGCCGCACGGCTTTAAAACGAGTTACTAAGGAGTAAGGCTTTCTCACTTATATACCCAACATCCCTTCTTCGTTTTGTCAATGTGGGACTCCTCCCTAAGTTGGGGTGTCATAATATTCTTGTATATTCTCGAAGTGAGGATGACCATATGGATCATCTTCGAATCATATTGGAAAACCTTAGGACTCATCAATTATTCACTAAATTTAGCAAGTGTGAATTTTGGTTAAGGTCAGTTGCTTTTTTGAGTCATATTGTTTCTTCCAAAGGTATTAGAGTTGATTCTCAAAAGACAGAAGCTATGAAGAATTGGCCTAGACTTACCTTCTCGTCTGATATTAGGAGTTTCTTGGGTCTAGCTAGTTACTACCATCCTTTTGTTGAGGGCTTCTCTTTTATCGCATCCTGCATGACCCGGTTCACCCAAAAGAAAGTTAAGTTCCCGTGGACAGATGCCTATGAGAAGATTTTAAAGGATTTGAATACTCGATTAACTTTAGCCCCCATGTTAGCTTTACCCAAAGGTACTGATGGTCTTGTGGTGTACTGCGATGCTTCTAGAGTTGGTCTTGTTTGTGTGTTGGGCAGAGTGGTAAAGTTATAGCTTATGCCTCTACACAGTTGAAGCCTCATGAGAAGAATTACCCAACTCATGATCTTGAATTAGTTGCTGTAGTTTTTTCATTGAAAATCTGGAGACATTATTTGTATGGTTTTCATGTTTATGTGTTTACTGATCACAAGAGCCTACAGTATGTGTTTACTCAGAGAGAGTTAAAGCTTAAACAAAGAAGATGGCTAGAGTTTGGCATTCCTACTTAGAAGTGGGAAGAAGTGAATATGGATTTCGTAATTGGTTTGCCTCCTTCTCAGATTGCATAGAGTTCCTTTGGCTATCATCTCTGATAGGGGTACTCAGTTTACTTCCTAGTTTTGTAAGGCTTTTCAGAAGGGTCTTGGTACTCTAGTTCGTCTAAGTTCTGCTTTTCATCTGCATACCGATGGTCTGGCTTAGAGGACTATTTAGACTTTGACGGATATATTGAGGGCATGTGGGCTTGATTTAAAAGGTAGTTTGGATGGGCACTTGCCATTGATCAAATTTTCTCTAATAATAGTTTCCATGCTAGTATTCAGATGGACCCATTCGAAGCTTTGTATAGGAGAAGATGTAGATCGCCTATAGGTTGGTTTGAAGTATGACAAGTAGCTGTGATTAGGCCGGATGCTGTGTTCGAGACTATGGAAAATGTTAAGTTGATTTGAGAAAGATTGAAAATCGCTCAAAGTCGTCAGAAGTCGTATGCGGATGTGAGAAGAAAAGATCTTGGGTTTAATGTTAATGATTTGGTTTACTCGAAGGTTTGACCCATGAAAGGGGTGAAGAGATTTAGGAAGAAAAGAAAGCTTAGTCCCCGTTATATTGGTCCATACAGGGTTCTGAGTCATGTCAGGAAAGTAGCTTATGAGGTAGATTTACCCACGGAGTTGTCTAGAGTTCATCCAGTGTTTCATGTTTCTTTTCTTAAGAAGTGTATTGGTTATCTATCGTGGTTGATTCTTCCAAAAGCTTAGATATTTAGGATAACCTTTCATCCGAGGAGATTTCAGTTGAGATTATTGATTTTCAGATCCGTAGGCTAAGGAACAAAGATGTTCCTTTCGTTAAAGTTCTTTGGCAAAATCAATCTGTTGAGAGTGCTACTTGGGAAGACGAAGCTGATATGCGAGCCAAGTACCCTCACCTCTTTTTGGTGAGTTCGAGGCGAGCAGAAGGTATCATTCTTTCTTAATTCCGCCCCCTTCTTATTAAAGATTCAGCAGTGTGTCTACTTTCATCACGAATTCATGCATTTTCTATAGTATTTGAAGGTATAGAGTGAAGTAAGTCTTTTGAGTGAGTCGTTCCAGCTATACATCCTCATTTTTCTCTTGTTCTTGGCCTATCTGGCATCATTCGAGGACGAATGTTTCCAAGGGGGAGCAATTGTAATACCCTGAGATTCTAACAAATAGTTCCTCCATGACTCAAGCCCATGAGAAATAAATTATAGTGTTTTGGTTGTTTTCTGGTCAAGGGTGATGTGTATTAAGGCTTTAAAGATGTCCTAACACTTGGGCAAATCAAAACATTCTTTACCGATTGAATTCTTGAAAAGAATTTTGGCATAGTCAACTTTAAATGAGCATATCTCCCGTTGTACTATGAATTATTAATATCATGACCTACAAAAAGATATATAATTGAATTAGCTTTCCAACGATACCCATTTCATCAAAATCCAATATCGAAGCAAAGAGTTATAGTTACTTTACTCTAGCGTGTCAGCCTGGAAAATCTGTGATGACCTTTTCTGATGACTTGTCACAATCCTGATGGACCGTCACAAAATGTCATCACCTTAAGGCAGAAAGTTACAAATTCCACCCTTTTTGTGACGGCAATTCATGACGGCCTATCACGGGCCTAACAGCTTTTCACGGATGTCGTCAGCTATTTTTTTCAGCAATTGATGGACGATTTTTGCAAGGGTATTTAGTCATTTCCCATTTTTGGAGGACTCTATATATGTGAGAATCCTCATCCAAAACTTAATTTCTTCATTTGTCTCTTCCTATTCTCTGAAGAAATATATCTATGGTTTTATTTAAGGAAATTAATCTTCCAAAAATCATCCATAAATCTTCAAGATTCCTTCAAGAATCCAGTTTCTGAAAGAGTGGGCTTCAAGAATTTTTTTTATCATAAGTGTGATTAAAGTCTCAAGCACTAGAGTTCAACCAATTTCAAAGATTAAGGTACGTGGGATTTTGAACAAGAAAAATTCTTTCGTTCTTGTGCTCAAAGCTTTGATTTTTATTATGGATTTATATGATTTTACAAGTGGGTTTATACCCAAATTCCTTCATTATGAGAATATGAGAATATAAATCGTTCAATCTTTGTTATACATGATAATTTTACAATTTCCAAGTTATGAATTGTTATTTAATATTGTGAATTTCAAGTTTCTACCATGAGTTGGTATTTCAACTGCTTTCAAGATATGTGTCAAGGTTTAAGTTTCCTTATGACAAATTGGATTATTGAGTATATTGATTCATGAGAATTGAGTTGTTACAATGAGTCTTGATATTTCTTCAAAGTTATTGATGTTTCCATGATTTAATGAATTAATGCATTTTGATATTGAGAAAGATTGATTTGATTTAAGTCGAGTTAGGAATCCACAAATTGATTATGATTTGATAAATGAGAAAGAGATTTGATTTAGTGTTCATGATAGACCCTTGTGATGTTTGTAGTGGATTTCCCAACGCGTTGTGAGCTTGTGTCTGTGAGTCGTATTTAGCACTGAGCGGGAAACGTGGTATTTCCCCCGAAACTATGTGCCACTGTAGGATTGATATTGATAATTGTGGGCCGGAGGCCGAGTATGAGATTATGATCACTAATTTTAGGTTGTACTCCCTGATACGAGTATGACGCTCCCGCCAATGTGGAGTTCTCTCTTTTGGAGGGAAAAACGTTGGACTCCATGTAGCTCACATGGTTTATGTCGGTTATAAGAACCTCCTATGTCCATAAGAGACGAGTTTCTTGAATTACATAGTCACTCCGAGTCTTGAGTTGAAGAGTTGAGTTATTTGTGATGATTTATGAGTTTTTTATCATATAATTTATTTACGATGAGATCATGAAAAGTATGTTTCAATCTAACTCAAGCCAAGTGAGGCATCATTGTACATATGCATATTTTCATGAAATTGATGACGATATCTACATTGTTGCATGCACCCCCACATACTTAGTACATTCCAAAGTACTGGCACATATATTTTTCTAAGGGATACATTTTCTCGTAATGTAGGTTTAGGTACTCAGCCGCGTTAGCGATATTTGGGTACCTCTTTTCGTTTGCTCAGTGGTGAGTCCTTATGGTTCGAGGACTGTGTTTATAATTTTGTGA
Organism: Capsicum baccatum var. pendulum; assembly: GCA_030864225.1. Taxonomy (NCBI): domain Eukaryota; kingdom Viridiplantae; phylum Streptophyta; class Magnoliopsida; order Solanales; family Solanaceae; genus Capsicum; species Capsicum baccatum. Next base: position 6,977,178 of record CM061556.1, read on the forward strand.
TACTGTTTTGTTGTTATGGCTTTCAGTACTATTTGAGTCAGTTGGGGGTTTGTCCCAATGTCTCCTTGATTTAGATGTATAGAGGCTTTCTAAGGCTAAAGGGTTGGTATGTACGGAATTTCAGTATTTTGGATTGTACATGCTAGTTTGGTATCTTATTCCAGTATGTTTATGATATGTCATTCTCTCTTATATTCGCATGACTATTGTCAAAGTGAGTTCTAGAAGTTATGACAGGTTTAGAGGGTTAGCTTGAGGCCGCGTGTGGCCTTAAGCACCGTGTGACATCTCGGAATGGGATCTTGGGGTGTTACAAATAAATTGATGACTTTAAATTAAAAATAATATTATAAAAATGTAAAATTACATATTAGAAGTAGATAGTTATAATACTAAACAGTTCTAATTGGATTATTATCATTATATAACTGCTCCTAGAGTTGTTAATATGGATCGGACCAGCTCATCCGGGCTAGCTCACACGGGCTTTAGAGTTTGACGTGCCCGACCAGGCTTACCCATCAACATGATAGACTTGAAAATAGCAAGTCCAACCCGTCACACTATGGGTTGTGGGCCTCCACGGGCCAGCCCATTTTTTAAAATATATTAATTTTATAATCATAATTTAAATTTTGAAATATTAATTGCATAAATATTTGCAATATAATATTTCTTTATGTTACTACTCATTAATCAAGTCTCAAATTTGCAAAAAGATCCTAATAATCTGTGAAATTGAATAACTTTTGACACCAAATTAAAAACAAATAGAGATATTGAAAAATGAATAAATAATTAATGAGTAATAATATAACTTGCTAAATAACAATATTAACCTAATTTTATTTTAATTGATCAGAAAGTAAAATAAACGCTTTAAAGAAAACTCTCATGGCATTTATGGTGTATTCAACATCGTCACGTCATCTTCATCAAACATATTTGATTTCTTAAAAAAATTATATTTTATATGTTAATTATTTATATATTTTATAAATATAGTTATTATTTAAATATATATATGATGGTTCATATAGACTTTGAGTTTGGACTCCTTTTTTTATTCTTAGAACTATATTTTATTTTTTAATTATTTTTATTTTACCCACGGGTCATCCAAACCCATATTGCTCAAGCCAATGGGTCAATAGACTTATTCATGAAGTGCTAAAAAGCCCTATTCTTAAATGGGCTATAAAAATTATAGCCCAGCCCTATCAAATTACAGGCTGGGCCGGGCCATCCTAACGAGCCTGACCTATATTGACGGTTGTAATCGCTCATCTAAGATATTGGTTATTCTATCAAATTTTTTTGAATTTAAATTGGAGATAAAACATACTTTCAAAGATAAACTTATAATTTAGATGTACTTAATTAGCAATCATGGCACACAATTTTTTTTTGCTACACGATTTATCTTAATATTTATCTCAAATAACAATGAACAAATAATAATAGTAATAGTAATAGTAGTGCAATCTAATAGTGGTAAAGTAAAAATAGTTAAAATGTTATTACTGTTATTAGTATTAGTATTAGTATTAGTATTGGTATTAGTATTGTCTCATTGATTTCAATATTTATCTCAACTCAAATCTATATTAATTTTAAATATATATTGTATTTGAAAAATGTAATGATAAGGATAAGGAAGAATAATAAATTAATCTTATTTTAATAAACATATGTGATATTTGAATTTGTAGTTAAATGAAATCTGAATATAAATGAAATTCTATCACTTAGCCTTTCTTACATATACTTCTCTATCATTAGCTTTATTCGTGAATTTATTTACCGCATTTTTTAATTTTTCATTTTATAAAATTATTCTTGATTTGATAACATTCTTTCGATATGCAGGAATGATATAACATTTACAACTTGTCTTTCTTTGTGAATGTTCAAGGTCCATCAATTTAAGTTGATATAAATATCTCTTCTTTTCGATGATTCAATATGCAAAACAATATTATTTTTTTGGTAGAAAGTACATGCATTGAAGGTGTGGCTGGTGGGAGGATTCCACTTAACGTTGATGATTTAGTTTTGCTTGATTGGGGTATTCTTTTGAGTAAGATGTTTATACTCAACAGTTTGCGAGTAAGCATGGTTAAAATTGGGATGGTCCATTTTGTTATTAAAGGTATTAGAGTTCTTGGTGTTCCAGATTGTCTAGAGGATGAAAAGAATAATGTCATGCCAGTGGATTAGTCTGTTGAATTGGGGGTGTTGAAGAGATCTCCAGATAGTGTGCCAGTAAGAGGGTAGGAGACTGGTAATAGGAGGTTGTTTGGACTGGGTCATCTTGTGGATAGTTTATACTCTAAAATCTTTGAGGATGGGACACTTAAATAAAATATGGGAAGTGATGATTGCAGATAGCATAACTAGTATTTTGTCTCATTCCTTTCTTGGAGAGGTTGAGGTTATTGGGGAACCTATCATGCTGGCTTAGCCAAAGAAAGGTTTTGACTTTGTAGGGGATTTAGCCTTCCATATCCAGGTGAAATTAGAGGAGTAATTGATCTTAGAGGTTTTGGCTATATGATTATAACCACTTCTGCTAGAGTATAGACAATTACCAGTGAGATTCCAAATGAGCTCATAAGTATGGGCTCTGGGATTGGGGAAAACAAAGTTGGTGAAAGTTTGGATGAGATCCTTAGTGATTTCAACCGAAAGATCCTTGAAGTTCCAGGAGCCATTCCTCTAGACCCCAGAGAGTTTAACGTCTTGGGAATGATAAGGAAGAAGGTCTTGGATGATGGAAAGAGGGAGTTCATAATAAGGCATCCATCTTTCCTTCCAGAAGTTGATCTGTTCATCCTTATTGATGTTCCAAGAGGAGGAAGTTTTACAAATTTCCCAACCCACAAGGACACTTTTCCAAGTTCTAAAGTTGTTGGATTTGAGGGATATGCCATGAGGGCTAATTTATTTTAAAGAATTTTTGCCCAGAGACTGTTGGGATGCTTGTAAAGTATCCAGGCTAGACTGGATAACTTAGTGGTGTTCCTAATGGAAGCTTTCTGGAGGCCCATTAGCTTTAGCATTAGTTAAGGTTTCCCAATTGATTAGATGCATTTTCTTATTATCAGGGGTGGTACCCCAGAGAAAGTTATTTTGGGTTATGTCAATCAATTAGTTGATTTTAGAAGGGATCAAGATGAATTACATGACATGAGCGGGAATACTAGCAAGGGAGGACTTTGTAAGGGTGATTCGGCCAGCCATATTGAGGAATTTAGTTTTCCATCCGGCCAACTTAGTGTTGAGATTGTCTAGGATGAATTGGAAATCTCTATTGCAAGTTTTTTTTTTGGAAGATGGGAAAACCAATATATTTTCCAAACTTGTCTTTGGATTGGATGCCTAAGATGTGAGACAAACTATCTTTGGTCTCCTGAGCACAGTTTCTAGAGAAGATTACTTTAGATTTGAGAGTGTTAATTTTTTTACCAGAGTGAAAGGTGAAGCTGCTAAGATTTGGTCGGATGGTTTCACAGTTTCTTTCATTAGCAACAGTACACAGAGTAAGATCATCAGCAAAGAAAAGGTGAGAGATTTTGGTCCCTTTCCTACTGATTGAGATGGGAGTCCAATATCATATATCTCGTCTTTTATCACGGGATCTGGAAGGTAGAGTTTTTTTGATAACTAAAAAAATAATAAAATGTACCACTAATTTCTCCATAGCAGCAAAGTCTTCTGAAGCATCCAATGAAAGTTGAGAGACTCTCTTTTTGGCTATAGCTCTTGGGAATCTCTTGCTGAAATTGATGAAAATTCTACACCATTATTTTGACCTATTTTGTCATCTTTATCCTTTTCACATCTCTTTATAGAAGTCATTATTGGATCTTCCCCTACCAATTTAAGTAATTGACCTAAGAATAGAGCAATTTTTTCAGGTGCAACATGCAGTGGAAGCTCAACAGAATCGGCAATTGCAGGCAAGTTGGAAGATCCACATAAGGATGGACCAACTTCCTTCAGAATGAACAAGATTCAAGATGGATCATTTTGAAAGATCATTCTTCCCTATCTATATGCAAGGAACATGTTGATAATAATAGATATCACAATCTAGGTCCATCTGCTAGGTTAGATAGTAACTCAAGAATCTCTTATCAATTCCCCTTTCTCAAGAACCCCGAAAAATAAATAACACTCAAGCAAAAAAAGATTAACTCAGACACAATAAATGCTGATTGTATGAGAGGTTATACAAAGTTGGGTTTGTACATATACTCAAATTTATGACCAAAATTAGGAAAAAATTGACTGACATGAATAAACAATCCAAATTGTAATCTCCACTTGGATTCACTCACATTTATTGCATTTTTCTTAAATTTTGGGTTTAAACATTTTTTAGGGTGTTTGTGCTTTTCTCAGGTAATGTTACTTGAACATTTACGTTGTTTTGGCATTTAACTAATGAACTCTACCTGGCATAACAAACTAAAGAAAGACACAAAAGTTTTATTTCAAATAGTTCAAGAAAGAATCTTTTGACTTTTTGAAACAAAGAAATAAAGCCATATTTGTTGAACTATTTTGTCCCTATAGTTGAACTAAGAGCACCATGAGTGGACAAATTAGTCTAAGAAATGTGGCTCTATTTCTTTGTTTGAAAAAGGCAAAAGATTCTTTCTTGGACTGTTTGAAACAAAACTTTTGTGACATTCTTAAGTTTATTATGCCACATAGAGTTCATTAGTTCAAGCACAAAATAACATACTTGTTCAAGTAACAATACTTGAGAAAAGAATAAACACCTTGAAAAAACATAAGTGTTTTAAACACAAAATTTGAGAAAAACGCAATAAATGTGAGTGAATCCATGTGGAGATTACAATTTGAAGTATTTATTCATGTCAATCAATTTTTTTCCCAATTGTGGTCCTAAATTTGAGTATATAGACAAACCCCACTTTGTATAACCTCTCATACAATCAACATTTATTGTGTCTGAGTTTACTGTTTCCTGCTCGAGTGTTATTTAATTTTTGGGGTTCTTAAGAAAGGGAAATTGATAAAAGATTCATGAGAAACTATCTAACCTAGCAGTTGGACCTAGATTATAATACCTACTATTATCAACATGTTCGTTGCACATAGATAGGGAAAAAGGATCAGTCAAAATGATCCATCTTGAATCTTGTTTATTTTGAAGGAAGTTGGTCCATCCTTAACTGGATTTTCCAAGTTGCCTGCAAATACCGACAGTGGTGAGCTTCCACCGCATGCTGTACCTGAAAAATTTGCTCCATTCTTAGATCAACCACTTAAATTGCTAGGGAAAGATCCAATCATGACTTTTATAAACAGAACTGAAAATGAGAAAATGAAAAAATAGGTGGAAATGATGGTGAATAATTTTGATCAATTTCAGCAAGATATTCACCAAAATCTATAGACGAGAGGAGAGTCTCTCATCTTTCATTGGATGCTTCAGAAGATTTTGTTGCTGCAGAGGCATTAGTGGTACATTTTATTTTTTATAAAACTTTCATTGGATGCTTCAGAAGATTTTGTTGTTGCAGAGGCATTAGTGGCACATTTGTTTTGTTATAAAAAAATTTTGGTTATAAAAAAAACTACCTACCAGATCTCATGAAAAAATATGATAGTCATCAATTGATGAATCAGGAGCTGAGTGAATAAAACCGTCTATATCAATTGGTTCAACTCATTTAGGAATTTTTGTATTTATGTAAAGTATTTATTCTGCACCTTGGTTCTGAGCATATTATACACATAAATTGAATTATGCTTGCATTGGTCTCTGTCTTCTCAATGAACAAAGAAAGAAGGTATTAAGGGGTTATTTGGTAAATGGCTTAGCAAAGAGTTATGTAGGAATCCTACATAAGTAATTCCACGTTTGGTATCTACTTAGGAGTTAATATAATGTATAGAATTAATATGTTGTTTGGTCTACCATTCTTTTTTAAACAAAAGGAGCAGTACTTTTCCAAAATTGGACATCCTTAATAATAGAGAAAACCACCACTCAAAGTGCTCTTAGTTCAACTGTAGGGACAAGACAAGACAACAAATGTGACTCTATTTCTTTGTTTCAAAAGGAAAAAAGATTCTTTCTTGAACTGTTTGAAAGAAAAATTTTGTGTCTTTCTTCAGTTTGCAATGCTGTTTAAAGTTCATTTGTTCAATGACAAAATAACATATTAAGTAACTGTTGAGAATATAATCAAATAGTAAAAGTATACTCTCTCTAATAGTTAAACTTTTAGATGAGATGGTTACACATTTCAACATGGTATCAGAGTGAGGCTCCCCAATTCTTTGTTTTCAATGTTGAGTTCCCCATCTTATATTGCCTATGCTTCAGATGTCCAGTCTTGGCGCACAAGGAGAGGGACGGGAGATTCCCACATCGGTGGATTAAAGAGTCCTTAGTCTCGTTATATGATTTTGAGCAATCCTCACCTCATGAGCTAGCTTTTTACGTTGAGTTAGGTCCAAGGTTCATTTCATTATCATGGTATCAGAGTCCATCATCTCTTTCTATTGCTTTCATGTTTTTGACTACTCTTTTTTATCATCCTAATCATATATCTCTGCCATCATCTTTTTCTGTTGCTTTTATGTTTGTTAAAGTTAATTATAACCATTTCTTTTTATAAATTCAAGTGTTAATTTTCTCAGAAAGATTTCTTTGAAAATATATTGTTGAATGTTTAATCTTAATCTTTGTATATGATTTCATCGTCATCTTTAATGCTGTATGCTTATATATTTTATTTAATTTCGATGATGAATTAATCCCCTACGTCTCAAATTATTTTCAATAGATAACCAAAAGCATAATTTATTAGAGGGATATAAAATGCTTGAACTTAATCAGGTAAATATTTTTACAAAAAAATTAGGATATTAAAAATACTAATTAGTAGCTATTAGTTCATTTTGAGCTTAAAAAATAGATAATTTTATTTGATGTGATTATTTGACATTAGTAATAGCATGTAAGCTAAAATAAATTGATAATTGATATTATCATTAAATAAAAGATATTTTCTAATTGCATTTGTGTATACTTAAAACAAAATTATAAATTGCATTGAGGCAAAGTGATGGATAAGGGGAAGAACAGGAGATTATGGTGGTTGAGATAGGGTAGGGGTGAGCTAGGTAGGTGGGGTAGGCGGGGTGGTTGTGTAGGTAGGGGTTAGAGTTGTGGAGTAGAAAAAAAGATTCTTAAAAGATAAAAAAAAATTATTTTTTTTGGGAGTCAGGAGAGAAGGGTGGAAAGATTTTTTTTTTTAGAAAAAAATCAAAAATATTTTTTTTTGTGTGTGTATTAGGTAGGGTGTTGAATGGGTATTGGGGAGTAGGGGTGGGTGCAATATAAAATTTTATTTTAAAGAAAAATAAAATATTTTTTTGTTGGTGGAGGGTGGCTTGGGGATAAGAGACGGGTGATGTGAGAAAAATATTTTACAAAAAATCTAATAAAGTAAAATATAATAAAAGCTAGGGAGGCGGGGTGGTGGCTGTAGGGTAAGGCTAGGAGGAAGGTGTAGTATTTGGTGGGCTGGTGATTTTGAAAGTGAATTGAGAGATCTTAATTAAATGAACTTAGCAGATACAATAAGATGTATAAGTAAAATAATTAAAGATATTAATCCAAAAATTGATCATTGTAAAAATAATGAGCAATAGAACAATATCTGAAAATTTAAAATAAACTAATAATTTTTATGCACTTAATTTTTGAATTGACACTAAATGAAATTTAAAATTTGAAATTAGTTCTGTAGTTGATACAAGTAAGTACTTTTATTGTTTGAAATGCAATTGAAGAAATTTTAGGAGTGTCGCGATTATGGTTATTGTAGGCATATCAAGGTTGGGGAGGTTAAGGGAGCTATTCGCATGATGCAACGGGGTAAGGCAACGGGCACAGACGAGATTCTTGTGGATTTTTGGACTAGCATTAGGGGGGTAGGTTTGGAGTGGTTGACAAGATTATTTAATATTATTTTTAGGGCGACGTAGATGCCTGAAGTGTGGAGGTGGAGTACTATGATTCCAGTGTATAAGAACAAGACAGACATCTAGAGTTGCAACAACTATAGAGGTATTAAGTTTTTGAATCATACTATGAAGGTTTGGAAAAGGGTGGTAAAGTTGAGGATGATAAGGATCGTGACGATCTCTGAGAATCTGTTCAGTTTCATGCAAGGGCGCTCGGCCACTGAGGCTATTCACCTTGTGAGGAGATTAGTGGACCAGTTTTGGGATAGGAAAAAGGACTTGCAAATGGTGTTTATTGATCTTGAGAAGGCATATGACAGAGTTTGCAGAGAGATTCTGTAGAGTTTCTTAGAGGATTGGGGGAGTCCCGTGGTGTACACTAGGTCGATTCAGGATATGAATGATAGGGATTAGACTTCTATGAGGACGGTAGGTGGAGATTCTGAGCACTTTTGAATTTTGATAGGGTTGCACCAGGGATAGACTCTTAGCCCATTTTTATTTGTCTTGGTGATGGATGTTTTGACGTGACTTATTCAAGAAAAAAGTGCCTTGGTGTATGTTATTTGCAGATAATATGGTACTGATTGACGAGACTCGAAGAGAAGTTAATGATAAGTTGGAGATTTGGAGACAGACGCTTGAGTCTAAAGGATTTCGTTTAAGTAGAACCAAGACAGAGTACTTGGAATATAAGTTCCGTGATGTGTTGCAGGAGGCTGGAGAGGCTGTGAAGATGAACTTTCAGGCCATTCATAAGAGAGAGAGTTTCAAGTATCTAGAGTCTATGATTTAGGGCAATAATGATATTAACGAGGATGTAACGCATCATATTGGGGCAGGGTGGTTGAAATGAAGGCTCGCTTTAGTATTTCTATGTGATTAGAAGGTGCCCTCGAAACTTAAAGGTAAGTTCTACAGAGTGGTAGTCTGGCCGGCTATGTTGTATGTAGCGGTGTGTTGGCCAGTTAAGAACTCCCACACCTAAAAGTTGAAGGTGGAAGAGATACGAATATTAGGATAGATGTGTGGGCATACCAGGAAAGATAAGGTGAGGAATGAAATTATTCAATACAAGGTGAGAGTTTCTTCGGTGGAAGACAAGATGCGGAATATAAGGTTACGTTGGTTCGGGTGATGAAGAGTGTCTCTCATTCTTCCATGTAGACGTGTGAAATACTGGTTATGGATGGGTTTAGGTGGGGTAGAAGTAGACTGAAGAAATATGAGTGAGACCGAACACATAACGAAATCCTAGTGCATCGGTGTGCTATTACTTATTTTTTTGGAGGTAGGACCAGGGTCCGAGCGTGTTTTAGGCCAAAAATGGACTGGGGGATCCTAGTCAGGCTGAAGAGTAAGGGATTGTGAACCTTTCGGGTCGGCGGGATCGTTTGGATGGTTAAACGAGATAAAACAATGCAATTAGACCATTTTCAGGCCAAATCAGTGTGTTATTGCTCGCGATTTTGGGGGTGGGCTCGGGACCCAAAAATGTTTTAGACTGAAAATCAATCGAGGGCTCCCAAGTAGGCTGAAAAGATGGGGAGAGTAGGTCGTTGGGGTCGTCGGGGCCGTTTGGGTGGTCAAACGGGCTAAACGATGTGAACAAACCATTTTCAAGCCAAATCAGTGTGTTATAGCTCACAATTTTTGGGGTGGGCCCAAGGCCCAAATGTGTTTTAGATTGAAAATCAAGAGAGGGCTCCCAGACAGGCTGAGAAGAGAGAAAGTATGGTCTTTTGAGGTCGACAGGGCTGTTTGGGTAGTCAAACTGGTGAGATGGCACGAACGGGTAATTTTCAAGCTAAATCGGTGAGCTATAGCTCATGGTTTTGAGGGTGGGCTTGGGGTTCGGGCCTATTTTGGGTCAAAAATTTGTTGGGGCTCTCAGACAGGAAGAGGAGTGGGAGAATATGCATCATTGGGATCGACGGGGATGTTTGTGTGGTCAAAGGGGCTGAATGGCGCGAATGAAGCATTTTTAGGCCAAATCGGTGTGTTATTTTAATACCTCGATAATTCCTTAAGCCTAAATTTGTTATTTCAAAGGGATATGTATGACTTCCAAAGTTATTTATGTTTAAACCATGTTGTATTTCTCTAATTTTCACTTTTTATTTTGTAGAGCATTGAATAAGATTTCAATTGATACCAATTTCATCAAAATCTGTCATCGGATGAGTGAGTTATGGACATTTTACTAAATGCTATCGGATAGCCCAGGTTTGACAGTCGACCTGGTGGACCGTCAGGTCCTTGGTGAACCTTCAAGTGTCCCATCAAGCCAAGGCAGTAGCCCCATTTTTGGGATGTCATGTGATGGTCTAAGTGGTGGACCGTCACAAAGTTGACAGACCGTCAAGGTGTCCTCCAGACCGAGACAGAATGTCTCATTTCTGTCCCTCAAATGATGGACGACTTGGTAGACTGTCAGTCTCTCTGACGGACCGTTAGGTGGACCATCACAGGCCTCGATCAACAAGTTTCAGCATTTTTCAAAAGGGCGTCTTGGTCATTTCCGCTCCTTGTGGCCTTATATATATATATATATATAGAGAGAGAGAGAGAGAGAGAGAGAGAGAAGAAAAGGTCATTTTCTCTCCATTTCTATCCAAAATTCTTTCAAGAATTCTCTAGAAACCTAGGGTTTCTTCCAAACCCAAAAATCAAATCATCTCCAAGAAATTCAAGAAATCTCCCATAAATTTATTCAAGTTGTTCAAGAACTAAGCTCCTCAAGTCAAAGGCAGCAAGGTCTTGGTCTAAAAGTGTGAGAAAGAAGTTTCAAGCAAGTTTCTATTTCTTCAAAATCAAAATCTAAGGTATGTGGGGTTTGAACAAGAACACTCCTTTCGTTCTTGGGCCTAAAGGTTTAATTTCTACTACTTATTTACATGATTTTACAAGTGGGTTTACACCCAAATTTCTTTAATTATGATTTATGAGATTTGAGTTGAATAAGTTTGATATTTATGATTATTTCACCATCATGTTTCCTAAATTGAGGGTTTATTCCATGAGCTGTAGATTATCATTATGTATTGATGATTTCTGAGCAATTTAACTCAAGTGCCATTAGTTAAATATTCTTAATATGAATTTATGATTTTTGAACCATTTGAGACAAGTGTTATGAGTTATGCCTTTCCATGAGAAATTTAACTATCGAATGTATATTGATATGTGAACTTGAGAATCAAGAATGAGTCTTGTGATGTTTCCATAAAACTTTTGATATTTGAAATGACTTGATAAACAAATGTATTTGATGCCGAGAAAGATTATGTTGAGTTGAGTTGAGTCGAGTTAGGAATCCACAAGATGTTTCTGATTTACAAATGAGATATATTTATGTTTTGGTCTTTATGATAGACCAATGAGTTGATATTGATTCAGGTGGATTTCCTAACATGTTCTGAGCTGAGTCATCGAGGAGTATTTAGCACCGAGTGGGAAATATGATACTTCCCCAGAACTACGTTCCACCGTATGATTGATGTTGATGATTGTGGGCCAAAGGCCGAGTATGAGATTGTGATATTAAGATTGAGGTTGTACTCCTTGGCAAGAGTACAACACCCTTGCCAATGTGGGGTTCTCTCCTTAGGAGGGCAAAACGTTGGACTCCATGCGGCTCACATGGTATAGTCATGTCGCTTATATGAAACTCCCATGTCCATAATGACATAAGAAACAAATGTATCATATGGACCCTGCAGAACTTAGGGAGTTGAAAGAGCAACTCAAAGATCTTCTTGATAAGGATTTTATAAGGCCCAGTGTGTCTCCTTGGGGTGCACCCGTTCTATTCGTGCTAAAGAAAGAAGGTTCATTGTGCATGTGCATAGACTATCGTCAGCTTAACAAGGTCACAGTCAAGAACAAGTACCTTCTTCCTAAAATTGATGACTTGTTTAATCAGTTGCAAGCTGCTAGCTATTTCTTGAAAATAGATTTGAGATTCGGTTATCACCAACTTAAAGTCAGAGAGTGTGACATTTCAAAGACAGCTTTCCACACTCGTTATGGTCATTTTGAATTCTTGGTCATGTCCTTCGGATTAACTAATGCCCTAGCAGCTTTTATGGACCTCATGAATCGGGTGTTCAGACCATACCTGGATATGTTCATTATTGTGTTCATAGATGATATTCTTGTGTACTCCCGAAGTGAGAACGACCATGCAGATCATCTTCAAATTGTCTTACAGACCCTTAGGGATTAACAGTTGTTTGCCAAATTTAGAAAGTGTGAATTCTGGATAAGGTCAGTTACTTTTCTAGGTCATATTGTTTCTTCTGAAGGTATTCAAGTTGATCCTCAAAAGATAGAATCTGTGAAAAGTTGTCCTAGACCGATTTTCCCATTTGATATTAGGAGTTTCCTAGGTTTATCTGGCTACTACCATCGTTTCGTCGAAGGTTTCTCTTCCATTGCTGCTCCTTTGACCCGGTTAACCCAAAAGAAGGTTAAATTCCAGTTGTTAGATTTGTAACGCCCCGAAAAATGGGTCCCAGAGTGTTACACAGTGCTTGAGGCTACGAGTATCCCCAAGCTAACCCTTTGAGCCATTTTCATTCAGTTCAACACAAATCAACGAGGTTTTCATAAATAACCCTCAAATATCAACAGAGTAATCATCATCCAACAATAAAAGAATTTTAAAAAGATAACAAAATATGACTTATTAGTCAACTCCTAACATCTATACTAGTCTGACAAGCCTCTAAGAAAATCAATAAAACCTGCGACCATTGAGACATGCCCCAACTGACTCATACTCAGTTATCAAGTGTAAACAATTCCATGAAACCAACATCAGACATTATGTCCTCGGAACATGAGGACTCACCACAACAGAGGATGTATAACAGCATGCCCAAAAAGTCATTGTTGAACTTGGAACTGAGAACCTGAACCTATAATCCGAGAAAATGCAGCCCACATCCGAAGATGTGGGTCAGTACCATGGAAAGGAACCGAGTATATGGGGGTATATGCAGTTGTATAAACATCATCATCATAAATATTTATAAGAAATATGCAAAATGTATGAAAGACTCACATAGCCCGAAAAAAATCATCATAATCATGAGAGGATGAAATAAGTACAAAAACACATGTGAGTCATCATATAATTTGTCAATCACTTTCAGTTCATCAAGAATATCAATTCTCATAATATAAATATCATTTAAATCTTTTGAAATAATAACTTTCACAATATCACTTTCAAATCACTTCACCATTCACCATAGACACAAGGAAACACACACACACTGGGAGATCCTATAACCGGTATAAACCATATGAGATACATAGAGTCCAACGTACAACCCACGTTGGGGAGAACCGTCCTATCCTTGTCATCGGAGTAGGACTATCGATATCCAATCCACACAAACTAGTAATCACTCTATAAATAAGCCTCAGGCTCACTCCTATTGGGGCACGTAGTTCTAGGGAAGTAAGGTCGCTTTATACCTCCCACTTGGTGCTAAAGATTTCTCCCGGACTTAGCTCAGATCATATGAAAGACAATCCACAACAAAACAATTTCAGTAATATATAAATATACTTCGGGAGCCATCATGCTTCCCATCAATCAAAACAACCACACTGTGGATTTCTTTCACACTCAAGTTCAAAACAACTCCATTAAGACCAAAAGGTCAAATCATTCAAAATATCTTAAATATTCAAAATCAACGTGCTTATAACACACACTTTCTTAAAAAAAAAACACAATTTCCAATGGGGATTCACCATCCAAATATGAAAATCATGATAAATATCGTTCAAGATTCATGCTTTATATCTCCACGCATGTAAATTCATCTTTCAAAATCATAAACTTCAAGATTTCATAATAATCATTATAAGATATGGGTTCATGCTTCAAATTCGTAAAAAAATCAAATAAAAATCATGCCTTTGTAAAGAAAATTACTTTTGGGCACAAGAATGAAAGAGAGTTCTTGTTGAAAAACCCCACATACATTGAATGATGAACTTTAGATCGATACTCTTTTTTGAGATGTTAATCGTGCCTTTGAATGATGGTTTTGGAGTTCTTGAACTAGGCACTTGGAATCTTGAATAAATTTGCAGAATTAATGGTTAACTTTGGAGGTTCTTGAAGTTGGATGTAGGAGCTTAGGGTTTTCTTTTTGAGTGAATTTGATGAAATATAACATATAATTCTTCTAATAGGCTTTAATATAGGGTTTTGACGGATTTTGGGTGAGGGGGAATGACCAAAATGCCCCTAAAAATCAAATAATTCTTGAATTTGTCCTTTGGTGGACTATTTTGATAGTCTGAAGTAGATCAACCATAGCGTTTTACTCCGATATTCAAATTAGATGAAACTAATTTCATTAGAAAGAGGACTCTCATATCTTTCCATTGATATATAGTATCACACCCAGATCATTGGGTACGAGGAGTTATGATAGTTTAAAGTTGACCCAAAAATTTACTTTTGGTAGGCTGAAGTAGATCGACCATAACGTTTTGCTCTGATAGACAAATTGGATGAAAACAATTTCATTGGAAAGAGGACTCGTAGAGTTTTCCGTTGATATACAGTAGATCACCCAGATCATTATGTACAATGAGTTATGATCGTTTAAATTTGGTGCTAAAATACGCCAAGCCTCAGCATGTTTTACTGTTCACTACTATTCACGGTTCTATCGGAATGTTCATAACTCCTCGCTCGGGTAACCGTTTTGGATGATCCACATATCGTTGGAAATATTATTCGATACTCTAAGCAATGGCGTAGACATTTTGCATGAAAAATTTATAATTCATTCGAGAAGATAGAACCCAACACGTTTACGCACAAAATTTCAACGAAAAATTTCCCGGGGTATTACATCATCCCCCCTAGGAAACATTCGTCCTCGAATGATGCTAGACATGACAAGATTAGATAGGGAATAGAGCATACAGCTGAAACCATTCGTTAGACTCATCACCACATCGTTTCTCTCACCGAATGCAACATAGAATGCACAAATTCAAGAAACTACAGCCGAACACATAATAAATGACAGTTGAACTGCTGCAACTTTTATCACAAGTGCATGATTTAGGAAAGAACGGTACGTTCATCTTGATTGGAGTTCGCGGAAAATAGGTGCGGGTACTTGGATTGCATATCCGCCTCAGCTTCCCAAGTTGCACCCTCAACAGATTGATTTTGCCACAACACCTTAACCAAGGGAACTTCTTTGTTCCTTAGTCTTCGGACATTGAAATCAACAATCTCAATAGGAATCTCATCAAACGAAAGATTTTCTTGAATGCCAGCACTCATAGAGGAATCCACTACCACAACATCGCTAATATGCTTTCTAAGCATGGAGACATGGAATATTGGATGAATAGACGACAACTTGGAAGGCAACTCGACCTCATAAGCTACCTTACCAACACGTCTAATAATTTTGTAGGGACCAACATAACGGGGACTAAGCTTCTCCTTCTTTCTGAATGTCTTCACCCCCCTTATGGGTGAAATTTTCAGATACACTAGGTCACCAACTTCAAACTCAAGGTCTCACCTTCTAACATCCACATATGACTTCTGACGACTCTACGCAGTTTTAGACCTTTCCTTAATCAACTTAGCTTTTTCCATAGCCTCAAATACTGAATCAGGACCACTTACAGCCCCTTCACCCACCTTGAACCAACCTATGGGTGATCTACACTTTCTCCCATATAAGGCTTCAAACGGAGCCATGCCAATACTATAGTGGAAATTGTTATTGTAAGTGAACTCTATCAACGGTAAGTGATCATCCCAACTTCCCTTAAAGTCAAGTGCACAAGCTCTCAATATATCCTCTAAGGTCTAGATGGTCTGCTCAGCCTGACCATCGATTTACGGATGAAAAACAGAAATCATAAGCACTTGGGTACCAAGACCCTTTTGAAATGATAGAGAAGGGAACTCCATACAGTCTGACTAGCTCTCGGATATACAATCTAGCGTAATCCTTAGCAGTATATGAAGTATGAACAGGTAAGAAATGAGCAGACTTAGTCAACCTATCAACCACAACCTAAATGGAATCATGATGGCATCGGGAAGGAGGTAAACCAATCACGAAGTCCATATTTATCTCTTCCCACTTCCAAGTGGGAATACTAAACTCTTGCATCATACCACCAGGTCTTTGGTGTTCAACCTTAACCTGTTGGCATGTTGCACACTTAGTTACAAAAGCTGCTATATCTTTCTTCATGCCACTCCACCAATAGATTTCCCACAAGTCTCGGTACATCTTGGTGGCACCAGGATGAATAGAATATCGCGCCCCGTGTGCTTCAGCCATAATCCTCTGTCTCAGATCATCAACATTCGGGACACACAATTTACCCTGCAATCTCAACACACCACCTCCCACTTTGGAGAAAACCTATAGTTTTTGGTCCTTGACTGACTCTTTCAGTCTGACCAAACTAGCATCTAAGTATTGCTTTTCCTTCACTTCCAAAACCAAGGAGGATTCGGAACTACTCTGAACCCCTATACTACCTTCAGAAGAGTCAAACAACCTAAAACCCAATCTAGCCAAACTATATACATCACAAGCAAAATATTTCTTACCTTCTACCACATGCGAAACACTACCCATGGACACTCTACTTAGGGCATCCGCCACAATATTGGCCTTGCCTGGATGGTACAACACACTCATATCATAGTCCTTTAACAATTCTAACGATCGTCTCTACCTAAGATTCAATTCTCTTTGGGTAAACACATATGGCAAACTCTTATGATCAGTGAAAACATCAACATGGACACCATACAAATAGTGTCTCCAGATTTTCAAAGCAAACACAACAGCAGCCAACTCAAGGTCATGGGTGGGGTAATTTTTCTCATGGGGTTTCAACTATCTAGAAGCATAAGCTATCACCTTACCCTTCTGCATCAATACGCAACCCAACCCAACTCTCAAAGCATCACAATACACCACCAAACCATCAACACTATCAGGCAAAGTCAAAACAGGGGCTGAAGTGAGTTGAGTCTTCAATTCTTGAAAACTCCTCTCACAAGATTCGGACCACAAAAACTTAACTTTCTTTTGGGTCAACCGAGTAATAGGAGATGCTATAGAGGAGAAAACCTCAATAAAACAACGGCAATAGCCATGTAAACCCATGAAACTTCGAATATCAGTCGGAGAAATAGGTCTAGGCCAATTTCTAACAGCTTTGGTCTTTTAGGGATCCACTCTAATACCCTCGGAAGAAATGGTATGACCCAGAAAAGCAACTGACCTTAGCCAAAACTCACACTTACTAAACTTGGAAAACAACTTGTGATCTCTAAGGGTTTGCAGGATAGTTCGGAGATGATCAGAATAGTCATCCTCACTATGGGAGTACACCAGTATATCATTGATGAACACTATGAAAAACATATCCAGATATGGTCTGAACACTCAATTCATGAGGTCCGTGAAAGCTGCTGGGGCATTAGTTAACCCAAAAGACATAACAAGAAACTCAAAATGGCCATAACGAGTTCGGAAAGAGGTTTTTGGGATGTCACACTCCCTAACTTTGAGTTGAAGATAGCCAGAATGAAGGTCTATCTTTGAGAAATAACTTGCACCTTGCAATTGGTCAAACAAATCATCTATTCTCGGAAGGGGGTACTTATTTTTTAAGGTGACTTTATTCACTTGGCGGTAATCAATGCACAATCGCAAATAGCCATCTTTGTTTCTCACAAACAACATAGGAGCACCCCAAGGAGAAACACTGGGCCTTATGAAACCCTTATCTAGTAGATCTTTGAGTTTCTCTTTCAACTCCTTAAGTTCTACATGGTCCATACGGTAAGGAGAAAAAGAAATGGGCTGAGTATCGGGAAGAAGATCAATCCTGAACTCTATCTCTTTATCAGGAGGTATCCCTGGGAGATCATTTGAAAAGACATCAGAAAACTCATTGACGACATTAACAGACTAGAGAGTTGGAGTATTAGACTTAGTGTCTTTGACTCTAACCAAATGGTAAATACACCCCTTGGAAATAAGCTTTCTAGCTTTGAGGTAAGAGATAAAATGACTCTTGGGCGACACAGAATTCCCAGACCACTCAAACACGGATGCACTCAAAAACTGAAACTTGACCACTTAGGTCCGACAATCAATAAAGGCATAAGAAGAATACAAGCAGTCCATACCAAGAATCACATCAAAATCTACGATGTCTAACTTAATAAGATCAGCCAACAAGACTCTATGAAGAACGATAATAGGACACTTTTTATACACTTTCTGGGTAATAATCGAATCACCCACCGGGGTAGAAACTAGGATAGGCTCAAGAATAATCTCAGGACTCATTTCAAAATTAACAGTAATCAAAGGTGTAACTGATGATAGGCGAATTTACGCGCCTATATCAATATATTTTGCCCATATTTTAGCCTAGTTTTGAGAACAAATTATATATTTCATGCACTTTTAGTCCTTTTTCCTATAAATGAGCTAACGAACATGATTAGTAAAGTTTCAGGTATAAATGATGCAAAATACAGCATTCTATGGCTTACTTGACGCAAAAGAAAGCTCACAAAGGAAGGGAAGAAAGTCTACACGCCTAAGGACCAAAACTGCCGCATGGAAAATCTGTCCCGGGCTAAAACAACATTTCTGAAGACTTTGGGGACTTACAGACACAAAGCTAGATTTTGACAATGATACATTAACCTAGTACAATTGGGTTATGTATTTCATTAGTTTATTTGGATTAGGAGAATGTTACATTAACCTAGTACAAATGGGTTAAGTATTTCCTTAGTTTAGTAGGATTTGGTTATTTATTTCATAGTAGGAGTAGGATAGGAGTATTATAAATACCCTATCATGCTAGAGATTTTTATTCATTCTTCTATCTTTCAATACATCCCTCTCTTAAGAATACATCTATTCACTCTTCTAATCTTTCCATTACTCAACAATTAAATTCCACAACAAGAGAATCGTTACTTGCGAAGGAATCACGCCTATCACCCAATCCACATGCCTATCACCTAATCCACACGCCATTACTCAACAATAACAATGAAAATCGTGATCTCCTTCGCATTCATGGGTAACTAAAACTCTCTGTTGGGGTTATGGAAGCCAAATGAGTTACTATCTATTGTTGTGAGTTTGTGAGTTCATGACACGTATATTGCTTATATCATTATTCTCTTCATCTTAATCTACATTCTTTGCGGTTGCAAACGCAAGAATATGCCAGTCTAACATTTAACTTGTTCGAGAGAAAGGTTATTTGTCTGGAAAAGAGATAATGTCAAGGTAGTAGGACACCCTTTCCTATTAAAAAGCTAGTGCCGTAACTGGACTAACCTCTTGGAGAATTCGTACCGTTAGACACGCTTTAAGCTCGAGAGAGTTAAAGTGAAATAGTCCTTGTTCAGGTCGAGAGACGCTTGGATTTACCATCGACTACAATTCTCTATAAGCACATGCATGTCACAATTCTACACACTCATAGTCAATAGAGACGTATACCTCAGAAGGTGGACATAACCCCAACGCTTCAATTCTCATTGTTTACAACTTACGTAGCAATCTTTCTCTTTTACTTTGCTATTTTCAGCTTTTACTTTATTATTTTCGTTACACATTACAATCCCCCCTTCTTACGAGACTTGCACCAAAAGTTTAGTAATTTTGCTTACTTGTTGGCCAAGCTATTCCCTGTGGGATCGACACCCAACCCAGGTTGGGTTCTATATTTGCTAACGACCGCTTTACACTCACGAGAGCTGTAGATTGAGCGTTATCAAAAATTGGCGCCGTTGCCGGGGAATACGAGTGTCAATCAAGTTCGTGATAATTACTAGACCCTTTGGTCAAAGATTCTCGTACTTTTACTTTTAGTTTTTGTTTTTGTTTCTTGCAGGTTTTTACTTTAGTGCATGCCCCATACTAGAAGTTCTGGTCAATCGTTATTATCAATCAATCCTGAACCACAACGAATTAGAAGAATGGAAGCACAAGCGGAAATCGACAGGATGGCTGCTCAACACGAGCAAGCAAGATTAGCTGCTCTTGCCGCTGCTCAAGTCCAACAACAAAACATTGATAATCCTGGGCGAGCCACAAATCCTGACGATGAGGATTTAGGTGACGACGAGTTGATAAACCCAAGGCATGTTGCTGAAACTACAACACCTGCCAACAGAAGAGGTCGACAAGCGCGGTATAGGTATGATCGCCAACCCATGCATCCAGCTTTCGACGATGATGATGATGATCTTGATGGTACCGGAGCCACTGGAGCAATAATTCCACCACCATTAGCGCCCGGAGCCAAGTTCAACATCACAAGCACCATGATTCAATTATTGCAACTCAAGGGATTATTTGGTAGACTAGCAGGCGATGATACGAATATGCATCTCATCAACTTTATTTCTACATGCAAGTCCTTTGACAATCCTGGTGTTGGTCAAAATGCTATTCGATTACGCCTATTTCCATTGTCTCTGTCTGGGGAGGCAACACTAGGGTTGAATGGGCTGACTCCTGATTCAATTACAAATTGGAGGCAATCGAGAGACGCTTTCCTAGAAAGATTCTTTCCGCCATCCAAAAGGGCTCAATTGAGAGATGAAATCAGCAACTTTCGTCAGCTTCCCTCTGAAGCTCTTCATGAAACATGGGAGAGGTTCAAGACAAAGCTAGCGAGATGCCCAAACCATCACATGACTAATGTTCACCTCATGGAGATCTTGTATAGAGCCTTGAATTCAATAACTAAACCAGTGGTGGATAATGCAGCTGGAGGTTCTTTCATGGACCTCACCTTTGGTCAAGCAAGCAATATGCTAGATCGCATGACAAAGCAAAGTAGAGCTTGGCATACCAGGGATTCTGAGGTAGCAAGCCCCACTTTATCTATTGGCATGTCTGCAGA
Source organism: Capsicum baccatum var. pendulum (assembly GCA_030864225.1). Classification (NCBI taxonomy): domain Eukaryota; kingdom Viridiplantae; phylum Streptophyta; class Magnoliopsida; order Solanales; family Solanaceae; genus Capsicum; species Capsicum baccatum. The sequence continues at coordinate 6,998,172 of CM061556.1, forward strand.
CCAAAGAAGAAGAGAAGAAGAACGTGAGCAAGACATGGCGCACATGAAAACACAATTGGATCTCCTGACAAAGCACTTATTATCAGGGAAGACCGAAAAAGTGAATGTTGTAGCGCTAAAAGGAAGAGACGAATCTGATTCTGAAGAGGAGGCCAACTACTTAAACAATCAGGGGGGTTTCCGTGGGAATGCCCAAGGAAACCAAGGTCGGAACTATTATGATAAATCAGGAAGCAAAGACCAAGGTAGTTGGAATAAAAATAAAGAAAATAGTGGTTTGTACATTCCCCCTGGTAGACGTGATACCACCACATCTAATCCTGGGAGTATGGAAGACATGATGGCTATGTTATTGAAAGGAGTGGAAGCAACGAGCGCGGGAGTTAAGGAGGTGATTGATGATTTGTCCTCCATGAAGCAACTAGTTGATTCTCATTCCACTTCTATAAAGCAAATAGAGCAGCAATTGAGCCAACTTTCAGCAGCATTCAATCAAAGAAAGGCTGGCACCTTACCGAGCGATACTGTGCAAAACCCAAAGAATGATGGGTCATGCATGGCCATCACTACCAGAAGTGGTAAGGTGCTGGAAACTTCAGCAAAAGGCAAGCAAGTGGTTGACGAAGTTGTGGACATGGACATTACACCTAAAGATGTTACAAAAGGAAAAGAAACCGCAACAACTACTCCCAACGTCAGGGACATTTCACCTAGTGACGTGCATCCTGAAAAAGTGGAAAAACGGAAGCAAGAGGAGAAGAAAGCCGTGGATAGAACACTGCCATACCCACCACCACCTTTTCCCCAAAGATTGAAGAAGGTGGCGGATGACACTAAGTTCAGCAAATTTATGACTATGTTGAAGCAGCTGACCATTAATGTTCCACTGGTAGAGGCACTTGAACAAATGCCTGGGTATGCGAAGTTTATGAAAGATCTTTTGACTAAGAAAAGGGCAGCAAGTTATGAGCTGAACGATGATGTGCATCATTGTAGTGCAATTGCTACCCGATCGATAGTTCAGAAGAAGGCCGACCCCGGAGCTTTCACTATTCCTTGCACCGTCGGATCTTTGAACTTTGCCAAAGCATGATGTGATTTAGGATCCAGCATCAACTTGATGCCATTACCGATCTATAAGAAGTTGGGGCTAGGAGATCCTACACCAACTAATATGAGGCTTGTTATGGCAGATAGGTCGGTAAAACGACCGGTCGGTATTCTATGCGATGTCTTGGTAAAGGTTTCTTCATTTATCTTTCCAGCAGACTTTGTCATCTTGGATTGTGAAGCAGATTCAGAGGTTCCCATAATCTTGGGACATCCTTTCCTTGCCACGGGAAGCATGCTCATAGATTTGAGAGCTAATGAGCTTTCATTCCGAATAAATGACGAAGAGGTTCGCTTTGATGTTTGCAAATCAATGAAGCAACCCAAAGATCTGAGTGCATTTTCTGTGGCTGATGTTGTCTTTGATAACGAGAAAGAGTTACTTGCAAAAGAGCAAATTCTTGATGATCCTTTGGAGATTTTACTCATGAAAGGAGAGAATGATGATGCTGAAATTTCTGAAGATGATATTTGTGCCCTATCGGGATTAGGGACATATCTCTATACTCCCAAGAAGCTGGATCTTGATCTCAAAAATCGACCCACACCACCAGCTAAGCCATCTACTGAAAAACCACCCACGTTATAACTGAAGGAGCTGCCAAGCCATTTGAAGTACGCATTCTTAGGAAACGGGAACACTCTTCCAGTCATAGTGGCAGCCGATTTGGGTGAGCAACAAGTTGCAGCTCTTAGTGCAATCTTACGCAAGTATATTAGAGCTATTGGATGGACCATTGCGGATATTATTGGTATTCCACCTGGGATTTGCACACATAAAATTCAGCTTCAAGAAAAATGCACACCCACCATTGAAAATCAAAAGCGATTAAACCCACCAATGCAAGAAGTGGTGAAGAAGGAGATTATCAAGTGGTTAGACGCAGGAGTCGTATATCCTATCTCTGATAGTACATGGGTGAGTCCCGTGCAATGTGTTCCCAAGAAAGGAGGTATGACGGTGGTCGCGAATGCAAAGAATGAGCTTATTCCACTCAGGACCGTTACTGGATGGAGAGTATGCATGGACTACCGCAAGCTGAATTCTTGGACGCTCAAGGATCACTTCCCCATGCCATTTATGGACCAAATGCTAGATCGATTAGCAGGGAAAGGATGGTTTTGCTTCTTGGATGGTTATTCAACTTATAATCAGATTTGTATTGCTCCCGAAGACCAAGAGAAGACAACGTTTACATGCCCATATGGTACGTTTGCCTTCAAACGTATGCCATTCGGGTTATGTAACGCACCAGCCACATTTCAACGTTGTATGATGTCTATTTTCTCTGACATGGTTGAAGACACTTTGGAGGTATTTATGGACGATTTTTCAGTTATTGGTGAGTCTTTTGAAGCGTGTTTGGCAAACTTGAGCATGGCATTGCAAAGATGTGTAGAGTTCAACCTTGTGCTGAATTGGGAGAAGTGCTACTTCATGGTAAAAGAAGGAATCGTTCTTGGGCACAAGATCTCCTCCGAAAGAGGAATAGAGGTTGATCAAGAAAAAATTAAGGTTATTGAGAAGCTACCGCCTCCAATTTCGGTGAAGGGAGTTCGTAGTTTTCTTGGCCATGTTGGGTTTTATCGCAGATTCATCAAAGACTTCTCCAAAATTTCTAGTCCATTGTGCAAACTATTGGAGAAAGATGCAAAGTTTGACTTTAATGACAATTGCTTAAAGGCATTCGAATGCCTTAAAGGAAAACTCATTGAATCCCCTATCATGGTAGCACCAGATTGGACGCTCCCGTTCGAAGTCATGTGTGATGCTAGTGGTGTAGCCGTTGGTGCTGTTCTTGGACAGAGAAAGGAGAAACTATTTCATCCTATCTACTATGTGAGCAAGGTCCTAAATGAAGCCCAAAGGAACTACACTGTTACTGAACAAGAGCTCCTAGCGGTTGTGTATGCGTTTGAGAAGTTTCGCGCCTATCTATTGGGTACTAAGGTAATCGTTCATACAGACCATGCAGCTCTTAGGTATCTAATGATAAAGAAGGATGCAAAACCAAGGTTGATTTGATGGGTGTTACTGCTGCAAGAGTTTGATTTCGAAGTCAAAGATAGAAGAGGTTGCGAGAACCAAGTGGCTGATCACCTATCTAGACTTGAGAGTGAGCAAGTGGCGCAACCTGAAATTCAGATTGATGATGCATTCCCTGACGAGGAGATATTAGCAACAACAATGGAGAAATTACCATGGTATGCCGACTTTGCAAATTTCGTGGTGAGTAATATACTACCCGCCAATTTATCTTACCACCAAAGGAGGAAGTTTATGCATGAAGTTCAGCACTACTATTGGGATGAGCCTTATTTGTTTCGAAGATGCGCTGATGGTATCATTCGACGATGTATATCCCATGAAGAAGTGCCTACTATATTGGAAGCATGCCACACTTCGCAAGTTGGAGGACATCATGCAGGCAATCGAACGACAAGAAAAATATTGCAAAGTGGATATTATTGGCCTTCGATATTCAGAGATGCATATGACTATGTGAGGAGGTGTGACCAATGCCAACGGCAAGGTGCTATTTCAAAACACCATGAAATGCCCATGTCCAAAATTCTTGAGGTAGAACTCTTTGATGTGTGGGGTATTGATTTCATGGGACCATTCGTGAATTCGTTTGGAATGAAGTACATCTTGGTTGCTGTGGATTATGTTTCAAAATGGGTTGAAGCTGTAGCATTGGCCGACAACGAAGGAAAGAGTGTTGTAGCGTTCTTAAAGAAGAATATCTTCTCTCGCTTTGGAGTCCCTCGCACTCTCATTAGTGATGGAGGATCTCACTTTTGCAACAAACTGTTCAAATCTGTATTGGCCAAGTATGGTGTCAAGTAACACAAGGTAGCTACGCCTTATCATCCCCAAACTAGTGGACAATTAGAGGTTTCCAATCGTGAGATCAAGTAAATCCTTGCAAAGACGGTTAATGCGAATTAGAAGGATTGGTCTCGAAAGCTAGATGATGCACTATGGGCGTATAGGACTGCATTCAAGACACCCATTGGCATGTTTCTGATAACGCTCAATCTACAGCTCTCGTGGGAGTGTAAAGCGGTCGTTAGTAAATATAGAACCCAACCTGGGTTGGGTGTCGATCCCACAGGGAATAGCTTGGCCAACAAGTAAGTAAAATTACTAAACTTTTGGTGCAAGTCTCGTAAGAACGGGGATTGCAATGTGTAACCAAAACAATAAAGTAAAAGCTGAAAATAGCAAAGTAAAGAGAGAAAGATTGTTACGTAAGTTGTAAACAATGAGAATTGAAGCGTTGGGGTTATGTTCACCTTCTGAGGTATATGTCTCTATTGGCTATGAGTGTGTAGAGTCTTGACATGCAATTGCTTATAGAGAATTGTAGTCGATGGTAAATCCAAGCGTCTCTCGACCTGAACAAGCACTATTTCACTTTAACTCTCTCGAGCTTAAAGCGTGTCTAACGGTACGAATTCTCCAAGAGGTTAGTCCAGTTACGGCACTAGCTTTTTAATAGGAAAGGGTGTCCTACTACCTTGACATTATCTCTTTTCCAGACAAATAACCTTTCTCTCGAACAAGTTAAATGTTAGACTGGCGTTATTCTATGCGTCTGCAGCCACAAGAATTTGCATTAAGATGAAGAGAATAATGATATAAGCAATATACGTGTCTCGAACTCACAAACTCACAGCAATAGATAGTATCTCATTCGGCTTCCATAACCCCAACAGAGAAGTTTAGTTACCCATGAGTGCGAAGGAGATCACGATTTGCATTGTTATTGTTGAGTAATGGCGTGTGGATTAGGTGATAGGCGTGTGGCGTGATTCCTTAGCAAGTAACGATTCTCTTGTTGTGGAATTTAAGAATAGAATTAATGGAAAGATTAGAAGAGTTGTAATTGAGAAGTAGAATGTGTCTCTCCACTAAGGGAGGACTTGCCTCTCCACTAAGGGAGGACTTAATTAAAAATCTCTAGCATGATAGGGTATTTATAATACTCCTATCCTACTCCTACTATGCTAATGAAATAAATAACCAAATCCTACTAAACTAAGGAAATACTTAACCCATTTGTACTAGGTTAATGTAACATTCTCCTAATCCAAATAAAATAATGAAATACATAACCCAATTGTACTAGGTTAATGTATCATTGTCAAAATTCAGCTTTGTATCTATAAGTCCCCAAAGTCTTCAGAAATGTTGTTTTAGCCCGGGACCGATTTTCCATGCAGCAGTTTTGGTCCTTAGGCGTGTAGACTTCCTTCCCTTCCTTTGTGAGCTTTCTTTTGCGTCAAGTAAGCCATAAAATGCTTTATTTTGCATCATTTATACCTGAAACTTTCCTAATAATGTTCGTTAGCTCATTTACAGGAAAAAGGACTAAAAGTGCATGAAATATATAATTTGTTCTCAAAACTAGGCTAAAATATGGGCAAAATATATTGATATAGGCGTGTAAATTCGCCTATCATCAACACCCCACACTTGCAGCTTTGTTCGTCCTCGAACAAAATATCATGTCCTTCTAAGCATCAACTTAGGGTTTTTACAGCAACAACACAAAACATTCTTCAAGACAAGCACAAAAATTATCAACAAAGAGTAGCTTCCCGATTATAAGTAGAAACAGTTTAACCTCTAGCGTAGACTAGTGATGGTGATCAACTTGCATGCAAACGTTAAGGTACATTGAATCATATACAAATATCCAAAGCTCATCAACCATGTGTGTCTCACAATATAGTACCCATAATTACTCACAAATATAGCATATTTTTCAAACATGGGTATCAAAATGTCCTTGCTCTCACTCTCACAAAGAATTCATATGTAGCAACTGATGACCATAGGCTTGCCCTTAATGTAGTACTCTACTAAATGTCAGAATGCTAAGCTTAGGATCAAGTAGGTCTTTTGATGGTTGTAATGTAGGCTAAGGGACGGGTAGGATCAGCTATTTTGGCCAAAAATAGTGACTAAGTTCCTAAGCACTTTAATACATCACATTGTATCATTGACACTTTTTTCTTTCAACCTTTCTTTATTTTATTCTTCCACCCTTGTTCTCATCTTTTGTTTTTCAATTTTAAGCACAACTCACTTTTTAGCTTTCTTTTCCTTTTTCTTTTCACAACATACCTCTTATGATAGCACTTTCTTTTTCATCACACATTCAAGAACCATTACAATTTAAAGCATCATACTCACCCAATTTCCTCTTATGTTGTCACATGACTTTTTCACTTTAAAGCACTTAGGAATTTGGATCAAATTACGGTCTTGAAAAAAAATGGATTAGGCTTACATACAAGGTTGTCAAAGAAATAGGCTAAAGGCTCAAAAGGGTTTAACTAGGATGATGTCCATGGGTAGGTAAAACAAAGGTAAACATGTATAGGTTGCCAAAGAAATGCCTAAATCATCTCCTAAACTTACACTCCTTATTTTCGCTTTGCATACATACCAGGCAAGTTCTATCATCAGCCACAAACATAGAATATACTGTTACCTCACACACACAAGGCACATGGTTGACTTGATTGGAAGTAATATAGACTCTCGACCCAACAAGTGAAAGAATTGAACCACTCAATATCACATAATGAGTCACAACTAGAGCCTAAACGTTTCAATAGTCATAATTGTAGCACATACTCTTTTTATAATCTCATGCTGCCTATTAGAATTATTTCATGCGAAGCTAAAAAAAATTTACTACTAAAAAAACTAAACAAACAAACATGAATAAATGCAAATGCGGATCGAGAAGTATAGCATGCAAATACCATCACCCCACACTTAGACGGGGCACACTGTCCTCAGTGGAAAATAAATAAGAAGAACCTAGTTAGTCGGACTCATTCTCTATGTCTGGGGTCATACCCCTTGCATCGGAATCATCATCAGAGTCATCATCCTTAGAAGTTCCTCATAAGTATCCCACTTAATTCCAAGAGTGAGTTGAGGTGTTTGCATCAAGGAGGGTTCTCCTTGCTCTCTTTGGCCTCTTTTCTTGCCTTTTTGTGAAGTGGTAGCCTTTTCTTTGCCTTGTCTTGCTTTGGGTGCCATTGTACTTGAGACTAGAAATAGTGTTAATGGTAGCACAATCTCAATGGTTACAATCTATACACAAGCATTAGGGGTACCACCCCACACTTAGTTTTGTTGATACAAATCAGTGAAGTGAAAGTGGTCGATTACTTCGACTTCATCGACATACGTTTTAGGATTATATTCTGACAAGAAACTCAGCAATGCATCACTTACTTACAGCCATTGGACTACTTTCATGGTAGATATAACAACACTACTACATAGGGGTAACCACATGGTATAGTTTCTATCAATAAACTCAACCTCCTATGTCGATAGGTAGTTATAAGTCTTATTCCGATGAACGGGATATTCTAACATGTAAGTATTCAAGTGACAAGATTATGCAATGTTCATTACTATAGCAATTCCGCAAGTAGTATGACAATGCATCAAAATCAAATTCAAGTAAAAAATAAGTTAAGAGCATCCTAACGTACATGTTCACTCACTTGGTTTTGTATCAACAATTCAAACACGTTCACATCACCAATACTTTTTCAGGATTTAGCAATTCATAATAGGTGTAGTAAAGTAGTACTTACAAAATTTAAATGAAGAACAAAGTAGTACTTACTTGGTTAAAGCCTTTGGATGATGTTCTTGTGAAGAAAAAGAGCTAAAGGAAACTTTTTGATAGGATTTGGAGACTATAGGTGGTGCATGAGCTAAGTTTCCAATGTGTTTTTGGTTCAATATTAAGTCTCATATTTGTAAGAAAAGGTTGGGTTGAGTTTTGACCCATTAAAATCGGATTTGGAGACCAAAAGTGACCATAGGCGGTGCCTAATGCTTTGCCTAGTTGAGCAGAATGCCGTAGCATATGCCATGCATTTATTTAAGAATGCCATACACTATGCCATGCATTTATTTAAGAATGCCATACACTATGCGGCGTATAGTCTATGGCATATGAGATCCTGAGACCTAATGCTATAGCATAGGCGGCGCATAGTCAAAAGCACACTTAGGAATGGGCGGCGCATAGTGTATAACACACTAGATTCCAAGACCTTAGGCTATAGGATAGGTTTTCCATTGTTCGTGGCCTTGTTTTACCTAGTCCTAGCATTCCTTGATGCCTATTTAAGCATGAGTAATGCTCAATCCATACCCTTATGCATCCTTATACCTAACTTACCACCTTTACCATTCAATACATCCAAATCGTCATTTAAAACCAATCTCCTCGTTGAATACCTCTTGCACCTATATTTGCTCAAAACAATAAAAACGATTAGTACAATGGGTTGCCTCCCACCAAGCGCCTTAGTTTTGGTCGTGGCACGACTCTTATTTTTGGATTTTCATTAATTAAAAACAAGACAAGTACTAGAATGAAAGAAAACGATAAACGATAAATGAAAAACGATAAACAATGGGTTGCCTCCCATCTAGCGCCTTATTTATTATCGTGGCACGACATGGTTACCTCGAGTACTCAGACTTCGTCTAGGTAAATGGTGGATCGTTTTCTAAAAGGATTTAGACGGTAATGAGGCTTACCTGTGGGCATGCGATCTTCTTCGAGATCGCTCCTAAGTTTCTCCGGAGAGTCACCAATTATATCATCAATAGTCCAACCCATAGCTCTCTTGTACCTCATCAGAGCAGAGATGAGAGCCTCCACGTGCTGTTCACTTAAATCATCCACCACACTTATCGGAAGTATACTTCCACTTTCTAAGAACACATACCTTAGATAATCGGGAAGCTCTTGCGATTCTAGCATTGGTGGCTCGTCAATGGGAGTCTTCGCTGTTGGTTGATTCTTGAGATCACAGTCTGGTTGCTTAGGAGTATAAGGCTCTATTTCTGTTAGAGCACTCATAAGTTCTTCATAACCTTCATTATCTTCATGCTCAACTTTCAGTGGCACAGCAGACAATGGCTCAACAGTAGGCTGTTTCTCTATAGATAATTCTTTCGTATCCTCATGATGAACATATAACTCATTCATATCGCTGGGCTTCTTCATTGTTTTGCATATATCAAACCGTACCACTTTGTCATTAATTCGAAACAAAAGCTCATTATCTTTCATGTCAATAAACACACTTCCAGTTGCAAGGAAGGGACGTCCCAAGATGATGGGAACTTCAGAATCCTCCTTACAATCCAGAATAACGAAGTCTGCAGGAAAGATGAATGAAGAAACTTTCACCAACACATCATTCAAGATACCCACAGGTCGTTTTACCGACCTATCAGCCATCACGAGCCTCATATTGGTTGGTGTCGGATCGCCTAGCCCCAACTTCTTGTAGATGGATAGTGGCATCAAATTGATGCTAGCTCCTAAATCGCACAATGCCTTAGCAAAATCCAATGATCCAATTGTGCAAGGAATAGTGAAATCTCCAGGATCTGCCTTCTTTTGAACTAGAGATCTTGTAGTGATTGCACTACAATGATGAAAATTATCCGCCAACTCATAACTTGCTGCCCGCTTCTTTGTCAATAGGTCCTTCATAAACTTCGCATATCCAGGCATTTGTTCAAGTGCCTCCACCAATGGAACATTAATGGTCAGCTGCTTGAGCATAGTCATAAATTTGTTGAACTTAGTGTCATCCGCCACCTTCTTCAATCTTTGGGGAAAAGGTGGTGGTGGGTATGGAAGTGTTCTCTCCACGGTTTTTTTCTCCTCTTGCTTCTGTTTTTCCACTTTTTCAGGCTGCACGTCACTAGGTGAAACGTCCCTGACGTTGGGAGTAGTTGTTGCGGATTCTTCTCCTTTTGTAACGTCACTAGGTGTAATGTCCATGTCCGCAACTTCGTCAACCACTTGTTTGCCTTTTGCTGAAGTTTCTAGCACCTTACCACTTCTGGTAGTGATGGCCATGCATGACCCATCATTCTTTGGGTTTTGCACAGTATCGCTTGGTAAGGTGCCAGCCTTTCTTTGATTGAATGCTGCTGAAAGTAGGCTCAATTGCTGCTCTATTTGCCTGATAGAAGTGGAATGAGAATCAACTAGTTCCTTCATGGAGGACAAATCATCAATCACCTCCTTAACTCCTGCGCTCGTTGCTTCCACTCCTTTCAATAACTTAGCCATCATGTCTTCTATACTCCCAGAATTAGATGTGGTGGTATCACGTCTACCAGGGGGAAAGTAAAAACCACTCTTTTCATTATTTTTCTTCCAACTACCTTGGTCTTTGCTTCCTGATTTATCATAATAGTTTCGACCTTGGTTTCCTTGGACATTCCCACGGAAACCCCCCTGATTGTTCAAGTAGTTGGCCTCCTCTTCAGAATCAGATTCGTCTCTTCCTTTTAGCGCTACAGCTTTCACTTTTTCAGTCTTCCCTGATAATAAGTGCTTTGTCAGAAGATCCAATTGTGTTTTCATGTGCGCTATGTCTTGCTCACGTTCTTCTTCTCTTCTTCTTTGGTCTGCAGACATGCCAATAGATAAAGTGGGGCTTGCTACCTCAGAATCCCTGGTATGCCAAGCTCTACTTTGCTTTGTCATGCGATCTAGCATATTACTTGCTTGACCAAAGGTGAGGTCCATGAAAGAACCTCCAGCTGCGTTGTCCACCACTGGTTTAGTTATTGAATTCAAGGCGCTATACAAGATCTCCATAAGGTGAACATTAGTCATGTGATAGTTTGGGCATCTCGCTAGCTTTGTCTTGAACCTCTCCCATGTTTCATGAAGAGCTTCAGAGGGAAGCTGTCGAAAATTTATGATCTCATCTCTCAACTGTGCTCTTTTGGATGGCGGAAAGAATCTTTCTAGGAAAGCGTCTTTCAATTGCCTCCAATTAGTAATCGAATCAGGAGTCAGCCCATTCAACCATAGAGTTGCCTCCCCAGACAGAGACAATGGAAATAAGCGTAGTCGAATTGCATTCTGTCCAACGCCAGGATTGTCGAATGACTTGCATGTAGAAATAAAGTTGATCAGATGCATATTTGGATCATCGCCTGCTAGTCCACCAAATAATCCCTTGAGTTGCAAAAGCTGAATCATGGCGCTAGCGATATTGAACTTTGCTCCAGGTGCCAAGGGTGGAAGAACAATGGCTCCTGTGGCACCAGCTTCATCCAAATCATCATCATCATCATCAAAAGGAATTTGCACAGTTCGACGATCAGGTCTCAATCGCGCTTGACGATCTCTCCTTTGCATGGGTTCTGCCATCTCAGCAGTATGCCGTGGGCTTAGTAGCTCTTCATCGCCTAGATCCTCATCGTCAGGATTTGTTGCTCGCCTACGGTTATCAATATTCTGTTGATGCACTTGAGCAGCCATCCTATCAATTTCACGTTGTGCATCCATTCTGTCAATAGAACCTGAATAAAACAAAAACAACAACTAAAAGTAAAAGTACGAGAATCTTTGACCAAAGGGTCTAGCAACTATCACAAACTTAATTGACACTCGTATTCCCCGGCAACGGTGCCAATTTTTGATAACGCTCAATCTACAGCTCTCGTGGGAGTGTAAAGCGGTCGTTAGCAAATATAGAACCCAACCTGGGTTGGGTGTCGATCCCACAGGGAATAGCTTGGCCAACAAGTAAGTAAAATTACTAAACTTTTGGTGCAAGTCTCGTAAGAACGGGGATTGCAATGTGTAACCAAAACAATAAAGTAAAATCTGAAAATAGCAAAGTAAAGAGAGAAAGATTGTTACGTAAGTTGTAAACAATGAGAATTGAAGCGTTGGGGTTATGTTCACCTTCTGAGGTATATGTCTCTATTGGCTATGAGTGTGTAGAGTCTTGACATGCAATTGCTTATAGAGAATTGTAGTCGATGGTAAATCCAAGCGTCTCTCGACCTGAACAAGGACTATTTCACTTTAACTCTCTCGAGCTTAAAGCGTGTCTAACGGTACGAATTCTCCAAGAGGTTAGTCCAGTTACGGCGCTAGCTTTTTAATAGGAAAGGGTGTCCTACTACCTTGACATTATCTCTTTTCCAGACAAATAACCTTTCTCTCGATCAAGTTAAATGTTAGACTGGCGTTATTCTATGCGTCTGCAGCCACAAGAATTTGCATTAAGATGAAGAGAATAATGATATAAGCAATATACGTGTCTCGAACTCACAAACTCACAGCAATATATAGTATCTCATTCGGCTTCCATAACCCCAACAGAGAAGTTTAGTTACCCATGAGTGCGAAGGAGATCACGATTTGCATTGTTATTGTTGAGTAATGGCGTGTGGATTAGGTGATAGGCGTGTGGCATGATTCCTTAGCAAGTAACGATTCTCTTGTTGTGGAATTTAAGAATAGAATTAATGGAAAGATTAGAAGAGTTGTAATTGAGAAGTAGAATGTGTCTCTCCACTAAGGGAGGACTTGCCTCTCCACTAAGAGAGGACTTAATTAAAAATCTCTAGCATGATAGGGTATTTATAATACTCCTATCCTACTCCTACTATGCTAATGAAATAAATAACCAAATCCTACTAAACTAAGGAAATACTTAACCCATTTGTACTAGGTTAATGTAACATTCTCCTAATCCAAATAAACTAATGAAATACATAACCCAATTGTACTAGGTTAATGTATCATTGTCAAAATTCAGCTTTGTATCTATAAGTCTCCAAAGTCTTCAGAAATGTTGTTTTAGCCCGGGACAGATTTTCCATGCAGCAGTTTTGGTCCTTAGGCGTGTAGACTTCCTTCCCTTCCTTTGTGAGCTTTCTTTTGCGTCAAGTAAGCCATAAAATGCTGTATTTTGCATCATTTATACCTGAAACTTTCCTAATCATGTTCGTTAGCTCATTTACAGGAAAAAGGACTAAAAGTGCATGAAATATATAATTTGTTCTCAAAACTAGGCTAAAATATGGGCAAAATATATTGATATAGGCGTGTAAATTCGCCTATCATCAGTCTCCTTATCAAATAGTTTATGGAAAGGCTTGTCATCTACCCATTGAACTCGAGCACAAGGCATTGTGGGCATTGAAGCGATTGAACTTGAATTGGGAAGATGTGAAGAATCTGAGGTTGGAGCAGCTGAACGAACTAGATGAATTCTGTCTCTATGCATATGAACGATCGGATTTATACAAGGAGCGGGTGAAGAAGTATCATGATCAGCGGATTGTTCGACGGAATTTCCAAAAGGGTGACATGGTACTACTCTACAACTCCAGATTTAAGCTCTTCCCAGGTAAGTTAAAATCTAAATGGTCTGGTCCATTTAAGGTTATCCAAGTCTACTCGTCTGGAGTAGTCGAATTGGAAGACATTAAGGGTGTCGTCTTCAAAGTGAATGGCCAACGTGTTAAGCAATATATCAGTCCTCTTGACTCGATGAATGACATGGCCATCACTTATCTCGACGAAGTCTAAGTACTCGAGATTACTACGTCGAGCCACGACAATAAATAAGGCGCTAGATGGGAGGCAACCCATCGTTTTATTATTTTATCGTCTTATCGTTTCGTCGTTTTAGTATTTTTTTTTTTTGATAAAAGAAAATCCAAAAATAAGAGTCGTGCCACGACCAAAACCAAGGCGCTTGGTGGGAGGCAAACCATCATACTAATCATTTTCATTTGTTTTGAGCAAAAATAGGTGCAAGAAGTATTCAACGAGGAGATTGATTTCAATAGACGATTTGGACGCATTGTATGGTAAAGTTGGTAAGTTAGGAATGGTGATGCATAAGGCGATGGATTGAGCATTTCTCACGCCAAAATAGGCGTCGAGAAAGGCTAGGCCTTGGTAAAACTAGGCCACGAACGATGCACAACCTATCCTATAGCCTAAGGTCTCGGAATCTAGTGTGCTATACACTATGCGCCGCCTATTCCTAGGTATGCTTTTGCCTATGTACCGCCTATTCCTAGGTATGCTTTTGCCTATGCGCCGCCTATGCTATGGCATTTGGTCTCAGTATCTCATATGCCATAGACTATGTGGCGCATATGTCTACAAATGCCATAGACAATGCGCCACATATGTCGTTGATATGCCGAGTATTATGCGCCGCATATGTGGTGTTTTTGTCTCCAAATCTGATTGTAACTGGGTCATAACCCGACCCATACTCTTCCTATATAAAGGGGACTTAGTTTTATAACACAACCACATTAGAAAAAACCCTAAGGGCGCCGCATAACCTTCCAAATCCTCTTAAAATTTTCTTCTTTTGCTCTTCCAATTCACAACACCATCTCCACAAGCTTCAAGCAAGTAAGTACTCGCATGTTCTTCATTTATTTCTCGTAAGTACTACGTTGCTATGTTTATGATAAACTGCTAAATCATATATGATTGTTGGTGATGTTTATGTGTTTGGATTATTGTTACAAAATCATGTGAGTAAACATATACGTAGGGAATTCTTGGCTTGTTTCCGACTTGAAGTTGGTTTCAATAGCATTGTTATGATAATTGCTGAATTGATATGGCTATAAATATTGCTTAAGATTGTTGTTTGGATGCTTACATGGTAGACTATCCCGGTCATCGGGATAGGATTATAGTGCCTATCGACTTAGGAGGTTGTGCTTGTTATAAGTATAACGATTCCATGTGGTAACCCCTATGTCGTAGTGTTGCTATATCTACCATAAAAGTAGTCCAATAGCTGCAAGTAAGTGATGCATTGCTGATTTTCTTGTCGAAATACAATCCGAAAACGTATGTCGACGTAATCTGAAGTAATCGACTACTTTCACCTCATTGATTTGCGTAACAAAATTAAGTGTGGGGTGGTACCCCTAGTTCTTGCATATAGATTGTACCAAGTGAGATTGTGCCGCAACTTACATTATTTCTAGTCTCAGGTACAATGGCACCTAAAGCAAGGCAAGGCAAGGAGAAGGCTACCACGTCCCAAAAGGGCAAGAAGAAAAGTCGAAAAGACCAAGGAGAATCATCCTCAGCACACCTACCACGCAGAATGTTCGGAATAAAATGGGTTCTTGAGGAAGAAGCCAAAGCATGGTACAGCAGCAACAAAGAAAAAAAATATGTGCACGTCGACTTGATCAACAAGGAGACCTTAGCAAAGAAGGAGCCGCGAATGTTGGCAAAAATAATGGCTTTGAAGCTGGATTTCATCTTCCGCGACATGGGAGAGTGCAATCTTGACTTGACAAGAGAGTTTTATGCCAACTGGTCGCCGAACACAACAGGCAATGAAGTCAAGATTCGGGGCCAAGTGTTACAGCTCACCGTGGATTGGATCAACTCTTTTCTTGGCTTACCTTCGGTCGACACAACACCATTCAAAGAACTGTACAGCAGGCCTCCTTATAGAGCAATACGACACACGCTTTGTGGAAGTAGATCAATGGCAAGGTGGGGCAGACATAAAGAAATAGGTCGACACAACACCTTCCCCTATGCTCCACTAAATAGGGAAGCACGAATCTGGATGCGTATTGTCAACTCATGTCTTATTCCTGGGACTCAATACACCAAGATATCAAGAGATAGAGTGTGTTTGGTCTATGCTTTGATGACACATGTCCCTATCAACTTTGGGGCAATCATTCGCTCTACCATGAGGAAGGCCAGACTCCACAAAAGATCCCACTTCACTTTTGGTAATCTGTTGACAGCACTCTTGTAGAAGGAGGATATCGAAGAGGAACCAACTGACCACAAACTCCCCCATAACCCAAAGAAGGTTGACCTCACCAAGGTCAAAGATGCTGAAACAACTCATGGTGTCAACCTTACTACTGCGGAGAGACATGCTCGTGATGAGAGTTTCTTCCGTCATCTCTATGGCATGACACGATTCACTATGATGAGTGGTGGACGTATTCCAACTGCTGAAGAGCTCCAACAGCTGGACCACGACTACCCAATGAACATGCATGCACGGGAGATGTGTGGAGTGGGCGTATACTTTGAGGAACCTCTAGAGGATGATATCCCGACTGATGACGATCGACGCTTGCCTGATTCTGACAAGGAGGAGAACTCTGACGACGACTCTTATGATGATTCAGACGAAGGGGGTATGACCCCCGACATCAAGGAGGAGTCCGACTAACCAGGTTCTTCATATTTATTTTCCACTGAGGGCAGTGTCCCGACTAAGTGTGGGGTGGTGGTATCGCATGCTATACTTCTCTGTCCTATGTTTGTTTGCACCTATGTTTGTTTGTTTCCTTTGTATATTTGAGTTCGTTTTTTTTGTTTCTTTTTAAGTTTTTTTTTAGGAGTAAATTTTTTCTAGCTTCACATGAAATTATTTTAATAGGCAGCATGAGAGCATAGCAAGAGTATGTGCTACAATTGTGACTATTGAGACGTTTAGGCTCTATTTGTGACTCATTATGTGATATTTTGTGGTTCAATTCCTTCACTTGTTGGGTCGAGAGTCTATATTACTTCCAATCAAGTCAACCATGTGCTTTGTGTGTGTGAGGTAATAGTATCTTCTATGTATGTGGCTGATGCTAGAACTTGCCTGGTATGTATGCAAAGCGAAAATAAAGAGTGTAAGTTTAGGATATGATTTAGGCATTTCTTTGGCAACCTATATTTGTTTACCTTCAGTTTTACCTACCCATGAACATCATCCTAGTTAAACCCTTTTGAGCCTTTAGCCTATTTCTTTGACAACCTTGCATGCAAGCCTAATCCATTTTCTTTCAAGACCGTAATTTGATCCAAATTCCTAAGTGCTTTAAAGTGAAAAAGAAAAGTCATGTGACAACATAAGAGGAAATTGGGTGAGTATGATGCTTTAAATTGTAATGGTGCTTGAATGTGTTATGAAAAAGAAAGTGCTATCATAAGAGGTATGTTGTGAAAAGAAAAAGGAAAAGAAAGCTGAAAAGTGAGTGTGCTTAAAATTGAAAAACAAAAGAGGAGAACAAGGGTGGTTGAATAAAAGAAAGAAGAAAGGTTGAAACAAAAAAAAATGTCAATGATACAATGTGATGTATTAAAGTGCTTAGGAACTTAGTCACTACTTCTGGCTAAAATAGCTGATCCTACCCGTCCCTTAGCCTACATTACAACCATCTAAAGACCTACTTGATCATAATCTTAACATTCTGACATTTAGTGGAGTATTACACTAAGGGCAAGCCTATGGTCATCAGTTGCTGCATACAAATTCTTTGTAAGAGAGAGAGCAAGGATATTTTGATACCCATGTTTGAAAAATATGCTATACTTGTGAGTGACTATGGGTAATATATTGTGAGACACACATGGTTGATGAGTTTTGGATAGTTGTGTATGATTCTTTGTTCCTTGACTTTTAATATGAGTTAACCACCATCACGAGTCTATGCTAGAGGTTAAATGGTTTCTACTAATGATCGGAAAACTACTCTTTGTTGATAATTGTTGTGCTTGTCTTGACGAATGTTTTGTGTTGTTGCTGTAAAAACCCTAAGTTGATGTTTAGAAGGACATGATATGTTGTTCGAGGACGAACAAAGCTCTAAGTGTGGGGTGTTGATGATAGGCGAATTTACGCGCCAATATCAATATATTTTGCCCATATTTTAGCTTAGTTTTGAGAACAAATTATATATTTCATGCACTTTTAGTCCTTTTTCCTATAAATGAGCTAACGAACATGATTAGTAAAGTTTCAGGTATAAATGATGCAAAATACAGCATTCTATGGCTTACTTGACGCAAAAGAAAACTCACAAAGGAAGGGAAGAAAGTCTACACGCCTAAGGACCAAAACTGCAGCATGGAAAATCTGTCCCGGGCTAAAACAGCATTTCTGAAGACTTTGGGGACTTACAGACACAAAGCTGGATTTTGACAATGATACATTAACCTAGTACAATTGGGTTATGTATTTCATTAGTTTATTTGGATTAGGAGAATGTTACATTAACCTAGTACAAATGGGTTAAGTATTTCCTTAGTTTAGTAGGATTTGGTTATTTATTTCATAGTAGGAGTAGGATAGGAGTATTATAAATACCCTATCATGCTAGAGATTTTTATTCATTATTCTATCTTTCAATACATCCCTCTCTTAAGAATACATATATTCACTCTTCTAACCTTTCCATTACTCAACAATTAAATTCCACAACAAGAGAATCGTTACTTGCTAAGGAATCACGCCTATCACCCAATCCACACGCCTATCACCTAATCCACACGCCATTACTCAACAATAACAATGCAAATCGTGATCTCCTTCGCACTCATGGGTAACTAAACTTCTCTGTTGGGGTTATGGACGCCGAATGAGATACTATCTATTGCTGTGAGTTTGTGAGTTCGAGACACGTATATTGCTTATATCATTATTCTCTTCATCTTAATGCAAATTCTTGTGGCTGCAGACGCATAGAATAACGCCAGTCTAACATTTAACTTGTTCGAGAGAAAGGTTATTTGTCTAGAAAAGAGATAATGTCAAGGTGGTAGGACACCCTTTCCTATTAAAAAGCTAGTGCCGTAACTGGACTAACCTCTTGGAGAATTCGTACCGTTAGACACGCTTTAAGCTTGAGAGAGTTAAAGTGAAATAGTCCTTGTTCAGGTCGAGAGACGCTTGGATTTACCATCGACTACAATTCTATATAAGCACATGCATGTCACAATTCTACACACTCATAGTCAATAGAGACGTATACCTCAGAAGGTGGACATAACCCCAACGCTTCAATTCTTATTGTTTACAACTTACGTAACAATCTTTCTCTTTTTACTTTGCTATTTTCAGCTTTTACTTTATTATTTTCGTTACACATTACAATCCCCCTTTCTTACCAGACTTGCACCAAAAGTTTAGTAATTTTGCTTACTTGTTGAACAAGCTATTCCCTGTGGGATCGACACCTAACCCAGGTTGGGTTCTATATTTTCTAACGACCGCTTTACACTCACGAGAGCTGTAGATTGAGCGTTATGAGTAATATATGAGAAACCGGATCTAGGATCCAACAAAGCATACACATCAAGCTAAAATATACGAAGCATACCAGTAACAACATCAGGAGATTCCTCCTATTCCTGGTAGGACAGTAAAGCATAGAATCTATTATGGCGTTGCCTGCCAGCATCGCTAGAAAAGGCGCCCTGAGCTGGGCCTGGGCGAGTCACTAGAACTGGAGCATTAATAGTCTGAGTCTGGGTCTAAGGGAGATAGTCACGACGCCCTTGTCCATCCTGTGGACAATCTCTAACTCTGTGAATGATGTCACCATACTAGAAACAACCCCTCTTCTCACCCTAACACTCACTCGAATGAGCCCTACAACACTTAGGAAATAGAGGAAGATTTGGCTTACTGCCAGCACTATACTGGGACTTGGATGCATATGACCTGCTACCTTTCTCCTGCCTACCTCTAAGAACGGGAGCACTAGTAGATGACGGTACTGGTATAGACAAACGATCTTGATACTGAGGGCGACTCCCTCCCTGTGATCTAGTCTAACCCTGTTCATGCTGCTTGGACCTAGCTCTCTTATTCCCTCTCATTCTATCTCTCTCCTTAATCTTGTCTATTTTAATCTGTTGGGCATGAGTCATTAGCCTAGAAAGATTCATCTCACTATTCAGCATAGCAGACCTACACTTCTTAACCACATAAATAGACACTCCAGTGACAAACTTACTCATACTATCCCGATTATCAGCCACTAAGTCGGGAGCAGACTTGGCCAACCGATTGAACTTTAGACAATACTCCCTAACAGTCATAGAGCCCTATCGCAGGTTCATAAACTCTTCCACCTTCGCCTCCCTAAACTCCAAAGGGAAAAACTTATCCAGGAATGCATCCTGGAACTCTTGCCAAGTTGTAGGGACAGCTCCCTCACCTCTACCTTTCCTCCAAGCAACAACCCAGTCATAAGAAACATCTTTCATCTTATACGCAGCTAACTCCACACTATGTTCCTTAGATATATGTATCACCTAAGTAATCTTCCGCACCTCCTCTAAAAATAACCGTGGATCCTCATCAGACTTGGACCCATAGAATTCCAGCAGATTCATCCGCATAAAGTCATGGATCCTGGCTGCAGCTAAATCACCTCCCTGCTGTTGTGGAGCCGGGGCCAGGTTGGCCTGAACAGCGCACCTGAAAGGCTGTCCAAAATTCAGCCTGAGACACATTTTCATTCAATGGGTCAGCAGGTTGAGGTTGTTGACCATCATTATTTCTTCTCACTCAATGTGGAGGCATATTTCTGAAAGAGGAGAGCACGAATCAATAGCAGAGAGAGACACTTTAAGCACAAAAGAATTCTAAAAGAAAGAATCATACATTTTCCTAAAATGTCTTGTAGCCTCTTGCTCATAGATGTGGCATGCTACACACCGATGATCAAGACTCTACTTAACGTAGCTTGTCAGACTCCCTAGGACACCTTAAAACCTTAGGCTCTGATACCAAGTTTGTAATGACCTGGAAAATGGGTCCTGGAGCGCCACACGATACTTGAGTCTGCGATTAGCCCTAAGCTAACCCTTTGAGATATTTTCATTCAGTTCAACACAAATCAACGAGGTTTCCATAAATAACCCTCAAATATCAACAGAGTAATCATCATCCAAGAGTAAAAGAATTTCAGAAAGATAACAAAATAATACTTATTAGTCAACTCCCAACATCTATGCTATCCTAACAAGCCTCTAAAATAATCAATAAAACCAGTGAGACATTAAGACATGCCCCAGCTAACTCATACTCAGTTATCAAGTGTAAACAATTCCGTGAAACCAACATCAGACATCACGTCCTCGGAAAATAAGGACTCACCACAATAGAGGATATAGAACAGCGTGCCTAAAGAATCACTATCGAACTTGGAACTGAGCACCTGAACCTATATTCTAAGAAAATGCAGCCCACATCCAAAGATATGGGTTAGTACCATAGAAAAGAACCGAGTATATGGGGGTGTATGCAGTTGTATAAACATCATCATCATAAATAATTATAAGAAATATGCAGGATGTATGAAAGACTTACATATCCTGAAGAAAATCATCATAATCATGAGAGGATGAAATAAGTACAATAACACATGTGAGTCATCATATAATTTGTCAATCACATTCAATTCATCAAGAATATCAATTCTCATAATGTAAATATCATTTAAATCTTTTGAAATAATAACTTTCACAATATCACTTTCAAATCACTTCACCATTCACCATAGACATAAGGAAACACACACACACTGAGAGATTCTATAACCGACATAAACTATGTGAGCTACATGAAGTCCAACATACAACCCACATTGGGGAGAGTCGTCCTATCCTTGCCTTTGGATTAGGACTATCGATATCAAATCCACACAAACTAGTGATCACTATATAAATCAGCCTCAGGCTCACTCCTACGAGGGCACGTAGTTCTAGGGAAGTAAGGTCGCTTTATACCTCCCACTCGGTGCTAAAGATTTCTCCCAGACTTAGCTTAGATCATTTCAAAGACAACCCACAACAAAACAATTTTAGTAATATATAAATATACATCGGGAGCCATCATGCTTCCCATCTATCAAAATCAACCACGTTGTGGATTTCTTTCACACACGAGTTCAAAACAACTCCATTAAGACCAAAAGGTCAAATAATTAAAAATATCTCAAATATTAAACATCAACATGCTTATAACACACACTTTCTCAAAAAATACAATTTCCAAAGGGGATTCACGACCCAAATATCAAAATCATGATAAATAACGTTCAAGATTCATGTGTTATATCTCCACACATGTAAATTCATCTTTCAAAATCATAGAAATCTATATTTCATAATAATCATCATAAGATATGGGTCCATGCTTCAAATTCGTAAAAAAATCAAATAAAGATCATGCCTTTGTAAAGAAAATTACTTTTGGGCACAAAAATGAAAGAGAGTTCTTGCTGAAAAATGCCACATACCTTCAATGATGAACTTTAGATTGATACTCATTTTTGAGATGTTAATCGTGCCTTTGAATGATGGTTCTTGGAGTTATTGAACTAGGAACATGGAATCTTGAATATATTTGCAGAATTAATGGTGAACTTTGGAGGTTCTTGAAGTTGGATATAGGAGCTCAGGGTTTTCTTTTTGAGGGAATTTGATGAAATGTAACATATAATTCTTCTAATAGGCTTTAATATAGGGTTTGGATGGATTTTGGGTGAGGGGAAATGACCAAAATGCCCCTAAAAATCAAATAATTCTTGAATCTGTCCTTTGGTGGACTGTTTTGATAGTCTGAAGTAGATCAACCAGAATGTTTTACTTCGCTATTCAAATTAGATGAAACCAATTTCATTAGAAAGAGGACTCTCATATATTTCCGTTGATATATAGTATCTCACTCGGATCATTGTGTATGAGGAGTTATGGATATTTGAAGTTGACCCAAAAATTTGCTTTTTGTAGGCTGAAGTAGATCGACCATACCTTTTTTCTCCGATAGAGAAATTGGATGAAACCAATTCCATTGGAAAGAGGACTCGTAGAGCTTTCCGTTGATATATAGTAGATAACTCAGATCATTATGTACAAGGATTTATGATCGTTTAAATTTGGAGAAAAAATACGCCAGGCCTCAGTACTTTTTCCTGCACGTTTTAGTGTTCAGTTCGATCGGAATGTTCATAACTCAATGCTCGGCTGACCGTTTTGGATGATCCACATATCTTTGGAAAGATTATTCGATACTCTACGCAATGGTGGGTCATAATCTTTCATTCTAGAAGATAGAACCCAACACGTTTACCAAAAAAATTTCAACAAAAAATTTCCTGGGGTATTACAAGATTCTTGTGAGAAGAGTTTTCAGGAATTGAAGACTTGACTCACTTTAGTCACTGTGATAACCCTACCTAATGGTGTCAATGATTTTGTGGTATATTGTGATGCTTCCTGAGTTGGTCTGGGTTGTGTGTTGATGTAGAAGGTTAAGCTAGTAGCTTATGCCTACCGAAAGTTGAAACCTCATGAGAAGAATCCGACCCATGACCTCGAGGTAGATGCAGTCGTTTTTTCTTTTAAAATTTAGAGACACTACCTATACGGAATTTATGTTGATGTCTTTACGGATCACAAGAGTTTACAGTAAGTGTCCACTCAGATAGAGTTGAATCTTCGACAGAGGTGATGGTTAGAATTACTGAAGGACTATGATTTAAGTGTGTTATATCACCCGAGCAAGGACAATGTAGTGTCGGATTCCCTTAGCAGATCATCCATGGGTAGTGTAGCACATGTAGAGGAAGATAAGAAGGAGTTAGCTCATGAAGTATATTGTTTGGCTAGGTTGGGCGTTATATTGCTCGATACAGCTCAGGGTAATTCTTGGGTCCAAATTAGTTCCAAATATTCCCTAGTTTCTGAAGTAAAGGAGAAGCAGGATACATATTCTCGTTTGGTCGAACTGAAAGAATCAGTTAAAGACCAAAAGGTGGAGATTTTCTCCCAAGGAGGAGATGGTGTATTCAGATTTTAGAATAGATCGTGTGTGCCTGATGTTGATGATCTGAGGTAGAGAATTATGGCTGAAGCACATGGTGCGCGGTATTCTATTCATCCCGATGCTACTAAGATGTACCATAATTTGTAGGAACTTTATTGGTTGAAGGGTATGAAAAAGGATATAGCGAAGTTCATAGAGGAGTGTGCAACTTGCCAACAGGTAAAGCTATAATACTAGAGACCCGGCGAAATGATGCAAGAATTTAGTATCCTTATTTGGAAGTGAGAGAAAGTGAATACGTATTTTGTGACTGGTTTACCTTCTTCTCGATGTTATTATGATTTTGATTTGGGTTGTTGTAGACAGATTGACTAAGTCCTCACATTTCCTGCCAGTGCATACATCTTTCACCGCGGAGGACTATGGTAAGCTGTATATTCGAGAGTTAGTCAGGTTGCATGAAGTTCCGTTGTCTATCATCTCCGATAGGTACTCAGTTTACTTCTCATTTTTTGAGTACCTTCTAGAAGGGTCTTGCCACCCAAGTTTATCTTAGCTTCACTTTTCATCCGCAGATAGATGGTCAGGATGAGAGAACTATTTAGACTTTGGAGGATATGCTCAGGGCTTGTGTTCTTGATTTCAAAGGAAGTTGGGATGAAAATTTGTCATTGATTGAATTTGCTTACAATAATAGTTTTCATGCCAGTATTAGAATGGCTCCATTTGAAGCTTTGTACAGAAGAAGATATAGATCGCCTATAGGTTGATTCGAAGTGGGTGAAGCTGTTGTGATTGGGCCTGATATTGTATTTGAGGCTATCAAGAAAGTTAATTTAATTTGAGAGAGGTTAAAGGAAACCCAAAGTCTTCATAAGTCGTATGCAGATGTAAGAAGAAGATCTCTTGAGTTTGAAGTCGATAATTTGGTGTATTTGAAAATCTCACACATGAGAAGGGTGAAAAGATTTGGAAAGAAGGGAAGCTGAGTCCCAGATATGTTGGCCCTTATCGAGTTTTGGATCATGTTGGGAAAATAGCTTATGAGGTTGATTTTCCTGCGGAATTGTCAGTTGTGCATCCTATGTTTCACGTTTCTATGCTCAAGAAGCACATTGGAGACTCTGTTGTTGTTGATCTGTCGGAAGGTTGTGATGTTCAGGATAGCCTTTCATAGGATAAAATCCCGGTTGAAATCCTAGATTATCAAGTCTTGTTCTTGGCCTATCTAGCAACATTCGAGGACGAATGTTTCCAAGGGGGAGATATTATAATACCCCAATCATTCCATAAGCCTAAATCTGTCTTTTCGAATGGATATATATGAATTCCAAAGTTATTGATGTTTAAACCATGTTGTATTTCTCTAATTTCCACTTTTTCTCTTTTAGAGCATTGAATAAGGTTTCCATTGATACTAATTTCATCAAAATCTGATATCGGATGAGTGAGTTATGGCCATTTTACTAAATACTAACGGATAGCCCAGGTTTGACCATCGACCAGGTGGACCTCAAGTCATTGGTTAACCGTCAAGTGTCCCGTCAAGCCAAGTCAGTTGTTTTATTTTTGGGATGTTGTGTGACGATCAAAGTGGTGGACCGTCACAAAGTTGACGGACCGTTAAGGTGTCCGTCAGACCGATACAGAATGTCTCATTTCTGGCCCTCAAGTGACGGATGACTTGGTGGACCGTCAGTCCCTCTGACGGACCATCAGGTCGACCGTCACAGGCCCCGATCAGTAAATTTCAGCATTTTTTAAAAGGGCATCTTGGTCATTTCTACTCCTTGTGGCCTTATATATATATATCTATGTAGAGAAGAAAAGATTATTTTTTCTCCATTTCTATCAAAAATTCTTTAAAGAATTCTCCAGAAACCTAGGGTTTCTTCCAAACCCAAAAATCAAATCATCTCCAAGAAATTCGTGAAATCTCCCATAAATTTCTTCAACTTGTTTAAGAACTAAGCTCTTCAAGTCAAAGGCAGCAAGGTCTTGGTCTAAAAGTGTGACAAAAAAGTTTCAAGCAAGTTTCTATATCTTCAAAATCAAAATCTAAGGTATGCGGGGTTTGAACAAGAACACTCCTTTAGTTCTTGTGCCTAAAGGTTTAATTTCTACTACTGATTTACATGATTTTGCAAGTGGGTTTACACCCAAGTTTTTTTAATTATGATTTATGAGATTTGAGTTGAATAAGTTTGATATTTATCCTTATTTCACCATCATGTTTCCTAAATTCAGGGTTTATTCCATGAGTTGTATATTATCATTATGTATTGATGATTTCTGAGCAATTTAACTCAAGTTCCATGAGTTGAATACTCTTAATATGAATTTATGATTTTTGAATGATTTGAGACAAGTGTTATGAGTTATGCCTTTCCATGAGAAATTTAACTATCGAATGTATATTTATATGTGAACTTGAGAATCAAGAATGAGTCTTGTGATGTTTCCATGAAGCTTTTGATATTTGAAATGACTTGATAAACAAATGTATTTGATGCTGAGAAAGATTGTGTTGAGTTGAGTTTAGTCGAGTTAGGAATCCACAAGATGTTTATGATTTTCCAATGAGATATATTTATGTTTTGATATTTATAATAGAAACATGAGTTGATATTGATTGAGGTGGATTTCCTAACGCATTTTGAGCTGATTCTGGGAGGAGCATTTAGCACCGAGTGGGAAATATGGTACTTCTCCAGAACTACATGCCACCGTAGGATTGATTTTGATGATTGTGGGGAAAATGTCAAGTATGATATTGTGATATTGAGATTGAGGTTGTACTCCCTGGAAAGAGTACAACACCCATGCCAATGTGGGGTTCTCTCCTAAGGAGGGCAAAATATTGAACTCCATACGGCTCATATGGTGTAGTCATATCGGTTAAAAGAAACTCCCACGTCCATAATGATATAAGTCTCTTGAGTTACTGAGTCACTCTGATTCACGAGTAAGAGTTTGAGTTAAGTTAAATGATTTATGAGATTTATGAAACACATGTCATTACTGATGATTTATGGAAATAATGTTTCAGATAATTCAAGCGAAGATGGTTATTATTGTTAGCATGCATGATTTATCATAAATTTATAATATTATTTAAAATGCTGTATCTAACCCTACATACTCAGTACATTCCCAAGTACTGACCCCCATATTCTTTTGTATTCTATATTTCCTCGTGATAGAGGTTCAGGTGCTCAGTCTGAGCAACGAAAATGATCTTTGAGTACCTTCCTCTACACTTCTGCAGTTGGTGAGTCCTCATGGTTCGAGGACCTATGTCTCCAATTTTGTCTTATTAATAGATGGTTGCTTACTTTCAATTTAGTACGAGTCAGTTGGGGATCTGTTCAAATGGCTCCTCAGTCCTATATAGTAGAGGCTTTGTCAGACTAGTGTACCAGCGTGTACAGAGATTCTAGTATTTTGTTTGTACAGGGCAGTATTATTTCATGTTTTAGTATGTTCATGGCATGGTTATTCCTCTTTATCTTGGCATGATTTGTGCTATAATTAGTTCTGAAAGTGATGACAAGTTTAGAGGGTTAGATTAAGGCCACGTGTGGCCTTGAGCACCATGTGACATCTCAGGATAGGTTCTTGGGGCGTTAGAAGCTTGGTATCAGAGAGTAGGGTTCAAGGAGTCTTAGGGATTCTGACAAGCCGTGTTACGTAGAGTCTTGAACATTGGTGTGTAGCCCGCCACATCTATGAGCAAGAGGCTATGGGACGTTTTAAGAAAAGTTATTTCGTTCTTTCAAGATTCTATTATGCCTATGACTATTTCTCTCTGCAGTTAATTCATGCTCTCTTATGACAGAAAATGCCTCCTCGTAGAGCTCATAGAAACTACGAACGACCTCAACCCGTTGATCCTTTAGGTGAGATGGTGTCCAATGCCAAATTTTGGGAAGCTTTCAAAGCGGTAGCCTAGGCGGTCACCGCCAATGCTCAAGCCAACAACCAGGCTACTGTTCTACCTCTGTAAAGAAATAATTCTACTGCAGCTCGGGGTCGTGACTTTATACGAATGAATCCACCTGAGTTCTTTAGGTCGAAAGCAGGTAAAGACCCATAAATGTATTTAGGTAAAGTAAGAAAGATCACTCAGATTATGCCTATGACTGAGGAGGAAAGAGTTGAATTAGCTGCCTATTGAATGAAAGATGTTCCTTATGATTGGGTAGAGATGTGGAGGAAAAGTAGAAGAGAGAATGATGCTCCTGTGAGTTGGTAATTATTTTAGGATTCCTTTCTAGATAGATTCTTTCCCCCGAAGCTGAGGGAAGAAAATTTTGAATAATTTATGAACTTGAGACAGGGCTCCATGACAGTTAAGGAGTATTTCCATAAGTTTAACCATTTGTCTAAATATGCTCCCAGTATGATGGCTGATTCTAGAACTAGTATGAGTAAGTTCTTGGCCAGTGTATCTGGTTATATCGTGAAAGAGTACAGATCCGCTATGCTTAATAGGGACATAGACCTTTCAAGAATAATGATCCATGCTCAACAGATTGAAGCGGACAAAGTGAAGGAGAAAAAGAGAGTGAGAAGGAGTAAGAGAGTTAGATCTGAGTAGCAGGTGTATGGCCAGACTAGATTTTCTGGAGGGATCCGCCCTTAGTTCCAGAGTCGTTCTTTTATGGTAGCGCCTTCATCAGATAGTACTCCTACATTTAGAATTAGGCCAGAGCAGGGTAATAGGCCTACTATGTCCAGGTCCCAGGATAGTGTGAGTAACAGACCTCGTCCTCCTCCTTGTCCGAGGTACGGTAGAGACTTAATCGATGAGTGCTTAATCGGTCAGAGGGCTTGCTTTGGTTACGGTAAGTTGGGCCTCAAATTCAGGGATTTCCTATATACTAGATAGAGGAGTCACGATGTTCATCCCCAAAATTAGACTATTAGCACTCCAACCCCTATAGTTCGTCCTACTCCTTTTCAGGGTGCCTCGTCTAGTACTGCAGATGGTCAATGCTGTTATAACACCCCGCCAGGAGCAGGAGGATTCACCAGATGTTGTTATTGGTATGCTTTGTGTATTTCATTTTGATATGTATATGTTGATGGACCCTGGGTCAAGTCTTTCTTATGTGACTCTGTTGGTGGCTGTGAATTTTGAAATTAGTGCTAAAAAGAATTCCAATCCTTTTCTAGTTTCTACACCAGTGGGTGAATCTGTTGTTGCTAAGCATGTATATAAGAAGTGTCCTATCATTGTTCTTAACAGAGTCATGTTTGTAGATTTGATTGAGCTAGACATGGTTGATTTTGACATTATTTTGGGTATGGATTGGCTTCACTCTTTCTATGCGTCTATAGACTGTTGTACCCGTGTAGTCAAATTTTAGTTTCCTAATGAGCCAGCTTTTGAGTGGTCTGGAAATTCTGTGTCTCCTAAAAGTCATTTCATATCCTATCTTAAAGCTAGGAAGTTGACTTCCAAAGGTTGTATCTATCACATAGTTCGAGTTAAGGACACTAAGTTTGAGACTCCAAGTATTCAGTCTCTTAGTATTGTCAATGAGTTTCCTGATGTTTTCCCAGAAGATCTCCTAAGGGTACCTCCCGATAGAGAGATAGAATTTTGAATTGATCTTCTCCCTAATACACAACCAATTTCTATTCCTCCATTTCGTATGGCCCCTGCAGAACTTAGGGAGTTGAAAGAGCAACTCAACAATCTTCTTGATAAGGGTTTTATAAGTCCCAGTGTGTCTCCTTGGGGTGGACCCATTCTATTTATGTGAAAGAAAGATGGATCATTGCGCATATGCATAGACTATCGCCAAATTAACAAGGTCACAATCAAGAACAAGTACCCTTTCCCTAGAATTGATGACTTGTTTGGTCAGCTGCAAGGTGCCAGCTATTTTTGGAAAATAGATTTGAGATCCGGTTATCAACAACTTAAAGTCAGAGAGTGTGATATTTCAAAGATAGCTTTCTACACTCGTTATGGTCAATTTTAATTCTTGGTCATGTCCTTCGGATTAACTAATGCCCCAGCAGCATTTATGGACCCTATGAATTAGGTGATCAGACCATACCGTGATATATTCGTTATTATGTTCATAGATGATATTCTTGTGTACTTCCAAAGTGAGAACGACTATGCAGATCATCTTCTAATTGTCTTACAGACCCTTAAGGATCAATAGTTTTCCAGATTTAGCAAGTGTGAATTTTGGATAAGGTTGGTTACTTTTCTAAGTCATATTGTTTCTTTTGAAGGTATTCGAGTTGATCCTCAAAAGGTAGAAGCTTTAAAAAGTTGGCCTAGACCTATTTCCCCATCTGATATTAGGAGTTTCCTGGGTCTAGCTGGCTACTACCATCATTTTGTTGAAGGTTTCTCTTCCATTGCTGCTCCTTCTACCCGGTTAACCTAAAAGAAGGTTAAATTCCAGTGGTCAGATTCTTGCGAGAAGAGTTTTTAGGAATTAAAGACTCGACTCACTTCAGTCCCTGTGATAACCCTACCTAATGGTGTCGATGATTTTGTGGTATATTGTGATGCTTCCAGAGTTGGTCTAAAATGTTTATTGATGCAGAAGGGTAAGATTATAGCTTATGCCTCCTGGCAGTTGAAATCTCTTGAGAAGAATTATCTGACCCATGACCTCGATTTAGCTACAGTGATTTTTTCTTTTAAAATTTGGAGACACTACCTATATGGAATTCATGTTGATGTCTTTACAGATCACAAGAGCTTACAGTATGTGTTCACTCAGAGAGAGTTAAATCTTCGGTAGAGGCGATGGTTAGAATTACTGAAGAACTATCATTTAAGTGTGTTGAATCACCCAAGCAAGGGCAATATAGTAGCGGATGCCCTTAGCAGGTCATCCATGGGTAGTGTAGCACATGTAGAGGAAGATAAGAAGGAGTTATCTTGTGAAGTGCATCATTTAGCTAGGTTGGCCGTTAGATTGCTCAATTTAACTGAGGGTAATGCTTAGGTCCAAAGTAGTTTCAAATCTTCCCTAGTTTCTGAAGTGAAAGAGAAGCAGGATGCAGATTCTCGTTTGGTCGAAATGAAAGAATCAGTTAAAGACAAAAAGGTGGAGGTTTTCTCCCAAGGGAGAGATGATGTATTGAGATTTTAGAATAGATTGTGGGTGCCTGATGTTGATGATCTGATGTATAGAATTATGGCTAAAGAACATGGCGCGCGGTATTCTTTTCATCCCAGTGCTACCAAGATATACCGCAATTCGCAAAAAATTTATTGGTGGAAGGGTATGAAAAAGGATGTAGCAAAGTTCGTAGAGGAGTGTGCAACTTGCCAACAGGTAAAGATAGAACACCAGAGACCCAGCAGAATGATGCAAGAATTTAGTATCCCTACTTAGAAGTGGGAGAAAGTTAATACGGATTTTATGACTGATTTACCTTCTTCTCGCCGTCATCATGATTTGATTTGGGTTGTTGTAGACAGGTTAACTAAGTCCACACATTTCCTGCTAGTGCATACATTTTTCACCGCGGAGGACTATGCTAAGTTGTATATTTGAGAGTTAGTCAAGTTGCATGGAGTTCCATTGTCTATCATCTTTGATAGACGTACTCAGTTTACTTCTTATTTTTGAAGGGCCTTCCAGAAGGGTCTTGGCACCCAATTTCATCTTAGCTTCGCTTTTCATCCGCAGACAGACGGTCAGGATGAAAGGACTAGTCATACTTTGGTGGATATATTGAGGGAATGTGTTCTTGATTTCAAAGAAAGTTGGCATGGACATTTGATGTTGATTGAATTTGCTTACAATAATAGTTTTCATGCTAGTATTAGAATGGCTCCATTTGTAGCTTTGTAAGGGAGAAGATTTAGATCGCCTATAGGTTGGTTCGAAGTGGGTGAAGCTGCTGTGATTGGGCCTGATGCTGTATTTGAGGCTATGGAGAAAGTTAAGTTAATTCGGGAGAGGTTAAAGGCAGCCCAGAGTCATCAGAAGACGTATGCAGATGTGAGAAGTAGAGCTCTTGAGTGTGAAGTCAATGAATTGGTGTATTTAAAAATCTCACCTATGAAAGGGGTGAAAAATTTGGAAAAAAGGGAAGCTGAGTCCCAGATATGTTAGCCCTTATAGAGTTTTGGATCGTGTTAGGAAAACAGCTTATGAGGTTGAGTTGCCTGCAGAATTATCAGTTATCTATCCTTTGTTTCATGTTTCTATGCTCAAGAAGCACATTGGAGACTCTGTTGTTGTTGATCCATCTGAATGTTGTGATATTCAGGATAGCATTTCGTATGATAAAATCCCGGTTGAAATCCTCAATTATCAAGTTCGTAGACTGAGGAACAAGGAAGTTCCCATGGGTAGAGTTCTACGGCGAAATCAATTAGTAGAGGGTGCCACTTGGGAAGCAGAAGCGGATATGCGAGTTAGTTACCCTTGTATTTTCTCTACGACTTCGAATCAAGATGAAGGTACTATTCCCTTAATTCAGTTTCCTTCTAATCTAATGTATTTCACTATATGGTTATTCCCTCTACGATTCGTGCATGTGGTGAAGTACTCAAGAGTATTAGAGTAAAGTGAGCCCTTCTATGTGAGTAGTTCCAGCTGTGCGTCCTCATTTTCTCTTGTTCTTGGCCTATCTAGCAACATTCGAGGACAAATGTTTCCAAGGGGGAGATATCATAATACCCCAATTATTCCTTAAGCCTAAATCTATCTTTTCGAATGGATATGTATGACTTTCAAAGTTATTGATGTTTAAACCATGTTGCATTTCTCTAATTTACACTTTTTCTCTTGTAGAGCATTGAATAAGCTTTCCATCGATACCAATTTCATCAAAATCTGACATCGGATGGTGAGTTATGGCCGTTTTACTGAATACTATCAGATAGCCCAGGTTTGACGGTCGACCAGGTGAACCATCAGGTCCTTGGTGAACCGTCAAGTGTCCCGTCAATCCAAGGAAGTAGCTCTTTTTTTGGGATGTCGTGTAACGGTCAAAGTGGTTAACCGTCAAGGTGTCCGTCAGACCGAGACAGAATGTCTCATTTCTGGCCCTCAAGTGACGAACGACATGGTGGACCATCAGTCCCTCTGACAGACTTTAGGAGGCAACTTCAAGATTCTGGTGTCTAGCTTATTTTTTAGACAACTAGCATATTCTCCAGTGACGAAGTACATGGATGCGGTACCAGAAGTAGGGTAAAGGTGGTGGCAACAAATTCTGACGACCAATTTCTGCACTAATTTGCCAGAATTTGACAAAACAATCAGGGAAATATCTTTCACTGTGTCTTCTGCCAGTATCAGGTACACTCATTTCAGTCTTCTCTAGTTTATTTGGTATATGCTTCTTGTCTTTTTTTCTATCCTGATTTCTTATCTAATTTTTTTAATTATTCCTGTGGGATTATTGGTTACGGTTTGTCCATAACTTAGTAAGTGTTTCTTGCTTGTGAGTAGTATAGTACTTGTTGTTGCATGTGAGTATCAATCCTTCTTACTAGTTTTTGTTTGCTGATTTAGCTGTTTTTAGTCACACTCTTTTGCTCATTATGTTTTTTGGCATTTTTTTTCTTCATTCTCTTCTATCCTATCCTTCTGAGTGGTGTTTAGGGTGATAGATGATGGACTAGGGTCATGTCATAGGTCGAGGTCAGGGTTGGGGTCGAGTCTAGCTTCTAGTCTTGGGTTAAGGGCGAGGGATAGTAGGGCTAAGTTGGATAAGGGTGCTTATAGGTTGAAAGTTTGGTCCTGGAACATAGAGATGCTACAAGGTAAGTCTATAGAGCTGGTGAAGATTCATGGAAAACGGAGGGCTACTATAGGGTGTGTCCAGGAAACTAAATGGTAGGCACTAAGGTGAGAGATGTGGATGGATATAAGTTATGGTACTCGGGTAGCTTGAGAAATAGAAATGGGGTAGGTATCTTAGTAGATGAAAAACTTAGGGAGTAGGTGGTAGAGGTTAAAAGAGTCAGTGATAGGTTGAAGTCTATTAAATTAGTCATGGGAGGAACTACGATGAACGTTATTAGTGTTTATGCTCCGCAATTAGGTTTGGATGAGGAAGAGAAGAAGGGTTTTTTGGAGGTTTTGAATAAGATGGTGAGGGGCATCCCGAAAACTGAGAAACTTTTTGTGAAAAGAGACTTCAATTGGCATATTGGGTCTTCATCGAGAGGTTATGATGATGTGCATAGAGATTTCAATTTTGGGTAGAGGAATAAAGGAAGTGCTTCTCTTTTGGATTTTCTAGGGCTTTTGGGTTGTGGATAACGAATTCGAGATTTTTGAAATGTTTCGTAGTTCAGTGGCAAAGACTCAGATAGACTTTTTGCTCCTTAAGAAGAGTGATAGAACACTATGTAAAGATTGCAAAGTCATACCTAGAGATAATCTTTTGACTAAACATAGGTTGTTGGTGATGAACTTGGTAATCAATAAGGGCTGAAACAAGAGAAGTATGGAGCTTCGACCCAAGATTAAGTGGGGTAGCTTGACTTTGTCTAATGCTTTGAATATGGGGGAGAATTTGAGAAGCATAGGGCTTGGAAGAGTAGAAGGAATGTGGATAGTGTGTGGGAGATGATTTCCAGTTGCATTAGGGAGATCGCTAGAGAGGTGTTAGTGTCTTGAGAGGTCGATTTGGAAAATAACAAGAGGACTAGTGGTGAAATCAAGAGCTTAAGCGGAAGGTAGAGTCTAAGAAGGTTGCTTATGCTAAATTGATTGGAATGCACTGGTGGTGCAGGTTTAGAGTGGTTGACAAGTTTCTTAGCATCATTTTTAGGGTGGGAAGGATGCCTGAAGCATGGAGGTGGAGTACAATGATTCCATTGTATAACAACAAGGGAGACATCCAATGTTGCAACAACTATAGAGGTATTAAGTTGGTGAGTCATACTATGAAGATTGGAAAAAGGGTGGTAGTGTTGAGGCTGAGAAGGGGTGTGATTATCACTGAGAATCAGTTTGATTTCATGCTACGTTGCTCGACTATTGAGGCCATTCACCTTGTGAGGACATTAGTGAAACAGTTTTGGGAGATGAAGAAGGACTTTCACATAGTGTTTGTTGATCTTAAGAAGGCTTATGATAGAGTTCCCAAGGAGGTTCTCTGGAGGTGTTTAGAGGAAAGAAGGGTGCCTGTGGTGTACACTAGGTCAATTTAGGACATGTATGATGGCGCAAAGACTCGGGTGAGGACGGTAGGTAGAGATTCAGAGAATTTCTTGATTTTGGTAGGGTTGCATTAGGGTTTGACTCTTAGCTCTTCTTTATCTACCTTGGTGATGAATGTTTTGACAAGACATATTCAAGAGGAGGTTCCTTGGTGTATGTTATTTGCTGATAATATGGTACTACGTAACAAGACTCGGGGAGGACTTAATGATAAATTGGAGATTTTGAGATAGACCCATGAGTCTAAAGGATTTCCGTTAAGTAGGACCAAGACGGAGTACTTGAAGTGTAAGTTTAGTGATGTGTCGTAAGAGGCTGACATGGTTGTAAAGCTAGACTCTCAAGCCATTCAGAAGAAGGACAGTTTCAAGTATCTGGGGTCTATGATTTAAGGCAATGGTGAGATTGACAAGGATGTCACACATCATATTGGGGCTGGGTGGTTTAAATGAAGGATCGCTTTGGGAGTTTTATGTGATAAGAAGATGCCCCCGAAGCTTAAAGGGAAGTTCTACAGAGTGCCAGTCTTGCCGACTATATTGTATGGGGAGTATTGGCCAGTTAAGAACTCCCATATCCAAAATTTGAAGGTGGCGGAGATGACAATATTGTGATGGATGTGTGTCTATACTAGGAAAGATAAGGTAAGAAATGAGATTATTCGGGAGAGGTGGGAGTGGCCTCGGTGGAGGATAAGATACGATTAGTAAGGTTACGTTGGTGCAAGCATGTGATGAAGAGGGGCTCTGATGCTCCAGTGCGGAGGTGTGAGACACTGACTATGGATGATTTTAGGCGGGGTAGAGGTAGACCGAACAAATATTGGAGGGATGTGATTAGGAAGGTGTGGAGAATGCCGATTAGGGTAGAGGGTTAGGGGTTGAGAGTGTGTCGGTAGCAATAGAGGAGCATTCTTTATTTGTGTTTGAAGTTTCTTGTTCGTGGTGTTGAGTGAGGTCTATGATTTCGGATAGATAGTTTTAGTATTATCTTATGGCTAGTGACGTTAGTTTATTTTGCAGACTGTACTAGTTTTTATGCATTTATGTTTTGTGTTTGTTATACTGCTATCGGTCCTAAGCTGGGGGTCTGTCGGAAACAGACTCTCTACTTCATCTTAGGTAGTGGTGTGATCTGCGTACACTCTACCCTGCCCAGACCCCTCTATGTTGGAATCCACTGGGTATGTTGTTATTGTTGTTGTTGTATCATGTTATTTTATAAAATATTAAGTTACTTGTGGTCTCTTGTTACATTCTAATTCTCCTGTAATACTTTTTTCCATACAGATAATTTTTTTAAAAAAATTATCCAATTATGTGATTAAGAACTTTAATAATTATAAAATTTTTAATAAAATATATTTAATATATCGGTAATTAAATTATATTAATTATAAAGTAAAAAATATAATATCAATTATATTTTAAAATTTAATTATTATTATTTATATGTAGAGTTGTTTGGATCCGAGCTTAGTACGGAATACGGATTTAATGAAACTAGCATTTATATATTCGTAGCATACAGCTTTCACTTCATTTTATACAAACACGTAATAATCTTTTTTATAATTTTATAAATTACACAAATAAATTAAAATAGTTATTTTTTATCTAATTAAAATGAAATGGATGGTGTATGAAATTTGGAAGGATATGCAATTATAAAAGCAGAAAATGAGGTGACAGGTTGGGTAGGTCCACTTATAAAAGACTTTGGGCGTCATGCAAATGACGAATGCTATGTGGCATCATCTTTACACGTACATAGTTGAGGCAGTAGCAGTGTCGTTGTCAGAAATTTGACGAGGAGTGTGCATATTTTCTTTTTAGTTGTGTTAAGGATGTACAAAATTTAATATAGACGTATAATAGTTAATATTAAGCTTCTATGCACTATATAATCTTTTGATAAAAGATGTGCATCAAATCACCCTTTTTCTAAGATCATCCCTCCGCCAATGGGTATAAGTGTACCTCAACATCGGGTATTTACATTTGATCAATCAATTCAAGATATATACAATAATAACATACATAATATTACACGTGGAGTTTGGAGAGGTAGTATGGACATGTACTTCTGTGAAGATAGAGAGGTTGTTCTTGATTGACTCTCGAATCTCGACTCAAGTAAAACATATAAAAAAAAGTTAGGAATGTAAAATAAATAAACTAGTAAATCTGAAAATGGTAGCAACGACAAACAATTAATATGATAACTGAACTAAAAACAAACAAATTATTCTTATATAGAAGAATAAGATAGTATGAAAGTAATAACAAAAATACTACTTAATAGGGAAATTAGACAACACTCAGCCACCCACTAACCACATCCTTGATCACTGGATTTTTATATCTCGATCATATCCTCGAAAAGCTACAACTACCTAATTTAATCACCTTTACCAAGACCTCCTCAGCCTACATCTACCTCTCCTTATACCCACTATTACAACATATCATCTTTTATAAATTATTTATGTTATCATGATTGAATGATCTTATATTCTTAATTCATTAGAATTAAAATCATTGATTAGGGGTAAATATTCAGAACCAATAAGTATATGTGTGATGATTAAGTGCTTGTTGCGACAAATTGAATTGCACAATGTTTGCGAGTAGCTCTCTTTGACGTACTAAACGTATATAGGACTATCTCTACACTTAATATTACAATTTACAACACAAATATAATCTAACTACTTCATGATATATACAACTTAATTTTAAAAACAAAAATCAAAAAATTTTTGCCCCTCCCACCTAATTTTAAAAACTTGAAGGATTCTCACTTAATTAGACAACTTATTTGTCACTTTTAATCCAAAGTCCCAGTAGTACTACTATAATTTTTTTGAATAGCATAACTATGTTCATCCATAGTTGGGCCCTAAAAGAGGGCCATCAAACTAGTTGAGAAAGTCTACAAAGCCATCTATTTGGTAGATGGGTTTTTTTGGGCCTTCTTTGGGGTCTCGAGGGTTATTCTATGTTAATAGGAGTAAACGTAGGCTAAACCAACTACTAATATTTGAATATTAACCATGTAGGACTTAATTACCTGCATAACTCATTGCTAAATCAATTACCAAGCAATACGTTAATACATGCATAAATAATATATAGATTTCAACATCGATAATCCCTACAGTACAAAAACTTGCATAACTCTAATTGAGGCCCCTTTGTTATTTACTTTAGTCTTCTTAGGTTTAAGTGGGTAAACAGATGGAAAGAGAAAAGAAAAGTCTCTCATATCTAGTTTCCCTAGAAGCACCTTTGTAGGATAAGGGTAATATTGAAGAAACTAATTTTCAGATTCGAACAATCTTTTATTTTGTTCCTCCTCAGAAATAAAAGCATGAGCCGGGACAACTATTTCCTTTTCTTATAGTAGATGAAGAACAAGAAGAACACTGCAATTTTAAAATGAGGCTTTAATTCTCATAAACAAAATAAGAAATCATGAGAGCAAAAAGGGAAAACAAAGTGCAAAAAGACCTCACCAGTACTAGGATACAAAGGACGAGAGAGATGGAAAGGAGGGTTAAATGAAAAATGGAACGAATACAACAGAGGCAGAGCACATCTATCAAATTTCTATAAAACACACCAGCTACATCACCGATGTTTCAAAATCAAGGCAAATTTTTGTCCTATTCAGAAAAAAAATTTAAAATGTGAGAGTAGGATTGAGTTTGTCTTAACTGCTAAATTAGTTTGCCCTCTTAAATTTGTTTTTAATTAAAAGAAATATAAATGAAAGATTTTAAGAGGGCAAACCAATTTATGCAGTTAAGACAACCTCAGTCCTACTCACACACTTTGAAATTCTTTTCTGAACAGGATAAAAAGTTGTCTTGATTTTGAAACGTCTGTGATGTAGCTAGTGTGTTTTTAAATAATATTTAATAGATGTGCTCTGCCTCAACTGTATTTATTCCATTTTTAATATAACCCTTCTTCCTCTCTCTCTCATCCTTTGTATCCTACTACTGGTGATGTCTTTTTGCACTTTGTTTTTCCCCTTTTGCTCTCATGATTTCTTATTTTGTTTTTGAGATTTAAAGCCTGGTTTTAAATTGCAGTGTTCTTCTTGTTCTTCATTTCCTATGAGAAATGAAAATGGTTGCCCCAGCTGATGCTTTTATTTCTGAGTAGGAACAAAACAAAAGACTGCTTGAATCTGAAAATGAGTTGCTTCAACAACACCCTTCTTCTAAAGAGGTGCTTCTGGGGAAACTAGATGTGAGAGTCTTTTCCTCTTTCTTTTCATCTGTTTACCCACTTAAACCTAAAAAACCAAAAGTAAATAATGAAAGAGCCTCAATTAGAGTTATGCAGATTTTTTTAACTGAGGGATTATCTATAAATTACTTATGTAGGTAGTAGCATATTTTTTGATAGTTAGTTTAGCACTGAGTTATGTAGGTAATTAAGTCCTACATAAGTAATTCACTATGTTATTAGAAATATATGAATTTGAAAATAGTAGGCTTTGAAAATTTTAAAAAATAATTCATTAGTTTAAAATTGAAAAATCATAGTTGAAAAGACCTAAAACATCTCTAATTATATCATAAATTTATATATATC
Organism: Capsicum baccatum var. pendulum; assembly: GCA_030864225.1. Taxonomy (NCBI): domain Eukaryota; kingdom Viridiplantae; phylum Streptophyta; class Magnoliopsida; order Solanales; family Solanaceae; genus Capsicum; species Capsicum baccatum. The sequence goes on from CM061556.1 coordinate 7,037,527, forward strand.
TAAATATTAATTATAATATAATAATAATTAAAAGATAACTTATAATATTCGTAGAAGTAGAACATACATATCTACTACTACTAATAATAATAATAAAAATAATGATGATGATGATGATGATGATGATGATAATAATAATAATAATAATAATAATAATAATAATAATAATAATAATAATAATAATAATAAATCATTTACTATCAAAATTATGTGGTTGATCTCAAATATTTTTTTAATTCAATTATAACATAATAAGATAAATTTGCATTATATTTGCAGAAAGGTAAATAACACAGATAATAAAAAGTAATAATGTAATACCCCGAGATTCTAACCAATAGTGCTGTCATGAATCAATCCCATGAGAAATAAATTATATTTTTTTGATTGTTTTCTGGTCAAGGGTGATGTGTATTAAGACTTTAACAATGTCCTAACACTTGGGCGAATCAAAACATTCTTTACCGATTGAATTCTTGAGAAGGATTTTGGCATAGTCAACTTCAAATGAGTATAAATCCCGTTTTACTATGAATTATTGAGATCATGACGTACCAAAATATAGATAATTGATTTAGTTTTCAAAAGATACCCATTTCGTCAAAATCCGATATCGTAGTAAAGAGTTATGCTTATTTTACTCCAGCATATCAGCCTGGAAAATCCGTGACGACCTTTTGTGATGACTTGTCACAAGTCTGACGGCCCATCACAAAATGTCGTCACCTCAAGGCAGAAAGTCACAAAATCCACCCTTTTTGTGACGACAATTCGTGACGGACTATCACGGGCCTGACAGCTTGTCACGGATGTCGTCTGCTATTTTTTTCAGCCATTGATGGACGATTTTTGCAAAGGTATTTTAGTCATTTCTCATTTTCGGAGGCCTCTCTATATATGAGAATCCTCATCCAAAACCTAATTTCTTCTTTCTCTCTTCCAATTCTCTTAAGAAATATATCTAAGGTTTTATTTAAGGAAATTAATCTTCCAAAAATCATCCATAAATCTTCAAGATTCCTTCAAGAATTAAGTTCCTCATAGAGTGGGCTTCAAGAATTTTTTTATTACAGGTGTGAGCAAAGTCTCAAGTACTAGATTTCAACCAATTTCAAAGATTAAGGTATGTTGGGTTTTGAACAAGTGCAATACTTTCGTTCTTGTGCTCAAAGATTTGAGTTTTATTATGGATTTATATGATTTTTCAAGTGGGTTTATACCTAAATTACTTCATCATGAGATTATGAGAATATAAATCATTCAATCTTTGTTATACATGATTATTTTACAATTTTCAAGTTATGACTTGATATTTAATATTGTGAATTTCGAGTTTCTACCATGAGTTGGTACTTCAAGTGCTTTCAAGATATGTGTCAAGCTTTAAGCTTCCTTATGACAAATTGGATTATTGAGTATTTTGATTCATGACAATTGAGTTGTTACAATGGGTCTTCATTTTGATTTGTGGTGGATTTCTTAATGTGTTCTGAGCTTGTGTCTGGGAGTAGTATTTAGCACAGAGTGAGAAATGTGGTATTTCTCCCGAAACTACGTGCCACCGTAGGATTGATATTGATAATTGTGGGTGGAGTCCGAGTATGAGATTGTGATCACTAAATTTAGGTTGTACTCCCTGGCAAGAGTACGACGCTCCCGCCAATGTGGGATTCTCTCCTTACGAGGGCAAAACATTCGACTCCATGTAGCTCACATGATTTATGTCGGTTATAAGAACCTCCAATGTCTATAAGAGCCGAGTTTCTTAAATTACAGAGTCACTCCGAGTCTTGATTTGAAGAGTTGAGTTGTTTATGAGGATTTATGAGTTTTTTATCATATAATTTATTTACGATGAGATCATGAAAAGTATGTTTCAATCTAACTCAAGACAAGTGAGCCATCATTCTACATATGCATATTTTCATGAAATTGATGACGACATTTACATTGTTGCATACACCCCCACATACTCAGTACATTCCAAAGTAATGATACACATATTTTTCTAAGGGATACATTTCTCGTAATGTAGGTTTAGGTACTCAGCCGCGTTAGCGATATTTGGGTACCTCTTTTCGTCTGATCAGTGGTGAGTCCTCATGGTTCGAGGATCGTGTTTATAATTTTGTGATACCGTTTCATTGTTATGGCTTTCAGTACTGTTTGAGTCAGTTGGGCGTTTGTCCCAATGTATCCTTGATTTTGATGTATAGAGGCTTTGTCAGGATAAAGGGTTGGTATGTCCAGAATTTCAGTATTTTGGATTGTACATGCTAGTTTCGTATCTTATTCCAGTATGTTTATGGTATGTCATTCTCTCTTATATTAGCATGACTATTGTCAAAGTTAGTTCTAGAAGGGATGACAAGTTTAGAGGGTTAGCTTAAGGCCCCGTGTGGCCTTAAGCACCGTGTGACGTCTCGGGATGGGATCTTCGGGCATTACAAATAAATTGTTGACTTTAAATTAAAAATAATATTAAAAAAATATAAAATTACATATTAGAAGTAGATAGTTATAATATTAAATAGTTCTAATTGGATTATTATCATTATATAACTGCTCTTAGAGTTTTTAATATGGATCGGACCAGCTCATACGGGCTAGCTCACACGGGCTTCAGAGTTTGACGGGCCCAACCACGCTGACCCATCAACATGACAGACTAGAAAATAGCAACCCCAACCCGTCACACTATGGGTTGTGGGCCTCCATGGGCCAGCCCATTTTTTAAAATATATTCTTTTTTAATCTTAATTTAAATTTTAAAATATTAATTGCATAAATATTTACAATATAATATTGCTTGAAATTACTACTCATTAATCAAGTTTCAAATTTACAAAAAGATCCTAATAATCTGTGAAATTAAATAACTTTTGACACCAAATTAAAATCATATAGAGATATTGGAAAATAAATAAAATAATTAATGAGTAATAATATAACTCGCTAAATAACAATATTAACCTAATTGTGTTTTAATTGATCACAAAAAAACACAAAGAAATGTCAATGTTTAGTCCATTAAAAGTAAAATAAACACTTTAAAGAAAACTCTCATGACATTTATGGTGTATTCAACATCGCCACATTATCTTATATTAGCATGACTATTGTCAAAGTGAGTTCTAGAAGTAATGACAGGTTTAGAGGGTTAGCTTGAGGCCGCGTGTGGCCTTAAGCATCGTGTGACATATCAGGATGGGATCTTGGGGCGTTATAAGCTTGGTATCAGAGCCTAAGGTTTAAAGAGTCATAGGGAGTTTGGCAAGACGCGTTACATAGAGTCTTGATCATTGGTGTGTAGTGTTCCACACTTGTTGAGCTCGTAGAAACAACGAGCAACCTCAACCCGTTTATCCCCTGAAAAAGCATGTGTCACATGCAGAATTCCGTACAGCTTTTCAGGTGCTAGTCCAGGAAGTTACCACCAATACTCAATCTAACAACCAGGCTAATGTTCCACCTCCGCAAGATAATAATTATGTTACAGCTCGGGTTCGTGACTTTATGCGGATGAATCCGCCTGAGTTCTATGGGTCGAAGGTAGGTGAAAACCCACAGATGTCCTTGGATGAAGTGAGAAAGATTACGCAGATTATACATGTGATTGAGGAAGAGAGTGTTGAATTGGTTTTCTATCAAATGAAAGATGTTGCATAAAATTGAGTGGAAGTATGGAGGGAAAGTAGAGGGGAGGATGCTACTCTTATGACTTGGCAATTATTCCATGATGCGTTCTCGGACAGATTCTTTCCTCTTGAGATGAAGGAAACAAAGATAGAGGAATTCATGAATTTGAGACAAGGCTCCATGACTGTTAAGGTGTATTGCCTTAGATTCAATCAGTTGTCCAAATATGCACCTAGTATGATGGCTGACTCTAGGACCATCATGAGTGAGTTCGTGATCATTGTGTCAAGTTATGGTGTGAAAGAGTGTAGATCTACTATTCTTAATAGGGATATGGACCTTTCTCGGTTGATGATACATGCCCAACAGATTAAAGGTGATAAGGTTAAAGAGAGGGAGAGAGTAAGAGGGAATAAAAGAGCTAGATCAGAGCAGCAGGGATTCGATCAGTCAAGATTCTATGAAGGGGACCGCCCTCAATTTCAGAGACGTTCGTTTATGCTCGAGCTTTCCTCAGTTAGTGCTCCCGCACCTAGAAGCAGGCAAGAATAGGGGAATTGGACTACCCCGTCAAGGTCTCAGGAAAGTGTAAGTAACAGACCTCGTCATCCTTCATATTCCATGTATGGTAGAGATTATTTTGGCGAGTGTTTTATTGATTAGAGAGGTTGCTTGGGTTTTGGAAAGTTGGGCCACCAACTTCGAGATTATTCGTATGCTAGATAAGCGATTCGAGATGCTCATCCCCAGAGTCAGGCTACTAGTGCCCCTGCTCCCGTAGTCCACCCAGTTCCTCCTTAGGGCGCCTCTTCTAGTACTATTGGCGATTCATGCCAGAATTTCTTCTATGAAATACCACCTTGCTAGGAGCAGGAGGATTCTCCAGATGTTGTCACTGTTATGCTCCATGTCTTTCATTTTGATTTGTATGTATTGATGGACCCCAGTTTGAGTTTCTCTTATGTGACACCTCTGGTTGCTATAAATTTTGAGATGGACCCTAAACAGGTTCCTGAGCCTATTATGGTTTCTACCCCGGTAGGAGAGTCTATTATTGCTAAGTGAGTGTACAAGAAGTGTCCTGTTACTATCCTTCATCGGGTCATATGTGCTTATTTGATTGAGCTAGATATGGTTGATTTTGATGTCATTTTGGGTATAGATTGGCTTCACTCATGCTATGCGTCTATAGATTGTCATAACCAAGTTGTCAAGTTTCAGTTTCTTAATAAACCCGTGTTTGAGTGGTTTGGGAGTTATGTTACTCAGGTCCGAGACTCCGACTATTCATTCAGTTAGCATTGTTAAAGAGTTTCCCGATGTTTTCTTGGAAGATCTTCCAGGGGTCCCACCTGATAGAGAAATAGAATTCGGGATTGATCTACTTCCTGGAACTCATCCTATTTCCTTCCCTCTATGATGTATGGCTCCCACAGAACTTAAAGAGTTGAAGGAGCAACTCAAAGACCTCTTAGAAAAAGGCTTTATCAGACCCAGTGTTTCCCCGTGGGGTACACCTATTCTATTTGTGCGAAAGAAAGATAGTACATTGCGTTATGGCTTTCAATACTGTTTGAGTTAGTTGGGGTTTTGTCCCAATGTCTCCTTGATTTTGATGTATAGAGGATTTGTTAGGCTAAAGGGTTGGTATGTAGATAATTTCTGTATTTTTGATTGTATATGCTAGTTTCGTATCTTATTCCAGTATGTTTATGATATGTCATTATCTCTTATATTAGCATGACTATTGTCAAAGTTAGTTCTAGAAGTGATGACAGGTTTAGAGGGTTACCGTGTGACGTCTCGGGATGGGATCTAGGGGCGTTACAATTGAATTGTTCACTTTAAATTTAAAATAATATTAAAAAATATAAAATTACATATTAGAAGTAGATAGTTATAATACTAAATAGTTCTAATTGGATTCTTATCATTATATAACTGCTATTAGAGTTGTTAATATGGATCGGACCAACTCATCCGGGCTAGCTCACACTGGCTTTAGAGTTTGACGGGCCCGGCCAGGCTGACCCATCAACATGATTGACTAGAAAATAGCAAGCCCAACCTGTCACACTATGGGATGTTGGCCTCCACGGGCTAGCCCATTTTTTAAAATATATTATTTTTATAATCTTAATTTAAATTTTAAAATACTTATTGCATAAATATTTACAATATAATATTTCTTGAAGTTACTACTCATTAATGAAGTCTCAAATTTACAAAAAGATCCTAATAATCTGTGAAATTGAATAACTTTTGACACCAAACATATTTGATTTCTTAAAAAAATTATATTTTATATGTTAATTATTTATATATTTTATAAATATAATTAATATTTAAATATATATATATATATATATATATATATATATATATATATATATATATATATATATATATATATATATATATGATATTTCATATAGACTTTGAGTTTGGACTCCTTTTTTTATTCTTAGTACAATATTTTATTTTATAATTATTTTTATTTGACCCACGGGTCACCCAAACCCATTTTGCTCAAGCCGACGGGTCAATAGACTTATTTATGAAGGGATAAAAATCCCTATTCTTAAATGGGCTATAAAATTGTAGCCTAGCCCTATCAAGTTATAGGATGGGCCGGGCCATCCCAACGAGCCTGACCTATATTGACGGTGTTAACCGCTCCTCTAAGATATTGGTTATTCTATCAAATTTTTTGAATTTAAATTGGAGATAAAACATACTTTCAAAGATAAACTTATAATTTAGATGCACTTAATTAGTAATCATGGCACACAATTTTTTTTTTGCTACATGATTTATCTTAATATTTATCTCAAATAACAATGAAAAAATAATAATAATAATAGTAATAGTAATAGTAGTGCAATCTAATAGTGGTAAGGTAAAAATAGTTAAAATGTTATTATTTTTATTAGTATTATTACTAGTATTAGTATTAGTATTAGTATTGTCTCATTGATTTCAATATTTATCTCAACTCAAATCTATATTAATTTTAAATATATATTGAATTTGAAAAATGTAAGGATAAGGATAAGGAAGAATAATAAATTAATCTTATTTTAATAAACATATGTGATATTTAAATTTGTATTTAAATGAAATCTGAATATAAATGAAATTCTATCACTTAACCTTTCTTACATATACTTCTCTATCATTAGCTTTATTCGTGAATTTATTTACTGTATTTTTTAATATTTCATTTAAAAAAATTATTCTTGATTTGATAACATTCTTTCGATATGCAGGAATGATATAACATTTTCAACTTATCTTTCTTTGTGAATGTTCAAGGTCCATCAATTTAAATTGATATAAATATCTATTCTTTTCGATGATTCAATATTTGAAATAATATTATTTTTTTGGGTAGAAAGGACATGCATTAATATAAAAGAGAACGCAATTTAAGTTTCAATTTTTGAGGATTAGTCAGGGTTCAAAAAGGAATAGTTCTGTCCTGGCCAGTTAAAATCATTAGCACAAAAGCTAATTGTTCTCTCAAAAAGATTCCGAAATGTCTGCTCAAACTGCATCTTTTGCATATATCGGTGGAACTTCAAAAAGGGTAGTCTCCTGAAACCCGCTTGCCCTTGTCCATCTTTTGCTAGAGCATCCGCCACTCCTTTTCGATCTCTATAACAGTGCTTGACTTACGGATTCCTTAGCCTTTTTAATTTTGACTTGCATTCTAAAATCAAAGTATCATAGTGGATGTTCTCGTTAGTTAACATAGATATAACTTCCAAGGAATCAATGTTAATTTCAATGGGGAGAAGATTATTTTGCTGTACCAGTTTTAATCTTTCAATGAGAGACATAAGTTCCATCATATTGTTTGTAGTCCAATGAAAGTTTTTGTTAAAACCTAGCACTTAGCCTCCATTACTGGATCTGACTACCCCTCCAATTCCACCCTTCCCGAGGTTTCTAAGGCAAGAATTATCAGTATTGAGCTTAAAGGTGTGGATGGTGAGAGGATTCCACTTAAGGTTGATGATTTGGCTTTGCTTGATTGGGGTATTCTTTTGAGTATGATATTTATACTCAACAGTTTGGGAGTAAGCATGGTTAAAATTAGGATGGTCCCTTTTGTTATTGAAGGTATTAGTGTTCCTGGTGTTCCAGATTATGTAGAGGCTAAAAGGAATGATGTCATGCCAGTAGATTAGTCTATTAAATTGGGAGTGTTGAAGTGATCTCCAGATAGTGAGCCAATAAGAGGGTAGGAAACTGATAATAAGGGGTTGTTTGGACTAGGTCACCCTGTGGATAGTTTGCACTCAAAAATCTTTGAGGATGGGTCGCTTAAAGAAAATATAGGATTTGTCTTCCTGGTGATGATTGCAGATAGCACAACTAGTATTTCTCTCACTCCTCTCTTGGAGAGGTTGAGGTTATTGGGGAACCTATCATGTTGGCTTAGCCAAAGAAAGGTTTTGACTTTTTTAGGGGATTTAGCCTTCCATATCCAGTTGGAATTAGAGGAGTAATTAATCTCAGAGGTTTTGGTTATATGATTAAAAGAACTTCTGCTGGAGAACAGACAATTACCAATGAGATTCCAAATGAGCTCATTAGTATGGGCTCTGGGATTGGGGAAAACAGAGTTGGTGAAAGTTTGGATGAGATCCTTAGGGATTTCAATCGGATGATCCATGAGGTTCCAGGATCCATTCCTCTAGACCCCAAAGAGTTTAATGTCTTGGGAATGATAAGGAAGAAGGGCTTGGATGATGGAAAGAAGGAGTTCACAGTGAGGAATTCATTTGTCCTTCTAGAAGTTGATCTTGTCATCCTTATGGATGTGCAGTTTTACAAATTTCCCAACCCACAAGGACAGTTTTCCAAGTTCTAAAGTTGTTTGCTTTGAGGGATATGCCATGGGGGCTAATTGATTTTAAAGAATTTTTTCCCAGAGACTATTGGGATGCTTGTAAAGTCTCCAGGCTTGACTGGATAACATAGTGGTGTTCCTAATGGAAGCTTTCTAGAGGCTCAGGCACCCATTAGCTTTGGCATTAGTCAAGGTTTCCCAATTAATTAGATGCATTTTCTTATTATCAGGGGTGGTGCCCCAGAGAAAGTTCTTTTGAGTTCTGTCAATCAATTAATGGATTTTAGAGGGGATCAAGATGAATTACATAACATAAGTAGGAATACTACCAAGGGAGGACTTGGTAAGGGTGATTCTGCCAGCCATATTGAGGAATTTGGTTTTCCATCAAACCAACTTAGTGTTGAGATTATCTAGGATAAATTAGAAATCTCTATTGTAAGGTTTTTTATGGAAGACGAGAAAACCAAGATATTTTCCAAACTTGTCTTTGGATTGGATGCCTAAGATGTGAGACAAACTATCTTTGGTCTCCTAACCACAGTTTTTAGAGAAGATTACTTTAGATTTGAGAGTGTTTATTTTTTGCCCAGAGTAGAAGATGAAGCTGCTAAGAGTGGCTCGGATGGTTACACAGTTTCTTTCATTAGCAATAGCACACAGACTTAGATCATCAACAAAAAAAGATGAGAGATTTTGGGTCTTTTCCTACTGATTGAGATGGGCGTCCAATATCATATATCTCGTCTTTATCAAGGGATTTTGAAGGTAGGGATTTCTTTATAACTAAAAAATAATAAAATGTAAAACTAATGCCTCCATAGCAGCAAAGTCTTCTGAAGCATCCAATGAAAGTCGAGGACTCTATTCTCGGCTATAGCTCTTAGTGAATCTCTTGCTGAAATTGATGAAAATTCTACACCATCATTTTGACCTATTTTGTCATCTTTCTCCTTTTCACATCTCTTTATAGAAGTCATTATTGGATCCTCCCCTAACAAGTTAAGTGATTGACCTAAGAATAGAGTAATTTTTTCAGGTGCAACATGCAGTGGAAACTCACCAGAGTTGGCACTTGCAAGCAAGTTGGAAGATCCAGGTAAAGATGGACCAACTTCCTTCAAAATAAACAAGATTCAAGATGGATCATTTTGAAAGATCATTCTTCCCTAGCTATATGCAAGGAACATGTTGATAATAATAGATATCACAATCTAGGTCCAGCTGCTAGGTTAGATAGTAACTCAAGAATCTCTTATCAATTCCCCTTTCTCAAGAACCCCTAAAAATAAATAACACTCGAGCAGAAAAAGGTAAACTCAGACACAATAAATGTTGATTGTATGAGAGGCTATACAAAGTGGGGTTTGTACATATACTCAAATTTAGGACCAAAATTGGGAAAAAATTGACTGACATGAATAAACACTCCAAATTGTAATCTCCACTTGGATTCACTCACATTTATTGTATTTTTCTTAAATGTTGGGTTTAAAATCCTTATGATTTTTAGGGTGTTTGTGCTTTTCTCAGGTAATGTTATTTAAACAGTTTAGTTGTTTTGGCATTGAACTAATGAACTCTACGTGGCATAAAAAACTAAAGAAAGAGACAAAATTTTTATTTCACACATTTCAAGAAAGAATATTTTGACTTGTTGAAACAAAGAAATAGAGCCACATTTGTTGAAAAGTTTGGTCCCTACAGTTGAACTAAGAGCACCATGAATGGACATATCAGTCCGAGAAATGTGGCTCTATTTCTTTGTTTCAAAAAGACAAAAGATTCTTTCTTGAACTGTTTGAAACAAAACTTTTGTGTCATTCTTCATTTTACTATGCCACGTAGAGTTCATTAGTTCAAGACCAAAATAACATAATTTTTCAAGTAACAATACCTGAGAAAAGAACAAACACCTTGAAAAAACTTAAGGATTTTAAACCCAAAATTTGAGAAAAACGCAATAAATGTGAGTGAATCCAAGTGGAGTTTACAATTTGAAGTATTTATTTATGTTAATAAATTTTGTTCCCAATTTTGGTCCTAAATTTGAGTATATATACAAACCCCACTTTGTATAACCTCTCATATAATCAGCATTTGTTGTGTCTGAGTTTACTTTTTTTTGCTCCAGTGTTATTTATTTTTTGGGGTTCTTAAAAAAGAGGAATTGATAAAAGATTCTTGAGTTACTATCTAACCTAGCAGTTGGACCTAGATTATGATACCTACTATTATCAACATGTTCGTTGCACATAGATAGGGAAAAAGGATTAGTCAAAATGATCCTTCTTGAATTTTTTTTATTTTTAAGAAGTTGGTCCATCCTTAACTGGATATTCCAAGTTACCTGCAAATGCCAACACTGGTGAGCTTCCACCGCAAGCTGCACCTGAAAAAGTTTCTCCATTCTTAGATCAACCATTTAAATTGCTAGGGAAAGATCCAATAATGACTTTTACAAAGAGAACTGGAAATGAGAAAAATGACAAAGTAGGTCGAAATGATGGTGAATAATCTTCATCAATTTCAGCAAGAGATTCACCAAAAGCTATAGCCGAGAAGAGAGTCTCTCAACTTTCATTGGATGCTTCAGAAGATTTTGTTGCTGCAGAGGCATTAGTGGTACATTTTTTTTTGTTATAAAAAAAATCTAGTTATAAAAAAAAAATACCTGCTAGATCTTATGACAAATACGGTAGTCATCAATTGATGAATCAGGAGTTGAGTAAATCAAGCCATTTATATCAATTTGGTCAACTCATTTAGGAAGTTTTGTATTAATGTAAAGTATTTATTCTGCTCCTTGGTTCTGAACATATTATACACATAAATTGAATTATGCTTGCATTGGTCTCTGTCTTCTTAATGAACAAATAAAGAAGGTATTAAGGGGTCATTTGGTAGATGGCTTTGCACGAGTTATGTAGGAATCCTACATAAGTAATTCCAGGTTTGGTAGCTAGTTAGGAGTTAATATAATGTATAAAATTAATATGTTGTTTGGTCTACCATTCTTTTTTAAATGAAAGGAGTAGTACTTTTCAAAAATTGGACATCCTTAATAATAGAAAAAACCTCCAGTCAAAGTGCTCTTAGTTAAACTGTAGGGACAAAACAAGCAAAAAAATGTTACTCTATTTCTTTGTTTCAAAAGGACAAAAGATTCTTTCTTGAATTGTTTGAAAGAAAAATTTAGTGTCTTTCTTCAGTTTACAATGCCACGTAAAGTTCATTTGTTCAATTCCAAAATAGCATATTAAGTAACTGTTTAGAATATAATTAAATAGTAAAAGTGTACTCTCTCTAATAGTTAAACTTTTAGATGAAATGGTCACACACTTCAACATGGTATCAGAGTCAGGCTTACCCAATTCATTGTTTTCAATGTTGAGTGACCCATCTTATATTCCCTACGCTTCAGATGTCAAGTCTTGGCGTGCAAGGAGAGGGAGGGGAGAGTCCTACATCGGGGGATTAAAGAGTCCTTAGTCTCCTTATATGATCTTGGTCAATCCTCACCTCATGAGCTAGCTTTTGATGTTGAGTTAGGTCCAAAGTTCATTTCATTATCATGGTATAAGAGTCCATCATCTCTTTCTATTACTTTCATGTTTTTGACTACTCTTTTTTATCATCATAGTCATATATCTCTGCCCTCATCTTTTTCTATTACTTTCATGTTTGTTAAAGTTAATTATAACGGTTTCCTTTTATGAATTCAAGTGTTAATTTTCTCAGAAAGATTTCTTTGAAAATATATTGCTGAATGTTTAATCTTAATCTTTGTATATGCTTTCATCTTCAACTTTAATGGTGTATGCTTATATATTGTATTTTAGTTCGATGATGAATTAATCCCCTACGTCTCAAATTATTTTCAATAGATAACAAAAAGCATAATTTATTAGAGGGATATAAAATGCTTGAACTTAATCAGGTAAATATATTTACAAAAAATTTAGGATAATAAAAATACTAATTAGTAGCTATTAGTTCATTTTGAGCTTAAAAAATAGATAATTTTATTTGAAAAGTGGGAGAGAGTGGGTTGTTGGGGTCGGCGAGGCCGTTTGGGTGGTCAAACGGGCTAAACGATGCGAACAGACCATTGTCAAGAAAAATTAGTGCGTTATAGCTCACGATTCTTTGGGTGGGCCCTGGCGCAGACATGTTTTGGATTTAAAATCAAGCGAGGGATCCCAGACAGGCTGAGGAGCGAGAGAGTGTGGTCTGTTGTGGTCTACAGGGCTATTTGGGTGGTCAAACAGCTGAAATATCACGGAACGGGTAATTTTCTTGCTAAATTGGTGAGCTATAGCTCACGGTTTTAAGGGGGGTCTTGGGGCTCAAGCCTGTTTTGGGTCAAAAGTTGGTCGGGTCTTCCATACAGGAAGAGGAGTGGGACAATGTGCATCATTAGGATCGACGGGGCTGTTTGAGTGGTCAAATGGGCTGAATGGCATAAATAAAGCATTTTTAGGCTAAATCGATGTGTTATAGCTCATAGTTTTGGGAGTGGTCCTAGGGCTCAGGCGTGTTTTGGGCAAAAAATTAACTGGGGATCCTAGGCTGGCTGAGGAGAGGAGAAGTATGAGTCGTTGGGGTCGGCGGTGGTCGGTAGGGCTATTTGGTTGGTCAAATAGGCTAAAGGGCATGAAAGGACCATTTCTGAGAAAAATCGATGTGATATAGCCCCCAATTTTGAAGGTAAGTGAAGGGACCGGTCGTGGTTTGGATCAAGAATTGATCGCGGGCTCTCGGGCAGACTAAGAAGCAGGGAAGTGTGGGTAGTTGGGTTCGACGGTGCCGTTTGGGTGGTCAAAAGAGTGAATCGGCATAAATGGTCCATTTTTGGGCTAAATGGGTATGTTATACCTCATGGTTCCAAGAGTGGGTTGGGGTTCGGTCATAGTTTTTGGGCCAAATATCAATCAGAGGCACCCAGGCGGGTTGAGGAGCGAGGGAGTTAGGGTTGTTTGGGTCAACGGGGCCATTTGGGTTTTTAAACAAGCAAAATTGCACCAACGGGCCATTTTTTTGGGCCTAATCAGTGTGCTATAGCTCATGGTTCTGGGGTGTTCTTTGGGACCGGGAGTTTTTAGGAAAAAAATTGACTAGGGGTTCCCAGGCAGGCTGAGAAGTGAGACAGTATGGGTTGTTAGGGTCGGTGGGGTTGTTTTAGTGGTGAAATAGGGGAAATCGATGTGATATAGCTCATGGTTCCAAGGTTCACACCCGAGTCCTTACCATGTTTTGTCCGAACATTCCCCAAGGCCATTTGGGTGGTCTAACAGGAGACACGGGATGAACGTGCTATTTTCAGGCCAAATTGTTGTGTTATAACTTATGGTTCCGGGGGTGGACCCAGGCTCAGGTGTGTTTTAGTCTAAAAATTGATCAGAGGCTCCCAAGCAGGCTGAGAAGCAGGGGAGTATAGGTCGTTGGGGTCAGTGGGGACGTTTGGGTGGTCAAACGGGAAAAATGGCATAAACGGACCATTTTTAGGCCAAATTAGTGTGTTATATCTCACGATTCCGAGCATGGGCCTAGGGCGTAGAGGTGTTTTAGGCTTAAAATAGACCAGGGGATCCTAGGCAGGTTGATAAGCAGAAGAGTGTGGGCCGTTGGGTGGCGATGTGCCATTTGTATGATCAAATGGATGAAACGGTGCGAATGGGCTATTTTTTGGCAAAATTGGGGTGCTATACATCACGGTTCAGAGGGTGTGCCCAAGGCCCACGCGTGCTTTTGACTGAAAATTGATTCCAGATCCTAGGTTGGCTAAAAATTAGGGAGTGTGGGCCGTTGGGATCGGCGGGGCCGTTTGGGTTATTAAACAGGAAAAATGATACGAACAGGCCATTTTTAGGCCAAATCGGTGTGTTATAACTCACAATTTTGGGGTTTGGCCTAGAGCCCAAATGTGTTTTGGGTGAAAAATTGATTGAGGGCTCCCAAGCAGGCCGATGAGTGGGTAATTATGGGTCGTTGGGGTCCGCGGGACCATTTGGTTGGTAAAACGTGCAAAATCGCACAAATGGGCCATTTTTGGGCAAAATTGGTGGGCTATAGCTCACAATTTTAGGGTGGTCCTAGGCATGTTTTGGGTAAAAAATCAACTGGGGGATCTCGGGTAGGCTAAAGAGCGGGAAAGTATGGGTCGTAGGGGTCAACGGGGCTGTTTGGGTAGTCAAACAGGAATATCAATGCGAAAGGGTCATTTTTTGGCATAATCAGTGTGCTATAGCTCACAGTTTTGGGTGGGCCTGGGGTTTGGGCGTATTTTGGGTTGAAAATTGAACAAGGCTTCCAAGTAGACTGATGAACGGAAAAGTTGGTCGGTTGGGTCGGCGGGGCCATTTGGGTAGTCAAACAAGCAAAACGGTAAGAATATGCTATTTTTGGGGCCAAATAGATGTACTATAACTCACGGTTTTAGGGGTTGGCTCGTGGCTCGAGCGTGTTTTGGTCTGAAAATCGACCAGAGGCACCAAGGTAGGCTTAAAAGTGGGATAGTGTAAGTCGTTGGGATCGGCTGGGCTATTTGGGTGGTCAAACAGGTGAAATGATGCAAATGGTCCATTCTGAGGCTAAATCAGTGTGCTATAGCTCACGGTTCGGGGGGCGGGCCCAGTGAACGAGTATGTTTTGCACAGAAAATGGACCAAGTGCTCCCAGGCAGGCTAAGGCAAAGAGGAGTATGGGTTGTTCGGGTCGGAGGGGCCATTTGGTTGGTCACAACAGGGAAATATGGATCCAGACCAGTCGTAACCACTTTATATCAAGTGTCATTAACTGATTCAGGTGGAACATTAACCATAGGAATACCACGTACTTGTTATCTGAATGTGTAATGAAATACAATATAAAAATCATGAGGAAAATGGGTAATTAATGTTCCTGTGTCCACGATGCAGCTACCGATCGTGGCATAATTTTTGAAATTCCTAGACAATGATAGGAATATCGGGACTTCCCTACCTTTATCAAAAACTTTATAAAGGTTGAGGAAGTAAACAGAAGGGAATCTGAAATATTGTAGTAGCGTTGCTGATGTTATTTTCTTAAATGGCATTGTGTGGAAGCTAAGTGTTGATCCTTTTGTGGAGAGAGCTCCCGGTAGGCACATGGACATTATGTCTTCTTCAAATTGCGATGCTAAATAATTGCCACCACCCATTATGTCCGGGACCAGCAATTCTAGAAAATTGACCACTAAAAGGCTTTCCATGAGTTTGATCTTTGCCACGTCCAAAAACAATGCTTACCTGCTTTCGGTCTAAAACAAAAGTAATCACGTCGTGTGCAATCCAGCCTCTTGTTCTTGATCCATCGACGCATTTGTAATCATACATACACATATTACCATACGGACTACAATCATATTCCTTATTCGTGATTTCACAGTTTCTAATTTCTACAAGACAATCGAGCTTTTGATATGTTTTTGAATTGGTTGAAACATATAAAAGATTATTTATCTGTTTGTAACATCTTTTTGCATTACATGGTCCACATTGCCACTAAACTAAATCACTACCAGTGTCTTTTAGCAAGTAACTTTTAACTTGTTCAGTGAGTAAAAGATACACCAATATGGGTTGTGGTGCAGTGGATGAGGCTGCTCCACCCTTAACCAGATGTCCAAGATTCGACCCTGGGTATGGAGAAAATTCTGTTGGGAGTGCTGCCACCTTAATGGGCCCTGCAACATGTGTTACGGATTAGTCGAGGCTCCAATGCGGGCAACGGATTCCTAATGGGAAACCAAAAAAAAGAGTAAAAGATACAACATACTGACATATGAAATGTGTACTTGTTGTTACCGGATCCTTTTCGTTGGATACTCTACTCTCATGCTCATCGTGTGGCCTTACCAAAATTCCATTCGCACTAATCACGTCACCATTTTCAAGAACCGATGCCAAATGATTTGCTCTAGCTTGCTAACCAGCGAACCTATTTCCGAGTAACGAGTCATAGTCCTTGAATTTTGACTTTTCAAATAAATAAAGATTGTAAATGGTGAGTGTATAGGATGGAATCGGAGGATCGGGAATCTTCGTTGGATCAATAGACATATTCCATAATATAAGTGGTGTTAAGGGATGAAAAAGAATGTTCATTGCATAAAATTACAAGCAAAATTGAGAAAATAATTAAAATCAAAATGTGAACATGGAGGAACTTCTCCATTGGAATAGAAATTGTTTTTCTAATTGATTGATTTAGTTTGAGATATGTCTATCACTTCTTGTACTCAATATATATAAACACATAATAAAAACTCATTAATGATTTTTAATGTCATTAAATCTACTACTTTATTAAAGAGGTAAAGTTCAATAATTTGTCATTAATAAGTAAAAGTCTGCCATTATACATGAAATTAACCTGTTAAAACTTTAACCAAAAGGGAAATCCCATGCATGTATCATTTTTGATACCTTATAAGTTTTTATAACTCCATATAGGTGGGTTTACAAAAAGAATTAGAGGCGTATCTTTTATATTTTGTGTATCTTTAATATTTTTATCAAATCGAAAAAACAAAAAATATGAAGGGGAGTTTTAGAGTAACTAATAAACTATTGTCATGTGATTAGGAAGTCACGAGTTCAAGTCATAAAAACAGCCTCTGTCAGAAAAGCAAGATAATGCTCCGCACAGTAAAATTCTTGCAGTCCAGCCGTTCTCCGCAGTACCTTATATCAAGAAGCTTTAGTACACTGAGCTACCCTTTTAGTATTAACATACTTCCACCACATCAAGATGCCCTTTTAGTATTAACATACTTCCTCTGCCCTATTTTATATGTCGTCATTTTCTTTTGTTCGTCACAAAAAAAATGTCATATTTCCTTATTTGGTAACTATTTAAAGATACAATTTTACTTTTGTCCTTATTAGTCTCATTTAATTAAAGATAGTAGTAATATATTTTTTAATAAAGGACAATTGTCATTCCTTCTTAAACTTTGTGCCCGATCAAAATATGCCGTATAAAATACAACCGAGGAAGTATATCTTTTTGATGTGTTTTCAGTGTTACTCCCACCGTTCGCTTTTACTTGTCACTAATTTCCTAATTGTATTTCTATTTTTACTTATCATTTTTGACATATCAAGAAAAAACAACTTCTTTTTTCCTATTTTACCTCTAGCATTAATTGTCTTTTCTCCAAATTAATTTTAAGATACAATATAAACATCATTTAATAGGGGTATTATGGTAAAATAACTGTATGTTGTTAATTAATTTTTAGTAATATGTCAAGTTAAAATGTGACAGGTAAAACCGAACGAAGGAATTATCTTTTTGTTTATTAGAGCAACTTTTGGGGCATTTAAATTGTTCAAGAAGAGTAATATCATTCTAAAATTATTAGGAAAAGGGGTCTATATGTAATAGCTAGATCTTTTGGGGGCTAAAGTGATATTATCTTGTTAATTTTTGTAGAAGATGATACTGCTCAAATACTGACCAACTACTAGAAAAGGAAAGAAATTGGCTCTTAATGCTACAGTATCCATCATCAATGGAGACATAATGTTAAGGGAAAAATTGAAATTTCATTATTCAGCTAAGAGAAAGTGAGATTTTTTTTAAGCTATTGTTCAAAATTAATCTTGATGTACTACAAGTTTTATTTGCCTGAATTTTTTTGTGTAGTTTTCATGTTTTACTTATTGTTTATTTAACCATATATTATCAGTGTTATATTTTAACTTATCTTGGAAATTTGGGTAGAAAGAATTTTAAAAAATTGCTAAAGATTTCATTTTTACAAATGTTATTTGTATGTGTAAGACAAAGAGCCTTGTCGTAACTGGTAAAGTTGTTTTCATGTGACCAAAAACTCATAGGTTCGAGCTATGGAAAGACGGGTCCACAGTGGTAAGACTGTGTATAATAGACCTTTGTGGTCCAATTTTTTCCTGGGACCCAGCACATAACGGGAGCTTAGTGCACCGGAAAGCCCTTTGTGTTTGCCTTTGTGTGTAGTAAAATTCTTAAAAGATTTAGTCTTGCTTGGAAATTTCTGATTATCTATGAGAAGTATTTGTTTGAATTATTGTGGATAGTTCCCTCCATGTGATCAGGGGGTCACGAGTTCGAGCTACGAAAATGTGCTAAATATGGTATTTTTGTTATTGCTTTTCTCTTCTCCTAGCTTGATGTAGTTTTCTGATTTCATGGTACACCACACGAATGACTTGAGCTAAGTGACTCCACTAAATTAACACGTACTTCATTCATCATGTCAAAGAAGAAAAATAATTGTATTTTGACATTTCAGTAAAGGATTGTAGTCATAACTTTTGACAATACAAAGTGTTTATAGACATCATAATTTTGTGAACTCTATAATGAGAATTCAATTTTTTTAGAGTTATTAGGGGTTACTTTAAGCTAAACCTAACTTGGTGGCTACTTTACTCTAAACCATTAATAAAGAGATTAATCATCTCCCGATAATTTCATAAAATCATTGAATATCACTCTCTTTTTTATAATAAAATATATCAAGAAGATCCATAAACCCTTCTTTTATGGAGATCAAATTCAAATATTTCTACGTTCAACAAATATGTTATTAATGGCCTTTGAATTACGAAGAAAATCCATATCAAATCTAAATCTTCTTACATTCAAGAAACACGCTACTAACGACCCTTGAATTACAAAAAAAGTCATATCAAATTCAAATCTTTTAACATTTGACAATTACGCTAAAAATTCATATCAAATTTAAATCTTTCTACATTCGAGAAATACGCGACTAATGATCCTCGAATTACAGAGAAAAATAAAGAAAGAAGAATCAAGGGAGTAATAGAATTATATCCATATCATTTGTCAATATAATTCTTATTTTTTCATATTTTATTTACATTGTGACTGTAATCTTTATTGCAAACAGCGTTAACAATATGAAAAAAAAAGAATACAATTTACTATTATATATAAGGGAGGATCTCAATTTTCGGTAGTCCTCACAAGGATTGATGATGTTCTTTTGCTAAATATTTTTATTTTTGTCCTTATTCTATTTGTTAAGACCATTTTCACTTGTGTATTTGTGACTAATTCTTTCTTGCCACAGGTTGTCATTTAATTAAAATTTCCTTCATTTTAAATTAATAATTATTTATGCTCAAAAAACTTATTTAGAAATAACTTTTCACATAAAATTAAAGTTAGTAATAATTTTCAACTACACCCTTATAGTCACTGATGTTCACTACTTAAAAAAGATATAGTACTCCTTCCGTTCCACAATAAGTTAATTGTTGAATTTCGGCACACATGTTAAGAAAAAAAAAGGCAAAGACATAAATTTATCATGTTTTTTCATTTTTACCCTCTTCAAATAGCAAAGACACATGATACATCACTCCCAGTGCACATTAATGGAGGGTAAATTTGGAAAAAATTTCCAACATCTACGTTGAATTGTGAATCATTCACTTATTTTGAAACACTAAAATTACTCCAATAATTCACTTATTGTGAAACGGAGAGAGTATTAAATAGGATAACTTAATCAATAATAAATAGTACAATGCCTTTATTATTTTTCTTAGCAAACATGAAAAAGGATAAATCAATAATTAGAGTAGAATGAATAGAATATTTTTAAAGAGTGTTTTAAAAAATTAACACGATAAGTACATGGAACGAGTGGAAGAATCGGTTAATGTAATTTAATTATTATTTAATATCCTTATAGATCATGATTAAGTTAGTTTGTGTAAAGGTTCTAAATTAATGTTGTAACTATTTTTATATATACTTGAAGTGATTGAAATACTTTGTTGTATTAGCTGAAAACAATGAATTTTGCAACTCCTGTCACATGAAATTATAGGTGAAAATAAAATAATAAATATTAAAATAAATTTATTTCTATTTATAACTTAGAAATTTTGTACCAATAAATTCATTAAAATCAATATTTTTCTATTTTTAATCAGCATTGAATTGTAATTCTTAGAATATTGTCATGTTATTTTATTGAACGGGCGTCTCAAGTTAAATTGATGACATTAATAGTTGTCATATATGCAGAGGATTTAGCATCTTGCAATTTTTAAATCGACGACGCCGACGAAATTAACATATCACTTCATGTCTTGAAGATTCTGGCAATAGCAGAGAACCACCAATCCGCCCCCGGTAAATTGCTTGTGTCGGCCACCATAAAAACGTCCTGACGAACCTATCAGTTTCGGAGACCCCATCAGATTCTGGCGCAATCGTCACTTTTTTTCTCTCGCTTCTTGAGCTAACCACTAAAACGATAGCGGCTTTTTCGGTTGCCTATCTCTGTCGCCCAACAACCACATCAGTTTTTGGTGAGTGACGTCAATTTTACACAATTTGATCATCGCGTTTCCTTTCTTCTCTTTTATTTTCTTTATAACCCTTTTCAGGTACTTTAAGTTCAGATCCACACTTCAGGTGGCGACATCAAGATTCCGGTGTCTAGCTCATTTTTTCGGCGACCTACACATTCTTCGGCGACCAAGTACAGGGATGCATTAGCAACAGTAGGGTAAAGGTGGTGGAAACAAATTTTGACGACTAATTTCTGCAACAATTTTCCGGAATTCGATAAAACGATCAGGAAAACGTCATTCACTGTGTCTTATCCCAGCATCAGGTGCACTCATTTCATTCTTCTCTAGTTTATTTGGTATATGCTTCTATCCTTTATTTCTATCCTGATTTCTTGTCTGATTTTTTTAATTATTCCTATGGGATTATTTGTTACGGTTTGTCCGTAACTTAGTAGGTGTTCGTTGCTTGTGAGTAGTATAGTACTTGTTGTTGCTTGTGAGTATCAATCCTACTTACTGGTTTTTGTTTGTTGATTTAGCTATTTTTAGTCATACTCTTTTGCTCATCATGTTTTCTGGATTTTTTTTCTTCATTTTCTTCTATCGTATCCTTTTGAGTGGTGGTTGGGGTGATAGATGATAGACTAGGGTCATGTCATAGGTCAAGGTCGGGGTTGCCGAATTTAGGTTCTAGTCTTAGGTTGAGGGTGAGGGATAGTAGGGATAAGTTGGATAAGGGTGGTTATAGGTTGAAAGTTGGGTCCTAGAACATAGAGACGCTTCAAAGTAAGTCTATAAAGCTGCTGAAGATTCTTGGAAAATGAAGGGTTGGTATAGCGTGTGTCCAGGAAAATAAATGGTAGGCACTAAGGTGATAGATGTGGATGGATATAAGTTATGGTACTTGGGTATCATGAGACATAGAAATGGGGTAGGTATCTTAGTAGATGAAGACTCGGGTGAGGACGGTAGGTGGAGATTCAAAGCATTTTTTTATTTTGGTTGGGTTGCATCAGGGTTTGACGCTTAGCCCTTTTTTATTTGCCTTGGTAATGAATGTTTTGACAAGATATATTCAAGAGGAGGTGCCTTGGTGTATGTTATTTTCTGATAATATGGTACTGCTTAACAATTCTCGGGGAGGAGTTAATGATAAGTTGGAGATTTTGAGACAGACCAATGAGTCTAAAGGATTTTGGTTAAGCAGGACCAAGACGGAGTACTTGAAGTGTAAGTTTAGTGATGTGTCGTAGGAGGCTGACATGGTTGTGATGCTAGACTCTTAGGCTATTCAAAAGAAGGAGAGTTTCAAGTATCTGGGGTCTATGATTTAAGGCAATGGTGAGATTGACGAGGATGTAACACATTTTATTGGGGCTAGGTGGTTTAAATGAAGGCTCGCTTTGGGAGTTTTATGTGATAAAAATATGCCGCCAAAGCTTAAAGGGAAGTTGTATAGAGTGGTAGTCCGGCGGACTATGTTGTACGGAGAGTATTGGCCAGTTAGAACTCCCGCTTCCAAAAGTTGAAGGTGGCGGAGATAAGAATATTGCAATGGATGTGTGGCCATACTAGGAAAGATAAGGTAAGAAATGAGATTATTCGAGAGAGGTAGTAGTGGCCTCGGTGGAGAACAACATACGAGAAGTAAGGTTACGTTTGTGCGAGCATGTGATGAAGCAGGGCTCTGATGCTCCAGTGCGGAGGTGTGAGACACTGGCTATGGATGATTTTAGGCGGGGTAGAGGTAGACCGAACAAATATTGGAGGGATGTGATTAGGAAGTTGTGGAGAATGCCAATTAGGGTAGAGGGTTAGGGGTTGAGAGTGTGTCGGTAACAATAGGGGAGCATTCTTTATTTGTGTTTGAAGTTTCTTGTTCGTGGTGTTGAGTGATGGGTATAAGTATACCTCAACATCGGGTATTTACATTTGGTCAATCAATTTAAGATATATACAATAATAGCATACATAATATTACATGTGGAGTTTGGGGAGGTAGTATGGACATGTACTTCTGCCTTTTGAGGATAGAGAGGTTGTTCTCGATTGACTCTCGACTCTCGACTCTCGACTCTCGACTCAATTAAAACATATACAAAAAATTTAGTCATGTAAAACAAATAAAATAGTAAATCTGAAAATTGTAGTAACGACAAACAATTAATATGATAACTGAACTAAAAACAAACAAATTATTCTAATATAGAAGAATAAGATAGTATGAAAGTAATAACAAAACTACTACTTAATAGGAAAATTAGACAACGCTCAGCCACCCACTAACCACATCCTTCATCTAAGTATTTTTATATCTAGATCATATCCTCAAAAAGCTACACATACCTAATCTAATCACCTTTACCAAAACCTCCTCAGCCTACATCTACCTCTCTTTATACCCACTATTACAACATAACATCTTTTATAAATTATTTATGTTATCATGATTGAATGATATTATATTCTTAATTCATTAGAATTAAAATCATTGATTAGGGGTAAATATTCGGAACTAATAAGTATTTGAGTGATGATTAAGTGCTTTTTGCGACAAATTGAATTGCACAATGTTTGCGAGTAGCTCTCTTTGACGTACTAAACGTATATAGGACTATCTCTACACTTAATATTACAATTTACAACGCAAATATAATCTAAGTACTTCATGATATATACAACTTAATTTTAAAAACAAAAATAAAATTTTTTTTTGTCCCTCCCACCTAATTTTAAAAACTTGAAGGATTCTCACTTAATTAGACAACTTATTTGTCCCTTTTAATCCAAAGTCCTAGTAGTACTACTATAATTTTCTTGAATAGCATAACTATGTTCATCCATATTTGGGCCCTAAAAGCGGGCCATCAAACCAGTTGAGAAAGGCTACAGAGCCATCTATTTGGTTGATGGGTCTTTGTGGGCCTTCTTTGGGGTCCCGAGGGTTATTCTATGTTAATAGGAGTAAACGTAGGCAAAAATAACTACTAATATTTGAATATTAACTATGTAGGACTTAATTACCTGCATAACTCCCTGCTAAATCAACTACCAAGCAATACGTTAATACATGCATAAATAATATATAGATTTCCACATCGATAGTCCCTACAGTACAAAAACTTGCATAAATCTAATTGAGTCCCCTTTGTTATTTACTTTTGGCTTCTTAGGTTTAAGTGGGTAAATAGATGGAAAGAGAAAAGAAAAGGATCTCACATCTAGTTTCCCTAAAAGAACTTTTTTAGTAGAAGGGTGCTATTGAAGCAACTCATTTTCAGATTTGAACAATCTTTTATTTTGTTCCTCCTCAGAAATAAAAGCATGAGCCGGGGCAGACATTTCCTTTTCTTACTACAGATGAAGAACAAGAAGAATTCTGCAATTTAAAACCAGGCTTTAAATCTCATAAACAAAATAAGAAATCAAGAGAGTAAAAAGGGAAAAACAAAGTACAAAAAGACCTCACCAGTACTAGGATACAAAGGATGAAAGTGAGGTGAAGGAGGGTTATATGAAAAATGGAATGAATACAACAGAGGTAGAGCACATCTATCAAATTTCTTTAAAAACACACCAGCTACATCACCGATGTTTCAAAATCAAGGAAACTTTTTGTCCTATTCAGAAATAAATTCAAAGTGTAAGAGTAGGATTGGGGTTGTCTTAACTGCGTAAATTAGTTTTCCCTCTTATAATTGTGTTCAATTAAAAGAAATATAAAAATGAAGATTTTAAGAGGGCAAACCAATTTACGCAGGTAAGACAACCTCAGTCCTACTCACACACTTTGAATTTTTTTTCGGAACAGGATGAAAAGTTGCCTTGATTTTGAAACATCGGTGATGTAGCTAGTGTGTTTTTAAAGAATATTTGATAGATGTGCTCTTCCTCCACTGTATTCGTTCCATTTTTAATATGACCCTCCTTCCTCTCTCTCTCATCTTTGTATCCTACTACTGGTGAGGTCTTTTTGCACTTTTTTTCCCCTTTTGCTCTCATGATTTCTTATTTTGTTTTTGAAATTTATAGCCTGGTTTTAAATTGCAGTGTTCTTCTTGTTCTTCATTTCCTGTGAGAAAAAAAATGGTAGCCCCGGCTCATGCTTTTGCTTCTGAGGAGGAACAAAACAAAAGACTGCTAGAATTTGAAAATGAGTTGCTTCAACAGCACCCTTCTTCTAAAGAGGTGCCAAAGGTAAATAATGAAAGGGCCTTAATTAGAGTTATGCAGATTTTTTTAATTTAGGAATTATCTATATATTATTTATGCAGGTATTAGTGTATTTTTTGGTAGTTATTTTAGCAGTGAGTTATGCTGGTAATTAAGTCCTACATAAGTAATTCACTATGTTAATAGAAATATATGAATTTGAAAATAGTAGGCTTTGAAAATTTTAATAATAATTCATTTTATTAAAATTAAAAAATCATAGTTGAAAAGACCTAAAATATCTCTAATTAGATCATAAATTTATATATTTCAAATATATTTAAATATTAAATAAAATATAATAATAATTAAAAGATAACTTATAATATTAGTAGTAGTAGAACATACATATCTACTACTACTACTACTAATAATAATAATAATATTAATAATAGTAATACATCATTTACTATCAAAAATATGTGGTAGACCTCAAATATTTTTTTTAATTCAACTGTAACATTTTAAGATAAATTTGCATTATATTTGCAGAAAGGTAAATAGCAAAGATAATTAAAAGTAATAATGTAATACCCCGAGATTCTAACCAATAGTGCCACCATGACTCAAGCCTATGAGAAATAAATTATAGTGTTTTGGTTGTTTTCTTGTCAAGGGTGATGTGTATTAAGGCTTTAAAGATATCCTAGCGCTTGGGCGAATAAAAACATTCTTTACCGATACAATTCTTGAGAAGGATTTTGGCATAGTCAACTTCAAATGAGCATATATGACATTGTAATATAAATTATTGAGTTCATGACATACTAAAAGATAGATAATTTAATTATCTTTCCAACGATACCCATTTCATCAAAATCCGATATCGTAGCAAAGAGTTATGCTTATTTTACTCTAGCGTGTCAGCCTGGAAAATCCGTGACGACCTTTTGTGACGACTTGTCACAAGCCTGACGGCCCATCACAAAATGTCGTCACCTTAAGGAAGAAAGTCACAAAATCCACCCTCTTTCTGACGATAATTCGTGACGGCCTATCACGGGCCTGACAGCTTGTCACGAATGTCGTCAGCTATTTTTTTTAGCAATTGATGGACAATTTTTGCAAGGTTATTTTAGTCATTTCCCATTTTTGGAGGCCTCTATATATATGAGAATCCTCATCAAAAACCTAATTTCTTCATTTCTCTCTTCCAATTCTCTTAAGAAATATATCTGGGGTTTTATTTAAGGAAATTAATTTTCCAAAAATCATCCATAAATTTTCAAGATTCCTTCAAGAATCAAGTTCCTCATAGAGTGGGCTTCAAGAATTTTTTTTTTATTAAAAGTGAGAGTAAAGTCTCAAGCTCTAGAGTTCAACCAATTTCAAAGATTAAGGTATGTGGGATTTTGAATAAGAACAATTCTTTCGTTCTTGTGCTCAAAGCTTTGATTTTTATTATGGATTTATTTGATTTTGCAAGTGGGTTTATACCCAAATTACTTCATCATGAGATTATGAGAATATAAATCGTTCAAGCTTTGTTATACATGATTATCTTACAATTTCAAAGTTATGACTTTATATTTAATATTGTGAATTTAAAGTTTCTACCATTAGTTAGTATTTCAAGTGCTTTCAAGATATGTGTCAAGCTTTAAGCTTCCTTATGACATATTAGATTATTGAGTATATTGATTGAAGAGAATTGAGTTGTTACAATGAGTCTTGATATTTCCTGAAAGTTATTGATGTTACCATGACTTAATGATTTGATGCATTTTGAGATTGAGAAAGATTGATTTGATTTGAGTCGAGTTACGAATCCACAAATTGATTATGATTTGACAAATGAGAAAGAGATTTGATTTGGTCTTCATGATAGACCCTTGTGATGTTTTTGGTGGATTTCCTAATGTGTTCTGAGCATGTGTATGGGAGTAGTATTTAGCATTGAGAGGGAAATGTGGTATTTTCCCCGAAACTACGTGCCACTATAGGATTGATATTGATAATGGTGGGCCGGAGGCCGAGTATGAGATTGTGATCACTAAATTTAGGTTGTACTCCCTTGCAAGAGTAAGACGCTCCCGCCACTGTGGGGTTCTCTTAGGAGGGCAAAACATTGGACTCCATGTAGCTCACATGGTTTATATCAGTTATAAGAACGTCCCATGTTAATAAGAGTCGAGTTTCTTGAATTACAGGTCACTCCGAGTCTTGAGTTGAGGAATTGAGTTGTTGATTATGATTTATGAGGTTTTTTATCATATGATTTATTTACAATGAGATCATGTCACGAACTGAACCAGGGCCTGTCCTTGACGAGCATTTCGAACCATGAAGGCCCAAAACACCCCTATCTATCTTGTAATCATGCACCTAATTCATATGATCAAAGTAATGTGGAAGTAACACAATAATTCGGAAACATGGTGATAAATATGAAAAGAAACAATAACGGGGAAATAAGGTTCCCCCAACATTAATCAACCTCTAAACAACTGTCTGCGAAAATCTCTAACAAATGACTAAGTGAAGTAACTGTATATAAACTAGGACAAGATCCCCAGCAGACCCCAAAACTAAATATAAGATAAAAGGAGTGCAGGACATAAGACCTTCCGAAACATAGAAGGCTCATCACTTGTCTCTGCAACTCTGTCTGAATGATCTACTGATACTCTTGACCCCTAGAATGGGCCTTTGAACTTGAGAGGTTAGAGAGGGGAGGGGGTCAGCACAAAAGTACTGGCACACAGAGATATCCAAACAAAACATAATATTTTTTTTTTCAAAATATAGTTGAGATCCATTGTAAAGCAATTTCGTATCAAATCATTTGAAAAACACTTGGGCGTAATGCAATAGTTTCTCAACAACAATGAAATGAAACTGAGCTAGGTGGAATACCCTACATAATTTACACCAACTGTCAAGCCTCGGTTGCCGCCGAGATTAGAGTATACGTGAGGGAGAGACACACAAGACCATGAAGCATGGTGTCTCGACCCAATGGTAGTGCCCAAGATCACTTAGCCCGGGATCCTACCTATAGTCCCAATTTAGGAATGACATAAAGTCAAGTACACAAGTTAACTTAGCCTGGTACCAAATTTCTGTGTCGGTAAACATAGTTTCCAGCAATGAGCCCTTACACTGAAACGCCTTCTTCGGGCATCCACCTATCTCATGTAAAATCAATGCATTCAAACTTTATCTGATTCAATCACATATTATATTCTATACGGTATCATCTTACCCAACTTGCAAGTCCTCAATATCACTTCCACATATGCATAATTATGTAAAAACCAAGGTGCTTCATCATTTACAAGTGGTGAACAATAATTATTTCAAATTCATGCTCTCTTTTGTTGGTCACAATATGATATGGGGTATCAAGACATTATCATGGGAATTTGAAAGAAATTTATCATTCATATTTATCAAACTTCCATGGAAAATTTCAAATGACATATGCATGGTTTCAACCATTGAAGTATATAGGCAAACAATTCCCATGACATAAAGAAAAATGACTTAGAAATCATATTGAAAGCAAGTTATTAGCATTTGATTGAAAACCCCCATTTAAAAGCATGCATGTTCATAAAAACTATACCCATGAGATTTTAGGATAACCCCACGTACCTCGATTACTATGAATATTAGATGCTTCTCAAATCCTACGTTGAGAGGATTCTAAATATGCAATTTGTTCCTAAAACCCCCGGTTGAATCTTGAGTTGCTTGGGTTTTTATTTTGAAACCCTAAGGAGAATCTTTGAGAACTTTTGATGAATGCAGGTGTATTTTGGTGTCCTTGGAATTGAATTTCATTTTTTAGGGCTAAGTAAGGGTGGAAAAGGACCATTTTGTCCCCAAAACGGAGTGTTTAAGTCACTTGAATTCTTTACATAGGCTCCACCCATCCCATTGCCTATGTTTACATAGGCGCCGCCTAGGCTATCGCCTATACTTTCCAGGGGCCATGGGCAATTGGTTAGGCGACGCATATCATTTTGAAAGGCCATTACTTCTTGCTCGGGTGTAGGATTCTAGCAAAATTTGTATGGTTGGAAAGATAACTCGAATACCTATCATTTAACACATAGTAGGCTCCCTAATTCGACATATATAGAGAGTTATGGTAGATGAAAGCTGACATACTTTACAACGTCCACTAAAAGATAGTCGATCGAAATAGTTTCAACTCATCCTTAAGTTGAAGGACCTCTATGGTATAAATTCAAGCTTTAATGGATTCACATGCTACACAAATAATTAACATGCTGTATTGGCATAGGATTTTATGGCTTCGAGATTTATCAACATATCGGAATCATGATCTATATTGTAGCTCAAAATGTGGGCGTTAGATTATCTCCTCCTTCGGATCATCCGTCCCCGAATGATGATACGGGACACAGACAGACACAATTTCAAGCATAATAAAGGACTAGGAAAGATACGATAGGAATAGTACCTTCTGTCTCATCCTCCATCAAAGCAAACAAATTGAGATATTTAATTCTCATGTCATCTTCTGACTCCTAAGTTGCTTCTTCGACCTTCTGATTCCTCCACAGTACCTTTACTGAGGCTATCTCTTTGCTCCTCAGCTTTTGAACTTGGCGATCTAATATTTCAATAGTCTTTTCTTCGTAAGACAAGGAGTCTATCACTTTGATACCCTCTACTGGCTATACCAGAGAATGATCTCCAATGAATTTCTTCAACATGAATGCATGGAATACTGGATGAACGAAATCTAAACTTGTAGGCAATTCTAGTTCATAAGCACTTGTACCAAATTTTTTTCAGATCTCATATGGCCCTATGTAGCGAGGGCTCAATTTACCCTTTTTTCCAAACCGCATAACTCCTTTCATAGGAGAAACCTTGAAAAACACCAAATCACCAACTTCAAACTCTAGTTCTCTTCTCTGAACATTGGCATAGGACTTCGGACGACTCTGAGCAGTCTTGAGTCTTTCTCTAATGATCTTTACTTTCTCCATCGCCTGATGAACAAGATTAGGACCATATAACTGGGTCTCACCCACTTCATACCATCCTATCGGAGACCTACATCTCCTCTCATACAGAGCCACTAAAAGAGCTATCTTGATGCTGGCATGGTAACTATTATTGTAAGCGAATTCAGCCAGTGGTAGGTGATCTACCCAACTACCTTTGAAATCCATGACGCATGCCTTCAACATATCCTCGAGGGTATGAATGGTATGCTCAGCTTTCCTATCCATCTGAGGGTGGAAAGTTGTTCTCAAATTCACTTGTGTTCCTAAAACCTTCTGAAAAGATCTCCAGAACTGAGATAAAAACTGCGTACCTCTATCGGATATAATGGACACTGGTGCCCCATGCAACCGAACTATCTCGTCAATGTAAATGTGGGCTGACTTTGTCAACCGATCTACAATCACCCATATAGAATCATACTGGCTTTGGGATCTCAGAAGTCCTGTAATAAAGTCCATGTTTATCATCTCCCACTTCCATAAAGGCAGGGCTATCTCTTGGGAAGTACCACCTGGCCTCATGTGTTCTACCTTCACTTGTTGACAGTTCAAACACTTGGACACAAAATCAGCTACACCACATTTGATGTTATTCCACCAATACAAGGTTTTCAGATCATGGTACATCTTAGTGGATCCTGGGTGAATGACATACCTTGAAGTGTGCGCCTCATTGAGGATTCTTTCCCGCAGCCCATCAATATTCAGAATGCACAACCTACCCTGAAATCTTAGAATACCATCACTACTAATTTCAAACGACATAACCTTTTGTTGGCCCACATCTTTCTTGATTTGCATCAAGATGGGATCTTCAACCTGCTTCTCCTTAACTTCATAAAAAAGGGATGACTTAGCTAACTCTTGAACAATGACCCCTCCTTCTTTGGAATCTATGAGTAGCACTCCCAAATTTGCAAGGCGGTGAATATCCTTCACCATCTCTTTCTTTCCTTCTTCTACATGAGAAAGGCTACCTATAGACAACCTGCTGAGGGAGTCGGCTACAATATTTGCCTTGCCCAAATAGTAATGTAGACTCATATCATAGTCTTTCAAAAGCTCCATCCAATTCCTCTGCCTGAGGTTCAATTCATTCTGTGAGAAAACATACAGCAAACTCTTATGGTCAGTATAAATATCCACATGCACTCCATAGAGATAGTGTCTCCAGATTCTATATACAAACACCACGGCTGCTAACTCCAACTCATGAGTGGGGTAATTGCGCTCATGCACCTTTAACTGCCTAGATGCATAAGCTATCACCTTACCACGCTACATCAATACACAACCAAGTCCCATATGGGACGCATCACAATAAACCATATAATCATCTACACCCTCGGGAAGGGTCAAAACAGGAGCAGTAGTCAGTTTGTCCTTCAACTTCTCAAAACTGTTTTCACACAAGTTAGACCACACAAAATTCATCTTTTTTTGAGTCAGTTTAGTAAGCGGAGCAGTTATGGAAGAAAAACTCTCTACGAACTTTCTGTAATACCCCGCTAAACCCAAGAAGCTCTGAATATCAGTTGGAGTCATGGGTCTGGGATATTTTCTCACTGCTTTAATTTTCTGGGGATCCACTCTTATCCCATCACTGGACACAATATGCCCCAGGATGGCAATAGCATCTAACCATAATTCACACTTAGAAAATTTGGCATACAGCAGATGATCCTTAAGTGTCTGAAGAATAATTCGGAGGTGA
This sequence comes from Capsicum baccatum var. pendulum, assembly GCA_030864225.1. Taxonomy (NCBI): domain Eukaryota; kingdom Viridiplantae; phylum Streptophyta; class Magnoliopsida; order Solanales; family Solanaceae; genus Capsicum; species Capsicum baccatum. The sequence goes on from CM061556.1 coordinate 7,069,285, forward strand.
TTGGCTTGATCCTCTTTACTCTTGGAATAGATTAGAATATCATCAATAAATACAATGACGAACAAGTCAAGAAACTAACGGAACACTCTATTCATAAGATCCATGAAGGCTGCAGGGGAGTTAGTCAACCTGAAGTACATGACTAGAAATTTGTAGTGACCATATCGAGTTTGGAAGGCTGTCTTGGGAATGTCTGACTTCCTAAATTTCAACTGATGATAACCCGAATGAAGATCTATTTTTGAAAAACACTTGGCACCCTGAAGCTGGTTAAAAAGGTCGTCAAATTCGGAAGAGGATATTTATTTTTAGTTGTGACCTTATTCAACTGGCGAGTGTCTATGAACATACGAAGGGACCCATCCTTCTTTCGCACGAAGAGCACGGGTGCACCCCATGGGGAAACACTAGGATGAATAAATACTTTGTCTAGGAGGTCTGCGAGTTGTTCCTTTAACTCCTTTAGTTCCGCGGGAGCCATTCTATATGGTGAAATAGAAATAGAATGCTATATGGTGAAATAGAAATAGAATGAGTGTCTGGAAACACATCAATGTCAAAATATATCTCCCTATCAGAGGGTATCCCTAGGAGATCCTCGGGAAAGACTTCTAGAAATTCATTCATTACAGGGACTGACTGTAGAGGAAGATTTTCAGCTTTTGAATCTTTTACTCAAATTAGATAATATATACAACCTTAGGAGATAAGCTTTTGGTCTCTAAGATAAGAGATAAAGTGACCTCTAGGTTCCACAGAACTCTCTGCCCATACAATTGGTGTCGTATTTGGGAAAGAAAAAGTCACCTTTTACGTCCTGCAATCGAGTGTGGAATAGCACGAATGGAACCAGTCCATCCCAAGGATGGCATCAAAATCTATCATATCAAGTACTATAAGGTCTTCCACACTTTCCCTACTATGAATAGATACGACACAATTTCTATACACCCTTCTAGCAACAATAGAAACACTTACAGGCGTGAAAACAGTGAAGGGTTCTTCAATGATTTTGGGCTTGAACACAAAACCAACAGCCACATAGGGGGTCACATAAGATAAATTAGACCCAGGATAAAGTACAACATAAACATCACAGAAAAAGATTTGTAACGTACCAGTGACAACATTTGGGGAAACTTCCATCTCCTGGCGGTTGGTCAAAGCATATAACCGGTTGCGACCACTCCCGACAACTGAAGGGGCACCCTTAGGAATAGGAGCTATAGAGGTAGCTTGAGACTTAGCCCCCCCTTCCCATATTTCCTAAAGCAGAAGGACAATATCTCTGAAGGTGACATACTTTGCCATAAGTATAGCCGTTTCTCTCCTCAAGCCAACACTTCCATAGATGATTCCTTCCACAAACCTTGCACTGCGGATAAGTACGATGCTGCTAGGCCACACTTCTCTGAGACTGTGTACCTAGAGCTTTGGATCCATGAGGAGTCTGAAAACTCTGAGTTTGTTTGTCTGTCGGTGATCTGGGTGCTGGGGTGCTGGCAGCTGACAGTGCATTATTCTAAAACTTCTTCTTCTTAGATCACTTATTATCCCAGTTACCACTCTGTAGCTGGCTCTGGTACTGGTCTGCAGATCAAGCTCTCTTAGCCTGTCTTTCCTTCTCTCTAGACTCAGTAATCTTTTTCTTCTTCTCTTTCACCTGCTTCATATGAACGGTCAGTCGAGCAAAGTCTAACTCCTTATTCAACATAGCCCCCTGGAACTCAAGTACCAAGTTATTAGCAAGGCCAGATGCAAATTTCCTCATCCGAGCTCTCATATTACTAGTCAACTCTGGTGCATAGCGGGCTAGTCTATTAAACTTCAAAGTGTACTCCTAGACACTCATACTGCCCTACTTTAGATTCATAAACTCTTCCACTTTGGTATCCCTCAACTTTAGAGAAAAGAATCGATCAAGGAAAGCTTTCACAAATTTGCCCCAAACTGTGGGCTCAGCACTCTCACCTTTTGCATCTTCCCAGTCGGCATACCACTGATTCACAATGTCCTTGAGCTGATAGGTTGCTAGTTCAACCCCTTCAACCTTATCCACGTGCATTACCTTAAAGATCTTTTCCATCTCATCCACGAACTCCTGTGGATATTCCTTCACCTTGGTTCCAGTGAACTTAGGTGGGTTCATCTTCATGAAATATCTGACCCTAGTAGCCTCAGATATAAGAGATACAGACCCAACATCTTCCAATCATTGAGCCTGGTTAGCTACCAACTGTGTCAGCATATGAATAGACCATCTGAATTCTGTGTTTGAAATATCTCCCTAGGAAGTTGGGGGATGGTTGGCATTAGTTCGTGGAGCTCGATGTGGACTGGTTGGGACTGGAGGGACTCTCGAAGTATGGACAAATTCTGGAGTGTGAGCCCTGTTATGGGTCCACATCCCATGGGTGGGACAGACCTCATCTGCCTGCGCATTTTGATCGATAATACGACGTGGACGCATAACTGTGTTTCTGAAATACAAGTGATCATTGATTAGGGGATAGTTCAGACTCTGAAGCACGAACTAAATCACAAAGAAGGGAACATTTCCTAAATGCCTAGCAGCCTCCTGCTTAAAAGTGTGGCGCGCTACACAACCATAAATAGGACTCTACCCAATGCGATTTCGTAGACACCCTGGGACCATGAACCGTGCTTTGATACCAAGTTTGTCACGACCCAAACCAGGGCCTGGCTGTGATGAGCATTTTGAACCATAAAGTCTAGAAATACCCCTATCTATCTGGTAATCATGCACCTAATTCATATGATCAAAGTAATACGGAAGAAACACAATAATTGGAAAACATGGTCATAAATATGAAAAGAAACAATAACGGGGAAATAAGGTTCCCCCGACATCAATCAACCTATAAACAATTGTCTGCGAAAATTTCTAAAAAATGAATGAGTCAAGTAACTATATATAAACTGGGACAAGGCCCCCAGTAGACCCCAAAACTAAATATAAGATAAAAGGACGGCAGGACATAAGACCTTTCAGAACAAAAAAGGCTCACCACTTGTCTCTGCAACTCTGTCTGAATGATCTACTGATTCTCTTAACCACTAGATTGGGGTTCTGAACCTGAGAGGTTGGAGAGGGGGGGGGGGGGTCAGCACAAAATTACTGGCACATAGAGATACCAAAACAAAACATAATATTTTTTTTTACAAAATATAGTGGAGAGCTATTGTAAAGCAATTTAGTATCAAATCATTTGAAAACACATGGGCGTAATGCAATAGTTTCTCAACAACAATGAAATGAAATTAAGCAAGGTGGAATACCCTTCATAATTTACACCAACTGTCAAACCTCGATTGCCACCGAGATTAGAGTATATGTGAGGGAGAGAAACACAAGACCACGAAGCATGGTGTCTCGACCAAATGGAAGTGCCCAAGATCACTTAGCTTGGGCTCCTACCTATAGTCCCAATTTGGGAATGACATAAAGTCAAGTACATAAGATCACTTAGCAAGGTACCAAATTTTCGTGTTGGAAAACACGGTTTCCAATGATGAGCCCTTATACTCAAATATTTTCTTTGAGCATCCACCTATCTCATGTAAAATCAATGCATTCAAATTTTATCTAACTCAATCACATATCATATTCTGTAGGGTATCGTCATACCCGACTTGGAAGTCCTCAATATCACTTCCACATATGCATAATCATGTAAAAACCTAGGTGCTTCATCATTTACAAGTGGTGAACAATAATTATTTCAAATTCATGCTCTCTTTCGTTGTTCACAATATGACATGGGGTATCAAGACATTATCATGGGAATTTGAAAGAAATTTATCATTCATATTTATCAAACTTCCATGGAAAATCTCAAATGACATATGCATGGTTTCAACCATTGAAGTATATAGGCAAACAATTCCCATGACATAAAGAAAAATGACTTAGAAATCATATTGAAAGCAAGTTATTAGCATTTGATTGAAAACCCCCATTTAAAAGCATGGATGTTCATAAAAACTATACCCATGAGATTTTAGGATAACCCTACATACCTCGATTACTACGAATATTAGATGCTTCTCGAAGCCTACGTTGAGAGGTTTCCAAATATGCAATTTGTTCCTAAAACCCCTAGTTGAATCTTGAGTTGCTTGGGATTTTATTTTGAAACCATAAGGAGAATATTTTAGCACTTTTGATGAATAAAGGTGTATTTTGGGGTCCTTGGATCTAAAGTTCGTGTTGCAGGGCTAAGTAAGGTTGGAAAAGGACCATTTTGTCCCCAAAATGGAGTGTTTAAGTCACTTGAATTCTTTACATAGGTGCCGCCAATCCCATCGCCTATGTTTACATAGGCGCTGCCTAGGCTTTCGCCTATGCTTAGCAGTGGTCATGGGCGATTGGTTACGCGATGCATATCATTTTTAAAGGCCATAACTTCTTGCTCGGGTGTCGGATTCTAGCAAAATTGGTACCGTTGGAAAGCTAACTCGAAGAGATATCATTTAACACATAGTAGTTTCCCCAATTCGACATATACAGAGAGATATGGTCGATGGAAGATGACATACTTTACAACATCCACTAAAACTTAGTCGATCAAAATAGTTTCAACTCGTCCTTGAGTTGAAGGACCTTTATCGTCTAAATTCAAGCTTGAATGGATTCACATACTACACAAATAATTAACATGCTGCATTGGCATAGGAATATTTTGCTTCGGGATTTATCAACACATCGGAATCATGGTCTATATTGTAGCCCTAAATGCGGGGCGTTACAGATCATGAAAAGTATGTTTCAATCTAACTTAAGACAAGTGATCCATCATCGTACATATGTATATTTTCATGAAATTGATGACGATATATACATTGTTGCATGCACCTCCACATACTGAGTACATTCCAAAGTGCTGACCCACATATTTTTCTATGGGCTACATTTTCTCGTATTATAGGTTCAGGTACTCAGCCGCGTTAGCAATATTTGGGTTCGTCTTTTCATTTGCTCAGTGGTGAATCCTCATGGTTCGAGGATCGTGTTTATAATTTTTTGATACTGTTTTGTTGTTATGGATTTTATTGTTCTTTGAGTCAGTTGGGGGTTTGTCCTAATGTCTCATTGATTTTGATGTATAGAGGCTTTGTCAGACTAATGGGTTGGTATAAACGGAATTTTAGTATTTTGGATTGTACAGGCTAGTTTCGTATCTTAGTCCAGTATGTTTATGATATATCATTCTCTCTTATATTAGCATGACCATTTTCAAAGTGAGTTCTAAAAGTGCTGATATGTTTAGAGGGTTAGCTTAAGGCCGCGTGTGGCCTTAAGAACCGTGTGACATCTCGGGATGGGATCTTGGGGTGTTACAAGCTTGGTATCTAAGCCTAAGGTTTAAAGAGTCCTAGGGAGTCTGACAAGCCGCGTTACGTAGAGTCTTGATAATCGGTGTGTAGCGCGCCATATCTATGAGTAAGAGGCTACGGGGGCAGAATTCGTGCTCCCTTATGACAAAAAATACCTCCTCTTTGAGCTCATAGAAACAACGACCAACCTTAACCCGTTGATCCCATGAACAAGCATGTGTCACATGCAGAATTTTGGCCAGCTTTTTAGGCACTAGCCCAGGCAGTTACCGCCAATACTCAATCTAACAACCAGGCTACTGTTCCGCCTCCGCAAGAGAATAATTCTGCTTTAGCTTGTGTTTGTGACTTTATGTAGATGAATCCACCTGAGTTATATGGGTCAAAGGTAGGTGAAGACCCACAGATGTACTTGGATAAAGTGAGAAAGATCACCCAAATTATGCACGTGTTAGAGGAGGAGAGTGTTGAATTGACTAACTATCGAATAAAAGATGTTACATATGATTGGGTAGAAGTGTAGAGGGAAATTAGAGGGGAGGATGCCACTCCCATGACTTGGAAGTTATTCCAGGATGCATTGTTGGATAGATTTTTTCCTCTTGAGATGAGGGAAGCAAAGATAGAGGAATTCATGAATTTTAGACAAGGCTCTATGACTGTTAAGGAGTATTGCCAAGTGGTCAAGTTTCAGTTTTCAAACGAACCCATGTTTGAGTGGTTTAGGATTTCTGTAACTCCGAAGAGCCATTTCATATCCTACCTCAAAGCTAGGAAGGTGATTTCTAAGGGTTGCATCTATCATTTAGTTTGAGTTAAAGACCTCAATTTCGAGACTCCAATTATTCAGTCAGTTAGCATTGTTAAAGAGTTTCCCCATTTTTTCTTGGAAGACCATCCAGGGGTATGACCTAATAGAGAAATAGAATTCTGGATTGATCTCTTTCCTGACACTCAGCCTATTTCCATCCCTCCATCCCGTATGGCTCCCGCAGAACTTAAAGAGTTGAAGGATAAACTCAAAGATCTCTTAGAAAACGGCTTTATCGGACCCAGTGTTTTCCTATTAGGAGCACCTGTTCTATTTGTGCATAATAAAGATGGTACATTGCATATGTACATTGACTACTATCAACTCAACAAGGTGACTATTAAGAACAAGTACCCTCTTTCTAGAATCGCTGATTTATTTGATCAGCTACAGGGTGCAAGTTATTTCTCAAAGATAAACCTTAGATCCATCTATCATCAGCTTAAAGTGAGAGAATGTGATATTCCAAAGACAGCTTTTCGAATCCGCTATGGTCATTTTGAGTTTCTTGTCATGTCCTTTTGGTTAACCAATGATCCAACAGCTTTCATGGATCTTATGAACTGAGTATTTAAGCGGTATCTAGATTTTTTTCTTATTGTGTTCATAGATGATATTCTTTTATATTCTCGAAGTGAGGATGACCATATGGATCTTCAAATCGTGTTGGAAACCCTTAGAGCTCATTAATTAATCATTAAATTTAGCAAGTGTGAATTTTGGTTAAGGCCAGTTGGCCTTCTGAGTCATATTGTTTCTTTCTAAGGTATTAGAGTTGATCCTCAAAAGACAGAAGATATGAAGAATTGGCCTAGACTTACTTCCCAATCTGATATTAGGAGTTTTTTAGGTCTAGCTGGTTACTACCATTATTTTATTGAGGGATTCTCTTCTATCGCATCTCCGATGACCTGGTTGACCCAAAACAAAGTTAAGTTCCAGTGGACAGATGCCTGTGAGAAGAGTTTTCAAGAGTTTAAGACTCGACTCACTTCAGCCCCAGTATTAGCTTTACCCGATAGTACTGATGGTCTTGTGGTGTACTGTGATGCTTCTAAAGTTGGTCTGGGTTGTGTGTTGATGTAGAGGGGTAAAGTTATAGCTTATGGCTCTAGATAGTTGAAGCCTTATGAGAAGAATTACCCAAACCATGATCTTGAATTAGCAGCTATAGTTTTTGCTTTGAAAATCTGGAGACATTATTTGTATGGTGTTTATGTTGATGTGTTTACTGATCACAAAAGCCTCCAGTATGTGTTTACTCAGAGAGAGTTGAAACTTAGGCAAGAAAGATGGTTAGAGTTTCTAAAAGACTACGATATGAGTGTGATGTATCACCCGGGTAAGGCCAATGTTATGGCAGATGCTCTAAGTAGGTTTTCTATGGGTAGTATAGCATATGTAGAGAATGATAAGAAAGAATTGGCTCGTGATGTGCATCATTTAGCTAGGTTGGGTGTTAGATTGCTTGATTCCACTCAAGGGAGTATGTTAGTTCAGAGTAGTTCTGAGTCCTCTTTGGCCTCGGAGGTAGAGGAAAAGAAGGACAGGATCCTAGTTTGGTTAGACTGAAGGAGTCAGTTAAGGACCAGAAGGTAAAGGTTTCTCCTAAGGGGAAGATGGTGTGTTGAGATTGCAAGGTAGACTATGTGTTTTGAATATTGATGATTTGAGGCAGAGAATTATGGCTAAAGCGCATGGTGAGCAATATTCTATTAATCCCGGTGCTACCGAGATGAACCGTAATTTGCGGAAAATCTATTGGTTGAACGGTATGAAGAAAGACATAGCAGAATTTTTGGCAAAGTGTTCTACTTATCAACAAGTTAAGGTAGTGCACTAGATTCCCGGTGGTGTAATATAAGAGTTTGGCATTCCTATTTTAAAGTGGGAAGAAGTGAATATGGATTTCGTAATTGGTTTGCCTCCTTCTCGTTTTCATCATGATTTGATTTGGATTGTCGTAGACTGGTTAACTAAATCATCTTATTTCTTGCCACTGCATTCATCTTATACAGCTGAGGATTATGCTAGATTGTATATCTATGAGTTAGTCAGATTGCATGGAGTACCTTTGTCTATCATCTCTGATAGGGGTACTCAGTTTACTTCCCAATTTTGGAGGGCTTTTCAGAAGGGTCTCGGTACCCTAGTTTGTCTAAGTTCTGCTTTCCATCAGCAGACCGATGTTCAGGCTGAGAGGACTATTCAAACTTTGGAGGACATGTTGAGGGCATGGGCACTTGATTTCAAAGGTAGTTGGGATGAGCACTTACCATTGATCGAATTTGCATATAATAATATTTTCCATGCAAGTATTCAGATAGCCCAGTTCAAAGCTTTGTATGGGAGAAGATGTAGATCGCCCATAGGTTGGTTTGAATTATGAGAAGCATCTGTGATTGAGCCGGATGTTGTGTTCAAGGCTATGGAAAAAGTTAGTTGATGGATGTCATCACGGAGGTCGTCAGCTATTTTTTTCAGCAATCGATGGACGATTTTTAAAAGGGTATTTTAGTCATGTACCATTTTTAGATGCCTCATATATATGAGAATCCTCATCCAAAACCTAATTTCTTAATTTCTCTCTTCCAATTCTCTTAAGGAATATATCTAGGGGTTTAATTAAGGAAATTAATCTTCAAAAAATCATCCATAAATCTTTAAGATTCCTTCAAGAATCAATTTCCTCAGAGAGTGGGTTTCAAGAATTTTTTTATTACAAGTGTGAGTAAATTCTCAAGCACTAGAGTTCAACCAATTTCAAAGATTAAGGTATGTGGGTTTTTGAACAAGAGTAATTCTTTCGTTCTTGTGCTCAAAGCTTTGATTTTAATTATGGATTTATACTATTTTGCAAGTGGGTTTATACCCAAATTACTTCATCATGAGATTATGAGAAGATAAATCGTTCAAGCTTTGTTATACATGATTATTTTACAATTTCCAAGTTATGACTTGATATTAAATATTGTGAATTTCAAGTTTCTACCATGAGTTGGTATTTCAAGTGCTTTCAAGATATATGTCAATCTTGACGCTTCCTTATGACAAATTGGATTATTGAGTATATTAATTGAAGAGAATTGAGTTGTTACAATGAGTCTTGATATTTCCTCAAAGTTATTGATGTTTCCATGACTTAATGAATTGATACATTTTGATATTGAGAAAGATTGATTTGATTTGAGTCGATTTAGGAATCCACAAATTGATTATGATTTGATATATAAGAAAAAGAGATTTGATTTGGTCATCATGATAGACCCTTGTGATGTTTGTGGTGGATTTCCTAATGCGTTCTGAGCATATGTATGGGAGTAGTATTTAGCATTGAGAGAGAAATGTGGTATTTTCCCCGAAACTACGTGCCACTATAGGATTGATATTGATAATGGTGGGCCGGAGGCCGAGTATGAGATTGTTATCACTAAATTTAGGTTGTACTCCCTGGCAAGAGTACGACGCTCCCGCCAATGTGGGGTTCTCTTAGGAGGGCAAAACTTTGGACTCCATGTAGCTCACATGGTTTATATCAGTTATAAGAACGTCCCATGTCCATAAGAGTCGAGTTTCTTGAATTACAGAGTCACTCTGAGATAAGAATATTGAGATGGATGTGTGGACATACTAGGAAAGATAAGGTGAGGAATGAAATTATTCCAGAGAAGTTGAGAGTTTCTTTGGTGGAGGACAAGATGCGAAATGTGAGGATACATTGGTTCGGCCACGTGATGAAGAAGGGATCTGATTCTTCAGTGCAGAGGTGTGAAATACTGGTTATGGATAGTTTTAGGTGGGGTAGAGGTAGACCGAAGAAATATGAGCGGTACGGAACACATAACGAAATCCTAGTGCATCGGTGTGCTGTAACTCATAGGTTTGGGGGTAGGCCAAGGGTTTGAACGTGTTTTGGGCTGAAAATGTACTATGGGCTCCCAGGCAGGCTTAAGAGCAAGGGAGTGTGGACCTTTCTGGTCAGTGGGACCATTTAGGTGGTCAAACGAGATAAAACAATGCAAATAGACCATTTTCGAGCCAAATCGGTGTGTTATAGCTCACGATTTTAGTGGTAGGCTCAGGACCCAAAATTATTTTGGACTGAAAATCAATTGAGGGCTCCCAGGCAGGCTGAAAAGTGGGGGAGAGTGGGTCGTTAGGGTCAGTAGGGCAGTTTGGGTGGTCAAACGGGCTAAACGATGTGAACAGACCATTTTCAAGCCAAATTAGTGTGTTATAGCTCATGATTCTTGGGGTGGACCTAAGGCCCAGATGTTTTTTGGATCCAATATCAAGCGAGGGCTCTTAGACAGGCTGAGGAGAGAGAGAGTGTGTGGTTTTTTGGGGTTAACAGCGCTGTTTGGGTGGTTAAATAGGCGAAACGACATGAATGGGTAATTTTCTAGCTAAATCGGTGAGCTATAGCTCACATCTTTGAGGGTGGGCTTGGGGATCGAGCCTGTTTTAGGTCAAAAATTGGTTGGGGGATCCTATATAGGAAGAAGAGCGGGAGAATATGGGTCATTGGGTTTGACGAAGCTGTTTGAGTGGTCAAACCTGCTGAATGGCGCGAATGAAGTAATTTTAGGCTAAATCTCCGAGTTATAGATCATAGTTTTGGGAGTGGGCCTTGGGCTCGGGCATATTTTAGGCAAAAAATTAATCGGGGGTCCTAGGTAGGCTGAGGAGTGGGGAAGTGTGGGTCGTTGGGGTCGGCGGGGCCATTTGAGTGGTAAAACGAGTGAAACGGCACAAACGAACCATTTTCTTGTCAAATTGGTGTGCTATAGCTCACGGTTTCGGAGGTGAGCCTGGCTCCCAACCATGTTTTAGGCTAAAAATTGACTAGAGTCTCCTAGGCATGCTGTAGAATAGGGGTGTATGGGTCATTGGGGTCGGCGGTGGTCGGTAGGGCTATTTGGTTGGTCAAACAGGCAAAAGGGTGCAAACGGACCATTTCTAAGTAAAATCGATGTGATATATCCCATGATTTCGAAGGTGAGTAAAGGGACCAGGCATGGTTTGGGTCAAAAATTGATCAGGGGCTCTCAGGCAGGCTGAGAAGTGGAGGAGTGTGGGTGGTTGGGGTCGAAGAGGCCATTTGGGGGATCAAAAGGGTGAATCGGCATAAATGGGCCATTTTTGGGATAAATTGGTATGCTATACGTTGTGGTTCTGAGAGAGCGCCGGTGTTTAGTCGTATTTTTTTGGCAAATATCAATCAGGGGCACCCAGGTTGGTTGAGAAGTGAGGGAATCAGAGTTGTTTAGGTCGATAGGGCCATTTGGGTGATCAAACTAGTGAAATGCGCCAACGGACCATTTTTTGGGCCAAATCGGTATGCTATATCTCACGGTTCTGGGGTGTGCTTAGGGACCGGGCAGGTTTGGGCTAAAAATTGATCAGGGGATCCCAGGCATGCTGACAAGTGGGGGAGTGTAGCCTATTGGGGTCGGTGGGTCTATTTAGGTGGTCAAACAGATGAAACGATATAAACGGGCCATTTTTAGGCCAAATCGATGTGATATAGCTCACGATTCTGAGGGTCCCACCCGATTCCCAACCATGTTTTGTCCGAAAATTCCCTGAGGCCATTTGGGTAATCAAACGGGCGATACAGCGTGAACGTGCTATTTTCAGGCCAAATCATTGTGCTATAACTCAAGGTTCCGGGGGTGGACGTGAGGCTCAGGTGTGTTTTAGTCTAAAAATTTTTCCAAGGCTCCCAAGAAGGCTGAGGAAAGAGAGAGTATAGGTCGTTAAGGTCAGTGGGGCTGTTTGGGTTGTCAAATAGGCGAAATAGCATGAATGGACCATTTTTAGGCAAAATCGGTATGTTATAGCTCACGATTCCGGGCGTGGGTCAAGGGCGTAGGTGTGCTTTAGGCTGAAAATAAACTAGAGGATCCTAGGCAGGCTAATAAGCAGAAGAGTATGTGCCATTGGGTGGCGATGGGCCATTTGTGTGATCAAACGGATGAAATAGTGCGAATGGGCTATTTTTTGGCAAAATTGGGGTGCTATACGACACGGTGCAGAGGGTGTGACCAAGGCCCATGCGTGTTTTTGACTAAAAATTGATCACGGCTCCCAGGTTGGTTGAAAAGTGGAGAGTGTGGGCCGTTGGGGTCGGCTGGGCCGTTTAGGTTATTAAACAGGCAAAATGATGCGAACGGGCCATTTTTGGGCCAAATCGGTATGTTATCGCTCACAATTCCAGGGTTTGGCCTAGATCCCAAATGTGTTTTGGGTCAAAATTCAATTGAGGGTTCCCAAGCAAGCCGAGGAGTGGGCAATTGTGGATCGTTGAGGTCGGCGGGACCATTTGGTTGGTCAAACGAGCAAAATAGTGCAAACGGGCCATTTTTGGGCCAAATTGATGAGCTATAGCTCACGATTTCAGGGTGTTCCTGGGCATGTTTTGGGTCAAAAATCAACTGGGGCCTCTCAGGTAGGCTGAAGAGAGGGGAAGTATGGGTCGTAGGGGTCAACGGGGCTGTTTGGGTGGTCAAATTAGAATATTAACGTGAATAAGTCATTTTCAAACATAATCGGTGTGCTATAGCTCACAGTTCTGGGTGGTCTCGGGGTGCAGGCGTGTTTTGGGTCAAAAATCAATCAAGGCTTCCAAGTAGACTGATGAATGGGAAAGTGGGTTGTTTGGGCCGGCGGGGCCATTTGGGTGGTCAAACAAGCAAAACGTCAAAAACATGCTATTTTTGGAGCGAAATAGACGTGCTATAACTCACGGTTTTAGAGGTTGGGTCGGGGGTCAAGCGTTTTTTGGTCTGAAAATTGACCAGAGGCACTAAGGCAGGCTTAAAAGTGGGATAGTATTGGTCATTGGGGTCGGTTGGGCTATTTGGGTGGTCAAACAAGTGAAACGATTCAAATGGGCCATTCTTAGGCTAAATCAGTGTGTTATAGCTCACGGTTCTGGGGTGGGCCCAGTGACCGAGTATGTTTTGGGCAGAAAATTGACTAAGTGCTCCTAGGCAGGTTGAGGCAGGCAGGAGTGTGGGTTGTTGGGGTCGGAGGGGCCATTTAGTTGGTCACAACGGGAAAATGTGGATCCAGACCAGTCGTATCCACTTCATAGCAAGTGTCATAAACTGATCGAGGTGGAACATTAACCATAGGAATACCACGTACTTGTTATCTTAATGTCTAACAAAATACAATATAAAAATCATGAGGAAAACGAGTAATAAATGTTCCTATGTCCACGATGCAGCTACCACTTGTGGAATAATTTTTGAAATTCCTAGACAATGATGGAAACATCGGGACTTCCCTACCATTAATAAAAACATTATAAAGGTTGACGAAGTAAACGGAAGGGAATCTAAAATCTTGTAATAGTATTGGTAATGTTGTTTTCTTAAATGGCGTTGTGTGGAAGCTAAGTGTTGATCCTCTTGTGGAGAGAGCTCCCGGTAGGCACATGGACATTATGTCTGCTTCAAATTGCGATGCTTAAGAATTTCCACCACCCATTACGTCCGAGGCCAGCAATTCTAGAAAATTGACCACTAAAAGGCTTTCCATAAGTTTGATCTTTGCCACATCCAAAAACAATGCTTACCTGCTTTGGTTCTAAAACAAAAGTAATCACGTCGTGTGCGATCAATGCTCTTGTTCTTGATACATCGACGTATTTGTAATCATACATACTTGTATTACCATACGGACTACAATCATATTCCTTATTCGTTATTTCGTAGTTTCTACGTTTCACAAGGCAATCGATCTTTCAATAAGTTTTTGAATTAGTTGAAACATAAAAAGAATTATTTATCTGTTTGTAACATCCATTTGCATTAGATGGTCCACATTGCCACCAAACTAAATCACTACCAGTGTCTATTCGCAAGTAACTTTTAACTTGTTCAGTGAGTAAAAGATGCACCAATATGGGTTCTGGTGCAGTGGATGAGGCTGGTCCACCCTTAACCAGGGGTCTAGGGTTCGACCCTGGGTATGGAAAAAATTCTATTGGGAACGCTGCCACCTTAATGGGCCCGCAACGTGTGATCCAGATTAGTCGGGGCTCCAATGCGGGCACCGAATGCCGGATGGGAAACCAAAAACAAGAGAGTAAAAGATGCAACATACTGATGTTTAAGATACAATATAAACATCATTTAATAGGGGTATTATGATAAAATAACTGTATGTTATTAATTAATTTTTAGTGAATGTGACAAGTAAAACCGAAAGAAGGAATTATCTTTTTGTTTATTAGAGCAACTTTTGGGGCATTAAAATTGTTCAAGAAGAGTAATATCATTCTAAAATTATAAGGTAAAGGGGTCGATATGTAATAGCTAGATATTTTGGGGGCTAAAGTGATATTATCCTGTTAATTTTTATAGAAGATGATACTGCTCAAATACTGACCAACTACTAGAAAAGGAAAGAAATTGGCTCTTAATGCTACAGTATCCATCATCAATGGAGACATAATGTTAAGGGCAGAATTGGAATTTCATTATTCATCTGTGAGAAAGTTAGATTTTTTTTTAAGCTATTATTCAAAATTAATCTTGATGTATTACAAGTTTTACAAATGTTATTTGTGTGTGGAAGACAAGGAGCCTTGTCCCCAAAAGGTCATAGGTCCGAGTTGTGGAAAAAGGGGTCCACAGTGGTAAGACTGTGTATAATAGATCTTTGTGGTCCAGTTTTTTCCTGGGACCCAGCACATAACTGGAGCTTAGTGCACCGGACTGCCCTTTGTTTTTGTCTTTGTGTGCAGTAAAATTCTTAAAAGATTTAGTCTTGCTTGGAAATTTGTGATTATCTATGAGAAGTATTTGTCTGAATTATTGTGGATAGTTCCCTCCATGTGATCAGGGGGTCACGAGTTCGAGCTATGAAAATGTGCTAAATATGGTATTTTTGCTATTGCTTTTCTCTTCTCCTAGCTTGATGTAGTTTTCTGATTTCATGGTACGCCGCATGAATAACTTGAGCTAAGTGACTCCACTAAATTAACACGTACTTCATTCTTCGTCTCAAAGAAGAAAAATAATTGTATTTTGACATTTCAGCAAAGGATTTTGTAGTCATAACGTCTGACAATACAAAGCGTTTATAGACATCATAATTTTGTGAACTCTATAATAAAAATTCAATTTTTGTTAGAGTTATTATGGGTTACTTTACGCTAAACCTAACTTGGTGGCTACTCTACTCTAAACCCTTAATAAGGAGATTAATCATCTCCTGATAATTTCATAAACTCATTGAATATCCCTCTCTTTTTGATAATCAAATATCTCAAGAAGATCCATAAACCCTTCTTTTATGGAGATCAAATTCAAATATTTCTACGTTCAAGAAATATGTTATTAATGGCCTTCGACTTACGAAGAAAATCCATATCAAAACTAAATCTTCTTACATTCAAGAAATACGCTACTAACGACCCTTGAATTACACGAAAAAAATCATATCAAATTCAATTTTTTTACATTCGAGAAGTACGCTACTAATGGTCCTTGAATTACGGTGAAAAATAAAGAAAGGAGAATCAAGGCAGTAACAGAATTATATCCATATCATTTATCAATAAAATTCTTATTTTTTCATATTTTATTTGCATTGTGACTGCAATTTGTATCTGTCACTATAATCGTTATTGCAAACAGTGTTAACAATATGAAAAAAGAATAAAATTTACTATTATATATAAGGGAGGATCTCAATTTTCAGGAGTCCTCAGAAGGATAGATGATGTTCTTTTGCTAAATATTTTTATTTTTGTCCTTATTATTTTTGTTAAGACCATTTCCACTTGTGTATTTGTAACTGATTTTTCTTGCCATAGGTTGTCTTTTAATTAAAATTTCCTTAATTTTAAATTAATAATTATTTTTGCTCAAAAAACTTATTTAGAAATAACTTTTCACATAAAATTAAAGTTAGTAATAATTTTCAGCTACACCCTTATAGTCACTGATGTTCACTTATTAAAAAAGATATAGTACTCTCTCCGTTCCACAATAAGTTAATTGTTGAATTTCGACACACATGCTAAGAAAAAAAGCAAAGACATAAATTTATCATGGTTTTTCATTTTTATCCTCTTCAAAAAGCAAAGACACATGATACATCACTGCGAGTGCACATTTAATGGAGGTAAATTTGGAAAAAATTTCCAACATCTACCTTGAAGTTTGAATCATTCACTTATTTTGAAACACTAAAATTACTCCAATAATTCACTAATTGTGAAACGGAGGGAGTATTAAATAGGATAACTTGATCACTAATAAATAGTACAACGTCTTTATTATTTTTCTTAGCAAACATGAAAAAGGATAAATCAATAATTAGAGTAGAATAAATAGAATATTTTTAAAGGGTGTTTACAAAATTAACGCGATAAGTAAATGGACCGAATGGATTAATCGGTTAATATAATTTGATTATTATTTAATATTCTTATAGATCACGATTAACTTAGTTTGTGTAAAGGTTCTAAATTAATGTTGTAACTATTTTTATATATATTTGAAGTGATTGAAATACTTTGTTGTATTAGATGAAAACAATGAATTTTGCAACTCTTGTCACATGAAATTATAGGTGAAAATAAAATAATAAATATTAAAATAAATTTATTTCTATTTATAACTGAGAAATTTTGTACCCATAAATTCATTAAAATCAATATGTTTCTATTTTTAATCAACATTGAATTGTAATTATGAAAATATTGTCATGTTATTTTATTGAACGGACGTCTCAAGTTAAATTGATGACATTAATAGTTGTCATATACGCTGAGGGTTTAGCATCTTGCAATTTTTCAATCGACAGCGCAGACGAAATTAACCTATCTCTTCGTGTCTTGAATATTCTGGTGATAGCAGAGAACTACCAATCCGCCGCCGGTAAATTACTTGTGTCGGCCACCATAAACACATCCCGACGACCCTATCAGTTTTGGAGACCCCATTAGATTCTTATGCAATCGTCGTCTTTTTCTCTCTCGCTTCTTGCGCTGACCACTAAAATGATAGCGGCTTTTTCGGTAGCCTATCTTTGTGGCCCAACAACCACATCAGCTTTTGGTGAGTGACGTCAATTTTTGGAAATTTGATTGTCGCTTTTATATTCTCTTTTATTTTCTTTATAACCCTTTTCAAGTACTTCAAGTTCTGATCCGCACTTCAGGTGGCGACATCAAGATTCCGGTGTCTTGCTCATTTTTTTGGCGACCAGCATATTCTCTGGCGACTAAGTACAGGGATGCAGTACTAGCAGTAGGGTAAAGGTGGTGGCAACAAATTCTGACGACTAATTTCTGCACCAATTTGTCGGAATTAGACAAAACGATCAGAAAAACATCTTTCACTGTGTCTTCTCTCAGTATCAGGTGCACTCATTTCAGTCTTCTTTAGTTTATTTAGTATATGCTTCTTGTCTCTTTTTCTATCCTGATTTCTTGTCTAATTTTTTTAATTATTCATGTGGGATTATTGGATACGGTTTTTCCATAACTTAGTAGGTGTTCGTTGCTTGTGAGTAGTAGAGTATTTGTTGTTGCTTATGAGTATCAATCCTGGTTACTGGTTTTTGTTTACTGATTTAGCTTTTTTTAGTCATACTCTTTTGCTAATCGTGTTTTTTGGCTTTTTTTCTTGATTGTCTTCTATCGTATCCTTTTGAGTGGTGGTTGGGGTGATAGATGATAGACTAGGGTCATGTCATAGGTCGAGGCCGGGGTTGGGGTCGATTCTAGGTTGTAGTCTTGGGTTGAGGGCGAGGGATAGTAGGTCTAAGTTGGATAAGGGTGCTTATAGGTTGAAAGTTGGGTCCTGGAACATAGAGACGCTTCAAGGTAAGTCTATAGAGCTAGTGAAGATTCTTGGAAAACGGAGGGTTAGTATTGCGTGTATCTAGAAAAATAAATGGTAGGCACTAAGGTGAGAGATGTGGATGGATATAAGTTATGGTACTCGGGTAGCATGAGACATAGAAATGGGGTAGGTATCTTAGTAGATGAAGAACTTAGGGAGCAGGTGGTAGAGGTTAAAAGAGTCAGTGATAGGTTGATGTCTATTAAGTTAGTTATGGGAGGAACTACGGTGAACGTTATTACTGTTTATGCTCAACAATTAGGTTTGGATGAGAAAGAGAAGAAGGGATTTTGGTGGTTTTGAATGAGATGGTGAGGGGCATCTCGAGCACTTAGAAACTTTTCGTGAGAGGAGACTTCAATGGACATATTGGGTCTTCGTTGAGAGGTTATGATGATGTGCATGGAGATTTCGATTTTGGGTAGAGGAATAAAGGAAGATCTTCTCTTTTGAATTTTTCTAGGGCTTTTGGGTTGTGGATAACAAATTTGTGATTTTAGAAATGTTTCGTAGTTCATTGGCCAAGACTCAAATAGACTTTTAGCTCCTTAAGAAGAGTGATAGAACACTATGTAAAGATTGTAAAGTCATACCTAGATATAATCTTTTGACTAAACATAGGTTGTTGGTGATAAACATGGTAATCAATAAGGGCTGAGTGATGTCTATGATTTCGGATAAATATTTTTAGTATTATCTTGTGACTGTAGTATTATCTTATGGCCAGTGACATTAGTTTATTTTACAGACTGTACTAGTTTTTATGCATTTATGTTTTATATTTGTTATACTGCTATCAGTCCTAAGCTGGGGTTGTGTCGGAAATAGACTCTCTGCTTCATCTTTGGTAGCGGTATGATCTGCTTACACTCTACCCTCCCCCAGACCCCTCTATGTGGGAATCCACTTGGTATGTTGTTATTGTTGTTGTTGTATATATTAAATTACTTGTGGTCTCTTGTTATATTCTAATTCACTTGTAATACTTTCTTCCATACAAATAATTTTAAAAAAAAATTATCCAATTATTTGATTAAGAACTTTAATAATTATAAATTTTTTTAATAAAATATATTTAGTATGTCGGTCATTAAATTATATTAATTATAAAATAAAAAATTTAATATAAATTATATTTTAAAATTAGTTATTATTATTTATATGTAGAGTTGTTTGGATCCGAGCTTAGTACGGAATACGGATTTAATGAAACTAGCATTTATATATTCGTAGAATACACCTTTCACTTCATTTAAAACTTCACGTAGTAATCTTTTTTATAATTTTATAAATTACACAAATAAACTAAAATAGTTATTTTTAATCTAATTAAAATGAAATGGATGGTGTCTGAAATTTGGAAGGATATGCAATTATAAAAGTAGAAATGACGTGACAGGTTGGGTAGGTCCACTGATAAAAGAGTTTAGGTGTCATGCAGATGACAAATGCTATATGGCGTCATCTTTACACGCACATAGTTGAGGCAGCAGCAGTGTCGTTGTCAGAAATTTGACGAGGTGTGTGCATATTTTCTTTTTAGTTGTGTTAAGGATGTACAAAATTTAATATAGACGTATAATAGCTAATATTAAGCTTCTGTACACTATATAATCTTTTGATAAAAGATGTGCATCAAATCACCCTTTTTCTAAGATCATCCCTCCACCAATGGGTATAAGTATACCTCAACATTGGGTATTTACATTTGATCTATCAATTCAAGATATATACAATAATAACATACATAATATTACATATGGAGTTTGGAAAGGTAGTATGGACATGTACTTCTGCCTTGTGAAGATAGAGAAGTTGTTATCGATTGACTCTCGACTCTCGACTAAAGTAAAACATATTAAAAAAAATTAGGCTTGTAAAACAAATAAAATAGTAAATCTGAAAATGGTAGCAACGACAAACAATTAATATGATAACTGAACTAAAAACAAACAAATTATTCTAATATAGAAGAATAAGATAGTATGAAAGTAATAAGAAAAATACTACTTAATAGGGAAATTAGACAACGCTCAGCCACCCACTAACCACATCCTTGATCTCCGTATTTTTATATCTAGATCATATCCTCGAAAAGCTACAGATACATAATCTAATCACCTTTACCAAGACCTTCTCAGCCTACATCTACCTCTCCTTATACCACTATTACAAGATAATATCTTTTATAAATTATTTTTATTATCATGATTGAATGATCTTATATTCTTAATTCATTAGAATTAAAATCATTGATTAGGGGTAAATATTCGGAACCAATAAGTATTTGCGTGATGATTAAGTGCTTCTTGTGACAAATTGAATTGCACAGTGTTTGCGAGTAGCTCTCTTTGACGTACTAATCGTATATAGGACTATCTCTACACTTAATATTACAATTTACAGCGCAAATATAATCTAACTACTTCATGATATATACAACTTAAAAACGTAAGTGAGAAAAATGAATCAATAGACCTCCCAAGTTTCCAATTAAGAAAAGGGGACAAGTGGTCCTGCAAATTGTCCCTTTGAAAAAAATTAAGTCATTTGAACAACTGGGACAGTTGTTCGACAACTACATTAGTTGTCGCAATAACTTCATAGAGTTGTTGAGCAACTTTTGTTGTACAACTTCGCCTAGTTGTTGAACAACTTAGCGCAGTTTTCGAACAACTATCAAAGTTGTTCGACAATTGGGTGAAGTTGTTAGAACGAAAAAACTAAAAAACAAAATCAAAAAAATTTTGTCCCTTCCACCTAATTTTAAAAACTTGAAGGATTCTCAATTAATTAGACAACTTATTTGTCCCTTTTAATCCAAAGTCCCTATAGTACTACTATAATTTTCTTGAATAGCATAACTATGCTCATCCATATTTGGGCCCTAAAAGCGGTCCATCAAACCAGTTAGGAAAGGCTACAGAGCCATCTATTTGGTAGATGGATTTTTATGGGCCTTTTTTGGGGTCTCGAGGGTTATTCTATGTTAATAGGAGTACACGTAGGCTAAACCAACTACTAATATTTGAATATTAACTATGTAGGACTTTATTACCTGTATAAGTCAATGCTAAATCAACTACCAAGCAATATGTTAGTACATGCATAAATAATATATAGATTTCCACATCGATAATCCCTACAGTACAAAAAGTTGCATAACTCAAATTGAGGCCCCTTTGTTATTTACTTTTGGCTTCTTAGGTTTAAGTGGGTAAAAAAATGGAAAGAGAAAAAAAAAGGCTCTTACATCTAGTTTCCCTAGAAGCACCTTTTTTGAAGAAGGGTGCTATTGAAGGAACTTATTTTCAGATTCGAACAATCTTTTATTTTGTTCCTCCTCAGAAACAAAAGCATGAGCCGGGGCAGCCATTTTCTTTTCTTATAGCAGATGAAGAACAAGAAGAACACTTCAATTTTAAAACCAGGCTTTAAATCTCATAAACAAACTAAGAAATCATGAGAGCAAAAAGGGAAAAACAAAGTACAAAAAGACCTCACCAGTACTAGGATACAAAGGACGAGAGAGAGGGGAAGGAGGGTTATATGATAAATGGAACGAATACAGTAGAGGCAGCGCATATCTATCAAATTTATTTAAAAACACACCAGCTACATCACCGATGTTTCAAAATCAAGGCAACTTTTTGTCCTATTCAGAAAAAAAAATTCAAAATGTGAGTAGGATTGAGGTTGTCTTAACTGCGTAAATTAGTTTTCCCTCTTAAAATTGTGTTCAATTAAAAGAAATATAAAAATGAGGATTTTAAGACGGAAAACCAATTTATGCAGTTAAGACAACCTCAGTCCTACTCACACACTTTGAAATTTTTTTCTGAACAGGATAAAAAGTTGCCTTGTTTTTGAAACGTCGGTGATGTAGCTAGTGTGTTTTTAAACAATATTTGATAGATGTGCTCTGGCTCTACTGTATTCATTCAATTTTTAATATAACTCTCCTTCCTCTCTCTCTCTCTCTCTCATCCTTTGTATCCTACTACTGGTGAGGTTTTTTTGCACTTTGTTTTTCCCCTTTTGCTCTCATGATTTCATAGTTTGTTTATGAAATTTAAAGCCTGGTTTTAAATTGCGGTGTTCTTCTTGTTCTTCATTTCCTATGAGAAAAGAAAATGGTTGCCCCGACTCATACTTTTGTTTCTGAGGAGGAACAAAACAAAAGACTGCTTGAATCTGAAAATGAGTTGCTTTAACAACACCCTTCTTCAAAAGAGGTGCTTTTGGGGAAACTAGATGTGAGAGTCTTTTATTTTCTCTTTTCATCAGTTTACCCACTAAAACCTAAGAAGCCAAAAGTAAATAATGAAAGGGGCTCAATTAGAGTTATGTAGTTTTTTTAATTTAAGGATTATCTATATATTATTTATGCAGGTAGTAGCGTATTTTTTGGTTGTTAGTTTAGCAGTGAATTATGCAGGTAATTAAGTCCTACATAAGTAATTCACTATATTAATAGAAATATATGAATTTGAAAATAGTAGGCTTTGAAAATTTTAAAAAATAATTCATCAGTTTAAAATTAAAAAATCATAGTTGAAAAGACCTAAAACATCTCTAATTATATCATAAATTTATATATTTCAAATATATTTAAATATTAAATAAAATATAATAATAATTAAAAGATAACTTATAATATTAGTAGTAGTAGTAGAACATACATATCTACTACTACTACTAATAATAATAAAAATAAAGATAATAATAATAATAATAATAATAATAATAATAATAATACATAATTTACTATCAAACATATGTGGTTGATCTCAAATATTTTTTTTAAATTCAATTATAACATTATAAGTTAAATTTGCATTATATTTGCAGAAAGGTAAATAGCAAAGATAATTAAAAGTAATAATGTAATACCCCGAGATTTTAACCAATAGTGCCACCATGACTCAAGCCCATGAGAAATAAATTGTAGTGTTTTGGTTGTTTTCTGGTCAAGGGTGATATATATTAAGGCTTTAAAGATGTCCTAACGCTTGGGCGAATCAAAACATTCTTTACCGATTTAATTCCTCAGAAGGATTTTGGCATAGTCAACTTCAAATGAGCATATCTCCCATTGTACTATGCATTATTGAGGTCATGACCTACAAAAATATAGATAATTGAATTATCTTTCCAACGATATCCATTTTATCAAAATACGATAATGGAGCAAAGAGTTATTCTTATTTTACTCCAGCGTGTCAGCCTGGAAAATCCGTGACGACCTTTTGTGACAACTTGTCACAAGCCTGACGGCTCATCACAAAATGTCGTCACCTTAAGGCAGAAAGTCACAAAATCCACCCTTTTTGTGACGACAATTCGTGATGGCCTATCACGGGCCTGATAGATTGTCACGGATGTCGTCTGCTATTTTTTTCAGCAATTGATGAACGATATTTTCAAAGGTATTTTAGTCATTTATAATTTTTGGTGGACTCTATATATACGAGAATCCTCATCCATAACCTAATTTCTTCATTTCTCTCTTCCGATTCTCTTAAGAAATATATCTAGGTTTTTATTTAAGAAAATTAATCTTCCAAAAATCATCCATACAACTTCAAGATTCCTTCAAGAATCAAGTTCCTCATAGAGTGGGCTTCAAGAATTTTTTTATTACAAGTGTGAGTAAAGTCTCAAGCAGTAGAGTTCAACCAATTTCAAAGATTAAGGTATGTGGGGTTTTGAACAAGAGCAATTCTTTCGTTCTTGTGCTCAAAGCTTTGATTTTTATTATGGATTTATATGATTTTGCAAGTGGGTTTATACCCAAATTACTTCATCATGAGATTATGAGAATATAAATCGTTCAAGCTTTGTTATACATGATTATTTTATAATTTCCAAGCTATGACTTGATATTTAATATTGTGAATTTCAAGTTTCTACCATGAGTTGCTATTTCAAGTGCTTTCAAGATATGTGTCAAGCTTTAAGATTCTTTATGACAAATTAGATTATTGAATATATTGATTCATGAGAATTGAGTTGTTACAATGAGTCTTGATATTTCCTCAAAGTTACTGATGCTGCCATGACTTAATGAATTGATGCATTTTGGTATTGAGTAAGATTGATTTGATTTGAGTCAAGTTAGGAATCCACAAATTGATTATTATTTGATAAATGAGAAAGAGATATGATTTGGTCTTCATGATAGACCCTTGTGATGTTTGTGGTGGATTTCCTAACCCGTTCTGAGCTTTTGTTTGGGAGTACTACTTAACACCGAGCGGGAAATATGGTATTTCACCCGAAACTATGTGCCACCGTAGGGTTGATATTGATAATTATGGGCTGGAGGCCGAGTATGAGATTGTGATCAATAAATTTAGGTAGTACTCCCTGGCAAGACTACGACGCTCCCGCCAATGTGGGGTTCATGCCTTAGGAGGGCAAAACATTGGACTTCATGTAGCTCATATGGTTTACGGAGGTTATAAGAACCTCCCATGTCCATTAGAGTCGAGTTTCTTGAATTACAGGTCACTCCGAGTCTTGAGTTGAAGAGTTGAGTTGTTTATGATAATTTATGAGGCTTTTATCATATGATTTATTTACGATGAGATCATGAAAAGTAAATTTCAATCTAACTCAAGCCAAGTGAGCCATCATTGTACATATGCATATTTTCATGAAATTGATGATGATATTTACATTGTTGCATGCACCCGCACATACTCAGTACATTCCAAAGTGCTTACCCACATATTCTCCTATGGGCTACATTTTCTCGTAATGTAGGTTCAGGTACTCAGCCGCGCTTGCGATATTCGGGAGCCTCTTTTCGTCTTCTCAGTGGTGAGCCCTCATAGTTCGAAGACCGTGTTTATAATTTTGTAATACCATTTTATTGTTATGACTTTCAGCACTGTTTGAGTCATTTGGGGGGTTTGTCCCAATGTCTCCTTGATTTTGATGTCTAGAGGCTTTGTCAGGCTAAAGGGATGGTATGTGTAGAATTTCAGTATTTTGGATTGTACATGCTAGTTTCGTATCTTATTCTAGTATGTTTATGATATGTCAATCTCTCTTATATTAGTATGACTATTGTCAAAGTGAGTTCTCGAAGTGATGACAGGTTTAGAGTGTTATCTTGAGGCCGCATGTGGCCTTTAGCATCGTGTGACATCTCAAGATGGGATCTTTGGGCGTTACAAGCTTGGTATCAGAGCCTAAGATTTAAAGAGTCCTAGGGAGTCTAGCAAACTGTGCTATGTAGAGTCTTAACCATCGGTGTGTAGCGTGCCACATATATTAGTAAGAGGCTACGGGACGTTATAGGAAAAGTCATTTGTTTCTTTCAAAAGTCTATCGTCCTGAGACTATTTTTCTCTGCTATTAATTCGTGCTCTCTTATGACAAAAAATTCCTCCTTATTGAGCTCGTATAAAGAACGAGCAACCTCAACCCGTTGATCCCCTGAACGAGCATGTGTCACATGTAGAATTCCTGGTAGCTTTCAAGTGCTAGCCCCGGCAGTTACCGCCAATACTTATGCTAAAAACCAGGCTACTGTTCCCTCTCCGTAAGAGAATAATTCTGCTGCAGCTTGGGTTCGTGACTTTATACGGATGAATCCGCATGAGTTCTATGGGTCAAAGGTAAGTGAATACCCACAGATGTACTTGGATGAAGTGAGAAAGATCACCTAAATTATGCACGTGACTGAGAAGGAGAGTGTTAAATTAGCTTCTTATCGAATGAAAGATATTGCATATAATTGGGAGTAAGTGTGGAGAAAACGTAGAGGGGAGGATACCACTCCCATGACTTGGCAGTTATTCCAGGATGTGTTATTGGACAAATTCTGTCCTCTTGAGATAAGGAAAGCAAAGATAGAGGAATTCATGAATTTGAGACAAGGCTCCATGACTGTTAAGGAGTATTGCCTTAGATTTAATCAGTTGTCCAAATATGCACCTAGTATGATGGCTGACTCCAAGACCATCATAAGTAAGTTCATGATCGGTGTGTTGACTATGTTATGAAAGTGTGTAGATCTTCTATTCTTAATAGGGAGATGGAACTTTCTCGGTTGATGATACATGCCCAACAGATTGAAGCTGATAAGGTGAAAGAGAGGGAGAGAATAAGAGGGAATAAAAGCGCTAGATTAGAGTAACAGGAATTCGATTAGTCCAGATTCTATGGAGGGGACCATCCTTAATTCCAGAGATGTTCATTTACGCCCGCGCCTTCCTCAGTTAGTGCTCCCACACCTAGAAGTAAGAAGGAGCAGAGGAACAGCCCTATCTCGTCCAGGTCTCAGGAAAGTGTAAGTAATATACCTTGTCCCCCTTCATATGCCAAGTGTGGTAGAGATCATTTTTGTGAGTTTTTTTTATCAGAGAGGTTGCTTTGGTTATGGCAAGTTGGGCCACCGACATAGAGAGTATCTGGATGCTAGACAAGGGAGTCGAGATGCTCGTCCCTAGAGTCAGGATACTAGTGCCCCCAATCCCATAGTCCGCCCAGTTCCTTCTCAGGGCGCCTCTTCAGTATTGTTGGCAATTCATGCCAGAATTTCTTCTATGCTATACCACCTCGCCAGGAGCAGGAGGATTCTCCAGATGTTGTCACTGGTATGCTCCATGTCTTTCATTTTGATGTGTATGTATTGATGGATCCCGGTTTGAGTTTCTCTTAGGTGACACCTTTGGTTGCTATAAATTTTGAGATGGACCCTGAATTAATTCCTGAGCCTATTCTGGTTTCTACCCCGATAGGAGAGTCTGTTATTGCTAAGTGAGTGTAAAAGAAGTGTCTTATTACTATCCTTCATCGGGTCATGTGTTGATTTGATTGAGCTAGATATGGTTGATTTTGACGTCATTCTGGGTATAGATTGGCTTCACTCATGCTATGCATATATAGATTGACATACCCGAGTTGTCAAGTTTCAGTTTCCTAACGAACCCGGGTATGAGTGGCTTGGGAGTTCTGTAACTCCGAAGAGCCATTTCATATCCTACCTCAAAGCTAGGAAGTTGATTTCCAAGGGTTGTATCTACCATATAGTTCGAGTTAAATACCTCAAGTCTGAGATTCTGACTATTCAGTCAGTTAGTATTGTTAAAGAGTTTCCCGATGTTTTCCCGGAAGACCTTCCAGGGGTCCGACCTGATAGAGAAATAGAATTCAGGATTGATCTCCTTCTTGGAACTCAGCCTATTTCCATCCCTCCATACTGTATGGATCCCACAGAACTTAAACAGATGTAGGAGCAACTCAACGACCTCTTAGAAAAAGTCTTTACCAGACCCAGTATTTCCCTATAGGGTGCACCTGTTCTATTTGTGTGGAAGAAAAATGGTACATTGAGTATGTGCATTGACTACCGTGAACTCAATAAGGTGACTATTTCGAACAAGTAACCTCTTCCTATATTCAATGATTTATTTGATCAGCTATAGGGTGCAACTTATTTCTCCAAGATAGACCTTAAATCCAGCTATCATCATCTTAAAGAGAGAGAGTGTGTGATATTCCAAAGATAGATTTTCGAAACCCCTATGGTCATTTTGAGTTTCTTGTCATCTCCTTTGGGTTAACCAATGCTCTATCGGTTTTCATAGATCTTGTGAACCAAGTCTTCAAGTGATATCTATATTTGTTTGTTATTGTGTTCATAGATGATATTCTTGTATATTCTCAAAGTGAGGATAACCATGCGGATCATCTTCGAATTGTGTTAGAAACCCTTAGAGCTCATCAATTATTCTCTAAATTTAGCAAGTGTGAATTTTGGTTAAGGTCAGTTGCTTTTTTGAGTCACATTGTTTCTTCCGAAGGTATTAGAGCTGATCCTCAAAAGACAGAAGCTGTGAAAAATTGGCCTAGACTTACCTCCCGGTCTGATATTAGGAGTTTCTTGGGTCTATCTAGTTACTTGTTGAGGTATTCTCTTCTATCGCGTCCCTCATAACCCAATTGACCTAAAAGAATGTTATGTTCCAGTGGACAGATGCTTGTGAGAAGAGTTTTCAAGAGTTGAAGACTCGACTCACTTCAGCCCCAGTATTAGCTTTACCTGATGGTATTGATGGTCTTGTGGTACTGTAATACTTCTAGAGTTGGTCTGGGTTGTGTGTTGATATAGAGGGGTAAAGTTATAGCTTATGCCTCTAGACAGTTGAAGCCTCATGAGAAGAATTACCTAACCCATGATCTTGAATTAGCAGCTTTAGTTTTTGCTTTGAAAATCTGGAGTCATTATTTGTATGGTGCTGATGTTGATGTTTTTACTGATTATGAAAGCCTGCAGTATGAGTTTACTTAGAGGGAGTTGAAGCTTAGACAAAGAAGATGGTTAGAGTTTCTAAAAGACTATGATATGAGTGTGATGTATCACCCGGGCAAGGCCAATGTTTTGGCAGATGCTTGTAGCATGTTGTCTATGGGTAGTATAGCTCATGTAGAGAATGAAAAAAAGAATTGGCTCATGAT
Source organism: Capsicum baccatum var. pendulum (assembly GCA_030864225.1). Classification (NCBI taxonomy): domain Eukaryota; kingdom Viridiplantae; phylum Streptophyta; class Magnoliopsida; order Solanales; family Solanaceae; genus Capsicum; species Capsicum baccatum. The sequence goes on from CM061556.1 coordinate 7,097,797, forward strand.
GTGCATCGTTTATCTAGGTTGGGTGTTAGATTGCTTGATTCCGCTAAAAGGAGTATGTTAGTTCAGAGAAGTTTTGAGTCCTCTTTGGTCTCGAAGGTAAAAGAGAAGCAGGATAGGGATCCTAGTTTGGTCAGACTGAAGGAGTCAGTTAAGGATCAGAAAGTAGAGGTTTTCTCCCAAGGGGGAGATGGTGTGTTGAGATTGCAAATTAGACTGTGTGTTCTGAATGTTGATGATTTGAGGTAGAGAATTATGGTTGAATTACATGTTGTGCGATATTCTATTCATCCCAGTGCTACCAAGATGTACTGCGATTTGTGAGAAATCTATTGGTGGAACGGTATGAAGAAAGACATAGCAGAATTTGTGGCAAAGTGTTCTATTTTTCAACAAGTTAAGGTAGAGCACCAGAGGCCCGGTGGTGTAATGCAAAAGTTTGTCATTCCTACTTGGAAGAGGGAAGAATTTACTATGGATTTCGTAATTGGTTTGCCTCCTTCTCGTCGTCATCATGATTTGATATGGATTGTAGTAGACCGGTTGACTAAATCAGCTCATTTATTGCCAGTGCATTCATCTTATACAGCTGAGGATTATGCTAGATTGTATATCCGTGAGTTAGTCAGATTTCATAGAGTTTCTTTGTCTATCATCTGTGATAGGGGTACTTAGTTTACTTTCCAGTTTTGGAGGGCTTTTTAGAAGGGTCTCGGTACCCTAGTTCGTCTAAGTTCTACTTTTCATCTGCAGACTGATGGTTAGGTTGAGAGGACTATTCAGACTTTGGAGGACATGTTGAGGGTATGTACGCTTGTTTCAAAGGTAGTTGGGATGAGCACTTGCCATTGATCGAATTTGCATATAATAATAGTTTCCATGCTAGTATTCAGATGGCCTCGTTCAAAGCTTTATATGGGAGAAGATGTAGATCTCCCATAGGTTGGTTTGAAGTAGGAGAAGCAGCTATGATTGGCGTATGATGTGTTCGAGGCTATAGAAAAAGTTAAGTTAATTCGAGAAAGATTGAAAACCGCCCAAAGTGTTCAGAAGTCTATGCGGATGTGAGAAGAAAAGATCTTGAGTTTAATGTTAATGATTTGGTGTACTTGAAGGTTTCACCCATGAAAGGGCTGAAGAGATTTGGGTAGAAGGGAAAGCTTAGTCCCCGTTATGTTGGTCCATACAGGGTTCTGAGCCGTATAGGGAAAGTAACTTATGAGTTGGATTTAACCGAGGATTTGTCTAGCGTTCATCCGATATTTCATGTTTCTAGGCGTAAGAAGTGTATTGGTGATCCTGTCGGGGTTAATTCTTGCGAAATCTAAGATATTTAGGATAGCCTTTCATTCGAGGAGATTCCGGTTGAGATTTTGGATTTTCAGATCCATAGGCTAAGGAACAAAGAAGTTCTTTTGGTTAAAGTGCTTTGGCGAACTCAATCTGTTGAGAGTGATACTTGGGTAGACGAAGCTAATATGCAAGCCAAGTACCCTCACCTCTTTTCTATGAGTTCGGAACGAGCAGAAGGTATCATTCCTTCTTAATTTCGCCCCCTTCGTATTAAAGATTCAGCAGTGTCTACTTTCATCACGAATTCGTGCATTTTCTATAGTATTCGAAGGTATAGAGTGAAGTAAGTCTTTTGAGTGAGTCGTTCCAGCTATACGTCCTCATTTTTCTCTTGTTCTTGGCCTATCTGGAAATATTCGAGGACGAATGTTTCCAAGGGAGAGGTATTGTAATACCCCGAGATTCTAACGAATAGTGCCGCCATTACTCAAGCCCATGATAAATAAATTATATTTTTTTGGTTGTTTTCTGGTCAAGGGTGATGTGTATTAAGGCTTTAAAGATGTCCTAATGCTTGGGCGAATCAAAACATTCTTTACCAATTGAATTCTTGAGCAGGATTTTGGCATTGTCAAATTTAAATGCGCATATCTCCCGTTGTACTATGAATTATTGAGGTCATGACCTAACAAAAGATAGATAATTGAATTATCTTTCCAACAATGCCCATTTCGTCAAAATCCGATATCGGAGCAAAGAGTTACGCTTATTTTACTACAGTGTGTCAGCCTGGAAAATCCGTGACGACCTTTTGTGACGACTTGTCACAAACCTGAAAGGCCTGTCACAAAATGTCATCACCTGAAGGCAGAAAGTCACAAAATCCACCCTTTTGGTGCCGAAAATTCGTGATGGCCTATCAAAGGCCTGACAGCTTGTCACGGATGTCGTCAGCTATTTTTTTCATCAATTGATGGACGATTTTTGCAAGGGTATTTTAGTCATTTCCCATTTTTGGAGGCCTCTATATATATGAGAATCCTCATCCAAAACCTAATTTCTTCATTTCTCTCTTCCAATTCTCTTAAGAAATATATCTAGAGTTTTATTTAAGGAAATTAATCTTCCAAAAATCATCCATAAATCTACAAGATTCTTTCAAGAATCAAGTTCCTCATAGAGCGGGCTTCAAGAATTTTTTTACCACAAGTGTGAGTAAAGTCTTAAGCACTAGAGTTCAACCAATTTCAAAGATTAAGGTATGTGGGGTTCTGAACAAGAGCAATTCTTTCATTCTTGTGCTCAAAGCTTTGATTTTTATTATGGATTTATATGATTTTGCAAGTGGGTTTATACCCAAATTACTTCATCATGAGATTATGAGAATATAAATCGTTCAAGCTTTGTTATACATGATTATTTTACAATTTCCAAGTTATGACTTGATATTTAATATTGTGAATTTCAATTTTCTACTATGAGTTGGCATTTCAAGTGCTTTCAAGATATGTTTCAAGCTTTAAGCTTCCTTCAGACAAATTAGATTATTGAGTATATTGATTCATGAGAATTGAGTTGTTACAATGAGTCTTGATATTTCCTCAAAGTTATTGATGTTTCCATGTCTTAACGAATTGATGCATTTTGATATTGAGAAAGATTGATTTGATTTGAAACGAGTAAGGAATCCACAAATTGATTATGATTTGATAAATAAGAAAGAGATTTGATTTGGTCTTCATGATAGACCCTTGTGATGTTTGTGGTGGATTTCCTAACGCGTTCTGAGCTTGTGTTTGGGATTAGTATTTAGCACCGAGCGGGAAATGTGGTATTTCCCCTGAAACTACGTGCCACCGTAGGATTGATATTGATAATTGTGGGCCGGAGACCGAGTATGAGATTGTGATCACTAAATTTAGGTTGTACTCCCGGGAAAGAGTACGGCGCTCCCGCCAATGTGGGGTTCTCTCCTTAGGAGGTCAAAACGTTGGACTTCATGTAGCTCACATGATTTATGTCGGTCATAAGAACCTCCCTTGTCCATAAGAGTTGAGTTTCTTGAATTACAGAGTCACTCCGAGTCTTGAGTTGAAGAGTTGAGTTTTTTATGATGATTTATGAGGTTTTTATCATATGATTTATTTACGATGAGATCATGAAAAGTAAATTTCAATCTAACTCAAGCCAAGTGAGCCATCATTGTACATATGCATATTTTCATGAAATTGATGATGATGTTTACATTGTTGCATGCACCCCCACATACTCAGTACATTCCAAAGTGCTGACCCACATATTTTTCTAAGGGCTACATTAGGTACTCAGCCGCGTTTGAGATATTCGGGTGCTTCTTTTTGTCTACTCAGTGGTGAGTCCTCATGGTTCGAGGATCGTGTTTATAATTTTGTGATACCTTTTTGTTGTTATGGCTTTCATTACTATTTGAGTCAGTTGCGTGTTTGTCCCAATGTCTCCTTAATTTTGATGTAGAGAGACTTTGTCAGGCTCAAGGGTTGGTATGTACAGAATTTCAGTATTTTGGATTGTACATGCTAGTTTCGTATCTTATTCCAGTATGTTTATGATATGTCATTCTCCCTTATATTAGCATGACTATTGTCAAAGTGAGTTCTAGAAGTGATTACGGGTTTAGAGGGTTAGCTTGAGGCCGTGTGTGGCCTTAAGCACCGTGTGACGTCTCGGGATGGGATCTTGGGGCGTTACAAATAAATTGTTGACTTTAAATTAATAATGCTATTAAAAAAATATAAATTTACATATTAGAAGTAGATAGTTATAACACTAAACAGTTCTAATTGGATTCTTATCGTTATATAACTGCTCCTAGAGTTGTTAATATGGATCGGACCAGCTCATCCGGGCTAGCTCACACAAGCTTTAGAGTTTGATGGGCCCGGCCATGCTGACCCATCAACATGACAGACTAGAAAATAGCAAGCCCAACCCGTCATACTATGGGTTATGGGCCTCCATAGGCCAGCCCATTTTATAAAATATATTATTTTTATAATCTTAATTTAAATTTTAAAATATTAATTGCATAAATATTTACAATATAATATTGCTTGAAGTTACTACTCATTAATCAAGTCTCAAATTTACAAAAAGATTCTAATAATCTGTGAAATTGAAAAACTTTTGACACCAAATTAAAATCAAAGAGAGATATTGAAAAATAAATAAAATAATTAATGAGTAATAATATAACTCGCTAAATAACAGTATTAACCTAATTTTGTTTTAATTGATCACAATAAAACACAATGAAATGTCAATGTGTAGTCCATTAAAAGTAAAATAAACACTTTAAAGAAAACTCTCATGGCATTTATGGTGTATTCAACATCGTCACGTCATCTTCATCAAACATATTTCATTTCTTAAAAAAATTATATTTTATATGTTAATTATTTATATATTTTATAAATATAATTAATATTTAAATATGTATGTATGATGGTTCATATAGACTTTGAGTTTTGACTATTTTTTTTATTTTTAGTACTGTATTTTATTTTTTAATTATTTTTATTTGACCCACGGGTCACCCAAACCCATATTGCTCAAGCCGACGGGTTAATAGACTTATTCATTAAGGGCTAAAAAGCCCTATTCTTAAATGGGCTATAAAAATTGTAGCCCAGCCCTATCAAATTACAGGCTGGGCCAAGCCATCCCAACGAGCCTGGCCTATATTGACGGTTTTAACAGCTCATCTAAGATATTGGTTATTCTATCAAATTTTTTTGAATTTAAATAGGAGATAAAACATACTTTCAAAGATAAACTTATAATTTAGATGTACTTAATAAGTAATCATGGCACACATTTTTTTTTTCGCTACACTATTTATCTTAATATTTATCTCAAATAACAATGAACAAATAATAATAGTAATAGTAATAGTAATAGTAGTGCAATCTAATAGTGGTAAAGTAAAAATAGTTAAAATGTTATTATTGTTATTAGTATTAGTATTAGTATTGTCTCATTGTTTTCAATATATATCTCAACTCAAGTTTATATGAATTTTAAATATATATTGTATTTGAAAAATGTAAGGATAAGGATAAGGAAGAATAATAAATTAATCTTATTTTAATAAACATATGTGATATTTGAATTTGAGTTTAAATGAAATTCTCTCACTTAGCCTTTCTTACATATACTTCTCTATCATTAGCTTTATTCGTGAATTTATTTACTGCATTTTTTAATTTTTCATTTTAAAAAATTATTCTTGATTTGATAGCATTCTTTCGATATGCAGGAATGATATAACATTTTCAACTTATCTTTCTTTTTGAATGTTCAAGGTCCATCAATTTAAACTGATATAAATATCTCTTCTTTTCGATGATTCAATATGCGAAATAATATTATTTTTTATTGGTAGAAAGGGCATGCATTAATATAAAAGAGAACACAGTTTAAGTTTCAATTTTGGACGATTAGTCAGGGTTCAAAATGGTGTAGTTCTGGCCCGGCCAGTTAAAATCATCAGTACAAGAGCTAATTGTTCACTCAAAAAGTTTCTGAGATGTCTGCTCAAACTGCATCTTTTGCACATATCGGTGGAACTTCAAAAAGGGTAGTCTCCTGAAACCTGCTAGCCCTTGCTCCGTCTTTTGCTAGAGCATCTGTCACTCCATTTTAATTTTGACCTGCATTTCGAAATCAAAGTATCATAGTGGAGGTTCCCGTTAGTTAACATAGATATATTTTCCAAGGAATCAATGTTAATTTCAATGGGGAGAAGATTATTTTGCTCTGCCATTTTTAATCCTTTAATGAGAGCTATAAGTTCCATCACATTGTTGGTAGTCCGGTGAAAGTTTTTGTTAAAACCTAACACTCAGCCTCCATTATTGGTTCTAACTACCCCTCCTATTCTACCCTTCCCGAGGTTTCAAATGCAAGAATTATCAGTATTGAGCTTGAAGGTACGGTTGGTAGAAGGATTCCAAATGAGAGGAGTAATTGCTGGAGAACAGACAATTACTAGTGAGATTCCAAATGAGCTCATCAGTATGGGCTCTAGGATTGGGGAAAATAGAGTTGGTGAATGTTTGGATGAGATCCTCTGGGATTTCAACCAGAAGATCATTGAGGTTCCAGGAGCCATTCCTTTAGACCCTAGAGAGTTTAATGTCTTGGGAATGATAAGGAAGAAGGGATTGGATGATGGAAAGAAGGAGTTCATAGTGAGTCATCCATCTATCCTTCCAGAATTTGATCTTGTCATCCTTATGGATGTTCCAAGATGAGGCAGTTTTACAAATTTCCCAACCCATAAGGACACTTTTCCAAGTTCCAAAGTTGATGGCTTTGAGGGATATGGCATAGGGGCTAATTTATTTTAAAGAATTTTTGCCAGAGACTGTTGGGATGCTTGTAAAGTCTCCAGGCTAGACTGGATAACGTAGTGGTGTTCTTATTGGAAGCTTTCTGGAGGCCCAGGCCCCTATTAGCTTTCGCATTAGTCAAGGTTTCCCAATTGATTAGATGTATTTTCTTATTATCAGGGGTGGTGCCCTAGAGAAAGTTCTGTTGGGTTCTGTCAATCAATTAGTTGATTTTAGAGGGGATCGAGATGAATTACATGACATGAGCGGGAATACTAGCAGGGGAGGACTTGATAAGGCTGATTCTGCAAGCCATATTGAGGAATTTGGTTTTCCATCCAGCCAACTTAGTGTTGAGATTGTCTAGGATGAATTGGAAATCTCTATTGCAAGGTTTTCTGTGGAAGACGGGAAAAGCAAGATATTTGCCAAACTTGTCTTTGGATTGGATGGCTAAGATGTGAGACAAACTATCTTTGGTCTCCTGAGCATAGTTTCTAGAGAAGATTACTTTAGATTTGAGAGTGTTAATTTTTTGGCTAGAGTGGAAGGTGAAGCTGCTAAGAGTGGATCGAATGGTTTCACAGTTTCTTTCATTAGCAACAGCACACAGAGTTAGATCATCAGTAAAGAAAATGTGAGAGATTTTGGGCCTTTTCCTACTGATTGAGATGGGAGTCCAATAACATTTTTCTCGTCTTTTATCACGGGATCTATAATGTAGGTTTTTTTTTATAACTAAAAATAATAAGATGTACCACTAATGCCTCCATAGCAGCAAAGTCTTCTGAAGCATTCAATGAAAGTTGAGAGACTCTTTTCTCAGCTATAGCTCTTGGTGAATATCTTGCTGAAATTAATGAAAATTCCACACCATCATTTTGACCTATTTTTTCATCTTTCTCCTTTTCACATCTCTGTATAGAAGTCATTATTGGATCCTCCCCTAACAATTTAAGTGATTGATCTAAGAATAGAGCAATTTTTTCAGGTACAACATGCAGTGGAAGCTCACCAGAGTCGGCATTTGCAGGCAAGTTGGAAGATCCAGGTAAGGATGGACCAACTTTCTTCAAAATAAACAAGATTCAAGATGGATCATTTTGAAAGATCATTCTTCCCTAGCTTTATGCAAGGAACATGTTGATAATAATAGATATCACAATCTCGGTCCAGCTGCTAGGTTAGGTAGTAACTCAAGAATCTCTTATCAATTCCCCTTTCTCAAGAACCCCCAAAAATAAAAAACACTCGAGCAGAAAAAAGATAAACTCAAACACAATAAATGTTGATTGTATGAGAGGTTATACAAATTGGGGTTTGTACATATACTCAAATTTAGGACCAAAATTGGGAAAAAATTGACTGACATGAATAAACACTCCAGATTGTAATCTCCACTTGGATTCACTCACATTTATTGCATTTTTCTTAAATGTTGGGTTTAAAATCCTTACGTTTTTTAGGGTTTTGTGCTTTTCTAAGGTAATGTTACTTGAACAGTTACGTTGTTTTGGCATTGAACTAATGAACTCTTCGTGGCATAACAAACTAAAGAAAGACACAAATGTTTTGTTTCAAACAGTTCAAGGAAGAATCTTTTGACTTTTTGAAACAAAGAAATAGTGCTTCATTTGTTGAACTGTTTTGACCCTACAGTTGAATGAAGAGCACCATGAGTGGACAAATCAATCCAAGAAATGTGGCTCTATTTCTTTGATTCAAAAAGACAAGATTCTTTCTTGAACTGTTTGAAACAGAATTTTTGTGTCATTCTTCAGTTTATAATGCCACGTAGAGTTCATTAGTTAAAGGCCAAAATAACATAATTGTTCAAGTAATAATACCTGAGAAAAGCACAAACACCTTGAAAAAACTTAAGGAACTTCAAGTTTACACGCTGATCCCTCTATGATGGCATTCTTCTTCCTCTAAACCCAAAATTTGATAGAAACGCAACAAATGTGAGTGAATCTAAGTGGAGATTCCAATTTGAAGTATTTATTCATGTCAATCAATTTTTTTCCCAATTTTGGTCCTAAATTTGAGTATATAACAAACCCCACTTTGTATAACCTCACATACAATCAGCATTTATTATGTGTGAGTTTACTTTTTTCTGCTTGAGTGTTATTTATTTTTTGGGGTTCTTAAGAAATACGAATTGATAATAGATTCTTGAGTTACTATCTAACCTAGCAGTTGGACCTAGATTATGATACCTACTATTATCAACATATTCGTTGCACATAGATAAGGTAAACGGATCAGTCAAAATGATCCATCTTGAATCTTGTTTATTTTGAAGGAAGTTGGTCCATCCTTAACTTGATCTTCCAAGTTTCTGAAAAATGCCGACACTGGTGAGCTTCCACCGCAAGCTACATCTGAAAAATTTGCTCCATTCTTGGATGAACCACTGAAATTGCTAGGCAAAGATCCAATATTGACTTTTATAAAGAGAACTGAAAATGAGAAAAATGACAAAATAGGTCGAAATGATGGTGAATAATTTTCATCAATTTTAGCAAGAGATTCACCAAAAGCTATTGCCGAGAAGAAAGTCTCTCAACTTTCATTGGATGCTTCAGAAGATTTTGTTGCTGCAAAGGCATTAGTGGTATATTTTTTTTTTGTTATAAAAAATTTGGTTATAAAAAAAAACTACCTTCTAGATCTCATGAAAAAATACGGTAGTTATCAATTGATTAATCAGGAGTTGATTAAATCAAACCGTTTATATCAATTGGGTCAACTCATATAGGAAGTTTTGTATTTATGTAAGTATTTATTCTGCACCTTGGTTCTGAACATATCATAACATAAATTGAATTATGCTTGCATTGGTCTCTGTCTTCTCAATGAACAAAGAAAGAAGGTATTAAGGGGTCATTTGGTAGCTGACTTAGCAATGAGTTATGTAGGAATCCTACATAAGTAATTCGAGGTTTGGTAGCTACTTAGGATTTAGCATAATGTATAAAATTAATTTGTTGTTAGGTCTACCATTCTTTTTTAAACGAAAGGAGTAGTACTTTTCCAAAATTGGACATCCTTAATAATAGAAAAACCTCCACTCAAAGTGCTCTTAGTTCAACTGTGGGGATAAAACAAGCCAACAAATGTGACTTTATTTCTTTGTTTCAAAAGGACAAAAGATTCTTTCTTGAACTGTTTGAAACAAAAATTTTGCGTCTTTCTTAAGTTTGCAATGCCACGTAAAGCTCATTTGTTCAATGCCAAAATAGCATATTAAGTAACTGTTGAGAATATAATTAAATAGTAAAAGTCTACTCTCTCTAATAGTTAAACTTTTAGATGAGATGGTCATACACTTCAACATGGTATCAGAGTCAGGCCTACCCAATTCATTGTTTTCAATGTTGAGTTCCCCATCTTATATTGCCTATGCTTTAGATGTCCAGTCTTGGCGTGCAAGGAGAGAGAGGGGAGAGTCCCACATCGGTGGATTAAAGAGTCCTTAGTCTCCTTATATGATCTTGGGTAATCCTCACCTCATGAGCTAGCTTTTGACGTTGAGTTAGGTCCAAGGTTCATTTCATTATCATGGTATCAGAGTCCATCTTCTCTTTCTATTGCTTTCATGTTTTTGACTACTCTTTTTTATCATCATAATGATATATCTCTACCATTATCTTTTTCTATTGCTTTCATTTTTGTTAAAGTTAATTATAACGATTTCTTTTTATGAATTCAAGTGTTAATTTTCTCAAAAATATTTCTTTGAAAATATATTGCTGAATGTTTAATCTTAATCTTTGTATTTGCTTTCATCATCATCGCTAATGGTGTATGCTTATATATTTTATTTCATTTCGATAATGGATTAATCCCCTACGTTTCAAATTATTTTCAATAGCTAACAAAAAGCATAATTTATTGGATGGATATAAAATGCTTGAACTTAATCAGGTAAATATTTTTACAAAAAATTTAGGATAATAAAAATACTAATTAGTAGCTATTAGTTCATTTTGAGCTTAAAAAATAGATAATTTTATTTGATGTGATTATTTGACATTAGCAATAGCATGTATGATAAAATAAATTGATAACTGATATTTTATCACTAAATAAAAGATATTTTCTAATAGCACTTGTGTATACTTAACACAAAATTATAAATTTCATTGAGGAAAAGTGATGGGTGAGGGGAAGAACAAGAGATTATAGTGGTTGAGATGGGGTAGGGGTGAGCTAGGTAGGTGGGGTGGTGGTGTAGGTAGGGGTTAGAGTTGTGGAGTAGGAAAAAAGATTCTTAAAAGATAAAAAAAATTATTTTTCTTGGGAGTCAGGACAGAAGGGTGGAAAGATCTTTTTTTAGAAAAAAATCAAAAATATTTTTTTGTGTGTGTGTATTAGGTAGGGTGTCGAATGGGTATTAGGGAGTAGGAGTGGGTGAAATATAAAATTTTATTTTAAAGAAAAAAATATATATATTGTTGGTGGAGGGTGGATTGGGGATAAGAGATGGGTGATGTCAGAAAAATATTTTACAAAAAATCTGATAAAGTAAAATATAATAAAAACTAGGGAGGCGGGTGGTAGTTGTAGGGTAAGGCTAGGAGCTAGGAGTAGTATTTGGTGGGGTGGTGTTTTTGAGAGTGATTTGAGATATCTTAATTAAATTAACTTAGCACATACAATAAGATGTATAAATAAAATAATTAAAGATATTAATCATAAAATTGATCATAGTAAAAATAATGAGCAATAGAACAATATCTGAAAATTTAAAATAAAATACTAAATTTTATGCACTTAATTTTTGAATTGAGACTAAATGACATTTAAGATTTGAAATTAGAAGTTCCGTAATTGATACAGGTAAGTACTTTAAGTGTTTGAAATGCAATTGAAGAAATCTTAGGAGTGTCGCGATTATGGTTATTATAGGCATATAAAGGTTGGGGAGGTCAAGGGAGCTATTCGCAGGATGCAGCGGGGTAAGGCAACAGGGACAGATGAGATTCTAGTGGATTTTTGAAAGAGCACTAGTGGGGTAGGTTTGGAATGGTTGACAAGGTTATTTAATAGTATTTTTAGGGTGAAGAAGATGCCTGAAGCAAGGAGCTGGAGTACTCTGATTCCAGTTTATAAGAACAAGAGAGACATCCAGAGTTGCAACAACTATAGAGGTATTAAGTTGTTAAGTCATGCTATGAAGGTTTGGGAAAGGGTGGTAAAGTTGAGGATGATAAGGATCCTGATGATCTCTGAGAATCAGTTCGGTTTCATGTCTGGGCGCTCAACCACTGAGGCCATTCACCTTGTGAGGAGATTAGTGGAGCAGTTTTGGAAGAGAAAGAAGGACTTGCACATGGTGTTTATTGATATTGAGAAGGCATATGACAAAGTTTCTAGGGTGATCCTATAGAGGAGCTTAGAGGCTAGGGGAGGCCCGTGGCATACACTAGGTCAATTCAGGATATAGATGATGCGGATTAGACTCGAGTGAGGACGGTATGTGAAGATTCAGAGCATTTCCCAGTTTTGATAGGGTCGCACCAGGGATAGACTCTTCGCCCATTTTTATTTTCCTTGGTGATGGATGTTTGACGTGACATATTCAAGAAAAAGGTGTCTTGGTGTATGTTATTTGCAGATGATGTGGTACTGATTAACAAACTCAGAGAGAAGTTAATAATAAGTTGGAGATTTGGAGAAAGAAGCTTGAGTCTAAAGGATTTCGATTAAGTAAAACCAAGACAGAGTACTTGGAGTATAAGTTCAGTGATGTGTCACAGGAGGCTGGAGTGGTTATGAAGATGGACTCTCAGGCCATTCATAAGAAGAAGAGTTTCAAGTATCTAGAGTCTATGATTCAGGGCAATGATGAGATTAATGAGGATGTAACACATCATATTAGGGCAGGGTGGTTGATATGAAGGCTCGCTTTAGGAGTTCTATGTGATTAGAAGGTGCCCTCAAAACTTAAAGGTAAGTTCTACAGAGTGGTGGTCCGACCGGTTATGTTTTATGTAGCGGTGTATTGACCAGTTAAGAACTTTCACATCTAAAAATTGAAGGTGGAGGAGATAAGAATATTGCAATGGATGTGTGGACATACCAGGAAAGATAAGGTGAGGAATGAAATTATTCGAGAGAAGGTGAGAGTTGTTTCGGTGAAGGACAAAATGCGAAATGTGAGGTTACGTTGGTTCAGCCACGTAATAAAGAGCGGCTCTGATTCTTCAGTGTAGAGGTGTGAAATACTGGTTATAGATGGTTTTAGGTAGGGTAGAGGTAAACCGAAGAAATATGAGCAGGACCGAACACATAATGAAATGCTAGTGCATCGGTGTACTATAACACATGATTTTGGAGGTAGGCCCAGGGTCCAAGTGTGTTTTGGGCCAAAAATGGACTGTGGGATCCCAGGCAGGCTGAAGAACAAGGGAGTGTGGACCATTTGGGTCGGATGGACCGTTTGGGTGGTCAAACGAGATAAACCGACGCAAATAGACCATTTTTGGCCAAATCATTGTGTTATAGCTCATGATTTTAGGGGTGGTCTCGGGACCCAAAAATATTTTGGACTAAAAATCAATTAAGGGCTCCTAGGCAGGTTGAGAAGCAGGATAGAGTGGGTCGTTGGGATCGGGGAGTCCGTTTGGGTGGTCAAACGGGCCAAACGATGCAAGAAGACCATTTTCAAGCCAAATCAGTGTGTTGTAGCTTATAATTCTTGGGGTGGTCCTAAGGCCTTGATGTGTTGTGGATCGAAAATCAAGCAAGGGATCCCAGAAAGGTTGAGGAGAGAGAGAAAATATGGTCTGTTGGGGTCGACAGGGCTATTTTAGTGGTCAAAGAGGCGCAACGGCATGAACGGATAATTTTATGGCTAAATCAGTGAGCTATAGTTCACGGTTTTGAGGGTGATCTTGAGGATCAAGCCTGTTTTAGGTCAAAATTTGGTTGGGGGCTCCAAGACAGGAAGAGGAGAGGGAGAATATGGGTCATTAGGTTCGACGGGGCTGTTTGAGTGGTCAAACGGGCTAAATGGCGTGAATGAAGTATTTTTAGGCCAAATCGGTATGTTATGGATCATAGTTTTGAGAGTGGGCCTAGGGATCGAGTATGTTTTGGGGAAAAAATTGACCGGGGGTCCTAGGCAGGTTGAGGAGGGGGATAGTGTAGGTCATTGGGGTCGGCGGGGCCATTTGAGTGGTAAAATGAGTGAAACGGCATGAACGAACCATTTTTTTGCCAAATTAGTGTGCTATAGCTCACAGTTTCGGAGGTGACCCCGACGCCCAGGCATGATTTGGGCTAAAAATTGATCGGAGGCTTCAAGGTATGCTGTGAAATAGGGGTGTATAGGTCGTTGGGGTCGGCGGCGGTTGGTAGGGCTATTTGGATGGTCAAACAGGTAAAATGGTGCGAACTGACCATTTCTGAGAAAAATTGGTGTGATATAGCCCATAATTTCAAAGGTGAGTGAAGGTACCGGGCGTGGTTTGGGTCAAAAATCGATCGGGGGCTCTCGGGCAGGCTGTGGAGCCGGGGAGTGTGGGTGGTTGGGGTCGACGGGGCCGTTTTGGGGGTCAAAAGGGTGAATCGGCATAAACGGGCCATTTTTGGGCAAAATTAGTATGCTATACCTCACGATTTTAAGGGTGGGCCGGGGTTTGCTTGTATTTTTTGGGCCAAATAACAATCAGGGGCACCTAGGTGGGTTGACGAGCGAGAGAGTTAGGGTTGTTTGGGTCGACGGTGTCATTTGGGTGATCAAACAAGCAAAACTGTGCCAACGGGCCATTTTTTCGGCCTAATTGGTGTGCTATAGCTCACGGTTCTGGGATGTGCTTGGGGACAGGGCATGTTTAGGCCAAAAATTTATCGGGGGCTCCCAGGCAGGCTAACAAGTGAGGGAGTGTGGGCTGTTGGGGACTGGGCAATTTTTAGGCCAAATCGATGTGATATAGCTCACGGTTCTGAGTTTCCCACCCAAGTCCCAACCATGTTTTGTCTAAAAATTCCCCGAGGCCAATTGGGTGGTCAAACGGGTGATATGGCATGAACGTGTTATTTTCAGGCCAAATCATTGTGCTATAACTCATGGTTCTAGGGGTGGTCTTGAGGCTCAGGTGTGTTTTAGTCTAAAAGTTGACCGGTGGCTCCTCATAAGGCCGAGGAGCAGGGGAGTATAGATCGTTGGGGTCAGTGGGGCCGTTTGGGTGGTGTCAAATAGGTAAAATTGCATGAAGGGACCATTTTTAGGCTAAATCAGTGTGTTATAGCTCATGATTTTGGGCATGGCCCAGGGTGTAGGCGTGTTTCAGGCTGAAAATAGACCAGAGAATCCTAGGCCGGCTAATAAGTTGAAGAGTATGGGTTGTTGGGTGGCGATGGTCCGTTTATGTGATCAAACGGATAAAACGGTGCTAATGGGCTATTTTTTGGAAAAATTGGGGTGTTATACCTCATTGTTCAGAAGGTATGCCCAAGGCCCACGCGTCTTTTTGACTGAAAATTGATCGTGACTCCCAGGTTGGATGAAAAGAGGGGAGTGTGGGCCGTTGGGGTCGGCGGGGCCATTTGGGTTATAAAACAGGCAAAATGATGCAAAGGTCTATTTTCGGGCCAAATCATCGTGTTATAACTCACATTTGCGGGGGTCGGCCTAGATCCCAAATGTGTTTTGGGGATAAATCCGATTGAGGGCTACCAAGCCAGATGAAGAGAGGGGAATTGTGGGTCGTTGAGGTGGGCGGGACCATTTGGTTGGTCAAACGAGCAAAACGGCACAAACGAGCCATTTTTGGGCCAAATTGGTGAGCTATAGCTCATGGTTTTGGGGTGGTCCTGGGCATGCTTTAGGTGAAAAATCAACTGGGGGCTCTCAAGTAAGCTGAAGAGTGGGGAAGTATGGGTTGTAGGGGTCAACAGGATTGTTTGGGTGGTCAAACAGGAATATCAACACGAATGGGTTATTTTCAGGCATAATCGGTATGCTATAGCTCACAGTTCTGGGTGGGCCTGAGGTTCGAGAATATTTTGGGTCGAAAATTGATCAAGTCTTCCAAGTAGACTGATGAACGGAAAAGTGGGTCATTTAGGTCGGTAGGGCCATTTGGGTGGTCAAACAGGCAAAACATCAAAAACATGCTATTTTTGGGGCCAAATAGACATGCTATAACTCAAATTTTAGGGGTTGGCTCAGGGCTCGAGCGTGTTTTGGTTTGAAAATCAACTAGAGGCACCAAGGCAGGCTTAAAAGTGGGATATTTTGGGTCGTTGGGGTCGGCTGGGCTATTTTTGTGGTCAAACAAGTGAAACGACGCAAATGGGCCATTCTTGGGCTAAATCAGTGTTCTATAGCTCACGGTTTTGGGGGTGGGGACAGTGATCGAGTATGTTTTAGGCAGAAAATGCACCAAGTGCTCCCAAGCAGGCTGAGGCAAAGGGGAGAGTGGGTTGTTGGGGTCGGAGGGGCCATTTGGTTGGTCACAACGGGGAAATATGGATCTAGACTAGTCGTATCCACTTTATAGCAAGTTTCATAAACTGGTCCAGGTGGAACATTAACCATAGGAATACCACGTACTTGTTATCTGAATATATAATGAAATACAATATAAAAATCATGAGGAAAACGGGTAATAAATGTTCCTGTGTCCACGATGTAGCTACCGCTCGTGGCATAATTTTTGAAATTCCTAGACAATGATGGGAACATCGGGACTTCCCTATCGTTAATAAAAACTTTATAAAGGTTGATGAAATAAATGGAAGGGAATGTGAAATCTTGTAATAGCGTTGCTGATGTTGTTTTCTTAAATGGCGCTGTGTGTAAGGTAAGTGTTGATCCTTTTGTGGACAGAGATCACAGTAGCAACAAGGACATTATGTTTGCTTCAAAATGCGATGCTAAAGAATTTCCACCACCCATTACGTCCGGGGCCAGAAATTCCAGAAAATTGACCATTAAAAGGATTTCCATGAGTTTGATCTTTGCCACATCCAAAAACAATGCTTACCTGATTTCGGTCTAAAACCAAAGTAATCACGTCGTGTGCAATCCAGCCTCTTGTTCTTGATCCATCGATGTATTTGTAATCATACATACATGTATTACCATACGGACTACAATCATATTCCTTATTCGTGATTTCAATGTTTCTACAAGGCAATCGATTTTTCGATATGTTTTTGAATTAGTTGAAACATATAAAGGATTATTTATCTGTTTGTAACATCCATTTACACTACATGGTCTACATTTCCACCAAACTAAATCACTACCAGTGTCTATTATAAAGTAACTTTTAACTCTTCCAGTGAGTAAAAGATGCACCAATATGGGTTGAGGTGCAGTGGATGAGGCTGCTCCACCCTTAACCAGAGGTCCAGGGTTTGAGCTTGGGTATGGAGAAAATTCTGTTCGGAGCGCTGCCACCTTAATGGTCCCTGCTACGTGTGATCCGGATTAGTCGAGGCTCCAATGCGGGCACCGGATGCCGGATGGGAAATAAAAAAAAAAGTGTAAAAGATGCAACATACTGACATATGAAATGTGTACTTGTTGTTACCGGAACCTTTTTGTCGGCCACTTTACTCTGATGCTCTTTGTGTGGCCTTACCAGAGTTCCATTCGCACTAATAGTATCACAATTTTCAATAACCGATGCCAAATGATTTGCTCTAGCTTGACAACCGGCGGACCTATTTCCGAGTAAAGAGTCATAGTCCTTGAATTTTTACTTTTCAAATAAATAGAGATTGTAAATGGTGAGTGTATAGGATGGCATTGGAGGATCGAAAAGCTTCGTTGGATCAATAGACATATTCCATAATATAAGTGGTGTTAAGGGATAAAAAAGAATGTTCATTGCATAAAATTACAAGCAAAATTGAGAAGATAATTGAAATCTAAAGGTGAACATGGAGGAACTTCTCCATTGGAATAGAAATTCTTTTTCTAATTGATTGATTTAGTTTGAGATATGTCTATCACTTCTTGTACTCAATATATATAAACACATAATAAAAACTCATCAATGATTTTTAATGCCATTAAATCTACTACTTTATTAAAGAGGTAATGTTCAATAATTTTGTCATTAATGAGTAAAAGTCTACAATAATACATGAAATTAACCTGTTAAAACTTGAACCAAAAGGGAAATCCCATGCATATATCGTTTTTGATACCTTATAAGTTTTTATTACTCCATATAAGTGGGTTTGCAAAAAGAATTATATGCGTATCTTTTATATTTTACGTATCTTTAATATTTTTATCAAATCTTAAAAAAAAATATGAAGGGGAGTTTTAGAGTAACTGATAAAATTATTGTCATGTAATTAGGAAGTCACGAGTTCAAGTCATAGAAACAGCCTCTGTCAAAAATGCAAGATAATGTTGCGCAGACTAAAATTCTTGCAGTCCAGCCCTTCTCCACAGTCCCTTATAGTAAGAAGCTTTAGTACACCGAGCTGCCCTTTTAGTATTAACATACTTCCACCGACACATCAAGCTGCCCTTTTAGTATTAACATACTTCCTCTGCCCCATTTTATATGTCGTCATTTTCTTTTTGTCTGGCCCAAAAAGAATGTAATATTTCCTTATTTGATAACTATTTAAAGATACAATTTTACTTTTATCCTTATTAGTCTCATTTAATTAAAGATAGTAGTAATATATTTTTTAATAAAGGACAATTGTAATTCCATCTTAAACTTTGTGCCCGATCAAAATATGCCGCATAAATTACAACCGAGGAAGTATATCTTTTTGATGTGTTTTCAGTGTTACTCCCACTGTTCGCTTTTACTTGTCACTAATTTCCTAACTGTATTTCTATTTTTACTTATCATTTTTGACATATCAAGAAAAGACAACTATTTTCCTATTTTACCCTTACCATTAATTGTCTTTTCTCCAAATTAATGTTAAGATACAATATAAACATCATTTAATAGGGGTATTATGGTAAAATAACTGTATGTTATTAATTATTTTTTTAGTAAATATGTCAAGTTAAAATGTGACACGTAAAATCGAACGAAGGACTTATCTTTTTGTTTATTAGAGCAACTTTTGGGGCATTTAAATTGTTCAAGAAGAGTAATATCATTCTAAAATTATAAGTTAAAGGGGTCTATATGTAATAGCTAGATCTTTTGGGGGCTAAAGTGATATTATCCTGTTCATTTTTGTAGAAGATGATACTGCTCAAATATTGACCAACTACCAGAAAAGGAAAGAAATTGGCTCTTAATGCTATAGTATCCATCATCAATGGAGACATTATGTTAAGGGCACAATTGGAATTTCATTATTCAGCTGTGAGAAAGTGAGATTTTTTTTAAGCTATTGTTCAAAATTAATCTTTATGTATTACAAGTTTTATTTGCCTGAATTTTTTTGGGTAGTTTGCATTTTTTGCTTATTGTTTGTTTAACCATATGTTATCAGTGTTATATTTTAGCTTATCTTTGAAATTTGGGTAGAAAGAATTTTAAAACATTGCTAAAGATTTCATTTTTATAAATGTTATTTGTGTGTTTAAGATAAGGAGCCTTGTCGTAACAGGTAAAGTTATTGTCGTGTGACCAGAAGGTCATAGGTCCGAGCTATGGAAAGAGGGGTCAACAGTGGTAAGACTGTGTATAATAAACCTTTGTGGTCTAGTTTTTTCCTGGACTCAGCACATAATGGGAGCTTAGTGCACCGGACTGCCCTTTGTTTTTGTCTTTGTGTGTAGTAAAATTCTTAAAAGATTTAGTCTTGCTTGGAAATTTGTGATTATCTATGAGAAGTATTTGTCTGAATTATTATTGATAGTTCCCTCCATGTGATCAGGGGGGTCACGAGTTCGAGCTATGAAAATGTGCTAAATATTGTATTTTTGTTATTCCTTTTCTCTTCTGCTAGCTTGATGTAGTATTCTGATTTCATGGTACGCCGCACGAATGACTTGAGCTAAGTTACTCCACTAAATTAACACGTACTTCATTCATCATCTGAAAGAAGAAAAGTAATTGTATTTTGACATTTCAGCAAAGGATTTTGTAGTCATAACGTCTGACAATACAAAGCGTTTATAGACATCATAATTTTGTGAAGTCTATAATAAGAATTCAATTTTTATTAGAGTTATTAGGGGTTACTTTACACTAAACCTAACTTGGTGGCTACTTTACTCTAAACCCTTATTAAAGAGATTAATCATCTCCCTATAATTTCATAAACTCATTGAATATCACTCTCTTTTTGATAATCAAATATATCGAGAAGATCCATAAACCCTTCTTTTATGGAGATCAATTTCAAATATTTTTGCGTTCAAGAAATATGTTATTAACGGCCTTCAAATTATGAAGAAAATCCATATTAAATCTAAATATTCTTACATTCAAGAAATACGCTACTAACGACCCTTGAATTACAAAAAAAATCATATCAAATTCAAATCTTTTTACATTCGAGAAATACGCTAAAAATTCATATCAAATTTAAATCTTTCTAAATTCGAGAAATACGCTACTAATGGTCATCGAATTACGGAGAAAAATAAATAAAGAAGAATCAAGGGAGTAACAGAATTATATCTATATCATTTATCAATAAAATTCTTTTTTTTTCATATTTTAGTTGCATTGTGACTACAATTTGTTTCTGTCACTGTAATCTTTATTGCAAACAGTGTTAACAATATGAAAAAAGAATACAATTTACTATTATATATAAGGGAGGATCTCAATCTTCGGTATTCCTCACAAGGATTGATGATGTTCTTTTGCTAAATATTTTTATTTTTGTCCTTATTCTTTTTGGTAAGACCATTTCCACGTGTGTATTTGTAGCTGATTTTTCTTGCCACAGGTTGTCTTTAAATTAAAATTTCCTTCATTTTAAATTAATAATAATGTTTGCTCAAAAAATTTATTTAGAAATAACTTTTCACATAAAATTAAAGTTAGTAATAATTTTCAACTACACCTTTATAGTCATTGATGTTCACTTCTTAAAAAAGATATAATACTCCCTCCGTTCCACAATAAGTTAATTGTTGAATTTTGGCACACATGTTAAGAAAAAAAAAGCAAAGACATAAATTTATAATTTTTTTTCATTTTTACCCTCTTCAAAAAGAAAAGACACATGATACATCACTCCCAGTGCACATTTAATGGAAGGTAAATTTGGAAAAAATTTCCAACATCTACCTTGAATTGTGAATCATTCACTTATTTTGAAACACTAAAATTACTCCAGTAATTCACTTATTGTGAAACGGAGGGAGTATTAAATAGGATAACTTAATCAATAATAAATAGTACAATGCCTTAATTATTTTTCTTAGCAAACATGAAAACGGATAAATCAATAATTAGAGTAGAATGAATAGAATATTTTTAAAGGGTATCTGAAATAATTGAAGTGATTGAAATACTTTGCAGTATTAGATGACAACAATGAATTTTGCAACTCTTGTCACATGAAATTATACGTGAAAATAAAATAATAAATATTAAAATAAATTTATTTATATTTATAATTGAGAAATTTTTTACCCATAAATTCATTAAAATCAATATTTTTCTATTTTTAATCAGCATTGAATTGTAATTATTAAAATATTGTCATGTTATTTTATTGAACGGGCATCTCAAGTTAAATTGATGACATTAATAGTTGTCATATATGCTAAGGGTTTAGCATCTTGCAATTTTTCAATCGACAGCGCAAACGAAATTAACATATCTCTTCGTGTCTTGAAGATTCTGGCAATAGCAAAGAACTACCAATCCTCCGCCGGTAAATTACTTGTGTCAGCCACCATAAAAGTGTCCCAACGACCCTATCAGTTTTGGTCACCCCATCAAATTCTGGCGCAATTATTGTTTTTTTGTCTCTCGCTTCTTGCGCCGACCACTATAACGATAGTGGCTTTTTCGGCGGCCTATCTCAGTGGCTCAACAACCACATCAGTTTTTGGTGAGTGATGTCAATTTTTGGCAATTTGATCATCGCTTTTATTTTCTTCTCTTTTATTTTCTTTATAACCCTTTTCAGGTACTTCAAGTTCAGATCCGCACTTTAGGCGGCGACATCAAGATTCCAGTGTCTTGCTTATTTTTTCAACGACCAACACATTCTTCGGCGACCAAGTACAGGGATGCGATACTAGCAGAAGGGTAAAGATGGTGGCAACAAATTTTGACGACAAATTTCTGCACCAACTTGCCGGACTTTGAAAAAATGATTAGGAAAATGTCTTTCACTGTGTCTTCTCCCAGTATCAGGTGCACTCATTTTAGTCTTCTCTTGTTTATTTAGTATATGCTTCTTATCTCTTTTTCTATCCCGATTTCTTGTCTAACTTTTTTAATTATTCCTGTGGGATTATTGGTTATGGTTTCTTCGTAACTTAGTAGGTGTTCGTTGCTTATGAGTAGTATAGTACTTGTTGTTGCTTGTGAGTATCAATCCTGCTTACTGGTTTTTGTTTGTTGATTTAGCTATTTTTAGTCATACTCTTTTGCTCATCGTGTATTTTGACTTTTTTTCTTGATTTTCTTCTATCGTATCATTTTGAGTGGCGGTTGGGGTGATAGATGATGGACTAGGGTCATCTCATAGGTCTAGGTCGGGGTTGGGGTCGAGTCTAGGTTCTAGTCTAGGGTTATGGGCGAGGGATTGTAGGGCTATGATGGATAAGGGTACTTATAGGTTTAAAGTTGGGTCCTGGAACATAGAGATGCTTCAAGTTAAGTCTATAGAGCTGGTGAAGATTCTTGGAAAATGGAGGGTTACTATAGCCTGTGTCCAGGAAAATAAATGGTAGGCACTAAGGTGAGAGATATGAATGGATATAAGTTACGGTACTCGGGTAGCATGAGACATAGAAATAGGGTAGGTATCTTTATAGATGAAGAACTTATGGAGCAGGTGGTAGAGCTTAAAAGAGTCAGTGATAGGTTGATGTTTATTAAGTTGGTCATGGAAGGAACTACGGTGAACATTATTAGTTTTTATGCTCCGCAATTAGGTTTGGATGAGGATGAGAATAAGGTCTTTTGAAGGTTTTGAATGAGATGGTGAGGGGCATCCCGAGCAATGAGAAACTTTTCGTAAGAGAAGACTTCAATAGGCATATTGGTTCTTCGTCGAGGTTATGATGATGTGCATAGAGATTTCGATTTTGAGTAGAAGAATAAAGGAAGTGCTTCTCTTTTGAATTTTCCTAGGGCTTTTGGGTTGTGGATAATGAATTTGAGATTTTTAAAATGTTTCGTAGTTCAGTGTCCAAGACTCAGATAGACGTTTATCTCCCTAAGAAGAGTGATAGAACACTATGTAAAGATTGTAAAGTCATACCTAGATATAATCTTTTGACTAAACATAGGTTGTTGGTGATGAACTTCATAATCAATAAGGGCTGAAAGAAGAGGAGTGTGGAGGTTCGACCCAAGATTAAGTGGGGTAGCTTAAATTTGTCTAATGCTTTGAAGATGGGGGAGAAGTTAAGAAGTAGGGGCTTTGGAAGAGTAGAGGGAATGTGGATAGACTGTGGGAGAGGATTGCCAGTTGTATTAGGCAGATCGCTAAAGAGGTGTGAGTGTCTTGAGAGGTCGATTTGGCAAACATCGAGGGGACTAGTGGTGGAATGAAAAGGTTAAGATAAAATGGAGTCTAAGAAGGTGGCTTATGCTAAATTGGTTGAGAGCAAGAATGATCAAGAGAGGCAGATAAATAAGGAAGAGTATAAGCTATAGTTAGGTGAGAGGCTAAGTTAGCGGTTACAATGGCTAAAATGACAGCTTTTGAGAGCTTGTATGCGTCTTTAAGGGAGAAAGGCAGGGATAAGTGTATCAAGGTTGAGGATGGTACTATGTTGGTTGAGGATGCCCTCATTAAAAAAAGGTGGCAGTCCTATTTTCATACACCTTTGAACGATAAGGGGGACAAAGGTTTTGTGTTTTGGGACTTGGAGAAATTTGAGGAGTGTCACGACTATGGTTATTGTAGGAATATCGAGGTTAAGGAGGTCAAGAGTGCTATTCGCAAGATGCATCGAGGTAGGGCGATGGGGCCAGATGAGATTCTAGTTGATTTTTGGAACGCACTGGCGGGGTAGGTTTGGAGTGGTTGACAAGGTTCTTAACATCATTTTTAGGGTAGGAAGGATGCCTGAAGCATTGAGGTGGAGTACAATGATTCCATTGTATAAGAACAAGGGAGACATCCAAAGTTGCAACAACAATAGAGGTATTAAGTTTTTGAGTCATACTATGAAGATTTGGGAAAGGGTGGTAGAGTTGAGGCTGAGAAGGAGCGTGATTATCACTGAGAATCAGTTCGATTTCATGCTAGGTCCCTAGACTACTAAGTCCATTCACCTTGTGAGGAGATTAGTGGAACAGTTTTGGGTGATGAAGAAGGACTTTCACATGGTGTTTATTGATGTTGAGAAGTCTTATGACAGAGTTCCCAAAGATATTCTCTGGAGGTGTTTGGAGGCTACAGGGGTGCCTGTGGCGTACATTAGGTCAATTTAGGACATGTATGATGGCACAAGGGCTCGGGTGAGGACGGTAGGTGGAGATTTAGAGAATTTTTCAATTTTGGTAGGGTTGCATTAAGGTTTCATTCTTAGCCCTTTTTTATTTACCTTGGTGATGAATATTTTTACAAGACATATTCCAAAGGAGATGCCTTGGTGTATGTTATTTGCTGATAATGTGGTACTTCTTAACAAGACTCGGGGAGGAGTTAATGATAAGTTGGAGATTTTGAGATACCCTTGAGTCTAAGGGATTTTGGTTAAGCAGGACCAAGACGGAGTACTTGAAGTGTAAGTTTAGTGATGTTTCGTAGGAGGCTGACATGGTTGTGAAGCTAGATTCTCAGGTTATTCAGAAGAAGGAGAGTTTCAAGTATCTGGGGTCTATGATTTAAGGAAATGGTAAGATTGATGAGGATGTCACACATCATATTGGGGCTGGGTGGTCTAAATGAAGGCTCGCTTTGGAAGTTTTATATGATAAGAAGATGCCCCCGAAGTTTAAAGAAAAGTTCTACAGAGTGGCAGTCCGGTCGACTATGCTGTACGGAGAGTATTGGCCAGTTAAGAAGTCCCACATGCAAAATTTGAAGGTGGCGAAGATAAGAATATTGCGATGGATGTGTGGCCATACTAGGAAAGATAAGATAAGAAATAAGATTATTCGGGAGAGGTGGGAGTGGCCTCGGTGGAGGTCAAGATACAAGAACTAAGGTTATGTTGGTGCGAGCATGTGATGAAGAGGGGCTCTAATGCTCCAGTGCGGAGGTGTGAGGCACTGACTATGGATGATTTTAGGTGGGGTAGAGGTAGACCGTATAAATATTAGAGATATGTGATTAGGAAGGTGTGGAGAATGTCGATTATTGTAGAGGGTCAGGGGTTGAGAGTGTGTCGGTAACAATAGGAGAGCATTCTTTATTTGTGTTTGAAGTTTCTTGTTTGTGGTGTTGAGTGATTCTATGATTTCAGATAGATAGTTTTAGTATTATCTTGTGACTGTAGTATTATCTTATGGCTAGTGACGTTAGTTTATTTTGTAGACTGTACTAGTTTTTATGCATTTATGTTTTGTGTTTGTTATACTGCTATCGGTGATGGAAACAGACTCTCTACTTCATCTTAGGTAGTGGTATGATCTGTGTACACTCTACCCTCCCCCAGACCCCTCTATGTGGGAATCCACTGGGTATGTTATTATTGTTGTTGTTGTATCATGTTATTTTATAAAATATTAAATTACTTGTGGTTTCTTGTTATATTCTAATTCTCCTGTAATACTTTCTTCCATACAAATAATTTTTTAAAAAAATTATCCAATTATGTGATTAAGAACTTTAATAATTATAAATTTTTTTAATAAAATATATTTAATATATCGGTCATTAAATTATATTAATTATAAAGTAAAAAATATAATATAAATTATATTTTAAAATCTAATTATTATTATTTATAGGTAGAGTTGTTTGGATCCGAGCTTAGTACGTAATAGACTACATATATAATTATTAAATACATCTGGGTTATTCTGTAATTAGTTATTCTTCAATTCTCTATATATACAGCTGTAACCCCTTCAATATCAATAAGATCAATTATTATTAAATTGTATCATGGTATCAAAGCTAGGGTTTCTTGTTCCGCCCAAACCCTAATCTCTCCTCTTTTCCGACGTGTGTGCGCCGCCGCCACCGTCTACACCACGCCGCACGGCCTCCCTCCTCCGCCGTAGGTCGGCGCCATGGACAAGGTTGTTGATCCTCTGTCAAATTTACCGTCTGGAGTAAAATTACTGCTCAGGAATCTCCACAATCTCATTCCCGAAAAATTATCTGACAACAACTACCCGGCCTGGGCACTTAACGTCCGCACAGCCCTCGCAGCCAACTTGCTGCTCGGATGGATTGACGGTGCGGAGAAGCCGCCGCCCGAGACAGCCGAGGAGGACGGCGTCATGATCCCAAATCCCGACTACCTTCCGTGGATGATTGTATACACTCAGATCCGAGCCTGTCTTCTCGCAGTTATTAGCCCCTCTGTGCACAAACACGCCCGGGGTTTTCTCACATCGGCTTCACTTTGGGACGCACTAGCCACAAGGTACAACTCTGTGTCCACGGCTCATATTTTTCAGTTGCGTGACAGATTGCATACTCTTCGGAAGGGAACGAAGACGATGACTCAATACCTTGATGATGTGGCCTCTATTCTGTCTGACCTAGATGCTGTGAACGAGATTATTCCTGAACGAGACGTGGTGAATGCCGTGCTACGTGGTCTTCCGTCTGGCTATTCCTCTCTCAAACAGCATATTCGCCTCTCACCTGTCGAAATCACTCTGAATCAACTGTCTGGATGGCTTAATGCAGAAGAATTGAATCTAGACATGGAACACAAATTACTGCTCGGAGAAGCCAGTTCCACCCCTGGCGTCACGGCTCTCTACTCGGCTGGCAGCGGGGGCTCGGCCAGGGGTCGCGGTGACGATCGCCGTAACCAAGGGCGAGGCAGCGGCGTCGGTGACCGTCGGAACGCCGGGCAGCAAGGCAGAGGCGGGCCTCCACCGAGGGACGGCTTCCAGTCAGGCCGCGGACAGGGACGAGGAAACCAGAGGGGGCCCACACGAGATCTTCCGACGTGCCAAATTTGTGCTAAACGGGGCCATTCTGCAGCCAATTGCTGGTATCGTTATGATAACTCGCAGAATGTAAATAGCCAGTCCGGCGGATCAAGGGCGATGTATGCGTCCACAAACGCACAATCTGGCGATTGGTATCTAGACACAGGTGCTAACACCCATGTGACGTCGGATTATTCACAACTTCAAGCTCCTCATCCGTATCATGGCTCAAAAACTATTACAGTAGGCAATGGTCAATCCCTTCCCATCACAAACACCGGCTCTGGGTATGTCTATACCCCAAATGGTAAATTTCATCTCTCAACCCTTCACCACGTCCCTTCCCTCACATCAAATCTTTTATCTGTTTATCGCTTTACTAAAGATAATAACTGCACCCTCATTTTTAATGACACCAATTTCAAGATAGTGGACAATACCACGAACCGGGTGCGGTACACGGGCCGCTGTGAGCATGGGCTATACACTCTTCCATCCAGGTCTCCGTCTGTTGTGAGTCAAGCATTCTCTCGTCCACCTGGCATCGCCGGCTTGGGCACCCATCATCCGCCATCACCAAATCCATTTTATCTTCCTTAGGTTTTAATTTTTCAGAGAAATTACATTGCGAGTCCTGTTCAGTGTCTAAATCTTGTCGTTTACCTTTCTCACTGTCTGAACACAAGGCCACTGCGCCATTTCATTTAATTCATTCTGATGTTTGGGGTCCAACCTCAGTTCCTTCTGTTCATGGTTTTCGTTATTATATCTTTTTTGTTGATGATTACAGTAAATTCACTTGGCTTTATCCTCTGAAATTTAAATCCGAAGCTTATACTGTTTTCGTCAACTTTGACCGAATGGTTCAAAATCAATTTAATGCCAAAATCAAAATTTTTCGAAGTGACAATGGCAAAGAATTTGTCAACAATGCATTTGGTGTTTTTCTTCAAAGTCTAGGGGCTCTTCATCACACTTCATGTCCATATACCCCTGAACAAAATGGCGTTGCTGAGCGCAAACACCGTCACCTTATAGAAACAGTTGTTGCGCTCCTCCATGATTCCACCTTACCCGTTTCCTTTTGGGTTGATGCCCTTGCTACTGCCAACTACCTCATAAATTGCATGCCTACTCACACTCTCTCCAACTCCAATCCATATGCCCGTCTCTACAATCATCCACCCGACTACATCCATCTCCGCCCGTTTGGGTGTCTGGTTTATCCCTGGTTGCATCCACACACTCAACATAAACTTCAACCTCGGTCCACCCCTTGTGTCTTTCTAGGCTATCATCCCACTATCAAAGGTTACAAATGTTTCGATCCTGTATCTCAGAAAACATATGTTTCCCGTCATGTTCGTTTTGTGGAGGAACAATTTCCTTACACAAGTCTTTCCTCTACTCCATACTCCCCCAATCCACTTGGCATTGTGCCATTATTTCCGTCCTTTTCACACGCTCATGCTCCGGCTCACTCGGCACCTAACCCGGTACCCCACTACACCACTACCCACTCGCACCAACCACCCACCCACCCGAACCCCCAAACCTCCCACCCGAACACCCAGCCGACTGCCACACAACCCACCACTTCCCTACATCATGCTCCTAACACACATACAGCCACCCCATCCACCGCTGCACATCCCAGCTCCCACGGCAGCCCCACCCAACCTCCGTCCACCCATCATACAACTCCACCACCCCTTCCTAATCACCCTCCACTCAACACTCACCCTATGACAACCCGAGCCAAGGTCGGTACCTTCAAACCCAAAGTCTACCACACTCAAATACCCTTTGATGCACATCCCATAACTGAGCCTACTACCTACAACCAAGCCTCCAAAAATAGTTTCTGGTGCCAAGCTATGGATGAGGAATTTCAGGCTCTGAATGAACAACGTACATGGGATTTGGTACCTCTGCCTAGTAACCGAAAGTCTATTGGGTGCAAATGGGTGTTTCGCATCAAACGAAATTCAGATGGATCTCTTTCTCGCTATAAAGCACGTCTGGTTGCAAAAGGGTATCATCAGGAGTATGGTGTGGATTATAAGGAGACCTTCAGCCCTGTTGTTAAGCAACAGACTATTCGTCTGGTCTTGTCTCTTGCTCTTCACTATGATTGGCCGCTTCATCAGTTGGACGTCAGCAATGCCTTTCTTCATGGTCATCTTGAGGAAGACATATATATGGTTCAGCCACCGAGATATGTTAATCCCAACCGTCCTCACTATGTTTGCAAGCTTCGCAAATCACTGTATGGCCTGAAATAGGCCCCACGTGCCTGGTACACACGCCTCTCTACTTTTCTGCAGGGTCTTGGTTTTCGCACCTACCATCATGACAACAACCTCTTCACCCTTCACTATTCTCGAGGGACAGTCATCATTCTTATCTATGTGAATGATATTGTTATTACAGGCAGCTCGTCATCACTCATCATTGAAATTACTGAGGCTATGCATCGTGACTTCAAACTTAAGGACCTCGGTCCTCTGGAGTTCTTTCTTGGCCTCGAACTCATCCGCAAATCGGGAACCATATTGATGCATCAGAAAAAATATACCCTTGAACTTCTAAATCGAGCTGGAATTACAGACTGCAAACCCACGGTCACTCCCATGGCAGTCCGCCAATCCCCAGGGCCGAATACTCCCTTTGCCGATCCTACACTATATCGGAGCCTCGTCGGTGGACTTCATTATCTTGCTGTTACTCGTCCGGACATCCAATATGCAGTCAATCGAGTCTCCCAATCAATGCATGCTCCCACAGAACAACACTTTCAGGCCTTGAAACGCATTCTGCGCTATCTTAAAGGTACTCTTCAATGTGGTATTTTATTTCAAAAGGGCTCGTTTGATATATCTGTTTTTTCTGATTCGGATTGGGCTAACGACAAAGATGATCGGAAGTCCACTACTGGATATATTGTTATGATGGGACCGAATCTGATTTCCTGGTGCACCAAGAAGCAAACGTGAGTGTCCCGTTCCTCCACAGAAGCAGAATATTGTGCCATGGCTGCGGGTGTTGCTGAAGCCATGTGGTTACGATACCTTACAGATGCACTTGGCATTCCCCCGACGAAACCACAGATTTATTATGACAATCAGTCCACTATTTGTGTTACCAAAAATCCAGTCCTTCATGATCGTATGAAGCATGTTGGGTCCGACTGTCACTTTGTTCGCGATGAGGTACTTCCAGGAACGATGGCCACGCACTATGTCCCATCTACTGACCAGCTTGCTGATATTCTCACCAAGCCTCTTCCGTTACAACCTTTTCAGTATCTCTGCTCCAAGCTGCCCCTCGTTACCGCTGATCAGCTTGCGGGGGGATAATAGACTACATATATAATTATTAAATACATCTGGGTTATTCTGTAATTAGTTATTCTTCAATTCTCTATATATACAGCTGTAACCCCTTCAATATCAATAAGATCAATTATTATTAAATTGTATCAGTACGGAATACGGATTTAAGGAAACTAGCATTTATATATTCGTAGAATACACCTTTCACTTCATTTAAAACTTCACGTAGTAATCTTTTTTATAGTTTTATAAATTACACAAATAAATTAAAATATTTATTTTTAATCTAATTAAAATGAAATGGATGGTGTATGAAATTTGGAAGGATATGCAATTATAAAAGCAGAAAATGAGGTGACAGGTTAGGTAAGTCCACTGATAAAAGAGTTTGGGCGTCATGGAGATGACAAATGCTATATGGCGTCATCTTTACACGTACATAGTTGAGGCAACAGCAGTGTCGTTGTCAGAAATTTGACGAGGAGTGTGCATATTTTCTTTTTAGTTATGTTAAGAATGTACAAAATTTAATATAGACGTATAATAGCTAATATTTAGCTTTTGTACACTATATTATCTTTTGATAAAAGATGTGCATAAAATCACCTTTTTCTAAGATCATCCCTTCGCCAATGGGTATAAGTATACCTCAATATTGGGTATTTACATTTGATCTATCAATTCAAGATATATACAATAATAACATACATAATATTACACGTGGAGTTTGGAGAGGTAGTATGGACATGTACTTCTGCCTTGTGAAGATAGAGAGGTTGTTCTCGATTGACCCTCGACTCTCGACTCTCGACTCAAGTAAAACATATAAAAAAAATTAGGCATGTAAAACAAATAAAATAGTAAATCTGAAAATGGTACCAACGACAAACAATTAATATGATAACTGAACTAAAAACAAACAAATTATTCTAATATAGAAGAATAAGATAGTATGAAAGTAATAACAAAAATACTACTTAATAGGGAAATTAGACAACGCTCAGCCACCCACTAACCACATCCTTGATCTCCGTATTTTTATATCTAGATCATATCCTCGAAAAGCTACAGATACCTAATCTAATCACCTTTACCAAGACCTCCTCAGCGTACAACTACCTCTCCTTATACCCACTATTACAAGATAATATCTTTTATAAATTATTTTTGTTATCATGATTGAATTATCTTATATTCTTAATTCTTTAGAATTAAAATCATTGATTAGGGGTAAATATTCGGAACCAATAAGTATTTACGTTATCATTAAGTGCTTCTTGCGACAAATTTAATTGCACAATGTTTGCGAGTTGCTCTCTTTGATGTACTAAACGTTTATAGGACTAGCTCTACACTTAATATTACAATTTACAACTCAAATATAAGCTAACTACTTCATGATATATACAACTTAAATACTTAAGTGAGAAAAATGAATCAATAGACCTCCCAAGTTTCCAATTAAGAAAATGGGACAAGTGGGTCCCGCAACTTGTCCCTTTGAAAAAAATTTAGTCATTTGAACAACTGGGACAGTTGTTCAACAACTACATTAGTTGTCCAAATAACTTCACACAGTTTTTGAACAACTTCTCCCAGTTGCCGAACAACTTTGCCTAGTTGTTGAACAACTTAGCGCAGTTGTCGCATAACTTTGATAGTTATTGAACAACTGCTAGAAGTTGTCGAACAACTATCAAAGATGTTCGACAACTGGGAGAAGTTGTTAGAACGAAAAAACTTAAAAAACAAATTGATAAAATTTTGTCCCTCCCACCTAATTTTAAAAACTTGAAGGATTCTCACTTAATTAGACAACTTATTTGTCGCTTTTAATCCAAAGTCCGAGTAGTACTACTATAATTTTCTTCAATAGCATAACTATGTTCATCCATATTTAGGCCCTAAAAGCGGGCCATCAAACCAGTTGAGAAAGGCTACAGAGCCATCTATTTGGTAGATAGGTTTTTATGGGCCTTCTTTGGGGTCTCGAGGGTTATTCTATGTTAATGGGAGTAAAAGTAGGCTAAACCAACTACTAATATTTGAATATTAACTATGTAGGACTTAATTACCTGCATAACTCACTGCTAAATCAACTACCAAGAAATACGTTAATACATGCATAAATAATATATAGATTTCCACATCGATAATCCCTACAATACAAAAACTTGCATAACTCTAATTTAGGCCCCTTTGTTATTTACTTTTGTCTTCTTAGGTTTAAGTGGGTAAACAGATGGAAAGAGAAAAGAAAAGTCTCTCACATCTTGCTTCCTAGAAGCACCTTTTTAGAAAAAGGGTGCTATTGAAGTAACTCATTTTCAGATTCGAGCAAACTTTTATTTTGTTCCTCCTCAGAAACAAAAGCATAAGCCAGGGCAACCATTTCCTTTTCTTGTAGCAGATAAAGAACAAGAAGAACACTGCAATTTTAAAACAAGGCTTTAAATCTCATAAACAAAATAAGAAATCATGAGAGTAATAAGGGAAAAACAAAGTGGAAAAAGGCCTCACCAGAACTAGGATACAAAGGATGAGGGAGAGGGGAAGGAGGGTTATATGAAAAATGGAACGAATAGAGCAGAGGTAGAGCACATATATCAAATTTCTTTAAAAACACACCAGCTACATCACCGATGTTTCAAAATCAAGGCAACTTTTTGTCCTATTCAGAAAAAAAATTCAAAATGTGAGAGTAGGATTGAGGTTGTCTTAACTGCGTAAATTAGTTTGCCCTCTTAAAATTCTGTTCAATTGAAAAGAAATATAAAAATGAAGATTTTAATGGGGCAAACCGATTTACGCAGTTAAGACAACCTCATTCCTACTCACACACTTTGAATTTTTTTCCTGATCCGGATAAAAAGTTGCCTTGATTTTGAAACGTCGGTGCTGTAGCTAGTGTGTCTTTAAAGAATATTTGATAGATGTGCTCTTCCTCCATTGTATTTGTTCCCTTTTTAATATAGCCCTCCTTCCTCTCTCTCTCTTATCCTTTGTATCCTAGTACTGGTGAGGTCTTTTTGCACTTTTTTTCCCTTTTGTTCTTATGATTTCTTATTTGTTTTTGAAATTTAAAGCCTGGTTTTAAATTGCAGTGTTTTTCCTGTTCTTCATTTCCTGTGTGAAAAGAAAATGGTTGCCCCGGCTCATGCATTTGTTTATGAGGAGGAACAAAACAAAAGACTACTTGAATCTGAAAATTCGTTGCTTCAACAACACCCTTCTTCTAAAGAGGTGCTTCTGGGGAAACTAGATGTGAGAGTCTTTTCTTTTATCCTTTCATCTGTTTGCCCACTTAAACCTAAGTAGCCAAAAGTAAATAATTAAAGGGCCTCAATTAGAGTTATGAAGATTTTTTTAATTTAGGGATTATCTATATATTATTTATGCAGGTAGTAGCGTATTTTTTGGTAGCTAGTTTAGCAGTGAGTTATACAGGTAATTAAGTCCTACATAAGTAATTCACTATGTTAATAGAAATATATGAATTTGAAAATAGTAGGCTTTGTAAATTTTAAAAAATAATTCATTAGTTTAAAATTAAAAAATCATAGTTGAAAAGAACTAAAACATCTCTAATTATATCATAAATGTATACATTTCACATATATTTAAATATCAAATAAAATTTAATAATAATTAAAAGATAACTTATAATATTAGTAGTAGTAGAACATACATATCTACTACTACTACTACTAATAAAAATAATGATAATAATAATAATAATAATACATCATTTACTATCAAAAATATGTGGCTGATCTCAAATATTTTTTTTAATTCAATTATAACATTATAAGATAAATTTGCATTATATTTGCAGAAAGGTAAATAGAAAAGATAATTAAAAGTAATAATGTAATATCCTGAGATTCTAACCAATAGTGCCTCCATGACTCAAGCCCATGAGAAATAAATTATAGTTTCTTGGTTGTTTTCGGGTCAAGGGTGATGTGTATTAAGGATTTAAAGATGTCCTAATGCTTGGGCGAACCAAAACATTCTTTACTGATTGAATTCTTGAGAATGATTTTGGTATAGTCAACTTCAAATGAGCATATCTCCCGTTGTACTACGAATTATTGAGCTCATGCCCTACCAAAACATATATAATAGAATTAGCTTTCCAACGATACCCATTTCATCAAAATTCGATATCAGAGCAAAGAGTTATGCTTATTTTACTCCAGCGTGTCAACCTGGAAAATCCGTGACGACATTTTGTGATGACTTGTCACAAACCTGATGGCCCGTAACAAATGTCGTCACCTAAAGGAAGAAAGACACAAAATCCACTCTTTTTGTGATGACAATTCGTGACGGCCTATCACGGGCCTGACAACTTGTCACGGATGTCGTGAACTATTTTTTCAGCAATTGATGGACGATTTTTGCAAGGGTATTTAAGTCATTTCTCATTTTTGGAGGCCTCTATATATATGAGAATCCTCATCCAAAACCTAATTTCTTCATTTTTCTCTTCCAATTCTCTTAAGAAATATATCTAGGGTTTTATTTAAGGAAATTAATCTTCCAAAAATCATCCATAAATCTTCAAGATTCCTTCAAGAATCAAGTTCCTCATAGAGTGGGCTTCAAGAATTTTTTTTTATTACAAGCGAGTAAAGTCTCAAGCACTAGAGTTCAACCAATTTCAAAGATTAAGGTATGTGGCATTTTGAACAAGAGCAATTCTTTCGTTCTTGTGCTCAAAGCATTGATTTTTATTATGGATTTATATGATTTTGGAAGTGGGTTTATGCCCAAATCACTTAATCATGAGATTATGAGAATATAAATCATTCAAGCTTTGTTATACATGATTATTTTACAATTTCTAAGTTATGACTTGATATTTAATATTGTGAATTTCAAGTTTCTACCATGAGTTGGTATGTCAAGTGTTTTCAAGATATGTGTCAAGCTTTAAGCTTCCTATGACAAATTATATTATTGAGTATATTGATTCATGAGAATTGAGTTGTTACAATGAGTCTTGATATTTCCTCAAAGTTATTGATGTTGCCATAACTTAATGAATTGATGCATTTTGATATTGATAAAGATTGATTTGATTTGAGTCAAGTTAGGAATCAACAAATTGAATATGATTTGAATATTAACAGGCCTATCCCGTCTAGGTCTCAGGAAAGTGTAAGTAACATACCTCATCTTCCTTCATATGCCTAGTGTGGTAGAGATCATTTTGGCAAGTGTTTTGTTGATCAGAGAGGTTTCTTTGGTTGTGGCAAGTTGGGCCACCGACTTAAAGATTATCTGTATGCTAGAAAGGAAAGTCAAGATACTCATCCTCAGATTTAGGCTAGCAGTGCCCCCGCTCCCGTAGTCTGCCCAGCTCCTCCTCAGGGCCCCTCTTCTAGTACTGTATGTGGTTTACGCCAGAATTGCTTCTATGCTATACCACCTCGCTAGGAGCAGGAGAATTCTCCAGATGTTTTCACTGGTATGCTCCGTGTATTTCATTTTGTTGTGTATGTATTGATGGACCCTTATTGGAGTTTCTCTTATGTGACACTTTTGGTTGCTATAAATTTTGAGATGGACCCTGAACGGATTCCTGAGCCTATTTTGGTTTAGGAGAGTTTGTTATCTTTAAGATAGCATATAAGAAGTGTCCTGTTACTGTCCTTTATTGGGTCATATGTGCTGATTTGATAGAGGTAGATATGGTTGATTTTGATGTCATTCTGTGTATAGATTAGATTCACTCGTGCTGTGTGTCTATACATCATCATACACGAGTGGTTCAATTTCAGTGTCCTAATGAACCCGCGTTTGAGTGGTTCGGGAGTTCTGTAACTCCAAAGAGCCATTTTATATCCTACCTGAAAGCTAGGAAGTTGATTTCCACGGGTTGCATCTATCATCTAGTTTGAGTTAAAGACCTCAAGTCCAAGACTCCGACTATTTAGTCAGTTAGCATTGTTAAAGAGTTTCCCGATGTTTTCCTAGAAGACCTTCCAGGGGTCCCACCTGATAGAGAAATAGAACTCTTGATTGATCTCCTTTTAGGCACTCAACCTATTTCCATCCCTCCATACCGTATGGCTCTCGTAGAACTTAAAGAGTTGAAGGAGAAACTCCAAGACCTCTTTGAAAAAGGCTTTATCAGACCTAGTGTTTCCCCGTGGGGTGCACCTGTTCTATTTGTTTGGAAGAAAGATAGTACAATGCGTATGTGCATTGACTACCGTCAACTCAACAAGGTGACTATTAAGAACTAGTACCCTCTTCATAAAATTTATGATTTATTTGATCAGCTACGCAAGTTATTTCTCAAAGATAGACCTTAGATTCGGCTATCATCAGCTTAAAGTGAGAGAGTGTGATATTCCAAAGACAACTTTCCAAACCTGCTATGGTAATTTTGAGTTTTTTGTCATGTCCTTTGCGTTAACCAATGCTCCAACGGCTTTCATGGATCTTATGAACCGAGTCTTCAAGTAGTATCTGCATTTTTTTGTTATTGTGTTCATAGATGATATTCTTGTATATTCTCGATGTAAGGATGACCATGTGGATCATCTTCGAATCGTGTTGGAAACCCTTAGAGCTCATCAATTATTTGCTAAATTTAGCAAATGTGAATTTTGGTTAAGGTCAGTTTCTTTTTTGAGTCACATTGTTTCTTTCGAGGGTATTAGAGTTGATCCTCAAAAGATAGAAGCTGTGAAGAATTGGTCTAGACTTACCTTCTCGTCTGATATTAGGAGTTTCTTGGGTCTAGCCGGTTACTACCAAAATTTTTTTGAGGGATTATCTTCTATCGCATCCCCCATGACCCTGTTGACCCAAAAAAAAAGTTAATTTCCAGTGGATAGATGCCTATGAGAAGAGTTTTCAAGAGTTGAAGACTCGAATCACTTCAGCCTCAGTGTTAGCTTTACTCGATGGTACTGCTGGTCTTGTGGTGTACTGCGATGCTTTTAGAGTTTGTATGATTTATGTGTTAATGCAGAGGGGTAAAGCTATAGCTTATGCCTCTAGACAGTTGAAGCCTCATTAGAAGAATTACCCAACCCATGATCTTGAATTAGCAGCTATAGTTTTTTCTTTGAAAATTTAGAGACATTATTTGTATGGTGTTCATGTTGATGTGTTTACTGGTCACAAAAGTATGCAGTATGTGTTTACTCAGAGGGAGTTGAACCTTAGACAAAGAAGATGATTAGAGTTTCTAAAAGACTACGATATGAGTGTAATGTATCACTCGGGCAAGGCCAATGTTGTGGCAGATGCTTTTAGAAGGTTGTCTATAGGTAGTATAGCTCAAGTAGAGAATGATAAGAAAGAATTGGCTCATGATGTATATCGTTTGACTAGGTTGGGTGTTAGATTGCTTGATTCCAATGAAGGGAGTATGTTAGTTCAGAGTAGTTTTGAGTCCTCTTTGGTCTTGGAGGTAAAGGAGAAGTAGGACAGGCGTCCTAGTTTGGTCAGACTGAAGGATTCAGTTAAGGACCAGAAGCTAGAGGTTTTCTCCCAAAGGGGAGATGGTGTGTTGAGATTGCAAGGTAGACTGTGTTTTTCAAAAGTTGATGATTTGAGGCAGAGAATTATGGATGAAGTGCATGGTGCGTGATATACTATTCATCCCGGTGCTACAAAGATGTACTGCGATTTGTGAGAAATATATTGGTGGAACTGTATGAAGAAAGACATAGCAGTATTTATGGCAAAGTGTTTTACTTGTCAACAAGTTAAGGTACAGCACCAGAGGCCCGGTGGTGTAATGCAAGAGTTTGTCATTCCTACTTGGAAGTGGGAAGAAGTAAATATGGATTTCGTAATAGGTTTGCCTCCTTCTCGTTGTCATCATGATTCGATTTGGATTGTCGTAGACCGGTTGACTAAATCAGCTCATTTCTTTCCAGTGCATTCATCTTATACAACTGATGATTATGCTAGATTGTATATCCATGAGTTAGTCAGATTGCATGGAGTTTCTTTGGCTATCATCTCTGATTGGGGTACTCAGTTTACTTCCCTATTTTGGAGGGCTTTTTAGAAGGATCTCGGTACCCAAGTTTGTCTAAGTTCTACTTTTCATCCGCAGACCGATGGTCAGGCTGAGAGGACTATTCAGACTTTGGAGGACATGTTGAGGGCATGTGAATTTGATTTCAAAGGTAGTTGGGATGGTCACTTCCCATTGATCGAATTTGCATATAATAATAGTTTCCATGCTAGTATTCAGATGGCCCCATTCAAAAATTTGTATGAGAGAAGATGTAGATCGGCCATAGGTTGGTTTGAAGTAGGAGAAACAGCTGTGATTGGGCTAGATGCTATGTTTGAGGCTATGGAAAAAGTTAAGTTGATTCGAGAAAGATTGAAAACCGTTCAAAGTCGTCAGAAGTCGTATGCGGATGTGAGAAGAAAACATTTTGACTTAAATGTTAATGATTTGGTGTACTTGAAGTTTTCACCCATGAAAGGGGTGAAGAGATTTGGGAAGAAAGGAAAGCTTATTACCCATTGTGTTGGTCCATACAGGGTTCTGAGCCGTGTTGGGAAAGTAGCTTATAAGCTTGATTTACCCACAGAGTTGTCTAGCATTCATCCGGTATTTCATGTTTCTATGCTTAAGAAGTGTATTGATGATTCTGTCGTGGTTGATCTTTCTGAAATCTTAGATATTCAGGATAGCCTTTCATTGAGGAGATTTTGGTTGAGATTTTGGATTTTCAGATTTGTAGGCTAAGGAACAAAGAAGTTCCTTTGTTTAAAGTGCTTTGGCGAAAATCATTCTTTCTTAATTCCGCCCCCTTCTTATTAAAGATTCAAAAGTGTGTCTACTTTCATCATGAATTCGTGCATTTTCTATAGTATTCGAAGGTATAGAGTGAAGTAAGTCTTTTGATTGAATCATTCCAGCTATACATCCTTATTTTTCTCTTGTTCTTGGCCTATCTGGCAACATTCGAGGACGAATGTTTCCAAGAGAAGGTATTGTAATACCCCGAGATTCTAACCAATAGTGCCACCATGAATCAAACCCATGAGAAATAAATTATAGTGTTTTGGTTGTTTTCTGGTCAAGGGTGATGTGTATTAAGGCTTTAAAGATGTCCTAACGCTTGGGCGAATCAAAACATTCTTTACCGATCGAATTCTTGAGAAGGATTTTGGCATAGTCAACTTTAAATGAGAATACCTCCCGTTGTACTACGAATTATTGATCTCTTGACCTACCAAAAGATATATAATTGAATTAGCTTTCCAGAGATATCCATTTCGTCAAAATAAGATATCGGAGCAAAGAGTTATGCTTATTAAACTCCAGTATGTCAGCCTGGAAAATTCTTGACGACCTTTTGTGATGACATGTCAAAAGCCTGATGGCCCATCACAAAATGTCATCACCTTAAGGAAGAAAGTCACAAAATCCACCCTTTTTATGACGACAATTCGTGACGGCCTATCACGGGCCTGACATCTTGTCACGGATGCCGTCAGCTATTTTTTTCAGCAATTGATGGACGATTTTGGCAAGGGTATTTTAGTCATTTCCCATTTTTGGAGGCCTCTATATATATGAGAATCTTCATCTAAAACCTAATTTCTTCATTTCTCTCTTCCAATTTTCTTAAGAAATATATCTAGGGTTTTATTTAAGGAAATTAATCTTCCAATAATCTTCAAGATTCCTTCAAGAATCAAGTTCCTCATAAAGTGGGCTTCAAGAATTTTTTTATTACAAGTGTAAGTAAAGTCTCAAGCACTAGAGTTCAACCAATTTAAAAGATTAAGGTATGTGGGGTTTTGAACAAGAGCATTTCTTTCGTTCTTGTGCTCAAAGCTTTGATTTTTATTATGGATTTATATGATTTTGCAAGTGGGTTTATACCCAAATTACTTCATCATGAGATTATGAGAATATAAATCGTTCAAGCTTTGTTATATATGATTATTTTACAATTTCCAAGTTATGACTTGATATTTAATATTGTGAATTTCAAGTTTCTACCATGAGTTGGTATTTCAAGTGCTTTCAAGATATGTGTCAAGCTTTAAGCTTCCTTATGACAAATTGAATTATTAAGTACATTGATTCATGAGAATTGAGTTGTTACAATAAGTCTTGATATGTTCTCAAAGTTATTGATGTTGCCATGACTTAATGAATTGATGCATTTTGATATTGATAAAGATTGATTTGATTTGAGGTGAGTTAGGAATCCACAAATTAATTATGATTTGATAAATGAGAAAGATATTTGATTTAGTCTTCATGATAGACCCTTGTGATGTTTGTGGTGGATTTCCTATCGCATTCTGAGCTTGTGTCTGGGAGTAGTATTTAGCACCGAGTGGGAAATATGGTATTTCCCCCAAAACTATGTGACACCGTAGGATTCATATTGATAATTGTGGGACGGAGGCCGAGTATGAGATTATGATCACTAAATTTAGGTTGTACTCCCTGGAAAGAGTACGACCCTCCCTCCAATGTGGGGTTCTGTCCTTAGGAGGGCAAAACGTTGGACTCTATGTAGCTCACATGGTTTATGTCGGTTATAAGAACCTCCCATGTCCATAAGAGTCGAGTTTCTTGAATTACAGAGTCACTTCGAGTCTTTAGTTGAAGAGTTGAGTTGTTTATAATGATTTATGAGGTTTTTGTCATATGATTTATTTACGATGAGATCATGAAAAGTATGTTTCAATCTAACTCAAGCCAACTGAGCCATCATTGTACATATACATATTTTCATGAAATTGATGACGATATTTTCATTGTTGCATGCACCCCCAAATACTCAGTACATTCCAAAGTGCTGACCCACATATTTTTCTAAGGGCTACATTTTCTCGTAATGTAGGTTCAGGTACTCAGTCGCGTTAGCGATATTCGGGTGCCTCTTTTTGTTTACTCAGTGGTGAGTCCTCATGGTTCGAGGAACGTGTTTATAATTTTGTGATGCTATTTTGTTATTATGGCTTTCTGTATTGTTTGAGTCAGATGGGGGTTTGTCCCATTGTCTCCTTGATTTTGATGTATAGAGGCTTTGTCAGGATAAAGGGTTGGTATGTACAGAATTTCAGTATTTTGGATTGTATATGCTAGTTTAGTATCTTATTCCAGTATGTTTATGATATGTCATTCTCTCTTATATTAGCATGACTATTGTCAAAGAGAGTTCTAAAAGTGGTGACAGGTTTTAAATTGTTGACTTTAAATTTAAAATAATATTAAAAATATATAAAATTACATATTAGAAGTATATAGTTATAATACTAAACAGTTCTAGTTGGATTCTTATCGTTATATAACTGCTCCTAGAGTTGTTAATATGGATCGGACCAGCTCATCCGGGCGAGCTCACACGGGCTTTAGAGTTTGACGGGCCCAACCAGGCTGACCCATCAACATGACAGACTAGAAAATAGCAAGCCCAACCCATCACACTATGGGTTGTGGGCCTCCATGGGCCAGCCCATTTTTTAAAATATATTATTTTTATAATCTTAATTTAAATTTTAAAATATTAATTGCATAAATATTTACAATACAATATTTCTTGAAGTTACTACTCATTAATAAGGTCTCAAAGTTACAAAAAGATCCTAATAATCTATGAAATTGAATAAGTTTTGACACCAAATTAAAATCAAATAGAGATATTGAAAAATAAATAAAATAATTAATGAGAAATAATAAAACTCGCTAAATAACAATATTAACCTAATTTTGTTTTAATTAATCACAATAAAACACAAAGAAATGTCAATATTTATTCCATTAAAAGTAAAATAAATGCTTTAAAGAAAACTCTCAGGGCATTTACGGTGTATTCAACATCGCCACGTCATCTTCATCAAACATATTTGTTTTCTTTAAAAAAATATATTTTATATGTTAATTATTTATATATTTTATAAATATAATTAATATTTAAATATATATATGATGGTTCATATAAACTTTGAGTTTGGACTCTTTTTTTATTTTTAGTACTATATTTTATTTTTTAATTATTTTTATTTGACCCACGGGTCACCCAAACCCATATTGCTCAAGCCGACGGGTCAATAGACTTATTTATGAAGGGCTAAAAAGCCCTATTCTTAAATGGCTATAAACATTGTAGCCTAGCCCTAAGAAATTACAGGTTGGGCCAGGCCATCCCAACGAGCCTGACCTATATTGACGGTTTTAACCGCTCATCTAAGATATTGGTTATTCTATCAAATTTTTTTGAATTTAACTTGGAGATAAAACATACTTTTAAATATAAACTTTTAATTTAGATGTACTTAATTAGTAATTATGGCAAACATTTTTTTTTTGCTACACGATTTA
Source organism: Capsicum baccatum var. pendulum (assembly GCA_030864225.1). NCBI lineage: Eukaryota > Viridiplantae > Streptophyta > Magnoliopsida > Solanales > Solanaceae > Capsicum > Capsicum baccatum. The sequence continues at coordinate 7,140,296 of CM061556.1, forward strand.
TCTTAATATTTATCTCAAATAACGATGAACAAATAATAATAGTCATAGTAATAGTAATAGTAGCGAAATCTAATAGTGGTAAAGTAAAAATAGTTAAAATGTTATTAGTATTACTATTAGTATTAGTATTGTCTCATTGATTTCAATATTTATCTCAACTCAAATCTATATTAATTTTAAATTTATATTGTATTTGAAGAATGTTAGGATAAGGATAAGGAAGAATCAGAAATTAATCTTATTTTAATAAACATATGTAATATTTGAATTTGTATTTAAATGAAATCTGAATATAAATGAAATTTTATCACTTAGCCTTCCTTACATATACCTCTCTATCATTAGCTTTAATCGTGAATTTATTTATTGCATTTTTTAATTTTTCATTGAAAAAAATTATTCTTGATTCGATAACATTCTTTCGATATGCTGGAATGATATAACATTTTCAACTTCTCTTTCTTTGTGAATGTTCAAGGTCCATCAATTTAAATTGATATAAATATCTCTTCTTTTCGATGATTCAATATGCGAAATAATATTATTTTTTTGGTAGAAAGGACATGCATTAATATAAAAGAGAACGCAATTTAAGTTTAAATTTTTGACGAATAGTCAGGGTTCAAAAAGGAATAGTTCTGGCCTGGCCAGTTAAAATCATCAGTACAAGAGGTAATTATTCTCTCAAAAAGTTTTTGAGATGTCTGCTCAAAGTGCATCTTTTGCATATATCGGTGGAACTTAAAAAAGGGTAGTCTCCTGAAACCCGCTTGCCCTTGCTCCGTCTTTTGCTAGAGCATCCACCACTCCATTTAGTTCTTTATAATAGTTCCTGACTTCTGGATTCCTTAGCCTTTTTAATTTTGACCTGCATTCTGAAATAAAAGTATCATAGTGGAGGTTCCCGTTAGTTAACAAAGCTATAACTTCCAAGGAATCAATGTTAATTTCAATGGGGAGAAGATTATTTTTCTCTACCAGTTTTAGTCCTTCAATGAGAGCCATAAGTTCCATCATGTTGTTAGTAGTATGGTGAAAGTTTTTGTTAAAACCTAACACTTAGCATCCATTACTTGATCTGACTACCCCTCCAATTCCACCCTTCCCGAGGTTTCTAAGGCAAGAATTATTGAGTTTGAAGGTGTGGCTGGTGGGAGGATTCCACTTAACATTGATGATTTGGTTTTTCTTGATTGGGGTATTATTTTGAGTAAGATGTTTATACTCAACAGTTTAGGAGTAAGCATGGTTAAAATTGGGATGGTCCTTTTTGTTACTGAAGGTATTAGAGTTCCTGGTGTTCCAGATTGTCTAAAGGCTGAAAGGAATGATGTCGTGCCAGATTAGTCAGTTGAATTGGGAGTGTTGATGAGATCTCCAAATAGTATGCTAGTAAGAGAGTAGGAGACTGGTAATAGGAGGTTGTTTGGACTGGGTCATCTTGCAGATAGTTTGCACTCCAATATCTTTGAGGATGGGACACTTAAAGAAAATGTGGGATTTGTCATCCTAGTGATGATTACAGATAGCACAACTTGTATTTTGTCTCACTCCTATCTTGGAGAGGTTGAGGTTATTTAGGAACCTATCATGCTGGCTTAGCCAAAGAAAGGTTTTGACTTTTTAGGGGATTTAGCCTTCCATATCTAGTTGAAATTAGAGGAGTAATTGATCTCAGAGGTTTTGCCTATATGATTATCAGCACTTCTACTAGATAACAAACAATTACAAGTGAGATTCCAAATGAGCTCATCAGTATAGGCTCTGGGATTGGGGAAAACAGAGTTGGTGAAACTTTGGATGAGATCCTCAGGGATTTCAACCGGAAGATCCTTGAGGTTCAAGGAGCCATTCCTCTAGAACCCAAAGAGTTTAATGTCTTGGAAATGATAAGGAAGAAGTGCTTGGATGATGGAAATAAGGAGTTAACAGTGAGGTATCCATCTGTCCTTCCAGAAGTTGATCTTGTCATCCTTATGGATGTTCCAAGAGGAGGCAGTTTTACAAATTTCCCAATTCCGAAGGGTACTTTTCCAATTTCTAAAGTTGTTGGCTTTGAGGGATATGCCATGGGGGCTAATTTATTTTAAATAATTTTTGCCCAGATATTATTGGGATGCTTGTAAAGTCTCCAGGCTAGACTGGATAACATAGTGGTGTTCCTAATAGAAGCTTTCTGGAGGCCCAGGCCCCCATTAGCTTTAGCATTAGTCAAGGTTTCCCAATTGATTAGATGCATTTTCCTATTATCAGGGGTGGTGCCCCAGAGAAAGTTCTTTTGGGTTCTGTTAATCAATTAGTGGATTTTAGAGGGGATTAAGATGAATTACGTGATATGAGCGGGAATACTAGCAAGGGAGGACTTGGTAAAGGCGATTCTACCAGCCATATTGAGGAATTTGGTTTTCCATCCAGCCAACTTAGTGTTGAGATTGTCTAGGATGAATTGGAAATCTCTATTACAAGGTTTTTTGTGGAAGACGGGAAAACGAAGATATTTGCCAAACTTGTCTTTGGATTGGATGGCTAAGATGTGAGACAAACTATCTTTGGTCTCCTGAGCACAGTTTCTAGAGAAGATTACTTTAGATTTGAGAGTGTTAATTTTTTGGTCAGAGTGGAAGGTGAAGCTGCTAAGAGTGTGTCGGATGGTTTCATAGTTTCTTTCACTACCAACAGCACACAGAGTTAGATCATCAGCAAAGAAAAGATGAGAGATTTTGGGCCCTTTCCTACAGATTTAGATGGGAGTCCAATATCATATATCTCATATTTTATCACGAGATCTGGAAGGTAGGGTTTTTTTGATAACTAAAAAATAATAAAATGTACCACTAATGCCTCCATAGCAGCAAAGTCTTCTGAAGCATCCAATGAAAGTTGAGAGACTCTCTTCTCGGCTATAGCTCTTGGTGAATCTCTTGTTAAAATTGATGAAAATTCTACGCATTCAATTTGACCTATTTTTTCATCTTTATCCTTTTCACATCTCTTTATAGAAGTCATTATTGGATCTTCCCCTAACAATTTAAGTGATTGTTCTAAGAATAGAGCAATTGTTTTAGGTGCAACATGCAGTGGAAGCTCACCAGAGTTGGCATTTGCAGGCAAGTTGGAAGATCTAGGTAAGGATAGACCAACTTCCTCCAAAATAAACAATATTCAAGATGGATTATTTTGAAAGATCATTCTTCCCTAGTTATATGCAAGGAACATGTTGATAATAATAGATATCACAATCTAGGTCCAGCTGCTAGGTTAGATGGTAACTCAAGAATCTCTTATCAATGACCCTTTCTCAAGAACCCCAAAAAATAAATAACACTCGAGCATAAAAAGGTAAACTCAGACACAATAAACGTTGATTGTATGAGAGGTTATACAAAGTGGGGTTTGTACATATACTCAAATTTTGGACCGAAATTGGGAAAAAATTGACAGATATGAATAAACACTCCAAATTGTAATCTCCACTTGGATTCCCTCACATTTATTGCATTTTTCTTAAATGTTGGGTTTAAAATACTTAAGTTTTTTAGGGTGTTTGTGCTTTTCTTAGGTAATATTTCTTGAACAGTTACGTTGTTTTGGCTTTGAACTAATGAACTCTACGTGGCATAACAAACTAAAGAAAGACACAAAAGTTTTGTTTCAAACAGTTCAACAAAGAATCTATTGACTTTTTGAAACAAAGAAATAGAGCCACATTTGTTGAACTGCTTTGTCCCTACAGTTGAACTAAGAGTACCATGAGTGGACAAATCTGTTCAAAAATGTGGCTCTATTTCTTTTTTTTAAAAAGACAAAAGATACTTTCTTGAAATGTTTGAAACAAAACTGTTGTGTCATTCTTCAGTTTATTATGACACATAGATTTCATTAGTTCAAGGACAAAATAACATAATTGTTCAAGTAACAATACCAGAGAAAAGCACAAACACCTTGAAAAAACTTAAGGATTTTAAACCCAAAATTTGAGAAAAACGCAGTAAATGTGAGTGAATCCAAGTGAAGATTACAATTTGAAGTATTTATTCATGTTAATAAATTTTTTTCCCAATTTTGGTCCTAAATTTTAGTATATATACAAACCCCACTTTGTATAACCTCTCATACAATCAGCATTTGTTGTGTCTGAGTTTAGTTTTTTCTGCTCAAGTGTTATTTATTTTTTGGGATTCTTAAGAAAGGGGAATTGATAAAAGATTCTGAGTTACTATCTAACCTAGCAGTTGGACCTAAATTATGATATCTACTATTATCAACATATTCGATGCACATAGATAGGGAAAAGGGATCAGTCGAAATGATCTATCTTGAATCTTGTTTATTTTGAAGGAAGTTGGTCCATCCTTAACTGGATCTTCCAAGTTGCCTGCAAATGCCGACACTAGTGAGCTTCCACCGCATGCTGCACCTGAAAATGTTGCTACATTCTTAGATCAACCACTTAAATTGCTAGGTAAAGATCCAATAATGACTTTTATAAAGAGAACTTACAATGAGAAAAATGAAAAAATAGGTCGAAATGATGGTGAATAATTTTCATTAATTTCAGCAAGAGATTCACCAAAAACTATTACCGAGAAGAGAGTCTCTCAACTTTCATTGGATTCTTTAGAAGATTTTTTTGCTGAAGAGGCATTAGTGGTACATTCTTTTTTTTTGTTATAAAAAAATCTGGTTATAATAAAAAACTACCTGCCTGATCTCATGAAAAAATACGGTAGTCATCAATTGATGAATTAGGAGCTGAGTAAATCAAACCATTTATATCAATTGGGTAAACTCATTTAGGAAGTTTTGTATTTATGTAAAATGTTTATTCTGTACCTTGGTTTTGAACATATTATTCAAAAAAATTGAATTATGCTTGTATTGGTCTCTGTTTTCTCAATGAACAAAGAAAGGAGGTATTAAGGGGTCATTTGGTAGCTGGCTTAGCAACGAGTTATGTAGGAATCCTACAAAAGTAATTCCAAGTTTGGTAGCTAGTTAGGGGTTAATGAACCTTGAGGCAAAGTGATGGATGAGGGGAATAACAAGAGATTATGGTGGTTGAGATGGAGTAGGGGTGAGCTAGGTAGGTGGGGTAGGCGAGGTGGTGGTGTAGGTTGGGATTAGAGTTGTGGACTAGAAAAAAATATTCTTAAAATATAAAGAAAAACATTATTTTTCTTGGGAGTTAGGACAGAAGGGAGGAAAGGTCTTTTTTTATAAAAAAATCAAAAATAATTTTTTTTGTGTGTGTATTAGGTAGGGTGTCGAATGGGTACTGGGGAGTAGGGGTGGGTGCAATATAAAAATTTATTTTAAACAAATATTAAATATTTTTTTGTTAGTGGAGGGTGGCTTGGGAAAAAGATCTGGGTGATGTGAGAAAAATATTTTACAAAAAATTTGATAAAGTAAAATATAATAAAAACTAGGGAGGCGGGGTGGTGGTTGTAGGGTAAGGCTAAGAGGTGGGTGTAGTATTTGGTGGGATGGTGATTTTGAGAGTGATTTGAGAGATCTTCATTAAATTAACTTAGCAGATACAATAAGAGGTATAAATAAAATAATAAAAGATATTAATCATATAATTGATCATTGTAAAAATAATGAGCAATAGAACAATATCTAAAAATTTAAAATAAACTAATAAATTTTATGCACTTAATTTTTGAATTGAGACTAAATGAAATTTAAGATTTGAAATTAGAAGTTCCGTAATTGATACAAGTAAGTACTTTTAGTGTTTGAAATGCAATTGAAGAAATCTTAGGAGTGTCGCGATTATGGTTATTGTAGGCATATCAAGGTTTGGGGAGGTTAAGGAAGCTATTCACAGGATGCAATGGGGTAGGGCAACGGGGAAAGACGAGATTCTAGTGGATTTTTGGAAGAGCACTAGTAGGGTAGGTTTGGAGTAGTTGACAAGGTTATTTAATAGAATTTTTAGGGCAAAGAAGATGCCTGAAGCATGGAGGTAGAGTACTATGATTCCAGTGTATAAGAACAAGAGAGACATCCAGAGTTGCAACAACTATAGAGGTATTAAGTTATTGAGTCAAACTATGAAGGTTTGGGAAAGGGTGGTAAAGTTGAGGATGATATGGATCGTGACGATATCTGAGAATCAGTTTGGTTTCATGCTAGGGCGCTCGACTACTAAGGTCATTCACCTTGTGAGGAGATTAGTGGATCAGTTTTGGGAGAGGAAGAAAGAATTGCACATAGTGTTTATTGATCTTGATAAAGCATATGGCAAATTTTCCAGGGAGATTCTATGGAGGTGCTTAGAGGCTAGGGGGAGGCTCGTGGCGTACACTAGGTCGATTCAGGATATGGATGATGGGGATTAGACTCGTGTGAGGAGGGTAGGTGGAGATTCGGAGCACTTTTTAGATTTGATAGGGTTGCACAAGGGATAAACTTTTAGCCCATTTTTATTTTCCTTGGTGATGGATGTTTTGATGTGACATATTCCAGAAAAAGGTGCCTTGGTGTATGTTATTTGTTGATGATGTGGTACTGATTTATGAGACTCAGAGTGAAGTTAATGATAAGTTGGAGATTTGGAGACAGACGCTTGAGTCTAAAGGATTTCGAATAAGTAGAACCAATACAGAGTACTTGGAGTATAAGTTCAGTGATGTGTCGCAGGAGGCTGGAGTGGTTGTGAAGATAGACTCTCAGGCATTCATAAGAGGGAGAGTTTCAAGTATCTAGAGTCTATGATTCAGGGCAATGATAAGATTAACGAGGATGTAATATATCATATTAGGGCAGGGTGGTTGAAATGAAGGCTCGCTTTGGGAGTTTAATGTGATTAAAAGGTGCCCTCAAAACTTAAAGGTAAGTTCTACAGAGTGGTAGTCCGGCCAGCTATGTTGTATGTAGCGGTATGTTGGCCAGTTAAGAACTTCCACATCTAAAAATTGAAGGTTGCAGAGATAATAATATTGTGATGGATGTGTGGACATACCAGGAAAGATAAGGTGAGGAAGGAAATTATTCCAGAGAAGGTGAGAGTTGCTTCGATGGAGGAAAAGATGCGAAATGTGAGGTTACATTAGCTCGGCCACGTGATGAAGAAGGGCTCTGAATCTTCTGTGCGGAGGTGTGAAATACTGGTTATGGATGGTTTTAGGCGAGGTAGAGGTAGAACAAAGAAATATGAGCGGGACCGAACACATAATAAAATCCTAGTGCATCGGTGTGCTATAACTCATGGTTTTAGAGTTAGGCCCAGGGTCCAAGCATGTTTTGGGCCGAAAATGGACTGTGGGCTCCCAGGCAGGCTAAAGAGCGAGGAAATGTAGACCTTTCGAGTCGGCGGGACCGTTTGGGTGGTCAAATGTGATAAGACGATGCAAATAGACCATTTTTGGGGCAAATTGGTGTGTTAAAGCTCACAATTTTAGTGGTGGGCTCCGAACTCGAAAATGTTTTGGACTAAAAATCAATTAAGGGCTCCTAGTCAGGCTGAGAAGTGGGGAAGAGTGGGTCGTTGGGGTCGGCGGGGCCGTTAGGGTGGTCAAATGGGCTAAACAATGCAAACAGACCATTTTCAAGCCAAATTAGTGTGTCATAGCTCACGATGCTTGGGGTGGGCCCAAGGCCCAGGCGTGTTTAGGATTAAAAATCAAGCGAGGGCTCCCAGAAAGGCTAAAGAGCGAGAGAGTATGGCCTATTGGGGTCGACAAGGTTATTTGGGTGGTCAAACAGGCAAAACGGCATGAACGGGTAATTTTTCTAGCTAAATCGGTGAGCTATAGCTCACGATTTTGAGGGAGGACTTGGGGCTCGAGCCTGTTTTAGGTCAAAAATTGGTCGGGGGCTCCCAGACAAGAAGAGGAGCGGGAGAATGTGGGTCATTGGGTTCGACGGGGCTGTTTGAGTGGTCAAACAGGCTGAATGGCGCGAATGAAGCATTTTAGGCCAAATTGGTGTGTTATAGCTCATAGTTTTGGGAGTGGGCCTATGGCTCGGGCGTGTTTTGGGCACAAAATTGATCGGGGATCCTAGGCAGGATAAGGAATTGGTAAGTGTGGGTCGTTGGGGTCGGCGGGTCCATTTGAGTGGTAAAACGAGTGAAACGGCATGAATGAACCATTTTCTGGCCTAATTGGTGTGTTATAGCTCACGGTTTTGGAGGTGAGCCTTGCGCCCAGACATGTTTTAGGCTGAAAATTGAACAGAGGTTCCCAGGCCTGCTGTGGAACAGGGGTGTATGGGTTGTTGGGGTCGGCGGTGGTCAGTAGGGCTATTTGATTGGTCAAATAAGCAAAAGGGCGCGAACGGACCATTTCTGAGCAAAATCGGTGTGATATAGCCCTGATTTTGAAGGTGAGTAAGTGGACCAGGCGTAGTTTGGGTCAAAAATCGATTGGGGGTTCTTAGGCAGGCTGAGAAGCAGGGAAGTATATGTGGTTGGGGTCGACGGGGCCGTTTAGACGGTCAAAAGGGTGAATCCGCATAAACAGGCCATTTTTGGGCTAAATTAGTATGCTATACCTCACGGCTCCAAGAGTGGGACGGGATTTGGTTGTATGTTTTGGGCCAAATATCAATCAGGGGCACCCAGGTGGGTTTAGGAGTGAGGGAGTCAAGGTTGTTTTTGTCAACGGGGCCGTTTGGGTGAGCAAACAAGCGAAACTGCACTAACGGGCCATTTTTTAGGCCTAATCAGTGTGCTATAGCTTACGGTTCTGTGGTGTGCTCAGGGACCGGGCGTGTTTGGGCCAAAAATTGATTGGGGGCTCCTAGGCAGGCTAAAAAGTGAGGGATAGTGGGTTGTTGGGGTCGGTGGGGTTATTTAGGGGGTCAAACAGGATAAACGATATTAACAGGCCATTTTTGGTCTAAATCAATGTGATATAGCTCACGATTCCGAGGGTCCCACCCGAGTCCTAACCATGTTTTGTCCAAAAATTCCCCGAGGCTAATTAGGTGGTCAAACGGGTGATACAGCGTGAACGTGCTATTTTCAGGCCAAATCGTTGTGCTATAACTCATGGTTCTGAGGGTGGCCCTGGGGATCAGGTGTGTTTTAGTCTAAAAATTGACCGAAGGCTCCCAAGCAGGCCGAGGAGTGGGGTAATATAGGTCGTTGGGGTTAGTGGGGGCAATTGGGTGGTCAAACTGGCGACATGGCATGAACAAACCATTTTTAGGCCAAATCGGTATGTTATAGCTCACGATTTTGGGCGTGGGCCCAGGGAGTAGGCGTATTTTAGGCTGAAAATAGACCAGAGGATCCTAGGCAGGCTAATAAGCAGAAGAGTATGGCCCGTTGGGTGGAAATGGTCGTTTGTGTGATCAAACGGATGAAATGGTGCGAATGGGTTTCTTTTTGCAAAATTGGGGAGCTATACCTCACGGTTAAAAGGGTGTGCCCATGGCCCACGCGTGTTTTTGACTAAAATTTGATTGCGGATTGTAGGTTGGCTGAAAAGTGGGAAATGTGCGCCGTTAGGGTCGGCGGGTCCATTTGGGTTATTAAACAGTCAAAATGATACGAACAGGCTATTTTCGGGCCAAATCGGTGTGTTATAGCTCACAATTCTGGGGTTGGCTCAGAGCCCAAATGTGTTTTGGGTTAATAATCAATTGAGGGATCCTAATCAGGCCGAGGAGCGGGGAATTATGGGTCATTGAGGTCGGCGGGACCATTTGATTGGTCAAACGAGCAAAACGACGCAAACGGGCCATTTTTGGGCCAAATTAGTGAGCTATAGCTCACAATTTTGGGGTGGTCCTGGGCATATTTTGGATGAAAAATCAACTGGGGCCTCTCAGGTAGGCTGAAGAGTGGGAAAGTATGGGTTTTAGGGGTTAACGATGCTGTTTGGGTGGTCAAATAGGAATATTAACGCGAATGGGTAATTTTCAGGCATAGTTAGTATGCTATAGCTCACAGTTCTGGGTGGGCCCGGGGTTCGGGAGTGTTTTTGGTCGAAAACCAATCAAGGCTTTCAAGTAGATTGATGAACGGGAAAGTGGGTCATTTGGGCCAGCGGGGCCATTTGAGTGATCAAACAGGCAAAACGTCAAAACATGCAATTTTTGGGGCCAAATAGACGTGCTATAACTCATGGTTTTAGGGTTTAGCTCGGGGCTCGAGCGTGTTTTGGTCTGAAAATCTACTAGAGGCACCAAGGCAGGCTTAAAAGGGGGATAGTGTGGGTCGTTGGGGTCGGCTGGGCTATTTGGGTGGTCAAACAAGTGAAACAATGCAAATGGGCCATTCTTTGGCTAAATCAGTGTGCTATAGCTTAGGGTTCTGGGGGTGGGCCCAGTGATCGAGTATGTTTTGGGCAGAAAATTGACCAAGTGCTCCCAGGCAGGCTGAGACAAAGGAGTGTGTGGGTTGTTGGGGCTGGGGGGGGGGCATTTGGTTGGTCACAACGGGGAAATGTGGATCTAGACTAGTCGTATCTACTTTATAGCAAGTGTCATAAACTGATCCACATGGAATATTAACCATAGGAATACCACATACTTGTTATCTGAATGTGTAACGAAATACAATATAAAAATCATGAGGAAAAAGGGTAATAAATGTTCCTGTGTCCATGATGCAACTACCCCTCGTGGCATAATTTATGAAATTCCTAGACAATGATGGGAACATCGGGACTTCCCTATCGTTAATAAAAAATTTATAAAGGTTGACGAAGTAAACAGAAGGGAATCTGAAATCTTGTAATAGCATTGCTGATGTTGTTTTCTTATATGGCGTTGTGTGGAAGCTAAGTGTTTATCCTTTTGTTGAGAGAGCTCCCGGCAGGTACATGGACATTATTTCTGCTTCAAATTGTGATGCTAAAGAATTGCCACCACCCATTACGTTCGGGGCCCGCAATTCCAGAAAATTGACCACTAAAAGGCTTTCCATGAGTTTGATCTTTGCCATATCCAAAAACAATGCTTACCTGCTTTCGGTCTAAAACAAAAGTAATCACATCATGTGCAATCCAGCCTCTTGTTCTTGATCCATAGACGTATTTCTAATCATACATACAAGTATTACCATACGGACTACAATCATATTCCTTATTCGTGATTTCACACTTTCTACTTTCTACAAGGCAATCGAGCTTTCTATATGTTTTTGAATTAGTTGAAACATATAAAGGATAATTATCTGTTTGTAACTTCCATTTGCATTACACTACAACATTTTTGGCCTAAGGCCACACTTGTAAAACGTGGCCTAAAATAGCAGAAAGTGTGGCCTTTGATCAAAGGCTACACTTTCGGACTTTAGGCAACATTTTTTTGGGGGTGGCCTAAAGAGGCGTAACCTTCGATCAATGGCCACACTTTTCAATTGTTGACATATCAGCTACATTTAAAAAGTGTGGCCATTAATGTACAAAGGCCACGCTTTGTAGCTTGTCATTGGCAACACTTTTATTTGATAAAGCTATACTTACAAGTGTTGCCTTTGTTTTTCTGTAGCACCTCTATAATAACACTTACAAAATGTTGTCTTTGTTTTTCTATTGGGCACGCTTCACAAGCGTAGCCTTTTGTAGCACCTCTACACTTAAAAAACGTGGCCTTTTCTTTATTACTAGCCACACTTCAAAAACATAGCCTTTTATATATCCTCTATGACAACACTTATAAAGTGTAAGCACGTTTTAGCAACACTTTTGAAGTGTAGCAATATTGCCTAAAATTTGACATTTCAAACCACATTTTACTGAAATGGCATTAGTCATATAAAATGCTCGTACGTAATTTCTAATTAAAAAATAATTATTCTGATCGAAATGTATGTATCACTAAGCACATTACATACACATACATATTTATATATAATCTCATGCAAGCACTAATAACCTAATGAATAATTGAAGTGCATAGATTCAATTTAAAAAAACATGTCTTTTACATACTAATAAGAAAACAACATAATAAAAATTGTATCAAGTTCCACACATAAACCAAATGTATATAAACATATATCAAAATATTTCAAAAACACTTCATCATTCACTTCAATCTCGATCAAGTTGAGTTGTGGCGTCCACAATTAAAATTTGATCCCCCGCATTGATCCTACCTTCAAACTGAAACAAACGAAGTAAAATTATGTTCACAAATATAGAAATATTTTTTCAATCTTGATATGAGGAAGTATGTGAATTCAAAGTTTCTTTAATTCATTCAATAAAGTTAAAAGTTCAGGATTTAAATTTCTTGTGAATTTCTAAGATAAAGTACATTTTCATGAACCAAAGCATTAGCCGAGCCGAAAGAATTTGAAAGAATTTTTTCTCTTACAGCTTGTGCATTACTCGCATCAGGTGAAGAAATGTTACATCCATCACTCCCTAGTATATCTTGAAAATTCAATCCAGGATTGTTTTGCACCAATTGACTAAAACACTTGTCGCATTTCTCTCATTTAACTTATAATTTCTTCTTCATAGAAGTGACTTCATTGGCACGCTTTTGTTTAAGCTCGTTCATTTCCTCATCTTTTTTTAAAGAAGTTGTTGTCACTGATATTCCATAACCTCTAACTCGACCAGGTTTCTCCTTTCTAAACACTGTCGTGAATGCATCATCTGGTATTTTCCCAGCATTGTGATGATTCTCTAGTTTAGAGTGTCAAGAAATTAAAACAATAGCTCTCTGGAGAAGAAATAATGCAGTATATATAAGATATATTTCAAAAGAAAGCCCCTCGCAAAAATAATGAACCTTCTTACCAATAATACTCCTGGGAATGAATCAGTCTCATAAAGCCAAAGCATATTATTTCAGTTCCTCAAGACTTGGGAATCCATTCTACAATAGAGAGCAATAGGATAACTATTGCTCTGTTAAGGTTCTCTCTTACCAATAATACATATGGAACAACCCTGAAAAATATTTGCATCCCTAGCATGTCCTTTTCTACCAAATAGGTGCATACGTCCCCAGAAAAGACCATAAATACCACTGAACAAAGCTTTAAATATCACATTGCCAATACATAAATGATTCTTAACATGATAGATTCAGGAATTCACTATGCATCAATACAAATGCATCAACAAATCCAGTGAAACAACTCCAGTCAAGTGGTGTTGTAGCCAAAGGTCAATACCTTTTCTTCTATCTATATGCATATTCAGTTCGGTTGAAAGGACTAGTCAACTTTACTAAGTAGTTTTCAACTGATGCAACGAAACAAGGTTGGTTTTTTCGCTTAGACTAAGTAGTATTCTACTGATGCAATAAAACAAGTCATCCTCTTAGTTTATCATCCACAATTTATCGAATCTGAGGAATGGTTTCAACACACATAAAAATTTTAAGTTGTATATTGGTCGCTACTTGCTTAAACTATATATTTAGAGGCTGGACGTTCTTCTATCTCTGTGCACACCAAATTAAGATATTCCGTCCAAGAAGTAGTTGACAAGGAGAATCCAGAAGGTAACATGTGTCGATGCATGCACAGCTAAATGCCATATTTAAGGTGCTTCACTTTTATGTTTTTCGCAAGAACTTTTCATTTATCTCTCCTGTTCTTCATCTCTTTGCTCTGTAATCTGGTGTAATCTGGTGAGTTATTGTGTCTTTAATTTTCTTTTCTGCTTAGTTTTTGTTCCATTTGATTTTCTGTTTCTCAGGGTAGCCTTTTTTCTTTTTAGAATATTAAATTAAAAAATTATTATTTAGTCCTTCAAATTCTCTCTTATTTATTTCTATCAAAAGTACCCATATAACTAAATGTCTACATTTTATAGGACATCTTCTCTTCCTTCTTTTGAAAGAACAAATGTGCACCACATCCTTCAGCAGTGTCATACTAAAGTATAAATATTTTTCTGTAGTTGATATATCCACATAGCTACACTTGAGCTCTTGTTAAAGTTAATTATAAATTGGGACAATAGAATATTGTCCTAAAAGGATTTGATTAGTCTAATTCCTACTTCAGATAAGTGTAATAAGAAGAGGTATTTTAATATGGCATATCAATTACTGCAAAACCCTGGTATACAGCTGCCAGGTATTGAACAAAAGAGCATGCTTGCTAATGCATAACGGTGCATCAAATGCAAGATAAAATGTTCACTGCATTAATAAATTTTTTGATTTATCCAATGTAGGTAATGAAACATGTTAGGTCACCCACGAGGGATGAGCTCCTTGTCTTGACCAGGTTTTAATGTATCTATCGTTCTACCTTTTTTCTTAGAGAATGATACCAGGAAATATAAAATAGCATCCAGAAGAGGAAAGAAAGAGCAGTTTGATCAGTACAGCAATTTAATTTCTTAACTCAATTTAAGATAAATATATTTACAGATAGTTCCTATGTGTATGGTCTCAATGTCATTAGGAAAGAATCAACATACCTTTTACGTCTTGCCTTAAAAAGGACAAAATGGCTTTGTTTACTGTATCATGTGTCATATTTTCCTCTGTAAAAGCAGAAAAAGAAGTCAAGATCACATATCCTTTCTCATAATCAACATTTCTTGATGAAAAGACTAAGAGATTTCTATACCAGCAGTCAGGAGTTATACAAGTATGTCAACAATTTTTGAAAGATGCTCGGGTTTGTCTTTTCAAAAAAGAGGAAATCCATGAGTAGGTTGCACTCGAATTTGCAAGAGAGTAAGCTGTGAAGAGAACTTAACTAACGCCGACGAAATGTTTCTAGGAATTCTATTACTAATTGGATTTTTTAAACATGTCAAAAAGCATGAAGGGATTTCATTTACTGCCAATTTGAAACTTATTTCACAATTGTAATAGTGTTTTTGATAATGTACAGCACATTGTGAGATGCTAAATAATAAGTTCATTAACAAATATTTGACTTTGGAAATAGAATAACATACCAAAGTGCTCATCTGTCAAATTGATACAAAGTCTATTACTACTTGTTATTTCACTATTCTGAAACGCTAATATACTAATGTTAATTATAAAATGCTAGCTACCATTTCTTTGATTTTTTTCTTTAAAGAAAAGTTATAATATTTGCTGCACAGGCTGGGAGGAAAAAAGAAACCAAAGCAGCTTAATTTGATGTTTAAAAAAGTGTTTATAGAATGTGAACAAAGTGTGAATGTGTGTTGATATTCTTGCATGAATTATTTAACTTACTCTTGTTACTTTACAAGCTTAAAATTGAGGAAATTTTATATGTTAATGTCAATTGAGAAGTAGGGGTATTACACCATACAATGCAAGCTATTTAACGTTAGTAGCTACAACTTGGGACCGAAGAGTATTGATCCATGGAGCTATAGAGGGTGTTTCTGAGCTTCACTCAAAAGGACACCCAATCCTCCATAGTCTATACAAACAGAAACTACATAGGTGCACCAAAAAAAAAGTACTATAGAATATTTTTAAAGCTCAAAGCAACAAGAACACAGATGAAAAATACAATTTTAGTATATCTGCAACAGTGATGATACCAGTTAACCACATTGGAGCAATATGAAAAAAAGTTATCTGCATAACACTAACTAATGTACAATTTCCATCAAGCAGCTACATCATAATTTGCAAAAAACATTCATTTGATTTTCTATCAATTGAAAAGGACAGCATGTAATACAAATAGATAAAGTTTACTCACAAGTGTTCTTCTTTCTTCAGAAGGTCCAATACCGAACTTGAGGAGGTTGAAATGGGACTCGATCCGATTAACTGGTTATTTGCTAGATCAAGTCAGTAGAGTTTTGATAGATTATCAAGAACTGGTGGGATCTCACCGGTGAAATTATTTGAGTTAACTGCTCTGTAAATGAAATTGACATAGAACTAAATGAATTGATGATATACACCTACAACAAACATGAGTTAATATGATTGAGAAGTTCTTACAAGAATGATAACTTAGCAAGTTTTCCCAATTACTCTTTAACTTTTCCATAAAATTGATAGAATAACATGATCCATTATTAATGGAATCTTCCTCTGGTCCATCGGGCTGTGTTCAGTGGTTTCCATATCCAAAGGCATTACCTGGAGATAATTTGGTCAGGGTGATTGAAAAGGAAATATTTTGTTGGTGTTTGAAGAAAAAAGGCTTTCATGACCTTCAACTCCAGTCTAGTCAAGTAGTTAATCACAAACCCGATGATATGGAGGAGGATTTCTTCCAAGCCAGTAGGAAAAAAGCTGAAGAGTGTATCGAAAGATCTGTTGTGCGAGTTCAATCCATGTTTCGATCAAAGCAAACACAAGAACGATGTCGGAGGATGAAATTAGAACACAATAAGGCAACAATAATTGTTATCTTAGCAATTATTTTGAAACAGACTCGACTACTAAATTGAAAATTCCTTTTATGTTTTACCTATATTTTTTTATCACAGCTGATATACGAAGGGAATCTCAATCCTGATACTAAGATAGAGTAAGAGGACAAGGCATGACATTTCATATTTTTTGCTTCTACGACACTGCGCATGAAAAACAGGATTTGATGCCAACTTATAATCAAAGTCAATACGTACATCAACAGATGTTGTAATTTTCTAGATGCAGGTAGTCTTCTTGCATTGACATTCAAATATTTTTTCCAGGAGAAACAACCAGTGTTGGTTGTTTAAGGTTAAAGGCTTGAAGTATAAGTTGTTTTTCACTAAGTAAATAGGCGCTTCAGCAAAAAGATAACTAGATACACTAACTTGGACGTGTTCCCTTCTTTCAAGTTGCGATGGAGTGTGACAGAGTAGACATGAAGGGAAGACTTGTCTTTCGCTCTTAGATCACCCGAGTATGAATCTTCCTTGCAAGTTCTGAGCATTGTTTGTTTGTTTGTTAATTTTAGTGAGTTTAGATCATCTTTTGCTAAAAATGAAGAGGTATTCTCTTGATTATGAAATGTTCTTTTCAACTACAATTCTAATATGAGGAACCAAGTAATAGATAATGGAGATATAAGAAAGGGACCTGAGAATATAAACTGGAGTGAAGACCTGTAGATAAAAGAAGCTATCGTTGAAGGCTCCAAATTAGATGACGACCTAGCCCAGGGATATGACAAAATAGGCTACTAGATAGGCTAGCAATTGTAAACCTGAGCAACATAGAACAACTCGATATAAAGATCAACCCCATAACCTCTCCAGTTTGTTCATCATACAGAATTTTACCCTTGGCAACTAAAACATATATCTAATATGCTCAAACTACCAGCTAGGATATCAAGAATTGAAATTTAACAGAAAATAAAACAACCCCAAATGGGAAAATCAGCACTAAAACAACGGCAAATGCAATAAAGATTAGATCATTAAACTTAGAATGAAATTGACACAAAATAAAACATATCCAAGATGGGAAAATTTAGCATAAAATTTTTTTAATAATTATTTATCAAAAAATCATCACCTCCAGTACCAATAATTGTAAAGCCTCTTTCGATTGTGTAAGATATGAACTAAATCAAGAACCCCACAACAGAAATGACTACAAGAACAACAAACAAGAAGAAAAAATATTGTAATATATGAGCTAAATAAAAAACTGTACAACAGAAATGGCTACAAGAAAAGCAAACAAGAAGCAAAAATAGAGTAAGGCAATGAACTAAATCAATAACCCCACAAAAGAAATGGTTACAAGAATAGCAAAATACAGTAAGATTATGAGCTAAATTAGGAA
The DNA here is from genome assembly GCA_030864225.1 of Capsicum baccatum var. pendulum. Lineage (NCBI taxonomy): Eukaryota > Viridiplantae > Streptophyta > Magnoliopsida > Solanales > Solanaceae > Capsicum > Capsicum baccatum. Next base: position 7,157,924 of record CM061556.1, read on the forward strand.
ATAAATAAAGAAATTAACATACCCTTCTGGTGGACGATAAGCACCGACCCCTTCTCCTCACGGCAGTAAGGATGTCTCTTCCTCACCGACGACAATCTTTATCTTCTTCCTCTATCTTAGATGCAACAATTGAGACTTTGAGTTGAGGAATCAATAATTTTATCTGTAATCTGTGTTTTATTGCAACCCATATTTTTGCCCAAAAATAATTTTGCCCTTAATCTATGTTTTCTTGTAACCCTAGAAATATTTGGAGGGAGAGTGAAATATTTGGGTAGAAGAGTGAAATAATTAGGCGGAATAGTGAAATATTTCAATAAAAATCTTAGGCCATATTTTAAAAGTATTGTCTTTTAAATTCTAATAATACCACATTTAAAAGTGTAGTCATATTTGTGAATAAGAGTTGCCAATTAAATTAACGTTTCCGAGTAACAAGTCATAGTCCTTGAATTTTGAGTTTTCAAATAAATAGAGATTGTAAATGGTGAGTGTATAGGATGGCATCGGAGGATCGGGAAGCTTCGTTGGATCAATAGACGTATTCCATAATATAAGTGGTGTTAAGGGATGGAAAAGAATGTTCATTGCATAAAATTACAAGCAAAATTGAGAAAATAATTGAAATCAAAAGGTGAACATGGAGGAACTTCTCCATTGGAATAGAAATTGTTTTTCTAATCGATTGATTTAGTTTGAGATATGTCCATCACTTCTTGTACTCAATATATATAAACACATAAAAAAAACTCATTAATGATTTTTAATGCCATTAAATCTACTACTTTATTAAAGAGGTAAAGTTCAATAATTTTGTCATTAATGAGTAAAAGTCTACAATTATACATGAAATTAACCTGTTAAAACTTTATCCAAAAGGGAAATCCCATGCATATATCAGTTTTGATACCTTATAAGTTTTCATTACTCTATATAAGTGGGTTTGCAAAAAGAATTATATGCGTATGTTTTATATTTCGCGTATCTTTAATATTTTTATCAAATCGAAAAAAAAATATGAAGGGGAGTTTTAGAGTAACTGATAAAATTATTGTCATGTGATTAGGAAGTCACGAGTTCAAGTCATAGAAACAGCCTCTGTCAGAAATGCAAGATAATGATGCGCACAATAAAATTCTTGCAGTCCATCCTTTCTCCGCAGTCCCTTATAGAAAGAAGTTTTAGTACACCGAGCTGCCCTTTTAGTATTAACATACTTCCACCGACACATCAAGCTGCCCTTTTAGTATCAAAATACTTCCTCTGCCCCATTTTATATGTCCTCATTTTCTTTTTGTCCGTCCCAAAAAGAATGTCATATTTCCTTATTTGGTAACTATTTAAAGATACAAATTTTACTTTTATCCTTATTTGTCTCATTTAATTAAAGATAGTAGTAATATATTTTTTTAATAAAGGACAATTGTCATTCCTTCTTAAACTTTGTGCCCGATCAAAATATGCCGCATAAAATACAACCGAGGAAGTATATCTTTTTGATGTGTTTTCCGTGTTACTCCCACTGTTCACTTTTAGTTGTCACTAATTTCCTAATTGTATATCTATTTTTACTTATCATTTTTGACATATCAAGAAAAGATAATTTCTTTTTCCTATTTTACCCTTAGCATTAATTGACTTTTCTCCAAATTAATTTTAAAATACAACATAAACATCATTTAATAGGGGTATTAGGGTAAAATAACTGTATGTTATTAATAATTTTTTTAGTAAATATGTCATGTTAAAATGTGACAAGTAAAACCAAACAAAGTTATTATCTTTTTGTTTATTAGAGCAACTTTTGGGGCATTTAAATTGTTCAAGAAGAGTAATATCATTCTAAAATTATAAGGTAAAGGGGTCTATATGTAATAGCTAGATCTTTTGGGGGCTAAAGTGATATTATCCTGTTCATTTTTTTAGAAGATGATACTACTCAAATACTGACCAACTACCAAAAAAGGAAAGAAATTGGCTCTTAATGCTACAGTATCCATCATCAATGGAGACATAATGTTAAGGGAAAAATTGGAATTTCATTATTCAGTTGTTAGAAAGTGAGATTTTTTTTAAGCTATTGTTCAAAATTAATCTTGATGTATTACAAGTTTTATTTTCCTGAATTTTTTTGGGTGGTTTGCATTTTTTTCTTATTGTTTATTTAACCATATGTTATCAATGTTATATTTTAGCTTGTCTTGGAAATTTGGGTAGAAAGAATTTTAAAAAATTGCTAAATATTTCATTTTTACAAATGTTATTTGTGTGTGTAAGACAAGGAGCCTTGTGGTAACTAGTAAAGTAGTTGTCGTGTGATCAGAAGGTCATAGTTCCGAGCTATGGAAAGAGGGATCCACAGTGGTAAGACTGTGTATAATAGACCTTTGTGGTCCAGTTTTTTCCTGGGACCCAACACATAACGGGAGCTTAGTGCACCAGACTACCCTTTGTTTTTGTCTTTGTGTGTAGTAAAATTCTTATAAGATTTAGTCTTGCTTGGAAATTTGTGATTATCTATGAGAAGTATTTGTCTGAATTATTGTGGATAGTTCCCTCTATGTGATCAGGGGGTCACGAGTTCGATATATGAAATTGTGCTAAATATTGTATTCTTGTTATTGTTTTTCTCTTCTCCTATCTTGATGTAGTTTTCTGATTTCATGGTACGCCGCACGAATGACTTGAGCTAAGTCACTCCAGTAAATTAACACATACTTCATTCATCATCTGAAAGAAGAAAAATAATTGTATTTTGACATTTCAGCAAAGGATTTTGTAGTCATAACGTCTGACAATACAAAGCGTTTATAGACATCATAATTTTTTGAACTCTATAATAAGAATTCAATTTTTGTTAGAGCTATTAGGGCTTACTTTACGCTAAACCTAACTTGGTGGCTACTTTACTCTAAACCCTTAATAAAGAGATTAATCATCTCCCGATAATTTCATAAACTCATTGAATATTACTTTCTTTTTTATAATCAAATATATCAAGAAGATCCATAAACCCTTCTTTTATTGAGATCAAATTCAAATATTTCTACGTTCAAGAAATATGTTATTAACGGCCTTTGAATTAAAAAAAAAATTCATATCAAATCTAAATCTTCTTACATTCAAGAAATACGCTCCTAACGACCCTTGAATTACAAAAAAAAATCATATCAAATTCAAATCCTTTTACATTCGAGAAATACGCTAAAAATTCATATCAAATTTAAATCTTTCTACATTCAAGAAATACGCTACTAATGGTCCTCGAATTATGGAGCAAAATAAAATAAGAAGAATCAAGGGAGTAATAGAATTATATCCATATCATTTATCAATAAAATTCTTATTTTTTCATATTTTATTTGCATTGTGACTGCAATTTGTTTGTCACTGTAATCTTTATTGCAAACAGTGTTAACAATATGAAAAAAGAATACAATTTACCATTATATATAAGGGAGGATCTCAATTTTTGGTAGTCCTCAAAAGGATTGATGATGTTCTTTTGCTAAATATTTTTATTTTTGTCCTTATTCTTTTTGTTAAGACCATTTCCACTTGTGTATTTGTAACTGATTTTTTCTTGCCACAGGTTGTCTTTTAATTAAAATTTCCTTCATTTTAAATTAATAATTATTTTTTCTCAAAAAACATATTTAGAATTAACTTTTCACATAAAATTAAAGTTAGTAATAATTTTCAGCTACACCCTTATAGTCACTGATGTTCACTTCTTAAAAAAGATATAGTACTCCCTCCATTCCACAATAAGTTAATTGTTGAATTTCAACACACATGTTAAGAAAACAAAGCAATGACATGAATTTATCATGTTTTTTCATTTTTACCCTCTTCAAAAAGCAAAGATACATGATACATCACTCCAAGTGCACATTTAATGGAGGGTAAATTTGGAAAAAATTTCCAACATCTACCTTGAATTGTGAATCATTCACTTATTTTGAAACACTAAAATTACTCCAATAATTCACTTATTGTGAAACGGAGGGAGTATTAAATAGGATAACTTAATCAATAATAAATAGTACAATGGCTTAATTATTTTACTTAGCAAACATGAAAAAGGATAAATCAATAATTAGAGTAGAATGAATAGAATATTTTTAAAGGGTGTTTAAAAAATTAACACGATAAGTAAATGGGCTGAATGGAATAATCAGTTAATGTAATTTAATTATTATTTAATATCCTTATAGATCACGAATAAGTTAGTTTGTGTAAAGGTTCTAAATTAATGTGGTAACTATTTTTATATATACTTGAAGTGATTGAAATATTTTGTTGTATTAGATGAAAACAATGAATTTTTCAACTCTTGTCACATGAAATTATAGGTGAAAATAAAATAATAAATATTAAAATAAATTTATTTCTATTTATAACTGAGAAATTTTGTACCCGTAAATTCATTAAAATCAATATTTTTCTATTTTTAATCAGCATTGAATTATAATTATTAAAATATTGTCATGTTATTTATTGAACGGGCGTCTCAAGTTAAATTGATGACATTAATAGTTGTCATATATGCTCAGGGTTTAGCATCTTGCATTTTTTCAATCGACGACGCCGACGAAATTAAACTATCTCTTCGTGTTTTGAAGATTCTGGCTATAGCAGAGAACCACCAATCTGCCGCCGGTAAATTACTTGTGTCGGCCACTATAAACACGTCCCGACGACCCTATCAGTTTCGGCGACCCCATCAAATTTTATCCAAATTGTCGTCTTTTTCTCTCTCCCTTGTTGCACCGACCACTAAAACGATAGCGGTTTTTTCGGTGGCCTATCTCTGTGGCCCAACAACCACATCAGTTTTTTGTGAGTGACGTCAATTTTTGGCAATTTGATCATAGCTTTTCTTTTCTTCTCTTTTATTTTCTTTATAAACCTTTTCAGGTCTGCACTTCAGGCGGCGACATCAATTTCTGGTGTCTAGCTCATTTTTTCGGCGACCAACATATTCTCTGATGACCAATTATAGGGATACGGTACCAGGAGTAGGGTAAAAGTGGTGGCAACAAATTCTGACGACTAATTTCTGCACTAATTTGACGAAATTTGACAAAACGATTAGGAAAACGTCTTTCACTGTGTCTTCTCCCAGTATCAGGTGCACTCATTTCAGTCTTCTCTAGTTTATTTGGTATATGCTTTTTGTCTCTTTTTCTATCCTGATTTCTTGTTTGATTTTTTTAATTATTCTTGTGGGATTATTGGTTATGGTTTCTCTGTAACTTAGTAGGTATTCGTTGCTTATGAGTAGTATAGTACTTGTTGTTGCTTGTGAGTATCAATCCTGCTTACTAGTTTTTGTTTGTTGATTTAGCTATTTTTAGTCATACCCTTTTGCTCATCATGTTTTTTTTGGCTTTTTTTTTCTTTATTTTCTTCTATCATATCCTTTTGAATGGTGGCTGGGGAGATAAATGAAGGACTAAGGTCATGTCATAGGTCGAGGTTGGGGTTAGGGTCGAGTCGAGGTTCTAGTCTTGGGTTGAGGGTGAGGGATAATAGGGCTAAGTTGGATAAGGGTGCTTATAGGTTGAAAGTTGGGTCCTGGAACATAAAGACGCTTCAAGGAAAGTCTATAGATCTGGTGAAGATTCTTGGAAAATGGAGGGTTAGTATAGCGTGTGTCCAGGAGACTAAATGGTAGGCACTAAGGTCAGAGATGTGGATGGATATAAGTTATCGTACTCAGGTAGCATGAGACATAGAAATGGGGTAGGTATCTTAGTAGATGAAGAACTTAGGGAGCAGGTGGTAGAGGTTAAAAGAGTCAGTGATAGGTTGATGTCTATTAAGTTGGTCATGGGAGGAACTACGGTAAACGTTAATAGTGTTTATGCTCCGCAATTAGGTTTGGACAAGGAAGGGATAAAAGGATTTTGGAGGTTTTGAATGAGATGGTGAGGGGCGTCCCATGCATTGAGAAACTTTTCGTGAGAGGAGACTTCAATGGGCATATTGGTTCTTCGTCGAGAGGTTATGATGATGTGCATGGAGATTTTGATTTTGGGTAGAGGAATAAAGGAAGTGCTTCTCTTATGGATTTTTCTAGGGCTTTTGGGTTGTGGATAACGAATTTGAGATTTTCGAAATGTTTCGTAGTTTAGTGGCCATGACTCAGATAGACTTATAGCTCCTTAAGAAGAGTGATAAAACACTATGTAAAGATTGTAAAGTCATACCTAAAGATAATCTTTTGACTAAACATAGGCTGTTGGTGATGAACTTGGTAATCAATAAGGGCTGAAAGAAGACGAGTGTGGAGGTTCGGCCTAATATTATGTGGGGTAGCTTGACTTTAGCTAATTCTTTGAAGATGGGGCAGAAGTTGAGAAGCAGGGGGCTTGGAAGAGTAGAGGGGATGTAGATAATATGTGGGAGACGATTGCCAATTGCATTAGAGAGATCGCTAGAGAGGTGTTAGTGTCTTGAGAGGTCGATTTGGCAAACATCGAGGGGACTAGTGGTGGAATGAAGAGGTTAAGAGGAAGGTGGAGTCTAAGAAGGTGGCTTATGCTAAATTAGTTGAGAGCAAGAATGATCAAGAGAGGCGGATGAATAAGGAAGAGTATAAGCTATAGCTAGGTGAGAGGCTAAGTTAGCGGTTACAGTGGATAAAATGATAGATTTTGAGAGCTTGTATGCAGCTTTAAAGGAGAAAGGCAGGGATAAGTGCATCAAGGTTGAGGATGGTACTATGTTGGTTGAGGATGCCCTCATTAGAAAAAGATGGCAGTCCTATTTTCATAAAATTTGGAATGATAAGGGGAATAAAGGTTTCGTGTTTGAGGACTTGCAAAAATTTGGGGAGTGTCACGACTATGGTTATTGTAGGCATATCGAGGTTAAGGAGGTCAAGAGGTCTATTCGCAGGATACGTCGAGGTAGGGCAATGGGGCCAGACGATATTCTAGTAGATTTTTAGAACGCAATGGCAGGGCAGGTTTGGAGTGGTTGACAAGGTTCTTAACATTATTTTTATGGCGGGAAGGATGCCTAAAGTATGGAGGTGGAGTACAATGATTCCATTTTATAAGAACAAGGGAGACATCCAAAGTTTCAACAACTATAGAGGTATTAAGTTGTTGAGTCATACTATGAAGATTTGGGAAAGGGTGGTAGAGTTTAGGTTGAGAAGGAGCGTGATTATCGCTAAGAATCGGTTCTATTTCATGCTAGGTCGCTCGACTAATGAGGCCATTCACCTTGTGAGGAGATTAGTGGTGCAATTTTAGGAGATGAAGAAGGACTTTCACATGGTGTTTATTAATCTTGAGAAGGCTTATGATAGAGTTCCTAAGGAGATTCTCTGGAGGTGTTTGGAGGCTAGAGGGGTGCCTGTGGGATAAACTAGGTCGATTTAGTAAATATATAATGGCACAAAGACTCTCGTGAAGACGGTAGGTGGAGATTCAAAGCATTTTTTGATTTTGGTAGGGTTGCATTAGGGTTTGACTCTTATCCCTTTTTTATTTTCCTTGGTGATGAATATTTTGACAAGACATATTCAAGAGAAGGTGCCTTGTTGTATGTTATTTGCTGACAATGTGGTACTGCTTAACAAGACTCGGGGAGGAGTTAATGATAAGTTGGATATTTTGAGACAGACCCTTGAGTCTAAAGGATTTGGTTAAGCAAGACCAAGATGGTGTACTTGAAGTGTAAGTTTAGTGATATGTCGTAAGAGGCTGACATGGTTGTAAAGCTAGACTCTCAGGCCATTCAAAAGAAGGAGAGTTTCAAGTATCTGGGGTCTATGATTTAAGGCAATGGTGAGATTGACGAGGATTTCACACATCATATTGGGGCTGGGTGGTTAAAATAAAGGCTCGCTTTGGGTGTTTTATGTGATAAGAAGATGCCCCCGAAGCTTAAAGGGATGTTCTACAGAGTGGCAGTCTGGCCGACTATGTTGTATGGAAAGTATTATCCAGTTAAGAACTCCCACATCAAAAATTTGAAGGTGGCGGAGATGAGAATATTACGATAGATGTGTGGTCATACTAGGAAAGATAAGGTAAGAAATTAGATTATTCGGGGGAGGTGGGATTGGCCTCGATGGAGGACAAGATACGAGAAGTAAGGTTACGTTGATGCGAGCATGTGATGAAGAGGGACTCTGATGCACCAGTGCGAAGGTGTGAGACACTGGCTATGGATGATTTTAGGTGGGATAGAGGTAGACCGAACAAATATTGGAGCAATATGATTAGGAAGGTGTGGAGAATGCCGATTAGGGTAGAGAGTTAGGGGTTGATAGTGTGTCGGTAACAATAGGGGAGCATTCTTTATTTGTGTTTGAAGTTTCTTGTTCGTAGTGTTGAGTGATGTCTATGACTTTGGATAGATAGTTTTAGTATTATCTTGTGACTGTAGTATTATCTTATGGCTAGTGACATTAGTTTATTTTGCAGACTGTTCTAGTTTTTATGCATTTATGTTATGTGTTTGTTATACTGCTATCAGTCCTAAGTCAGGGGTCTGTCGGAATCAGACTCTCTACTTCATCTTAGGTAGTGGTATGATTTGCGTACACTCTACCCTGCCCAGACCCCTCTATGTAGGAATCGACTGGGTATGTTGTTATTGTTGTTGTTGTATCATGTTATTTTATAAAATATTATATAACTTGTGGTCTCTTGTTATATTCTAATTCTCCTGTAATACTTTCTTCAGTACAAATAATTTTTTAAAAAAATTATCCAATTATGTGATTAAGAACTTTAATAATTATAATTTTTTTTAATAAAATATATTTAATATATCGGTCATTAAATTATATTAATTATAACCTAATAAATATAATATAAATTATATTTTAAAATTTAATTATTATTATTATTTATATGTAGAGTTGTTTGGATCCGAGCTTAGTACAGAATACGGATTTAATGAAACTAGCATTTATATATTCTAGAATACACCTTTCAGTTCATTTAATACTTCACGTAATAATCTTTTTTTATAATTTTATAAATTACACAAATAAATTAAAATCGTTATTTTTAATCTAATTAAAATGAAATGGATGGTGTATGAAATTTGGAAGGATATGCAATTATAAAAGCAGAAAATGAGGTGACAGGTTGGGTAGGTCCATTGATAAAAGAGTTTGGGAGTCATGCAGATGACAAATGCTATATGGCGTCATCTTTACACGTACAAAGTTGAGGCAGTAGTAGTGTCTTTGTCAGAAATTTGACAAGGAGTGTGCATATTTTCTTTTTAGTTGTGTTAAGGATGTACAAAATTTAATATAGACGTATAATAGCTAATATTAAGCTTCTGTACACTATATAATCTTTTGATAAAAGATGTGAATCAAATACCTTTTCCTAAGATCATCCCTCCGCCAATGGGTACAAGTATACCTCAATATCTGGTATTTACATTTGATCAATCAATTCAAGATATATACAATAATAACATACATAATATTACACGTGGAGTTTGGAGAGGTAGTATGGACATGTACTTCTGCCTTGTGAAGATAGAGAGGTTGTTCTCAATTGACTTTCGACTCTCGACTCAAGTAAAACATATGAAAAAAAAATTAGGCATGTTAAACAAATAAAATAGTAAATCTGAAAATGGTAGCAACGACAAACAATTAATATGATAACTGAACTAAAAACAAACAAATTATTCTAATATAGAAGAATAAGATAGTATGAAAGTCATAACAAAAATACTACTTAATAGGGAAATTAGACAACGCTCAGCCACCCACTAACCACATCCTTGATCTCCGTATTTTTATATCTAGATCATATCCCCGAAAAGCTACAGATACCTAATCTAATCACCTTTACCAAAACCTCCTCAGCCTACATCTACCTATCCTTATACTCACTATTACAAGATAATATCTTTCATAAATTATTTTCTTATCATGATTGAATGATCTTATATTCTTAATTCATTAGAATTAAAATCATTTATTAGGGGTAAATATTCGGAACCAATAAGTGTTTGCATGATGATTAAGGTCTTCTTGCGACAAATTGAATTGCACAATATTTACGAGTAGCTCTCTTTGACGTACTAAACGTATATAGGACTATCTCTACACTTTATATTACAATTTACAACGCAAATATAAGCTAACTACTTCATGATATATACAACTTAAATACTTAAGTGAGAAAAATGAATCAATAGACCTCCCAAGTTTCCAATTAAGAAAAGGGGACAAGTGGGTCCTGCAACTTGTCCCTTTTAAAAAAATTAAGTCATTTGAACTACAGGGACAGTGGTTCGTCAACTACATTAGTTGTATGAACCACTTCTCCCAGTTGCCTAACAACTTTGCCTAGTTGTTGAACAACTTAGCACAGTTGTCGAACTACTTTAATAGTTGTTGCACAACTGCTAGAAGTTGTCGAACAACTATCAAAGTTGTTCAACAACTGGGAGAAGTTGTTGGAACAAAAAAACTTTAAAAAAAAATCAAAAAAATTTTGTCCCTCCCACTTAATTTTAAAAACTTGAAGGATTCTCACTTAATTAGACAACTTATTTGTCCCTTTTAATCCAAAGTCCCAGTAGTACTACTATAATTTTCTTGAATAGCATAACTATGTTCATCCATATTTGGGACCTAAAAGCGGGCCATCAAACCACTTGAGAAAGGCTACAGAGTCATCTATTTGGTAGATGGGTTTTTGTGGGCCTTCTTTGGGGTCTCGAGGGTTATTCTATGTTAATAGGAGTAAACGTAAGCTAAACCAACTACTAATATTTGAAGATTAACTATGTAGGACTTAAGTACCTGTATAACTCACTGCTAAATCAACTACCAAGGAATACGTTAATACATGCATAAATAATATACAGATTTCCACATCGATAATCCCTACAGTACAAAAACTTGCATAACTCTAATTGAGGATCTTTATTATTTACTTTTGGCTTCTTAGGTTTAAGTGGGTAAACAGATGGAAAGACAAAAGAAAAAGCTCTCACATCTAGTTTCCCTAGAAGCACATTTTTAGAAGAAGGGCGCTATTGAAGCAACTCATTTTCAGATTCGAACAATCTTATATTTTGTTCCTCCTCAGAAACAAATGCATGAGCCGGGGCAGCCATTTCCTTTTCTTACAACAGATGAAGAACAAGAAGAACACTGCAATTTTAAAACCAGGCTTTAAATCTCATAAACAAAATAAGAAATCATGAGAGAAAAAAGGGAAAAACAAAGTGCAAAAAGACCTCACCAGTACTAGGATACAAAGGACGAGAGATAGGGGAAGGAGGGTTATATGAAAAATGGAACAAATACAGCAGTGGCAAAGCACATCTATCAAATTTCTTAAAAAACACACCAGCTACATCACCGATGTTTCAAAATCAAGGCAACTTTTTGTACTATCCAGAAAAAAATTCAAAGTTTGAGAGTAGGATTGAGGTTGTCTTAACTGTGTAAATTAGTTTGCCCTCTTAAAATTGTGTTCAATTAAAAGAAATATAAAAATGAAGATTTTAAGAGGGCAAACCAATTTACGCAGCTAAGACAACCTCAGTCCTACTCACACACTTTGAAATTTTTTTCTGAACAGGATAAAAAGTTGCCTTGATTTTGAAACGTCGGTGATGTAGCTAGTGTGTTTTTAAAGAATATTTGGTAGATGTTTACTGCCTCCATTGTATTCGTTCCATTTTTAATATAACCCCCCTTCCTCTCTCTCTCTCATCCTTTGTATCCTACTACTGGTGAGGTCTTTTTGCACTTTGTTTTTCACCTTTTGCTCTCATGATTTCTTAATTTGTTTTTGAAATTTTAAGCCCGGTTTTAAATTACAGTGTTCTTCTTGTTCTTCATTTCCTGTGAGAAAAGAAAATGGTTTGTTTTTGAGGAGGAACAAAACAAAAGACTGCTTGAATCTGAAAATGAGTTGCTTCAACAACACCCTTCTTCTAAAGAGGTGCTTCTGGGGAAACTAGATGTGAGAGTCTTTTCTTTTCTCTTTCGTCTATTTACCCACTTAAAACTAAGAAGCCAAAAGTAAATAATGAAAGAGCCTCAATTAGAGTTATGAAGATTTTTTTAATTTAGGGATTATCTATGTATTATTTATGCAGGTAGTAGCATATTTTTTTTGTAGTTAGTTTAGCAGTGAGTTATGCAGGTAATTAAGTCCTACAAAAGTAATTCACTATGTTAATAGGAATATATGAATTTGAAAATAGTTGGCTTTGAAAATTTTAAAAATAATTCATTAGTTTAAAATTAAAAAATCATAGTTAAAAAGACCTATAACATATCTAATTATATCATAAATTTATATATTTCAATTATATTTAAATATTAAATAAAATATAATAATAATTAAAGGCAACTTATAATATTAGTAGTAGTAGTAGAATCTACATATCTACTACTACTAATAATAATAATAAAAATAATGATAATAATAATAATAATAATAATAATAATAATAATAATAATAATAATAATACATCATTTACTTTCAAAATTATATGGTTGATCTCAAATATTTTTTTTAATTCAATTATAACATTATAAGATAAATTTGCATTATGTTGGGATAATAGACTGCAAAAATTGTAAAGAGCCGAGGTTGAAAGTAAGAGGACTCAATATATGCTGAAACATAGCTTTTTTTGTATATATATATATATAAAAAACTGAAGATAAGCCTTTATATAGACTTATAAAACAAATAAACCACTCACTAAGTTACCAACTATCCACTAACTAAGAAACTAACTCCATTATCAGTTAACTAAAAATATACTGCAGCATGATTGCTAACAATCCATAAAAATAGAAAACTACTAACAACTTGAATTTGACTTGGTCATACATTGAATTAGTCTTCAATACTCCCCCTTAATTCAAAGTTACAGACACCAAGAAAAGCCCTAAATTAAATAAACTTGTCTGCTGCCAAAGAGTTCGTCAGTATATCAGCTAATTGCTTATGAGTACTACAATACTTCAGTATCATTTCCTCTTTTGCTACCAAATCACGAATGAAATGAAAGTGGACATTAATGTTCTTAGTTTTGCTGTGAAAACTTAGATTATTTGTCATGGTGATCGACACTTTGTTGTCATAGTATATCTCCGTTGCACTTTCTTGCTTATGCTGAAGTTCTGCTAACATTCTACTAAGCCAGATGGCTTGACGAGCTGCTGAAGTTGCTGCAATGTACTCAGCTTCTGAGGTTGATAGCGTTGTTTTAGCTTGTTTATTTGAACTCTAAGTCACCACACCTGAACCTAAAGTGAAAACATGGGCTAAAACGCTCCGTCTATCGTCCAACGAACCTGTATAGTCACTATCAGTGAACCCGCATAATCTAAAATTGGAGACTTGTGAATACCAGATACCATAGTCCATAGTTCCAGCTATACAACGTAGAACCCTTTTTGCTGCTCCAAAATGAACCTTTGAAGGTTGTTGCATGAACCTGGAAATGACACCAATAGAGAATGCAATATCAGGGCGAGTGTGGGTTAGGTAAATCAAACCTCCAACTAGGCTTCTGAAACTTCTAGCATCATCCATCTCTACTCCTTCATTAAGCCGCAATTTTTCACCAACATTCATAGGTGTAATTGTAGGTTTGCAATTAAGTAAACTAAATTTAACGAGAAGGTCCCTGGCATATTTCCTTTGTGATAGAAATATTCCATCTTCAGCTTGATAGACTTCATGGCTAAGAAAGTAATGTAATAAATCCATGTCTCTCTTGTTTACAAACAATGTGGCTTCATTCTTACTTATCATATATCCCTTTGTCTAAAGATACCCATCGATTTTTCTATACCATGCTCGAAGGGTTTGCTTCAAACCATATAATGCCTTTTTTAGCTTGTAGACCTTTGTTTCATCGCCCTTATTTATGAAACCTTCTGGTTGTGCTACGTAGACCTCTTCTTGTAAGTCTCCATTGAGAAATGCCGACTTGACATCAAATTAATAAACTAGCCATTGTGACTGCGCAGCCAATGCTAGAACAAGTCTAACAGTTTCAAACCGAGAAACTGGAGAAAATGTTTCTTCAAAATCTATACCATATTGTTGCGCATATCCTTTTGCCACAAAACAAGCTTTATGCTTCTGTAGGCTCCCATCCACTGCAAACTTTGTCTTGAAGATCCACTTCAGGCCAATTGTATTTTTGTTTTTCGGTAATTCCACCATCTCCCATGTGCCATTCTTTTTGATAGAAATTAACTCTTCAACTATCGCACTCTGCCACTCTTTCTTTTCAAATACGTCTCTATAATATGTAGGATCTGAAACAGCAAAATAAAATTGACAAGATATATACATGTAATTAGCATACTTGGGATTCAACTTTGTAGGCCTTGTTGATCTTCTTAATGGAATTGGCTTATCTGGAGACTCTTAGAGAGTTGTATTTAAAGAGGTTTTGCTCGGTGAAGCCGAAGAAGATGAATTCGAGGAAGTTGTAGAAGAACCCATTTCTGTAGATGCAACATTTGGTTGTTGAATTCCATCAAAAGTGATTCCATTCGGCATAGGAATCTGCTCTGGCATCTTACCATTGCTTCCACTCCAATTCCAACTTGCCGTTTCATCAAATACTACATCCCTTCTGATTAAAATATTTCTACTAAGGGGTTTATACAATCTATATGCTTTGGATTGTGTACAATAACCAATAAAAATGCATTTTTTAGATTTCTCATCCAACTTATGACGGAATGGAGAATTTATCAAAGCATAAGCAATACAACCAAAAATTCTTAAATAGCTTACAGATGGTTTTCTACCCCGCCAAGCTTCAAATGGAGTTTGATTTAGAACAGCCCTTGTGGGAGATAGATTCAATAAATGGACTGATGTCGCCACAGCTTCAGCCCAAAAATGATTCGGAAGTCCCTTTACCTGCAACATGCTTCTTGCCATCTCCACAATAGTGCAATTTTTCTACTCAACGACACCATTTTGCTCTGGTGTATATGGTGTTGTTAGCTCCCTGTGGATGCCACTTTATTCACAAAAGAAATTAAATTCCTTGGACAAGAACTCGACGCCTCTATCAGTGCGAAAGGTTTTGATGGACAGACCACTTTGTTTCTCAACCATGGCTTTGAATTGCTTGAATTTCTGAAATGTTTCTGATTTTCTTTCCAAAAAATAGACCCAACTTATGTGACTATAATCATCAGTAAAGAGTAGAAAATAACGACTACCACTAAAAGATGTAGTATGCATAGGTCCACATAAATTAGCATGTATTAATTCAAGACATTTTGAAGCCCTCCAAGCCTTTCCAATAGGAAAAGATTTTTTAGTTTGTTTTCCATAAATGCATCCTTCACACAATTCAATAGATTCAATTTTTGGTAGTCCAAGAACCATACCTTTGTCAACGAGCTATTGCAAGCCTTTTATGTTAAGGTGACTGTACCTCAGATGCCACAACTTTAAGTTATTTTTTGCACTTGCAGGAAGGACAAAATTTTCCATATTGGAAACATCCAACGGAAACATATTATTTGGCGTCATGGTGATGCAAACCTTTTTTCCTGACTTCTTATTTGTAATAACACACGCATCGTCATCGAACCAAAGAGAATATCTAATACTCATTACTTGTCCAACTCTTATCAAATTGTATCCTATATCTGGTACAAACTGAACATAATCCAACACTTTTACTTTGTCATGGCTAGTGTCGACAATCACCTTGCCTTTTCCTTCAACCTGCATCTATTTTGTGTTGCCAAGTTGCTCCTTCTTCCTTTGCTTCTCATCAAGCTCTTCGAACATAGATTTGGTGCCCGTCATATGATTTGAACAACCACTATCTACAAACCATAAATCACTTGACTTATGATCTGTATCAACGCAAGCAAAGAGATAATTTTCTTCCTCATTTTCTCCTGCCACAAAGTCTATTTTCTGGTCTTTATACCAGCAGTCATCCTTTATATGCTCATAGAGCTGACAGTGATGACATTTAATGCCATTTTTTCGGTTACTTTGCTTATTGGACTGCTTGTTCTCGTCATTCCTTCCTCTGCCTCGTCCATAACCATGACCACGACCACAGCGAAATCCTCTTCTTTCTCGGCCTCTGATTGCTGGACTATTGTTTTCTCCATACTTAGTTGTAGCATCCTTTACCTGGAATGACTTCTCTTCATTCTTTTCAGTAGATCGATTGAGTCTCGCCTCATGAGCTTGAAGATATCCCATCAATTCATCAAAGGAAAATACTTAAAGATCCTTAGACTCTTCAATCACAGCAACTACATGATCAAATTTTTGAGTCAAGCTTTGTAGTATCTTTTCCACAATGGTTTAGTCAGTAACTTTCTCTCCATAGGATCGTATTTTTCTATCAATTTCCACTGCTTTGGACAAAAAATCAGCAATAGATTCCCCACTTTTCATCATCAAGGTTTCAAAGTCACGCCGAAGTCTTACTACAATGACCTTTAAATCACCTTGAAACTCTTTCTGTAGAATGGACCAAGCCTGCTTTAACGTGGTTGCTGCCGCAATCCATGAAAAAAATACTATCATAGATAGCTTGTTGGATAAACACCAATGCCTTAGCATCTTTTTGCTTGTTGTTTCATAGTCAATCTCCTTCATCGGGATCTGCAAATCCAATTTCTTCCAAGTCCCAAAGATTTTGAGATTTGAGTATAGTTCTCATATGAATACTCCAGAATTCGTAACTTTCTCCCGTAAAGATGGGAATGAGTGGTTATGTCATACCCGAGGAATTTATGCTACATGCCATGGCTCTTGATACAACAGATGTTGAGGTAATAGACTGCAAAAACCGTAAAAAGCAGAGGTTGAAAGTAAGAGGACTCAATATATGCTGAAATATAGCTTTTTCTATAGATATAAAAAGAACTGAAGATAAGCCTTAATATAGACTTATAAAACAAATAAACCACTAACTAAGTTACCAACTATCCACTAACTAAACAACTAACTCCATTATCTGTTAACTAAAAATATACTGCAGCATGAATGCTAACAGTCCATAAAAATAGGAAACTACTAACAACTTGAATTTGACTTGGTCATACATTGAATTAGTCTTCAATACATTATATTTGTAGAAAGGTAAATTGCAAAGATAATTAAAAGTAATAATGTAATACCCCGAGATTCTAACCAATAGTGCCACCATGACTCAAGCCCATGAGAAATAAATTATAGTGTTTTGGTTGTTTTATGGTCAAGGGTGATGTGTATTAAGGCTTTAAAGATGTCCTAATGCTTGGGCGAATCAGAACATTCTTTACCGATTGAATTCTGGAGAAGGATTTTAGTATAGTCAACTTCAAATGAGCATATCTCCCGTTGTACCATGAATTATTGAGATCATGACCAACCAAAAGATATATAATTGAATTAGCTTACCAATGATACCAATTTTGTCAAAATCCGATATCGGATCAAAGAATTTTGTTTATTTTACTCCAGCGTGTCAGCCTGGAAAATTCGTGATGACCTTTTCTGACGACTTGTCAAAAGCCTGACGGCCCGTCACAAAATGTCGTCAACTTAAGGCAGAAAGTCACAAAATCCACCCATTTTGTGATGACAATTCGTGATGGCCTATCACAGGCCTGACATCTTATCACGGATGTTTGTGAAGACTTGTCACAAGCCTGACGGCCTGTCACAAAATGTCGTCAACTTAAGGCAGAAAGTCACAAAGTCCACCCATTTTGTGATGACAATTCGTGATGGCCTATCACAGGCCTGACAGCTTATCACGGATGTCATCAGCTATTTTTTTCAGCAATTGATGGACGATTTTTACAAGGGTATTTTAGTCATTTCCCATTTTTGGAGGCCTCTATATATATGAGAGTCCTCATCCAAAACCTAATTTCTTCATTTCTGTCTTCCAATTCTCTTAAGAAATATATCTAGGGTTTTATTTAACGAAATTAATCTTCCAAAAATCATCCATAAATCTTCAAGATTCCTTCAAGAATCAATTTCCTCAGAGAGTGGGCTTTAAGAATTTTTTTATTACAAGTGTGAGTAAAGTCTCAAGCACTAGAGTTCAACCAATTTCAAAGATTAAGGTATGTGGGGTTTTGAACAAGAGCAAGTCTTTCGTTCTTGTGTTCAAAGCTTTGATTTTTATTATGGATTTATATGATTTTGCAAGTGGGTTTATACCCAAATTACTTCATCATGAGATTATGAGACATGATTATTTTACAATTTCCAAGTTATGAGTTGATATTTAATATTGTGAATTTCAAGTTTCTACCATGAGTTGATATTTCAAGTGCTTTCAAGATATGTGTCAAGCTTTAAGCTTCCTTGTGACAAATTGGATTATTGAGTATATTGATTCAAGAGAATTGGGTTGTTACAATGAGTCTTGATATTTCCTCAAAGTTATTGATGTTGCCATGACTTAATGAATTGATGTATTTTGATATTGACAAAAATTGATTTGATTTGAGTCGAGTTAGGAATCCACAAATTGATTATGATTTAATAAATGAGAAAGAGATTTGATTTGGTCTTCATGATAGAACCTTGTGATGTTTGTGGTAGATTTCCTAATGCGTTCTGAGCTTGTGTCTAGGAGTAGTATTTAGCACCGAGCGAGAAATGTAGTATTTTCCCTAAAACTACGTGCCACCGTAGCTTTGATATTGATTATTGTGGGTCGGAGGCTGTAAACACCTAATTTTTGACCCAAACCTAATGTTTTTATACCATTTTAATGTTCAATTAATTTTTCTTTATTTTAGGCATTTTAAATTTATCTTATTTTTGAGGTTTGTTAAAAATTTTGAAAACTATAAAAATAGAGTCACATTTTAAATAAGTTTTTATTTTTATTGTTTATTTATTTGTTTATTTATTTTTAGAAAAAAAAGAATTTTTTCTAAATTATATTTGTTTTCTTCTTTCAACTAGAGTAGTTATTAAATTATATTATATTTTATTATTTTTTAATCATTTTTATTTTATTAATAATAATAAAAAAAAAAGAGAGAGACCTAAACAACCCAAACCACCCCACAATTCCCACTTCTACTTAACCTCTCCCACTTTTCCTCCAACACACTCTCATCATTCCCTCAACTCCCCTCACGTCTCTCATGTTCAGCACACACACACAACACTCATTATATAACACACATACACACACACATGCAAAAATCGAATTTTTCCCACGATTACCACACACTCAATCTGCACTACAAACACACACACACACTATTATATAAAGAACACAATAGACTAAACACCAGACCGGAGAGAAAAAAGAACACATGCAATATAGACACCACAATAGCATATACATGACTCCATACTATAAAAAACACTGATGAAGAAGAAGCGAGAACAAAAAAAAGGGAGAGACGGAGAGTCAATGAAGGAAGCAAAGTAATAGTTTTGAGTTGAGTCCATGGCTCTTGAAAATTAGCTAGTTGCTAACTTTGGAAATTAGTAGGTTATAGAGGTTTTGCTTTGAGAATTATTTTTCACGAGAGGTAATCCATAACTTTTCTTTGTATAATTTTAAATCGTGATTATGCAAGACTTGGTTCCAATATTATGAAGTTGCTCAAATTCGTATGTTTAACCTATTAATGTTTTAACTTTTGATTTTATAATATGAGGCATGTTGATATTTTGATATCATAAAATTAAAGTAAAATTAATGTTACATGCTTCTCTTATATTGATTTTCAAATTATAGTAAAATTCTTATATAGATAATAGGAGGTTGCTTAGGTTTATAACTATAGGAACATGTTGTTTTAATTTGTTTTTCTTTAGGAACTAAAATTAGATAATTGGAAAAAAAAATGAGGTAAAGAGAAGACTAAGAAAAAGGCACACCATAAAAAAAAAGTCTTCAGAAAGGGGAAACTTATAAAAAATAAAGACATGCACATGCACTAACATACGGAAAGATTAAAAAAAAAGAGAGAGAGAAAGATTTTCTTAAAAAAAAAAAAAATATATAGTACAGATGAAATTTTAAGTGAGTTTATAAAAAAATTATTAGATTAGATTGGTTGAAATTTGTGGTCCTTGAATCTATGTATGCTATTTTGGTGGATGTATTTATTTAAAGTTTGTGTTACCATGATAATATTTGTAGTACAAATTGGATGATGAACACATGAAATTTATGACGAATGAAGCTATATTTTATTCTTAAGTTTGTCATTACTTTGTCATCTAATTGGGTCATTAGGAATATGGTTCGACCGACAATAATAATAGACAAATATAATTGGATTAAGAAATATAGAATTATGTGTACAATCACTTCTTTAGAAAATAAGAGAATAACTTTAAAAATGAGTTTAGGTTTGATCAAAAGAAAATTTAAAGTTTAATATATAAATGATAATTAACGATAAAGTTGGAAAGCCCTGCTACCAACCTTTCATTACAATAAAATCTAATACATTATTTGAAGTCGTTTGAACTGGGTTGGGTAGATTCTAAATCTGTTAAGTGCTTATCAAGATTTAGAAAAAATGGGACTATCCATAAATGCCTCAAAGGTGTGTTAAATATACCAAAACTCGTGGTAAGGCTGAAAAGTACTACTATCGGTAAGCCACACATCAATATAGTTTCAAATATATTCAAAAATAAATAAAGCAAGATACAAGTCACTTTTAGGCTAACAAATATTATATATCCAAAAGATTAATTTAAGCCAGACATAAGTCATTAAAGCGACCGTGCTAGAACCACGGGACTCGAGGGGTGCCTAACACCTTCCCCTCGATCAACAGAATTCCTTATCCGGATTTCTAGTTCACAGACCAAAGAAAATAAAGAGTCATTTCCTGTTGAATAGGGATTCAATAAGGTGACTTAGAACACCCAAACTCAATTCCAAGTGGCGACTCTGTAAATAAAATAATCCCTTTTCAAAACGTCACTTTAATTGGAAAAACCCATTTTCTCTAAAACCAACTCCCTAGCGGGGTCGGATGCGGCGAAAAACAGGGGTGTGACAGAGGCCGAGTATGAGATTGTGATCACTAAATTTAGGTTGTACTCCCTGGCAAGAGTACGACGCTCCATCCAATGTGGGGTTCTCTCCTTAGGAGGGTAAAACGTTGGACTCCATGTAGCTCACATGGTTTATGTCAGTTATAAGAACCTCCCATGTCCATAAGATTCAAGTTTCTTGAATTACAGAGTCACACCGAGTCTTGAGTTGAAGAGTTGAGTTGTTTATGATGATTTATGAGGTTTTTATCATATTATTTATTTACGATGAGATCATGAAAAGTATGTTTCAATCTAACTAAAGCCAAGTGAGCCATCATTGTACATATGCATATTTTCATAAAATTGATAACGATATTTACATTGTTGCATGCACCCCCACATACTCAGTACATTCCAAATTAAAATCAAATAGTGATATTGAAAAATAAATAAAATAATTACTGAGTAATTCTATAACTCACTAAATAACAGTATTAACCTAATTTTGTTTTAATTGATCACAGTAAAACACAAAGAAACTTCAATGTTTAGTCCATTAAAAGTAAAATAATCGCTTTAAAGAAAACTCTTATAGCATTTATGGTGAATTCAACATCGCCACGTCATCTTCATCAAACATATTTGATTTCTTAAAAAAATTATATTTTATATGTTAATTATTTATATATTTTATAAATATAATTAATATTTAAATATATATATATATATATATATATATATATATATATATATATATGATGGTTCATGTTGAATTTGAGTTTAGACTCCTTTTTTTATTCTTAGTACAATATTTTATTTTTTAATTATTTTTACTTGAACCACGAGTTACCCAAACCCATATTGCTCAAGCCGTCGGGTCAATAGACTTATTCACGATGGGCTAAAAAGCCCTATGCTTAAATAGTCTATAAAAATTGTACCCCAGCCCTATCAAATTACAGGCTGGGCCGGGCCATCCCAACGAGTCTAACCTATATTGACGGTTTTAACCGCTCATCTAAGAAATTGGTTATTCTATCAAATTTTTTGAATTTAACGTTGGGAGGATTCCACTTAACTTTAATGATTTGGTTTAGCTTGATTGGGGTATTCTTTTGAGTAAGATGTTTATGCTCAACAGCTTGAGAGTAAACATGGTTAAAATTGGGATGGTCCCTTTTGTTATTAAAGGTATTAGAGTTCCTGGTGTTCCAGATTGTCTAAAGACTGAAAGGAATGATGTCGTGCCAGTGGATTAGTCTATTGAATTGGGAGTGTTGAAGAGATCTCCAGATAGTGTGCCAGTAAGAGGGTAGGAGACTGGTAATAGGAGGTTATTTGGACTGGGTCATCTTGTGGACAGTTTTCACTCCAAAATCTTTGAGGATGGGACACTTAAAGAGAATGTGGGATTTTTTTTCCTGGTGATGATTGCAGATAGCACAACTAGTATTTTGTCTCACTCCTCTCTTGGAGAGGTTGAGGTTATTGGGGAATCTATTATGCTGGCTTAGCTAAAGAAAGGTTTTGACTTTTTAGGGGATTTATCCTTCCATATCTAGTTGAAATTAGAGGAGATCAGAGGTTTTGGTTATACGATTATAAGCACATCTGCTGGAGAACAGACAATTACCCAAATGAGCTCATCAGTATGGGCTCTTGGATTGGGGAAAACAGATTTGGTGAAAGTTTGGATGAGATCCTCAGGGATTTCAATCGGAAGAACCTTATTGCTCCAAGAGGAGGCAGTTTTACAAATTTCCCAACCCACAAAGACACTTTTCCAAGTTCTAAAGTTTTTGGCTTTAAGGGATATGCCATGGGGGATAATTTATTTTAAAGAATGTTTGCCCAGAGACTGTTGGGATGCTTGTAAAGTCACCAGGCTAGACTGGATAACATAGTGGTGTTCCTAATGTAAGATTTTTGGAGGCCCAGACCCCCATTAGCTTCAGCATTAGTCAAGGTTTCCCAATTGATTAGATATATTTTCTTATTATCAGGGGTGGTGCCCTAGAGAAAGTTCTTCTGGGTACTATCAATCAATTAGTGGATTTTAGAGAGGATCAAGATGAATTACATGACATGAGCGGGAATACTAGCAAGGGAGGACTTGGTAAGGGTGATTCTGCTAGCCATATTGAGGAATTTAGTTTTCCATCTAGCCAACTTAGTGTTGAGATTGTCTAGGATGAATTGGATATCTCTATTTCAAGGTTTTTTGTGGAAGACTGGAAAACCAAGATATTTGCCAAACTCGTCTTTGGATTGGATGCCTAAGATGCGAGACAAACTATCTTTGGTCTCCTGAGCTCAGTTGCTAGAGAAGATTACTTTAGATTTGAGAGTGTTAATTTTTTGGCCAGAGTGGAAGGTGAAGCTGATAAGAGTGGCTCGGATGGTTTCACAGTTTCTTTCATTAGAAATATCTCACAGAGTTAGATCATCAGCAAAGAAAAGGTGATAGATTTTGGGCCCTTTCCTACTAATTGAGATGGGCCAATATCATATATCTCGTCTTTTATCACGGGATCTGGAAGGTAGAGATTTTCTGATAACTAAAAAATAATAAAATGTACCACTAATTCCTCCATAGCAGCAAAGTCTTCTGAAGCATCCAATGAAAAGTTTAGAGACTCTTCTCGTCTATAGCTCTTGGTCAATCTCTTGCTGAAATTGATGAAAATTCTACACCATCATTTTGACCTATTTTGTCATCTTTCTCCTTTTCACATCTCTTTATAAAATTCATTATTGGATCCTCCCATAACAATTTTAGTGATTGATCTAAGAATATAGCAATTTTTTCAGGTGCAACATGCAATGGAAGCCCACCAAAGTCGGCATTTGCAAGCAAGTTGGCAGATCCTGGTAAGGAAGGGCCAACTTCCTTCAAAAGAAACATGATTCAAGATGGATCATTTTGAAACATCATTCTCCCCTAGCCATATGCAAGGAACATGCTGATAATAATAGATATCACAATCTAGGTCCAGCTGCTAGGTTAGATAGTAACTCAAGAATCTCTTATCAATTCCTTTTTCTCAAGAACCCCCAAAAATAAATAGCACTCGAGCAAAAAAAGGTAAACTTAGACACAATAAATGTTGATTGTATGAGAGGTTATACAACGTGGGGTTTGTACATATACTCAAATTTAGGACCGAAATTGGGAAAAAATTGACTGACATGAATAAACACTCCAAATTGTAATCTCCACTTGGATTCACTCACATTTATTGCATTTTTCTTAAATGTTGGGTTTAAAATCCTTACGTTTTTTAGGGTGTTTGTGCTTTTCTCAAGTAATGTTACTTGAACATTTACGTTGTTTTGGGATTGAACTAATGAACTCTACGTGTCATAACAAACTAAAGAAAGACACAAAAGTTTTGTTTCAAACAGTTCAAGAAAGAATCTTTTGACTTTTTGAAACAAAGAAATAGAGCCACGTTTGTTGAATTATTTTGTCCCTATAGCTGAACTAAGAGCACCATGAATGGACAAATCAGTCCAAGAAATGTGGCTCCATTTCTTTGTTTCAAAAAGACAAAAGATTCTTTCTTGAACTGTTTGAGACAAAACTTGTCTCATTCTTCAGTTTATTATGCCACGTAGAGTTCATTAGTTCAAGTCCAAAATAACATAATTTTTCAAGTAACAATACCTGAGAAAAGCACAAACACCTTGAAAAAACTTAAGGATTTTAAACCCAAAATTTGAGAAAAATGCAATAAATGTGAGTGAATCCAAGTGGAGATTACAATTTGAAGTATTTGTTCATGTCAATCAATTTTTTTCCCAATTTTGGTCCTAAATTTGACTATATATTTAAACCCCACTTTGTATAACCTCTCATACAATCAGCATTTATTGTGTTTGAGTTTACCTTTTTCTCCTCGAGTGATATTTATCTTTTGGGGTTCTTAAGAAAAGTGAATTGATAAAAGATTCTTGAGTTACTATCTAACCTAACAGTTGGACCTAGATTATGATACCTACTATTATCAACATGTTCGTTGCACATAGATAGGGAAAAAGGATCAGTCAAAATGATCCATCTTGAATCTTGTATATTTCGAAGGAAGTTGGTCCATCCTTAACTGGATCTTCCAATTTGCTTGCAGATGCTGACACTGGTGAGCTTCCACCACAAGCTGCACCTAAAAAAGTTGCTCCATTCTTAGATCAACCACTTAAATTGCTAGGGAAATATCCAATAATGACTTTTATAAAGAGAACTGAAAATGAGAAATATGACAAAATAGGTCGAAATGATGGTGAATAATTTTCATCAATTTTAGCAAGAGATTCACCAAAAGAAATAGTCGAGAAGAGAGTCTCTCAACTTTCATTGGATGCTTCAGAAAATTTTGTTCTTGCAGAGGCATTAGTGGTACATTTTTTTTTTGTTATAAAAAAATGTGGTTATAAAAAAAAACCACCTACCAGATCTCATGAAAAAATACGGTAGTCATCAATTGATGAATTAGGAGCTGAGTAAATCAAACCATTTATATCAATTGGGTCAACTCATTTAGGAAATTTTGTATTTATGTAAAGTATTTATTCTGCACCTTGGTTCTGAACATATTATACACATAAACTGAATTATGCTTGCATTGGTCTCTATCTTCTCAGTGAACAAAGAAAGAAGGTATTAAGGGGTCATTTGGTAGCTGGCTTAGCAACGAGTTATGTAGGAATCCTACATAAGTAATTTCAGGTTTGGTAGCTACTTAGGAGTTAATATAATGTATAAAATTAATATATTGTTTGGTCTACCATTCTTTTTTATACGAAAGGAGTAGTACTTTTCCAAAATTGGACATCCTTAATAATAGAAAAAATCTCCAAACAAAGTGCTTTTTGTTCAACTATAGGGAGAAAACAAGCCAACAAATGTGACTCTATTTCTTTGTTTCAAAAGGACAAAAGATTCTTTCTTGAACTGCTTGAAACAAAAATTGTATGTCTTTCTTCAGTTTGCAATGCCGCGTAAAGTTCATTTGTTCAATGCCAAAATAGCATATTAAGTAACTGTTGAGAATATAATTAAATAGTAAAAGTGTACTCTCTCTAATAGTTAAACTTTTAGATGAGATGGTAACACACTTCAGCATGGTATTAGAGTCAGGCCTACCCGATTCATTATTTTCAATGTTGAGTCCGCCATCTTATATTTCCTACACTTCAGATGTCCAGTCTTGGCATGAAAGGAGAGGGAGGGGAGAGTCCCACATCGGTGGATTAAAGAGTCCTTAGTCTCCTTATATGATCTTGGGAAATCCTCACCTTATGAGCTAGCTTTTGACGTTGAGTGAGGTCCAAGGTTCATTTCATTATCATGGTATGAGAGTCCATCATCTTTTTCTAATGCTTTCATGTTTGTTAAAGATAATTATAACGATTTCTTTTTATGAATTCAAGTGTTAATTTTCTCAGAAAGATTTCTTTGAAAATATGTTGCTGAATGTTTAATCTTAATCTTTGTATATAATTCATCATCATCTTAAATGGTGTATGCTTATATATTTTATTTCATTTCGATGATGAATTAATCCCCTACGTCTCAAATTATTTTCAATAGATAACAAAAACCATAATTTATTGGAGGGATATAAAATGCTTGAACTTAATCAGGTAAATATTTTTACAAAATTTTAATATAATAAAACACTAATTAGTAGCTATTAGTTCATTTTGAGCTTAAAAATTAGATAATTTTATTTGATATGATTATTTGACATTAGTAATAGCATGTATGCTAAAATAAATTGATAATTGATATTTTATCAGTAAATAAAAGATATTTTCTAATAGCATTTGTGTATACTTAACATAAAATTATAAATTGCATTGAGGCAAAGTGATGGATGAGGGGAAGAACAAGAGATTATGGTGGTTGAGATAGGGTAGGGGTGAGCTAGGTAGGTGGGGTAGGCGGGGTGGTGGTGTAAGTAGGGGTTAGAGTTGTGGAGTAGAAAAAAAGATTTTTTAAATATAAAAAAAAATTATTTTTCTTAGAAGTTAGGACAGAAGGGTCGAAGGATTTATTTTTATAAAAAAAATCAAAAATAATTTTTTTTGTATGTGTATTAGGTAGGGTGAGAATGGGTATTGGGGAGTAGGGGTGGGTGCAATATAAAATTTTATTTTAACGAAACAAAATATTTTTTTGTTGGTGGAGGGTGGCTTGGGGATAAGAGATGGGTGATGTGAGAAAAATATTTTACAAAAAATCTGATAAAGTAAAATATAATAAAAAATAGGGAGGCGGGGTGGTGGTTGTAGGGTAAGGCTAGGAGGTGGGCGTAGTATTTGGTGGGGTGGTGATTTTGAGAGTGATTTGAGAGATCTTGATTAAATTAACTTAGCAGATACATTAAGATGTATAAATAAAATAATTGAAGATATTAATCATAAAATTGATCATTGTAAAAATAATGAGCAATAGAACAATATCTGAAAATTTAAAATAAACTAATAAATTTTATGCACTTAATTTTTGAATTGAGACTAAATGAAATTTATGATTTGAAATTAGAATTTTTGTAATTGATACAAGTAAGTACTTTTAGTGTTTGAAATGCAATTGAAGAAATATTAGGAGTGCCGCCATTATGGTTATTGCAGGCATATAAAGGTTGGGGAGGTCAAGGGAGCTATTCGTAGATACAGCGGGGTAAGGCAACGGGGACAGACAATATTCTAGTGGATTTTTGGAAGAGCACTAGCGGGGTAGGTTTGGAGTGGTTGACAAGGTTATTTAATAGTATTTTTAGGGCGACGAAGATAGCTGAAGCATGGAGGTGGAGTACTATGATTCTAGTGTATAAGAACAAGAGAGACATCCAGAGTTGCAAAAACTATTGAAGTATTAATTTGTTGAGTCATACTATAAAAGTTTGGGAAAAGAAGGTAAAGTTGAGGATGATAAGGAACGTGACGATCTCTAAGAATCATTTCGGTTTCATGCCAGGGCGCTCGACCGCTGAGGTCATTCACTTTGTGAGAAGATTAGTGAATCAGTTTTAGGAGAGGAAGAAGGACTTGCACATGGTGTTTATTGATCTTGAGAAGGCATATGACAGAGTTTCCAGGGAGATTCTGTGGAGGTGCTTAGAGGCTAGGGGAGGCTCTTGGCATATACTAGGTCGATTCAGGATATGGATGATGGGGATTAAACTCGTGTAAGGACGATAGGTGGAGATTCAGAGCTCTTCTTAATTTCGATAGGGTTGCACCAGGGATAGACTCTTAGCCCATTTTTATTTGCCTTGGTGATGGATGTTTTGGCGTGACATATTCAAGAAAAAGGTGACTTGGTGTATCTTATTTGTAGATGATGATGAGACTCGGAGAGAAGTTAATGATAAGTTGGAGATTTAGAGACAGAAGCTTGAGTCTAAAGGATTTCGATTAAGTAGAACCAAGATTGAGTACTTGGTGTATAAGTTCAGTGATGTGTCGCAGGAGGTTGGAGTGGTTGTGAAGATAGATTCTCAGGTCTTTTATAAGAGGGAGAGTTTCAAGTATCTAGAGTCTATGATTCAGGGCAATGATGAGATTAATGAGGATGTAACACATCTTATTGGGGCAGGGTGGTTGAAATGAAGGCTCCCTTCGGGAGTTCTATAAGATTAGAAGGTGCCCTCAAAACTTAAAGGTAAGTTCTACAGAGTGGTAGTCTGGCCGACTATGTTGTATGTAGCGGTCTGTTGGCTAGTTAAGAACTCCCACATCTAAAAATTGAAGGTGGCAGAGATAAGAATATTGCAATATATGTGTGGACATACCAGGAAAGATAAGGTAAGGAATAGAATTATTCGAGAGAAGGAGACAGTTGCTTCGGTGGAGGACAAGATGCAAAATATAAGGTTACATTGGTTCGGCCACGTGATAAAGAGGGGATCTGATTCTTTAGTGCAGAGGTGTGAAATACTGGTTATGGATGTTTTTAGGCGGGGTAGAGGTAGACTAAAAAAATATGAGTGGGACCGAACACATAACGAAACCTAGTGCATCAGTGTGCTATAACTCATGGTTTTGGAGGCAGGCCCAGGGTTCGAGCATGTTTTAGGGTAAAAATGGAATGGGGGCTCCCAGGAAAGCTGAAGAGTGAGGGAGTGTGGACCTTTCAGGTTAGCGGCACTATTTGGGTGGTCAAACAAGATAAAATGATGAAAATAGACCACTTTCGGGCCAAATCGGTGAGTTATAGCTCACGATTTTGGGGGTGGGCTCAGGAACCGAAAATGTTTTTGACTTAAAATCAATTGAGGGCTCCCAGACAGGCTGAGAAGTGGGGGAGAGTAGGTCGTTGGGGTTGGCGGGGCCGTTTGGGTGGTCAAACGGGCTAAATGATATGAACAGACCATTTTCAAGCCATATTAGTGTGTTATAGCTCAAGATTCTTGAGGTGGGACCAAGCCCCAAACATGTTTTAGATAAAAAATCAAGCGAGGGCTCTCAGACAGGCTGAGAAGAAAGAGAGTGTGGTCTTTTGGGGTTGACATGGCTATTTAGGTGGTCAAACAGGCAAAACGGGATGAACAGGTAATTTTCTAGCTAAATCGGTGAGCTATAGCTTACGGTTTTTAAGGTGGGCTTGGGGATCGATCCTGTTTTAGGTTAAAAATTAGTCGGGGGCTCCCAGACAGGAAGCAAATCAGGAGAATATGGGTCATTGGGTTCGATGGGGCCGTTTGAGTGGTCAAACGGGATGAATGACGTGAATGAAGCATTTTTAGGCCAAATCAGTGTGTTATAGATCATAGTTTTGGGAGTAGGCCTTGGGCTCTGGCATGTTTTGGGAAAAAAATTGACCGGGGTTCCTAGGCAGGCTGAGGATCGGGAAAGTGTCGGTCATTAGGGTCGGCGGGGACATTTAAGTGGTAAAACGAGTGAAACAGCATGAATGAACCATTTTCTGGTCAAATTGGTGTGCTATAGCTCAGGATTTTGAAGGTAAGCCCGGCACCTAGGCCTGTTTTAGGCTGAAAATTGACCGGAGGCTCCTAGGCATGCTGTGGAATAAGTGTGTATGGGGCGTTGGGGTTGGCGGTGGTTGGTAGGGCTATTTCCTTGGTCAAACAGGAAAAAGGATGCAAACAGACCATTTCTGAGCAAAATCGGTGTGATATAGCCCACGACTTTGAAGGTGAGTGAAGGGAACGGGAATGGTTTGGGTCAAAAATTGATCGGGAGCTCTCGGGTAGTCTGAGGAGCGGGGGAGTGTGGGTGGTTAGGGTCGACGGGGCCATTTGGGGGGTCAAAAGGGTAAATCGGCATAAACGAGCCATTTTTGGGCTAAATTGGTATGCTATACCTCACAGTTCTAAGAGTGGGCCGGTGTTTGGTCATATTTTTTGGTCCAAATATCAATCAGGGGCACCCAGGCGGGTTGAGGAGCGAGGGAGTCAGGGTTGTTTGGGTCGACGGGGCCGTTTGGGTGATCAAACAAGCAAAACTACGCCAACGGGCCATTTTGTGGGCCTAATCGGTATGCCATAGCTCACGGTTCTGGGGTGTGCTCGGGGACCGGGCGTGTTTGGCCCAAAAATCAATTGGCTGACAAGTGAGGGAGTATGGATTGTTGGGGTTGGTGGGGCTGTTTAGGTGGTTAAACAGGTGAAAGGACATGAACGGGCCATTTTTGGGCCAAATCAATGTGATATAGCTCACGGTTTTGAGGGTCCCACCCGAGTCCCTACTATGTTTTGTCCAAAAATTTCCTGAGGCCATTTGGGTGGTCAAATGGGCGATACGGCGTGAATGTGCTATTTTCAGGCCAAATCATTGTGCTATAACTCATGGTTTCGAGGGTGGACCTAGGGCTCAGGTGTGTTTTAGTCTAAAAATTGACCGGAGGCTCCCAAGCAGACCGAGGAGAGAGAGAGAGTATAGGTCATTGGGGTTAGTGGGGCCGTTTGGGTGGTAAAACGGGCGAAATGGCATGAATGAACCATTTTTAGTCCAAATCGGTATGTTATAACTCACGATTCCTTGCATGGGCGCAGGACGTAGGCGTGTTTTAGGATGAAAATAAACCAGAGGATCCTAGGCAGGCTAATAAGCGGAAGAGTGTGGGTCGTTGGGTGGCGATGGGCTGTTTGTGTGATCAAACGGATGAAACGGTACGAATGGGCTAATTTTTGCCAAAATTGGGGTGTTATACCTCACGGTTCAGAGGGTGTGCCTAAGGCCTACACGTGTTTTTGAATGAAAATTGATTGCGGTTCCCAGGTTGACTGAAAAATGGGGAGTGTTGGCCGTTGGGGTCAGCTGGGCCATTTGGGTTATTAAACAAGCAAAATGATGCGAACGGGCCATTTTTGGGCCAAATCAGTGTGTTATAGCTCACAATTCCTGGGATTGGCCCAGAGCCCAAATGTGTTTTGGGTCAAAAATCAATTGAGGGCACCCAAGTAGGTCGAGAAGCGGGGAATTGTGGGTCGTTGAGATTGGCGAGATCGTTTGGTTTGTCAAATGAGCAAAACGGTGCAAATAGGCCATTTTTGGGCCAAATTGGTGAGCTATAGCTCACGATTTAAGGGTGGTCTTGGGCATGTTTTGGGTCAAAAATCAACTAAGGGCTCTCAGGTAGGCTGAAAACCGGGGAAATATGGGTCGTAGGGGTCAACGGGGTTGTTTAGGTTGTCAAACTGGAATATCAATGTGAATGGGTCATTTTCAGGCATAATCGGTATGCTATAGCTCACAGTTCTGGGTGGGCTCGGGTTTCAGGCGTGTTTTGGGTCAAAAATTGATCAAGGCTTCCAAGTAGGCTGATGAACGGGAAAGTAGGTCGTTTGGGTCGGCGGGGCTATTTGGGTGGTCAAACAGGCAAAACATTAAAAAAATGCTATTTTTGGGGCCAAATAGGCGTGCTATAACTCACGGTTTTAGGGGTTGGCTCGGGGCTCGAGCGTGTTTTGGTCTGAAAATCGACCAGAGGCACCAAGGTAGGCTTAAAAGTGGGATAGTGAGGGTTTTTGGGGTCGGCTGGGCTATTTGGGTGGTCAAACAAGTGAAATGACGTAAATAGGTAATTCTTGGGCTAAATCAGTGTTCTATAGCTCAAAGTTCTGGAGGGCCAGTGACCGAGTATGTTTTTGGTAGAAAATGGACCAAGTGCTCCCAGGCAAGCTGAGGTAAAGGGGAGTGTGGGTTGTTGGGGTTGGAGGGGCTATTTAGTTGGTCACAATGAGGAAATGTGGATCCAGACCAGTCGTATCCACTTTATATCAAGTGTCATAAACTGGTCCAGGTGGAACATTAACCATAAGAATACCACGTACTTGTTATCTGAATGTGTAACGAAATACAGTATAAAAATCATGAGGAAAATGGGTAATAAATGTTCCTTTGTCCATGATGCAGCTACCGCTCGTGGCATAATTTCTAAAATTCCTAGACAATGATGGGAAC
This sequence comes from Capsicum baccatum var. pendulum, assembly GCA_030864225.1. Lineage (NCBI taxonomy): Eukaryota > Viridiplantae > Streptophyta > Magnoliopsida > Solanales > Solanaceae > Capsicum > Capsicum baccatum. Next base: position 7,190,362 of record CM061556.1, read on the forward strand.
ATCGGGACTTCCCTATCATTAATAAAAACTTTATAAAGGTTGACGAAGTAAATGGAAGGGAATCTGAAATCTTGTAATAGCATTGCTGATGTTGTTTTCTTAAATGGCGTTGTGTGGAAGCTAAGTGTTAATCCTTTTGTGGAGAGAGCTCCCGGTAGGCACATGGACATTATGTCTACTTCAAATTGCGATGCTTAAGAATTGACACCACCCATTACGTCTGGGGCCAGCAATTCCAGAAAATTGACCACTAAAAGGCTTTCCATAAGTTTGATCTTCGCCACATACAAAAACAATGCTTACCTGCTTTCGGCCTAAAACAAAAGTAATCACATCATGTGCGATCCAACCTATTGTTCTTGATCCATCAACGTATTTGTAATCATACATACATGTATTACCATACGGACTACAATCATATTCCTAATTCGTGATTTCACAGTTTCTACTTTCTACAAGGCAATCGAGCTTTCGATATGTTTTTGAATTAGTTGAAACATATAAAGGATTATTTATCTGTTTGTAACATCCATTTGCATTACATGGTCTACATTGCCACCAAACTAAAACACTACCAGTGTCTATAAGGCAATTAACTTTAACTTGTTCAGTGAGTAAAAAATGCACCAATATGGGTTGTGGTGCAGTGGATGAGGCTGCTCCACCCTTAACCAGAGGTCCATGGTCGAATCCTGGGTATGGAAAAAATTCTGTTGGGAGCGCTGCCACCTTAGTGGACCCTGCAACGTGTGATCCGGATTAGTCGGGGCTCCAATGCAGGCACCGGATGCCGGATGGGAAACCAAAAAAAAGAGTAAAAGATGCAACATACTGACATATGAAATGAGAACTTGTTGTTACTGAAACCTTTTTGTTGGCCACTTTACTCTCATTCTCGTCGTGTAGCTTTACCAGAGTTCCATTCGCACAAATCGCATCACCATTTTCAAGAACCGATCCCAAATTATTTGCTCTAGCTTGACAACCGGCAAACCTGTTTCCGAGTAACGAATCATAGTTCTTGAATTTTGACTTTTCAACTAAATAGAGATTGTAAATGGTGAGTGTATAGGATGGCATCCGAGGATCAAGAAGCTTCGTTGGATCAATAGACATATTCCATAATATAAGTGGTGTTAAGGGATGAAAAAGAATGTTCATTGCATAAAATTACAAGCAAAATTGAGAAAATAATTGAAAACAAAAGGTGAACATGGAGGAACTTCTCCATTGGAATAGAAATTGTTTTTCTAATTGATTGATTTAGTTTGAGATATGTCTACCACTTCTTGTACTCAATATATATAAGCAAATAATAAAAACTCATTAATGATTTTTAATGCCATTAAATTACTACTTCATTAAAGAGGTAAAGTTCAATAATTTTGTCATTAATGAGTAACAGTCTAAAATTATACATGAAATTAACCTGTTAAAACTGTAACCAAAAGGGAAATCCCATGCATATATCATTTTTGATACCTTATAAGTTTTTATTACTCCATATAAGTGGGTTTGCAAAAAGAATTATATGCGTATCTTTTATATTTTGCAGTCCCTTATAGCAAGAAGCTTTAGTACACCGAGATGCCCTTTTAGTATTAATATACTTCCACCGGCACATCAAGCTGCCCTTTTAGTATTAACATACTTTCCTCTGCCCCATTTTAGATGTCCTCATTTTCTTTTTGTCCGTCCCAAAAAAAAATGTCATATTTCCTTATTTGGTAACTATTTAAAGATACAATTTTACTTTTATACTTATTAGTCTCATTTAATTAAAGGTAGAATTAATGTATTTTTTAATAAAGGACAATTGTCATTCCTTCTTAAACTTTGTGCCCGATCAAAATATGCCGCATAAAATACAACCGAGGAAGTATATCTTCTTGATGTGTTTTCAATGTTACTCCCACTGTTCGCTTTTACTTGTCAATAATTTCCTAATTGTATTTCTATTTTTACTTATCATTTTCGACATATCAAGAAAAGACAACTTTTTTTTTCCTATTTTACCCTTAGCATTAATTGTCTTTTCTCCAAATTAATTTTAAGATACAATATACACATCATTTAATAGGGGTATTATGGTAAAATAACTGTATGTTATTAATTATTTTTTTAGTAAATATGTCAAGTTAAAATGTGACAAGTAAAACGGAACGAAAGAATTATCTTTTTGTTTATTAGAGCAACTTTTGGGGCATTTAAATTGTTCAAGAAGAGTAATATCATTCTAAAATTATAAGGTAAAGGGGTCTATATGTAATAGCTAGATCTTTTGGGGGCTTAAGTGATATTATCCTGTTAATTTTTGTAGAAGTTGATACTGCTCAAATACTGACCAACTACTAGAAAAGGAAAGAAATTGGCTCTTAATGCTACGGTATCCATCATCAATGGAGACATAATGTTAAGGGTAGAATTGGAATTTGACTATTCAGTTGTGAGAAAGTGAGATTTTTTTAAGCTATTGTTCAAAATTAAACTTGATGTATTACAAGTTTTATTTGCCTGAATTTTTTTGGGTAGTTTCATTTTTTGCTTATTGTTTATTTAACCATATGTTATCAGTGTTATATTTTAGCTTATCTTGGAAATTTGGGTAGAAAGAATTTTAAAAAATTGCAAAAGATTTCATTTTTACAAATGTTATTTGTGTGTGTAAGACTAGGAGCCTTGTCGTAAATGATAAAGTTGTTGTCGCGTGACCAGAAGGTCATAGGTCCGAGCTATGGAAAGAGGGGTCCACAGTGGTAAGACTGTGTACAATAGACCTTTGTGGTCCAGTTTTTTCCTGGGACCCAGCACTTAACGGGATCTTAGTACATCGGACTGCCCTTTGTTTTTGTCTTTGTGTGAGGTAAAATTCTTAAAAGATTTAGTCTTGCTTGGAAATTTGTGAATATCTATGAGAAGTATTTGTTTGAATTATTGTGGACAGTTCCCTCCATGTGATCAGGGGGTCACGAGTTCGAGCTATGAAAATGTGCTAAATATGGTATTTTTGTTATTGCTTTTCTCATCTCCTAGCTTGATGTGGTTTTCTGATTTCATGGTACGCCGCAAGAATGACTTGAGCTAAGTGACTCCACTAAATTAACACATACTTCATTCATCATCTCAAAGAAGAAAAATAATTGAATTTTGACATTTCAGCAAAGAATTTTGTAGTCATAACGTCTGACAATACAAAGCGTTTATAGACATCATAATTTTGTGAACTCTATAATAAGAATTCAATTTTTGTTAGAGTTATTAGGGGTTACTTTACGCCAAACCTAACTTGGTGGCTAGTCTACTCTAAACCCTTAATAAAGAGATTAATCATCTCTCGATAATTTCATAAACTCATTGAATATCACTCTCTTTTTGATAATCAAATATATCAAGAAGATCCATAAACCCTTCTTTTATGGAGATCAAATTCAAATATTTCTACTTTCAAGAAATATATTATTAACGGCCTTCGAATTACGAAGAAAATCTATATCAAATCTAAATCTTCTTACTCAAGAAATACGCTACTAACGATCCTTGAATTACAAAAAAAAATCATATCAAATTCAAATCTTTTACATTCGATAAATACGCTAAAAAATCATATCAAATTTAAATCTTTCTACATTCGAGAAATACACTACTAATGGTCCTCGAATTACGAAGAAAAATAAACAAAGAAGAATCAAGGGAGTAACAGAACTATATCCATATCCTTTATCAATAAAATTCTTATTTTTTCATATTTTATTTGCATTGTGACTGCAATTTGTATCTGTCACTGTGATCTTTATTGCAAACAGTGTTAACAATATGAAAAAAGAATACAATTTACTATTATATATAAGGAAGGATCTCAATTTTTGGTAGTCCACACAAGGATTGATGATGTTCTTTTGATTAAAAAAAAATTTGTCCTTATTCTTTTTGTTAAGACCTAATAGACTACATATATAATTATTAAATACATCTGGGTTATTCTGTAATTAGTTATTCTTCAGTTCTCTATATATACAGCTGTAACCCCTTCAATATCAATAAGATCAATTATTATTAAATTATATCATGGTATCAAAGCTAGGGTTTCTTCTTCCGCCCAAACCCTAATCTCTCCTCTTTTCCGACGTGTGTGCGCCGCCGCCACCGTCTAGACCACGCCGCACGGCCTCCCTCCTCCGTCATAGGTCGGCGCCATGGACAAGGTTGTTGATCCTCTGTAAAATTTACCGTCTGGAGTAAAATTACTGCTCAGGAATCTCCACAATATCATCCCCAAAAAATTATATGACAACAACTACCCGGCCTGGGCACTTAACGTCCGCACCGCCCTCGCAGCCAACTTGCTGCTCGGATGGATTGACGGTGCGGAGAAGCCGCCGCCCGAGAAAGCCGAGGAGGACGGCGTCATGCTCCCAAATCGCGACTACCTTCCGTGGATGATCGTAGACACTCAGATCCGAGCCTGTCTTCTCGCAGTTATTAGCCCCTCTGTGCACAAACACGCCCGGGGTTTTCTCACATCGGCTTCACTTTGGGACGCACTAGCCACAAGGTACAACTCTGTGTCCACGGCTCATATTTTTCAGTTGCGTGACAGATTGCATACTCTTCGGAAGGGAACGAAGATGATGACTCAATACCTTGATGATGTGGCCTCTATTCTGTCTGACCTAGATGCTGTGAACGAGATTATTCCTGAACGAGACGTGGTGAATGCCGTGTTACGTGGTCTTCCGTCTGGCTATTCCTCTCTCAAACAGCATATTCGCCTCTCACCTGTCGAAATCACTCTGAATCAACTGTCTGGATGGCTTAATGCAGAAGAATTGAATCTAGACATGAAACACAAATTACTGCTCGGAGAAGCCAGTTCCACCCCTGGCGTCACGGCTCTTTACTCGGCTGGCAGCGGGGGCTCGGCCAGGGGTCGCGGTGACGATCGCCGTAACTAAGGGCGAGGCAGCGGCGGCGGTGACCGTCGGAACACCGGGCAGCAAGGCAGAGGCGGGCCTCCACCGAGGGACGGCTTCCAGTTAGGCCGCGGACAGGGACGAGGAAACCAGCGGGGGCCCACACGAGATCTTCCGACGTGCCAAATTTGTGCTAAACGGGGCTATTCTGCGGCTAATTGCTGGTATCATTATGATGACTCGCAGAATGTAAATAGCCAGTCCGGCAGATCAAGGGCGATGCATGCGTCCACAAACGCTCAATCTGGCGATTGGTATCTAGACACAGGTGCTAACACCCATGTGACGTCGGATTATTCACAACTTCAAGCTCCTCATCCGTATCATGGCTCAGAAACTATTACAGTAGGGAATGGTCAATCCCTTCCCATCACAAACACCGGCTCTGGGTATGTCTATACCCCAAATGGTAAATTTCATCTCTCAACCCTTCACCACGTCCCTTCCCTCACATCCAATCTTTTATCTGTTTATCGCTTTACTAAAGAAAATAACTGCACCCTCATTTTTAATGACACCAATTTCCAGATAGTGGACAATACCACGAACCGGGTGCGGTACACGGGCCGCTGTGAGCATGGGCTATACACTCTTCCATCCAGGTCTCCGTCTGTTGTGAGTCAAGCCATTCTCTCGTCCACCTGGCATCGCCGGCTTGGGCACCCATCATCCGCCATCACCAAATCCATTTTATCTTCCTTAGGTTTTAATTTTTCAGAGAAATTACATTGCGAGTCCTGTTCAGTGTCTAAATCTTGTCGTTTACCTTTTTCACTGTCTGAACACAAGGCCACTACGCCATTTCAATTAATTCATTCTGATGTTTGGGGTCCAACCTCAGTTCCTTCTGTTCAAGGTTTTCGTTATTATATCTGTTTTGTTGATGATTATAGTAAATTCACTTGGCTTTATCCTCTGAAATTTAAATCCGAAGCTTATACTGTTTTTGTCAACTTTGACCGAATGGTTCAAAATCAATTTAATGCCAAAATCAAAATTTTTTGAAGTGACAATGGCAAAGAATTTGTCAACAATGCATTTGGTGTTTTTCTTCAAAGTCTAGGGGCTCTTCATCACACTTCATGTCCATATACCCCTGAACAAAATGGCGTTGCTGAGCGCAAACACCGTCACCTAATAGAAACAGTTGTTGCGCTCCTCCATGATTCCACCTTACCCGTTTCCTTTTGGGTTGATGCGCTTGCTACTGCCAACTACCTCATAAATCGCATGCCTACTCACACTCTCTCCAACTCCACTCCATATGCCCGTCTCTACAATCATCCACCCGACTACATCCATCTCCGCCCGTTTGGGTGTCTGGTTTATCCCTGGTTGCGTCCACACACTCAACATAAACTTCAACCTCGGTCCACCCCTTGTGTCTTTCTAGGCTATCATCCCACTATCAAAGGTTACAAATGTTTCGATCCTGTATCTCAGAAAACATATGTTTCCCGTCATGTTCGTTTTGTGGAGGAACAATTTCCTTACACAAGTCTTTCCTCTACTCCATACTCCCCCAATCCACTTGGCATTGTGCCATTATTTCCGTCCTTTTCACACGCTCATGCTCCGGCTCACTCGGCACCTAACCCGGTACCCCACTACACCACTACCCACCCGTACCAACCACCTAGCCACTCGAACCAACCACCCACCCACCCGAACCCCCAAACCTCCCACCCGAACACCCAGCCGACTGCCATACAACTCCACCACCCCTTCCTAATCACCCTCCACTCAACACTCACCCTATGACAACTCGAGCCAAGGCCGGTACCTTCAAACCCAAAGTCTACCACACTCAAATACCCTTTGATGCACATCCCATAACTGAGCCTACTACCTACAACCAAGCCTCCAAAAATAGTTTCTGGTGCCAAGCTATGGATGAGGAATTTCAGGCTCTAAATGCACAACGCACATGGAATTTTGTACCTCTGCCTAGTAACCGAAAGTCTATTGGGTGCAAATGGGTGTTTCGCATCAAACGAAATTCAGATGGATCTCTTTCTCGCTATAAAGCACGTCTGGTTGCAAAAGGGTATCATCAGGAGTATGGTGTGGATTATAAGGAGACCTTCAGCCCTGTTGTTAAGCAACAGACTATTCGTCTGGTCTTGTCTCTTGCTCTTCACTATGATTGGCCGCTTCATCAGTTAGACGTCAGCAATGCCTTTCTTCATGGTCATCTTGAGGAAGACATCTATATGGTTCAGCCACCGGGATATGTTAATCCCAACCGTCCTCACTATGTTTGCAAGCTTCGCAAATCACTGTATGGCCTAAAACAGGCCCCACGTGCCTGGTACACACGCCTCTCTACTTTTCTGCAGGGTCTTGGTTTTCGCACCTACCATCATGACAACAGCCTCTTCACCCTTCACTGTTCTCGAGGGACAGTCATCATTCTTATCTATGTGGATGATATTGTTATTACAGGCAGCTCGTCATCACTCATCACTAAAATTACTGAGGCTATGCATCGTGACTTCAAACTTAAGGACCTCGGTCCTCTGGAGTTCTTTCTTGGCCTCGAACTCATCCGCAAATCGGGAACCATATTGATGCATCAGACAAAATATACCCTTGAACTTCTAAATCGAGCTGGAATGACAGACTGCAAACCCGCGGTCACTCCCATGGCAGTCCGCCAATCCCCAGGGCCGAATACTCCCTTTGCCGATCCTACACTATATCGGAGCCTCGTCGGTGGACTTCATTATCTTGTTGTTACTCATCCGGACATCCAATATGTAGGCAATCGAGTCTCCCAATCAATGCATGCTCCCACAGAACAACACTTTCAGGCCTTGAAACGCATTCTGTGCTATCTTAAAGGTACTCTTCAATGTGGAATTTTATTTCAAAAGGGCTCGTTTGATATATCTGTTTTTTCTGATTCGGATTGGGCTAACGACAAAGATGATTGGAAGTCCACTACTGGATATATTGTTATGATGGGACCGAATCTGATTTCCTGGTGCACCAAGAAGCAAACGCGAGTGTCCCGTTCCTCCACAGAAGCAGAATATCGTGCCATGGCTGCGGGTGTTGCTGAAGCAATGTGGTTACGATACCTTACAGATGCACTTGGCATTCCCCCGACGAAACCACAGATTTATTGTGACAATCAGTCCACTATTTGTGTTACCAAAAATCCAGTCCTTCATGATCGTATGAAGCATGTTGGGTCCGACTGTCACTTTGTTCGCGATGAGGTACTTGCAGGAACGATGGCCACGCACTATGTCCCATCTACTGACCAGCTTGTTGATATTCTCACCAAGCCTCTTCCGTTACAGCCTTTTCAGTATCTCTGCTCCAAGCTGCCCCTCGTTACCGCTGATCAGCTTGCGGGGGGATAATAGACTACATATATAATTATTAAATACATCTGGGTTATTCTGTAATTAGTTATTCTTCAGTTCTCTATATATACAGCTGTAACCCCTTCAATATCAATAAGATCAATTATTATTAAATTATATCAAGACCATTTCCACTTGTGTATTTGTAACTGATTTTTTCTTGCCACAAGTTGTCTTTTAATTAAAATTTCCTTCATTTTAAATTAATAATTATTTTTGCTCAAAAAATTTATTTAGAAATAACTTTTCACATAAAATTAAAGTTAGTAATAATTTTCAACTACACCCTTATAGTCACTGATGTTCACTTCTTAAAAAAAAATATAGTACTCCCTCCGTTCCACAATAAGTTAATTGTTGAATTTCGGCACACATGTTAACAAAAAAAAAAAGCAAAGACATAAATTTATCAGGTTTTTTCATTTTTACCTTCTTCAAAAAGCAAAGACACATGATACATCACTCCTAGTGCACTTTTAATGGAGGGTAAATTTGGAAAAAATTTTCAACATCTATCTTGAATTGTGAATCATTCACTTATTTTGAAACACTAAAATTACTCCAATAATTCACTTATTGTGAAACGGAGGGAGTATTAAATAGGATAACTTAATCAATAATAAATAGTACAATGCCTTAATTATTTTTCTTCGCAAACATGAAAAAGGATAAATCAATAATTAGAGTAGAATGAATAGAATATTTTTAAGGGTGTTTAAAAAATTAACACGTTACGTAAATGGACCGAATGGAATAATCGGTTAATGTAATTTAATTATTATTTAATATCCTTATAGATCACAATTAAGTCAGTTTGTGAAAAGTTTCTAAATTAATGTTGTAACTATTTTTATATATACTTGAAGTGATTGAAATACTTTGTTGTATTAGATGAAAACAATGAATTTTGCAACTCTTGTCACATAAAATTATAGGTGAAAATAAAATAATAAATATTAAAATAAATTTATTTTTATTTATAACTGAGAAATTTTGTACCCATAAATTCATTAAAATCAATATTTTTCAATTTTTAATCAGCATTGAATTATAATTATAACTAGCTTATGCTAAATTGGTTGAGAGCAAGAATGATCAAGAGAGGCGGACGAATAAGGAAGAGTATAAGCTATAGCTAGGTGAGTGGCTAAGTTAGTGGTTACAGTGGCTAAAATGACAGCTTTTGAGAACTTGTATACGGCTTTAAAGGAGAAAGGCAGGGATAAGTGCATCAAGGTTGATGATGGTACTATGTTGGTTGAGGATGCCCTCATTAAAAAAAGGTGGCAGTCCTATTTTCATAAACTTTTGAACGATAAGGGGGACAAAGGTTTCGTGTTTGGGGACTTGGAGAAATTTGAGTAGTGTAACGACTATGGTTATTGTAGGCATATCGAGGTTAAGGAGGTCAAGAGGGCTATTCACAGGATGCGTCGAGGTAGGGCGATGGGGCCAGACGAGATTCCAGTTGATTTTTGGAACGCACTGGTGAGGCAGGTTTGGAGTGGTTGACAAGGTTCTTAACATCATTTTTAGGGTGGGAAGGATGCCTGAAGCATGGAGGTGTATTACAATGATTCCATTGTGTAAGAACAAGTAGACATCCAAAGTTGCAACAACTATAGAGGTATTAAGTTGTTGAGTCATACTATGAAGATTTGGGAAAGGGTGGTAGATTTGAGGCTGAGAAAGAGCATGATTATCACTAAGAATCAGTTCGATTTCATGCTAGGTCACTCGATTACTGAGGCCATTAACCTTGTGAGGAGATTAGTGGAGCAGTTTTGGGAGATGAAGAAGGACTTTCACATGGTGTTTATTGATCTTAAGAAGGTTTATGAAAAAGTTTCCAAGGAGATTCTATGGAAGTTTTTGGAGGCTAGAGGGTTCCTATGGTGTAGACTAGGTAAATTTAGGACATGTATGATGGCGCAAATACTGGGTGAGGACGGTAGGTGGAGATTCAGAGCATTTTTTTATTTTGGTAGGGTTGCATCAGGTTTGGACTCTTAGCCATTTTTTATTTTCCTTGGTGATGAATGTTTTGACAAGACATATTCAAGAGGAGGTGCCTTGGTGTATGCTATTTACTGATAATGTGGTACTGCTTAATAAGACTCGGGGAGGAGTTAATGATAATTTAGAGATTTTGAGACAGACCCTTGAGTCTAAAGGATTTTGAATAAGCAGGACCAAGACGGAGTACTTGAAGTTTAAGTTTAGTGATGTGTAGTAGGAGACTGACATGGTTGTGAAGCTAGACTCTCAGGCCTTTCAGAAGAAGGAGAGTTTCAAGTATCTGGGATTTATGATTTAAGGCAATGGTGAGATTGACGAGGATGTCTCACATCATATTGGAGCTGGGTGATTTAAATGAAGGCTTGCTTTGGGAGTTTTATGTGATAAGAAGATACCCCTGAAGCTTAAAGGAATGTTCTACAGAGTGTCAGTCCGTCCGACTATGTTGTATGGAGAGTATTGGCCAGTTAAGAACTCCCACATCCAAAAGTTGAAGGTGGCGGAGATGAGATAATTCTGATGGATGTATGGCCATACTAGGAAAGATAAGGTAAGAAATGAGATTATTCGGGAGAGGTGGGAATGGCCTTGGTGGAGGACAAGATATGAGAAGTAAGGTTATGTTGGTGTGAGCATGTGATGAAAAGGGGCTTTGATGCTCCAGTGCAGAGGTGTGAGACACTGGATATGGATGATTTTAGGCAGGGTAGAGGTAGACCGAACAAATATTGGAGGAATGTGATTAGGAAGGTGTGGAGAATGCCGATTAGGGTAGAGGGTTAGGGGTTCAGAGTGTGTCGGTAACAATAGAGGAGCATTATTTATTTGTGTTTGAAGTTTCTTATTCGTCGTGTTGAGTGATGTCTATGATTTCGGATAGATAGTTTTAGTATTATCTTGTGACTGTAGTATTATCTTATGGCTAGTGACGTTAGTTTATTTTGCAGATTGTACTAGTTGTTATGCATTTGTGTTTTGTGTTTGTTATACTGCTATCGGTCCTAAGCCGAGGGTCTATCGGAAATAGACTCTCTACTTCATCTTAGGTAGTGGTATGATCTGCGTACACTCTACCCTCCTCAGACCACTCTATGTGGGAATCCACTGGGTATATTGTTATTGTTGTTGTTGTATCATATTATTTTATAAAATATTAAATAACTTGTGGTCTCTTGCTATATTCTAATTCTCCTGTAATAATTTCTTCCATACAAATAATTTTTTTTAAAAAAATTATCCAATTATGTGATTAAGAACTATAATAATTATAAAAAATTTTAATAAAATATATTTAATATATCGGTCATTAAATTATATTAATTATAAAGTAAAAAATATAATATAAATTTATTTAAAAATTTTATTATTATTATTTATATGTAGAGTTGTTTGGATCCGAGCTTAGTACGGAATACGGATTTAATGAAACTAGCATTTATATATTTGTAGAATACACCTGTCACTTCATTTTATACAAACACGTAATAATCTTTTTTATAATTTTATAAATTACTCAAATAAATTAAAATAGTTATTTTTAATCTAATTAAAATGAAATGGATGGTGTATGAAATTTGGAAGGATATGCAATTATAAAAGAAGAAAATGAGGTGACAGGTTGGGTAGGACCACTGATAAAAGAGTTTGGGCGTCATGCAGATAACAAATGCTATATGGCGTCAAGTTTACACGTACATAGTTGAGGCAGTAGCAGTGTCGTTGTCAGAAATTTGACGAGGAGTGTGCATATTTTCTTTGTAGTTGTGTTAAGGATGTACAATATTTAATATAGATGTATAATAGCTAATATTATGCTTTCGTACACTGTATAATCTTTTGATAAAAGATGTGCATCAAATCACCCTTTTTCTAAGATCATCCCTCCGCCCATGGGTATAAGTATACCTCAACATCGGGTATTTACATTTGATAAATCAATTCAAGATATATACAATAATAACATACATAATATTACACGTGGAGTTTGGAGAGGTAGTATGGAAATGTACTTCTACCTTGTGAAGATAGAGAGGTTGTTCTCGATTAACTATCGACTCTGGACTCAAGTAACACATATAAAAAAAATTAGGCATGTAAAACAAATAAAATAGTAAATCTTAAAATGGTAGCAACGACAAACAATTAATATGATAATTGAACTAAAAACAAACAAATTATTCTCATATAGAAGAATAAGATAGTATGAAGGTAATAACAAAAATACTACTTAATAGGGAAATTAGACAATGCTCAGCCACCCACCAACCAAATCCTTGATCTCCTAATTTTTATATCTAGATTATATATTCGAAAAGCAACAGATACTTAATCTAATCACCATTACCAAGACCTCCTCAGCCTAGATCTACCTCTCCTTATACCCACTATTACAAGATAATATCTTTTATAAATTATTTTTGTTATCATGATTGAATGATCTGATATTCTTAATTCATTAGTATTAAAATCATTGATTAGGGGTAAATATTCGGAACCAATAAGTATTTCCGTGATGATTAAGTGCTTCTTGCGACAAATTGAATTGCACAATGTTTGCGAGTAGCTCTCTTTGACATACTAAACGTATATAGGACTATCTCTACATTTAATATTACAATTTACAATGCAAATATAAGCTAACTACTTCATGATATATACAACTTAAATACTTAACTGAGAAAAATGAATCAATAGACCTCCCAAGTTTCCAATTAAGAAAAGGGGACAAGTGGGTCCCGCAACTTGTCATTTAAAAAAATTAAGTCATTTGAACAACTGGGATAGTTGTTCAACAACTACATTAGTTGTCTCAACAACTTCACATAGTTGTTGAACAACTTCTCCCAGTTGCCGAACAACTTCGCCTTGTTGTTGAACAACTTAGCGCAGTTGTCGAACAACTTTGATAGTTGTTGAACAACTGCTAGAAGCTTTTGAACAACTATCAAAGTTGTTCGGCAACTGGTAGAAGTTGTTGGAACGAAAAAACTTTAAAAAAAATCAAAAATTTTTTGTCCCTCCCACGTAATTTTAAAAACTCGAAGGATTCTCACTAAATTAGAAAACTTATTTGTCCCTTTTAATCCAAAGTCCTAGGAATACTACTATAATTTTCTTGAATAGCATAACTATGTTCATCCATATTTGGGCCGTAAAAGTGGGCCATCAAACCAGTTGAGAAAGGCTACAGAGCCATCTATTTGGTAGATGGGTTTTTATGGGCCTTCTTTGGGGTATCGAGGGTTATTCTATGTTAATAGGAGTAAACGTAGGCTAAACCAACTACTGATATTTGAATATTAACTATGTAGGACTTAATTACCTGCATAACTCAATGCTAAATCAACTACCAAGCAATACGTTAATACATGCATAAATAATATATAGATTTCCACATCGATAATCCCTACAGTACAAAAACTTGCATAACTCTAATTGTGGCCCCTTTGTTATTTACTTTTGGCTTCTTAGGTTTAACTGGGTAAACAGATGGAAAGAGAAAAGGCTCTCACATCTAGTTTCCCTAGAAGCACCTTTTTAAAAGAAGGGTGCTATTAAAGCAACTCATTTTCAGATTCGAACAATCTTTTATTTTGTTCCTCCACAGAAACAAAAGCATGAGCTGGGCCATCCATTTCCTTTTCTTACAGCAGATGAAGAACAAGAAGAACACTGTAATTTTAAAACCAGGCTTTAAATCTCATAAACAAAATAAGAAATCATGAGAGCAAAAAAGGAAAAGCAAAGTGCAAAAAGACCTCACCAAACGAATACAGCAGAGGCAGAGCACATCTATCAAATTTCTTTAAAAACACACCAGCTACATCACCGATGTTTCAAAGTCAAGGCAATTTTTTGTCCTATTCAGAAAAAAAATTCAAAATGTGAGAATAGGGTTGAGGTTGTCTTAACTGCGTAAATTAGTTTGCCCTCTTGAGGTTGTCTTAACTGCGTAAATTAGTTTGCCCTCTTAAAATTGTGTTCAATTAAAAGAAATATAAAAATGAAGATTTTAAGAGGGCAAACCAATTCACGCAGTTAAGACAACCTCAGTCCTACTCACACACTTTGAAATTTTTTTCTGAACAGGATTAAAAGTTGCCTTGATTTTGAAACGTCGGTGAGGTAGCTAGTGTCTTTTTAAAGAATATTTGATAGATGTGATCTGCCTCCGCTGTATTCATTCTATTTTTAATATAACCCTCCTTCCTCTCTTTCTCTCATCCTTTGTATACTACTATTGGTGAGGTCTTTTTGCACTTTGTTTTTCCCCTTTTGATCTCATAATTTCTTATTTTGTTTTTGAAATTTAAAGCCTGGTTTTAAATTGCAGTGTTCTTCATTTCCTGTGAGAAAAGAAAATGGTTGCCCCGGCTCATGCTTTTGTTTCTGAGGAGGAACAAAACAAAAGACTGCTTGAATCTGAAAATAAGTTGCTTCAACATCACCCTTCTTCTAAAGAGATGCTTCTGGGGAAACTAGATGTGAGAGTCTTTTCTTTTTTCTTTTCATCTGTTAGCCAACTTAAACATAAGAAGCCAAAAGTAAATAATGAAAGGGCAATTTTTTTTAATTTAGGGATTATCTATATATCATTTATGCAGGTAGTAGCATATTTTTGGGTAGCTAGTTTAGCAGTGAGTTATGCAGGTAATTAAGTCCTACTTAAGTAATTCATTATGTTAATAGAAATATATGAATTTGAAAATAGTAGGCTTTGAAAATTTTAAAAAATAATTTATTAGTTTAAAATTAAAAAATCATAGTTGTAAAGACCTAAAACATCACTAATTATATCATAAATTTATATATTTCAAATATATTTAACTATTAAATAAAATATAATAATAATTAAAAGATAACTTGTAATACTACTACTACTACTACTATTGATAATAATAATAATAATAATAATAATAATAATATATTAATAATAATAATAACAATAATAACAATAACAACAACAACAACAACAACAATAATAATAACAATAATAATAATAATAGTAATAATAATAATAATACATCATTTACTATCAAAAATATGTGGCTGATCTCAAATTTTTTTTTAATCCAATTATAACATTATAAGATAAATTTGCATTATATTTGTAGAAAGGTAAATAGCAAAGATAATTAAAAGTAATAATGTAATACCCCGAGATTCTAACCAATAATGTCTCCATGATTCAAGCCCATGAGAAATAAATTAGAGTGTTTTGGTGGTTGTCTAGTCAAGGGTTATGTGTATTAAGGCTTTAAAGATGTCCTAATGCTCGGGCGAATCAAAACATTCTTTACCAATTGAATTCTTGAGAAGGATTTTGGCATAGTCAACTTCAAATGAGCATATCTCCCATTGTACTTCGAATTATTGAGCTCATGACCTACCAAAAGATAGATAATTGAATTATATTTCCAACGATACCCATTTCGTCAAATTATGATATCGGAGTAAAGATTTATGCTTATTGTACTTCAAGATAGCCTTTCATTCGAGGAGATTTCGGTTGAGATTTTGGATTTTCAGATCCGTAGGCTAAGAAAAAAAGAATTTCCTTTGGTTAAAGTGCTTTGGTGAAATCAATCTGTTGAGAGTGCTACTTGGGAAGACGAAGCTGATATGCGAACCAAGTACCCTCACCTCTTTTCTGTGAGTTCGGAGCGAGCATAAGGTGTCATTCTTTCTTAATTCCGCCCCGTTCTTATTAAAGATTCAGAAGTGTGTCTACTTTCATCATGAATTCATGCATTTTCTATAGTATTCGAAGGTATAGAGTGAAGTAAGTATTTTGAGTGAGTCGTTCCAGCTATACGTCCTCATTTTTCTCTTGTTCTTGTCCTATCTGGCAATATTCGAGGACGAATGTTTGCAAGGGGGAGGTATTGTAATACCCCGAGATTCTAACCAATAGTGCCGCCATGACTCAATCCCATGAGAAATAAATTATATTGTTTTGGTTGTTTTCTGGTCAAGGGTGATGTGTATTAAGGTTTTAAAGATGTCCTAACGCTTGGGCGAAACAAAACATTCTTTACTGATTGAATTCTTGAGAAGGATTTTGGCATAGTCAACTTCAAATGAGCATAGCTACAGTTGTAATACTAATTATTTAGCTCTTGACCTACCAAAAGATATATAATTGAATTATCTTTCCAACGATACCCATTTCATCAAAATCCGATATCGGAGCAAAGAGTTATAGTTATTTTACTCCAACATGTCAGCCTGGAAAATCCGTGATGACCTTTTGTGACGACTTGTCACAAGACTGACTGCCCTTCACAAAATGTCGTCACCTTAAGGCAGAAAGTCACAAAATCCACCCTTTTTGTGACGACAATTCGTGACGACCTATCACACGCCTGACAGCTTATCACAGATGTCGTCAGCTATTTTTTTCAGCAATTGATGGACGATTTTTGCAAGGAAATTTTAGTCATTTCCCATTTTTGGAGGCCTCTATATATATGAGAATCCTTATCCAAAATCTAATTTCTTCATTTCTCTCTTCCAATTCTCTTAAGAAATATATCTAGGATTTTATTTAATGAAATTAATCTTCCAAAAATCCTCCATAAATCTTTAAGATTCCTTCAAGAATCAAGTTCATCATAGAGTGGGCTTGAAGAATTTTTTTATTACAAGTGTGAGTAAAGACTCAAGCACTAGAGGTCAACCAATTTCAAAGATTAAGGTATGTGGGGTTTTGAACAAGAGCAATTCTTCCGTTTTTGTGCTCAAAGCTTTGATTTTTATTATGGATTTATATGATTTTGCAAGTGGGTTTATACCCAAATTACTTCATCATGAGATTATGAGAATATAAATCGTTCAAGCTTTGTTATACATGATTATTTACAATTTCCCAGTTATGACTTGATATTTAATATTGTGAATTTCAAGTTTCTACCATGAGTTGGTATTTTAAGTGCTTCCAAGATATGTGTCATTCTTTAGGCTTCCTTATGACAAATTGGATTATTGAGTATATTGATTCATGAGAATTGAGTTGTTACAATAAGTCTTGATATTACCTTAAAGTTATTGATGTTGCCATGACTTAATGAATTGATGCATTTTGATATTGAGAAAGATTGATTTCGTTTGAGTCGAGTTAGGAATCCACAAATTTATTATGATTTGATAAATGAGAAAGAGATTTGATTTGGTCTTCATGATAGACCTTTGTGATGTTTGTGGTAGATTTCCTAATGCATTCTGAGCTTGTGTCTGGGACTAGTATTTACCATCGAGTGGGAAATATGGTATTTCTCCCGAAACTATATGCCACCGTAGGATTGATATAAATAATTGTGCCCCGGAGGCCGAGTATGAGATTGTGATCACTAAATTTAGGTTGTACTCCCTGGAAAGAGTACGAAGCTCCCGCCAATGTGGGGTTCTCTAATTAGGAGGGAAAAACGTTGGACTCCATGTAGCTCACATGATTTATGTCGGTTATAAGAACCTCCCATGTCAATAAGAGTCGATTTTCTTGAATTACAGGTCACTCCGAGTCTTGAGTTGAAGAGTTGAGTTGTTTATGATGATTTATGAGGTTTTTATCATATGATTTATTTACGATGATATGATGAAAAGTATGTTTCAATCTAACTCAAGCCAAGTGAACCATCATTGTACATATATATATTTTCATGAAATTGATGACGATATTAACATTGTTGCATGCACCCCCACATACTCCGTACATTCCAAAGTGCTGACCCACATATTTTTCTATGGGATACATTTTCTCGTAATGTATGTTCAGGTACTCAATCACATT
Source organism: Capsicum baccatum var. pendulum (assembly GCA_030864225.1). NCBI lineage: Eukaryota > Viridiplantae > Streptophyta > Magnoliopsida > Solanales > Solanaceae > Capsicum > Capsicum baccatum. Next base: position 7,208,514 of record CM061556.1, read on the forward strand.
AGCGATATTTGGGTGTCTCTTTTTGTCTACTCAGTGGTAAGTCCTCATGGTTCGAGGACCGTGTTTATAATTTTGTGATACCATTTTGTTGTTATGGATTTCAGTACTGTTTGATTCAGTTGGGGTTTTTTCCCAATGTCTCCTTGATTTTGATATATAGAGGCTTTGTCATGCTAAAGGGTTGGTATGTATAGAATTTCAGTATTTTGGATTGTACAAGCTAGTTTCGTATCTTATTCCAGTATGTTTATGATATGCCATTCTCTCTTATATTAGCATGACTATTGTCGAAGAGAGTTCTAGAAGTGATGACAGGTTTAGAGGGTTAGCTTGAGGCCGCGTGTGGCCTTAACCACCGTGTGATGTCTCGGGATGAGATCTTGGGGCGTTACAAGCTTGGTATCAGAGCCTAAGGTTTAAAGTGTCTGAGGGAGTCTGGCAAGCCGCGTTACGTAGATTCTTAATCATCGGTGTGTAGCGCACCACATCTATGAGCAAGGGGTTACGAGACGTTTTAGGAAAAGTCATTTTCTTATTTCAAAAGTCTATCGTGCCTACGACTGTTTCTCTCTGCCATTAATTTATGCTCTCTTATGACATAAAATGTCTCCTCGTTGAGCTTGTAGAAACAACGAGCAACCTCAACCCGTTGATCCCCTGAACGAGCATGTGTCACATACAAAATTCCAGGTAGTTTTTCAGGTACTAGTCCAGGAAGTTACCGCCAATACTCAAGATAACAACCAGGCTACTGTTCTGCCTCTACAAGAGAATAATTTTGCTGCAGCTCGGATGAATCCACCTGAGTCTATGGGTTGAAGGTAGGTGAAGATCCACAGATGTACTTGGATGAAGTGAGAAAGATCACCCAGATTATGCACGTGACTAAGGAGGAAAGTTTTGAATTGGCTGCCTATCGAATGAAAGATGTTGCATATGATTGGGTGGAAGTGAGGAGGGAAATGGGAGGATGCCGCTCCCATGACTTGGCAGTTATTCCAGGATGTGTTCTTGGATAGATTCTTTCCTCTTGAGATGAGGAAAGCAATGATAGAGGAATTCATGAATTTGAGACAAGGCTCCATGACTATTAAGGACTATTGCCTTAGATTCAATCAGTTGTCCAAATATGCACCTAGTATGATGGCTGACTCCAAGACCATCGTGATTAAGTTCGTGACCGCTGTGTCGAGTTACATTATGAAAGAGTGTAGATATGCTATGCTTAATAAGGAGATGGACCTTTCTCGGTTGATGATACATGCCTAACAGATTGAAGCTGATAAGGTGAAAGAGAGGGAGAGAGTAAGAGGGAATAAAATAGCTAGACCAGAGCAGCAGGGATTTGGTCAATCCAGATTCTATGAAGGGGACCACCCTCAATTCCAGAAACTTCCATTTATGCCTGTGCCTTCCTCAGTTAGAGATCCCGCACCTAGAAGTAGGCAGGAGCAGGGGAACAGTCCTATCCCGTCCAGGTCTCAGTGTAAGTAACAGACCTCGTCCTCCTTCATATGCCAAGTGTGGTAGAGATCATTTTGGCAAATGTTTTGTTGATCAGAGAGGCTGTTTTGGTTATTGCATATTGGTCCACTGACTTAGAGATTATTCGTATACTAGATAGGGAAGTCAAGATGCTCGTCCCCAGAGTCAGGCTACCAGTGCCCCCGCTCCCGTAGTTCGCCCAGTTCCTCCTCAGGGTGCCTCTTCAAGTACTGTTGGCAGTTCACACTAGAATTTCTTTTATGCTATACCACCTCGCCAGGAGCAGGAGGATTCTCTAGATGGTGTCACTAGTATGCTCCATGTCTTTTATTTTGATGTGTATGTATTGATGGACCCCAGTTCATGTATCTCTTATGTGACACCTCTAGTTGCTATTAATTTTGAGATGGACCCTGAACGGATTCCTGAGCCTATTCTGGTTTCTACCTCGGTAGGAGAATGTTATTTCTAAGCGAGTGTATAAGAAGTGTCCTATTACTGTCCTTCATCGGGTCATATGTGCTGATTTGATTGAGCTAGATATGGTTAATTTTGACATCATTCTGGGTATAGATTGGCTTCACTCATGCTATGCGTCCATAGATTGTCATACCCGAGTGGTAGAGTTTCAGTTTCCTAACGAACCCGTGTTTGAGTGGTTCAAGAATTCTGTAACTCCGAAGAGCCATTTCATATCCTACCTCAAAGCTAGGAAGTTGATTTTCAAGGGTTACATATATTATCTAGTTCGAGTTAAAGACCTCAAGTCTGAGACTCCGACTACTCAGTCAGTCAGCATTGTTAAAGAGTTTCCCAATGTTTTTCTGGAAGACCTTCCCAGGGTCCCACCTGATAGAGAAATAGAATTCAGGATTGATCTCCTTGCTAAAACTCATCGTATTTCCATACCTTCATACCGTATGGCTCTCGCAGAACTTAAAGAGTTGAAGGAGCAACTCAAAGACCTCTTAGAAAAAGGCTTTATCAGATCCAGTATTTCCCCGTAGGGTGCACCTATTCTATTTGTGTGGAAGAAAGATGGTACATTGCGTATGTGCATTGACTACTGTCAACTCAACAAGGTTACTATTAAGAACAAGTTCCCTCTTCCTAGAATCAATGATTTATTTGATCAACTACAGGGTGCAAGTTATTTCTCAAAGATAGACCTTAGAACCGACTATCATCAGCTTAAAGTGAGAGACTGTGATATTTCAAAGACAACTTTCCAAACCCGCTATGATCATTTTGAGTTTCTTGTCATGTCCTTTGGGTTAACCAATGCTCTAGAGGCTTTCATGGATCTTATGAACCGAGTCTTCAAGCGGTATCTATATTTGTTTGTTATTGTGTTCATAGATGATATTCTTGTATATTCTCGAAGTGAGGATGATCATGCGAATCATCTTCGAATCGTGTTGGAAACCCTTAGAGCTCATCAATTATTTGCTAAATTTAGCAAGTGTAAATTTTGGTTAAGTTCAGTCGCTTTTCTGAATCACATTGTTTTTTCCGAAGGTATTAGTGTTGATCCCCAAAAGACAGAAGCTGTGAAGAATTGTCCTAGACTTACTTCCCCATCTGATATTAGGAGTTTCTTGGATCTAGCTGATTACTACTGTCATTTTTTTAAGGGATTCTCTTCTATCGTGTCCCCATGACCCGATTGACCCAAAAGAAAGTTAAGTTCTAGTGGACAGATGCCTGTGAGAAGAGTTTTCAAGAGTTGAAGACTCAACTCACTTCAGCCCCAGTGTTAGCTTTACCCGATAGTACAGATGGTCTTGTGGTATACTACGATGCTTCTACAGTTGGTCTGAATGTAGAGGAGTAAAGTTATAGCTTATGCCTCTAGACAGTTGAAGCCTCATGAGAAGAATTATCAAACCCATGATCTTGAATTAGCAGCTGTAGTTTTTGCTTTGAAAATCTGGAGACATTATTTGTATGGTGTTCATGTTGATGTGTTTACTGATAACAACATCCTAAAGTATGTTTTTACTCAGAGGGAGTTGAACCTTAGAAAAATTATTTAGTTAGAATTTCTAAAAGACTGCAATATGAGTGTGATGTATTACCCGGGAAAGGCCAACGTTGTGGCAGATGCTCTTAGCAGGTTGTCTATGGGTAGTATAGCTCATGTAGAGAATGATAAGAAAGAATTGGCTCATGATGTACATCGTTTAGGTAGGTTGGGTGTTAGATTGCTTGATTCCGCTGAATGGAGTATGTTAGTTAAGAGAAGTTCTGAATCCTCTTTGGTCTTGAAGGTAAAGGAGAAGCACGATAAGGATCCTAGTTTGGTAAGGAGTCAGTTAAGGACCAGAAGGTGGAGGTTTTCTCCCAAGGGGGAGATGGTGTGTTAGATTGTAAGGTAGATTGTTTGTTCCAAATGTTGATGATTTGAGGTAGAGAATTATGGTTGAAGCGTGTTTTGTGAAAATTTTGACTTTTGAAAAAGAGTCCCCACTTAATTTTGAAAAGAAATTAAGAAAACTTTATAGAGTTACTTCAAACGATCCAAAAGAGGAAAATCGTTTAAGTTAAGAGATTCTGAGTAAGCAGTTCTTATTAATGTTTTAGGAAGGTGTTAGGCACCTAAAACGTCCGTTAATTTGCGGTTATCTGGACTGTTTGAAAATCGTCTTTGACTAACTTTGGAAAAAGGTTTACTTTTGAAAAGAAGGCAATTTTAGAAAAAGATTTTGGTGCTTATGCAGAACCAGCTTTTTAGCGACTTGACTAAGGATTTAACAAGGTTCACCAAAACACATAAGGTAATGAAACATAAAGAAAAAGGGGAAGGGGAGAAAGTAAGGGATTTAGGCCACTGGGCCCAAATCAATAAGACCTATCCTAGTCGAATTGGGCTTTCGACCCATTTCACCTGTCCTAGTCTAGTTTTTGAGTCGTTGGCTCAAGTATCGCTCCACCTGTATTAAGTACAACTTTTCTTTCGTGGCCCAAATGAATAAATAAATAAATAAAATTGATAAGTAAATAAATAAACTAATAAATGAGACTTTTGAGTCTCTTCGCCACTTTAAAGATGGGGCCTTAACCCATCTTCTCTCTTCTTTCGACTTCTCGTATCCGTACGCCATGCAATTCATTTTAGGTTTTCTTTTGGGGCTTGACTTGATAGGCATGGAGGGCCTCAATGGCCCATTAAGAGATGCAATGGGAAAGAATTCATTCGCACTCCAAAACAAATTCACATGCAAGGAAAAAGATAAAGAAAATCAAAACGCATCCAGAATACCAAATGCCACACAAATAAGTAGTATGATGGATCAATCGATGAAAAGGAACCCACGATGGTTCAAAATATAGAATTTCAAGAGAAATGAATCAACTTCACACATGCATTGTGATGGTGAATAGCAATCAGACCAATTTGATGTGCGCAGGAGTTAATCATTATTATTATTATATATATATTTTTTCTTTTGGTGATTAATGTTCTCTAGCCCTTTTAGGTATAGATGGCTATTACTAAAACTCAAGATAACAACAAAGAGTTGGGAAGAATCAGGAAGCAACTAAAATAGAATTTCTCCCAAATTCACTAGACCTATCTTTGAGAGAACAAACAATAACATGTTCCCATAGAGTAAGCACATTATTATTAGGCATGTCACCACACATACAGCACGCAAACAATTTTATCCTATCAAAATCTTTTTAGCAAACGATAATATGAAAAAGAAAGGATGGCTTTAAATAAAACGTGGAAACTATTCGATATTCAAACGGATCCAAAACTCTTAACCTTAGGTACTAAAGTAAATAGGAAAGAGGGGAGAAGCAATGCGACTAAAAACATTTTTTTGCCCAACATCAATAAGATGATGCGGGAAGAGATGCATTTAATAGACAAACGAACAGGATCCTAAAAGTTTCATAAAGGAGATATACAAGCTCATGCTAGTTAGTAACGACGCAAGAAAAGCTAATTTTTTTTTTTTGAAACAATTTTCAACTAATAACTACAAGTGTATGTGTTAAACTCATATCAAAGCAGGTGACATGAGAGAATATACTATAAATAGAATAGACTTCTTTTTATTTAACCTTTATAAATAAAGGTCACAAAGGAGGCTCCTAATAGCAACTCCCAAAGAGAATGCAAAACCCTTTGACCCTATCATCTTTTTTAACAGAAAAGAAACACTGCACTTTTACTCAATCGTTTACAGGAATAAAGTGACTCAGTAACCCTTCATTTTTTTTAGAACAGGATATTAGCAATAATCCATAGGCTAGAAGCTCATCATTTAAACAATACGGCATTCACGAAACTCGAATTCGAAGAAAATTTTCATCAAAAACATTGTATGAACAAAAGCAAATACTCCCAGATGAATTATAACGAAATCAGAAACTCTAAAAATCAATGTGTCCTAAATGCAGAAACAACAACAAAGTTTGAAAGCTCACAGTTTATCATATGAAACTTGGGGCTTTCATATCCTCCCAATGAGCTACACTCAGCACTTAAGATTATAAAACTACAACTACAAATCAAGGCAACAAGAGCATGAAAATTGTTAAGCGAGAATCAAAATATGATCTTTAACTTCTTCAAATCACAGACAGTCCACACGATAATACATTAGGACAAAAATTAATAGTAATGCTAAGAGTAGATGACCAATCACAAAATCGAGATCTGAAGACGATGAAAACCACATGTCATACAATCAAAACAGGAATTCATCCCAACGTCGCACTATAAAGAAACATTGCCTTTCACTAAAATGGAAAGCTGTGGTCTTGAAGACCTCTACAGCACACAACCCAGCTTACAAAATCTTCGGAATGACAGTCATGACTATTGAATGATGAGAGGGAGCAGATATAATCGAAATCAAATGAAAACAAGATGTTACCTTTTCGGGAGCAGCAAAACAAGACGACAAACTGATACGGGGATCACAACCACTGGAAAACTTAAAAGATTTAATCTTTCTTGGGAAATCTTTTCTTTTTCTTTCTTCCCTCTATCTCAGTTTTTCCGAATCAGAATTTTTTCTCACAAAAATGTTCCAACCTAGCTTTCTCCCTTAATTTTTCCACCTCAGAAGGGAAAGTAACCCTCAACCGACCTAAAATTTTCCAACCAAAGAATTTCTCCCTTTTTTCGAACCCAAAATTTCTCTAAACAAAAAGAACAGAGGCTTCTAAAATTTCCAACTCCTAAAGGAAAGAAGAGGATACAAAAACCAAAAATCCCTCAAAGAAGAGAAAAAATTCCCCCGGAATAGTGACCCCAGGGGTCTTCTTACATCCCCCGAATTAGGGGTCTTTTGGGGATTTAAAAAAAGGATGTTTTTGAATTTTAAAATTCGAAAATCCTCTCACCGCTTAGGGTTTCATCAATCGATTGTGCCAATATTGAAATTGGTGGACCAATGAGATTTAGGGAAAACAAATTCTTCCCCAAAACCTATGGAAATCAGCCAAATATTGTACGAGATCGTACAATTTATTCCGAAATTTATGGGATTGAACTGTTGGATATGATACCTAGCTCGTTTTTTAGAAGGTTCTAGGGTTTTCCTTATCCTACTGCCGCGTGAGATGTGAGAAAGAGGGAAAAGGAACGGTTTAGGATCTATTTTGGGTTGGTTCGACGGTGGATTTACTTAATCAAGCTTGTCGTTATTGTTCAAGTTCCTGGAGTTGTACACCATTTTTGGTTGTTTTTTGCATTGGGGACTAGTTCTTGCTGATTAAGGGAGAAAGGGGGATTTGTTGATGGTGGGTTGGGTCAGGGATTTTGGGCCTGTTAATATGAAAATGAACAGGGCTGGAGGGATCTGAATATTTTTGGGTAGAATTAGGATTTTAGTAATGTAGAGATTATGCTATTTATCAAATAATGGATGAAAATTTAGAAAATCATTTTTAAATTTTAGCCTATTTCGAATTAGATTGACCAATTACATTGTAATTATGGTCAAATTAATTTCAATTAAGGTCTAATTTAATAAATTGACCAAATTAAATCAAAATTCGATACGAATTAACACCTTGTTTAATCCCGAGCTTCTTGATTTAATAAAATCCTGGGTAGGATTAAGTGTCAACAACTACCCCCTCACTTTGGGTAGGATGGATGTAAGTAATCCTGGGCAAAGGGAGGTTGACGTTACAATTTTTGTCTGACCACAAATTCGTATCTAAGAGAGGTTGGTTTTCTGCACGAGTTTCATGGAGTTATAGCCGAACCTCGGTATCAGGTTTCCTACATATCTCAGGTTTCATGAGAATTCAAGTCACTTGTAGTTCATAAATCTTGATTCTAAGCACGATTTTCAAGAAAATTCACCAATTATCTCGGTTTTAGAGTTTTTGATAAAACCAAGAAACTGGGAAATAAAGAGATTAGGGGGGAGGTTGGAATGAATTCAAGTTTTCAACATAGATCCTAGCCTACATATCCCCAAGATTTTAGGAAATCAGACTACTTGTAGTTCGACTCGATCGGTAGAAAAGATAGTCTTTTATTTCAGACGATCTTTAGCTCAGGATGAGTGACAAGTTGATCGAGTTTTGGAAAAGAGGCTTGTAACCTCTTAACCATGAATGTGCGATCCTTCACAACCATAGAAAAGAACGTACCCAAACATAATTTCCAAACTCTGAGTGTGTTGTCACCCGACTTTGAAAGAAAGATGAGGTTACCCTCGATATGAGTTTAGAAATATCTCAAAGATGAAGCGAAAACCAGAATATCCCAGAAATACCCACATGCCTTCTAATAGAGGTGTGGTTAGATGGTGGTGGTGATCATCCTTTAGCACGCATCCAGAGAGTTTGACGTCCCTCTCTAGACTATGTCCCATTTTGCTGCTAAGAAAAAGTTCCACGTTGTGCTGCGTCCTATCTGAAGTGATCCGCACCTATGTTTTTTATTTGAGATTTTCATCCTCTCGGATGCTCTCGACAATACTTCAAACAAAAGTGTTAGTGCTAAACACAATTCACGAAAGAGGTATGCATTCTTTTACCATATCTCCACGTGAGTTGTCGCTTGAAAAACGGAATCATCTCTTCATGTACCTGTTTGGAATGAAATATCTGGCAACAACAAACAGAACAAACCTCTTGTTTGTTGTATAATTATGACATTTGTTGATTGTATATGTCTTCAAAGTGGGGTGACCCTTTTGGACACCGGCGATACTTTATGCAGAACGGTCCCTACAATCGTGTAATCTTGTGCTGGTGTGTAAACCCTTTTGGTTACCTATATCACTTGTTGTATGTGGAATGATAACCTTTCCGGTTATAGCCAATGATTGATTTATAAATTTTCCTTTAATTGTCAATCTTTGGATAATCTTGCGCATTATTTGATGTTGGATATGAGGCGATTTACGGATATCCTTTGAATTTCTAGCTTTTAGGTAATACTGGACATTATCCAAATTTGGATAAGAGATGGCTTACAGATATCCTTCCAATCGCTACCTTTCAGGGGTTCCTGCACATCATCCGACCTTGGATACAATATGACTTATAGATAATCTCTCAAATTATTAGTCTTTGGATAATCCTGCACATAATCGGTATTGGATATGACGCGGCTTATAGAGAACCCTTGGACGTATCAATTTGATAATCTAGTATATTCTTCAGTAAGGATTTAGTTGGGACTTATGGATAACCTTTGAACTATCGATTTTTTGGCGATCTTGCACACTATCCAGTTAGGATGTTGTTGTGGCTTATGAATGATCTACAGGCTATCAACTCATAGGTGATCTTTTACACTATCCAATTTTAAATAATATGACTTATAGATGACCCTCAAATTGTCAATTTCTAGGAAATCTTATATATCATTCATCCTTAGATAGAGACTTAAAGGCGTCCCTTCAAATCATGTGCATTCGATGCATTCAAATGTTGATTCATAAAATGATGAGATATCCTCGACACCAGCATTTCTGTATAGCATGTCAGTAGATATTGAATGATGATGATATCCTCAACGCCAGTGTTTCTGTCTTGCACGTCAACAAATATTGAATGATGATGATATCCTTGACGCCAGCATCTCTGTCTAGCACGTCAACAGATATTGAATGATGATGATATCCTTGATGCCAACTTGGTGTCTAGCGCGTCAACAGATGCTGAATGATGATGATATCCTCGATTCCAGTGTTGTGTCTTGCGTGTTAACAAATATAAAATGATGATGATATCCTCGACCCCAGCATTGTGTCTTGCTTGTAAATAGATATATTGAATGCTAATGAGATCCTCAATGCCAGCGTTGTGTCTAGCGTGTCAAAAGATATTGAATAACCTTCTTGGTCAATGGTATAAGATGGCCCTCTTGGCGATAATATGCAATGACCCTTTTGACAATGATATGCAATGGTTCTTCCGTTATATTAAAAATAGTTTCACCTGAAATCATTTGTCAGGGTCTTGCTTTTTACATGTACCTGTACTCAACGTAGACGATTAATAGACACAAAGTTACTTTTGCTAGCGACTGTTTTTTAGAAAAATTCTAAATACAATATTTGTAAAGAAGACAAGACACTTTTGTTTGTCCTCCATGATCTCAAGAAATAAGATGGACACTTCAAAAGGTCTTCAATATATGGGTACTAAACCCATTTTTAGGGCTACCCAAAAATACCGTTCTTGAGCATTAGTTCTCTGGTGTGGCTCCCAATTTGCTTGGGGATTTTTGAAAGAGACTCTCATTTTTGTGTATTGGTCCCTGCGCCCACAAAAAATGATTAGTTTGAGTGAAACTACTTTGTGTTGACCTCCTTCGATCCTTGATTTGCCCTTCGCCATCTTTCATGTATTTCATCATGTTGGGACTTCCACCAATGACTCTCCGTCCTAATTGATGTTTAGGCAATCATTAAGTAAAAGATTTATGTAGACTTTTTGAAGTACTCTCAAATTTTAGAAAATAGTTTCGAGAACTCCTGCAAGAGTTTGAAAAATCTCTGCCAGGCATATCATGTGCTAGCTCAACGACCTTCTTTCTCTTGATTCTGACAATGTCCGATGTTTGACGGAGGATAGCTAGGGATTCAACATTATCGAGGCTCTATCAAATATGGAGATTCATTCTTCTTAGACTTTATCACAGGTGGTTATTCTCAAATCTCAACTTCAACCTCTAGTGCTGGGGAATCTGAAATATATTCCAGTATTTGATTGAAATTTTGAAGCCTCCCTCAAAATTTCTGCCCCATCTTTATTGGATCTGAAGTCTTTGCTGATCTTCATTCTCTTTGTTGGATGTTGATCTTCTCTTGTGAATTTTTGAGATTCCTTCTACAAAATTCTGCCCAGTTTTCATTTCCTGGGGTTATATGACCGAGCTATTAGGGCGCCTACATATCCCGTTGAAGCAGGAATCAGGTCAAACGTAGTTCAGGACTACACTAGGGATATATAAAAGAAATTAATGGGTTGACCGAAGCAAACGTGGGGTGCCTACGTATCCCTTTATTGGGAATTCAGGTCATCACGTAGTTCATACATAAAGGGAAAGGATAAATTTTCTAAGGGGTTGACCGAAGCTGACATAGGCTGCCTACGTGTCCCTTTCTTGGGGATTCAGGTCAAATGTAGTTTGTACATAAAGGGAAAGTTGTTCTAGGCAATTACACTCCATAAAACACATTATTAAACGGTGATTACAGATAAACTAAGAACCACAAAACTATAACTCCCTTCAAACATAGTATCTTTTCACCGCATCAGAATTGATTAGTTTGGTCCACTCATGGCCATCCATCTCAGACAAAATCAGAGCCCCTCCAGATAGTACCTTGAGAACTATGTATGGACCTTGCCAATTTGGAGCGAACTTGCCCTTGTACTCTTCTTGGTGAGGGAGTATGCATTTGAGAACTAATTGCCCAACTTTAAATGTTCGAGCTCTAACTTTTTTGTTGAAAGCACGAATCATCCTGTGCTGATAGAACTGACCATGACACATGGCAACCATTCTCTTTTCATCAATCAACATGAGTTATTCACAACAAGCACAAACCCACTCTTTGTTACTTAGTCTGGCTTCTTGAATAATCCTCAGAGAAGGTATTTGAACCTTAACAGGTATCACTGTTTCATTCCCGTAGACCATCAAATAGGAAGTTGCACCGATGGAGGTTTGAACTGTTGTGCGATATCCTAGCAAAGCATAAGGTAATATCTCATGCCATGATCTATCATTTTCGACCATCTTTCTCAAGATCTTCTTGATGTTGTTATTGGTAGCTTCTACGACTCCATTTATCTGTGGATGATATGCGGTCAAGTTGCGATGAACGATTTAGAATTGATCACAAATTTCTTTCATCAAGTGACTGTTCAAGTTTGACCCATTATCATTAATGATTGATTCCGGCACTCCGAATCGACAAACCAAGTTATTCCTGATGAAATTTGCAACAACTTTCTTAGTGATGGCTCTGTATGATGCAGCTTCGACCCACTTAGTGAAGTAGTCAATGTCAACCAAAATTAATCTATGCCCATTCGATGCTGATGGCTCTATCGGTCTAATAATATTCATGCCCCAAGCTAGGAAAGGCAAAGGTGAATTCATTGCATGAAGCTCGTGTGGAGGCATTCAAATCAAATCTCCATGTGTCTGACATTTCGGACATCTCTGCACATACTTACTATAATCATTCTCCATAGTCATCCAGAAGTAGCCGGTTCTTAGGATCTTTCTGGCAAGGACAAACCCATTCATGTGGGGTACGCAAAATCCTGTGTGTACTTCTTTTATCAATTTATTGTCTTCCGCAGCATCGACGCATCTTAAAAATCCTAAATCAGGCGTCCTCCTAAAAAGAAATTCCCCACTTGGAAAGTAGCTTTTTGCCAAACACCGGATTATTTTCTTTTGGTTGTTGCTGGCCTCTTTAGGATATATTCCAGATTATAAATACCTTTTAATGTCATAGTACCATGTCTTTCCATCGGGCTCTTCTTCAACACTTGCACAATGCGTAGGTTGCTCCTTCAATCTTATTTCCAAAGGATCAATTTAACTCTGATCTGGGTGCCAAATCATGGAGGATATAGTGGCCAAAGTGTTAGCAAACTCATTTTGTATCCTTGGGATATGTCTGAAATCAAATTCTTTTAATTTTCCACATAATTCCTGTACCAGATTAACATAAGGAGGAATCCTTGAATTTTTTACCGCCCATTCTCCCCGTACCTGGCGAATCAGCAAATCTGAATCCTCGATGACTAACAATTCACGAACACCCATATCAAGTGCCGATTTGAGACCTAAGATGCAAGATTCATATTCCGCCATGTTGTTGGTGCATGGGAAATGCAACTTAGCAGTTACTGGATAATGTTGACCCATTTTTGAGTCCAACACTGCACTGATTCCTGAACCTTTGAAGTTAACCGCTACATCAAAGAATAACGTCCATCCAGGGTAAATTTCTGTAATATCTTCTCCTAAGAATAGAGTTTCCTCATCTTGGAAGTAAGTTCGAAGTGGTTCATACTCATCATCAACTGGATTCTCTATGAAATGATCTGCCAAAATTTGCCCCTTGATTGCCTTTTGAGTTACATATACGATGTCAAACTCGCTCAGCAATATTTGCCACTTGGCTAGATTTCCTGAAGTCATGGCCTTCTGGAATATAGACTTCAATGAATCCATTCTCGTGATGAGGTATGTTGTGTATGAAGACAAATAATGCCTCAACTTTTGTGCGGCCCAAGTCAAAGCGCAACATGTCATTTCTACAAGAGTATAATGGGCTTCATATGGCGTAAACTTTTTACTCAAGTAGTAAATGGCTTTCTCTTTCTTATCGGTCTCATCATGTTGCTCGAGGACACATCCAAAAGCATTTTCTGAGACTGACAGTTAGAGCAATAATGGAATTCTTTCTCTTGGTGGAACAAAAACTGGCATTGCAGATAGATATTCCTTGATGCGGTCAAAAGCTCTCTGAAATTTTTCTGTCCACTCATTCAATGCATTTTTCTTCAACATCTTGAGAATTAGCTCATAGATGACTGTCGATTAAGCGATGGACCTGCTAATGTAATTCAAACGACCCATGAAACTCATAACTTCCTTCTTGGTCCTCAGCGGTGGCAAGTCCTGGATTGTCTTGATTTTGGATGGATCAACTCGATGCCTCTTCTGCTGACTATGAACCCTAGCAACTTCCCTAATGGCACACCAAAAGCAAACTTAGTAGGATTTAACTTTAAACTGTACTTTCTTAATCTATTAAAGAATTTCTCTAGATGAGTCAGATAATTCGAACTCTCATGGGATTTGATAATTACATCATCCACGTACACCTCAATCTCTTTATGGATCATATCATGGAAAATCATCGTCATAGCCCTCATATATGTTGCATCTATGTTCTTGAGAAAAAATGACATTACCCTGTAATGATAAACACCCCAGGGCGTAATAAAAGCCATCTTTTCTGCATCTTCCTCATCAATCAATATTTGGTGATACCCAGCGAAACAATCAATGAATAACTTCATTTCATGCTTTGCACAGTTATCGATGAGGATGTGGATGTTGGGCAACGGAAAATTATCTTTAGGACTAGCTCTACTCAAGTCTCTATAGTCAACACAAATTCGAATCTTGCCATCCTTTTTTGGCACAGGGACGATGTTGGCCAACTACGTCGGATATTTTATGACCTCCACAACCTTAGACTAGATTTGTTTAGTCACTTCTTCCTTGATCTTAAGAATTAAATCTGGCTTGAATTTCAACATTTTTTGCTTGACTAGATCAAACTCTGGATTTATCGGCAACTTATGCGACACAATACTGGTGCTCAATCCCGGCATATCATCATAGGACCAAGCAAACACGTCAATATATTCCCGCAAAAGGTGAATGCACTCTCTCTTTTGTGCTTCCACCAGGTGGACGCTTACACTTGTTTCTTTGATTTCATCATAATCTCCAAGGTTGACTATTTTAGTTTCTCTAGTTTAGGCTTTTTTCGGTTCTCAAACTCCTCTATATCTTCAAATAATTGTTCCTCATCACCGTCCTTCCAATCATCATCATTCCCTTCATTTTATTCGTCTAAGCTTTGACATGAAATGGCATTGGCAGATTTTAAGTTACTATTACTGTAATGGACAAACAAACCAAGTTAGATGATAATGAGATAATAATAAAATAAACAAATAGGAATGTTTTAGGAATAATAATTTTTTTAAAATGAATGAAGGCCTTTTCAATGAAATTTGCGAGATAATTACAAAACCATGGCTCATGAATCGCACAAATACAAATCCATGCCTTCTTGAAAGCAGTAAAATATAAAAAGAAAGTTTTGAGATATAAAGGGTGGATCGCGGGGCCTCTTTCGGATCATCACCGATTTTAAGACTATTAGTAATTGCCCTTTCATCTACCACGACGGGCGATGGGTTATGAGTAGAGTGGAGGTCCAGTTTTGCAAGACCTCTACTGGCGCAATCTTCTTCACCCCGCTGGACTTTAGGAAATCTTCTGGTATAATATTGCATCCCTCTAACAGATCTCCTATCCCAACCTCAAGACCATCATTATTCGACACCTCCCATACAGTAAATGACTGGTACAGGAGTGGAAAGGGCCTACACAAACTCTGCTCTAACTTATCCTCAACCACATCCTTCTCGGTAGGCTGATATCCTAACCCATACTTAGAGTCTTTCTCTGGGATCATACCAATCTCAATAATTCCTTGTAGATTCTTACCCAAACCCCGACCAGGCTCGAATCCATTTCTTAATATCAATCCTATGGTGGCACGTAGTTTCGGGGGAAATACCACATTTCCCGCTCGATGCTAAATACTACTCCCAGACAAAAGATCAAAACGCATTAGGAAATCTACCACAAACATCACAAGGGTCTATCATGAAGACCAAATCAAATATCTTTCTCATTTATCAAATCATAATCAATTTGTGGATTCCTAACTCGACTCAAATCAAATCAATCTTTCTCAATATCAAAATGCATCAATTCATTAAGTCATGGCAACATCAATAACTTGAGGTAATATCAAGACTCATTGTAACAACTCAATTCTCATGAATCAATATACTCAATAATCCAATTTGTCATAGGGAAGCCTAAAGAATGACACATATCTTGAAAGCACTTAAAATACCAACTCATGGTAAAAACTTGAAATTCACAATATTAAATATCAAGTCATAACTTGGAAATTGTAAAATAATCATGTATAACTAATCTTGAACGATTTATATTCTCATAATCTCATGATGAAGTAATTTGGGAATAAACCCACTTGCAAAATCATATAAATCCATAATAAAAATCAAAGCTTTGACCACAAGAACGAAATAATTCCTCTTGTTCAAAACCCCACATACCTTAATCTTTGAAATTGGTTGAACTCTAGTGCCTGAGACTTTACTCACACTTGTAATACAAAAAATACTTGAATCCCACTTTATGAGGAACTTGATTCTTGAAGGAATCCTGAAGATTTATACATGATTTTTGGAAGATTAATTTCCTCAAATAAAATCCTAGATATATTTCTTAAGAGAATTAGAAGACAGAAATGATGAAATTAGGTTTTGAATGAGGATTCTCATATATATAGAGGCCTCCAAAAATGGGAAATGACTAAAATACCCTTGCAAAAATTATCCATCAATTGTTGAAAAAATAGTTGACGACATCCGTGATAAGCTGTCAGGCCCGTGATAGGCCGTCACGAATTGTCCTCACAAAAAAGGTGGATTTTGTGACTTTCTACTTTAAGGTTACGACATTTTGTGATGGGCCGTCAGGCTTGTGACAAGTCGTCACAAAAGGTCGTCACGGATTTTCCAGGCTGACACACTGGAGTAAAATAAGCATAACTCTTTGCTTCGATATCGGATTTTGACAAAATGGGTATAGTTGGAAAGCTAATTCAATTATCTATCTTTTGGTAAGTCATGAGATCAATAATTCGTAGTACAATGGGAGATAACCCCATTTAATGTTGACTATGCCAAAATCCTTCTCAAGAATTCAATCGGTAAAGAATTTTTTGATTCGCCCAAGCGTTAGGACATCTTTAAAGCCTTACTACACATCACCCTTGAACAGGAAACAACCAAAACACTATAATTTATTTCTCATGGGCTTGAGTCATTGAAGCACTATTGGTTAGAATCTTGGGGTATTACAATACATCCCCCTTGGAAACATTCGTCCTCGAATATTGCCAGATAGGCCAAGAACAAGAGAAAAATGAGGATGTATAGCTGGAACGACTCACTCAAAAGACTTACTTCACTCTATACCTTCGAATACTATAGAAAATGCATGAATTCATGATGAAAGTAGACACATTGTTGAATTTTTAATAAGAAGGGGGAGGAATTAAGAAAGAATGATACCTTATGCTTACTCTGAACTCACAGAAAAGAGGTGAGGGTACTTGGTTCGCATATCAGCTTCGTCTTCCCAAGTAGCACTCTCAACAGATTGATTTCACCAAAGTTCTTTAACCACAGGAAATTCTTTGTTCCTTAGCCTAAGGATCTGAAAATCCAAAATCTCAACCGAAATCTCCTCGAATAAAAGGCTATCCTGAAGTACAATAAGCATAACTCTTTGCTCCGATATCATATTTTGACGAAATGGGTATCATTAGAAATATAATTCAATTATCTATCTTTTGGTAGGTCATGAGCTCAATAATTCGAAGTACAACGGGAAATATGCTCATTTGAAGTTGACTATGCCAAAATCCTTCTAAAAAATTCAATTGGTAAAGAATGTTTTGATTCGCCCAAGCATTAGGACATCTTTAAAGCCTTAATACACATTACCTTGACCAGACAAAAACCAAAACACTATAATTTATTTCTCATGGGCTTGACTCATGGAGACATTATTGGTTAGAATCTCGGGGTATTACATTATTACTTTTAATTATCTTTGCTATTTACCTTTCTACAAATATAATGCAAATTTATCTTATAATGTTATAATTGGATTAAAAAAAAAATTGAGATCAACCACATATTTTTGATAGTAAATGATGTATTATTATTATTATTATTATTGTTATTATTGTTATTATTATTATTATTATTGTTGTTGTTATTGTTATTATAATTATTATTATTATTGTTATTATTGTTATTATTGTTATTATTATTATTATTATTATTAGTAGTAGTAGTAGTAGTAGTAGAAGTAGATATGTATGTTCTACTACTACTACTAATATTATAAGTTATCTTTTAATTATTATTATATTTTATTTAATATTTAAATATATTTGAAATATATAAATTTATGATATAATTAGAGATGTTTTAGGTCTTTACAACTATGATTTTTTAATTTTAAACTAATGAATTATTTTTTAAAATTTTCAAAGCCTACTATTTTCAAATTCATATATTTATATTAACATAGTGAATTACTTATGTAGGACTTAATTACCTGCATAACTCACTGCTAAACTAACTACCAAAAAATATGCTACTACCTGCATAAATATTATATAGATAATCCCTAAATTAAAAAAATCTGCCCTTTCATTATTTACTTTTGGCTTCTTAGGTTTAATTGGGTAAACAGATGAAAAGAAAAAAGAAAAGACTCTCACATCTAGTTTCCCCAGAGGCATCTCTTTAGAAGAAAGGTAATGTTGAAGCAACTCATTTTCAGATTCAAGCAGTCTTTTGTTTTGTTCCTCCCCAGAAACAAAAGCATGAGCCGGGGCAACCATTTTTTTTTCTCACATGAAATGAAGAACATGAAGAACACTGCAATTTAAAACCAGGCTTTAAATTTCAAAAACAAAATAAGAAATTATGAGAGCAAAAGGGGAAAAACAAAGTGCAAAAAGACCTCACCAATAGTAGGATACAAAGGATGAGAGAAAGAGAGGAAGGAGGGTTATATTAAAAATGGAACGAATACAGTGGAGGCAGATCACATCTATCAAATATTCTTCAAAAAGACACTAGCTACATCACCAACATTTCAAAATCAAGGCAACTTTTTATCCTGTTCAGAAAAAAAATTCAAAGTGTGTGAGTCGGACTGAGGTTGTCTTAACTGTGTCAATTGGTTTGCCCTATTAAAATATTCATTTTTATATTTTTTAAATTGAACACAATTTTAAGAGGGAAAACTAATTTACGCAGTTAAGACAACCTCAATCCTATTCTCACATTTTGAATTTTTTTCTGAATAGGACAAAAAGTTGTCTTGATTTTGAAACATCGGTGATGTAGCTGGTGTGTTTTTAAAGAAATTTGATAGATGTGCTCTGCCTCTGCTGTATTTGTTTGGTGAGGTCCTTTTGCACTTTGTTTTTCCCTTTTTTTCTCTCATGATTTCTTATTTTGTTTATGAGATTTAAAGCCTGGTTTTAAAATTGCAGTATTCTTTTTGTTCTTCATGTGCTGTAAGAAAAGGAAATGGATGCCCCAGCTCATGCTTTTGTTTTTGAGGAGGAACAAAATAAAAGATTGTTCGTATCTGAAAATGAGTTGCTTCAATAACACCCTTTTTCTAAAAAGGTGCTTCTAGGGAAACTAGATGTGAGAGCCTTTTCTTTTCTCTTTCCATTTGTTTACCCACTTAAACCTAAGAAGCCAAAAGTAAATAACAAAGGGGCCTCAATTAGAGTTATGCAAGTTTTGTACTGTAGGGATTATTGATGTGGAAATCTATATATTATTTATGCATGTATTAATGTATTGCTTGGTAGTTGATTTAGAATTGAGTTATGCAGGTAATTAAGTCCTACATAGTTAATATTCAAATATTAGTAGTTGGTTTAGCATACGTTTACTCCTATTAACATATAATAACCCTCGATACCCCAAAGAAGGCCCATAAAAACCCATCTACCAAATAGATGGCTTTGTAGCCTTTCTCAACTGGTTTGATGGCCCACTTTTACGGCACAAATATGGATGAACATAGTTATGCTATTCAAGAAAATTATAGTACTACTACTGGGACTTTGCATTAAAAGGGACATATAAGTTTTCTAATTAAGTGAGAATCCTTCAAGTTTTTAAAATTAGGTTGGAGGGACAAAATTTTTTTGATTTATTTTTTAATTTTTTTCGTTCCAACAACTTCTACCAGTTGTCGAACAAATTTGATAGTTGTTCAAAAACTTCTAGCAGTTGTTCAACAACTATCAAAGTTGTTCGACAACTGCGCTAAGTTGTTCAACAACTAGGCGAAGTAGTTCGGCAACTGGGAGAAGAAGTTCAACAACTATGTGAAGTTATTGAGACAACTAATGTAGTTGTCAAACAACTGTCCCAGTTGTTCAAATGACTTAATTTTTTTAAATGACTAGTTGCGGGACCTACTTATCCCCTTTTCTTAAATGGAAACTTGGGAGGTCTATTGATTCATTTTTCTCACTTAAGTATTTAAGTTGTATATATCATTAAGTAGTTAGCTTATATTTGCGTTGTAAATTGTAATATTAAATGTAGTGATAGTCCTATATAAGTTTAGTACGTCAAAGAGAGCTACTCACAAACATTGTGCAATTCAATTTGTCGCAAGAAACACTTAATCATCACGCAAATACTTATTGGTTGCGAATATTTACCACTAATCAATGATTTTAATACTAATGAATTAAGAATATAAGATCATTCAATCATGATAACAAAAATAATTTATAAAAGATATTATCTTGTAATAGTGGGTATAAGGAGAGGTAGATCTAGGCTGAAGAGGTCTTGGTAAAGGTGATTAGATTAGGTATCTGTAGCTTTTTGAGTATATAATCTAGATATAAAAATACGGAGATCAAGGATGTGGTTAGTGGGTGGCTGAGCGTTGTCTAATTTCCCTATTAAGTAGTATTTTTGTTATTACTTTCATACTATCTTATTCTTCTATATTAGAATAGTTTGTTTGTTTTTAGTTCAGTTATCATATTAATTGTTTGTCGTTGCTACCATTTTCAGTTTTTCCAGTTGCCGAACAACTTCTCCTAGTTGTTGAACAACTTTGATAGTTGTTGAACAACTGATAGAAGTTGTCGAACAACTATCAAAGTTGTTGGAATGATAAACCTTAAAAAAAAAATCAAATTTTTTTTGTCCCTCCCACCTAATTTTAAAAACTTGAAGGATTCTCACTTAATTAGACAACTTATTTGTTCCTTTTAATCCAAAGTCCCAGTAGTAATACTATAATTTTCTTGAATAGCATAACTATGTTCATCCATATTTGGTCCCTAAAAATGGGCCACCAAACTAGTTGAGAAAGGCAACAGAGCCGTCTATTTGGTAGATGGGTTTTTATGTGCCATCTTTGGGGTCTCGAGAGTTATTCTATCTTAATAGGAGTAAACGTAGGCTAAACCAACTACTAATATTTGAATATTAACTATGTAGGACTTAATTACCTGCATAACTCACTGCTAAATCAACTACGAAGAAATACGTTAATACATGCATAAATAATATATAGATTTCCACATCGATAATCCCTACAGTACAAAAACTTGCATAACTCTAATTGAGGCCCCTTTGTTATTTACTTTTGGCTTCTTAGGTTTAAGTGGGTAAACAGATGGAAAGAGAAAATAAAAGGCTCTCACATCTAGTTTCCCTAGAAGCCCCTTTTTAGAAGAAGGGTGCTATTGAAACAACTCATTTTCAGATTCGAACAATCTTTTATTTTGTTCCTCCTCAGAAACAAAAGCATGAGCCGAGGCAGCCATTTTCTTTTCTTACAATAGATAAAGAACAAGATGAACACTGCAATTTTAAAAACAGTCTTTAACTCTCATAAACAAAATAAGAAATCATTAGAGGAAAAAGGGAAAAACAAAGTGCAAAAAGACCTCACTAGTACTAGGATACAAAGGATGAGAGAGAGGGAAAGGAAGGTTATATGAAAAATGGAACGAATACAACAGAGGTAGAGAAAATATATCAAATTTCTTTATAAACATACCAGCTACATCACCGATGTTTCAAAATCAAGGCAAATTTTTGTCCTATTCAGAAAAAAAATTCAATGTGTGAGAGAAGGATTGAGGTTGTCTTAACTGCTGAAATTAGTTTGCCCTCTTAAAATTATGTTCAATTAAAAGAAATATAAAAATAAAGATTTTAAGAGGGCAAACCAATTTATGCAGTTACGACAACCTCTGTCCTACTCACACACTTTGAAATTTTTTTCTGAACAAGATAAAAAGTTGCCTTAATTTTGAAACGCCGGTGATGTAGCTAGTGTTTTTTTAAAGAATATTTGATAGATGTGCTCTGCCTCCACTGTATTCGTTCCATTTTTTAAAGAATATTTTCCCCAGCTCATGCTTTTGTTTCTGAGGAGGAACAAAACAAAAGACTGCTTGAATCTGAAAATGAGTTGCTTCAACAGCACCCTTCTTCTAAAGAGGTGCTTCTGGGGAAACTAGATGTGAGAGTCTTTTCTTTTCTCTTTTCATCTATTTACCCACTTAAACCTAAGAAACCAAAAGTAAATAATGAAAGGGCCTCAATTAGAGTTATGCAGATTTTTTTAATTTAGGGATTATCTATATATTATTTATGCAACTAGTAGCTTATTTTTTGCTTGTAAGTTTAGCAGTGAGTTATGCAGGTAATTAAATCCTACATAAGTAATTCACTATGTTAATAGAAATATATGAATTTGAAAATAGTAGGCTTTGAAAAGTTTAAAACTAATTTATTAGTTTAAAATTAAAAAATCATAGTTGAAAAGACCTAAAACATCTCTAATTATATCATAAATTTATATATTTCAAATATATTTAAATATTAAATAAAATATAATAATAATTAAAAGATAACTTATAATATTAGTAGTAGTAGTAGAACATACATATCTACTACTAATACTAATAATAATAAAAATAATGATAATAATAATACTAATAATAATAATAATAGTAATAATAATAATAATAATAATAATAATAATAATAATACATCATTTAATATCAAAAATATGTGGTTGATCTCAAATATTTTTTTCTTAATTCAATTATAACATTATAAGATAAATTTGCATTATATTTGCAGAAAGGTAAATAACAAAGATAATTAGAAGTAATAATGTAATACCCCGAGATTCTAACTAATAGTGCCGCCATGAATCAAGACCATGAAAAATAAATTATAGTATTTTGGTTATTTTCTGGTCAAGGGTGATGTGTATTAAGGCTTTAAAGATGTCCTAATGCTTGAGCGAATCAAAACATTCTTTACCGATTGAATTCTTGAGAAGGATTTTAGCATAGTCAACTTCAAATGAGCATATTTCCCATTGTAATATGAAATATTGAGATCATGACCTACTAAAAGATAGATAATTTAATTACCATTCCAACGATACCCATTTCGTCAAAATCCAATATTGGAGCAAAGAGTTATGCTTATTTTACTCCAGCGTGTCAGCCTTAAAAATCCGTCTTTTGTGACGACTTGTCACAAGCCTGACGGCCTGTCACCTTAAGGCAGAAAGACACAAAATTCACCCTTTTTATACCGACAATTCGTTACGTCCTATCACGGGCCTGACAGCTTGTCACGAAAGTCGTCAGCTATTTTTTTCAGCAATTGATGTATCATTTTTGCAAGGGTATTTTTGTCGTTTCCCATTTTTGGAGGCCTCTCTATATATATGAGAATCCTCAACCAAAACCTGATTTCTTCATTTCTCTTTTCCAATTATCTTAAGAAACATATCTTGGGTTTTATTTAAGGAAATTAATCTTCCAAAAAGCATACATACATCTTCAAGATTCCTTCAAGAATCAAGTTCCTCATGGAGTGGGCTTCATGATTTTTTTATTACAAGTGTGAGTAAAGTCTCAAGAACTAGAGTTTAACCAATTTCAAAGATTAAGGTATGTGGGGTTTTGAACAAGAGCAATTATTTCGTTTTTGTGCTCAAAGCTTTGATTTTTATTATGGATTTATATGATTTTGCAAGTGGGTTTATACCTAAATTACTTCATCATGAGATTATGAGAATATAAATCGTTCAAGCTTTGTTATACATGATTATTTTACAATTTCCAAGTTATGACTTGATATTTAATATTGTGAATTTCAAGTTTCTACCATGAGTTGGTATTTCAAGTGCTTTCAAGATATGTGTCAAGCTTTAAGCTTCCTTATGACAAATTGGATTATTGAGTATATTGATTCATGAGAATTGAGCTGTTACAATGAGTCTTGATATTTCCTCAAAGTTATTGATGTTGCCATGACTTAATGAATTGATGCATTTTGATATTGAGAAAGATTGATTTGATTTGAGTCGAGTTAGGAATCCACAAATTTATTATGATTTAATAAATGAGAAAGAGATTTGATTTGGTCTTCATGATGGACACTTGTGATGTTTGTTATGGATTTTCTAACGCGTTCTGAGCTTGTGTCTAGGAGTAGTATTTAGAACCGAGTAGTAAGTGTGGTATTTCCCCCAAAACTACATGCCATCGTAGGATTGATATTGATAATTGTGGGCCGAAGGCTGAGTATGAGATTCTGATCACTAAATTTTGGTTCTACTCCCTGGAAAGAGTACGACGCTCCCTCCAATATGGGGCTCTCTCCTTAGGAGGGCAAAACATTGGACTCCATGTAGCTCACATGGTTTATGTCGGTTATAAAAACCTTCCATATACATAAGATTTGAGTTTCTTGAATTACAGAGTCACTCCAAGTCTTGAGTTGAAGAGTTGAGTTGTTTATGATGATTTATGAGTTTTTTACCATATGATTTGTTTACAAAGAGATCATGAAAAGTATGTTTCAATCTTACTCAAGCCAAGTGAGCCATCATTGTACATATGCATATTTTCATGAAATTGATGATGATATTTACATTGTTGCATGGAACCCCACATACTCAGTACATTCCAAAGTGCTGACCCACATATTTTTCTATGGGCTATATTTTCTTATAATATAGGTTCAGGTACTCAGCCGCGTTAGCGATATTCGGGTCCCTTTTTTTGTCTTCTCAGTAGTGAGTCCTCATGATTCAAGGACCGTGTTTATAATTTTGTGATACTGTTTTGTTGTTATGTCTTTTAGTAATGTTTGAGTCAATTGGGGGTTTGTCCCAATGCCTCTTTGATTTTGATGTATAGATGCTTTGTCAGGCTAAATAGTTGGTATGTACAAAATTTCAGTATTTTGGATTGTACAGGCTAGTTTCATATCTTATTCCAGTATGTTTATGATATATCATTCTCTCTTATATTATCATGACTATTGTCAAAGTGAGTTCTAGAAGTGATGATAGGTTTAGAGGGTTAGCTTGAGACCGCGTGTGGCCTTAAGTACTGTGTGACATCTTGGGATGGGATCTTGGTGAGTTACAAGCTTTGTATCAGAGCCTACGATTTAAAGACTCCTAGGGAGTCTGGCAAGCCACGTTATATAGAGTCTTGATCATCGGTGTATAGCGTACCACATCTATGAGCAAGAGGCTACGGGACATTTTAGGAAAAGTCATTTTTTTCTTTCAAAAGTCTATCGTGCCTACGACTGTTTCTCTCTGCTATTAATTCATGCTCTCTTATGATAGAAAATACCTCCTCATCTAGCTCATAGAAACAACGAGCAAACTTAACCTGTTGATCTGCTGAACGAACATGTGCCACATGCAAAATTCTGGGCAGTTTTTCAGGTGCTAGCCCAGGAAGTTACCACCAATACTCAAGCAATAACCAGGCTTTTGTTCTTCCTCCTCAAGAGAATAATTCTACTGCAGGTCAGGTTCATGACTTTATGTGGATGAATCCGCCTAAGTTCTATAGTTCGAAGGTAGGTGAAGACCTACTAATGTACTTGGATGAAGTAAGAAAGATCACCCAGATTATGCAACTGACTGAGGAGGAGAGTGTTGAATTGGCTGCCTATCAAATGAAAGATGTTGCATATGATTGGGTAGATGTGTGAAGGGAAAGTAGAGGAGAGTATTCCTCTCCCATGACTTGGCAGTTATTCCAGGATGCGTTCAGATTCTTTCCTCTTGAGAGAAGGGAAGAAAGGATAGAAAAATTCATGAATTTTTGACAAGGCTCCATGACTGTTAATGAGTATTACCTTAGATTCAATCAGTTGTCCAAATATGCATCTAGTATGATAGCTGACTCCAGGACCATCATGAGTAAGTTTATGATCGGTGTGTCGAGTTACGTTGTGAAAGAGTGTAAATCTGCAATGCTTAATAGGGAGATGGACCTTTCTCGGTTAATGATACATGTCTAATAGATTGAAGTTGATAAGGTGAAAGAGAGGGAGAGAGTAAAAGGGAACAAAAGATCTAGATCAGAGAAGTAGGGATTTGGTTAGTCCAAATTCTATGAAGTGGACCGCCCTCAATTCTGGAGACGTTCGTTTATGCCTGCGCCTTTCTTAGTTAGTGCTCCCGTACCTAGAAGCAGGCAGGAGCAAGGGAACATGCCTATCCCATCCAGGTCTCAAGAAAGTGTAAGTAAAATACCCAATCCTCCTTCATATGCCAAGTGTGGTAGAGATTTTTTGGCGAGTGTTTTGTTGATAAGAGAGGTCGCTTTGGTTGTGACAATTTGGGCCACCGACTTAGAGATTATCCGTATTCTAGACATGGGAGTCAAGATGCTCATCCCCAAAGTCAGGCTACTAGTGCCCCCACTCCCGTATTCCGCCCAATTCCTCCTCAGGGTGCCTCTTCAAGTATTGTTGGCAGTTTATGCCATAATTTCTTCTATGCTATACCACCTCTCCAGGAGCAGGAGGATTCTTCAGATGTTATCACTGGTATACTTCCTGTCTTTTATTTTGATGTGTATATATTGATGGACCCTGGTTCCAGTTTCTCTTATGTGACATCTCTGGTTGCTATAAATTTTGAGATGGCCCCTGAATGAATTCCTGAGCCTATTCTAGTTTCTACCCTGGTAGGAGAGTCAGTTATTGCTAAGCGACTGTATAAGAAGTGTCCCGCTACTATCCTTCATCGGGTCATATGTGCTGACTTGATTGAGCTAGATATGGTTGGTTTTGACGTCATTCTAGGTATAGATTGGCTTCACTCGTGCTATGCATCTATAGATTATCGTACCTGAGTGGTCAAGTTTCAGTTTCCTAACGAACCCATGTTTGAGTGGTTCGGGAGTTCTGTACCTCTGAAGAGCCATTTCATATCCTACCTCAAAGCTAGGAAGTTGATTTCCAAGGGTTGCATCTATCATCTAGTTTGAGTTAAAGACCTCAAGTTCGAGACTCCGACTATTCAGTCAGGCAGCATAATTAAAGAGTTTCCCGATGTTTTCTCGGAAGACCTTCCAGGTGTCCCACATGATAGAGAAATAGAATTCGGGATTGATCTCCTTCCTGGAACTCAACCTATTTCTATCTCTCCATACCGTATGGCTCCTGCAGAACTTAAAGTGTTGAAGGAGTGATGATAGGCGAATTTACACGCCTATATCAATATATTTTTCCCATATTTGTGCCATGTTTTGAGAACAAATTACATATTTCATGCACTTTTAGTCCTTTTTCCTGTAAGTGAGCTAAAGAACATGATTAGCAAAGTTTCAGGTATAAATGATGCAGAATTCAGCATTTTGTGGATAACTTGACGCCAAAGAAAACTCACGAAGGAAGGAAAGGGAGCTTGGACGCCTAAAGGACCAAAAGGGATGCATGGAAAATCTATCCCGGGCTAAAACAACATTTCTGAAGACTTTGGGGACTAGCAGTAACTTATTAGGATTAGGATAATGATACATTAACCTAGTACAATTGGGTTAAGTACTTCATTAGCTTATTAGGATTAGGATAATGATACATTAACCTAGTACAATTGGGTTAAGTATTTCATTAGCTTAGTAGGATTTGGTTAAGTATTTCATTAGCTTAGTAGGAATAGGATATGGGTATTATAAATACCCTATCATGCTAGAGATTTTTATACATTCCTCCCTTAGTGGAGAGATTCATTCACTTACTATTCCAACAATTCTAATTCTTCCATTAATTCTATTTTTCTTCCATTCTTCTATTAAATTCCACAACAAGAGAGACGTTACTTTGCAAAGGACTTCACGCCATCCTCACCCTTACACCTAACGTGCAAATCTTTATTGGGGTACAATGATCATGTTTATTGTGACTTCCTTCGCGCTCATGGGTAACTAAACCTCTCTGTTGGGGTTATGGAAGCCGTATGAGATACTATCTATTGCTATGAGTTTGTGAGTTCGTGATACGTATGCTGCTTATATATTATTCTCTTCATCTTAATGCAAATTCTTTTGGCTGCAGACGCATAGAATAACGCCAGTATAACATTTAACTTGTTCGAAAGAAAGGTTATCTGTCTGGAAAAGAGATAATGTCAAGGTAGTAGGGTCCCATCCCCTATTAAAAAGTTAGTGCCGTAACTGGATTAACCTCTCGGAGAATTCGTACCGTTAGACACACTTTAAGCTTGAAAGATAAAGCAAAATAATCCTCGAATAGGTCGAAAGACGCCTAGATTTACCATCGAATACAATTCTCTATAAGCATATGCATGTCGGAATTCTACACATTCATAGCCAATAGAGACGTATTCCTCAGAAGGTGTACATAACCCCAACTCCTCAATTCTCATTGTTTCACAACCTACGAAACATTCTTTCCATTTTACTTTGCTATTTTCAGTTTTTACTTTAATATTTTGGTTACACATTACAATCCCCCCTTTTTACGAGACTTGCACTAAAAGTCTAGTAATCGTTGCTTACTTTTTGACCAAGCTATTCCCTGTGGGATCGACACCCAACCCAGGTTGGGTTCTATATTTGCTAACGACCGTTTTACACTCCTGCGAGAGCTGTAGATTGAGAGTTATCAAGGAGCAACTCAAAGACCTCTTAGAAAAAGGCTTTATTAGACCCAGTGTTTCCCCATGGGGTGCACCTATTCTATTTGTGCGAAAGAAAGATGTTACATTGTGTATGTGCGTTGACTACCGTCAACTCAACAAGGTGACTATTAAGAACAAGTACCCTCTTCTCAAAATCAATGATTTATTTGATCAGCTACAGGGTGCAAGTTATTTCTCAAAGATAGACCTTAGATCAAGCAATCATCAGCTTGAAGTGAGAGAGTGTGATATTCCAAAGACAGCTTTTCGAACCTGCTATGGTCATTTTGAGTTCTTGTCATATCCTTTAGGTTAACCAATGCTACAGTGGCTTTCATGGATTTTATGAACCGAGTATTTAAGCGGTATCTTGATTTGTTTGTTATTATGTTTATAGATGATATTCTTGTATATTCTCGAAGTGAGAATGACTATGCGGATCATCTTCGAATCATGTTGGAAACCCTTAGAGCTCATCAATTATTCGTTAAATTTAGAAAACGTGAATTTTGGTTAAGGTCAATTTCTTTTTTGAGTCATATTGTCTCTTTCGAAGGTATTAGAGTTGATCCTCAAAAGACAAAAGGTGTGAAGAATTTACCTAGACTTACCTCCCCATCTGATATTAGGAGTTTCTTGGGTCTAACTGGTTACTACCATGCTTTGTTGAGGGCTTCTCTTTTATCTCATCCCCCATGACCCAGTTAACCCAAAAGAAAATTAAGTTCCAGCGGACAGATGCCTGTGAGAAGAGTTTTCAAGAGTTGAAAACTCGACTCACTTCAGCCCCAGTGTTAGCTTTAACCGATGGTACAGAAGGTCTTGTGGTGTACTACAATGCTTCTAGAGTTTGTCTAGTTTGTGTGTTGAAGCAGAGGGGTAAAGTTATAGCTTATGCCTCTAGACAGTTGAAGCCTCATGAGAAGAATTACCCAACTCATGATCTTGAATTAATAGCTGTAGTTTTTTCTTTGAAAATATGGAGACATTATTTGGTCTTGAGTTGAAGAGTTGAGTTGTTTATGATGATTTATGAGGTTTTTATCATATGATTTATTTACGATGAGATCATGAAAAGTATGTTTCAACTAACTCAAGCCAAGTGAGCCATCATTGTACATATGCATATTTTCATGAAATTGATGACGATATTTACATTGTTGCATGCATCTCCACATACTTAGTACATTCCAAAGTGCTGACCCATATATTTTCCGATGGGATACATTTTCTCGTAATGTAGGTTTAGGTACTCAGCCGCGTTAGCAATATTCGGGTGCTTCTTTTTGTCTGCTCAGTGGTGAGTTCTCATGGTTCGAGGACCGTGTTTATAATTTTGTGATACCATTTTTTTGTTATAGCTTTCAGTACTATTTTATTCAGTTGGGGGTTTGTCCTAATGTCTCCTTGATATTGATGTATAGAGGCTTTGTCAGGCTAAAGGGTTGGTATGTGCAGAATTTCAGTATTTTGGATTGTGCATGCTAGTTTCGTATCTTATTCCAATATGTTTATGATATGTCATTCTCTCTTATATTAGCATGACTATTGTCAAAGTGAGTTCTAGAAGTGATGACAGGTTTAGAGGGTTAACTTGAGGCTGCGTGTGGCCTTAAGCACCGTGTGACGTCTTGGGATGGGATCTTGGGGCGTTATAAATAAATTGTTGACTTTAAGTTTAAAATAATATTAAAAAAATATAAAATAACATATTAGAAGTAGATAGTTATAATACTAAACAGTTCTAATTGGATTCTTATCGTTATATAACTGCTCCTAGAGTTGTTAATATGGATTGGACCAGCTCATCCGGGCTAGCTAATATGGGCTTTATAGTTTGACGGGCCCGACCAGGCTGACACATCAATATGACAGACAAGAAAATAGCATGCCCAACCCATCACACTATGGGTTGTGGACCTCCACGGGCCAGCCCATTTTTTAAAATATATTATTTTTATAATCTTAATTTAAATTTTAAAATATTAATTGCATAAATATTTACAATATAATATTGCTTGAAGTTACTACTCATTAACCAAGTCTCAAATTTATAAAAAAGATCCTAATAATCTGTGAAATTGAATAACTTTTGACACAAAATTAAAATCAAATAGAGATATTAAAAAATAAATAAAATAATTAATGAATAATAATATAACTCACTAAATATCAATATTAACCTAATTTTATTTTAATTGATCAGAAGAAAACACAAAGAAAAGTCAATGTTTAGTCCATTAAAAGTAAAATAAATGCTTTAAAGAAAACTCTCATGGCATTTATGGTGTATTCAACATCGCCACGTCATCTTCATAAAAAATATTTGATTTCTTAAAAAAAT
Organism: Capsicum baccatum var. pendulum; assembly: GCA_030864225.1. Lineage (NCBI taxonomy): Eukaryota > Viridiplantae > Streptophyta > Magnoliopsida > Solanales > Solanaceae > Capsicum > Capsicum baccatum. The sequence continues at coordinate 7,239,275 of CM061556.1, forward strand.
TATATTTTATTTTTTAATTATTTATATATTTTATATATATAATTAATATTTAAATATATATATGATGGTTCATATAGACTTTGTGTTTGGACTCCTTTTTTTATTCTTAGAACCTTATTTTATTTTTTATTTATTTTTATTTGACCCACGGGTCACCCAAACCCATATTGCTCAAGCCAACGGGTCAATAGACTTATTCATGAAGGGCTAAAAATCCCTATTCTTAAATGGGATATAAAAATTTTAGCCCAGGCCTATCAAATTATAGGCTTGGCCGGGCCATCCCAACGAGCCTGACCTATATTGACATATTTGTTATTGTATCAAAGTTTTTTTGAATTTAAATTGGAGATAAAACATACTTTCAAAGATAAACTTATAATTTAGATGTACTTAATTAGTAATCATGGAACACAATTTTTTTTTGCTACAGGATTTATCTTAATATTTATCTCTAATAACAATGAGCAAATAATAATAGTAATAGTAATAGTAGTGCAATCTAATAGTGCTAAAGTAAAAATAGTTAAAATGTTATTATTGTTATTAGTATTAGTATTAGTATTGTCTCATTGATTTCAATATTTATCTCAACTCAAATCTATATTAATTTTAAATATATATTGTTTCATTGATATTTGAATTTGTATTTAAATGAAATCTGACTATAAATGAAATTCTATCACTTAGCCTTTTTTACATATACTTCTCTATCATTAGCTTTATTCGTGAATTTATTAACTGCATTTTTTAATTTTTCATTTAAAAAAATTATTCTTGATTTGATAACATTCTTTAGATATGCAGGAATGATATAACATTTTCAACTTATCTTTATAAATGTTCAAGGTCTATCAATTTAAATTGATAAAATATCTCTTGTTTTCAATGATTCAATATGCGAAATAATTTTATTTTTTTGGTAGAAAGTACATGCATTAATATAAAAGAGAACGTAGTTTAAATTTTAATTTTTGATGATTAGTCAGGGTTCAAAAATGAATAGTTCTGTCCTAGCCAGTTAAAATCATCAGTACAAGAGCTAATTGTTCTCTCAAAATTTTTTCGAGATTTCTGCTCAAACTGCATCTTTTGCATATAACAGTGCTTGACTTTCGAATTCCTTAACCTTTTTAATTTTGACCTGCATTCCGAAATCAAAGTATCATAGTGGAGGTTCCCGTTAGTTAACATAGACATAACTTCCAAGGAATCAATGTTAATTTCAATGTGGAGAAGATTAGTTTGCTTTACCAGTTTTAATCCTTCAATGAGAGCCATAAGTTCCATCATGTTCTTGGTAGTCCTGTGAAAGTTTTTGTTAAAACCTAACACTCAACCTCCATTTCTGGATCTGACTACCCTTCCCATTCCACCCTTCCCGAGGCTTCTAAGCAAGAATTATTAGTATTGAGCTTGCAGGTATGGCCGGTGGGAGGATTTCACTTAATGTTGATGATTTGGTTTTGCTTGATTGGGGTATTATTTTGAGTAAGATGTTTATACTCAACAGTTTGGGAGTGAGCAAGGTTAAATTGGGATGGTCCCTTTTATTATTCAAGGAATTAGAGTTCCTGGTGTTCAAGATTGTCTAGAGGCTGAAAAGAATGATGTCGTGCCAGTGGATTAGTCTGTTGAATTGGGAGTGTTGAAGAGATCTCTAGATAGTATGCCAGTAAGAGGGTAGGAGACTGGTAATAGGAGGTTGTTAGATTAGGTTATCTTGTGGATAGTTTGCAGTCCAAAATATTTGAGGATGGGACACTTAAAGAAAATATGGGATTTGTCTTCCTAGTGATGATTGCAGATAGCACAACAAGTATTTTGTCTCATTCCTCTCTTGGAGAGGTTGAGGTTATTGGGTAACCTATCATGCTGGCTTAGCCAAAGAAAGGTTTTGACTTTTTAGGGGATTTATCTGTAACAGCCCAGCCCACCGGTGCATGCGAAATTATTCGCTTTGGAGCCTCGGCCCCTCACGGTTTTAAAACGCGTCACATACGTGGAAGGTATCCATGCACCTATAAGGCACACTTCGTTCCCCTACACTACCGATGTGGGATTTGCCTAAGTGAATGCAGGCGTTACGTATCGCCGTCCCTACACTCACCCCCCATAGGGACTCAGCGTCCTCGCTGAGGTTTGCCCCACCACCGGCACCGGCGCTAGCTCTGATACCAACTGTAACAGCCCTGCCCACCGGCGCATGCGAAATTGTCCACTTTGGAGCCTCGGCCCCTCACGGTTTTAAAACGCGTCACATACGTGGAAGGTATCCATGCACCTATAAGGCACACTTTGTTCCCCTTCACTACCGATGTGGGATTTGCCTAAGTGAATGCAGGCGTTACGTATCGCCGTCCCTACACGCACCCCCCGTAGGGACGCAGCGTCCTCGCTGAGGTTTGCCCCACCACCGGCACCGGCGCTGTCTCTGATACCAGTTCTGTCATAATTCTCTTTCTTAGCTCAACTACATCAGGTACACATAAACGATTCTAACACTGAAGCACTCCTTCTCGCGTAAGCTCAAATGCCTTTGTCGTGCCACTCTGCACATCTTCCTTAAGCTGCAATAAAATTGGATCTGCATACTGCTTCTCTTTCACTTCAGCTATCAATGAAGATTCCGCTGCATTACGTACAATAACATCTTCATCTAGAGTTTCGAGAAGTCGAACTCCCAAATTAGCTAGTTGGTGAAGATCCTTAATCATCCCCTATTTTTCTATAGATGCCATTTTAGACTTACGACTCAGTGCATCCGCTACCACATTCGCTTTCCCTGGATGATACAAGATATCAACATCGTAATCTTTCAACAATTCAAGCCATCTCCACTGCCTCATGTTTAGATCTTTCTGACTGAAGATATATTGCAGGCTCTTATGATCGGTATATATGTCAACATGAACCCCATATAAGTAGTGGAGCCATATCTTCAAAGCAAATACAACTACAGGTAGCTCAAGATCATGTGTGGGATAATTTCTCTCATGTGGTCGCAACTGTCCAGAGCCATAGGCAATTACTCTACCATGTTGCATTAATACGCATCCTAAGCCACTTCTCGAAGCATCACAGTACACTGCATACCCTTTTGTGCCTTCAGGAAGTACCAATACCGGTATAGAAGTCAACTTGCTCTTCAGATCTTGGAAACTCTTTTCACAGGAATCATTCCATTGAAACTTGGAGGCTTTATGTGTCAATTTAGTCAAGGGTGCAGAAATAGAAGAAAAACCTTCAACAAACCTTCTATAATAACCTGCCAACCCGAGGAAACTACGAATCTCCGTAGGCGTCGTGGGTCTTGGCCAATTCTTCACAGCCTAAATCTTCTGAGTGTCAACTTTTATGCCTTCACTGGATACAATATGACCCAAAAATGCCACTGACTTGAGCCAAAACTCACATTTAGAAAACTTCGCATATAGCTTACGAACACGAAGAATCTGCAACGCCTGCCTCAAGTGATTAACATGGTCCTCTTCTGATCTAGAGTAGACCAGAATATCATCTATGAAAACTATCACGAACACATCTAGAAACGGCTTAAACAGCCTATTCATCAGATCCATAAAAACTGCGGGTGCATTTGTCAGCCCGAATGACATAACCAGGAATTCATAATGACCATACCGTGTTCGGGAAGCTGTCTTGGGTATATCTTTATCCTTGGCTCTCACTTGATGATAGCCTGATCTCAAGTCAATCTTGGAAAAACACTGGGCATCCTGCAACTGGTCAAATAAATCATCAATTCGGGGAAGAGGGTATTTATTCTTGATAGTCACCTTATTCAATTGCCGATAGTCAATACACATCCTTAGCGAACCATCTTTCTTAGGCACAAACAATACTGGTGCTCCCCAAGGGGACATACTAGGCCTGATGAATCCCTTCTCTAGCAAGTCTTGCAGTTGCTCTTTCAATTCTCGCAACTCTGCTGGTGCCATTCTATAAGGAGGAATTGAGATTGGCTGTGTGTCTGGCAACATATCAATACCAAACTCCACTTCTCATTCAGGAGGTAAACCTGGTAGTTCTTCAGGAAATTCATTCACAACCGGAACGGTCTGAAAAGTTGACGGCTCTGCCTCTGTATCCCTTACTCTAACCAAATGGTATATGTACCCCTTGGAAATCATTTTTCTTGCCTTAAAGTAAGAAATAAATCTACCTCTAGGCGCGCCAACATTACCCTTCCATTCAAGGACTGCCTCATTTGGGAAATGGAAATACACATTCTTAGAACGGCAATCTACTGTATCATAACAAGACGCTAACCAATCCATGCCCATAATTACATCAAAATCTACCATTTATAACTCAACAAGTTCGGCCATCGTATCACGACCACAAATATTCACAACACAATTTCGATAAACATTCCTAGCTATAAGAGATTCCCCCACTGGCGTTGATACTTCAAATGGCTTGGATAATAATTCGGGTGTTCTCCTGAACCTTCCCGCAACCAAAGGAATAGCATACGATAATGTAGAACCAGGATCAATTAAGGCATACACATCAAATGCAAAGATGGACAACGTACCTGTAACCACGTCTGGAGAAGCCTCTAAATTCTGCCGATCTGCTAGGGCATACGCACGGTTCTGAGCTCCGCTAGAACTAGCTGCTCCTCTATCACCTCTACCGTGACCCATAGGTTGTGCACCCCTACTCAAAGGAGGCACCGATGATGACACAATAGCTGATTCGGTAGGTCGTGTTATACCACCTGTGGTCCTGCGTGGGCAATCCCTAGCCATATGCCCCGGCCTACCGCACCAAAAGCAATTGTTTGTTCCAAGCCGACATTCGCCAAAGTGAAATCTTCTACATATGGGGCACAGGTGTCGTGGAGGTGTCAATTGACTCATACTCCCTTGCCCTTGATACCCCACTGTTCGCGAACTCTGATTTTCACTGCTTTGCCCGAACTGATTACCTCTGAACCTTTGAAATTGTGGTGGAGCACTAATTGCCGGATAAGAAGATAACGGGCTAGGAAATCTGTGAGAGAACGAAGGCCTAAAACCTCCTTGAGATGCCATAAACTGCCCTATAGCTCTGGCCCGCTTAGAATATCCTTTTTCTGATTCCTAGGTTCTTCTTCTTTGCCTCTGATCTTCCATCTTCTGAGAGAAAACTTGTATCCTCGCTATATCCATAGCCTTGTTCAAAGCAACAATGGTACAATCTCTAACCAAGTATGGTTCCAATCTATCCACATAGTGATGAACTCTGTCATCCATAGTAGCTACCACATTAGAAGCATATCGAGACAAGGAGTTAAATCGAAGACTATACTCCCTTACACTCATATTACCCTGACAAAGATTTAAGAATTGATCTGCACGGGCCTGACGAGTCTCAAATGGAAGATAATGATCAATAAATGCATCTTTGAACTCTCCCCACGTAGTTGGAGGTGCATCAATACCCTTAGATCATTTCCAATCCTCGTACCACAATATAGCCTCTCTTTTCAGTCTATATGCTGCTAGCTCAACCTTCTTTTTACCGGATATGTGCATAACATCTAGAGCCCTTTGGGTTTGATCGACAAAGTCCTGCGGGTCTTCGTTAATATCTGATCCGGTAAAAGTAGGAGGATCCAGCTTCAAAAAATCCTATGTCCGAAGGCTAGCTGCTCTATCCGTACTACTAGAACCCATGGTAGGAATAGCTTGCCCTTGAACTTGACCGGCAACTATACGCGTCAGAAGTTGTACTGCATCCCTCAAATCTCGATCAACAGCATTAATAGATGGCCCTTCCGGAGGAGAAGAAGCTCATGATATATGCTCAGCTTGAGATTCACTTTGTTCAGCTTGTGCCGGTGGTGACTTACTAGTACCTTCTCCGGCCACTACATCCACTCACTTCCACTTATTCTTTCTCCTTGTAACCGGCATCGTTACTATAATAAAAAAAACAATTAGATTAAGCGATCGATTATGATTTTATCTCTAATATGGGCTCTATTGCACGATCTAAGAAATGGAGAGTGAAAACAATCCCTAAATGTCCAATAGCCTCCTGTTTATAGATGTGGTGCACAACACACCAATAAACGAGATTCTACGTAGACACGGCTTTGTAGACTCACTAGGACGAACTTTTCTGATACCACTTCTGTCATACCCCAAATCCCATTGGAGCGGACTGGCACCCGTAGCCGAGGAGGCTCGGGATAACCCATTCATAACCTATACTTTCTAATTTTCATAAGTAATGTAAATATGAAAGTATAGGTTATGAATGGGTTCTCCCGGGCCTCCTCGGCTACGGGTGCCAGTCCGCTCCAATGGGATTTGGGGTATGACATTATCCTTCCATATCCATTTGAAATTAGAGGAGTAATTGATCTCAGAGGTTTTGGCTATATGATTATAAGCACTTCTGCTGGAGAACAGACAATTACCTTTGAGATTCCAAATGAGCTCATAAGTATGGGCTCTAGGGTTAGGGAAAACAGAGTTGGTGAAAGGTTGGATAAGATCCTCAGGGATTTCAACTGGAAGATCCTTGAGGTTCTAGGAGCTATTTCTCTAGACCACAGAGAGTTAAATGTCTTGGGAATGATAAGGAAGAAGGGCATGGATGATAGAAAGAAGGATTTAACAGTGAGGCATCCATCTAACCTTCCAGAAGTTGATCTTCTCATCCTTATTGATTTTCCAAGAGGAGGCAGTTATACAAATTTCCCAACCCACAAGGACAATTTTCCAAGTTCTAAAGTTGTTGGCTTTGAGGGATATGCCATGGGGGATAATTTATTTTAAAGAATTTTTGCCCAGAGACTGTTGGGATACTTGTAAAGTCTCTAGTCTAGACTGGATAACATAGTGGTATTCCTAATGGAAGCTTTCTGGAGGCCTTGGCCTCCATTAGCTTTAGCATTATTCAAGGTTTCCTAATTGATTTGATGCATTTCTTATTATCAGGGGTGGTGTCCCAGTGAAAGTTCTTTTGGGTTCTGTCAATCAATTAGTTGATTTTAGAGGGGATCAAGATGAATTACATGACATGAGTGGGAATACTAGCAAGGGAGGACTTGGTAAGGGTGATTCGGCCAGCCATATTGAGGAATTTGGTTTTTCATCTAGCCAACTTAGTATTGAGATTGTCTAGGATGAATTGGAAATCTCTATTGCAAGTTTTTTTGTGGAAGACGGGAAAACCAAGATATTTGCCAAACTTGTCTTTGGATTGGATGCCTAAGATGTGAGACAAACTATCTTTGGTCTCCTGAGCAGAGTTTCTAGAGAAGATTACTTTAGATTTGAGTGTTAATTTTTTGGCCAGAGTGAAAGGTGAAGCTGCTAAGAGTTGGTCGAATGGTTTCACAGTTTCTTTCATTAGAAACAACACACAGAGTTGGATCATCGGCATAGAAAATGTGCAAGATTTTGGGCCCTTTCTTACTAATTGAGATGGGAGTCCAATATCATATATCTCGTCTTTTATCACGGGATCTGGAAAGTGGGGTTTTTTTGATAACTAAAAAATAATAAAATGTACCACTAATGTCTCCATAGCAGCAAAGTCTTCTGAAGCATCCAATAAAAGTTGAGAGACTCTCTTCTTGGCTATAGCTCTTGGTGAATCTCTGCTGCAATTGATGAAAATTCTACACCATTATTTTGACCTATTTTGTCATCTTTCTCCTTTCCACATCTCTTTATAAAAGTCATTATTGGATCTTCCCCTAACAATTTAAGTGATTTATCTAAGAATAGAGTAATGTTTTCAGGTGCAACATACAGTGGAAGCTCACCAGAGTCGGCATTTGCAGGCAAGTTGGAAGATCCAGGTAAGGATTGACCAACTTCCTTCAAATAAACAAGCTTCAAGATGGTTCTTTCTAAAAGATCATTCTTCCCTAGCTATATGCAAAGAACATGTTGATAATAATAGATATCACAATCTAGGTCCAGTTGCTAGGTTAGATAGTAACTCAAGAATCTCTTATCAATTTCCCTTTCTCAAGAACCCCCCAAAATAAATAACACTCGAGCAGAAAAAGGTAAAATTAGGCACAATAAATGTTGATTGTATGAGAGGTTATACAGAGTGGGGTTTGTACATATACTCAAATTTAGGGACAAAATTTGGAAAAAATTGACTGACATGAATAAACACTCCAAATTGTAATCTCCACTTGGACTCACTCACATTTATTGCATTTTTCTTAAATGTTGGGTTTAAAATCCCTACATTTTTTAGGGTGTTTGTTCTTTTCTCAGGTAATGTTACTTGAACAGTTACGTTGTTTTGGCATTGAACTAATAAACTCTACGTGGCATAACAAAGTAAAGAAAGACACAAAAGTTTTGTTTCAAACAGTTCAAGAAAGAATCTTTTGACTTTTTGAAACAAAGAAATAGAGCCACATTTGTTGAACTATTTTGTCCCTATAGTTGAACTAAGAGCACCATGAGTGGACAAATTAGTCTAAGAAATGTGGCTCTATTTCGTTGTTTGAAAAAGACAAAAGATTCTTTCTTGGACTGTTTGAAACAAAAATTTTGTGTCATTCTTCAGTTTATTATGCCACGTAGAGTTCATTAGTTCAAGGACAAAATAACATAATTGTTCAAGTAACAATACCTGAGAAAAGCATAAACACCTTGAAAAAACTTAAGGATTTTAAACCCAAAATTTGAGAAAAACGCAATAAATGTGAGTGAATCCAAGTGGAGATTAGAATTTGAAGTATTTATTGATGTCAATCAATTTTTATCCCAATTTTGGTCCTAAATTTGAGTATATACACAAACCCCACTTTGTATAACCTCTCATACAATCAGTATTTTTTGTGTCTGATTTTACTTTTTTCTACTTGAGTGTTATTTATTTTGGGGGTTCTTAAGAAAGGGGAATTGATAAAAGATTCTTGAGTTACTATCTAACCTAGCAGTTGGACCTAGATTATGATACCTACTATTATCAACATGTTCATTTCACATAAATAGGGAAAAAGGATCAGTAAATATGATCCATCTTGAATCTTGATTATTTTGAAGGAAGTTGGTCCATCCTTAACTGGATCTTCCAAGTTGCCTGCAAATGCCGACACTGGTGAGCTTCCACTGCAAGCTGCACCTGTAAAAGTTGCTCCATTCTTAGATCAACCACTTAAATTGCTAGGGAAAGATCCAATAATGACTTTTATAAAGAGAACTGAAAATGATAAAAATGACAAAATAGGTCAAAATGATGGTGAATAATTTTCATCAATTTCAGCAAGAGATTCACCAAAAGCTATAGCCGAGAAGACAGTCTCTCAACTTTCATTGGATGCTTCAGAAGATTTTGTTGCTACAGAGGCATTAGTGGCACATTTTTTTCGTTATAAAAATATCTGGTTATAAAAAAATACTACCTGCCAGATCTCATGAAAAAATACCGTAGTCATCAATTGATGAATTAGGAGATGAGTGAATAAAACCGTTTATATCAATTGGGTCAACTCATTTAGGAAGTTTTGTATTTATGTAAAGTATTTATTCTGCAACTTGGTTCTGAAAATATTATACATATAAATTAAATTATGCTTGCACTGGTCTCTGTCTTCTCAATGAACAAAGAAAGAAGGTATTAAGGGGTCATTTCGTAACTGGCTTAGCATCGATTTAAGTAGGAATCCTACATAAGTAATTCCGGGTTTGGTAGCTACTTAGGAGTTAATATAATGTATAAAATTAATATGTTGTTTGGTCTACCATTCTTTTTTAAACGAAAGTAGTACTTTTCCAAAATTGGACATCCTTAATAATAGAAAAAACCTTCACTCAAAGTGCTCTTAGTTCAACTGTAGGGACAAAACAATCCAACAAATGTGACTCTATTTCTTTGTTTCAAAAGGACAAAAGATTCTTTCTTGAACTGTTTGAAAGAAAAATTTTGTGTCTTTCTTCAGTTTGCAATGTCACGTAAAGTTCATTTGTTCAATGCCAAAATAGCATATTAAGCAACTGTTGAGAATATAATTAAAGAGTAAAAGTGTACTCTCTCTAATAGTTAAACTTTTAGGTGTGATGGTCACACACTTCAACATAGTATTAGAGTCAGGCCTGCCCAATTCATTGTTTTTAATGTTGATTCCCCCATCTTATATTGCCTATGCTTCAGATGTCCAGTCTTGGCGTGCAAGGAGATGGAGGGGAGAGTCCCACATCGATGGATTAAAAAGTCCTTAGTCTCCTTATATGATCTTGGGCAATCCTCACCTCAGAGTCCATCATCTCTTTCTATTGCTTTCATGTTTTTGACTACTCTTTTTTATCATCATAATCATATATCTCTGCCATCATCTTTTTCTATTGCTTTCATGTTTGTTAAAGTTTATTATAACAATTTCTTTTTATGAATTCAAATGTTAATTTTCTGAAAGATTTCTTTGAAAATATATTGCTGAATTGTTAATCTTAATCTTTGTATATGCTTTCATCGTCATCTTTAATGGTGTATTCATATCTATTTTATTTCATTTCGATGATGAATTAATCCCCTACGTCTCAAATTATTTTCAATAGATAACAAAAAGCATAATTTATTGGAGGGATATAAAATGCTTGAACTTAATCCGGTAAATATTTTTACAAAAAATTGAGGATTATAGAAATACCAATTAGTAGCTATTAGTTCATTTTGAGCTTCAAAAATAGATAATTTTAATTGATGTGATTATTTGACATTAGTAATACCATGTATGCTAAAATAAATTGATAATTGATATTTTATTAGTAAATAAAAGATATTTTTTAATAGCATTTGTGTATATTTAACACAAAATTATAAATTGCATTGAGGCAAAGCAATGGATGAGGGGAAGCACAAGATATTATGGTGGTTGAGATGGGGTAGGGGTGAGCTAGGTAGGTGGGGTAGGCGGGGTGGTGGTGTAGGTAGGGGTTAGAGTTGTGGAGTAGAAAAAAAGATTCTTAAAAGATAAAAAAAATTATTTTTCTTGGAAGTCAGGAGAGAAGGGTGGAAAGATTTTTTTTTTTAGACAAAAATCAAAAATAATTTTTTCCGTAATGTGTATTATGGGTGTCGAATGGGTATTGGGGAGTAGGGGTGGGTGCAATATAAAATTTTATTTTAAATAAAAATAAAATATTTTTTGGTTGTTGGAGGGTGGCTTGGGGATAAGAAATGGGTGGTGTGAGAAAAATATTTTACAAAAAAATTGATAAAGTAAAATATAATAAAAACTAGGGAGACGGGGTGGTGGCTGTAGAGGAAGGCTAGGAGGTGGGTGTATTATTTGGTGGGGTGGTGATTTTGAGAGTGATTTGAGAGATCTTAATTAAATTAACTTAGCAGATACAATAAGATGTATAAATAAAATAATTAAAGATATTAATCATAAATCTGATCATTGTAAAATTAATGTGCAATAGAACAATATCTAAAAATTTAAAATAAACTAATAAATTTTATGCACTTAATTTTTGAATTGATACTAAATGAAATTTAACATTTGAAATTAGAAGTTCCGTAATTGATACAAGTAAGTACTTTTAGTGTTTGAAATGCAATTGAAGAAATCTTAAGAGTGTCACGATTATGGGTATTGTAGGCATATCAAGGTTGGGGAGGTCAAGGGAGCTATTCGCAGGATGTAGCAGGGTAAGACAACGGGGACAGGCGAGATTCTAGTGGATTTTTAGAAGAGCATTAGCGGGGTAGGTTTGGAGTGGTTGACAAGGTTATTTAATAGTATTTTTAGGGCGACGAAGAAGCCTGAAGAGTGGAGGTGGAGTACTATGATTCCAGTGTATAAGAATAAGAGAGACATCTAGAGTTGCAAAAACTATAGAGGTATTAAGTTGTTGAGTCATACTATGAAGGTTTGGGAAAGGGTGGTAAAGTTGAGGATGGTAAGGATTGTAATGATCTCTGAGAATCAATTCGGTTTCATGCCAGGGCACTTGACCACTAAGTCCATTCACCTTGTAAGGAGATTAGTGGAGCAGTTTTGGGAGAGAAAGAAGGATTTGCACATTGTGTTTATTGATCTTGAGAAGGCATATGACAGAGTTTCCAGGGAGATTCTGTGGAGGTACTTAAAGGCTGTAGGGAGGCCCATGGCGTACACTAGGTTGATTCAGGATATAGATAGTGGGGATTAGACTTGTGTGATGACGGTAGGTGGATATTCGAAGTACTTCCCAGTTTTTATAGGGTTGCACTAAGGATAGACTCTTAGCCCATTTTTATTTGCCTTGGTGATGGATGTTTTGACATGACATATTCAAGAAAAAGGTGCCTTGGTGTATGTTATTTGCATATGATGTGGTGCTGATTGACGAGACTCGGAGAGAAGTTAATGATAAGTTAGAGCTTTGGAGACAGACGCTTGAGTCTAAAGGATTTCGATTGAGTAGAACCAAGAAAGAGTACCTGGAGTATAAGTTCAGTGATGTGTTACAGGAGGCTGGAGTGGTTGTGAAGATGGACTCTCAGGCCATTAATAAGAGAGAGAGTTTCAAGAATCTACAGTCTATGATTTAGGGAAATGATGAGATTAACGAGGATGTAACAAATCATATTGGGGAAGGGTGGTATAAATGAGTCTCGCTTTGGTAGTTCAATATGATTAGAAGGTGCCCTCGAAACTTAAAGGTAAGTTCTACAGAGTGGTAGTCCGGCCGGCTATGTTGTATGTATCGGTGTGTTTTCCAATTAAGAACTCCCACATCTAAAAATTAAAGGTAGAAGATATAAGAATATTGCGATAGATATGTGGACATACTAAGAAAGATAAGGTGAGGAATAAAATTATTTGAGAGAAGGTGAGAGCTGCTTTGGTGAAGGACAAGATGCGAATTGTTAGGTTACGTTGGTTCATCCACGTGATGAAGAGAGGCTTTGATTCTTCAGTGTGGAGGTATGAAATACAGGTTATGAATGGTTTTAGGCAGGGTAGAGGTACAATGAAGAAATATGAGTGGGACAAAACACATAACGAAATCCTAGTGCATCGGTGTGCTATAACTCATTATTTTGGAGGTAGGCCCAGGGCCCGAGCATGTTTTAGGAAAAAAACAGACTGGGGGATCCCAGGCAGGCTGAAGAGCGAGGGAGTGTGGACATTTCCGGTCGAAGGGACCGTTTGGGTGATCAAACGAGATGAAACGATGCAAATAGACCATTTTTGAGCCAAATCGATATGTTATAGCTCACGATTATGGGGGTGGTCTTGGGACCCGAAAATTGTTTGGACTAAAAATTAATTGAGGGATCCCAGGAAGGATAAGAAGAGGCGGAGAGTGGGTCGTTGGGGTCGACGGGGCCGTTTGGGTGGTAAAACAGCCTAAACAATGCGAACAGACCATTTTCAAGTCAAATCAGTGTGTTATAGCTCAAGATTCTTGGGGTGGGCCCAAGGCCTAGACGTGTTTTGGATAAAAAATCAAGGAGGTCTCCCAGATAGGCTGGAGAGTGAGAGAGTATGGTCTGTTGGGGTCGACAGGGCTGTTTGGGTGGTCAAACAGGCAAAGCGGCACAAACGGGTAATTTTTTGGCTAAATCAGTGAGCTATAGCTTACAGTTTTGAGGGTGGGCTTGGGGATCGAGCCTGTTTTGAGTCAAAAATTGGTCGGGGGCTCCCATACAGGAAGAGAAGTAGGACAATATTGGTTATTGGGTTTGACGGGGCTGTTTGAGTGGTCAAATGGGCTGAATGGCGTAAATGAAGCATTTTTTGGCCAAATTGGTGTGTTATAGATCATAGTTTTTGGAGTGGGCCTAGGGATCGGGCATTTTTTAGGAAAACAATTGACTGGGGGTCCTAGGAAGGCTGAGGATCGGGGAAGTGTGGGTCGCTGTGGTCGGCGGGACTATTTGAGTGGTAAAACGAGTGAAACGGTATGAACGAACCATTTTTTGATCAAATTGGTATGCTATAGCTCACGGTTTCGGAGGTGAGCCCGACACCCAGGCATGGTTTAGGTGGAAAATTGACCGGAGGCTCCCAGCCATGCTGTGGAATAAGAGTGTATGGGTCATTGGGGTCGGTGGTGGTCGGTAGGGCTATTTGTTTGGTCAAACAGGAAAAAGGGCGCGAATGGATGATTTTTGAGAAAAATAGGTGTGATATGGCCTATGATTTAGAAGGTGAGTGAAGGGACAGGGTGTGGTTTGGGTTAAAAATTGATCGGGGGCTCTCGGGCAGGCTGAAGAGCAGAGGAGTATGGGTGGTTGGGGTCGATGGGGCCATTTGGGTGGTCAAAAGGGTGAATCGGCATAAACAGGCCATATTTGGGCTAAATTGGTAAGCTATACCTCACGGTTCTGAGAGTGGGCTGGGGTTTGATTGTATTTTTTGGGACAAATATCAATCAAGGGCACCCAGGCAGGTTGAGGAGCGAGGAAGTCAGGGTTTTTTGGGTTGATGGGGCCATTTGGGTGATCAAACAAGCAAAATAGCGCCAACGGGCAATTTTTCGGGCCTAATCGGTATGCTATAGCTCACGGTTCTGGGGTGTGTTCGGGTATCGGCCGTGTTTGGGATAAAAATCGATTGAGGGCTCCCATGCAGGCTGACAAGTGAGGGAGTGTGTGCTGTTAGAGTCGGTGGGGTTTTTTAGGTGGTCAAAAAGGCGAAACGACATGAACGGACCATTTTTGGGCCAATCGATGTGATATAGCTCACGGTTTCGAGGGTCCCACTCGAGTCCCAACCATGTTTTGTCCGAAAATTCCCTGAGGCCATTTGGGTGGTCAAACGGGTGATATAGCGTGAACGTTCTATTTTCAAGCCAAATCGTTGTGCTATAACTCATGGTTCCGGGGGTGGACTCGGGGCTCAGGTATGTTTTAGTCTAAAATTGATCGGAGGCTCCCAAGCAGGCCGAGGACTGAGGGAGTATAGGTTGTTGGGGTAAGTGGGGCCGTTTGGGTGGTCAAACGGGCAAAATGGCATGAATGGACCATTTTTAGGCCAATTCGATGTGTTATAGCTCACGATTGTGGGCGTGGGCCTAGGGAGTAGGCGTGTTTTAGGCTGAAAATAGACCAGAGGATCCTAGGCAGGATAATAAGCGGAAGAGTGTGGGCCGTTGGGTGGCGATGGGCCATTTGTGTGATCAAATGGATGAAACGGTGCAAATGGGTTATTTTTTTGGCAAAATTGGGGTGTTGTACCTCACGGTTCAGAGGGTGTGCCCAAGGTCCATGCGTGTTTTTGACTAAAAATTGATCGCGGCTCCCATGTTGTCTCAAAAGCGAGGAGTGTGGGCTGTTGGGGTCAGCGGGTCCGTTTGGGTTATTAAATATGTAAAACGATGCGAACGGGCCATTTTCGGGCAAAATGGGTGTGTTATAGCTCACAATTATGATACAATACTAACAAGGAAGGCATGAAAAACACTCCAAATCAGTCCACAAATCTTAAGGATTCGAGGACCAAGATAGAGACCACTCTCGGCTTCACTACCAACAATAAGATTACATGATATAGTGGTGTATTTGACACCAAATCAGCAGTCCAAACGAAGATTAACCACAATATATGATGAACAAGAAGACACAAGATTCGAATTTAACAATAAAAACAAGAACACAAGATTACAACAGAACAATATACAAGATTACATGAAGGTAAAAGGATAGATAGATAGACCACATGAAGGTATAATCTTAAGAACCCAAGAATGGACAATCTTTGACCCTAAC
The DNA here is from genome assembly GCA_030864225.1 of Capsicum baccatum var. pendulum. Taxonomy (NCBI): domain Eukaryota; kingdom Viridiplantae; phylum Streptophyta; class Magnoliopsida; order Solanales; family Solanaceae; genus Capsicum; species Capsicum baccatum. Next base: position 7,254,974 of record CM061556.1, read on the forward strand.
ACTACACACAACAATAAACCTATCTCTTACAAAGATATAAGTTTGGATTCCGCCTCCCAAGGCCCTTAAGTGATGGGCTCCTATCAAGTGTAGCCAAAGTGTATTGTTTGGACTATTTTGGGTGCATAATTAGGTCCTCTTTGGCTCTTCAATTGAACACACCAAGTCTCGGATACAACACGCACTCTCATAAATCCTTGTTTGGGATTATTCTTGTATCATCCTCTCCATCTTGAGAGGAATTCGCCCACAAATTCACGGCACAAAATAGCCTACAAAAATATTAAATGGAAAAAAACTGTCCATAAAATAGGAGGAACCCGAGAGCTCAATATAACAAGTCTCGGTCAACAACTTTATTTTGCACCTCGGCTTTCCCTCCATCTTAGGACTTGCCTTCAATCTCACCCAACTCAATTTTCCTTCCATCATAGAAGCATCATTGTAGAATCCATGTACCTCACGTTCCTTTCTACTATGTTCCTCTTCTTGGATGTGTCCATTTTCAGAAAGGAAAATTTCAGTTGAGAGGCTCGATTTGGTAATGTGGAGCTTTGGTTGTGGATCTTGGTTGGGAGGAAATTCGCTTTTAAGTCCACCTTGTAGTCCTTGATCAACTTACGGGGGAAGTGGTCTATCTTGTTCTCGATTTTGAGGGGTATTTGGAGCTTGGCTTGTGGTATTATGTAGTGGTCTTGAAGTATTGGTAATTGGAAGTAAAGTTTTGGGAGTAAAAACACGAGAGTTACTTCGACTCTCCATTAGATCCAACCTCTCACTCATAGTTACCACATTCCAGTTAATTTTTTCAAGACCCGCATTTTCCCTAGAAAGGTCTCGGGACAAAGCATCAAGGAGGGCCAAAATGGTTTCCATTATGGCCAAGAAGTTTCCTACAAAACAACAAATAAGTTAGTGTACAAGAATGGTCCTCACACTCCATCTCTATTGTTTTGTCTCTCGTATTTTTTTCCTCACTTTGATATCACAAGTTTCATAACCTTGCTTGTACTCCATGAGGCATTGAGAGGTGGACCAAGTATTACAACGACTCAAAAGAATAAGACACACAAAGTAACGTATACACGAAGGACGGTTTCAAAACTAACTTACAATCTAAAACTAGCTTGTAAGTTAGTAATGGAATAAACAAAGCAAAAACAAAAGAAACAACACAATGAAACTAGAATATCAAATTATGAGCTTAAAATTTTTGTGTGAACAGTAACTTGGGTGACATGGCAGCATACCATTGGTCACGGCCCCATGATAACGCTCAATCTACAGCTCTCGTAGGAGTGTAAAGCGGTCGTTAGCAAATATAGAACCCAACCTGGGTTGGGTATCGATCCCTCAGGGAATAGCTTGGTCAACAAGTAGGTAACGATTACTAGACTTTTAGTGCAAGTCTCGTAAGAAGGGGGGATTGTAATGTGTAACCAAAATATTAAAGTAAAAACTGAAAATAGCAACGTAAAAAGAAAAGGATTGTTACGTAAGTTGTAAACAATGAGAATTGAAGCATTGGGGTTATGTCCACCTCCTGAGTTATACGTCTCTATTGACTATGAGTGTGTAGAATTCCAACATGCATGTGCTTATAGAGAATTGTATTCGATGGTAAATCCAGGCGTCTTTCGACCTATTCGAGGAGTATTTCACTTTAACTCTTTCGAGCTTAAAGCGTATCTAACGGTACAAATTCTCCAAGAGGTTAATCCAGTTACGGCACTAACTGTTTAATAGGGAATTTAGGATGTGACCCTACTACCTTGACACTATCTCTTTTCCAGACAAATAACCTTTCTTTCAAACAAGTTAAATGTTATACTGGCGTATTCTTGCGTTTGCAATCACAAAGAATTTAGATTAAGATGAAGAGAATAATGATATAAGCAGCATACATGTCACAAACTCACAAGCTCATAGTAATAGATAGTACCTCATTCGGCTTCCATAACCCCAACAGAGAAGTTTAGTTACCCATGAATGCGAAGGAGATCACGATTGACATTGTTGTTATACCACAAGATTGATTAATTTCGTGTAGCACAAGTGGTAGGCATTTAGGCATGAATTCCTAGGCAAAGTAACGATTCTCTTGTTGCGGAAATTAAGAACAAATGAATAGAAGAAGAAAAATAGAATTAATGGAAGAATTCGGATTTGAGAAGTAGAATGTATCTCAGCACTAAGGGAAGAATGTAAGAAGATGAATAAAAATCTCTAGCATGATAGGGTATTTATAATACCCATATCCTAATCCTACTAGGCTAATGAAATATCTAACCAAATCCTACTAAGCTAATGAAATACTTAACCCAATTGTACTAGGTTAATGTAACATTATCCAAATCCAAATAAACTAATGAAATACTTAACCCAATTGTACTAGGTTAATGTATCATTATCCTAATCCAAATAAGTTACTGCAAGTCCCCAAAGTCTTCAGAAATGCCGTTTTAGCCCGGGACAGATTTTCCATGCATCACTTTTGGTCCTTTAGGCGTTCAAGCTCCCTTTCCTTCCTTCGTGAGCTTTCTTCGGTTTCAAGTAAGCCATAAAATGCTGAATTCTGCATCATTTATACCTGAAACTTTGCTAATCATGTTCGTTAGCTCACTTATAGGAAAAAGGACGAAAAGCGCATGAAATATATAATCTGTTCTCAAAACATGGCACAAATATGGGCAAACTATATTGATATAGGCGTGTAAATTCGCCTATCATCAACACCCCACACTTGAAGCTTTGTTCGTCCTCGAACAACATATCATGTCCTTCTAGATACTAACTTAGGGTTTCACAACAACAACACAAAATATTCGTCAAGACAAGCACAACAATTACCAACAAAGAGTAGTTTGCCGATCATTAGTAGAAACAGTTTAACCTCTAGCATAGACTCGTGATAGTGATCAACTCATATTCAAAGGTTAAGGCACAAAGAATCATACACAACTATCCAAAACTCATCAACCATGTGTGCCTCACAATATATTACCCATAATCACTCACAAGTATAGCATATTTTTCAAACATGGGTATCAAAATATCCTTGCTCTCACTCTCACAAAGAATTCGTATGCAGCAACTGATGACCATAGGCTTACCCTTAGTGTAATACTCCACTAAATGTCAGAATGTTAAGATTAGGATCAAGTAGGTCTTTTGATGGTTGTAATGTAGGCTAAGGGACGGGTAGGATCAACTATTTTGGCCAGAAATAGTGACTAAGTTCCTAAGCACTTTAATACATCACATTGTATCATTGACACTTTTTTCTTTCAACCTTTCTTCTTTATTTTATTCTACCACCCTTGTTCTCCTCTTTTGTTTTTCAATTTTAAACATAACTCACTTTTCAGCTTTCTTTTTCCTTCTTCTTTTCACAGCATACCTCTTATGATAGCACTTTTTTTTTTTCATAATACATTCAAGCACCATTACAATTTAAAGAATCATACTTACCCAATTCCTCTTATATTGTCACATGACTTTATACATTAAAGCACTTAGGAATTTGGATCAAATCACGGTCTTGAAAAAATGGATTAGGCTTACATACAAGGTTGTCAAAGAAATAGGCTAAAGGCTCAAAAGGGTTTAACTAGGATGATGTCCAAGGGTAGGTAAAACGAAGGTAAACATATGTAGGTTGCCAAAGAAATGCCTAAATCATCTCCTAAACTTACACTCCTTATTTTCGCTTTCCATACATACCAGACAAGTTCTAGCATCAGCCACAAACATAGAATATACTATTAATCTCACACACACAAGGCACATGGTCGACTTTATTAGAAGTAATATAGACTCTTGACCCAACAATTGAAGGAATTGAACCACACAATATCACATAATGAGTCACAATTAGAGCCTAAACGTCTCAATAGTCATAATTGTAGCACATACTCTTGTTATAATCTCATGTTGCCTATTAGAATTATTTCATGCGAAGCTAAAAAAAATTATTCCTAAAAAAACAACACAAAAACAAAACAAAGTAAACTGAGTAAACAAACATAGATAACAAAAACGACACAAAAACAAAACAAAGTATAGCAACGATACAAAAACAAAACAAAGTAAACAGAGTAAACAAACATAGATAACAAACATAGATGCGATAGAGAAGTATAGCATGCGATACCGCCACCCCACACTTAAACGGGACACTGCCCTCAGTGAAAAATAAATACGAAGAACCTGGTCAGTCGGACTCGTCCTCAATGTCGGGGGTCATACCCCCTTCGTCGGAATCATCATAAGAGTCGTCGTCAGAGTTCTCCTCCTCGTCGGAGTCTGGCAAGCGTCGATCGACATCGGTCGACACATCATCGTCTAGAGGTTCCTCAAAGTAAACGCCCTCTCCACACATCTCCCGTGCATGCATGTTCATTAGATAGTCGTGGTCCAGCTGTTGGAGCTCTGCAACAGTTGGAACACATCCACCACTCATCATAGTAAATTGTGTCATGCCATAAAGATGACGGAAGAAACTCTTATCACGAGCATGTCTCTCCGCAGTAGTAAGGTTGACACCATGAGTTGTTTCAGCATCTTTGACCTTTGTGAGGTCAACCTTCTTCGGGTTATGTAGGAGTTTGTGATCAGCTGGTTCCTCTTCGATATCCTCCTTCCGCAAGATTGTTGTCAACAGATTACCAAAAGTGAAGTGGGACCTTTTGTGGAGTCTGGCCTTCCGCATTGTAGAGCGAATGATTGCCCCAAAGTTGATAGGGACATTCGTCATCAAAGCATAGACCAAACACACTCTATCTCTTGATATTTTGGTGTATTGAGTCCCAGGAATAAGGCATGAGTTGACAATACGCAACCAGATTCTTGCTTCCCTATTCAATGGAGCATAGGGGAAGGTGTTGTGTCGTCCTGTGTCTCGGTGTCTACCCCACCTTGCCATGGATCTACTTCCATAAAGTGTGTTCCATACTTCTCTATAAGGAGGCCTACTGTACAGCTCTTTGAATGGTGCTGGGTCGACCGAAGGTAAGCCAAGAAAGGAGTTGATCAAATCCGCGTTGAGCTGTAACACTTGGCCCCGAATCTTGACTTCGTTGCCTGTGGTTTTCGGCGACCAGTTGGCATAGAATTCCCTTGTCAAATCGAGATTACATTCTCCCATGTCGCGGAAGATGAAATCCAGATTCAACGCCATTATTTTCGCCAACATACGCGACTCCTTCTTCGCTAGGATGTCCTTATTGATCAAGTCGACGTGAACATATTTTATTTCCTTGTTGTTCTTGTAAAATTCTTTGGCTTCCTCCTAAAGAACCCATTTTATTCCAAACATTCGGCAGGGTAGTTGCATGGAGGATGATTCTCCTTGGTCTTTACGACCTCTCTTCTTGCCCTTTTGGGAAGTGGTAGCCTTATCTTATCGCGCTTTAGGTGCCATTGTTCCTGAGACTTAAACAATATTCATGTTAGCATCAACTCAAAGGAAACAATCTATAAACAAGCCGTCGGGGAACCACCCCACACTTAGGTTCGTTAATACAAAACAGTGAAGTGAATGTAGTCGATTACTTGAACTTCATCGACATACGTTTTAGGAACTATATTTCGACAAGAAAATCAGCGATGCATCACTACTTGCAGCCATTGCACTACTTTCATGTTAGGTGTAACAACACTTCTACATAGGGGTTACATCATGGTATAGTTATTTTCAACAATCACAACCTCCTAAGTCGGTAGGCAACTATAAGTCTTATCCCGATGAACGGGATAGTCTAACATGTAAGTATTCAAGTATCAAGATTAAGGAAGTTTCATAACCATAGCAATTCCGCAAATAGTATAACAATTCTAGTAAAACCAAATTCAAGTTGGAAACAAGTCAAGATTATCCTAACGTATATGTTTACTCACATGGTTTTGTATCAACAATCCAAACACATTAACATCACCAATAATCCATCAAGATGTAGAAATTCATAATAGACATAGTAACGTAGTACTTATGAGAAATAGATGAAGAATAAAAGAGTACTTACGTGATTGAAGCCTTTGGAGATGGTCTTGTGAATTGGAAGAGGAAAAAAAAATTTGAGATGATTTGGGTGGATGTGCGACGCCTTTAGGTCAATTTCCAATGTGGTTATGTTTCAAGACCAAGTCCCCTTTATATAGGAAAAGAATGGGTCGGGTTTTGACCCATTTACAAACGGTTTTGGAGACAAAAATGACCTCTATGCAGCGCATAGTGCTTTGCATAATCATAGTATAGGCGGCGCATAGTGTAGTGCATTTAGGGACATATGCGGCGCATAGTGTATAACATTTAGGGACATATGCGCCGCATAGTGTATGGCATTTGAGATACTGAGACCTAATGCTATATCATAGGTGGCGTATAGTGTATAGCACACTTAAGCATGGGCGGCGCCTATGTCTTTGCACACTAGATTCTGAGACCTTAGGCTATAGTATAGGTTTTGCATTGTTCGTGGCCTAGTTTTACCTAGGCCTATCCTTCCTCGATGCCTATTTTGGCATGAGGAATGCTCAATCCATAGCCTTATGCATCCTTATTCCTAACTTACCACCTGTACCATACAATGCGTCCAAATCGTCATTTGAAACCAATCTCCTCGTTGAATACTTCTCGCACCTATATTTGCTCAAAACCAATGAAAATGATTAGCACGATGGGTTGCCTCCCACCAAGCGCCTTAGTTTTTGTCGTGGCACGACTCTTATTTTTGGATTTTCTCTTATCAAAAGCAAAACAAGTAATAGAACAAAAGAAAGACAAAACGATAAACGATAAACGATAAAACAATAAAACGATGGGTTGCCTCCCATCTAGCGCCTTATTTATTGTCGTGGCTCGACATAGTTTCCTCGAGTACTTAGACTTCGTCAAGGTAAGTGATGGCCATAAAATTCGTTGATTCAAGAGGACCGATATAAGGTTTAACACGTTGGCCATTCACTTTGAAGACAACACCATTATTGTCTTCCAATTCTACTACTCCAGACGAGTAGACTTGGATAACTTTGTATGGACCAGACCACTTAGACTTTAACTTACCTGGGAAGAGCTTCAATCTGGAGTTGAAGAGAAGTACCATATCACCCCTTTGGAAGTTTCGTCGAACAATCCGCTGATCATGATACTTTTTCATCCGCTCCTTGTATAGGTCTGATCTTTCATATGCATGGAGATGGAACTCATCTAATTTGTTCAGCTGCTCCAACCTCAGAATCTTAGCATCATCCCAATTCAAATTCAATTGCTTCAATGCCCACAATGCCTTATGCTCGAGCTCGATAGGTAAGTGACAAGCCTTCCCATAAACTAGTTGATAAGGAGACATGCCAATGGGTGTTTTGAATGCAGTCCTGTACGCCCATAGTGCATCATAAAGCTTCCTATACCAATCCTTCCTATTCGCATTAACCGTCTTCGCAAGGATTTGCTTGATCTCGCGATTGGAAACTTCTACTTGTCCACTAGTTTGGGGATAATAAGTCGTAGCTACCTTATGTTACTTGACACCATACTTGGCCAAAACTGATTTAAACAACTTGTTGCAAAAGTGAGATCCTCCATCACTTATGATAGTACGAGGTACTCCAAAGCGAGAGAAGATATTCTTCTTTAAGAACGATACAACACGCTTCCCTTCATTGTCGGCCAACGCTACAGCTTCCACCCATTTCGAAACATAATCTACAGCAACCAAGATGTACTTCATTCCAAACGAATTCACGAATGGACCCATGAAATCAATACCCCACACATCAAAAAGTTCTACCTCAAGAATTTTGGACATGGGCATCTCATGGTGTTTTGATATAGTACCTTGGCGCTGGCATTGGTCACACCTTCTAACATAGTCGTAGGCATCTCTAAATATCGAAGGCCAATAATAACCACTTTGCAACACCTTTCTTGCTGCCCGATTACCTGCATGATGTCCTCCAACTTGGGAAGTGTGGCATGCTTCCAAAATATTAGGCACCTCTACATGGGATATACATCGTCGAATAATACCATCCGCGCATTGTCGAAACAAAAATGTCTCATCCCAATAGTAGTGTTGTACGTCATGCATAAACTTCCTCCTTTGGTGGTAAGATAAATTGGCCGGTATCACATTACTCACCACGAAATTTGCAAAGTCGGCATACCATGGTAATTTTTCCATTGTTGTCACTAATATCTCCTCGTCAGGGAATGCATCATCAATCTGAATTTCAGGTTGCGCCACATGCTCATTCTCGAGTCTAGATAGGTGATTAGCCACTTGGTTCTCGCAACCTCTTCTATCTTTGACTTCGAAATCAAACTCTTGTAGCAGAAATACCCATCGAATCAACCTTGGTTTTGCAGCCTTCTTTGTCATTAGATACCTAAGAGCTGCATGGTCTGTATGAATGATAACCTTAGTTCCCAATAGATAGGCACGAAACTTCTCAAACGCATACACAACCGCTAGGAGCTCTTGTTCTGTCACAGTGTAGTTCCTTTGGGCTTCATTTAGGACCTTACTTGCATAGTAGATAGGATGAAATAATTTCTCCCTTCTCTGACCAAGAACAGCACCAACGGCTATACCACTAGCATCACAAATGACTTCGAACGGGAGAGACCAATCTGGTGCTACCATGATAGGGGCTTCAATGATTTTTGCTTTGAGGCATTCGAATGCCTTTAAGCAATCTTCATTAAAGTCAAACTTCGCATCTTTCTCTAATAGTTTGCACAATGGACTAGCAATTTTGGAGAAGTCTTTAATGAACCGACGATAGAAACCTGCATGGCCGATAAAATTATGAACTCCTTTCACCAAAATTAGAGGTGGTAGCTTCTCAATAACCTCTATTTTTGCTCAATCAACCTCTATTCCTCTTTCGGAGATTTTGTGCCCAAGAACGATTCCTTCTTTTACCATGAAGTGACACTTCTCCCAATTCAGCACTAGGTTGAATTCTACACATCTTTGCAATGCCATGCTTAAGTTTGCCAAGCATGCTTCAAAAGATTCACCAACAACTAAAAAATCATCCATGAATACCTCCAAAGTATCTTCAACCATCTCAGAAAAAATAGACATCATACAGCATTGAAAGGTGGCTGGTGCGTTACATAACCCGAATGGCATACGTTTGAAGGCAAACGTACCATATGGGCATGTAAACGTTGTCTTCTCTTGGTCTTCGGGGACAATACAAATCTGATTGTATCCTGAATAACCATCCAAGAAACAAAACCATCCTTTCCCCGCTAATCGATCTAGCATTTGGTCCATAAATGGCATTGGGAAGTGATCTTTAAGTGTCCATGAATTCAGCTTTCGGTAGTCCATGCATACTCTCCATCCAGTGACGAGTCTGAGTGGAATAAGCTCATTCTTAGCATTAGCGACCACCGTCATGCCTCCTTTCTTGGGAACACATTGTACCGGGCTTACCCATGTACTATCAAAGATTGGATATACAACTCCTGCGTCTAACCACTTGATAATTTCTTTCTTCACCACTTCTTGCATAGGTGGGTTTAGACGTCTTTGATGCTCAATGGTGGGTGTGCAATTTTCTTGAAGCTAAATTTTATGTGTACAAATCCCTGGTGGAATACAAATAATATCCACAATGGTCCATCCAATGGCTCGTATATACTTGCGTAGAATAGCAATAAGATCTGCAACTTGTTGCTCACCCAAATCGGCTGCCACAATAACTGGAAGTGTGTTTCCTCTTCCTAAGAATGCGTACTTTAAATGACTTGGCAGCTCCTTCAATTCTAACGTGGGTAGCTCTTCAATAGATGGCTTAGCTGCTGGTGTGGGTCGATTCTTGGGATCAAGGTCCAACTTCTTGGGAGCATAGCGATATGTCCCTAATCCCGATAGAGCACAAATAGCTTCTTCACAATTTTCAGCATCCTCATTCTCTCCATTCATAAGCACAACCTCCAAAGGGTCATCAATAATTTGCTCTTCTTCAAGTAATTCTTTCTCATCATCAAAGAAAACATCAGCCACCGAAAATACACTTAGATCTTTGGGCTGCTTCATTGATTTGCACACATCAAAGCGAACCACTTTGTCATTTATTCGGAATGAAAGCTCATTAGCTCTCAAATCATTGAGCACACTTCCTGTAGCAAGGAAAGGGCGTCCCAAGATTATGGGAACTTCTGAGTCTGCCTCACAATCTAAAATAACAAAGTCTGTCGGAAAGATAAATGAAGAAACCTTTACCAATACATCACATAGAATACCAACAGGTCGTTTTACCAACCTATCCGCCATGACGAGCCTCATATTGGTTGGAGTAGGATCACCCAACCCCAACTTCTTGTAGATCGATAATGGAATCAAATTAATGCTAGATCCTAAGTCACATAATGCTTTGGCAAAATTCAAAGATCCAACGGTGCAAGGAATAGTGAAAGCTCCGGGGTCGGCCTTCTTCTGAACTATCGTTCGGGTAGCGATTGCGCTGCAATGATGAACATCTTCTTTCAACTCATAACTTGCTGCCCGCTTCTTAGTCAAAAGATCCTTCATAAATTTTGCATACCCAGACATTTGTTCAAGTGCCTCCACCAATGGAACATTAATGGTCAGCTGCTTTAACATAGTCATGAATTTGCTGAACTTTGTGTCATCCGCCACCTTCTTCAATCTTTGGGGAAAAGGTGGTGGTGGGTATGGAAGTGTTCTCTCCACGGTTTTCTTCTCCTCTTTCTTCCGTTTTTCAGATTTTTCAGGTTGCACAGCACTGGGTGAGGCGTCCTTGTCATCAGGAGTAGGTGCTGCGACATCTTCTCCTTTTGCATTGTCATCCATGCCCGCAACTTCGTCAACCACTTGCTTACCTTTTGCTGAAGTTTCCAGCACCTTACCACTTCTGGTAGTGATGGCCATGCATGACCCATCATTCATTGGGTTTTGCACAGTATCGCTAGGTAAGGTGCCCGCCTTTCTTTGATTGAGTGCTGCTGAAAGTTGGCTCAACTGCTGCTCTATTTGCTTGATTGAAGTGGAATGAGAATCAACTAATTGTTTCATGGAGGACAAATCATTAATTACCTCTGTAACTCCCGCGCTCGTTGCTTCCACTCCTTTCAATAACTTAGCCATCATGTCTTCCATACTTCTAGAATTAGATGTGGTGGTGTCACGTCTACCAGGGGGAACGTACAAACCACTCTTTTCATTCTTGTTCTTCCAACTACCTTGGTCCTTGTTTCCAGATTTATCATAATAGTTCCGACCTTGGTTTCCTTGGGTATTCCCTCGAAAACCCCCCTGATTGTTCAAGTAGTTGCCCTCCTCTTCCGAATTAGATTCGTCTCTTCCTTTTGACACAATAGCTTTCACTTTTTCGGTCTTCCCTGATAATAGATGTTTTGTAAGAAGATCCATTTGAGTTTTCATGTGCGCCATATCCTGATCACGTTCTTCTTCTCTTCTTCTTTGGTCTGTAGTCATGCCAATAGACAAAGTGGGGCTTGCTACCTCAGAATCCCTGCTATGCCAAGCTCTACTTTGTTTCGTCATACGATCCAGTATATTCCCCGGCAACGGCGCCAATTTTTGATAACGCTCAATCTAAAACTCTCGTAGGAGTGTAAAGCGGTCGTTAGCAAATATAGAACCCAACCTGGGTTGGGTATCGATCTCTCAGGGAATAGCTTGGTCAACAAGTAGGCAACGATTACTAGACTTTTAGTGCAAGTCTCGTAAGAAGGGGGGATTGTCATGTGTAACCAAAATATTAAAGTAAAAACTGAAAATAGCAACGTAAAAAGAAAAGGATTGTTACGTAAGTTGTAAACAATGAGAATTGAAGCGTTTGGGTTATGTCCACCTCCTGAGTTATACGTCTCTATTGACTATGAGTGTGTAGAATTCCGACATGCATGTGCTTATAGAGAATTGTATTCGATGGTAAATCCAGGCGTCTTTCGACCAATTCGAGGATTATTTCACTTTAATTCTTTAGAGCTTAAAGCGTATCTAACGGTACAAATTCTCCAAGAGGTTAATCCAGTTACGACACTAACTATTTAATAGGGAATTCAGGATGTGACCCTACTACCTTGACACTATCTCTTTTCCAGAAAAATAACCTTTCTTTCGAACAAGTTAAATGTTATACTGGCGTATTCTTGCGTTTGCAACCACAAAGAATTTAGATTAAGATGAAGAGAATAATGATATAAGCAGCATACATGTCACGAACTCACAAGCTCATAGTAATAGATAGTACCTCATTCGGCTTCCATAACCCCAACAGAGAAGTTTAGTTACCCATGAATGCGAAGGAGATCACGATTGACATTGTTGTTATACCACAAGATTGATTAATTTCGTGTAGCACAAGTGGTAGACGTTTAGGCGTGAATTCCTAGGCAAAGTAACGATTCTCTTGTTGTGGAAATTAAGAATAAATGAATAGAAGAAGAAAAATAGAATTAATGAAAGAATTCGGATTTGAGAATTAGAATGCATCTCTCCACTAAGGGAGGAATGTAAGAAGATGAATAAAAATCTCTAGCATGATAGGGTATTTATAATACCCATATCCTAATCCTACTAGGCTAATGAAATATCTAACCAAATCCTACTAAGCTAATGAAATACTTAACTCAATTGTACTAGGTTAATGTAACATTATCCAAATCCAAATAAACTAATGAAATACTTAACCCAATTGTACTAGGTTAATGTATCATTATCCTAATCCAAATAAGTTACTGCAAGTCCCCAAAGTCTTCAGAAATGCTGTTTTAGCCCGGGACAGATTTTCCATGCATCACTTTTGGTCCTTTAGGCATTCAAGCTCCCTTTCCTTCCTTCATGAGCTTTCTTTGGTGTCAAGTAAGCCATAAAATGATGAATTCTGCATCATTTATACCTGAAACATTGCTAATCATGTTCGTTAGCTAACTTATAGGAAAAAGGACTAAAAGCGCATGAAATATATAATCTGTTCTCAAAACGTGGCACACATATGGGCAAAATATATTGATATAGGCGTGTAAATTCGCCTATCATCACCCCACAATTAGTCACTAGTTGAAGTTTACAAACTTTAGTTACTATCTAATGGAAACAATTGGTTTTGGATGGAAAGTTATATGTCTTAAATATCGTTTAAGTCTAATCTTCAAAAGGCAAGACTTGACTTTGTACAATTCTAATAAAACAAGGTCCCTAAACAAGGAAAGTGGTTGAAAAGTAGATGTCAAGAAAGTGATGGCTCAAGTCTTCTCACAAAAAACTTTACAACTAGTAGGTTCACCTTTTTGAATCTATGTTACACATTTCGTTGTATTAAGTTATAAGATGAGATGAAGAAAAAGATGAACACCACAACAACCTTCAATAACACATCAACAACAGCACAACAATATCCACCCCACGGCAAACATCAACACATATCACGACCAATTTTAGTGTCAGCACACGACCAAGGTTTTTTATGGTGTTGTATTTCAATTTTAGCAAGGGTGAAGGTTGTGATGAATGTCAATAACTCTACAAAAACTTTATCAAGAGCACAAAAAACACCAACAACTTCCATCCAATGCTATAACAACAAGTTCACACGGCTAAGAACAACAACTTCAACACAAGACCATGGTTTTGTTCACAACAACAACATCAGTTATTTTAAAGCTCACATCTAGATCGACTCAAAGTGTTAATGGACAAGAATACTAACAATTGAAACAAAAACACAAGAAAAATAAATCCTAGACCTAGACACACAATATTCGGCCAAGATCTCAAGCTCAAGAACATGTCTTTTTTTTATTTTTTTTCTTAAAAAGAAAGCCCAAGATTGGTATTGTAAGAATAAAACCAAAGATGTATTTGATACAAAATGATACTAGACTAACAAGGAAGGAGCGGAAAACACTCCAAATCAGTCCACAAATCTTAAGGATTTGAGGACCAAGATGGAGACCACTCTCGGATTCACTACCAACAATAAGATTACAAGATATAGTGGTGTATTTGAAACCAAATCAGCAGTACAAATAAGATTTACCACAATATATGATGAATAAGAAGACACAAGATTTGAATTTAACAATAACAACTAGAACACAAGATTACAATAGAACAATATACAAGATTACATGAAGGTAAAAGGATAGATAGATAGACCACGTGAAGGTATAATCTTAAGAATGAAAGAATGGACAATCTTGGACCCATAACACTACACACAACAATAAACATATCTCTTATAAAGATACAAGTTTGGATTCCACCTCCCAAGCATTAATGTTTCCAAGCAAACATAATCACTAGTGATTCCACACTTGATCTTGCCCTAGTTTTAGTTAGTGGATTTTCCAAGCCCTAACTATGATGTTCCAAGTCTTGCAAGACTTACAATAATATCCCAAAAAATCCTAATGGAAGCCCTAGCATGTTACTTATATAGTTATTACAAAATAAAAGCTAGAAATAACCAAAAAACCCTTAAGTGATGGACTCCCATCAAGTGTAACCCAAGTGTAGTGTTTGGAATGTTTTGGGTGCATAATTAGGTCCTCTTTGGCTCTTTAATTGAACACACCAAGTATCGGATCCAACCGCACTCTCATAAATCTATGTCCGAGATTATTCTTGTATCAAATTCCGGGGGTTAGATTAGAGCCCAAACGTGTTTTGGGTCAAAAATCGATTGAGGGCTCCCAAGCAGTCCAAGGAGAGGGGAATTGTGGGTCATTGAGGTTGGAGAGACCGTTTGGTTGGTAAAAAGAGCAAAACGGTGCAAACGGTCCATTTTTGGGCCAAATTGGTGAGCTATAACTCACGATTTTGGGGTGGTAATGGGCATGTTTTGGGTGAAAAATCAGCTAGGGGTTCTCAGGTAGGCTGAAGAGTGGGGAAGTATGGGTCGTAGGGGTCAACGGGGCTGTTTGGGCGGTCAAAAAGGAATATCAATATGAATGGGTGATTTGTAGGCATAATCGGTGTGTTATAGCTCACAGTTCTAGGCGGGCCTGGGGTTCGGGTGTTTTTAGGTTAAAAATTGATCAAGGCTTCCAAGTAGACTGATCAATGGGAAAGTGGGTCATTTGGGTCGGCGGGTCCATTTGGGTGGTCAAACAGGCAAAACGTCAAGACCATGCTATTTTTAGGGCCAAATAGACATGCTATAAATCACAGTTTTAGGGGTTGGCTCGGGGATCAAGCATGTTTTTGTTTGAAAATCGACCAGAGGCACCAAAGCAGGCTTAAAAGTGGGATAGTGTGGGTCGTTGAGGTCAGCTGGGCTATTTGGTTGGTCAAACAAGTAAAAAGACACAAATGGGCTAAATTAGTGTTCTATAGCTCACGGTTCTGGGGGTGGGCCCAGTGACTGAGTATGTTTTAGGCAAAAAATGGAACAAGTGATCCCAGGTAGACTGAGGCAAATGGGAGTGTGGGTTGTTGTGGTCGGAGGGGCCATTTGGTTGGTCACAACGGGGAAATATGGATCCAGACCAGTCCTATCCACCTTATAGCAAGTTTCATAAACTGATCTAGGTGGAACATTAACCATAGGAATACCACGTACTTGTCATCTGAATGTGTAACGAAATACAACATAAAACTCATGAGGGAAATGGGTAATAAATTTTTCCTGTGTCCACGATGCAGCTACCGCTCGTGGCATAATTTCTGAAATTCCTAGTACTTCCTTATCATTAATAAAAACTTTATAAAGGTTGACGAAGTAAATAGAAGGGAATCTGAAATCTTGTAATAGCGTTGCTAATGTTGTTTTCTTAAATGGCATTGTGGAAGCTAAGTGTTGATCCTTTTGTGGAGAGAGCTCCCAGTAGGGACATGGACATTATGTCTTCTTCAAATTGCGATGCTAAAGAATTTCCACTACCCATTATGTCTGGGGCCAGCAATTCCAGAAAATTGACCACTAAAAGGCTTTCCATGAGTTTGATCTTTGCCACATCAAAAAACAATGCGTACCTGCTTTCGGTCTAAAACAAAATAATCACGTTGTGTGCAATCTAGCCTCTTGTTCTTAATCCATCGACGTATCTGTAATCATACATACACATATTACCATACGGACTACAATCATATTTCTTATTCCTGATTTCATAGTTTCTATTTTCTACAAGGCAATTGAGCTTTCGATATGTTTTTGAATTAGTTGAAACATATAAAGGATTATTTATCTGTTTGTAACATCCATTTGCATTACATGGTCCACATTACCACCAAACTAAATCACTACTAGTGTTTATTAGCAAGTGACTTTTAACTTGTTCAATGAGTAAAAAATCCACCAATATGGGTTGTGGTACTGTGGATGAGGCTGCTCCACCCTTAACAAGAGGTCCAGGGTTCGACCCTAGGCATGGAGAAAATTCTGCTGGGAGCACTGCCACCTTAATGGGCCCTACAACGTGTGATCTGGATTAGTCGGGGCTCCAATGCGAGCACCGGATGCCGGATGGGAAACCCAAAAAAAAAGAGTAAAAGATGCAACATACTGACATATGATATGTGTACTTGTTGTTACCGGAACATTTTTGGTTGGCCACTTTAATCTCATGCTCATCGTGTGGCCTTACCAGAGTTCTATTCGCACTAATCGAGTCACCATTTTCAAGAACCGATGCCAAATGATTTGCTCTAGCTTGACAAATGGCGAACCTATTTCTGAGTAACGAGTCAGTCCTTGAATTTTGACTTTTAAAATAAATAAAGATTGTAAATGGTGAGTGTATAGGATGGCATTGGAGGATCGGGAAGCTTCGTTGGTTCAATAGACATATTCCATAATGTAACTAGTGTTAAGGGATGAAAAAGAATGTTCATTGCATAAAATTACAAGCAAAATTGAGAAAATAATTGAAATCAAAAGGTGAACATGGAGGAACTTCTCCATTGGAATAGAAATTGTTTGTCTAATTGATTGATTTAGTTTGAGATATGTCTATCACTTCTTGTACTAAATATATATAAACACATAATAAAAACTCATTAATGATTTTTAATGCCATTAAATCTACTACTTTATTAAAGAGGTAAAGTTCAATAATTTTGTCATTAATGAGCAAAAGTCTACAATTATACATGAAATTAACCTGTTAAAACTTTAACCAAAAGGGAAATCCCATGCATATATCATTTTTGATATCTTATAAGTTTTTATTACACCATATAAGTGGGTTTGCATAAAGAATTATATGCATATCTTTTATATTTTGCGTATCTTTAATATGTTTATCAAATCGGAAAAAAAATATGAAGGGGATTTTTAGAGTAACTGATAAAATTATTGTCATGTCATTAGGAAGTCACGAGTTCAAGTCATAGAAACAACCTCTGTCAGAAATGTAGGATAATGCTGTGCACAATAAAATTCTTGCAGTCCAGCCCTCCTCGGCAGTCCCTTATTGAAAGAATCTTTAGTACACCGAGCTGCCCTTTTAGTATTAACATACTTCCACCGCCACATCAAGCTGCCCTTTTAGTATAAACATACTTCCTCTACCCCATTTTATATGTCGTCATTTTCTTTTTTTCTGTCCTAAAAAGAATTTCAAATTTTCGTATTTGGTAACTATTTAAAGATACAATTTTACTTTTATCCTTATTAGTCTCATTTAATTAAAGATAGTAGTAATATATTTTTTAATGAAGGACAATTGTCATTCCTTCTTAAACTTTGTGCCCGATCAAAATATGCCGCATAATATAAAACCGAGGAATTATATATTTTTGATGTGTTTTCAGTGTTACTCCCACCGTTTGCTTTTACTTGTCACTAATTTCCTAATTTTATTTTTATTTTTACTTATCATTTTTGACATATCAAGAAAAGACAACTTCTTTTTTCCTATTTTACCCTTAGCATTAATTGTCTTTTCTCCAAATTAATTTTAAGATACAATATAAACATCATTTAATAGGGGTATTATGGTAAAATAAATGTATGTTATTAATTATTCTTTTAGTAAATATGTCAAGTTAAAATGTGACAAGTAAAACCGAACGAAGGAATTATCTTTTTTTTTATTAGAGAAACTTTTGAGGCATTTAAATTGTTCAAGAAGAGTAATATCATTCTAAAATTATAAGGTAAAGGGGTGTATATGTAATAGCTAGATCTTTTGGGGCTGAAGTGATATTATCCTGTTCATTTTTGTAGAAGATGATACTGCTCAAATACTGACCAACTACCAGAAAAGGAAAGAAATTGGCTCTTAATGCTACAGTATCCATCATCAATTGAGACATAATGTTAAGGGAAAAATTGAAATTTCATTAGCTGTGAGAAAGTAAGATTTTTGTTTTATTCTATTGTTCAAAATTAATCTTGTTGTATTACAAGTTTTATTGCCTGAATTTTTTTGGGTAGTTTGCATTTTTTCTTATTGTTTTTTTTAACCATATGTTATCAGTGTTATATTTTAGCTTATCTTAGAAATTTGGGTAGAATTTTTTTTTTAAAATTGCTAAATATTTCATTTTTACAAATGTTATTTGTGTGTGTAAGACAAGGAGCCTTATCGTAACTAATAAAGTTGTTATCGTGTGACCATAAGGTCATAGGTCTGAGCTGTGGAAAGAGGGTTCCACGGTGGTAAGACCATGTATAATATACCTTTGTAGTCCAATTTTTTCCTGGGACCCAGCACATAACGGTAGCTTAGTGCACCAGACTGCCCTTTGTTTTTTTCTTTGTGTGTAGTAAAATTCTTAAAATATTTAGTCTTGCTTGGAAATTTGTGATTATCAATGAGAAGTATTTGTCTGAATTATTGTGGATAGTTCCCTCCATGTGATCAGGGGGTTACGAGTTCGAGCTATGAAAATGTGCTAAATATGGTATTTTTGTTGTTGCTTTTCTCTTCTCCTAGCTTGATGTGGTTTTCTGATTTCATGGTACGCCGCACGAATTTCTTGAGCTAAGTGACTCCAGTAAATTAACACGTACTTCATTCATCATCTCAAAGAAGAAAAATAATTGTATTTGACATTTCAGTAAAGGATTTCGTAGTCATAACGTCTGACAATACAAAGCGTTTATAGACATCATAATTTTATGAATTCTATAATAAGAATTCAAATTTTGTTAGAGTAATTAGGGGTTACTTTACGCTAAACCTAACTTGGTGGCCACTCTACACTAAACCCTTAATAAAGAGATTAATCATCTCCCGATAATTTCATAAACTCATTGAATACCACTCTCTTTTTGATAATCAAATATATCAAGAAGATCCATAAACCCTTCTTTTATGGAGATCAAATTCAAATATTTCTACGTTCAAGAAATATTTTATTAACGGCCTTCGAATTACAAAGAAAATTTATATCAAATATAAATCTTCTTACATTCAAGAAATACGCTACTAACGACCCTTGAAATACAAAAAAAACTCATATCAAATTCAAATCTTTTTATTCGAGAAATACGCTAAAAATTCATATCAAATTTAAATCTTTCTCCATTCGAGAAATACGCTACTAATATTCCTCAGATTACGGAGAAAAAAATAAAGAAAGAAGAATCAAGGGAGTAACAGAATTATATCCATATCATTTATCAATAAAATTCTTATTTTTTCATATTTTATTTGCATTGTGACTGCAATTTGTTTGTCACCGTAATCTTTATTGCAAACAGTGTTAACAATATGAAAAAAGAATACAATTTACTATTATATATAAGGGAGGATCTCAATTTTCGGTAGTTCTCACAAGGATTGATGATGTTCTTTTGCTAAATATTTTTATTTTTATCCTTATTCTTTTTGTTAAGACCATTTCCACTTGTGTATTTGTAACTGATTTTTTCTTGCCATAGCTTGTATTTTAATTAAAATTTCCTTCATTTTAAATTAATAATTATTTTTTCTCAAAAAACATATTTAGAAATAACTCTTCACATAAAATTAAAGTTAGTAATAATTTTCAACTACACCCTTATAGTCACTGATGTTCACTTCTTAAAAAAGATATATTACTCCCTCCATTCCACAATAAGTTAACTGTTGAATTTCGGCACACATGTTAAGAAAAAAAAAACAAAAACATAAATTTATCATGTTTTTTCATTTTTACCCTTGTCAAAAAGCAATGACACATGATACATCTCTCCGAGCGTACATTTAATGGAAGTTTTATTTGGAAAAAATTTCTAACATCTACCTTTAATTGTGAATCATTCACTTATTTTGAAACACTAAAATTACTCCAATAATTCACTCATTGTGAAACGGAGGGAGTATTAAATAGGATAACTTAATAAATAATAAATAGTACAATGTCATTATTATTTTTCTTATCAAACATGAAAAAGGATAAATCAATAATTAGAGTAGAATGAATAGAATATTTTTAAAGGGTGTTTAAAAAATTAACACAATAAGTAAATGGACCGAATGGAATAATCGGCTAATGTAATTTAATTATAATTTAATATCCATATAGATCACGATTAAGTTCGTTTTTGTAAAGGTTCTAAATTAATGTTGTAGCTATTTTTATGTATACTTGAAGTGATTGAAATACTTTGTTGTATTAGATGAAAGCAATGAATTTTGCAACTCGTCACATGAAATTATAGGTGAAATAAAATAATAAATTTTAAAATAAATTTATTTCTATTTATAACTTAGAAATTTTGTACCCATAAATTCATTAAAATCAATATTTTACTATTTTTAATCAGCATTGAATTATAATTATTAAAATATTGTCATGTTATTTTATTGAATGGGCGTCTCATGTTAAATTGATGACATTAATAGTTATCATATATGTTGAGGGTTTAGTATCTTGCAATTTTTTAATCGACGGCACCGACAAAATTAACTTATCTCTTCATGTCTTGAAGATTCTAGCAATAGTAGAGAACCACCAATCCGCCGCCGATAAATTACTTGTGTCGGCCACCATAAAAACGTCCCAATGACCCTATCAGTTTCGGCGATGCCATCAGATTCTGGCGCAATCATCGTCTTTTTCTCTCTCGTTTCTTGCGCTGACCACTAAAACAATAGCATCGTTTTCGGCGGCCTATCTCTGTGGCCCAACAACCACATCAGTTTTTGGTGAGTGACGTAAACTTTTAGCAATTTGATCGTTGCTTTTCTTTTCTTCTCTTTTATTTTCTTTATAACCCTTTTCAGGTACTTCAAGTTTAGATCCGCACTTCAGGCAGCAACATCAAGGTTCCGGTGTCTAGCTTATTTTTTGGCGACCAGCACATTCTCTAGTGACCAAGTACAGGGATACGGTACCAGCTGTAAGGTAAAGATGGTGGCAACAAATTCTGACGACCAATTTCTGCACCAATTTGCCAGAATTTGACAAAACGATCAGGAAAACGTCTTTCATTGTGTCTTCTCCCAGTATCAGGTGCACTCATTTTAGTCTTCTCTAGTTTATTTGGTATATGCTTCTTGTCTCTTTTCCTATCCTAATTTCTTGTATGATATTTTTAATTATTCTTGTGGGATTATTAGTTACGGTTTCTCTGTAACTTAGTAGGTGTTCGTTACTTGTTAGTAGTATAGCACTTGTTGTTGGTTGTGAGTATCAATCCTACTTACTGGTTTTTGTTTGCTGATTTAGCTGTTTTTAGTCATAATTTTTTGCTCATCTTGTTTTTTGGATTTTTTTCTTTATTTTCTTATATTGTATCCTTTTGAGTGGTCGTTGGGGTGATAGATGATGGACTAGGGTCATGTCATAGGTCGAGGTCGGGGTTGGGGTTGAGTCTAGGTTCTAGTCTTGGGTTGAGGGTGAGGGAGGCTAATTTGGATAAGGGTGCTTATAGGTTGAAAGTTGGGTCCTGGAACATCAAGACGCTTCAAGGTAAGTCTATAAAGCTGGTGAAGATTCTTGGAAAATGAAGGGTTAGAATAGCGTATGTCCAGGAAACTAAATGGTAGGCACTAAGGTAAGAGATGTGGATGGATATAAGTTATGGTACTCAGGTAGCATGAGACATAAAAATGGGGTAGGTATCTCAGTAGATGAAAAACTTAGGGAGAAGGTGGTAGAGGTTAAAAGAGTCAGTGATAGGTTGATATCTATTAAGTTGGTCATGGGAGGAACTACGGTGAATGTTATTAGTGTTTATGCTCCGCAATTAGGTTTGGACGAGGAAGAGAAAAAAGGATTTTGGAGATTTTGAATAAGATGGTGAGGGGCGTCCCGAGAACTGAGAAACTTTTCTTGAGAGGAGACTTCAATGGGAATATTGGGTCTTCATTAAGAGGTTATAATGATTTGCATAGAGATTTCGATTTTGGGTAGAGGAATAAAGGAAGTGCTTCTCTTTTGGATTTTTCTAGGGCTTTTGGGTTGTGGATAACAAATTCGAGATTTTTGAAATGTTTCATAGTTTAGTGGCCAATACATAGATAGACTTTTAGCTCCTTAAGAAGAGTGACAGAACACTATGTAAAGATATTAAAGTCATACCTAGAGATAATCTTTTGACTAAACATAGGTTGTTAGTGATGACCTTGGTAATCAATAAGGGCTGAAAGAAGAGGAGTGTAGAGGTCTCACCTAAGATTAAGTGGGGTAGCTTGACTTTAGCTAATGCTTTGAACATGGGGGAGATGTTGAGAAGCAGGGGGCTTGGAAGAGTAAAAGGGATGTTGATAGTATGTGGAAGACGATTGCCAGTTTCATTAGGGAGGTCACTAGATAAGTGTTAGTGTCTTGAGAGGTCGATTTGGAAAATATCGAGGGGACTAGTGGTGGAATGAAAAGGTTAAGAAGAAGGTGGAGTCTAAGAAGGTGGATTATTGTAAATTGGTTGAGAGCAAGAATGATAAAGAAAGGCGGATGAATAAGGATGAGTATAAGCTATAGCTAGGTAAAAGGCTAAGTTAGCGGTTACAGTGGCTAAAATGACAGATTTTGAGAGCTTATATGCGACTTTAAAGGAGAAAGATAGGGAATAGTGCATCAAGGTTAAGGATGGTACTACGTGGGTTGAGGATGCCTTCATTAACAAAAGGTAGAAGTCCTATTTTCATAAACTTTTGAATGATAAGGGGGACAAAGGTTTCGTGTTTGGGGACTTGGAGAAATTTGAGGAGTGTCACAACTATTGTTATTATAGGCATATCGAGGTTAAGGAGGTCAAGAGGGCTATTCGCAGGATGCGTTGAGGTAGGGTGATATGGCCAGACGAGATTCCAGTTGATTTTTGGAATGCACTGGCGAGGTAGGTTTGGAGTTGTTGACAAGGTTCTTAACATCATTTTTAGGGCGGGAAGGATGCCTGAATCATGGAGGTGGAGTACAATGATTCCATTGTATAAGAACAAGGGAAACATCCAAAGTTGCAACAACTATAGGGGAATTAAGCTGTTGAGTCATACTATGAAGATTTGGGAAAGGGTGGTAGAGTTGAGGCTGAGAAGGAGCGTGATTATCGCTGAGAATCAGTTTGATTTCATGCTAGGTCTCTCGACTACTGAGGCCAACCACTTTGTGAGGAGATTAGTGGAACAGTTTTGGGAGATAAAGAAGGACTTTCACATGGTGTTTATTGATTTTGAGAAGGCTTATGACAAAGTTCCCAAGGAGATTCTCTGGAGGTGTTTGAAGGCTAGAGGGGTGCCTGTGGTGTACACTAGGTTAATTTAGGACATGTATGATGGCGCAAAGACTTGGGTGAGGACTGTAGGTGGAGATTCAGAGTTGTTTTCAATTTTGGAAGTGTTGCATCAGGGTTTGACTCTTAGCCCTTTTTTATTTGTCTTGGCGATGAATGTTTTGACAAGACATATTCAAAAGGAGGTGCCTTGGTGTATGTTATTTACTGATAATGTGGCACTACTTAAAAAGAATCGGGGAGGAGTTAATCATAAGTTAGAGATTTTGAGACAGACCCTTGAGTCTAAAGGATTTCGGTTAAGCAGGACTAAGACAGAGTACTTGAAGTGTAAGTTTAGTGATGTGTCGTAGGAGGCTGACATGGTTGTAAATCTAGACTCTCAAGCCATTCAGAAGAAGGAGAGTTTTAAGTATCTGGGGTCTATGATTTAAGGCAATGGTGAGATTGACGAGTATGTCACACATCATATTGGGGCTAGGTGGTTTAAATGAAGGCTCACTTTGGGAATTTTATGTGATAAGAAGATGCCCCCGAAACTTAAAAGGATGTTCTACAGAGTGGCAGTTAGGCCAACTAAGTTGTATGGAGAGTATTATCCAGTTAAGAACTCCCACATCCAAAAGTTGAAGGTAGCAGAGATGAGAATATTGAGATGGATGTGTGGCCATACTAAGAAAGATAAGGTAAGACATGAGATTATTCGGGAAAGGTGGGAGTGGCCTCTTTGGAGGACAAGATACGAGAAGTAAGGTTATGTTGGAGCGAGCATGTGATGAAGAGGGGCTCTGATGCTCCAGTGCGGAGGTGTGAGATACTGGTTATGGATGATTTTAGGTGGGGTAGAGGTAGACCAAACAAATATTGGAGGGATGTGATTAGGAAGGTGTGGAGAATGCCGATTAGGGTAGAGGGTTAGGGGTTGAGAGTGTGTCGGTAACAATAGGGGAGCATTCTTTATTTGTGTTTGAAGTTTCTTGTTCATGGTGTTGAGTGATGTCTATGATTTCAGATAGATAATTTTAGTATTATCTTGTGACTGTAGTATTATCTTATGGCTAGTGACTTTAGTTTATTTTGCAGAGTGTACTAGTTTCTATGTATTTATATTTTGTGTTTGTTATACTGCTATCGGTCCTAAGCCGGGGGTCTGTCGAAAACAGACTCTCTACTTCATCTTAGGTAGTGGTATGATCTGCGTACACACTACCCTGCCCAGACCACTCTATGTGGGAATTCACTGGGTATGTTGTTATTGTTGTTGTTGTATCATGTTATTTTATAAAATATTAAATTACTTGTGATCTTTTGTTATATTCTAATTCTCCTGTAATACTTTCTTCCATACAAATAATTTTTTAAAAAAATTATCCAATTATGTGATTAAGAACTTTACTAATTATAAATTTTTTTAATAAAATATATTTAATATATCGGTTATTAAATTATATTAATTATAAAGTAAAAAATATAATATAAATTATATTTTAAAATTTAATTATTATTATTTATATGTAGAGTTGTTTGGATCTGAGCTTATTACGGAATACGTATTTAATGAAACTAGCATTTATATATTCGTAGAATACACCTTTCACTTCATTTAATACTTCACGTAATAATCTTTTTTATAATTTTATAAATTACACAAATAAATTAAAATAGTTATTATTAATCTAATTAAAATGAAATGGATGGTGTATGAAATTTGGAAGGATATGCAATTATAAAAGAAGAAAATGAGGTGACAGGTTGGGTAGGTCCGCTGATAAAGGAGTTTGGGCGTCATGAAGATGACAAATGCTATATGGCGTCATCTTTAAATGTACACAGTTGAGGCAGTAGTAGTGTTGTTGTCAGAAATTTGACGAGGAGTGTGCCTATTTTCTTTTTAGTTGTGTTAAGAATGTACAAAATTAAATATAGATGTATAATAGCTAATATTAAGCTTCTATACACTATATAATCTTTTGATAAAAGATGTGCATCAAATCACCCTTTTTCTAAGATTATCCCTCCGCCAATGGGTATGAGTATACCTCAACATCGGTTATTTACATTTGATCAATCAATTCAAGATATATACAATAATAATATACATAATATTACACGTGGAGTTTGGAGAGGTAGTATGGACATGTACTTCTGCCTTGTGAAGATAGAGAGGTTGTTCTCGATTGACTCTCGACTCTCAACTCAAGTAAAACATATAAAAAAAATAGGCATGTAAAACAAATAAAATAGTAAATCTGAAAATGGTAGCAACGACAAACAATTAATATGATAACTGAACTTATAACAAACAAATTTTTCTAATATAGAAGAATAAGATAGTATGAAAGTAATAACAAAAATAATACTTAATAGGGAAATTAGACAACGCTCATCCACCCTCTAACCAAATCCTTGATCTCCATATTTTTATATCTAGATCATATCCTCGAAAAGCTACAGATACCTAATCTAATCACCTTTACCAAGACCTCCTCAGCCTACATCTACCTCTCCTTATACCCACTATTACAAGATAATATCTTTTATAAGTTATTTTTGTTATCATGATTGAATGATCTTATATTCTTAATTCATTAGTATTAAAATCATTGATTAGGGGTAAATATTCGGAACCAATAAGTATTTGCGTGATGATTAAGTACTTCTTGCGACAAATTGAATTGCAAAATAATTGGGAGTAGCTCTCTTGGACGTACTAAACGTATGTAGGACTATCTCTATACTTAATATTACAATTTACAACGCAAATATAAGCTAACTACTTCATGATATATACAACTTAAATACTTAAGTGAGAAAAATGAATCAATAGACCTCCTAAGTTTCCAATTAAGAAAAGAGGAAAAGAGGGTTCCGCAACTTGTCCCTTTTAAAAAAATTAAGTCATTTGAATAACTGGAATAGTTGTTCGACAACTACATTAGTTGGCTCAACAACTTCACACAGTTGTTGAACAACTGCTGAATAACTTCGCCTAGTTGTCGACCAACTTAGCGCAGTTGTCGAACAACGTTGATAGTTGTTGAACAACTGCTAGAAGTTGTCGAACAACTATCAAAGTTGTTCGAAAACTGGGAGAAGTTATTGGAACGAAAAAACTTTAAAAAAAAAATCAAAAAAGTTTTGTCCCTCCCACCTAATTTTAAAAACTTAAAAGGATTCTCACTTAATTAGACAACTTATTTTTCCCTTTTAATCCAAAGTCCCAGTAGTACTACTATAATTTTCTTGAATAGAATAACTATGTTCATCCATATTTGGGACCTAAAAGCGGGCCATCAAACCAGTTGAGAAAGGCTACAAAGCCATCTATTTGGTAGATGAGTTTTTATGGGCCTTCTTTGGGGTTTGGACGGTTATTCTATGTTAATAAGAGTAAACGTAGGCTAAGCCAACTACTATTATTTGAATATTAACTATGTAGGACTTAATTACCTGCATAAATCACTGGTAAATCAACTACCAAGCAATACATTAATACATACATAAATAATATAAAGATTTCCACATCGATAATCCCTATAGTACAAAAATTTGCATAACTCTAATTGAGGCCCCTTTGTTATTTACTTTTGGATTCTTAGGTTTAAGTGGGTAAACAAATGGAAAGATAAAAGAAAAGGCTCTCACATCTAGTTCCCCTAGAAGCACCTTTTTAGAAGAAGGGTGCTATTGAAGCAACTCATTTTCAGATTCGAACAATCTTTTATTTTGTTCCTCCTCAAAAACAAAGTCATGAGCTGGGGTAGCCATTTCCTTTTCTTACAGCAGATGAAGAACAAAAAGAACACTGCAATTTTAAAACCAAGCTTTAAATCTCATAAACAAAATAATAAATCAGGAGATCAAAAAGGGAACAACAATGCGCAAAAAGACCTCACCAGTACTAGGATACAAAGGACGAGAGAGAGGGGAAGGAGGGTTATATGAAAAATGGAATGAATACAGCAGAGGTAGAGCACATCTATCAAATTTTTAAAGACACACCAGCTACATCACTGATGTTTCAAAATCAAGGAAACTTTTTGTCCTATTAAGAAAAAAGTCAAAATGTGAGAGTAGGATTGAGGTTGTCTTAACTGCGTAAATTAGTTTGCCCTCTTAAAATTGTGTTCAATTAAAATTAATATAAAAATGAAGATTCTAAGAGGGAAAACCAATTTACGCAGTTAAGACAACCTCAGTCCTACTCACACACTCTGAAATTTTTTTTTGAACAGGATAAAAAGTTGCCTTGATTTTGAAATGTCGGTACTGTAGCTAGTGTGTTTTTAAAGAATATTTGATAGATGTGCTCTGCCTCCACTGTATTCGTTCCATTTTTATATAACCCTCCTTCCTCTCTCTCTCTCTCTCTCTCCTCATCCTTTGTATCCTACTACTGGTGAGGTCTTTTTGCACTTTCTTTTTCCCCTTTTGCTCCCATGATTTCTTTTTTTTTTTTTTTGAATTTTAAAGCCTAGTATTAAATTGTGGTGTTCTTCTTGTTCTTTATTTCCTGTGAGAAAAGAAAATGGTTGCCCCGGCTCATGCTTTTGTTTCTGAGGAGGAACAAAACAAAAGACTGCTTGAATCTGAAAATGAGTTACTTCAAGAGCACCCTTCTTCTAAAGAGGTGCTTCTAGGGAAACTAGATGTGAGACTCTTTTCTTTTCTCTTTTCATATATTTACCCACTTAAACCTAAGAAGTCAAAAGTAAATAATGAAAGGGCCTCAATTAGAGTTATGCAGATTCTTTTAATTTAGGGATTATCTATATATTATTTATGCAGGTCGTAGCGTATTTTTTGGTAGTTAGTTTAGCAGTGAGTTATGCAGGTAATTAAGTCTTACATAAGTAATTCACTATCTTAATAGATATATATGAATTTGAAAATAGTAGGCTTTGAAAATTTTAAAAAATAATTCATTAGTTTAAAATTAAAATATCATAGTTGAAAAGACCTAAAACATCTCTAATTATATCATAAATTTATATATTTCAAATATATTTTAATATTAAATAAAATACAATAATAATTGAAATATAACTTATAATATTAGTAGTAGTAGAACATGCATATCTACTACTACTACTAATAATAATAAAAATAATGATAATAATAATAATATTACTAATAATACATCATTTACTATTAAAAATATGTGGTTGATCTCAAATATTTTTTTTAATTCAATTATAACATTATAACATAAATTTGCATCATATTTGCAGAAAGGTAAATAGCAAAGATAATTAAAAGTAATAATGTAATACCCCGAGATTCTAATCAATAGTGCCGCCCAGACTCAATCCCATGAGAAATAAATTATAGTGTTTCGGTTGTTTTCTGTTCAAGGGTGATGTTTATTAAGGATTTAAAGATGTCCTAACGCTTGGGCATATCAAAATATTCTTTACCGATTGAATTCTTGAGAAGGATTTTGGCATAGTCAACTTCAAATGAGCATATCTCCCGTTTTACTTCAAATTATTGAGTTATGACAGTCCAAAAGATACATAATTGAATTAGCTTTCCAAGGATACCCATTTCGTCAAAATTCGATATCGGAGCAAAGAGTGATGCTTATTTTACTCCAGCGTGTCAGCCTGGAAAATTCGTGATGACCTTCTGTGACAACTTGTCACCAGCCTGATGGCCTGTTACCAACTATCATCACCTTACGGCAGAAAGCCACAAAATCTACCCATTTTGTGATGGCTTATCATGGTCCTGACAGCTTGTCATGGATATCGTCAACTATTTTTTTCAACAATTGATGGACGATTTTTGCAAAGGTATTTTAGTCATTTCCCATTTTTGGAGGCCTCTATATATATGAGAATCCTCATCCAAAACCTAATTTCTTCATTTCTCTCTACCAATTCTCTTAAGAAATATATCTAGGGTTTTATTTAATGAAATTAATCTTCCCAAAATCATCCATAAATCTGCAAGATTCCTTCAAGAATCAAGTTCCACGTAGAGTGGGCTTCAAGAATTTTTTTATTACAAGTGTGAGTAGATTCTAAAGAACTAGAGTTCAACCAATTTCAAAGATTAAGGTATGTGGGGTTTTGAACAAGAGCAATTCTTTCGTTCTAGTGCTCAATGGTTTGATTTTTATTATGGATTTATATGATTTTTCTAGTGGGTTTATACCCAAATTAGTTCAACATGAGATTATGAGAATATAAATCGTTCAAGCTTTGTTATACATGATTATTTTACAATTTTCAAGTTATGACTTGATATTTAATATTGTGAATTTCAAGTTTCTACCATGATTTGGTATTTCAAGTGCTTTCAAGATATGTGTCAAGCTTTAAGCTTCCTTATGACAAATTGGATTATTGAGTATATTGATTCATGAGAATTGAGTTGTTACAATGAGTCTTGATATTTCCTCAAAGTTATTGATGTTGCCATGACTTAATGAATTGATGCATTTTGATATTGAGAAAGATTGATTTGATTTGAGTCTAGTTAGGAATCCACAAATTGATTATGATTTGATAAATGAGAAAGAGATTTGATTTGGTCTTCATGATAGTCCCTTGTGATGTTTGTGGGGGATTTCCTAATGTGTTTTGAGCTTGTGTCTGGGAGTCGTATTTATCACCGAGCGGGAAATATAGTATTTCCCCTAAAACTATGTGCCACCATTGGATTGATATTGATAATTGTGGGCCGGAGGCCAAGTATGACATTTTGATCACTAAATTTAGGTTGTACTTCCTAGCAAGACTACGACGCTCCCGCCAATGTGGGGTTCTTTCCTTAGGAGGGAAAAATGTTGGACTCCATGTAGATTACATGGTTTATGTCAGTTATAAGAACCTCCCATGTCCATAAGAGTCGAGTTTCATAAATTACAGGCCAGTCCGAGTCTTGAAT
Source organism: Capsicum baccatum var. pendulum (assembly GCA_030864225.1). Lineage (NCBI taxonomy): Eukaryota > Viridiplantae > Streptophyta > Magnoliopsida > Solanales > Solanaceae > Capsicum > Capsicum baccatum. The sequence continues at coordinate 7,285,484 of CM061556.1, forward strand.
CTTGAGTTGAGTTATTTATGATGACTTATAAGTTTTTTATCATATGATTTATTTATGAGGAGATCATGAAAAGTATGTTTCAATATAACTCAAGCCAAGTGAGCCATCATTGTACATATGCATATTTTCATGAAATTGATGAAGATATTTAAATTGTTGCATGCACCCCCACATACTTAGTACATTCCAAAGTGCTGACCCATTTATTTTTTTGTGGGCCACATTTTCTCGTAATGTAAGTTCAGGTACTCAGACGCGTTAGCGATATTCGGGCGCCTCTTTTCTTCTGCTCAGTGGTGAGTCCTCATGGTTCGAGGACCGTGTTTATAATTTTGTGATACCTTTTTGTTGTTATGGCTTTTAGTACTGTTTGAGTCAGTTGGGGGTTTGTCCCAATGTCTTCTTGATTTTAATGTATAGAGGCTTTATCTGTCTAAAGGGTTGGTATGTACAGAATTTCAGTATTTTGGATTGTACTGGCTAGTTTCGTATCTTATTCCAGTATTTTTATGATATGTCATTCTCTCTTATATTAGCATGACTATTGTCAAAGTGAGTTCTCGAAATGATGACAGTTTTAGAGGGTTAGCTTGAGGCCACGTGTGGCCTTAAGCACTATGTGATGTTTCGGGATGGGATCTGGGGGCGTTATAAGCTTGGTATCAGATCCTAAGGTTTAAAGAGTCTTAGGGAGTAGCAAGCCGTGTTATGTAGAGTCTTGATCATCTGTGTGTAGCACGCCATATCTATGAGCAAGAGGCTACAAGATATTTTAGGAAAAGTCATTCTTTTTCTTCAAAAGTCTATTGTGCCTACGACTATTTCTCTCTGCTATTAATTCATGCTCTCTTATGACAGAAAATGCCTCCCTATCGAGCTCGTAGAAAAAATGAGCAACCTTAACCCATTGATCCCCTGAACGAGCATGTGTCACATGGAGAATTCCGGGTAGCTTTTCAGGTGCTAGCCCAGGAAGTTACCACCAATACTCAATATAGCAACCATACTACTGTTCCACCTCCGCAAGAGAATAATTCTACTGTAGCTCGGGTTCGTGACTTTATAAGGATGAATTCACCTGAGTTCTATGGGTCAAAGGTAGGTGAGGACCCACAGATGTACTTGGATGAAGTGAGAAAGATCACCTACATTATGTACGTGACTAACAAGGAGAGTGTTAAATTGGCTGCCTATCGAATTAATGATGTTGCATATGATTGGGAGGAAGTGTGGAGGGAAAGTAGAGGGGAGGATGCCGCTCCCATGACTTGGCATTTATTCCAGGATACGTTCTTGGATAGATTCTTTCCTTTTGAGATGAGAGAAGCAAAGATAGAGTAATTCATGAATTTGAGACAAGGATCCATGACTGTTAAGGAGTATTGCCTTAGATTCAATCAGTTGTCCAAATATGCCCCTAGTATGATAGATGACTCCAGGACCATCATGAGTAAGTTTGTGACTGGTGTGTCGAGTTACATTGTGAAAGAGTGTAGATCTGCTATGCTTAATAGGGAGATGGACCTTTCTCGATTAATGATACATGCCCAACAGATTGAAGCTGATAAGGTGAAAGAGAGGGAGATAGTAAGAGGGAATAAAAGAGGTAGATCAGGGCAGTAGGGATTAGGTCAGTCCAGATTCTATGGAGGGGACCTCCCTCAATTCCAAAGACGTCCGTTTATAACCATGCCTTCATCAGTTAGCTCTTCCACACCTAGAAGCAGGCAGGAGCAGGGGAAAAGGCCTATCCTATCCAAGACTTAGGAGAGTATAAGTAACAAACCTCGTCCCCCTTCATATGCCAAGTGTGGTAGAGCTCATTTTGGCGAGTGTTTTGTTGATCAGAGAGGTTGCTTTAGTTGTGGCAAGTTGGGCCACCGACTTAGAGATTATTCATATGCTAGATAGGGGATTCAAGATAATCGTCCCCAGAGCTAGGCTACCAGTGCCCCCGCTCCCATAGTCCGCCCAGTTCCTCCTCAGGGCGCCTCTTCTAGTACTATTGGTAGTTCACGCTATCATTGCTTCTATGCTATACCACCTCTCCAGGAGCAGGAGGATTCTCCAGATGTTGTCACTGGTATGCTCCGTGTCTTTTATTTTGAAGTGTATATATTGATGGACCCCGGTTCGAGTTTTCTTATATGATACCTCTGGTTGCTATAAATTTTGAGATGGACCCTGAATGGATTCCTGAGACTATTCTGGTTTCTACCCCAGTAGCAGAGTTTGTTATTGCTAAATGAGTGTATAAGAAGTGTCCTATTACTATCCTTCATCGGGTCATATGTGCTGATTTGATTGAGCTAGATATGGTTGATTTTGACGTCATTCTGGGTATAGATAGGCTTCACTCTTGCTATGCATGTATAGATTGTTATACCCGAGTGGTCAAGTTTCAGTTTCCTAATGAACACGTGTTTGAGTGGTTCGGGAGTTCTGTAACTCCGAAGATCCATTTCATATCCTACCTCAAATCTAGGAAGTTGATTTCCAAGGGTTACATCTATCATCTAGTTTGAGTTAAAGACCTCAAGGCCGAGACTCCGACTATTCAGTTAGTTAGCATTGAAAGAGTTTATCGATGTTTTCCCGAAAGACATTCCAGTGGTCCCACCTAATAGAGAAATAGAATACCCCGAGATTCTAACCAATAGTACCGCCATGACTCAAGCCCATGAGAAATAAATTATAGTGGTTTGGTCACCTAGATTATGCACGTGACTGAGGAGGAGAGTGTTAAATTGGCTACCTATTGAATGTAAGATATTGTATATTATTGGGTGGACGTATGGATTGATTGTGGGCGTATTTATACCCCTAAGAACCATAATTTACCCATAATTTAGGCTAAGTTTAGAGGATAAAATATATAATTCCTGCACTTTTAGTCCATTTTCCTGTAAGTGAGCTAACCTATGTGATTAGCATGTTTTTAGGTATTAATGATGAAGATTTCAGCACTTTGTGAACCTTTGGGCAGCAAAGGAAAACTTCACATAAGAGGGAAGACAGCTTTTGGAAGCTTATGGACTGAATGTGACGCATGACGAATTTGTCCCGGGCAAAAGCAGTATTTTTAAATACTTAGGGGTGCAGCAGTAACTTAGTAGGACTAGGACAAGGATGTTATTAAAACCTTATTTGATGAATTTTTAAGCATTGATTCAATTATTATTCAGTTTACAGATTCTGTAAGTTTAACACAAGGAAAACACGCTAGAGTGGGGGCAACGACAAAAGAGGGAAAACGTCATCCCCTTCTTGACGCAACACCATCTTCATCGTGTTGATTCTTCTAGTTTTGGTATGATGATGATGTCTACTTTGATTTCCGTTGCATCCATGAGTAGCTAAACTTCTCTGTTAGGGTTATGGAAACCTTGTGAGATACTATCTATTGCTATGAGTTTGGGAATTCTTGATGTGTATGCTACTTATATCATTACTCTCTTCATTTTAATTAAATTCTTATGGTTGCAAACATAGGGAATATGCCAGTATAACATTAACTTGTTCGAGAGAAAAGTTACATGTCTGGAAAAGAGAGTATGACAAGGAAATAGGGATACCAACCCCTATTTACACGTTAATGCCTTAACCGGATTAACTTCTTGGAGAATTTGTACCGTTAGTTATACACTTTAGGCTCGAGTGAGCTAAAGTGAAATAAATCCTTGATGGTTGAGAAACACTAGGATTTACCATTAGAATACGAATCTCTATAAGTGCATGCATGTCTAAATTCCACATTACTCATAGTTAATAGATACGTAGAACTCATAAGGTGGACATAACCCTAACTTATTATTCTCTGTTATTAAATCTTACTAAACAAATCATTCATTCGTTACTTTGTAAGCATTAATTAACACCATAATCCAATCCCCCCTTTCCATAGAATTTTCGACCAACAGTCTACTAATAATTGCGACACTTAGTGACCAAGTATTACCTGTGGCATTCACCCAACCCAGTTGGGTTCTATATTTGACAGCGACCGCTTACACTTTCTTATGAGATCTATAGTTTAGGCGTTATCAAATTTTGGCGCCGTTGCCTGGGAATACGGTTGTCAACTAACTTTGTGATAGTTAATAGACCCTTTGGTAAAAAATTCTTAGATTTTACTTTTAGTTGTTGTTTTTGTTTTATTCAGGTTTGGTAGAGTGCATGCCAAATACACGAAATTCTAGTCAGCCATTATTACCCATAAATCCTGAACCACAACTTATTGGCAGAATAGATGCACAACGTGACATCAAAAGAAGGACTGCTCAACAGGAGCAGGCTAGATTAGCTGCATTGGCAGCTGCTCAAGTGCATCAACAGAATATTGATAACCCAGGTCGGGCAACAAATCCTGATGATGAGGACCTGGGTGATGATGAGTTATTAAATCCGAGACGTGCAAACAAGGTAGAAGCGCCAGTGAACAGGAGAGATCGTCAAGCTAGAATGAGACCTGACCGCCGAGCTGTGCAGGTTCCTTTTGATGATGATGCTGCCGATCTGGATGGAGCTGGTGCCACAGGAGCTATTATTCCTCCACCCTTGGCACCCGGAGCCAAGTTCAATATCACTAGCACCATGATTCAACTATTGCAACTCAAAGGGTTGTTTGGTGGACTTGAAGGAGACGATCCGAATATGCATCTGATTAATTTTATCTCAACATGCAAGTCTTTTGACAATCCAGGGGTTGGAAAGAATGCGATCCGTCTACGCTTATTTCCATTGTCTCTATCTGGAGAGGTAACTCTATGGTTTAACGGGTTAACTCCTGACTCTATTACTAATTGGAGGCAACTGAAAGACGCTTTCCTAGATACATGGGAGAGGTTCAAGAAAAAGCTTATGAGGTGCCCAAATCATCATATGACCAATGTCCACTTGATGGAGTATTATATAGGGCTTTGAATTCGGTGACTAAGCCAGTGGTTGATAATGCTGCGGGTGGGTCATTCATGGACCTTACTTTTAATGAGGCAAGTGGTATGCTAGATCGTATGACAAAGCAGAGTAGAGCTTGGCATACCAGGGATTCTGAGGTAGCAAGCTCTACTACATCTATTGGCATGACTGTAGAACAGAGGCGAAGAGAAGAGGAACGTGACTAGGATAGGGCTCACATGAAAATGCAGATGGATCTTCTTACCAAGCATTTATTATTAGGGAAGACTAAAAAAGTCAAAACTATTGTGTTATAGGGAAGAGATGAATCCGATTCTGAGGAAGAAGCTAACTACTTGAATATTCAGGGGGGTTTCCGAGGCAATGCCCAAGGAAACCAGGGTCGGAACTATTATGATAAGTCTGGAAGCAAGGACCGTGATCAAGGTAGTTGGAAGAATAAGACTGATAGGAGTGGTTGGTATGTTCCTCCTGGAAACCGTGAGGTCGTGGCGTCTGGCTCTGGGACGATGTCCATGGAAAATATGATGGCTAAGCTATTGAAAGGAGTGGAGGCAGCCAATACGGGAGTAAATAAGGTAAAGAATGATTTGTCATCAATAAATCAATTGGTTGACTCGCATTCCACTTCAATAAAACAGCTGGAACAACAATTGAGTCAACTTTCAGCGGCATTCAATCAAAGAAAGGCTGGCACTTTACCTAGTGACACTGTTCAAAATCCACGGAATGATGGATCATGTATGGCTATCACTACCAGGAGTGGTAAAGTGTTGGAAAATCTATCCAAAGGCAAGCAGGTGGTTGATGATATAGCAGAGAATGTTAGTGAAGCAGATTGTGATGATTCTGTAGAAGCTGAAAATCAGACTGAGAACGTTCACGATGTTACTATGTCTGCAGCCTGAAAAGATCGAAAATCGGAATCTAGATAGAAAGGAAGTAGTGGAGAAAACTCTTCCCCTTCCACAACCACCTTTTCCTCAGAGACTGAAGAAGAAGGCTGATGACACTCCTGAAAAGGTTGATAATTGGAAGCAAGATAAAAAGGAAGTGGTGGAGAAAACTATTCCCCTTCCACCACCACCTTTTCCTCAGATACTGAAGAAGAAAGCTGATGACACCAGGTTCAATAAATTCATGACTATGTTGAAGCAGCTGACTATTAATGTTCCTTTGGTGGAGGTGCTGGAACAGATGCCTGGGTACGCTAAATTCATGAAGGACCTTTTGACAAAGAAGCGGGTAGCAAGCTATGAGCTGGCAGAAAATGTTCATCATTGCAGTGCAATTGCCACAAGGTCTTTAGTATAGAAGAAGACAGATACTGGTGCTTTCACTATTCCTTGCACGGTTGGATCTATGAATTTTCCTAAGGCATTGTGCGATTTGGGAGCTAGCATCAATTTGATGCCGCTATCCATTTACAGAAATTTGGGGTTGGGCAATCCTACACCAACCAATATGTGACTTATGATGGCAGATAGGTCGGTAAAATGACCTGTTGGTATCTTATTTGATGTATTAGTGAAGGTATCTATATTCATTTTTCCTGCAGACTTTGTTATTTTGGATTGCGAGGTGGATTCTGAAGTTCCCATAATCTTGGGACGCCCTTTCCTCGTAACTGGAAGTGTGCTTATTGATTTAAGACCTAATGAGCTTTTATTTCGACTGAATGATGAAGTGGTCCGTTTTGATGTATGCAAATCGATGAAGCAGCCTAGAGATAAGGATGTGTTCTCTGTAGCTGATGTTTATTATGAGGATGAGAAAGAATTATCTGTAGAGAAGCAGCTTACTGTTGAGCCATTGTCTGCTGTGCTATTGAATTTTGAGTGTGAGGAGGTTGAAGAATATGAAGAAACTGTTTGTGCTCTAACAAGAATAAGGTCCTATTCTCATGCTCCTAAGAAGATGGACCTTGATCATAAGAATCGACCGTCACCAACAGCGAAGACTTCCATTGCAGAACCATCAGTGCTAGAATTTAAAGAGCTCCCCAGTCATCTAAAGTATGCATTTTTGGGAAGTGGTGATACACTTCCGGTGATTGTTGTGGCTGATTTAGGTGAACAACAAGTAGAGGCTCTCATCTCTGTTCTGAAGAGATATAAGAGAGCCGTTGATTGGACTATTGGCGATATAATTGGTATCCCTCCTGGGATATGTATGCACAAGATTCATCTCGAAAAAGAGAGCGTGCCCACAATGAAGCATCAGTGTCGTCTGAACCCATTCAGAAAATGATCCACCATCTATCTCGATGAAGTCTAAGTAATCGAGGTAACTATGTCGTGCCGCGATAATAAATTAAGAGCTACATAGGAGGCAACCCATTGTTTTTACTCGTTTTGTTTTCCTGGGAGTTTGTTTTGTTAAATAAAAATCCAAAAAGAACAGTCGAGCCACGACCAAAACTAAGGCGCTTGGTGGGAGGCAACCCACCTTTCTAATTATTTTTGTTGTTTTTGAGTAGGTGTAGGTGCAAGACGTATAAAGGAGGAGATTGGTCCCAAATTTTGATTTGAAAGTGGGCTATGTTAAAGGTGGTAAGTTAGGAATGAAGAAGCAAAGGCTATCGGTTAGGCATTGCCTATGCTCAACTAGGCAATGGACAAGGCAAGTCCTATACAAATCTAGGCAATGGACAAGGCAAGGCCTATGTCATTGCCTAAGCTCTCTGAATCGACAAGGCTATAGCATAGGCGCCGCCTATGCTCAACTAGGCAAAGCATTAGGCGCTGCCTATGCCAAGCATAGGCAAAGCATTAGGCGCCGCCTATGCCATTGCCTAAGCTCTCTGAATCTACAATTCCATAGCATAGGCGCCGCCTATGCCCAACTAGGGTATAACATAGGCGCCACCTATGTCCAACTAGGCTTTGCTAAAGGCACTGCCTATGCTAAGCATAGGCAAAGCATTAGGCACCGCCTACTTATGCAATTGTGTCTCCTAACCAGATTTTTCATGGGTCAAACCCGACCCAAGCCTTGGTCTATAAATAGAACTTCAACCTTAGAACAAAATCAGATTGTTTGCTCACCCTAGGCGCCGCCTAACCTTCCCAAATCTCTCAAAAATTTTCTTTTTGCTCGTCTAACCTTGAAAGATCATCTTCCAAGTCCATCACCAAGTAGAATGGCACCAAAAGGACGACAAGGAAAAGAAAAAGCGTCCACCTTATAGAAAGGTCAGAAAAGGGGAAGAAAAGAGCAAGCTGAATCCTCCTCGCTGCAAATACCTCGATGTAATTTTGGGATAAAGTGGGTCCTAGAGGAGGAAGGAAAAGAGTGGTACAAGAACAAAAAAGTGAAAAAATATGTTCACGTGGAGTTGATACAAAATGAGAGTCTAGCGAAGAGAGAACCTCGCATTTTGGCTAAAATCATGGCGCTAAATCTTGATTTCATTTTTCGAGATATGGGAGAATGCAATCTTGATCTAACGCGAGAGTTTTATGCAAATTGGTCCCCAAAGACTACTGTAAGTGAAGTGAAGATTGGAGTCCAAGTCTTGTAACTGAATGTGGAGTTCTTCAACACTTTTCTGGGTCTCCCACCTGTCGATCCACCACCGCTCAAGGAGCTTTATCACAGACCTCCATACAGGGTAATTAGACACATACTGTGCGGAACAAGATCAATGGCACGTTGGAATCGTCATAAGGATACCGGTCGACACAATACCTTCCCGTATGCTTCCCTAAACAGAGAAGCTTGTTTATGGTTGAGGCTAGTCAACTCTTGCCTCATTCCTGGGACACATTACACAAAGATCACACGTGATAGCATATGCTTGGTGTACGCTCTGATGACTAATATTCCCATCAACATTGGTGCGATTATACGATCGTGAATGCATAAGGCTAGGCTTCACAAAAGGTCCCACTTCATCTTTGACAATTTGTTGACTGCGATATTAAGGAAGGAAGACATTGAAGAGGAACCTGCAGATCATAAGCTTCCGCACAACCCGAAGAAGGTTGACCTGACAAAGGTTAAAGATTCTGAAACTATGCATGACGTTAACCTGGCCACTGCAGAAAGACATGCTCACGAAGAAAGCTTCTTCCGCCATTTATATGGCATGACGAGGTTTACCATGATGAGTGGGGGTCGTGTTCCAACTGATGTAGAGCTCCAGCAGTTGGATTATTACTACACGATGAATGAGCATGCGCGAGCTATGTGCGTAGTAGGGGTATATTTTGAGGAACCTCTCGATGATGACGTGTCGACTGATGATGATCGTCGAATACCAGACTCACACGTGGAGGAGAACTCTAATGACGATGACTCTGATGATGATTTTGATGCAGGGGGTATGACCCCAGACAGAGAGAAGGAGTCCGACTAATCAGGTTTTCCTTATTTATTTTCCACTGAGGGCAGTGTGTCCTGTCTAAGTGTGGGGTGCTGGTATTTGTATGTTGTATTGTATGTTGTACTTCTTTGCCTACATTTATTTATGTTTGTTTGTTTGAATTAGTCGTAATTAGTTTGTTTGATTTTTTTTAGAGTTTTCATGAAATTGTTCTGATAGGCGGCATGGTATTATGACAAGAGTTTGTGCTAAAATCATTACTATTGAGATGTTTAGGATCCAAGTGTGACTCACTGTGTGATAATTGTGTGGTTTAATTAATTCATCTGTTGGGACAAGAGTCTATATTGCTCCCAATAAAGTTGACCATGTGCCTTGTGTGTGTGAGGTTATAGTATATTCTGTGTTGTGACTGATGCTAGAACTTACCTGGTGCGTGTGTAAAGCGAAATAAAGAGTGTAAGTTTAGGAGATGATTTAGGCATTTCTTTGGCAGCCTGCAATTGTTTACCTTCTTTTTACCTACCCGTGTACATTATCCTAGTTAACCCCCTTTGAGCCTTTAGCTATTTTCTTTGACAGCCTTATATATAGCCTAATCCATTTTTCTTCAAGTCCATAATTTGATCCAAATTCCTAAGCGCTTTAAATTGTAGAGTCATGTGACAAAATAAGAGGAAATTGTGCGAGAGTGATGCCTCAGAGAGTATTGGTACTTGAAATTGTTGTGAAAAAGAATGGCTATCATAGAGGTGTTTTATAAAAAATATAATAAATAAATAAATCAAATAAAAAGAAAAAAAAGAAAAAAAAGTAAAAAAAATAAATATAAAAAGTTAGTTCTGTTTATAATTGAATAACAAAATAGGTGAAGAGGGGTGGTAGATAAAAGGAAAGTAGAGGGGTTGTTTAAAAGAGAGTGCTAATGACATAACGTAGTGTATTAAAGCACTTAGGGAACATAGTCACTATTTCTGGCCAAAATAGTCCTACCTGTCCCTTAGCCTACATTATAACCTGTAAAGACCTATTTGATCCTAAGCTTAGCATTCTGATATTAGTAGAGCATTACACTAAGGGCAAGCCTATGGTCATCAGTTGCAACATATGAATTCTTTGTGAGAGAGAGAGCAAGGAGAGTCTTATACCCATGTTACGAAAAATGCTTGTGAGTGATTATGGGTGATATCTTGTGTGAGACACACATGGTTGACGAGTATTGGGTAGTGTTATATGATTCTTTGTGGCTTAACTTGTGGATACGAATTAGCCATCATCACGAGTCTATGTTGGAGGTTGAATTGTTTCTAGTAGTGATCAAGAAAACTACTCTTTGTTAATAATTGTCGTGCCTGTCTTGTTGAACATTTTGTGTTGCTGCTGTGATATTATAGTTAGATGATTGCATGGACGTAATATTTTGTTCGAGGAATAACAAAACCTTAAGTGTGGGGTGGTGATGTTGGGCGTATTTATACCCCTAAGAACCATAATTTACCCATATTTTAGGCTAAGTTTGGAGGATAAAATATATAATTCCTGCACTTTTAGTCCATTTTCCTGTAAGTGAGCTAACCTATGTGATTAGCATGTTTTTAGGTATTAATGATGAAGATTTCAGCACTTTGTGGACCTTTGGGTAGCAAAGGAAAACTTCACATAAGAGGGAAGATAGCTTTTGGAAGCTTATGGACTGAATGTGACGCATGGCGAATTTGTCCCGGCCAAAAGCAGTATTTTTAAATACTTAGGGGTGCAGCAGTAACTTAGTAGGACTAGCACACGGATGTTATAAAAACCTTATTTGCTGAAGTTTTCAGCATTGATTCAATCATTATTCAGTTTACAGATTCTGTAAGTCTAACACAGGGAAAACATGCTAGAGTGGGGGCAACGACAAAAGAGGGAAAATGTCATCCCCTTCTTGATGCCACACCATCTTCATCGTGTTGATTCTTCTAGTTTTGGTATGATGATGATGTCTACTTTGATTTCCGTTGCACCCATGAGTACCTAAACTTCTCTGTTAGGGTTATGGAAACCTTGTGAGATACTATCTATTGCAATGAGTTTGTGAATTTTTGATGTGTATGCTACTTATATCATTACTCTCTTCATTTTAATTGAATTCTTATGGTTACAAACATAGGGAATATGACAGTATAACATTAACTTGTTCGATAGAAAAGTTACATGTCTGGAAAAGAGAGTATGACAAGGAAATAGGGCTACCAACCCCTATTTACACGTTAATGCCTTAACCGGATTAACTTCTTGGAGAATTTGTACCGTTAGTTATACACTTTAGGCTCGATAGAGCTAAAGTAAAATAAATCCTTGATGGTTGAGAAACACTAGGATTTACCATTAGAATACGAATCTCTATAAGTGCATGCATGTCTAAATTCCGCATTACTCATAGTTAATAGATACGTAGAACTCATAAGGTGGACATAACCCTAACTTATTATTCTCTGTTATTAAATCTTACTAAACAAATCATTCATTCGTTACTTTGTAAGCATTAATTCACGCCATAATCCAATCCCCCCTTTCCGTAGAATTTTCGACCAACAGTCTACTAATAATTGCGACACTTAGTGACCAACTATTCCCTGTGGGATTCGACACCCAACCCAGTTGGTTATATATTTGATAGCGATGACTTACACTTTCTTATGAGAGTTGTTGTTTGGGCGTTATCATGGATAAAAAGTAGAGGAAAGGATGCCGCTCCTATGACTTGGCTGTTATTTTAGGATGCATTCTTGGATAGATTCTTTTCTCCTGATATGAGGAAAGCAAAGATAGAGGAATTCATGAATTTGAGACAAGGCTCCATGACTGTTAAGGAGTATTGCCTTAGATTCAATCAGTTGCCCAAATATGCACCTAGTAAGATGGCTGACTCCAGGACCATCATGAGTAAGTTCGTGACCGGTGTGTTGAGGTACGTTGTGAAAGAGTGTAGATCTACTATGCTTAATATGGATATGGACCTTTCTCGGTTGATGATATATGTCTAATAGATTGAAGCTGTTAAGGTGAAAGAGAGGGAGAGAGTAAGAGGAAATAAAATAGTTAGATCAGAGCAGCAAGGATTCGGTCAGTCCAGATTCTATGGAGGGGACCACACTCAATTCCAGAAACGTTCTTTTATGCCTACGCCTTCCTAAGTTAGTGCTCCCATACTTAGAAGTGGGTAGGAGTAGGGGAATAGTCCTATCCCATCCAGGTCTTAGGAAAGTGTAAGTAACAGACCTCGTCCTCCTTCATATGCCAAATGTGGTAGAGATTTTTTTTGTGAGTGTTTTGTTGATCAGAGAGGTTTCTTTCGTTGTGGCAAGTTTTCCCACCGACTTAGAGATTATCCGTATTCTAGATAGGGGAGTCGAGATGCTCGTCCCCAGAGTCAGGCTACCAGTTCCCCCACTCCCGTAGTCAGCCTAGTTCCTCCTTAGGGCACCTCTTCTAGTACTGTTGGTGGTTCAAGCCAGAATTGTGTCTATGCTATACCACCTCGCTAGGAGCAGGAGGATTCTCAAGATGTTGTCATTAGTATGCTCTATGTCTTTTATTTTGATGAGTATGTATTGATGGACCTCGATTCAAGTTTTTTTTTATGTTACACCTTTGATTGCTATAAATTTTGATATAGACCCTGAACATATTCCAGAGCCTATTTTGGTTTCTACCCCGGTAGGAGAGTCTATTATTGCTAAGAGAGTGTATAAGAAGTGTCCTCCTACTGTACTTCATCGGGTCATTCTGGGTATAGATTGGATTCACTCGTGCTATGCGTCAATAGATTGTCATACCCGAGTGGTCAAGTTTCAGTTTCCTAATGAAGCCGTGTTTGAGTGGTTCGGGAGTTCTGTAACTCCGAAGAGCTATTTCATATCCTACCTCAAATCTAGGAAGTTTATTTCCAAGGGTTGCATCTATCATATAGTTTGAGTTAAAGACCTCAAGCTGAGACTCCGACTATTCAGTCAGTTAGCATTGTTAAAGAGTTTCCTAATGTTTTCCTGGAAGACCTTCTAGGGGTCCCACCTGATAGAGAAATAAAATTCGGTATTGGTCTCCTTCCTGGCACTCAGCCTATTTCTATCCTTCCATACCGTGTGGCTCCCACAGAACTTAAAGAGTTGAAGGAGCAACTCAAAGACCTCTTAGAGAAAGGCTTTATCAGACCCAGTGTTTCCCCGTGGGGTGCAGCTGTTCTATTTATGCGGAAGAAAGATGGTGCATTACGTATTTGCATTGACTACCATCAACTCAACAAGGTAACTATTAAGGACAAGTACCCTCTTCCTAGAATTGATGATTTATTTGATCAGCTATAGGGTGTAAGTTATTTCTCAAAGATAGACCTTAGATCCAACTATCATCAGCTTAAACTGAGAGAGTGTGATATTCCAAAGACAGCTTTTCGAACCCACTATGGTCATTTTGAGTTTCTTCTAATGTCCTTTGGGTTAACAAATGCTCCAGCGGCTTTCATGTATCTTATGAACCAAGCATTCAAGCGGTATTTGGATATTTTTGTTATTGTGTTCATGGATGATATTCTTGTATATTCTCGAAGTGAGTATGACCATCCGGATCATCTTCGAATTATGTTGGAAACCCTTAGAGCTCATTAATTATTTGCTAAATTTTTCAAGTGTGAATTTTGGTTAAGTTCAGTTGCTTTTCTGAGTCACATTATTTCTTCCGAAGGTATTAGAGTTGATACTCAAACGATAGAATCATGTAGAATTGGCCTAGACTTACCTCACCGTACAATATTAGGAGTTTCTTGGGTCTAGCTGGTTACTACCATTGTTTTGTTGAGCTCTTCTCTTCTATCGCGTCTCCCATGACCCGGTTGACTCAAAAGAAAGTTAAGTTCCAGTGGATAGATTCCTATGATAAGAGTTTTCTAGATTTGAAGACTCGACTCACTTCAGCCCCAGTGTTAGCTTTACCTAATGGTTTTGATGGTTTTGTGGTGTACTGCGGTGCTTCTAGAGTTGGTCTGGGTTTTGTGTTGAAACAGAGGGGTAAATTTATAGCTTATGCCTCTCGACAATTGAATCCTCATGAGAAGAGTTACCCAACCCATGATCTTAAATTATCAGCTGTAATTTTTTCTTTGAAAATCTGGAGACAATATTTGTATGGTGTTTATGTTGATGAGTCTACCGATCACAAAGGCCTGCAATTTGTGTTTACTCAGAGGGAGTTGAACCTTAGACAAGAAGATGGTGAGAGTTTCTAAAATACTATGATATGAGTGTAATGTATCACCCGGGCATGGCCAATGTTGTGGCAGATCCTCTTAGTATGTTTTCTAAGGGTAGTATAGGTCATGTAGAGAATGATAAGAAAGAATTGGCTTGTGATGAGCATCGTTTGGCAAGGTTGGGTGTTAGATTGCTTGATTCCGCTAAAGGGAGTATGTTAGCTTAGAGTAGTTTCGAGTTCTCTTTGGTCTCGGAGGTAAAGGTGAAGCAAGACAGGTATCTTAGTTTGGTCAGACTAAAGGAGTCAGTTAAGGACCAGAAGGTAGAGGTTTTCTCCCAAGGGGGAGATGGTATGTTAAGATTGCAAGGTAGACTATGTGTTTCGAATGTTGATGATTTGAGGAAGAGAATTATGGCTGAAGTGCATGATGCGCGATATTCTATTCATCCTGGTGATACCAAGATGTACCGCGATTTGTGGGAACTCTATTAGTGGAACGGTATGAAGAAAGGCATAGCAGGATTTGTGGCAAAGTGTTCTACTTGTCAACAAGTTAAGGTAAAGCACTAGAGGCTCGGTGGTGTAATGCAAGAGTTTAGAATTTCTACTTGGAAGTGGGAAGAAGTGAATATGGATTTTGTATTTGGTTTGCCTCCTTCTCATCGTCATCATGATTCGATTTGGATTGTCGTAGACTGGTTGACTAAATCAGCTCATTTCTTGCCAGTGCATTCATCTTATACTGCTGAGGATTATGCTGGATTGTATATCCATGAGTTAGTCTGATTGTATAGAGTTCCTTTAGCTATCATCCATGATAGGGGTACATAGTTTACTTCCCAGTTTTGGAGGGCTTTTCAGAAGGGTATTGGTACCCTAGTTCGTCTAAGTTCTGCTTTCCATCCGTAGACTGATGGTTAGGCTGAAAGGACTATTTAGACTTTGGAGGACATTTTGAGGGCTTGTGCTCTTGATTTCAAAGGTAGTTGGGATGAGCACTTGCCATTGATCAATTTTGCGTTTAATAATAGTTTCCATGCTAGTATTCAGATGGCCCCGTTTGAAGCTTTGTATGAGAGAAGATGTAGATAGCCCATAGGTTGGTTTGAAGTAGGAGAAGCAGTTGTGATTGGCCCTGATGTTGTGTTCGAGGCTATGGAAAAATTTAAGTTGATTCGAGAAAGATTGAAAACCGCTCAAAGTCGTCAGAAGTCGTATGCGGATGTGAGAAGAAAAGATCTTAAGTTTAATGTCAATGATTTGGTGTACTTGAAGGTTTCACCCATGAAAGAGGTGAAGAGATTTGGGAAGAAGGTAAAGCTTAGTCCCCGTTATGTTAGTCCATATAGGGTTCTGAGCCGTGTTGGGAAAGTAGCTTATGAGGTAGATATACCTGTGAAGTTGTCTAGCGTTCATCCAGTATTTCATATTTCTATGCTTAAGAAGTGTATTGGTGATTCTGTTGTGGTTGATTCTTCCGAAAGATTAGATATTTAGGATAGCCTTTAATTCGAGGAGATTCCAGTTGAGATTTTGGATTTTCGGATCTGTAGGCTAAGGAACAAAGAAGTTCCTTTGGTTTAAGTGCTTTGGTGAAATCAATATGTTGAGAGTAATACTTGGGAAAATGAAGCTAATATACGAGCCAAGTACCCTCACTTCTTTTCTGTGAGTTTGGAGCAAGTAACAGTTTTTTGTGAGTTTGGAGCGAGTAGCAGGTATCATTCTTTCTTAATTCCGCCCCCTTGTTATTAAAGATCTAGCAGTGTGTCTACTTTCATCACAAATTAGTGCATTTTCAATTGTATTCGAAGGTATAGAGTGAAGTATGTCTTTTGAGTGAGTCTTTCCAGCTATATGTCCTCATTTTTCTCTTATTCTTGGCCTATC
Source organism: Capsicum baccatum var. pendulum (assembly GCA_030864225.1). Taxonomy (NCBI): domain Eukaryota; kingdom Viridiplantae; phylum Streptophyta; class Magnoliopsida; order Solanales; family Solanaceae; genus Capsicum; species Capsicum baccatum. The sequence goes on from CM061556.1 coordinate 7,301,847, forward strand.
TGGCAATATTCGAGCACGAATGTTTTCAAGGGGAGGTTTTGTAATACCCCGAGATTCTAATCAATAGTGCCACCATGACTCAATCCCATGAGAAATAAATTATAGTGTTTTGGTTGTTTTATGGTCAAGGGTGATGTGTATTAAGGCTTTAAATATGTCTTAATGCTTGGGCGAATCAAAACATTCTTTACCGATTGAATTCTTGGGAAGGATTTTGGTATAGTCAACTTCCAATGAGAATATCTCCCGTTGTACTACGAATTACTGATATCATGACATACCAAAATATAGATAATTGAATTAGCTTTCCAACGATACCCATTTCGTCAAAAACGTTATCGTACCAAAGAGTTATGCTTATTTTACTCCCGCATGTCAGGCTGGAAAATCCGTGATGACCTTTTGTGACGACTTGTCACAAGCCTGACGACCCGTCACAAAATGTCGTCACCATAAGGCAGAAAGTCACCAAATCCATCCTTTTTGTGATGACAATTCATGATGGCCTATCATGGGCCCGACAACTTGTTACGGATGTCGTCAACTATTTTCTTCAACAATTGATAGACGATTTTCGCAAGCGTATTTTAGTCATTTCCCATTTATGGAGGCCACTCTATATATGAGAATCCTCATCCAAAACCTAATTTCTTCATTTCTCTCTTCAAATTCTCTTAAGAAATATATCTAGGGTTTATTTAAGGAAATTAATCTTCCAAAAATCATCCATAAATCTTCAAGATTCCTTAAATAATCAAGTTCCTTATAGAGTGGGCTTAAGCACCGAGTGGGAAATGTGGTATTTACCCCAAAACTATGTGCCACCGTAGGATTGATATAGATATTTGTGGGCCGGAGGCCGAGTATGAGATTGTGATCACTAAATTTAGGTTGTACTCCCTGGAAATAGTACGACGCTCATGCCAATGTGGGGTTCTCTCCTTAGGAGGGAAAAATGTTAGACTCCATGTAGCTCACATGGTTTAAATCGGTTAGAAGAACCTTCCATGTCCATAAGAGTTGAGTTTCTTGAATTACAGAGTCACTCTGAGTCTTGAGTTGAAGAGTTGAGTTGTTTATGATGATTTATGAGTTTTTTATCATATGATTTACGATGAGATCATGAAAAGTATGTTTCAATCTAACTCAAGCCAAGTGAGCCATCATTGTACATATGCATATTTTCATGAAATTGATGATGATGTTTACATTGTTGTATGCACCCCCACATACTCAGAACATTCCAAAGTGCTGACCCACATATTTTCCTAAGGGCTATATTTTCTCGTAATGTAGGTTCAGGTACTCAGCCGCATTAGCGATATTTGGGTGCCTCTTTTCGTCTACTCAGTGGTGAGTCCTCATAGTTCGAGGACCGTGTTTATAATTCTGTGATAGTATATTATTGTTATGGCTTTTAGTACCGTTTGAGTCTGTTGTGGGTTTGTCCCAATGCCTTCTTGATTTTGATGTTATGCTGTTTCGTATCTTATTCCAGTATGTTTATGATATGCCATTCTCTCTTATATTAGCATGACTATTGTCAAAGTGAGTTCTAGAAGTGATGACAGGTTTAGAGGGTTAGCTTGAGGCCGCGTGTGGCCTTATGCATCATGTGACGTCTCGGGATGGGATCTTGGGGCGTTACAAATAAATTGTTGACTTTAAATTTAAAATAATATTAAAAAAATATAAAATTACATAATAGAAGTAGATAGTTATAATACTAAACAGTTCTAATTGGATTCTTATTGTTATGTAACTACTCCTCGAGTTGTTAATATATATCGAATCAACTTATACGGGCTAGCTCACACGGGCTTTAGAGTTTGACGAGCCCGGCTAGGCTTACCCATTAACCTGACATACTAGAAAATTGCATGCCCAACCCGTCACACTATGGGTTGTGGGCTTCCATGGGCCAACCCATTTTTTAAAATATATTATTTTTATAATCTTAATTTAAATTTTAAAATATTAATTGCATAAATATTTATAATATAATATTGCTTGAAGTTACTACTCATTAATCAAGTCTCAAATTTACAAAAAGATCCTAATAATCTGTGAAATTGAATAACTTTTGACACCAAATTAAAATCAAATAGAGATATTGAAAAATAAATAAAAGAATTAATGATTAATAATATAACTCGCTAAATAACAATATTAACCTAATTTTGTTTTAATTGATCACAATAAAACACAATGAAATGTCAATATTTAGTCCATTAAAAGTAAAATAAATGCTTTAAAGAAAACTCTCATGGAATTTATGGTGTATTCAACATCGCCACGTCATCTTCATAAAACATATTTGATTTCTTACAAAAATTATATTTTATATGTTAATTATTTATATATTTTATAAATATAATTAATATTTAAATATATATATATATATATGTGATGGTTCATATAGACTTTGAGTTTGGAATCCTTTTTTTATTCTTTGTACTATATTTTATTTTTTAATTATTTTTATTTGATCCACGGGTCACCTAAACCCATATTGCTCAAGCCGACGGGTCAATAGACTTATTCATGAAGGGCTAAAAAGCCCTATTCTTCAATGGGTTATAAAAATTATAGCCCAGCTATATCAAATTACAGGATGGGCCGGGCCATCCCAACCAGCCTGACCTATATAGACGGTTTTAACCGCTTATCTAAGATATTGATTATTCTATCAATTTTTTTTTGAATTTAAATTGGAGATAAAGCTTACTTTCAAAGATAAACTTATAATTTAGATGTACTTAGTTAGTAATCATGGCACACAATTTTTTTTTCTTTTGCTACGCGATTTATCTTAATATTTATCTCAAATAACAATGAACAAATAATAATAGTAATAGTAACAGTAGTGCAATCTAATAGCGGAAAGTAAAAATAGTTAAAATGTTATTATTGTTATTAGTATTAGTATTAGTATTAGTATTAGTATTAGTATTAGTGTTAGTATAAGTATTCGTATTAGTATCGTCTCATTGATTTCAATATTTATCTCAACTCAAATCTATATTAATTTTAAATATATATTGTATTTGAAAAATGTAAGGATAAGGATAAGGAAGAATAATAAATTAATCTTATTTTAATAAACATATGTGATATTTGAATTGTATTTAAATGATATCTTAATATAAATGAAATTCTATCACTTAGCCTTTCTTACATATACTTCTCTATCATTAGCTTTATTCGTGAATTTATTTACTGTATTTTTTAATTTTTCATTTAAAAAAATTATTCTTGATTTGATAACATTCTTTCAATTTGCAGGAATGATATAACATTTTCAACTTATCTTTCTTTGTGAATGTTCAAGGTCCATCAATTTAAATTGATATAAATATCTCTTCTTTTCAATGATTCAATATGAGAAATAATATTATTTTTTTGGTAGAAAGGACATGCATTAATATAAAAGAGAACGCAGTTTAAGTTTCAATTTTTGACGATTAGTCAGGGTTCAAAAAGGAATAGTTCTGGCCTGGCCAATTAAAATCATCAGTATAAGAGCTAATTGTTCTCTCAAAAAAATTTTGAGATGTCTGCTCAAACTGCATCCTTTACACATATCGGTGGAACTTTAAAAAGGGTAGTCTCCTGAAACCCGCTTGCCCATGCTTCGTCTTTTGCTAGAGCATCCGCCACTTCATTTTGTTCTCTATAACAGTGCTTGACTTCCAGATTCCTTAGCCTTCTTAATTTTGACCTGCATTCCAAAATCAAAGTATCATAGTGGAGGTTCCCGTTAGTTAACATAGATATAATTTCCAAGGAATTAATGTTAATTTCAATAGGGAGAAGATTATTTTGCTCTACCAGTTTTAATCCTTCAATGAGAGCCATAAGTTCTATCATGTTGTTGGTAGTTCGGTGAAAGTTTTTGTTAAAACGTAACACTCAGCATCTATTACTAGATCTGACTACCCCTCATATTCCACCCTTCCCGAGGTTTCTGAGGCAAGAATTATCAGTAATGAGCTTGAATGTGTGGCTGGTGGGAGGATTCCACTTAACGTTGATCATTTGGTTTTGCTTGATCGGTGTATTGGCTTAGCCAAAGAAAGGTTTTGACTTTTTAGGGGATTTAGCCTTCCATATCTAGTTGAAATTAGAGGAGTAATTGATCTCAGAGGTTTTGGCTATATGATTATAAGCATTTCTGCTGGAGAATAGACAATTGCCAGGGACATTCCAAATGAGCTTATCAGTATTGGCTCTGGGATTGGGGAAAATAGAGTTGGTAAAATTTTGGATAAGATCCTCAAGGATTTCAACCAGAAGATCCTTGAGGTTCCAGGAGCCATTTCTCTAGACCCGAGAGAGTTTAATGTCTTGGGAATGATAAGGAAGAAGGGATTGGATGATGTAAAGAAAGAGTTCATAGTGAGTCATCTATCTGTCTTTCCAGAAGATGATCTTGTCATCCTTATGGATGTTCCAAGAGGAGGCAGTTTTACAAATTTCCCAACCTACAAAGGCACTTTTCAAAGTTCTAAAGTTGTTGGCTTTGAGGGATATGCCATGGGGGCTAATTTATTTTAAAGATTTTTTTCCCAGAGACTGTTGGGATTCTTGTAATGTCTCCAGGCTAGACTAGATAACATAGTGGTGTTCCTAATGGAAGCTCTCTGGAGGCCCAAGACCCCATTAGCATTAGCATTAGTCAAGGTTTCCCAATTGATTAGATGCATTTTCTTATTATCAGGGGTGGTTCCCCAGAGAAAGTTCTTTTGGGTTCTGTCAATCAATTAGTGGATTTTAGAGGAGATCAAAATGAATTACATGACATGAGCGGGAATACTAGCAAGGGAGGATTTGGTAAGGGTGATTCTGCCAGCCATATTGAGGAATTCGGTTTTCCATCCAGCCAACTTAGTGTTGAGATTGTCTAGGATGAATTGGAAATCTCTATTGCAAAGTTTTTTGTGGAAGACGGGAAAACCAAGATATTTGCCAAACTTGTCTTTGGATTGGATGTCTAAGATGTGAGACAAACTATCTTTGGTCTCCTGAGCACAGTTTCTAGAGAAGATTACTTTACATTTGAGAGTGTTAATTGTTTGGACAGAGTGGAAGGTGAAGCTGCTAAGAGTGCCTCGGATGGTTTCACAGTTTCTTTTATTAGCAACAACACACAGAGTTATATCATCAGCAAAGAAAAGGTGAGAGATTTTGGGCCCTATCCTACTGAATGAGATGGGAGTCCAATATCCTATCTCTCTTCTATTATCACCGGATCTGGAAGGTAGGGTTTTTTTGATAACTAAAAAGCAATAAAATGTACCTCTAATGCCTCCATAGAAGCAAAGGCATCTGAAGCATCCAGTGAAAGTTGAGAGACTCTCTTCTCGGCTATAGCTCTTGGTAAATCTCTTGATGAAATGATGAAAATTCTACACCATCATTTTGACCTATTTTGTCATCTTTATCCTTTTCCCATCTCTTTATAGACGTCATTATTGGATCCTCCCCAAACAATTTAAGTGATTGATCTAAGAATAGAGTAATTTTTCCAGGTGCAACATGCAGTGGAAGCTCACCAGAGTCGGCATTTGCAGGCAAGTTGGAAGATCCAGGTAAGGATGGACCAACTTCCTTCAAAATAAACAAGATTCAAGATGGATTATGTTGAAAGATCATTCTTCCCTAGCTATATGCAAAGAATATTTTGATAATAATAGATATCACAATCTAGGTCCAGCTGCTAGGTTAGATAGTAACTCAAGAATCTCTTATTAATTCCCCTTTCTCAAGAACCCCAAAAATAAATAACACTCGAGCAGGAAAAGGTAAACTCAGACACAATAAATGTTGATTGTATGAGAGGTTATACAAAGTGGGGCTTGTACATATTCTTAAATTTAGGACCAAAATTGGGAAAAAATTGACTGACATGAATAAACAATCCAAATTGTAATCTCCACTTGGATTCACTCACATTTATTGCATTTTTCTTAAATGTTGTGTTTAAAATCCTTATGTTTTTTAGGGTGCTTGTGCTTTTCTCAGGTAATGTTACTTGAACAGTTACGTTGTTTTGGCATTGAACTAATGAATCTACGTGGCATAACAAACTAAAGAAAGACACAAAAGTTTTGTTTCAAACTGTTCAAGAAAGAATCTTTTGACTTATTGACACAAAGAAATAGATCCATATTTGTTGAACTATTTTGTCCCTAAGAGCACCATGAGTGGACATATCAGTCCAAGAAATGTGGCTCTATTTCTTTGTTTCAAAAAGACAAAAGATTCTTTCTTGAATTGTTTAAAACAAAACTTTTGTGTCATTCTTCTGTTAATTATGCCACGTAGAGTTCATTAGTTCAAGGCCAAAATAACATAATTGTTCAAGTAACAATACCTGAGAAAAGCACAAACACCTTGAAAAAACTTACGGATTTTAAACCCAAATTTTGAGAAAAACGCAATAAATGTGAGTGAATCCAAGAGGAGATTACACTTTGAAGTATTTATTCATGTCAGTCAATTTTTTTCCCTATTTTGGATCTAAATTTGAGTATATATCCAAACCCCACTTTGTATAATCTCTCATATAATCAGCATTTGTTGTGTCTGAGTTTACTTTTTTCTGCTCGAGTGTTATTTATTTTCTGGGGTTCCTAAGAAAGGGGAATTGATAGAAGATTCTTGAGTTACTATCTAACCTAGCAGTTGGACCTAGATTATGATACCTACTATTATCAACATGTTCGTTGCACATAGATAGGAAAAAAGGATAAGTCAAAATGATCCATCTTGAATCTTGTTTATTTTGAAGGAAGTTGGTCCATCCTTAACTGGATCTTCCAAGTTGCCTGCAAATACCGACACTGGTGAGCTTCCACCGCAAGATGAAAAAGTTGCTCCATTCTTAGATCAACCACTTAAATTGCTAGGGAAAGAACCAATAATGACTTTTATATAGAGAACTAAAATTGAGAAAAATGATAAAATAGGTCGAAATGATGGTGAATAATTTTCATCAATTTCAGCAAGAGATTCACCAAAAGCTATAGCCGAGAAGTGAGTCTCTCAACTTTCATTGGATGCTTCAGAAGATTTTGTTGTTGCAGAGGCATTAGTGGTACATTTTTTTTTGGTATAAAAAAAATCTGGTTATAAAAAAAACTACCTGCTAGATCTCATGAAAAAATACGGTAGTCATCAGTTGATGAACAAGAAGTTGAGTAAATCAAACCGTTTATATCGATTGGGTCAACTTATTTAGGAAGTTCTGTATTTATGTAAAGTATTTATTCTGCACCTTGGTTCTGAACATATTATACACATAAATTGAATTATGCTTGCATTGATCTCTGTCTTCTCAATGAACTAAGAAAGAAGGTATTAAGGGGTCATTTGGTAGCTCGCTTAGCAACGAATTATGTAGGAATCCTACATAAGTAATTCCTGGTGTTCAATGCCAAAATAGCATATTAAGCAACTGTTGAGAATATAATTAAATAGTAAAAGTGTACTCTCTCTAATAGTTAAACTTTTAGATTAGATGGTCACACACTTCAACATGGTATCAGAATCAGGCCTACCCAATTCGTTGTTTTCAATGTTGAATCCCCCATATTATATTGCCTACGCTTCAGATGTCCAGTCTTGGCATGCAAGGAAAGGGAGGGGAGAGTCCCACATTAGTGGATTAAAGAGTCCTTAGTCTCCTTATATGATCTTGGGCAATGCTCACCTCATGAGATAGCTTTTGACGTTGAGTTAGGTCCAAAATTCATTTCATTATCATGGTATCAGAGTCCATCATCTCTTTCTATTTCTTTCATATTTTTGACTACTCTTTTTTATCATCATAATCATATATCTCTGCCATCATCCTTTTCTATTTCTTTCATGTTTGTTAAAGTTAATTATAACGATTTCTTTTTATGAATTCAAGAGTTAATTTTCTCAGAAAGATTTCTTTGAAATCATATTGCTGAATGTTTAATATTAATCTTTGTATATGCTTTCATCGTCATCTTTAATGGTGTATGCTTATATATTTTATTTCATTTCGATGATGAATTAATCCCCTACGTCTCAAATTATTTTCAATAGATAACAAAAAGCATAATTTATTGGAGGGATATAAAATGCTTGAACTTAATCCGGTAAATATTTTTACCAAAAATTTAGGATAATAAAAATACCAATTAGTAGCTATTAGTTCATTTAGAGCTTACAAAATAGATAATTTTATTTGATGTGATTATTTGACATTAGTAAAAGCATGGATGCTAAAATAAATTGATAATTGATATTTTATCAGTAAATAAAAGATATATTCTAATAGAATTTGTGTATACTTAACACAAAATTATAAATTCCATTGAGACAAAGTGATAGATGAGGGGAATAACAAGAGATTATGGTGGTTAAGATGGGGTAGGGGTGAGCTAGGTAGGTGGGGTAGGCGGGGTGGTGGTGTAGGTAGGGGTTAGTGTTGTGGAAAAAAAGATTCTTAAAAGATAAAAAAATAAAATTTCTTGGGAGTCAGGAGAGAAGGATGGAAAGATTTTTTTTAGAAAAAAATCAAAAATAATTTTTTTTGTGTATGTATTAGGGATGTCGAATGGGTATTGGGGAGTAGGGGTGGGTGCAATATAAAATTTTATTTTAAAGAAAAATAAAATATTTTTTTGTTGGTGGAGGGTGGCTTGGGGATAAGAGATGGGTGATGTGAGAAAAATGTTTTACAAAAAAATCTGATAAAGTAAAATATAATAAAAACTAGGGAGGCGGGGTGGTGGCTGTAGGGGAAGGCTAGGAGGTGGGTGTAGTATTTGGTGGGGTGGTGATTTTGAGAGTGATTTGAGAGATCTTGATTAAATTAACTTAGCAGATACAATAAGACGTATAAATAAAATAATTAAAGATGTTAATCATAAAATTGACCATTGTAAAAATAATGAGCAATAGAACAATATCTTAAAATTTAAAATAAACTAATAAATTTTATGCACTTAATTTTTGAATTGAGACTAAATGAAATTTAAGATTTGAAATTAGAAGTTCTGTAATTGATACAAGTAAGTACTTTTAGTGTTTGAAATGCATTTGAAGAAATCTTAGGAGTGTCGCGATTATGGTTATTGTAGGCATATCAAGGTTGGGGAGGTCAAGGGAGCTATTCGCGGGATGCAGCGGAGTAAGACAACGGGGACAGACGAGATTCTAGTGAATTTTTGAAGAGCACTAACGGGGTAGGTTTGGAGTGGTTGACAAGGTTATTTAATTAGTATTTTTGGGGCGACAAAGAAGCCTGAAGCATGGAGGTGGAGTACTATGATTCCAGTGTAAAAGAACAAGAGAGACAACCAGAGTTGGAACAACTATTGAGGTATTAAGTTGTTGAGTCATACTATGAAGGTTTGGGAAGTGTGGTAAAGTTGAGGATGATAAGGATCATAACGATCTCTGAGAATTAGTTCGTTTCATGCTAGGGCGCTCAACCACTGAGGTCATTCACCTTGTGAGAAGATTAGTAGAACAGTTTTGGGAGAGGAAGAAGGACTTGCACATGGTGTTTATTGATCTTAAGAAGGCATGTGACAGAGTTTCCAGGGAGATTCTGTGGAGGTGCTTAGAGGCTAGAGGGAGGCCCATGGTGTACACTAGGTCGATTCAGGATATGGATGATGGGGATTAGACTCGTGTGATGACAGTAGGTGGAGATTCGGAGCACTTCCCAGTTTTGATAGGGTTGCACTAAGGATAGACTCTTAGCCCATTTTTATTTACCTTGGAGATGGGTGTTTTAACATGACATATTCAAGAAAAAGGTGCCTTGGTGTATGTTATTTGCAGATGATGTGGTACTGATTGACTAGACTCGTAGAGAAGTTAATGATAAGTTGGAGATTTGGAGACCGACGCTTGAGTCTAAAGGATTTCGATTGAGCAGAACCAAGACAGAGTACCTGGAGTATAAGTTCAGTGATGTCTCGCAGAAGGGTGGAGTGGTTGTGTGATAATAGGCGAAATTACGCGCCTATATCAATATATTTTGCCCATATTTTAGCCTAGTTTTGAGAACAAATTATATATTTCATGCACTTTTAGTCCTTTTTCCTGTAAATGAGCTAACGAACATGATTAGTAAAGTTTCAGGTATAAATGATGCAAAATACAGCATTTTATGGCTTACTTGACGCAAAAGAAAGCTCACAAAGGAAGGGAAGAAAGTCTACACGCCTAAGGACCAAAACTGCTGCATAGAAAATCTGTCCCGGGCTAAAACAACATTTCTGAAGACTTTGGGGACTTACAGACACAAAGCTGGATTTTGACAATGATACATTAACCTAGTACAATTGGGTTATGTATTTCATTAGTTTATTTGGATTAGGAGAATGTTACATTAACCTAGTACAAATGGGTTAAGTATTTCCTTAGTTTAGTAGGATTTGGTTGTTTATTTCATTAGCATAGTAGGAGTAGGATAGGAGTATTATAAATACCCTATCATGCTAGAGATTTTTAATTAAGTCCTCCCTTAGTAGAGAGACAACTCCTCCCTTAGTGGAGAGATACATTCAACAATTAATCTTCTTCCATCCCTCTCTTCTTCCACCACAACAATTCTACAACTCTTCTAATCTTTCCATTAATTCTATTCATCTTCTATTCTTAAATTCCACGACAAGAGAATCGTTACCAAGCCAAGGAAACACGCCACACGCCTATCACTTGACCTACATGCCATTACGCCATATTGTGATATAATAACAATGTCAATCGTGATCTCCTTCGCATTCATGGGTAACTAAACCTCTCTGTTGGGGTTATGGAAGCCGAATGAGTTACTATCTATTGCTGTGAGTTTGTGAGTTCGAGACACGTATATTGCTTATATCATTATTCTCTTCATCTTAATCCACATTCTTTGCGGTTGCAAACGCAAGAATACGCCAGTCTAACATTTAACTTGTTCGAGAGAAAGGTTATTTGTCTGGAAAAGAGATAATGTCAAGGTAGTAGGACACCCTTTCCTATTAAAAAGCTAGTGTCGTAACTGGACTAACCTCTTGGAGAATTCGTACCGTTAGACACACTTTAAGCTCGAGAGAGTTAAAGTGAAATAGTCCTTGTTTAGGTTGAGAGATGCTTGGATTTACCATCGACTACAATTCTCTATAAGCAGTTGCATGTCACAATTCTACACACTTATAGCCAATAGAGACGTATAACTCAGAAGGTGGACATAACCCCAACGCTTCAATTCTCATTGTTTACAACTCACGTAACATTCTTTCTTTTTATTTTCAGCTTTTATTTTGATACTTTATTTAATTACTTGCACGACAAGAATCCCCCCTTTTTATGAGACTTGCACCAAAAGTTTAGTAATTTTACTTACTTGTTGGCCAAGCTATTCCCTGTGGGATCGATACCCAACCCAGGTTGGGTTCTATATTTGCTAACGACCGCTTTACACTCCCACGAGAGCTGTAGATTGAGCGTTATCAAAAATTGGCGCCGTTGCCGGGGAATACGAGAGTCAATCAAGTTCGTGACAATTACTAGACCCTTTGGTCAAAGATTCTCGTACTTTTACTTTTAGTTTTTGTTTTTGTTTATTGCAGGTTTTTACTTTAGTGCATGCCCCATACTAGAAGTTCTGGTCAACCGTTATTACCAATCAATCCTGAACCACAATGAATTAGAAGAATGGAAGCACAAGCTGAAATCGACAGGATGACTGCTCAACACGAGCAAGCAAGATTAGCTGCTCTTGCCACTGCTCAAGTCCAACAACAAAACATTGATAATCCTGGGCGAGCCACAAATCCTGACGATGAGGATTTAGGTGACGACGAGTTGATAAACCCAAGGCATGTTTCTGAAACTACAACACCTGCCAACAGAAGAGGTCGACAAGCGCGGTATAGGTATGATCGCCAACCCATGCAGCTAGCTTTCGACGATGATGATGATGATCTTGATGGTGCCGGAGCCACTGGAGCAATAATTCCACCACCATTAGCGCCCGGAGCCAAGTTCAACATCACAAGCACCATGATTCAGTTATTGCAACTCAAGCGATTATTTGGTGGACTAGCAGGCGATGATCCGAATATGCATCTCATCAACTTTATTTCTACATGCAAGTCTTTTGACAATCCTGGTGTTGGTCAGAATGCTATTCGATTACGTCTATTTCCATTGTCTCTGTCTGGGGAGGCAACACTATGGTTGAATGGGCTGACTCCTGATTTTATTACAAATTGGAGGCAATTGAGAGACGCTTTCCTAGAAAGATTCTTTCCGCCATCCAAGAGGGCGCAATTGAGAGATGAAATCAGCAACTTTCGTCAGCTTCCCTCTGAAGCTCTTCATGAAATATGGGAGAGGTTCAAGACAAAGCTAGCGAGATGCCCAAACCATCACATTACTAATGTTCACCTCATGGAGATCTTGAATAGAGCCTTGAATTCAATAACTAAACCAGTGGTGGACAACGCAGCTGGAGGTTCTTTCATGGACCTCACCTTTGGTCAAGCAAGCAATATGCTAGATCGCATGACGAAACAAAGTAGAGCTTGGCATACCAGGGATTCTGAGGTAGCAAGCCCCACTTTATCTATTGGCATGACTGCAGACCAAAGAAGAAGAGAAGAAGAACGTGATCAAGACATGGCCCACATGAAAACACAAGTGGATCTTCTAACAAAGCATTTATTATCAGGGAAGACCGAAAAAGTAAAAGCTGTAGCGCTAAAAAGAAGAGACGAATCTGATTCTGAAGAGGAGGCCAACTACTTGAACAATCAGGGGGGTTTCCGCGGGAATGCCCAAGGAAACCAAGGTCAGAACTATTATGATAAATATGGAAGCAAAGACCAAGGTAGTTTGAAGAAAAACAATGAAAAGAGTGGTTTGTATGTTCCCCCTGGTAGACGTGACACCACCACATCTAATTCTGGAAGTATGGAAGACATGATGGCTAAGTTATTGAAAGGAGTGGAAGCAACGAGCGCGGGAGTTACGGAGGTTATTAATGATTTGTCCTCCATGAAGCAATTAGTTGATTCTCATTCCACTTCTATCAAGCAAATAGAGCAGCAATTGAGCCAACTTTCAGCAGCATTCAATCAAAGAAAGGCTGGCACCTTACCTAGCGATACGGTTCAAAACCCAAGAAATGATGGGTCATGCATGGCCATCACTACCAGAAGTGGTAAGGTGCTGGAAACTTCAGCAAAAGGCAAGCAAGTGGTTGACGAAATTGCGGACATGGACGTTACACCTAGTGACGATGCAAAAGGAGATGATGCTGCAACAACTACTTCCAACGTCAAGGACGTTACACCTAGTGACGTGCAGCCTGAAAAAAGGGAAAAACGGAAGCAAGAGGAGAAGAAAGCCACGGAGAGAACACTTCCATACCCACCACCACCTTTTCCCCAAAGATTGAAGAAGGTGGCGGATAACACTAAGTTCAGCAAATTTATGACTATGTTGACGCAGATGACCATTAATGTTCCACTGGTAGAGGCACTTGAACAAATGCCTGGGTATGCAAAGTTTATGAAAGATCTTTTGACTAAGAAGAGGGCAGCAAGTTATGAGCTGAAGGATGATGTGCATCATTGTAGTGCAATTGCTACCCGATTGATAGTTCAGAAGAAGGCCGACCCCGGAGCTTTCACTATTCCTTGCACCGTCGGATCTTTGAACTTTGCCAAAGCATTATGTGATTTAGGAGCCAACATCAACTTGATTCCATTATCGATCTACAAGAAGTTGGGGTTAGGAGATCCTACACCAACCAATATGAGGCTTGTCATGGCGGATAGGTCGGTAAAACGACCTGTTGGTATTTTATGCGATGTCTTGGTAAAGGTTTCTTCATTTATCTTCCCAGTAGACTTTGTCATCTTGGATTGTGAAGCAGATTCTGAGGTTCCCATAATCTTGGGGCGCCCTTTCCTTGCTACAGGAAGTGTGCTCATTGATTTGAGAGCTAATGAGCTTTCATTCCAAATAAATGACGAAGTGGTTCGTTTTGATGTTTACAAATCAATGAAGCAACCCAAAGATTTGAGTGTATTTTCTGTGGCTGATGTTGTCCTTGATGATGAGAAAGAACGACTTGAAGAGGAGCAAATTCTTGATGATCCTTTGGAGGTTTTGCTCATGAAATGAGAGATTGAGGATGCTGAAATTTCTGAAGAAGCTATTTGTGCTCTATCGGGATTAGGGACCTATCGCTATACTCCCAAGAAGCTGGATCTTGATCTCAAGAATTGACCCACACCACCAGCTAAGCCATCTATTGAAGAACCACCCACGTTAGAATTGAAGGAGCTGCCAAGTAATTTAAAGTACGCATTCTTAGGAAGCGAAAACACTCTTCCAGTCATAGTGGCAGCCGATTTGGGTGAGCAGCAAGTTGTAGCTCTTATTGCAATCTTATGCAAGCATATTAGAGCCATTGGATGGACCATTGCGGATATTATTGGTATTCCACCTGGGATTTGCACACATAAAATTCAGCTTCAAGAAAAGTGCACAGCCACCATTGAACATCAAAGGCGTTTAAACCCACCTATGAAAGAAGTGGTGAAGAAGGAGATTATCAAGTGGTTAGACGCAGGAGTTGTATATCCTATCTCTGATAGCACATGGGTAAGTCCTGTACAATGTGTTCCCAAGAAAGGAGGTATGACGGTGGTCGCAAATGTGAAGAATGAGCTTATTCCACTCAGGCCCGTTACTGGATGGAGAGTATGCATGGACTACCATAAGCTGAATTCTTGGACACTCAAGGATCACTTCCCCATGCCATTTATGGACCAAATGCTAGATCGATTAGCGGGGAAAAGATGGTTTTGCTTCTTGGATGGTTATTCAGGTTATAATCAGATTTGTATTGCTCCCGAGGACCATGAGAAGACAACGTTTACATGCCCATATGGTACGTTTGCCTTCAAACATATGCCATTCGGGTTATGTAACGCACCAGCCACCTTTCAACGTTGTATGATGTCTATTTTCTCTGATATGGTTAAAGACACTTTGAAGGTATTTATGGACGACTTTTCAGTTATTGGTGAGTCTTTTGAAGCGTGTTTGGCAAACTTGAGCATGGCATTGCAAAGATGTGTAGAGTTCAACCTTGTGCTGAATTGGGAGAAGTGCCACTTCATGGTAAAACAAGGAATCATTCTTGGGCACAAGATCTCCGAAAGAGGAATAGAGGTTGATCGAGCAAAAATTGAGGTTATTGAGAAGCTACCGCCTACAATTTCAGTGAAGGGAGTTCGTAGTTTTCTTGGCCATGCTGGGTTCTATCGTAGATTCATCAAAGATTTTTCCAAAAATTTGAGTCCATTGTGCAAACTACTGGAGAAAGATGCGAAGTTTGACTTTAATGAAGATTTCTTGAAGGCATTCGAATGTCTTAAAGGAAAACTCATTAAAGCCCCTATCATGGTAGCACCAAATTGGATGCTCCCATTCGAAGTCATGTGTGATGCTAGTGGTGTAGCCGTTGGTGCTGTTCTTGGACAGAGAAAGGAGAAACTATTTCATCCTATCTACTATGCGAGTAAGGTCCTGAATGAAGCCCAAAGGAACTACACTGTTACTGAACAAGAGCTCCTAGTGGTTGTGCATGCATTTGAGAAGTTTCGTGCCTACCTATTGGGTACTAAGGTGATCGTCCATACAGACCATGCAGCTCTTAGGTATCTAATGACAAAGAAGGATGCAAAACCAAGGTTGATTCGATGGGTGTTGCTGCTACAAGAGTTCGATTTTGAGGTCAAAGATAGAAGAGGTTGCGAGAACCAAGTGGCCGATCATCTATCTCGACTTGAAAATGAACATGTGGCGCAACCTGAAATTCAGATTGATGATGCATTCCCTGACGAGGAGATATTAGCAATAACAGTGGAGAAA
This sequence comes from Capsicum baccatum var. pendulum, assembly GCA_030864225.1. Classification (NCBI taxonomy): domain Eukaryota; kingdom Viridiplantae; phylum Streptophyta; class Magnoliopsida; order Solanales; family Solanaceae; genus Capsicum; species Capsicum baccatum. Next base: position 7,317,774 of record CM061556.1, read on the forward strand.
TTACCATGGTATGCTGATTTTGCAAATTTCGTGGTGAGTAATATGCTACCTACCAATTTATCCTACCATCAAAGAAGGAAGTTTATGCATGACGTTCAGCACTACTATTGGGATGAGCCTTATTTGTTTCGAAGATGCGCGGATGGTATTATTCGACGATGTATATCCCATGAAGAAGTGCCCACTATATTAGAAGCATGCCACACTTTGCAAGTTGGAGGACATCATGCAGGCAATCGAACGGCAAGAATAGTATTACAGAGTGGTTATTATTGGCCTTCGATATTCAAAGATGCATACGACTATGTTAGAAGATGTGACCAATGCCAACGTCAAGGTGCTATTTCAAAACACCATGAAATGCCCCTGTCCAAAATTCTGGAGGTAGAACTCTTTGATGTGTGGGGTATTGATTTCATGGGTCCATTCGTGAATTCGTTTGGAATGAAATACATCTTGTAGCGTTCTTAAAGAAGAATATCTTCTCTCGCTTTGGAGTACCTCGTACTATCATAAGTGATGGAGGATCTCACTTTTGCAACAAGCTATTCAAATCTGTATTGGCTAAGTATGGTGTCAAGCAACATAAGGTGGCTACGCCTTATCATCCCCAAACTAGTGGACAAGTAGAGGTTTCCAATCGTGAGATCAAGCAAATCCTTGCAAAGACGGTTAATGCTAATAGAAAGGATTGGTCTAGGAAGCTAGATGATGCACTATGGGCGTATAGGACTGCTTTCAAGACACCCATTGGTATGTCACCTTATCAGCTAGTTTATGGGAAGGCTTTTCATCTACCCATTGAGCTCGAGCACAAGGCATTGTGGGCATTGAAGCAATTGAACTTGAATTGGGATGATGTGAAGAATCTGAGGTTGGAGCAGCTGAACGAACTAGATGAATTCTGTGTCCATGCATATGAACGATCGGATTTGTATAAGGAGCGGATGAAGAAGTATCATGATCAATGGATTGTTCGACGAAACTTCCAAAAAGGTGACATGGTACTACTCTTTAACTCCAAATTTAAGCTCTTCCCAGGTAAGTTAAAATCGAAGTGGTCTGGTCCATTTAAAGTCATCCAAGTCTACTCGTCTGGAGTAGTCGAATTGGAAGGCAATAAGGGTGTTGTTTTCAAAGTGAATGGCCAATGTGTTAAGCCTTATATCGGTCCTCTTAACTCGATGAATGACATGTCCATCACTTAACTCGATGAAGTCTAAGTAATCGAGATTATTACGTCGATCCACGACAATAAATAAGGCGCTAGATGGGAGGCAACCCATCATTTTATCGTTTTATCATTTTATTGTTTTGTCGTTTTGGTACTTGTTTCGTTTTTGATAAATGAAAATCCAAAAATAAGAGTCGTTCCACGACCAAAACTAAGGATCTTGGTGGGAGGCAACCCATCGTACTAATCATTTTCATTTGTTTTGAGCAAAAATAGGTGCAAGAAGTATTCAACGAGGAGATTGATTTCAATTGACGATTTGGACGCATTGTATGGTAAAGTTGGTAAGTTAGGAATGGTGATGCACAAGGCTATGGATTGAGCATTTCTCACACCAAAATAGGCTTCGAAGAAGGCTAGGCCTTGGTAAAACTAGGCCACGAACGATGCACAACCTATCCTATAGCCTAAGGTCTCGGAATCTAGTGTGCTATACACTATGCGCCGCCTATTCCTAGGTATGCTTTTGACTATGCGCCGCCTATACTATGGCATTTGGTCTCAGTATCTCATATGCCATAGACTATGCAGCGCATATGTCTACAAATGCCATAGACTATGCGGCGCATATGTCCCATTACGCTATAGACAATGCGCCACATATGTCATTGATATGCCGAGCATTATGCGCCGCATATGTGGTATTTTTGTCTCCAAAACCGATTGTAAATGGGTCAAAACCCGACCCATTCTCTTCCTATATAAAGGGGACTTAGTTTTATAACACAACCACACTAGAATATACCCTAAAGGCGCCGCATACTCTTCCAAATCTTCTCAAAATTTTCTTCTTTTGCTCCTCCAAGTCACAAAACCATCTCCACAAGCTTCAAGCAAGTAAGTACTCTCTTATTCTTTATTTATTTATCGTAAGTACTACGTTGCTATGTTTATTATAAATTGCTAAATCGTATAAGATTGATGGTGATGTTCATGTGTTTGGATAGTTGATACAAAATCATGTGAGTGAACAAATACGTAGTAAAATCTTGACTTGTTTCCAACTTGAATTTGGTTGCAATAGCATTGTTATGATATTTATGGAATTACTATGGCTATGAACATTGCTTAAGATTATTGTATACTTACATGTTAGACTATCCCGGCCATCGGGATAAGACTTATAGTGCCTACCGGCATAAGAGGTTGTGATTGTTGTAAGAATAACTATTCCATGTGGTAACCCCTATGTAGTAGTGTTGTTTACCATGAAAGTAGTCCAATGGATGCAAGTAAGTGATGCATTTCTGATTTTCTTGTCGGAATACAATCCTAAAACGTATGTCGACGAAATCTGAGTACTCGACCACTTTCACTTCACTGATTTGTGTTAACAAAACTAAGTGTGGGGTGGTACCCCTATTGCCTGCTTATAGATTGTATCAATTGAGATTGTGCTACATTAACACTATTTCTAGTCTCAGGTACAATTGCACCTAAAGCAAGGCAAGGCAAGGAGAAGGCTACCACTTCCCAAAAGGGCAAAAAGAGAGGTCGAAAGGACCAAGGAGAATCATCCTCAGCACAAATACCCCGCAGAATGTTTGGAATAAAATGGGTTCTTGAGGAAGAAGCCAAAGCATAGTACAACAACAACAAAGAAAGAAAATATGTGCACGTCGACTTGATCAACAAGGAGACCTTATCAAAGAAGGAGCCACGTATGTTGGCCCAAATAATGGCATTGAAGCTGGATTTCATCTTCCGCGACATGGGAGAATGCAACCTTGATTTAACAAGAGAATTTTATGCCAACTGGTCGCCGAACACAACAGGTAATAAAGTCAAAATTTGGGGCCAAGTGTTACAGCTCACCGCGGATTGGATCAACTCTTTTCTTGGCTTACCTTCGGTCGACACAGCACCATTCAAAGAGCTGTACAGCAGGCCTCCTTATAGAGCATTACGACACATACTTTGTGGAAGCAGATCGATGGCAAGGTGGGGCAGACATAAAGAAACAGGCCAACACAACACCTTCCCCTATGCTCCACTAAATAGGGAAGCAAGAATCTGGATGTGCATTGTCAACTCATGTCTTATTCCTGGGACTCAATACACCAAGATATCAAGAGATAGAGTGTGTTTGGTCTATGCTTTGATGACTAATGTCCCTATAAACTTTGGGGCAATCATTCGCTCTACCATGAGGAAGGCCAGACTCCACAAAAGGTCCCACTTCACATTTGGAAATTTATTGACAGCAATCTTGCGGAAGGAGGATATTGAAGAGGAACCAGCTGACCACAAACTCCCACATAACCCAAAGAAGGTTGACCTCACCAAGGTCAAAGATGCTGAAATAACTCATGGTGTCAACCTTACTACTGCGGAGAGACATGCTCGTGATGAGAGTTTCTTCCATCATCTCTATGGCATGACACGATTTACTATGATGAGTGGTGGACGTATTCCAACTGCTGAAGAGCTCCAACAGCTGGACCACGACTACCCAATGAACATGCATGCACGGGAGATGTGTGGAGTGGGTGTATACTTTGAGGAACCTCTAGATGATGATGTGCCGACTGATGACGATCGACGTTTGCCTGATTCTGACGAGGAGGAGAACTCTGACGACGACTCTTATGATGATTCAGACGAAGGGGCTATAACCCCCGACATTGAGGAAGAGTTCGACTAACCAGGTTCTTTGTATTTATTTTTCACTGAGGGAAGTGTCCCGTTTAAGTGTGGGGTGGCGGTATCGCATGCTATACTTCTCTATTTGCATCTATGTTTGTTTACTTTTTTTTATGTTTGTTTACTTTTTTTTTGTGTGTTTTCAATTTTTTTAAGTTAAGTTTTTTTTAGGAGTAAATTTTTTATAGCTTCGCATGAAATTATTTTGATAGGCAGCATGAGATTATAACAAGAGTATGTGCTACAATTATGACTTTTGAGACGTTTAGGCTCCAGTTGTGACTCATTATGTGATATTGTGTGGTTCAATTCCTTCACTTGTTGGGTCAAGATTCTATATTACTTCCAATCAAGTCGACAATGTGCCTTGTGTGTGTAAGATAATAGTATATTCTATGTTTGTGGCTGATGCTAGAACTTGCCTGGTATGTATGCAAAGCGAAAATAAGGAGTGTAAGTTTAGGAGATAATTTAGGCATTTCTTTGGCAACCTATATTTGTTTACCTTCAGTTTTACCTACCCATGGACATCATCCTAGTTAAACCTTTTTGAGCCTTTAGCCTATTTCTTTGACAACCTTGTATGTAAGCCTAATCCATTTTTTTTCAAGACCGTAATTTGATCCAAATTCCTAAGTGCTTTAAATTAAAAAAGTCATGTGACAACATAAGAGGAAATTGGGTAAGTATGATGCTTTAAATTGTAAATGGTGCTTGAATGTGTTATGGAAAAGAAAGTGCTATCATAAGAGGTATGTTGTGAAAAGAAAAAGGAAAAGAAAGCTGAAAAGTGAGTTGTTCTTAAAATTGAAAAACAAAAGAGGATAACAAGGGTGGTAGAATAAAAGAAAGAAGAAAGGTTGAAAGAAAAAAGTGTCAATGATACAATGTGATGTATTAAAGTGCTTAGGAACTTAGTCACTATTTCTGGCCAAAATAGTTGATCCTACCAGTCCCTTAGCCTACATTACAACCATCAAAAGACCTACTTGATCCTAATCTTAACATTCTGACATTTAGTGGAGTATTACACTAAGGGCAAGCCTATGGTCATCAGTTGCTACATATGAATTCTTTGTGAGAGCGAGAGCAAGGATATTGTTGATACCCATGTTTGAAAAATATGCTATTTTTGTGAGTGATTATGGGTAATATATGGTGAGACACACATGGTTGATGAGTTTTGGATAGTTGTATATGATTCTATGCACTTTAACGTTTGCATGCAAGTTGATCACCATCACGAGTCTATACTTGAGGTTAAATTGTTTCTACTTATAATCAGGAAGTACTCTTTGTTGATAATTGTTGTGCTTGTCTTGATAAATGTTTTGTGTTGTTGCTGTAAAAACCTTAAGTCGACGCTTAGAAGGACATGATATTTCGTTCGAGGATGAACAAAGCTGCAAGTGTGGGGTGTTGATGATAGGCGAAATTACGCGCCTATATCAATATATTTTGCCCATATTTTAGCCTAGTTTTGAGAACAAATTATATATTTCATGAACTTTTAGTCCTTTTTCCTGTAAATGAGCTAACGAACATGATTAGTAAAGTTTCAGGTATAAATGATGCAAAATACAGCATTTTATGGCTTACTTGACGCAAAAGAAAGCTCACAAAGGAAGGGAAGAAAGTCTACGCGCCTAAGGACCAAAACTGCTGCATGGAAAATCTGTCCCGGGATAAAACAACATTTCTGAAGACTTTGGGGACTTACAGACACAAAGCTGGATTTTGACAATGATACATTAACCTAGTACAATTGGGTTATGTATTTTATTAGTTTATTTGGATTAGGAGAATGTTACATTAACCTAGTACAAATGGGTTAAGTATTTCCTTAGTTTAGTAGGATTTGGTTATTTATTTCATTAGCATAGTAGGAGTAGGATAGGAGTATTATAAATACCCTATCATGCTAGAGATTTTTAATTCAGTCCTCCCTTAGTGGAGAGACAACTCCTCCCTTAGTGGAGAGATACATTCAACAATTAATCTTCTTCCATCCCTCTCTTCTTCCACCACAACAATTCTACAACTCTTCTAATCTTTCCATTAATTCTATTCTTCTTCTATTCTTAAATTCCACAACAAGAGAATCGTTACCAAGCCAAGGAAACACGCCACACGCCTATCACTTGACCTACACGCCATTACGCCATATTGTGATATAATAACAATGTCAATCGTGATATCCTTCGCATTCATGGGTAACTAAACCTCTCTGTTGGGGTTATGGAAGCCGAATGAGTTACTATCTATTGCTGTGACTTTGTGAGTTCGAGACACGTATATTGCTTATATCATTATTCTCTTCATCTTAATCCACATTCTTTGCGGTTGCAAATGCAAGAATACGCCAGTCTAACATTTAACTTGTTCGAGAGAAAGATTATTTGTCTGGAAAAGAGATAATGTTGAGGTAGTAGGACACCCTTTCCTATTAAAAAGCTAGTGCCGTAACTGGACTAACCTCTTGGAGAATTCGTACCGTTAGACACGCTTTAAGCTCGAGAGAGTTAAAGTGAAATAGTCCTTGTTTAGGTCGAGAGATGCTTGGATTTACCATCGACTACAATTCTCTATAAGCAGTTGCATGTCACAATTCTACACACTCATAGCCAATAGAGACGTATAACTCAGAAGGTGGACATAACCCCAACGCTTCAATTCTCATTGTTTACAACTCACGTAACATTCTTTCTTTTTATTTTCAGCTTTTATTTTGATACTTTATTTAATTACTTGCACGACAAGAATCCCCCCTTTTTACGAGACTTGCACCAAAAGTTTAGTAATTTTACTTACTTGTTGGCCAAGCTATTCCCTGTGGGATCGATACCCAACCCAGGTTGGGTTCTATATTTGCTAACGACCGCTTTACACTCCCACGAGAGCTGTAGGTTGAGCGTTATCATTGTGCAGATAGAATCTTAGGCCATTCATAAGAGAGAGAGTTTCAAGAATCTAGAGTCTTTGATTCTGGGCAATGATGAGATTAACGAGTATGTAACAAATCATATTGGGGAAGGGTCATTGAAATGAAGTCTCGCTTTGGGAGTTCTATGTGATTATAAGGTGCCCTCAAAACTTAAAGGTAAGTTCTACAGAGTGGTAGTCTGGCTGGCTATGTTGTATGTAGCAGTGTGTTAGCCAGTTAAGAACTCCTATGTCTAAAAATTAAAGGTGGCGGAGATAAGAATATTGCGATGGATGTGTGGACATACCAGGAAAGATAAGGTGAGGAATGAAATTATTCGAGAGAAGGTGAGAGCTGCTTCGGTGGAGGACAAGATGCAAAATATTAGGTTACGTTGGTTCATCCACGTGATGAAGAGGGGCTTTGATTCTTCAGTGCGGATGTGTGAAATACAGGTTATGGATGGTTTTAGGCAGGGTAGAGGTAGACTGAAGAATTATGAATAGGATAGAGCAAATCACGAAATCCTAGTGCATCGGTGTGCTATAACTCATTGTTTTGGAGGTAGGCCCAGGGTTTGAGCGTGTTTTGGGACAAAAATAGACTGGGGGATCCCAGGCAGGCTGAAGAGCGAGGGAGTGTGGACCTTTCCGGTCGAAGGGACCGCTTGGGTGGTCAAACGAGATGAAACGATGCAAATAGACTATTTTTGGGCCAAATCGATGTGTTATAGCTCACGATTTTGGGGGTGCGCTCGGGACCCAAAAATGTTTTGGACTAAAAATTAATCGATGGCTCCCAGGCAGGCTGAGAAGTGGGAGAGAGTGGGTCGTTGGAGTTGGCGGGGCCGTTTTTGTGGTCAAACGGAAGTTCAATAATTTTGTGATTAATGAGTAAAAGTCTACAATTATACATGAAATTAACCTGTTAAAACTTTAACCAAAAGGGAAATCCTATGAGTTTATCATTTTTGATACCTTATAAGTTTTTATTACTCCCTATAAGTGGGTTTGCAAAGGGAATTATATGCGTATCTTTTATATTTTGCGTATATTTAATATTTTTATCAAATCAAAAAAAAATGAAGGGGAGATTTAGAATAACTGATAAAATTATTTTCATGTGATTAGGAAGTCACGAGTTCAAGTCATAGAAACAGCCTCTGTCAGAAATGCAAGATAATGCTGCGCACAATAAAATTCTTGCATCCAACCCTTCTCCGCAGTCCCTTATAGAAAGAAGCTTTAGTACACCGAGCTGCCCTTTTAGTATTAACATACTTCCACCGCCACATCAAGCTGCCCTTTTAGTATTAACATACTTCCTCTGCCCCATTTTATATGTCATCATTTTCTTTTTGTCCGTCCCAAAAAGTATGTCATATTTTGTTATTTGGTAACTATTTAAAGATACAATTTTACTTTTATCCTTATTAGTCTCATTTAATTAAAGATAGTAGTAATATATTTTTAAATAAAGGACAATTGTCATTCCTTCTTAAACTTTGTGCCAGATCAAAATATGCCGTATAAAATACAACCGAGGAAGTATATCTTTTTGATATGTTTTCAAGGGCTCACATGTTCAAGCTATAAAAATGTGCTAAATATGGTATTTTTGTTACTACTTTTCTCTTCTCCTAGCTTGATGTAGTTTTCTGATTTCATGCTACGCCGCACGAATGACTTGAGCTAAGTGACTCCACTAAATTAACATGTACTTTATTCATCATCTCAAAGAAGAAAAACAATTGAATTTTGACATTTCAGCAAAGAATTTTGTAGTCATAACGTCTGAAAATTCAAAGTGTTTATAGACATTAAAATTTTGTGAACTCTATAATAAGAATTCAATTTTTGTTAGAGTTATTAGGGGTTACATTAGGCCAAACCTAACTTGGTGACTACTCTACTCTAAACCCTTAATAAAGAGATTAATCATCTCCTGATAATTTCATAAACTCATTGAATATCACTCTCTTTTTGATAATCAAATACATCAAGAAGATCCATAAACCCTTCTTTTATGGAGATCAAATTCAAATATTTCTACGTTCAAGAAATATGTTATTAACGGCCTTCGAATTACGAAGAAAATCCATATCAAATCTAAATCTTCTTACATTCAAGAAATACACTACTAACGACCCTTGAATTACAAAAAAAAAAATCATATCACATTCAAATCTTTTTACATTCGAGAAATACACTAAAAAATCATATCACATTTAAATCTTTCAACATTTGAGAAATACGCTTCTAATGGTTCTTGAATTACGGAGAAAAATAAAGAAAGAAAATCAAGTGAGTAACAGAATTATATCCATATCATTTATCAATAAAATTCTTATTTTTTTATATTTTATTTGCATTGTGACTGCATTTTGTACAATTTACTATTACATATAAGGGAGAATCTCAATTTTCGGTAGTCCTCACAAGGATTGATGATGTTCCTTTGCTAATTTTTTTTTTTTTTTGTCTTTATTCTTTTTGTTAAGACCATTTCCACTTGTGTATTTGTAACTAATTTCTTATTGCCACAGGTTGTCTTTTAATTAAAATTTCCTTCATTTTAAATTAATAATTATTTTTGCTCAAAAAACTTATTTAGAAATAACTTTTCACATAAAATTAAAGTTAGTAATAATTTTCAACTACACCCTTATAGTCACTGATGTTCACTTCTTAGAAAAGATATAGTACTCCCTCCGTTCCACAATAAGTTAATTGTTGAATTTCGGCACACATGTTAAGGAAAAAAAAGCAAAGACATAAATTTATTACGTTTTATCATTTTTACCCTCTTCAAAAAGCAAATGTACATGATACATCACTCCTAGTGCACATTTAATGGAGGGTAAATTTGTAAAAAATTTCCAGCATCTACTTTGAATTGTGAATCATTCACTTATTTTGAAACACTAAAATTACTCCAATAATTCACTTATTGTGAAATAGAAGGAGTATTAAATAGGATACATCACTTATTGAAAAAAGATAAATCAATAATTAGAATATTTTAAAGGGTGTTTAAAAAATTAACACAATAAGTAAATGGACCGAATGTAATAATCGGTTAATGTAATTTAATTATTATTTAATATCCTTATAGATTACAATTTAGACAGTTTTCGTAAAGTTTCTAAATTAATGTTGTAACTATTTTTATATATACTTGAAGTGATTGAAATACTTTGTTGTATTATGTAAAAACAATGAATTTTGCAACTCTTGTCACATGAAATTATAGGTGAAAATAAAATAATAAATATTAAAATAAATTTATTACTATTTATAACTGAGAAATTTTGTACCCATAAATTCATTAAAATCAATATTTTTGTATTTTTAATCAGCATTGCATTATAATTATAACCTAGCTTATGCTAAATTGGTTGAGACCAAGAATGATCAAGAGAAGCGGACAAAAAAGGAAGAGTATAAGCTATAGCTAGGTGAGAGGCTAAGTTAGTGGTTACAGTGGCTAAAATGGTAGCTTTTGAGAGCTTTTATGCGGCATTAAAGGAGAAAGGCAGGGATATATGCATCAAGGTTGAGGATTGTACTATGTTGGTTGAGGATGCCCTCGTTAAAAAAAGGTGGCAGTCCTCTTTCATAAAATTTTGAACGATAAGGGGGATAAAGGTTTCGTTTTTGGAGACTTGGATAAATTTGAAGAGTGTCACGACTATGGTTATTATAAGCATATTGAGATTAAGGATGTCAAGAGGGCTATTCACAGGATGCGTCGAGGTAGGGCGATGGGGCCAGACGAGATTCCAAAGGATTTTTAGAACGCACTGGCGACAAGGTTCTTAACATCATTTTTAGGACGGGAACGATGACTGAAGCATGGAGGTGGAGTGCAATGATTCCATTGTATAAGAACAAGGGAGACATCCAAAGTTGCAACAACTATAGAGGTATTAAGTTATTGAGTCATACTATGAAGATTTGGGAAAGGGTGGTAGAGTTGAGGCTGAGAAGGAGCGTGATTATCGCTGAGAATCAGTTCAATTTTATGGTAGGTCACTCGACTACTGAGGCCATTCACCTTGTGAGGAGATTAGTGGAATAGTTTTGAGAGATGAAGAAGGACTTTCACATGGTGTTTATTGATATTGAGAACGCTTATGACAGAGTTCCTAAGGAGATTCTCTGGAGGTGGCGGCTAGAGGGGTGCCTGTGGCGTACACTAGGTTGATTTAGGACATATATGATAGCGCAAAGACTCGGGTGAGGACGATAGGTAAAGATTCAGAGCATTTTTTGATTTTTGTAGGGTTGCATCAGGGTATGACTCTTAGCCCTTTTTTATTTGCCTTGGTGATGAATGTTTTGAGAAGACATATTCAAGAGGAGGAGCCTTGGTGTATGTTATTTACTGATAATGTGGTACTTCTTAGCAAGACTCGGGAAGGATTTAATGATAAGTTTGAGATTTGAGACAGACCCTTGAGTCTAAAGGATTTCGGTTAAGCAGGACAAAGATGGAGTACTTGAGGTGTAAGTTTAGTGATGTGTCGTACGAGGCTGACATGGTTGTGAAACTAAACTCTTAGGCCATTCAGAAGAAGGAGAGTATCAAGTATCTGGGGTCTATGATTAAGGCAATGGTGATATTGACGAGGATTTCACACATCATATTGGGGCTAGGTGGTTTAAATGAAGGCCCACTTTGGGAGTTTTATGTGATAAAAGGATGCCCTCGAAGTTAAAAACTCCCACATCCAAAAGTTGAAGGTGGCAGAGATGAGAATATTGCGATGGATATGTGGCCATACTAGGAAAGATAAGGTAAGAAATGAGATTATTCGGGAGAGGTGGGATTGGCCTTGGTGGAGGACAAGATACGAGGAGTAAGATTATGTTTGTGCAAGTATGTGATGAAGAGGGGCTCTGATGCTCTAGTGCAGAGGTGTGAGACACTGGCTATGGATGATTTTAGGTGGGGTAGAGGTAGACTAAACAAATATTGGAGGGATGTGATTAAGAAGGTGTGGAGAATGCCGATTAGGGTAGAGGATTAGGGGTTGAGAGTGTGTCAGTAACAATACGGGAGCATTCTTTATCTATGTGGGAATCCACTGGGTATGTTGTTATTGTTGTTGTTGTATCATGTTATTTTATAAAATATTAAATTACTTGTGGTCTCTTGTTATATTCTAATTCTCCTGTAATACTTTCTTCCATACAAATAATTCTTTTTTAAAAAATATCCAATTATGTGATTAAGAACTTTAATAATTATAAAACATTTTAATAAAATATATTTAATATATCGTTCATTAAATTATATTAATTATAAAGTAAAAATATAATATAAATTATATTTTAAAATTTAATTATTATTATTTATATGTAGAGTTTTTTGGATCCGAGCTTAGTACGGAATACGGATTTAATGAAACTAGCATTTATATATTCGTAGAATACACCTTCCACTTCATTTAATACTTCACGTAATTATCTTTTTTATAATTTTATAAATTACAAAAATAAATTAAAATAGTTATTTTTAATCTAATTAAAATGAAATGGATGGTGTATGAAATTTTGAAGGAAATGCAATTATTAAAGCAGAAAATGAGGTGACAGGCTGGGTAGGTCCACTGATTAAAGAGTTTGGGCATCGTGCAGATGACAAATGCTATATGGCGTTATCTTTACACGTACACAGTTAAGGCAGTAGCAGTGTCATTGTTAGAAATTTGATGAGGAGTGTGCATATTTTCTTTTTAGTTGTGTTAAGGATCTACAAATTTTAATATAGACGTATCATAGCTAATATTAAGCTTTCGTACACTATATAATCTTTTGCTAAAAAATGTGCATCAAATCACCCTTTTTCTAAGATCATCCCTCCACCCATGGGTATAGGTATACCTCAACATCGGGTATTTACATTTGATAAATCAATTCAAGATATATACAATAATGATATACATAATATTACACGTGGAATTTAGAGAGGTAGTATGGACATGTACTTCTGTCTTGTGAAGATAGAGAGCTTGTTCTCGATTGACTCTTGACTCTCGACTCAAGTAAAATATATAAAAAAAAGTTAGGCATGTAAAACAAATAATATAGTAAATCTGAAAATGGTTGCAACGACTAACAATTAATATGATAACTGAACTAAAAACAAACAAATTATTCTAATATAGAAGAATAAGATAGTATGAATGTAATAACAAAAATAATACTTAATAGGGAAATTAGAAAACGCTCAGCCACCCACTAACCATATCCTTGGTCTTCGTATTTTTATATCTAGATCATATCCTCGAAAATCTACAGATACCTAATCTAATCACCTTTACAAAGACCTCCTCAGCCTACATCTACCTCTCCTTATACCCACAGATAATATCTTTTATAAATTATTTTTGTTATCATGATTGAATGATCTTATATTCTTAATTCATTAGTATTAAAATCATTGATTGGAGGTAAATATTCGGAACCAATAAGTATTTGCATGATGATTAAGTGCTTCTTCCGACAAATTGAATTGCACAATGTTTGCGAGTAGCTCTCTTTGACGTACTAAACGTATATAGGACTATCTCTACACCTAATATTACAATTTACAACACAAATATAAGCTAACTACTACATGATATATACAACTTAAATACTTAAGTGAGAAAAATGAATCAATAGACCTCCCAAGTTTCCAATTATGAAAAGGGGACAAGTGGGTCCCACAACTTGTGCCTTTTTCAAAAATTAAGTCATTTGAACAACTGGAACAGTTGTTCGACAACTACATTAGTTGTCTCAACAACGTCTCCCAGTTTCCGAATAACTTCGCCTAGTTATTGAACAACTTTGCGCAGTCGTGAACAACTTTGATAGGTGTTGAACAACTGCTAGAAGTTTTCAAACAACTAGCAAAGTTGTTCGACAACTGGGAGAATCTGTTGGAACAAAAAAAATTTAAAAAAAATTAAAAATCTTTTGTCCCTCCCACGTAATTTTAAAAACTTGAAGGATTCTCACTTAATTAGACAACTTATTTGTCCCTTTTAATTCAATGTTTCAGTAGTACTGCTATAATTTTCTTGAATTGCATAACTATGTTCATCCATATTTGGGTCCTAAAAATGGGCCATCAAACCAGTTGAGAAAGGCTGCTGAGCCATCTATTTGGTAGATGGATTTTTATGGGCCTTCTTTGGGACTCGAGGGTTGTTCTATGTTAATAGGAGTAAACGTAGGATAAACCAACTACTAATATTTGAATATTAACTATGTAGGACTTAATTAACTGCATAACTCATTTCTAAATCAACTACCAAGCAATACGTTAATACATGCATAAATAATATATAGATTTCCACCTCGATAATCCCTCCAGTACAAATACTTGCATAACTCTAATTGAGGCCCCTTTGTTATTTACTTTTGGCTTCTTAGGTTTAAGTGGGTAAACAGATGGAAAGAGAAAAGGAAAAGCTCTCACATCTAGTTTCCCTAGAAGCACCTTTTTAGAAGAAGGGTGCTATTGAAGCAACTAATTTTCAGATTCGAACAATCTTTTATTTTGTTCCTCCACAAAAACAAAAGCATGAGCTGGGGCAGCCATTTCCTTTTCTTACAGCAGATGAAGAACAAGAACACTACAATTTTAAAATCAGGCTTTAAATATCATAAACAAAATAAGAAATCATGAGAGCAAAAAGGGGAAAATAAAGTGCAAAAAGACCTCACTAGTACTAGGATACAAAGGATGAGAGAGAAGGGAAGGAGGGTTATATGAAAAATGGAACGAATACAGCAGAGGCAGAGCACATCTATCAAATTTCTTTAAAAACACACCAGCTACATCACTGATGTTTCAAAATCAAGGCAACTTTTTTTCCTATTCAGAAAAAAATTCAAAATGTGAGAGTAGGATTGAGGTTCTTAACTGCGTAAATAAGTTTGCCCTCTTAAAATTGTGTTCAATTAAAATAAATATAAAAATAAAGATTTTAAGAGGGCAAACCAATTACGCAGTTAAGACAACCTCAGTCCTACTCACACACTTTGAAATTTTTTCCTGAACAGGATAAAAAGTTGCCTTGATTTTGAGTCGTCGGTGATGTAGCTAGTGTGTTTTTAAAGAATATTTGATAGATGTGCTCTACCTCCACTGCATTCGTTCCATTTTTAAGATAACCCTCCTTCCTCTCTCTCTCATCCTTTGTATCCTACTATTGGTGAGGTCTTTTTGCACTTTCTTTTTCCCCTTTTGCTCTCATAATTTCTTATTTTGTTTTTGAAATTTAAAGTATATTTTTAAATTGTAGTGTTCTTCCTGTTCTTCATCTCCTATGAGAAAAGAAAATGGTTGCCCCAGCTCATGCTTTTGTTTCTGAGGAGGAACAAAACAAACGACTGCTTGAATCTGAAAATGAGTTGCTTCAACATCACCCTTCTTCTAAAGAGGTTCTTCTGGGGAAACTAGTTGTGAGAGTATTTTCTTTTTTCTTTTCATCTGTTTACCCACTTAAATCTAAGAAGCCAAAAGTAAATAATGAAAGGGCCTTAATTAGATTTATGCAGATTTTTTTAATTTAGGGATTATCTATATATTATTTATACAGGTAGTAGCGTATTTTTTGGTAGTTAGTTTAGCAGTGAACTATGCAGGTAATTAAGTCCTACATAAGTAATTCACTATGTTAACAGAAATATATGAATTTGAAAATAGTAGGCTTTGAAAATTTTAAAAAATAATTCATTAGTTTAAAATTAAAAAATCATAGTTATAAAGACCTAAGACATCTCCAATTATATCATAAATTTATATATTTCAAATATATTAAAATATTTTATAAAATATAATAATAATTAAAAGATAACTTATAATATTAGTAGTAATAGTAGACCATACATATTTACTACTACTACTACTAATAATAATACATCATTTACTATGAAAAATATGTGGTTGATCTCAAATATTTTTTTTAATTCAATTATAAGATTATAATATAAATTTGCATTATATTTGCAGAAAAGTAAATAGCAAAGATAATTAAAAGTAATAATGTAATACCCCGAGATTCTAACCAATAGTGCCTCCATGACTCAAGCCCATGAGAAATAAATTATAGTGTTTTGGTTGTTTTCTGGTCAAGGGTGATGTGTATTAAGCCTTTAAAGATGTCCTAACGCTTGGGCGAATCAAAACACTCTTTACCGATTGAATTCTTGAGAAGGTTTTTGGCATAGTCAAATTTAAATGAGGCTATCACCCGTTGTACTATGAATTATTGATATCATGACCTACCAAATGATATATAATTGAATTTTCTTTCCAACTATACCCATTTCGTCAAAATCCGATATCGGAGCAAAGAGTTATGCTTATTTTACGCCAGCGTGTCAGCCTGGAATATCTGTGACGACCTTTTGTGACGACTTGTCACAAACCTGATAGCCCGTCACAAAATGTCGTCACCTTAAGGCAGAAAGTCATAAAATCTACCCGTTTTGTGACGAAAATTAGTGACGGCCTATCACGGGCCTAACAGCTTATCTAGAGTCTTATTTAAGGAAATTACTCTTCCAAAAATCATCCTTAAATCTTCAAGATTCCTTCAAGAATCAAGTTCCTCATAGAGTGGGCTTCAAAAATTTTTTTATTACAAGTGTGAGTAAAGTCTCAAGCACTAGAGTTCAACCAATTTCAAAGATTAAGGTATGTGGGGTTTTGAACAAGAGCAATTCTTTTGTTCTTGTGGTCAAAGCTTTGATTTTTATTATGGATTTATATGATTTTGCAAGTGGGTTTATACCCAAATTACTTCATCATGAGATTATGAGAATATAAATCGTTCAAGCTTTGTTATACATGATTATTTTACAATTTCCAAATTATGACTTGATATTTCATATTGTGAATTTCAATTTTCTATCATGAGTTGGTATATCAAGTACTTTCAAGATATGTGTCAAGCTTTAAGCTTCCTTATGACAAATTGGATTATTGAATATATTGATTCGTGAGAATTGAGTTGTTACAATGAGTCTTGATATTTCCTCAAAGTTATTGATGTTGCCATGACTTAATGAATTGATGCATTTTGATATTGAGAAAGATTGATTTGATTTGAGTCAAGTTAGGAATCCATAAATTGATTATGATTTGATAAATGAGAAAGAGATTTGATTTGGTCTTCATGATAGACCTTTGAGATATTTGTGGTAGATTTCCTAACTCGTTTTGAGCTTGTGTCTCAAGCTGGGAGTAGTATTTAGCACCGAGCAAGAAATGTGGTATTTTCCCTGAAACTACGTGCCACCATAGGATTGATATTGATAATTATGGGCCAGTGGCTGAGTATGATATTGTGATCACTAAATTTAGGTTGTACTCCCTGGCAAGAGTGGGACGCTCCCGCTTATGTAGGGTTCTCTCCTTAGAAGGGAAAACTGTTGGACTCCATGTAGCTCACATGGTTTATGTCGGTTATAAGAACCTCCCATGTTCATAAGAGTCAAGTTTCTTGAATTAAAGGTCACTCCGAGTCTTGAGTTGAATAGTTGAGTTGTTTATGATGAATTATTAGGTTTTTATCATATGATTTATTTACGATGAGATCATGAAAAGTATGTTTCAATCTAACTTAAGATAAGTGATCCATCATGGTACATATGAATATTTTCATGAAATTTATGAAGATATTTACATTGTTCCATGCACCCCCACATACTCAGTACACTCCAAAGTGCTGACCCATATATTTTCCTATGGGCTACATTTTTTCGTAATGTAAGTTCAGCTACTCAGCCGCATTAGCGATATTCGGGTGTCTCTTTTCGTCTGCTTAGTGGTAATTCCTCATGGTTCGAGGACCGTGTTTATAATTTTGTGATACCATTTTGTTGTTATAGCTTTCAGTACTGTTTGAGTTAGTTGGGGGTTTGTCCCAATTTCTCCTTGATTTGGATGTATAGAGGCTTTGTTAGGCTAAAGGGTTGGTATGTACAGAATTTCAGTAATTTGGATTGTACAAGCTAGTTTCATATCTTATTCCAGTATGTTTATGATATGTCATTCTCTCTTATATTAGCATGACTATTGTCAAAGTGAGTTCTAGAAATTATGACAGGTTTAGAGGGTTAGCTTGAGGCTGCATGTGGCCTTAAGCACTGTGTGACATCTCGGGATGGGATCTTGGATCGTTACAATCTTGGTATAAGAGCTTAATGTTTAAAGAGTCCTAGGGTGTCTGGAAAGCCGCGTTACGTAGAGTCTTGATCATCGGTGTGTAGCGCGCCACATCTATGAGCAAAAGGCTACGGGACATTTTAGGAAAAGTCAATTTTTTTATTTCAAAAGTCTATCATGCCTATGGCTATTTCTCTTTGCTATTGATTCATGCTCTTTTATGATAGAAAATTCCTCCTCGTCGAGCTCGTAGGAACAACGAGCAACCTCAACCTGTTGATCCCCTGAACGAGCATATGTCACATACATATTTCCAAGCAGCTTTTCAGGTGCTATCCCAGGCAATTACTGCTAGTACTCAAGCTAACAACCAGGCTACTGTTCTGCCTCCACAAGAGAATAATTCTACTACAGCTTGGGTTAGTGACTTTATGTGGATAAATCCACCTGAGATCTAAGGGTCGAAGGTAGGTGAAGACCCACAGATGTTGAAGATAGTGTTGAATTTGCTGCCTATCGAATGAAAGATGTTGCATATGATTGGGTGGATGTGTAGAGGGAAAGTAGAGGGGAGGATGCTACTCCCATGACTTGGCAGTTATTCCAGGATGCGTTCTTGGACAGATTCTTTCCTCTTGAGATGAGGGAAACAATGATAGAGAAATTCATGAATTTGAGAAAAGGCTCTATGACGGTTAAAGAGTATTGCCTTAGATTTAATCAATTGTCCAAATATGCACCTAGTATGATGGCTGACTCCAGTACCATAATCAGTAAGTTTGTGACCACTGTTTCGAGTTACGTTGTGAAAGAGTGTAAGTCTTCTATGCTTAATAAGGAGATGGACCTTTATCGGTTGATGAAACATGCCCAACATATTGAAGCTGATAAGGTGAAAGAGAGGGAGAGAGTAAGAGTGAATTAAAGAGCTAGATCAGAGAAGCAGGGATTCGATCAGTCCAGATTCTATGGAGGGGATCGCCCTTAATTCCAGAGATGTCCGTTTATGCCCGCGCCTTCCTCATCTAATGCTCTCATACCTATAAGCAGGCAGGAGTAGGGGAACAGGCCTATCCCATCCAGGTTTCAGGAAATTGTAAGTCACAGACCTCGTCCTCCTTCATATGCCAAGTGTGGTAGAGATCATTTTGGTAAGTGTTTTGTTGATCAGAGAGGTTGATTTGGTTGTGGCATGTTGGGCCACTAACTTATAGATTATCCGTATGCTAGACAGGGGAGTCAAGATGCTCATCCCCAAAGTTAGGCTACCAGTGCCCCAGCTCCCATAGTTTGCCCAGTTTCTCCTCAGGGCGCCTCTTCTAGTGTTGTTGGCGGTTCACGCCAGAATTCCTTCTATGCTATACCACCTCACCTGGAGTAGGAGGATTCTCCAGATGTTGTCACGGGCATGCTCCATGTCTTTTATTTTAATGTGTATGTATTGATGGACCCCAGTTCGAGTTTCTCTTATGTGACACCTATGGTTGCTATAAATTTTGAGATGGACCCTGAACGGATTCCTGAGTCTATTCTGGTTTCTACCCCGATAGGAGAGTCTATTATTGCTAAGAGTGTATAAGAAATATCCTGTTAGTGTCCTTCATTGGGTCATATGTGCTGATTTGATTTAGCTAGATATGGTTGATTCAAGAGTTGAAGACTCGACTCACTTCAGCCCCAGTGTTAGCTATACCCGATGGTGTTAGCTTTACCCGATGGTACTGATGGTCTTGTGGTATATGCATGCTTCTAGATTTGGTCTGGGTTGTGTGTTGATATGGAGGGGTAAATTTATAGCTTATGCCTCTAGACAGTTGAAGCCTCATGAGAAGGATTACCCAACCCATGATCTTGAATTAGTAACTGTAGTTTTTGCTTTGAAAATCTGGAGACATTATTTTTACTGTGTTCATGTTGATGTGTTTACTGATCATAAAAACCTGCAGTATGTGTTTACTCAGAGGGAGTTGAACCTTAGACAAAGAAGATGGTTAGAGTTTCTAAAAGACTACGATATGAGCATGATGTATCACCCGAGCAAGGCCAATGTTGTGGCAGATGCTCTTAACAGGTTGTCTATGGGTAGTATAGCTCATATAGAGAATGATAAGAAAGAATTGGCTCGTGATGTGCATCGTTTGGCTAAGTTGGGTGTTAGATTACTTGATTCCGCTGAAGGGAGTATGTTTGGTCAGAGTAGTTCCGAGTCCTCTTTGGTCTTGGAGGTACAGGAGAAGCAGGACAGGGATCCTAGTTTTGTCAGACTGAAGGAGTTAGTTAAGGACCAGAAGGTAGAGGTCTTCTACCAAGGGGGAGATGATGTGTTGAGATTGCAAGGTAGGTTGTGTGTTCCGAATGTTGATGATTTGAGGCAGAGAATTATGGCTGAAGCGTGTTTTGTAGAAATTTTGACTTTTGAAAGAGAGTCGCCACTTAATTTTGAAAAGGAATTAAGAAAACTTTATAGAGTTACTTCAAACGATCCAAAACAGGAAAATCGTTTAAGTTAAGAGATTCTGAGTAAGAAGTTCTTATTAATGTTTTTGGAAGGTGTTAGGCACCTAAAACGTCCGCTAACTTCGTCTTTGACTAACTTTGGAAAAAGGTTTAGTTTTGAAAAGAATACAATTTTAGAAAAGGATTTTGGTGTTTATGCAGAACTAGCTTTTTAGCGATTTTACTACGGATTTAACTAGGTTCACCAAAACACATAAGGTAAAGAAACGTAAAGAAAAAGGGGAAGGGGAGAAAGTAAGGGATTTAGGCCACTGAGCCCAAATCAATAAGACTTGTCCTAGTATAATTGGGCTTTCGACCTAATTCACCTGTCCTAGTCTAGTTTTCAAGTCATTGGCTCGAGTATCGCTCCACCTGTATTAAGTACAACTTTGGCTTCGTGCCCAAATGAATGAATAAATAAATAAATAAGTAAAATGAATAAAATTGATAAGTAAATAAATAAACTAATAAATGAGACTTTTGAGTCTCTTCGCCACTTTAAAGATGGGGATTTAACCCATCTTCTCTCTTCTTTCGACTTCCCATATCCGTATGCCATGAAATTCATTTTAGGCTTTCTTTCGGGGCTTGACTTGATAGGCATGGAGGGCGTCAATGGCCCATTAAGAGATGCAATGGGAAAGAATCCATTCACACTCCAAAACGAGTTCACATGCAAGGATAGCACTACAAAGAAACATTGCCTTTCACTAAAATGGAAACCTGTGGTCTTGAAGACCTCTATAGCAGACAACCCGGCTTACAAAATCTTCGAAATAATAGTCATTACTATAGAATGACGAGAGGGAGCAGAAATATAATCGAAATTAAGCAAAAATAGGACGTTACCTTTTTGGGAGCAGCACAACAAGACGACGAACTGATACGGGGATCACGACCACTGGAAAACTTCAAAGATTTAATCTTTCTTCGGAAATCTTTTCTTTTTCTTTCTTCCCTCTATCTCAGTCTTTCCAAATCAGAGAAGGGAAAGTAACCCTCAACCGTGACCTAAAATTTTCCAACCTAAGAATTTCCCCCTTTTTTCGAACCTAAAATTTCTCTAAACAAAAAAAACAGAGGCTTCTAAAATTTCCAAATCCTAAGGGAAAGAAGTGGAGAGAAGAAACCAAAAATACCTCAAATAAGAGAAAATAATCCCCCGGAATAGTAACCCAAGGGGTCTTTTTATATCCCCCGAATTAGGGGTCTTTTGGAGATTTAAATGAAGGATGTTTTTGAATTTTGAAATTCAAAAATCCTCTCACTGCTTAGGGTTTCATCAATCGATTGTACCAATATTGAAATTGGTGGACCAATAAGATTTAGGGAAAACGAATTCTTCCCCAAAACCTATGGAAATCAGCCAAATATTGTACGAGATCGTACGAGTTATCCCAAAATTTAAGGATTGAACCGTTGGATATGACACCTATCCCATTTTCTAAAAGATTCTAGGGTTTTCCTTATCCTACTGCCGCATGAGACGCGTGAAAGAGGGAAAAGGAACGGTATAGGATCTATATCGGGTTGGTTCGATGGTGGATTCACTGAATCAAGCTTGTCGTTGTTGTTTGAGTTCCTTGATTGTACGCCATTTTTGTTTTTTTTTTTTGTGTTAGGGACTAGTTTCTGCTGATTGACGGAGAAAGGGGGATTTGTTGATGGTGGGCCAGGTCAGGGATTTTGGGCCTATTAATATGAAAAAGAACTGGGATGGAGTGATCTGAATATTGTTGGGTAGAATTAGGATGTTGGTAATGTAGAGATTTAGGCTATTTTTCAAATCGCCAATGGATGAAAATTTAGACAATCATTTTTAAATTTTAGCCTAATTCGAATTAAATTGACCAATTGCATTGCAATTATGGTCAAATTAATTTCAATTCAGGTCTAATTTAATAAATTGACTAAATTAAATCGAAATTTGATACGAATTAACACCTTTTTTAATCCTGAGCTTCTTGATTTAATAAAATCAAACGCATATTTATCCAAATAAATTTTTTTCGAGAATAAATTATATTTAGATCAAGATTTTAATTATTATTTTTCAAAAATGATCCTTAATTGAAATTTGATATTTCATAGAGTAAATATCTAAGTAATCAACTCATATAATATCGTATATTTGAACACGATAATATATAATTGCTACTGAAGATGATAAAATTCCGTACAAATATATTATTGAAAGTTTTTTATTTGAATGAAATAAATATTCTGATTTAATTAAGAATTGAAGAAACTCAGGATTAAATTTAGTTGTGGAGGGCAAAAATTAGGTGTCAACAACTGCCGCCTCCCTTTAGGCAGGATGGATGTAAGTATTCCTGGGCAAAGGGAGGTTGACGTTCATAAATTTTCTTCGACCATAAATTCGTATCTAAGAGAGGTTGGTTTTCCGCACGAGTTTCATGGATTTATTGCCGATCCTTGGTATCAAGTTTCCTACATATCTCAGTAGGCCACTTGTAGTTCATAAATCTTGATTTTAAGCATGATTTTTAAGAAAATTCATCAACTATCTCAGTTTTAGAGTTTTTGATAAAACCAAGAAACTGGGGAATAAAGGGATTAGGGGGGAGGTAGGAATGAAGTTGAGTTTTCTACATAGATCCTAGCCAACATATCCCCAAGATTTTAGGGAATCAGACTGCTTGTAGTTTGACTCGATCGGTAGAAAAGATAGTCTTTTATTGCAGACGATCTTTTGTCAGGATGAGTGAGAAGTTGACCAACTTTTGGAAAAGAGGATTGTAACCTCTTAACCATGAATGTGGGATCCTTCACAGCCATAGAAAAGAACTTACACAGACATAATTTCCAAACTCTGGGGGTGTTGTCACTCAACTTTGTAAGAAAGAGGAGGTTACCCTCGATATGAGTTTAGAAATATCTCAAAGATGAAGTGAAAACTAGAATATCCCGAAAATACCCACATGAATTCTAATAGGGGTGTGGTTAGATGGTGGTGGTGATCATCTTTTAGCTCGCATCCAGAGAGTTTGACATCTCTCTCTAGACTATGTCCTTTTTTGCTGCTAAGAAAAAGTTCCACATTGTGCTGCGTCCTATATGAAGTAATCCGCACCTGTGGTTTTTATTTGAGATTTTCATCCTCTCGGATGCTCTCGACAATGCTTCAAGCAAAAGTGTTAGTGCTAAACATAATTCACGAAAAAGGTATGTAGTCTTTTACCATATCTCCACGTAAGTTGTGGCTTGAAAAGAGAAATCATCTCTTTATGGACCTGTTTGGAATGAAATATTTCACAACAACAAACACAACAACTCTCTTGGTTGTTGTATAATTATGATATTTGTTGATTGTATATGTCTTCAAAGTAGGGTGGCCCTTTTGGACAGCGATGATACTTTATGTAGAACGGTCTCTACAACCGTGTAATCTTGTCCTCCTGTGAAAACCCTTTTGGTTACCTATTTCACTTGTTGTATGTGGAATGATAACCTCTCCAATTATAGCCGATGATTGATGTATAAATTTTTCTTAAATTGTCGATCTTTGGATAATCCTGCACATCATTTGATGTTGGATATGAGGCGACTTACAAATATCCTTTGAATTTCTAGCTTTTAGGTAATACTGCACATTATCTGATTTTGGATAAGAGATAGCTTATAGATATCCTTCTAATCGCTACCTTTCAGGGGTTCCTCCACATCATCCAACCTTGGTTACAATATGACTTATAGATAATCTTTCAAATTGTTAGTCTTTAGGTAATCCTGCACATAATTGGTCTTGGATATGACGCGGCTTATAGAGAACCCTTAGACTTATCAATTTGATAATCTTACATATTCTCCGGTAAGGATTTTAGTTGCGACTTATGGATAACCTTTGAACTATCCTATTTCGAATAATATGACTTATAGATGACCCTCAAATTGTAAATTTCTAGGAAATCTTATATATCATTCATCCTTAGATAGCGACTTAAAGGCGTCCCTTCAAATCATATGCTCTCGATGCATTCAAATGTTGATTCATAAAATGATGAGATATCCTCGGTGCCAGTGTTTCTGTCTAGCATGTCAGCAGATATTGAATGATGATTATATCGTCGACACTAGCATTTCTATCTAGCACGTCAATAGATATTGAATGATGATGGTATCCTCGACTCCAACATTTCAGTCTAGCACATCAATAGATAATGAATGATAATGATATCCTCGACTCCATCGTTGTTTATTTCGTGTCAACAGATATAAAATGATGATGGCATCCTCAATTCAAGCGTTGTGTCTTACGTGTCAATAGATATAAAATGATGATGATATCCTCGATGCTAACATTGTGTCTTGTGTGTCAACAGACATATTGAATGCTGATGATATCCTTGATGCCAGTGTTATGTCTAGTGTATCAACAGATATTGAATATCCTTCTTGGTAAATGGTATAAGATGGCCCTCTTGGCCATAATATGCAATGACCCTTTCGGCAATGATATGCACTGGTTCTTCTGGTAAATTAAAAATAGTTTCACCTGAAATCATTTGTCAGGGTCTTTCTTTCTGTATGTACCTGTACTCAAGGTAGACGATTAGTAGACACAAAGTCTCTTTTGCTAGCGATTGTTTTTTAGAAAAATTCTAAATACAATATTTGTAAAGAAGACAAGACACTTTTGCTTGTCCTCCATGATCTCAAGAAATAAGATGGACACTTCAAAAGGTCTTCAATATATGGTACTAAACCCATTTTTAGGGCTAACTAAAAATACCGTTCTTGAGCATTAGTGCTCTGGTGTGGCTCCCAATTTTCTCGGGGATTTTTGAAAGAGACTCTCATTTTTGTGTATTGGTCCATGCGCCCACAGAAAATGATTAGTTTGAGTGAAACTACTTCGTGTTGACCTCCTTTGATCCTTGATTTGCCCTTTGCCATCTTTTAGGTATTTCATTAGGACTTCCACCTATGACTCTCGATCCTAATTGATGTCTACGCAATCACTAAGTAAAAGATTTATATAGATTTTTTGAAAGTACTCTCAATTTTTAGAAAATAGTTTCAAGAACTCCTGCAAAACTTTGAAAAATCTCTGCCAGTCATGTCATGTTCTAGCTTACGACCTTCTTTCTCTTGATTCTGACAACGTCCAACGTATGACGGAGGTTAGCTAGGGATTCAGCATTGTCGAGGCTCTCTACCAAAGGTTTTATCAAAGATAGAGATTCAGTCTTCCTAGACTTTATCACAGGTGGTTATTCTCAAATCTCAACTTCGACCTCTAGTGCTGGGGAATCTAAAATATATTCCAGTATTTGATTGAAATTTTATGGCCTCCCTAAAAATTTCTGCCCTAGTTTAAAGTAGTCTGAGATGATATCATCTTGAGTGGATCTGATGTCTTTGCTGATCTTCATTCTCTTTGTTGGATGTTGATCTTCTCTTGTAAATTTTTGAGATTCCTTCTCAAAAATTCTGCCTCGGTTTTCATTTCCTGGGTTTATATGACTGACCCATTGGGGCGCCTACGTATCCCGTTGAAGCAGGAATTAGGTCAAACGTAGTTCAGGACTACGCTAGGGATATACAAAAGAAATTAATAGGTTAATCGAAGCCAACATTGGCCGCCTACGTATCCCTTTCTTGGGAATTCAGTTCATCATGTAGTTCATACATAAAGGGAAAGGATAAATATTTTAAGGGGTTGACTGAAGCCGACATGGGCTGCCTACGTATCCCTTTCTTGGGAATTCAGGTCAAACGTAGTTCGTACATAAAGGGAAAGGTGTTCTAGGCAATTACACATCATAAAACATATTATTACACGGTGATTACAGATAAACTAAGAACCATAAAACTAGAACTCCCTTCAGACATAGTATCTTTTCACCGCATAAGAATTGATTGGTTTGGTCTACTCATGGCCATCCATCTCAAACAAATCAGAGCCCCTCCAGATAGTACCTTGCGAACTATGTATGGACCTTGCCAATTTGTAGTGAACTTTCCCTTGTACTCTTCTTGGTGAGGGATTATGCATTTGAGAACTAATTTCCCAACTTCAAATATTCGAGCTCTCACTTTCTTGTTGAAAGCACGAATTATCCTCTGCTGATATAACTGACAATGACACATGGCAACCATTCTCTTTTTATCAATCAACATGAGTTGTTCTCAACGAGCGCGAACCCACTCTTCCTTACTTAGTTCGGCTTCTTGAATAATCCTCAGGGAAGGTATTTCAACCTTAGCAGGTATCACAGCTTAATTCCCATAAACTAGCAAATAGGGAGTTGCCTCGATGAAGGTTCGAACTGTTGTGCGATATCCTAGCAAAACATAAGGTAATATCTCATGCCATGATCTATCATTTTCGACCATCTTTCTCAAGATCTTCTTGATGTTATTATTGGCAGCTTCTACGACTCCATTGATCTTTGGATGGTATGCGGTCAAGTTATGATGCACGATTTTGAACTGATCACAAATTTGTTTCATGAATTGATTGTTCAAGTTTTCCCCATTATCATTAATGATTGATTCCGGTACTCCGAATTGAAAAATCAAGTTATTCCTGATGAAATATGCAACCACTTTCTTAGTGATGGCTCTGTATGATGCAGCTTCGACCCACTTAGTAAAGGAGTCAATATGCAACATTTTGAACATCTCTGCACATACTTACTACAATCATTCTCCATAGTCATTCAGAAGTAGCTTGTTCTCAGGATCTTTCTGGCAAGGAGAAACCCATTCATATGGGGTCCGCAACACCTGCGTGTACTTTTTTATCAATTTATTGGCTTCCGCAGCATCGACGCATCTTAAAAATCTTAAATTAGGCGTCCTCCTAAAAAGAAATTCCCCACTTAGAAAGTAGTTTTTTGCCAAATGCCGGATTGTTTTGTTTTGGTTGTTGTTAGCCTCTTAAGGATATATTCCTGATTCTAAATACCTTTTAATGTCATAGTACCATGGCTTTCCATCGGGCTCCTCTTCAACACGTGTACAATACGTAGGTTGCTCCTTGAAGATTATTTCCAAAAGACCAATGTAACTCTGACCTGGGTGCCAAATCATGGAGGATATAGTGGCCAAAGCATCACAAACTCATTTTGTATCCTTAGGATATGTCTGAAATCAACCTCTTTAAATTTTCCACATAATTCCTGTACCTGCTTAACATAAGGAGTAATCCTGGAATTTTTTACCGCCCATTCTCCCCGTACCTGGTGAATCCACAAATCTGAATCCCCGATGACTAGCAATTTACAAACACCCATATCAAGTACCAATCTGAGACCCAGGATGCAAGCTTCATATTCGGCCATGTTGTTGGTGCATGGGAAACACAACTTAGCAGTTACTGGATATTGTTGACCCATTTCTAAGACCAACACTTCTCCGATTCTTGAACCTTTGAAGTTAACCGCTCCATCAAAGAATAACCTCCATCTAGGGTAAATTTCTATAATGTCTTCTCCCACGAATAGAATTTCCTCATCTAGTAAGTAAGTTCGAAGTGATTCATACTTATCATCAACTAGATTCTTTGCCAAATAATCTACCAAATCTTGCCCCTTAATTGCCTTTTGAGTTGCATATACGATGTCAAACTTTCTCAGCAACATTTGCCACTTGGCTAGCTTTCCTATAGGCATGGCCTTCTGGAATATATACTTCAATGAATCCATTCTCGAGATGAGGTATATCGCGTATGAAGATAGATAATGCCTTAACTTTTGTGCGGCCCAAGTCAAAGCACAATATATCCTTTCTACAAGAGTATAACGGGCTTCATATGGCGTAAACTTTTTATTCATGTAGTAAATATCTTTCTCTTTCTTACCGGTCACATCATGTTTCCTGAGGACACATCCAAAAGCATTTTCTAAGAATGAAAGGTAGAGCAACAATGGAATTCCTTCTCTTGGTGGAACCAAAACCGGCGGTGCAGACAGATATTCCTTGATGCGGTCAAAAGCCCTCTAACATTCTTCTGTCCACTCATTCAATTCATTTTTCTTCAACATCTTGAGAATTGGATCGCATATGACTGTCGATTAAGAGATGAACCTACTAATGTAATTCAAATGACCTATGAAACTCATAAATTCCTTCTTGGTCCTCGGGGTGGGAGGTCCTGTATTGTCTTGATTTTGGATGAGTCTAACTCGATGCCTCTTCTGCTAACTATGAAACCTAGCAACTTCCCTGATGGCACCCCAAAAGCAAACATAGCAGGATTTAACTTCAAACTATACTTTCTTAATCTGTTGGAGAATTTCTCCAGATAAGTCAGATGATTCAAACTCTCGCTGGATTTGATAATTATATCATCCACGTACACCTCAATCTCTTTATGGATCATATCATGGAAAATCATCATCATAGACCTCATATATATTGCACCCGCATTCTTGAGACTAAACGGCATTACCCTGTAATGATAAACACCCAGGGCAAAATAAAAGCTGTATTTTCTGCATCTTCCTAATGCATCAATATATAATGATACCCGGCGAAACAATCAATGAAAGACTTCATTTAATGCTTTGCATAGTTATCGATGAGGATGCGGATGTTAGGCAATGAAAAATTATCTTTTGGACTGGGTCTATTCAAGTCTCTATAGTCAACACAAATTCGAATCTTGCCATCCTTCTTCGGCACAGGGACGATGTTGGCCAACCACGTCGGATATTTTGTGACCTCCACAACATTAGACTAGATTTGTTTTCTCACTTCTTCCTTGATCTTTAAACTTTAATCTGGCTTAAATTTCTGCATTTTTTGGTTGACTGGATCAAACTCTGGATTATCGGCAACTTATGAGACACAATAATGGTGCTCAATCCCAGCATATCATCATAGTACCAAGCAAACACATCAATTTATTCCCACAACAGGTGAATGAGCTCTCTCTTTTGTGCTTCCGCCAGGTTGATGCTGACACTTGTTTCTTCGATTTCATCATAATCTCCAAGGTTGACTATTTCAGTTTCCTCTAGGTTAGGCTTTCCTCGGTTCTCAAACTCCTCTATATCTTCAACTAATTGTTCCTCATCACCGTCCTTACAATCATCATCATTCCCTTCATTTTGTTCATCTAAGCTTTGACATGACATGACATTGGCAGATTTTTAAGTTACTGTTACTGTAATGGACAAACAAACCAAGTTAGATGGTAATTACATAATATTAAAGTATACGAATAGGAATGTTTCAGGAATAATAATTTTTTTAAAATGAATGAAGGAATTTTCAATGAAATTTGCGAGATAATTACAAAACCATGGCTCATGACTAGCGGAAATACAAGTCCATGCCTTTTTGAAAGCAGTAAAATACAAAAAGAAAGTATTGAGATATAAAAGGTGGATCGCGGGGCCTCTTTTGGATCATCACTGATTTTAAAACTATTAGTAATTGCCCTTTCATCTACTACAATGGGAGACGGGTTATGAGTGGAGTGGAGGACAGTTTTGCAAGGCCTCCACTGGCGCAATCTTCTTCACCCCGCCGGACTTTGGGAAATATTCTGGTATAGCATTGCATACCTCAAATGAATCTCCTATCCCATCCTTAAGACCATCATTATTCGACACCTACCATACAGGAAATGACCGGTACAAGAGCAGAAAGGGCCTACACAAACTCTTCTCTGACTTATCCTCAACCATATCCTTCTCGGTAGGCTGATATCCTAAGCCATAGTTAGAGGCTTTATCTTGGATCATAGCAGGCTCAATAATTCCTTGTAGATTCTTATCGAAACCCCGACCAGGCTCGAATCTATTTCTTAATATCACCATCGCAATCATTTTGTAGATAGAAGGCATTGGATATTTGAGCGTTAGATCCTTCTCCACAACATTTATAGTTTTAACTGTACAGAAACTACTACCCTTTGGAACATCTTCAATCACTGGCAATTAACCATTGGGATGATCCGCTCGGCTTCCTTTCCCTTGGATGACTACTTCATGGTCCTCCCAAATGAACTTCAATAGTTGATAAAGGGGTGATGAAACAACCTTTGCACTATGTATCCATGGTCTTCCCAAGAGCAGGTTGTAGATAGGATGAATATCCATAACATGAAACTTAGTTTTGAACTCAGCAGGTCCCATTTGGATGAACAAATAAATTTATCCTATGGTATCTCTCTACCCTCCATCGAATGCTCTCACATTTATGTGGCTTTGACAAATTTTTCCCAAATCATGGCCCATTTGAACCAATGTGGATAAGGGGAAAATATTCACACTAGATCCATCATCTATTAATACCTCATTAATCGCATAATCTCAGCAAATGACAATGACATGCAAGGGTTTGTTGTGCATCGCTCCTTCAAACGGCGACTTTTCATCACTGAAAAATATGCGATAATTTCCCATAATGTTTTCTATCATTACAGCTAGGTTCTCGATACTCGTTCCTATTGGAACATATGCTTCATCCATGACCTTCCATAAAGCTTATCGGTGGTATTGTAAACTCATTAATAATGCCAAAATGGATATTTAGGTTGGCGTCTTCTCTAAATGTTTGACAATTGAATAATCTTTAGGTTGCATATGCCTCCAAAATTCCTTAGCCTCCCCTTTAGTGATTGGACTTCTCTGTGAATCTTTTTTGTTGGTAAATTCTTCAGGGATGTAGCATCGTCCCTACCGCATTATCCCTTGGGCAGCAGCGGTCTGTAAAATAAATTCCTTTATTAGAGGGGGAGTGTACACTTGGATCGGGGCCATAATTACTATAAATGGGGCTTTCTCATTGATACTTAAGGTAGCTACAACTTTCTCTATCTTTTCTACCTCTTCCTCCCTTTTGCACTCTTCTGAATTCACCTTATTAATAGTCTTGCCAGATGCCCATTCTCCTTCCATTTCAATCATATTAATTATAGGTCCCCCATGATTAGGCAATGGGTTTTTGTTGACATTTTGAATTGGTGACTGAAGTGTGATGACCTTTTGATCAGTCAGATCTTAGATCCTATGTTTCAAGATAAAACAGTCCATGGTACTGTGCCCTACTACTCCTTAATGATAGGCACAATTTTGATCAGAATGACAAAATTGGGAGTTGGTATTGACAGGCTTTGACTATATCGGCTGCAAATGACCGGCGTTCTTCAGTCTTTCAAACATTTGAGTGCAACTTTCAGCTTGTGGTGTGATGTTTCGGGGATGTTTTTTTCGTAACGTGGGAGGTTATAGTGGCTTTGGTTTGCAGGAGGAGGTACTTGATGATAATTTGGAGGTTCTTGGATATTTATTCTATTTTTTAAAAGTGTGGATTGGACATGAGACTGATAATTTGGAGGTAGAACTTGGTATTGGGGAAAGATATCTGGTTGTGGAGCTTGGTATTGGGATTGGATGTTTGGAACTGGAGTTTGATACTGAGATGGGATGTTTGGGAGTGGAGTTTGGTACTGAGGTTGAACATTTGAAAGTGGAGCTTGGTATTGGGGGTGGGCGTAGAACACATGTTGAAGGTTTGGTGACGACGGAGAAGAGAAAGTATTCCTAGAGTTGAACCTCTTTTTTGTTTTTGTAACAGAACCAGCAGAAATTGTGCCTACATCTTCCTTTTTATTCTTCGAGAACATGGCAGTCCCGGATGATGTCAAGGTTTTCGCAATTTTTCCTATCCGAATACCTCTTTCAATGATTCTCCTATTTGTACCAAATCCATAAAAGGCACCCTAACAGCGGACACTATCTTGGTATAATATTCTCCTTCTTGAGTGCGAGAGAACACAGATACCATTTCATCCTCGGACATGTGGGTTATACTTGGCAGCTTCCTTCCTCAAACAAAAAACATAGTCTCGGAAATACTCATCACTCTTTTGTTTGATTCGATCTAGTGAATACTGGTCCGGGACTATTTCAAAGTTGAATGTGAACCTGTCGAGGAAACCCTTGACCAATACTTTCAACCAGTTCATGTTTTCAGCTGCAGAGACATGAACCACTCTAAGGCTTCACCGCTTAAACTTTGGATGAATAGGCGCATCAGTAATGCCTCATTTTTCTCGATCTCCACCAGTTGCTTGCAGTACCTCCTCATATGGGCCATTGGATTTCCGACACCATCAAACACATCAAATTTAGGGACCTTTTACCTTTCTAGTAGATCTACTCCAGGGTGAACACATAAGTCATTATACCCTAAACCATCATGGTCCCTCACTCCATGAGATTCTTTGATCCACATGATTTCTTCAATCATAGCTAGAAACTTCATTTCATGTTTGGTCCTCCACTCTTTCTCCTTTTCTTCGAAATGGTCCATCTCGGGATTAGGAAGGGGATTATAGATGTTAGGGGATATGATGGTATGAGGAGGATTTGGAAGGAAGGCTTGATTTTGAGGATGAGAGGAAGTTAGTTGGTAGGTGGGGAGGACATTTTGAAATTTAGAAAGGTTTTATGGAATTTGCGAGTATCTTGGTGGCATCTTAGAAGGATTTTGCAAATTTGGAAATGAATTTGGTAGATTCGGGGATGGATTTTGTGGATTTGGGAGTGAATCTTGTGGATTTGGACACGAAATTTGTTGATTTTCAAATGGGTTGTGGGGATTTGGGAATGGATTGGAGATGGGTTTTGTGGTGTTAGAGATGGATTTTGTGGATGGTAGGCATCTGGGTTATTTTCACGATAGGTATTTTGGACAAGTGGAGGGGCAGAGATGGACGATATGTTTTTTGGCTGATCCCCGAGAATAGACGTACTGAGGGAAAGGATTTGGAGTGGAGTCCAGTGTCCTCCTGAAATGGGAGCATTAATAGTGATGGCCAGGTTAGCCAAATATCGAGAATGATTTATTTCCTCCTGAAGCATTTCAAGCTTTCTTGCGAATTCCACAATCATCTCACTCTATTCTGCTATTTGATTGTCCCTGATGGTCAATGTATTTTCTTCATCATTTCTGGTCATTATTGAATGATGGTCAGAGGATGGGATTTTTTGCTCTTTTGACCGGGTGAAGTAGGGATGTTCTGCTAGCTTATATCAACACGAAGTAGTTTGTACTATTTTTTAAGTAAAACAACTCAAAGGCAGATGTGTTAGTTTTCATATGTGATAAGTAATGCAAAATATTTTACAAAAAATAACCACATAGAGTTGTTTGAGTCATAGCTAAATTCATCCATAGGAGTACAACGGATAAACTTGCCTTTGATCCAAATAAACATACATAATCACATAAGACAATTATATTGCACAAAATATTATAATAATGCGTATCCTAACTGGGGTGACCTTTTTTAGACGAAGGGTTTAGTCCTAACGATTTTGAAGAAAATATATGCTTCCTTAAAGTCAATCCATTATACCCTAACTTATATAGACATGAAAAAGGGCATAAATGCCTACAAAAAATAACAATAGAGGGATACAATCTTTTGGAGAAAAGGGAAATAACATGAAAAAAATAAGTTCTTGCACAGGGGAAATAGAAAAACTAGCTACCGGAGGCTCCTTCGTCTGTCTTTGCCTTCTTTGTCTTGTTCACCTCCTTTACTATTTGATACCTATTGATGATCAGATGACTCTTGCATAACTGTGCCTAGCTAACGTAAGTCATTTTTCCTATACTATCGAGTCGAGAGTCCATGCTATCATCCAAATCGATTAAACACTGCCTAGCATCATCATCCTCTTGCCTAGCTCTTTTCAACTCTTCCCTTAACATACGTATTGTTAAAGCATCTTCTGTATACGTCTATCGGTGCACGATTTCACTTTTCTAAAATTCATCCTGAAGCCTGTGGAGTTGGATCTGATGCTCGAACTCTACATCCACGACCCGAGTGGGCTCGTTCGGCCCCGGAATCAATGCTCCGGCGTGGCTCATTTATAACCACTCCTTGTAAGTGTCACTGACTTCAGGTTCATACCCTATACGAAAATAGACTTCTGTCCACCATCTCCTTCTCCATCCGTTTATCATGTAGTCTTTGAGCGGGGCTCGCTTTCATCATATTCGGTGAAGAATCTGAGCATAGAATCTATTTGAGGCGTCTCCTGCTTGATCTCGAATTACTTAAGAACTCTACCAGGATTATAGGGACGGGTTCCCCTAAGACCCGAAAGTACTAGAAAAGGCCATTTGCCTCCTCGAATAATGTATTACCCTGAAAGAAGATAGTTAATGGACCATTGGACATCGTCATCTCTTAATGCTCCAAGAGTCTTAAACCAAAAATCATGAGATGCTTCCCTTTTGAATTTGTGTAAAAACAACCACATGTTGTGCGATTCTAGCAGATTCCACCTTGTTTTGTGGTCGGGTAATGTTGTTCTAGGATTTTTTACCAAATGCATCATCATCAACCATTGTAATATAAGGTGGCATCCTTGAAAGAAACGATTCTCGACTTGACACCTTCCCAAAGCTCGATATATCTCAGCGATAATCATGGGAGCTAAGTTGTGGAATACCTTTTTAGAATTGTAATCCATTCGAAAGAAGAGTGCATGGGTCACTGAAATAACCGTTGGATGAATTGTGACATTTTCCCCTTGTGGGAACACCATGGTTCCAAGTAGGCCTACAACAAATGCAAAGGCTCTCGTCTCCTTCCATTTTGCTTCTGACTTATATTTATACCCAAATTTGTGAAAAGCATTGAATCTCCCGAACCAATGATACAACTCACGTAAAGTGATATTTGCTCCATCACGTTCTCCTAGCCAGGTGTCGTTGTCAGTTAAAAATACCCCTTGATCTTTTTACGATCCCACACTACCGGGACTAAAATGTTCTTATTAGGTGTCTCCCTTCTCTCAAAACACATTTCCGTACTCTCGTAACAAATCAATACCTCTTCAATGGTAGGAGTCAATTCAACATCCCTAAAGTGAAATACCATATTCTGATCTTCCCAAAAATTTTTTAGTACATGGATCATTTTGGGCCAAGCGTCCATCTCGATCAAAGAAGGAAGATGCCCATTGTGTGTTCTAACAATCTTTTTTCTCTTTTGCGCTCTTGTGGTCCCACCATAGTTTCAAGAAATCGTCAGGTTTAGTAACCATATTGAACTTTTTGTAGGAATGTAGTTGAGCCATATCCTACATGAAAGCAAATAAAGATAAGCCTTCCCCCGACCCCAAAGGATATTGGATTGAATTATACAAGTATGTATTTTTTCAATACATAAATATGATTCATCTGTAATTGACACGGGTCAATAGACGTAGGGCAGGTTTTCTAAAGGACCCAATACCCCGCTCGGGTAATGGGTCATCATAGGCTTATGCCTAAAATAGGGTTTTGATTTCATTCTATCCTCGGTGTCTAGAGTAGGCTTGAACACTGGTTCTCAAGTGGACAACTTGATTTTGAAAATACGAATAGCGTCAAACGACTCACGTGCTAATAAGCGATTTGCATTTCCAACACATTTTTGAATTAAACAACAGGGGCCGGGACATCCATGAAACCCCAACAACAACAACAACATACCCAGTGTATTCCCACCTAGTGGGGTCTGGGGAGGGTAGAGTGTACATAGACCATACCACTACCTCAAGAAAAGTAGAGAGGTTGTTTCCGATAGACCCCCGGTTTTGGACCAATAATAGTATAACAAATACAAAAAGTAAGTGCATATAAACTAGTATGGTGCACAAAATAAACTAACAGTATAAAAAAAACAAAAGATAAGTGCATAATAAACTAGTACAGGATGCAAAAAACCCAACACCACTAGCCTCAAAAACTACAACCACAACACTACGAAGCAGAAACTCCCCATTACTAACGCCGCCCTCCCACCCCATAACCCTCTACCCTAATCCGTGTTCTCCACACCTTCCTATCAAGGGTCATATCCTCTGTAAGCTGTAATAGTTCCATATCATGCCTAATCACCTCCCTCCAATATTTCATTGGTCTACCTCTATAGTACTAAAACTCTAGAAGATTTTTGAGAGAAAAAAAGGTATTATCCATTAGTTTTGTGTTCCCTATACACCCCAACAAAATGGTGTAATAGAACGAAAGAATAGAACACTTAAGAAAATGATGAATTTTATGCTGTTAAGCTCGGGTCTACCTGACTATATGACGGGGAAGTTTTCTTATCTGTATGTTAGATTCATAATAGAGTCCCTCATAAAAGTTAGACAGGACCTTATAAAAAGTTAGACATCCACGAAACCCCAAAACAGTTTAAATAATGAAGGGATATGCCATGAGAGGCGATAGGTAATATTTACAGAATCAAATAATATAAACACATAAACAGTTAATCAAAAGACGAAATCGAACATTTGGTTAGAAACTAGTTCAAAAAGTCCCCAGCAGAGTCGCCATTTCTGTTTTGCGGAAATTTTGACATTTGAAAGAGAGTCGCCACTTAATTTTGAAAAGGAATTAAGAAAACTTTATAGAGTTACTTCAAATGATCCAAAATAGGAAAATCATTTAAGTTAAGAAATTCTGAGTAAGCGGTTCTTGATAACATTTTAGGAAGGTGTTAGGCACCTAAAACGTCCGCTAACTTGCGATTATCCGCACTATTTGGAAATCGCCATTGACTAACTTTTGAAAAAGGTTTAGTTTTGAAAAGAAGGCTATTTTAGAAAAAGATTTCGGTGTTTATTCAGAACCAGCTTTTTAGCGACTTGACTAAGGATTTAACAAGGTTCACCAAAATAGATAAGGTAAAACTAACGTGAAGAAAAAGGGGAAGGGGAGAAAGTAAGGGATTTAGGCCACTGGGCCTAAATCAATAACACCTGTCCTAGTCTAATTGGGCTTTCGACCCATTTCACCTGTCCTAGTCTAGTTTTCGAGTAGTTGGATCTAGTATCGCTCCACGTGTATTAAGTACAACTTTGGCTTCATGACCCAAATGAATAAATAAATAAATAAATAAATGAATAAAATTGATAAGTAAATAAATAAACTAATAAATGAGACTTTTGCGTCTCTTCGCCACTTTAAAGATTGGGCTTTAATCCATCTTCTCTCTTCTTTCGACTTCTCGTATTCGTACGCCATGCAATTTATTTTAGTCTTTCTTTTGGGTCTTGACTTGATAGTCATGGCGGGCCTCAATGGCCCATTAAGAGATGCAATAGGAAAGAATCCATTCGGACTCCAAAACGAATTCATATGCAAGGAAAAATATAAAGGAAATCAAAATGCGTCCAAAATACCAAACGCCACAAAAATAAGTAGTATGATGGATCAATCAATGAAAAGGAACCCACGATGGTTCAAAATATAGAATTTCAAGAGAAATGAATAAACTTCACACGTGGATTGTGAAGGAAAATAGCAATCAAACCAATTTGATGTGCGCAGGAGATAATCATTATTATTATTATATATTTTTTTTCATTTGGTGATTAATGTTCTCTAGCCCTTTTAGGTATAGATGGCTATTACTAAAACTCAAAATAACAACAAAGAGTTGGGAAGACTCAGGAAGCAACTAAAATAGAATTTCTCCCAAATTTACTAGACCTACCTTTGAGAGAAGAAATAACAACATGTTCCCATAGAGTAAGCACATTATTAGGCATGTCACCAGACATACAACACGCAAACAACTTTTATCCTATCAAAATTTTTTTAGCAAATGATAATATGAAAAAGAAAGGATGGCTTTAAATAAAACATGGAAACTATTCGATATTCAGACAGATCCAAAACTCTTAACCTTAGGTACTGTAGTAAATAGGAAAGAGGGGAGAAGCAATGCGACTAAAAATATTTTTTTTGCCCAACATTAATAAGATGATGCGGGAAGAGATGTATTTAATAGACAAATGAACAGGATCCTAAAAGTTTCATAAAGGAGATATACAAGATCATTCGAGTTAGTAACGACGCAAGAAAAGCAAATTTTTTTTTGAAACAATTTTCAACTAATAACTACAAGTGTATGTGTTAAACTCAGATCAAAGAAGGTGAAATGAGAAAATATACTATAAATAGAATAGATTTCTTTTTATTTAACCTATATAAATAAATGTCACAAAGGAGCCCCTAATAGCAACTCCTAAAGAGAATGCAAAACCCTTTGACCCTTTCATCCTTTTTAACAGAAAAGAAACACAGCACTTTTACACAATCGTTTACAGGAATAAAGTGACTCAGTAACCCTTCATTTTTTTAGAACAGGATATTAGCAACAATCCTTAGGATAGAAGCTCATTATTTAAACAATATGGCATTCACGAAAGTCGAATTCGAAGAAAACTTTCATAAAAAATATTGTATGAAAAAAGGCAAATGCTCCCAGATGAATTATAATGAAATCAGAAACTCGAAAAATCAATGTGTCCTAAATGCAAAAACAACAACAATGCTTGAAAGGTCATATCATATGAAACTTGGGGCTTTCATAGCCTCCCAACGAGCTACACTCAACACGTAAGATTATAAAACTACAACTATGAATCAAGGCAATAAGAGGATGAAAATTATTAAGCGAGAATCAAAATATGATCTTTAACTGCTTCAAATCACAGACATTCCACAAGATGATACATTAGGACATAAATTAATCAGTAATGCTGAGAGTAGATGACCAATCATGAAATCAAGATCTAAAGACGATGAAAACCATATGTCATACAATCATAATGGAAATCTATCCCAACGTAGAACTACAAAGAAACATTGCCTTTTACTAAAATTGAAACCTATGGTCTTGAAGAACTCTACAGAAGACATCCGAGCTTACAAAATCTACAGAATGACAGTCATAACTATAGAATGACGAGAGGAAGAAGAAATATAATAAAAACTAAATGAAAATAGGAGGTTACCTTTCAGGAGCAGCAAAAAAAGATGACGAACTGATACGGGGATCACGACCACCGAAAAACATCAAAGATTTAATCTTTCTTCGGAAATCTTTTCTTTTTCTTTCTTCCCTCTATCTCAGTTTTTCCGAATCAGAAATTTTCTCAATAAAATATTCCAACCTAGCTTTCTCCCTCAATTTTTCCACCTCAGAAGGGAAAGTAACCCTCAACCGTGACCTAAAATTTTCCAACCTAAGGATTTCCCCCTTTTTTTGAACCCAAAATTTCTCTAAACAAAACAAACAGAGGCTTCTAAAATTTCCAACTCCTAAGGGAAAGAAGAGGAGAGAAGAAACCAATATACCCAAAATAGTAACCCAGGGGACTTTTTATATCCCCTGAATTAGGGGTCTTTTAGGGATTTAAAAGAAGGATATTTTTGAATTCTGAAATTCGAGAATCCTCTCACCGCTTAGGGTTTCATCAATCAATTGTACCAATATTGAAATTGGTGGACCAATGAGATTTAGGGAAAATGAATTCTTCCCCAAAACCTATGGAAATCAGCCAAATATTGTATGAGTTCGTACGAGTTATCCTAAAATTTGTGGGATTGGACTGTTGTAGATGACACCTAGCTCATTTTCTAGAAGGTTCGAGGGTTTTCCTTATCCTACTGCCGCATGAGATGCATGAAAGAGGAAAAAAGAATAGTTTAGGATTGATTTTGAGTTGGTTCAATGGTGGATTCACTGAATCGGGCTTGTCATTGTTGTTCGAGTTCCTGTAGTTGTACGCTATTTTTGGTTGTTTTTTACGTTGGGGACTAGTTCTTGCTGATTAAGGTAGAAAGGGGCATTTGTTGATGGTCGACCGGGTCAGGGATTTTGGGCTTGTTAATATGAAAAGGAGCTGGGCTGGAGTGATCTGAATATTGTTGGGTAGAATTAGGATTTTAGTAATGTAGAGATTTAGGCTATTTATCAAATATCCAATGGATGAAATTTATAAAATCATTTTTAAATTTTAGCCTAATTTGAATTAAATTGACCAATTACATTGCAATTATGGTCAAATTAATTTCAATTAAGTTCTAATTTAATAAATTGACTAAATTAAACTGAAATTTGATACGAATTAACACCTTGTTTAATCCTGAGCTTCTTGAATTAATAAAATCAAATGCATATTTATCCAATAAATTAGTTTCGAGAATAAATTATATTTAGATCATGATTTTAATTATTATTTTTCAAAATGATCCTTAATTGAAATTTGATATTTCATAGAGTAAATATCTAAGTAATCAACTCATATAATATCGTATATTTGAACATGATAATATATAATTTCTACTTGAGATGACAAAATTACGTACAAATATATTTTTGAAAAAATTTTATTCGAATGAATTAAATATTCCGATTTTATTAAGAATCGAAGAAACTCAGGATTAAATTTAGTTGTGGAGGGCAAAAATTAGGTGTCAATAAATCGCATGGTGCGCGATATTCTATTATCCCGGTACTACCAAGATGTACCGCGGTTTGCGGGAAATATATTGGTGGAACGGTATGAAGAAAGACATAGCAGGATTTGTGGCAAAGTGTCCTACTTTTCAACAAGTTAAGGTAGAGCAACAGAGGCCCGGTGGTGTAATTAAAGATTTTGGAATTCCTAATTGGAAGTGGAAAGAAGTGAATATCGATTTTGTAATTAGTTTGCCTCCTTCTTGTCGTCATCATGATTTGATTTGGATTGTCGTAGACCGATTGACTAAATCAACTCATTTCTTGCCAGTGCATTTATCTTATACATCTGAGGATTATGCTAGATTGTATATCCGTGATTTAGTCAGATTGCATAGAGTTCCTTTAGCTATAATCTCTTATAGGGGTACTCAGTTTACTTCTCAGTTTTGGAGGGCTTTTTAGAAGGGTCTCGATACCCAAGTTCGTCTAAGTTCTGCTTTCAATCTGCAGGCCGATGGTCAGAAGAGGACTATTCAGACTTTGGAGGACATGTTGAGGGCATGTACACTTGATTTCAAAGGTAGTTGGGATAAGCACTTGCCATTGATCGAATTTGCGTATAATAATAGTTGTATGGTAGAAGATGTAGATCGCCCATAGGTTGGTTTGAAGTTGGAGAAGCAGCTATGATTGGGCCGGATGATGTGTTCGATTCTATGGAAAGAGTTAAGTTGATTTGAGAAAGATTGAAAATCACTCAAAGTCATCAGAAGTCGTATGCGGATGTGACAAGAAAAGATCTTGAGTTTAATGTTAATTATTTGGTATACTTGAAGGTTTCACCCATGAAAAGGGTAAAGAGATTTGGGAAGAAGGGAAAGCTTAGTCCCCATTATGTTGGTCCATACAAGGTTCGGAGCCGTGTTGGGAAATTAGCTTATGAGGTGGATTTACCTACGGAGTTGTCTAGCGTTCATCCGATATTTCATGTTTCTATGATTAAGATGTGTATTGGTGATTCTGTCGTGGTTGATTCTTCTAAAAGCTTAGATATTCAGGATAGCCTTTCATTCGAGGAGATTCCGATTAAGATTTTGGATTTTCAGATCCGTAGGCTAAGGAACAAAGAAGTTCCTTTGGTTAAAGTGCTTTGGCGAAATCAATCTGTTGATAGTGCTACTTAGGAAGACAAAGCTGATATGCGATCCAAGTACCCTCACCTCTTATCTGTAAGTTTGGAGCGAGCAGAAGGTATCATTCTTTCTTAATTCTTCCCTCTTCTTATTAAAGATTAAGCAGTGTGTCTACTTTCATCAAGAATTCATGCATTTTCTATAGTATTCGAAGGTATAGAGTTAAGTAAGTCTTTTGAGTGAGTCGTTCCAGCTATATGTCCTAATTTTTCTCTTGTTCTTGGCCTATCTTGCAATATTCGAGGACAAATATTTCCAAGGGGGCGGTATTGTAACACCTCGAGATTCTAACCAATAGTGCTGCCATGACTCAATCCCATGAGAAATAAATTATAGTGTTTTGGTTGTTTCTTGGTCAAGGTAGATGTGTATTAAGGCTTTAAAGATGTCCTAACGCTTAGGCGAATCAAAACATTCTTTACCAATTGAATTCTTGTGAAGGATTTTGGCATGGTCAACTTTCAATGAGCATATCTCCCGTTGTACTACGAATTATTTATCTCATGACCTACCAAAAGATATATAATTGAATTAGCTTTCCAACGATACCCATTTCATTAAAATCCAATATTGGAGCAAAAGATTTATGCTTATTTTACTCCAGCATGTCAGCCTGAAAAATCCGTGAAGACCTTTTGTGACGACTTGTCAAAAGCCTGACGGTCCATCACAAAATATCGTCACCTTAAGGCAGAAAGTCAAAAAATCCACCCTTTTTTTTACGACAATTCGTGTTGGCCTATCACGGGCTGACAGCTTATCACAGATGTCGTTAACTATTTTTTCAGCAATTGATGGATGATTTTTTCAAAGGTATTTTAGTCATTTCCCATTTTTGGAGGCGTCTATATATATGAGAATCCTCATCCAAAACTAATTTCTTCATTTCTCTCTTCCAATTCCCTTTAGAAATATATCCAGGGTTTTATTTTAGGGAATTAATCTTCCAAAAATCATCCATAAATCTTCAAGATTCCTTCAGGAATCAAGTTCCTCATAGAGTGGGCTTCAAGAATATTTTTTATGACAAGTGTGAGTAAAGTATCAAGCACTAGAGTTCTACCAATTTCAAAGATTAAGGTACGTGGGGTTTTAAACAAGAGAAACTCTTTCGTTCTTGTGCTCAAAGCTTTGATTTTTATTATGGATTTATATGATTTTGCAAGTGGGTTTATACCCAAATTACTTCATCATGAGATTATGAGAATATAAATCATTCAGGCTTTGTTATACATGATTTTTTTACAATTTCCAAATTATGACTTGATATTTAATATTGTGAATTTCAGGTTTCTACCATGAGTTGGTATTTCAAGTTCTTTCAAGATATGTGTCAAGATTTAATCTTCCTGATGAAAAATTGGATGATTGGGTATATTGATTCATGAGAATTGAGTTGTTACAATGAGTCTTGATATTTCCTCAAAGTTATTGATGTTGCCATGACTTAATGAATTGATGCATTTTGATATTGAGAAAGATTGAGTTGATTTGAGTTGAGTTAGGAATCCTCAAAATAATTATGATTTGATAAATGTGAAAGAGATTTGATTTGGTCTTCATGATAGAACCTTATGATGTTTGTGGTAGATTTCCTAACGCGTTCTGAGCTTGTGTCTAGGAGTAGTATTTAGCACCGAGCGGAAAATGTGGTATTTCCCCAAAAACTACGTGCCACCATAGGATTGATATTGATAATTGTGGGTCGGAGGCCGAGTATGAGATTATGATAACTAAATTTAGATTGTACTCCCTGGTAAGAGTACGACGCTCCTGCCAATGTAGGGTTCACTCCTTAGGAGGGAAAAATGTTGGACTCCATGTAGCTCACATGTTTTATGTTGGTTATAAGAACCTCCCATGTCCATAAGAGCGAGTTTCTTGAATTACAGAGTCACTCCGAGTCTTGAGTTGAAGAGTTGAATTGCTTATATTGATTTATAAGGTTTTTATCATATGATTTATATACGATGAGATTATAAAAAATATGTCTCTATCTAACTCAAGCCAAGTGAGCCATCATTTTACATATGCATATTTTCATGAAATTGATGACGATATTTACATTTTTGCAGGCCCCTCACATACTCAGTACATTCCAAAGTGCTGACCCATATATTTTTCTAAGGGCTACATTTTCTCATAATGTAGGTTCCGGTACTCAGCCGCATTAGCGATTTTCGGGTGCCTCTTTTCATCAGCTCAATGGTGAGTCCTCATGGTTCGAGGACCGTGTTTATAATTTTGTGATACCATTTTGTTGTTATGGCTTTCAGTACTGTTTGAGTCAGTAGGGGGTTTGTCCAATGTCTCCTTGATTTTGATGTATAGAGGCTTTGTCAGGCTAAAGGGTTGGTATGTATAGAATTACAGTATTTTGGATTGTACATGCTAGTTTCGTATCTTATTCCAATATGTTTATGATATGTCATTCTCTCCGATATTAGCATGACTATTGTCAAAGTGAGTTCTAGAAGTGATGACAAGTTTAGAGGGTTAGCTTGAGGCCGCGTGTGGCCTTAAGCACCGTGTGACGTCTCGGGATGGGATCTTGTGGTGTTACAAATAAATTGTTGACTTTAAATTTAAAATAATATTTAAAAAATATAAAATTACATATTAGAAGTAGATAGTTATAATACTAAATAGTTCTAATTGGATTCTTGTCGTTATATAACTGCTCCTAGAGTTGTTAATATGGAACAGACCAGCTCATTCGGGCTAGCTCACACGGGCTTTAGAGTTTAACGGGCCTGGT
Organism: Capsicum baccatum var. pendulum; assembly: GCA_030864225.1. NCBI lineage: Eukaryota > Viridiplantae > Streptophyta > Magnoliopsida > Solanales > Solanaceae > Capsicum > Capsicum baccatum. Next base: position 7,362,444 of record CM061556.1, read on the forward strand.
CAGGCTGACCCATCAACACGACAGACTAGAAAATAGCAAGCCCAACCCATCACACTATGGGTTGTGGGCCTCCACGGGCCTGCCCATTTTTTAAAATATATTATTTTTATAATCTTAATTTAAATTTTAAAATATTAATTGCATAAATATTTACAATATAATATTGCTTGAAGTTACTACTCATTAATCAAGTCTAAATTTACAAAAAGATCCTAATAAACTATGAAATTGAATAACTTTTGACACCAAATTAATATCAAATAGAGATATTGAAAAACAAATAAAATAATTAATGAGTAATAGTATAACTCGCTAAATAACAATATTAACCTAATTTTATTTTAATTGATCACAATAAAACACAAAGAAATGTCAATGTTTAGTCCATTAAAAGTAAAATAAACACTTTAAAGAAAACTCTCATGGCATTTATGGTGTATTCAACATCACCATGTCATCTTCATCAAACATATTTGATTTCTAAAAAAAATTATATTTTATATTTAAATTATTTATATATTCTTTAAATATAATTAATATTTAAATATATATATATGATGGTTCATATAGACTTTGAGTTTGGACTCCTTTTTTTATTTTTAGTATTATATTTTATTTTGTTATTTTTTATTTGACCCAGGAGTCATGCAAACCCATATCGCTCAAGCCCACGGGTCAATAGACTTATTCATGAAGGGCTAAAAAGCCCTATTCTAAAATGGGCTATAAAAATTGCAGCCCAACCCTATCAAATTACAGGCTGGGCTGGGCCATCCCAACGAGCCTAACCTATATTGACGGTTTTAACCGCTCATCTAAGATATTGGATATTGTATCAAATTTTTATGAATTTAAATTGGAGATAAAACATACTTTCAAAGATAAACTTATAGTTTAGATGTACTAAATTAGTAATCATTGAACACAATTTTTTTTCGCTACACAATTTATCTTAATATTTATCTCAAATAACAATGAACAAATAATAATAGTAATAGTAGTGCAATCTAATAGTGGTAAAATAAAAATAGTTAAAATGTTATTATTTTTATTAGTATTAATATTAGTATTAGTATTAGTATTAGTATTGACTCATTGATTTCAATACTTATCTCAACTCAAATCTATATTAATTTTAAATATATATTGTATTTGAAAATTGTATGGATAAGGATAAGGAAGAATAATAAATTAATCTTATTTTAATAAACATATGTGATATTTGAATTTGTATCTAAATGAAATCTGAATATAAATGAAATTCTATCACTTAGCCTTTCTTACATATACTTCTCTATCATTCTCTTTATTCGTGAATTTATTTAATGCATTTTTTAATTTTTCATTTAAGAAAATTATTCTTGATTTGATAACATTCTTTCGATATGTAGGAATGATATAACATTTTCAACTTATCTTTCTTTGTGAATGTTCAAGGTCCATCAATTTAAATTGATATAAATATCTCTTTTTTTTATGATTCAATATGCAAAATAATATTATTATTTTTTGGTAGAAAGGACATGCATTAATATAAAAGAGAATGCAGTTTAAGTTTCAATTTTTGACGATTAGTCAAGGTTCAAAAAGGAATAGTTCTGGTCTAGCCAGTTAAAATCATCAGTACAAGAGCTAATTGTTCTCTCAAAAAGTTTTTGAGATGTCTGCTCAAACTGCATCTTTTGCACATATCGGTGGAACTTTAAAAAGGGCAGTCTCCTAAAACCCACTTGCCCTTGCTCTGTATTTTTCTAGAGCATCCGCCACTCCATTTTGTTCTCTATAATAGTACTTGACTTCCGGATTCCTTAGTCTTTTTAATTTTGACCTACATTCCAAAATTAAAGTATCATAGTAGAGGTTCCCGTTAGTTAACATAGATATCACTTCCAAGGAATCAAAGTTAATTTCAGTGTGGAGAAGATTATTTTGCTCTAGCAGTATTAATCCTTCAATGAGATCCATAAGTTCCATCATGTTTATGGTAATCCGGTGAAAGTTTTTGTTAGAACCTACTACTCAGCCTCCATTACTGGATCTTACTACCCCTCCTATCCCACCCTTCCCGAGATTTCTAAGGCAAGAATTATCAGTATTGAGCTTGAAGGTGTGGCAGGTAGGAGGATTCTACTTAACGTTGATGATTTGGTTTTGCTTGATTGGGGTATTCTTTTGAGTAAGATGTTTACACTCAACAGTTTAGGAGTAAGCATGGTTAAAATTGGGATGGTCTCTTTTTTTCTTAAAGGTATTACAGTTCCTGGCGTTCCAGAGTGTCTAGAGGTTAAAAGGAATGATGTCAGGCCAGTGGATAAGTCTGTTGAATTGGGAGTGTTGAAGAGATCTCTAGATAGTGTTCCAGTAAGAGGGTAGGAGATAGGTAATAGGAGGTTGTTTGGACTGGGTCATCTTGTGGATAGTTTGCACTCCCAAATCTTTAACGATAGGACAGTTAAAGAAAATGTGGGATTTTTCTTCCCGGTGATGATTGCAGATAGCAAAACTAGTATTTTGTCTCACTCCTCTCTTTGAGAGGTTGAGGTTATTGGGGAACCTATCATGTTGGCTTAACAAAATAAAGGTTTTAAATTTTTAGGGGATTTAGCCTTCCATATCCAGTTGAAATTAGAGGAGTAATTGATCTCAGAGATTTTGGTTATATGATTATAAGCACTTCTGCTAGAGAATAGACAATTACCAGTGAGATTCCAAATGTTCTAATCAGTATGGGATTTGGGAAAACAGAGTTAGTTAAAGTTTGGATGAGATCCTTAGGGATTTCAATCGGAAGATCCTTGAGGTTCCAGGAGCCATTTCTCTAGACCTCAGAGTGTTTAATGTTTCGGGAATGATAAGGAAGAATGTCTTGGATGATGGAAAGAAGGAGTTCACAGTGAGGCATCCATCTATCCTTCAAGAAGCTGATCTTGTCATCCTTATTGATGTTCAAAGAGGAGGCAATTTTACAAATTTCCCAACCCACAAAGACACTTTTCCAAGTTCTAAAGTTGTTGTCTTTGATGAATATGCGATGGGGGCTAATTTATTTTAAAGAATATTTGCCCAGAGACTGTTGGGATGCTTTTAAAGTCTCCAGGCTAGACTGGATAACATAGTGATGTTCCTAATGGAAGCTTTCTGGAGGCCCAGGCCCCCATTAGCTTTAGCATTAGTCAAGGTTTCCCAATTGATTAGATACATTTTCTTATTATCAGGGGTGGTGCCCCAGAAAATGTTCTTTTGGGTTATGTCAATCAATTAGTGGATTTTTTTTAGGGGATTAAAATGAATTACATGACATGAGCAGAAATACTAGCAAGAGAGGACTTGGTAAGGGTGATTCTGCCAGCCATATTGAGAAATTTGATTTTCCATCCAACCAACTTAGTGTTTAGATTGCCTAGGATGAATTGGAAATCTCTATTGCAAGGTTTTTTGTGGAAGACGGGAAAACCAAGCGCACTATGAGTGGACAAATTAGTTGAAGAAATGTGGTTCTATTTCTTTGTTTCAAAAAGAAAAAACATTCTTTCTTGAACTATTTGAAACAAAAATTTTGTGTCATTCTTCAGTTTATTATGCCACGTAGAGTTCATTAGTTCAAGGCCAAAATAACATAATTTTTCAAGTAACAATACCTAATAAAAGCACAAACACCTTGAAAAAATATAAGGATTTTAAACCCAAAATTTGAGAAAAACGCAATAAATGTGAGTGAATCTAAGTGGAGATAACAATTTGAAGTATTTATTCATGTCAATCAATTTTTTTTCCAATTTTGGTCCTAAATTTAAGTATATATACAAACCCCACTTTGTATAACCTCTCATACAATCAGCATTTGTTGTGTCTGAGTTTACTTTTTTCTGCTCGAGTGTTATTTATTTTTTGGGGTTCTTAAGAAAAGGGAATTGATAAAAGATTCTTGAGTTACTATCTAACCTAGCAGTTGGACCTAGATTATGATACTACTATTATCAACTTGTTCGTTGGACATAGATAGGGAAAAGGGATCAGTCAAAATGATTCATCTTGAATCTTGTTTATTTTGAAGGAAGTTGTTCCATCCTTAACTAGATCTTCCAAGTTGCCTGCAAATGCCGACACTGGTGAGCTTTAATTGAAAGCTGCACATGAAAAAGTTTCTCCATTCTTAGATCAACCACTTAAATTGCTAGGGAAATATCCAATAATGACTTTTATAATAAGAACTAAAAATAGGAAAAATGACAAAATAGGTCGAAATGATGGTGAATAATTTTAATCAATTTCAACAAGAGATTCACCAAAAGCTATAGCTGAGAAGAGAGTCTCTCAACTTTCATTGGATTCTTGAGAAGATTTTGGTGCTGCAGAGGCATTAGTGGTACATTTTTTTTTTTTTATAAAAAATCAGGCTATAAAAAAAAAATTACCTGCCAGATCTCATGAAAAAATACGGTGGTCATCAATTGATGAATTAGGAGTGAGTGAATCAAACCGTTTATATCAATTGGGTCAACTCATTTAGGAAGTTTTGTATTTATGTAAAGTATTTATTCTGCACCTTGGTTCTGAACATATTATACACATAAATTGAATTAAGCTTGCATTGGTCTTTGTCTTCTCAATGAACAAAGAAAGAAGGTATTAAGGGGTCATTTGGTAGCTGGCTTAGCAACGAGTTATGTAGGAATCCTACATAAGTAATTCCAGGTGTGGTAGCTACTTAGGAGTTAATATAATGTATAAAATTAATATGTTGTTTGGTCTACCATTCCTTTTTAAACGAAAGGAGTATTACTTTTCCAAAATTGGAAATCCTTAATAATAGAAAAAACCTCCACTCAAAGTGCTCTTAGTTCAACTGTAGGGACAAAAAAAGCCAACAAATGTGACTCTATTTCTCTTTTTCAAAAGGACAAAAGATTCTTTCTGGAACTGTTTGAAAGAAAAATTTTGTGTCTTCCTTTAGTTTGCAATGCCACGTAAAGTTCATTTGTTCAATGCAAAAACAACATATTAAGTAACGATTGAGAATATAATTAAATAGTAAAAGTGTACTCTCTTTAATAGTTAAACTTTTAGATGAGATGGTCACTCACTTAAACATGGTACCAAAGTCAGTTTCATTCAGGGAAATGCTGAGATTAACGAGGATGTAACGCATCATAGTAGGGTAGGGTGGTTGAAATAAAGTCTCACTTTGAGAGTTCTATGTGATTAGAAGAGGCACTCGAATACTAAAGGTAAGTTCTACATAGTGGTAGTCCGGCCGACTATATGAAATACTGGTTATGGATGGTTTTAGGTGGGGTAGAGGTGGACTGAAGAAACATGAGCGGGACCGAACACATAACGAAATCCTAGTACATCAGTGTGTTATAACTCATGGTTTTGGAGGTAGGACCAGGGTCTGAGAGTGTTTTGGGCTAAAAAAGGACTGAGGGCTCCTAGCCAGGCTAAAAAGAGAGGGAGTATGGCCCTTTTGGGTTGATGGGACTGTTTGGGTGGTCAAACGAGATGAAACAATGCAAATAGACTATTTTTTCGCCAAATCGGTGTGTTATTGCTCACGATTTTGTGGGTGGGATCAGGACCCAAAATTTTTTTGGACTGAAAATCAATTGAGGGCTCCCAGGAAGGCTAAAAAATAGGGGAGAGTGGGTTGTTGTGGTCGGTAGGGCCGTTTGGGTGGTCAAACAAGCTAAACGATATTAATAGACTATTTTCAAGCCAAATCAGTGTGTTATAACTCATGATTATTGGGGTGGGCCGAAGGCACATATGTATTTTGGATCAAAAATCAAGAGAAGTCTCCCAGATAGGATGAGAGGGCTGTTAGGGTCGACAGGGTTGTTTCGGTGGTCAAATAAGCGAAACGGCACAAACAGGTAACTTTCTAGTTAAATCGGTGTGCTATAGCTCACAGTTTTAAGGATGGGCTTGGGGCTCGAGCCTATTTTGGGTCAAAAATTGGTCGGGGGTTTCCAAACAGGAAGAGGAGTGGGAAAATATGGTTCATTGGGTTCGACGGGGCTGTTTGAGTGGTCAAACGGGCTGAATGGCATGAATGAAACATTTTTAGGCCAAATTGGTGTGTTATAACTCATAGTTTTAGGAGTGGGCCGAGGGCTCGGGCGTGTTTAGGGGAAAAAATTTATCGAGGGTCCTAGGCAGGCTGAGAAGTGGGGAATTATGGGTTGTTGGGGTCAGTGGAGATATTTGAGTGGTAAAACGAGTTAAACGGCACGAATGAACCATTTTCTGGCCGAGTTGGTGTGCTATAGCTCATGGTTTCGAAGGTGAGCCTGGCGCCCAGCCATGTTTTAGGCTAAAAATTGATCGGAGGCTCCCAAGAATGCTGTAAAACAGGGGTGTATGGGTCGTTGGGGTCAGCGGTGGTCGGTAGGGCTATTTGGTTGGTCAGACAGGCAAAAGGGCACGAACGGACTATTTTTTGAGCAAAATTGCTATGATATATCCCACGATTTCGAAGGTGAGTAAGGAACCAGGCGTGGTTTGGGTAAAAAATTGATTGGTGGCTCTCGGGCAGGCTGAGGAGCGGGGGAGTGTGGGTGGTCGGGGTCGAAAGGGCCATTTGGGGGGTCAAATGGGTGAATCGACATAAATGGGCCATTTTTGGGATAAATTATTATGCTATACCTCACGGTTTTGAGAGTGGGCTGGGGTTTGGTCATATTATTTGGGCCAAATATCAATCAGGGGCACCTAGGCGGGTTGAAGAGCAAGGGAGTAAGGGTTGTTTGGGTCGACGGGGCCGTTTAGGTGATCAAACAAGCAAAACTGCGCCAACAGGCCATTTTTTGGTCTAATCGGTGTTCTATAGGTCACGGTTCTAGGTTGTGCTCGGGGACCGGGCGTGTTTGGGTCAAAGATTTATCTGGAGCTCCCAGGCAGGCTGACAAGTGAAAGAGTGTGGGTTGTTGGGGTCAGTGGTGCTGTTTAGGTGGTCAAACAGGCAAGACAACATGAACGGGACATTTTTGGGCCAAGTCGATGTGATATAGCTCACGGTTTGAATGGTCCCACCAGAGTCCCAACCATGTTTTGTCCGAAAATTCCCCGAGGCCATTTGGGTGGTCAAAAGGGCGATACGGCATGAACGTGCTATTTTTAGGCCAAATCGTTGTGCTATAACTCATTGTTCTAGGGGTGGGCCCAGGGCTGAGGTGTGCTTTAGTCTAAAAATTGACCGGAGGCTCCCAAAAAGGCCAAGGAGAGGAGGAGTACAGGCCGTTGGGGCCAGTGGGGCCGTTTGGGTGGTCAAACGGGCAAAATGGCATGAACGAACCATTTTTAGGACAAATCGATGTGTTATACTTTACGATTTTGGGTGTGGTCCAAGGGAATAGCTGCATTTTAGGCTGAAAATACACTAGAGGATCCTAGGCAGGTTAATAAGAGGAAAAGTGTTGGTCGTTGGGTGGAGATGGGCCGTTTGTATCATCAAATGGATGAAACGGTGCGAATAGGATATTTTTTGGCAAAATTAGGGTGCTATACCTAATGGTTCAGAGAGTGTTCCCAAGGCCCACACATGTTTTTGACTGAAAATTGATCATGGCTCCCAAGTTGTCTAAAAAGTGGGGAGTATGTGCTATTGGGGTCAGCGGGGCCCTTTGGGTTATTAAACAAGGAGAATGATGCGAACGGGTTATTTTCGAGCCAAGTAGGTGTGTTATAGCTCACAATTTCGGGGGTTATCCCAGAGCCCAAATGTGTTTAGCGTCAAAAATTGATTGAGGGCTCCCAAGTAGGCCGAGGAGCGGGGAATTGTGGGTCGTTAAGGTCGGCAGGACCGTTTGGTTGGTCAAATGAGTAAAACGACGCAAATGGGCCATTTTTGGGACAAATTAGTGAGTTATAGTTCACGATTTCGGGGTGGTCTTGGGCATGTTTTGGGTTGAAAATCAATTGGGGGCTCTCAGGTAGGCTTAAAAGTAGAGAAGTATGGGTCGTAGGGGTTAACGGGGCTGTTTGGGTGGTCAAACAGGAATATCAACGCGAATGGGTTATTTTCAGGCATAATTGGTGTGCTCTAGGTCACAGTTCTGGGTGGGACAGGGGTTCGGGCGTGTTTTGGGTCTAAAATCGATCAAGGCTTCCAAGCAGACTAATGAACAAAAAAGTGGGTGTTTGGGTTGGTGGGGCCATTTGGGTGGTAAAACAGGTAAAACATCAAGAACATGCTATTTTTAGGCCAAATAGACGTGCTATAACTCACGGTTTTAGGGGTTGGCTCAGCGCTCAAGCGTGTTTTGGTCTGAAAATCAACCAGAGGCACCAAGGTAGGCTTAAAAATGGGATAGGATGGGTCGTTGGCGTCGGCTAGGATGTTTGGATGGTCAAACAAGTGACACGATGTAAATAGGCCATTCTTGGGCTAAATCAGTGTGCTATAGCTCACGGTTCTTGGGGTGGTCCCAGTGACCGAGTATGTTTTGGGCAGAAAATGGACCAAGTGCTCTCAGGTAGGCTGAGGCACAGGGGAGTATGGGTTGTTAGGGTCGGAGGGGCCATTTGGTTGGTCATAACGGGGAAATATGGATCCAGACCAGTCGTATCCACTTTATAGCAAGTGTCATAAACTGATCCAGGTGGAACATTAACCATAGTAATACCACGTACTTGTTATCTGAATGTGTAACGAAATACAATATAAAAATCATGGGGAAAATGGGTAATAAATGTTCCTGTGTCCACGATGCAGCTACCGCTCGTGTCATTATTTCTAAAATTCCTAGACAATGATGGGAACATCGGGACTTCCCTATCATTAATAAAAACTTTATAAAGGTTGACGAAGCAAACAGAAGGGAATCTGAAATCTTGTAATAGCGTTGCTGATGTTGTTTTCTTAAATGGCATTGTGTGGAAGCTAAGTGTTGATCGTTTTGTGGAGAGAACTCCTGGTAGGCACATGGACATTATGCCTACTTCATATTGCGATGCCAATGAATTTCCACCACCCATTGCGTCCGGGGCCAGTAATTCTAGAAATTGACCACTAAAAGGCTTTCGATGAGTTTGATCTTTGCCACATCCAAAAACAATGCTCTCCTGCTTTCGTTCTAAAACAAAAGTAATCATGTTGTGTGCAATCCAGCCTCTTATTCTTGATCCATCGATGTTTTTGTAATCATACATACACATATTACCATACAGACTACAATCATATTCCTTATTCGTGATTTCACAGTTTCTCCTTTCTACAAGGCAATCGAGCTTTCGATATGTTTTTGAATTAGGTGAAACATATAAAGGATTATTTATCTATTTGTAACATCCATTTTCATTACATGGTCCACATTGCCACAAAACTAAATTACTGCTAGTATCTATTAGCAAGTAACTTTTAACTTGTTCAGTGAGTAAAAAATGCACCAATATTGGTTGTGGTGGAGTGGATGAGGCTGCTCCACCCTTAACCAGAGGTCTAGGGTTCGACCCTGGGTATGGAGAAAATTCTATTGGGGGAGATGTCACCTTAATGGGCCCTGCAACGTGTGATCCAGATTACTCAGGGCTCTAATACGGGCACTAGATGTCGGATGGGAAACCAAAAAAAAAGAGTAAAAGATGGGACATACTAACATATGAAATGTGTATTTGTTGTTACCGGAACCTTTTCGTTGGCGACTTTACTCTCATGCTTGTCGTGTGGCCTTACCAGAGTTCCATTCGCACTAATCGTGTCACCATTTTCAAGAACCAATGCCAAATGATTTGCTCTAGCTTGACAACCGGCAAACGTATTTCCGAGTAACGAGTCATATTCCTTGAATTTTGACTTTTCAAATAAATAGAGATTGTAAATGGTGAGTGCATAGGATGGCATCAGAGGATCGGGAAGCTTCGTTGGATCAGTTGACGTATTCCATAATATAAGTGAGGTTAAGGGATGAAAAAGAATGTTCATTGCATAAAATTACAAGCAAAATTGAGAAAATAATTGAAATCAAAAGGTGAACATGGAGGAACTTCTCCATTGGAATAGAAATTGTTTTTCTAATTGATTGATTTAGTTTGAGATATGTCTATCACTTCTGGTACTCAAAATATATAAACACATAATAAAAATTCATTAATGATTTTAATGCCATTAAATCTACTACTTTATTAAAGAGGTAAATTTAAATAATTTTGTCATTAATGAGTAAAAGTCTACAATTATACATGAAATTAACAAATTTAAAACTTTAACCAAACGGGAAATCCCATGCATATATCATTTTTGATATCTTATATGTTTTTATTACTCCATATAAGTGGATCTGCAAAAAGAATTATATGCGTATCTTTTATATTTTGCGTATCTTTAATATCCTTATCAAATCGAAAAAAAATATGAAGGGGAGTTTTCGAGTAACTGATAAAATTATTGTCATGTGATTAGGAAGTCACGAGTTCAAGTCATAGAAACAGTGACAGATATGCAAAATAATGTTGCGCACAATAAAATTTTTGCAGTCCAGCCCTTCTTCGTAGTCACTTATAGAAAGAATCTTTAGTACACCGAGCTGCCCTTTTAGTATTAAGATACTTCCACTGCCACATCTAGCTACCCTTTAGTATTAACATAATTCCTCTGCCCCATTTTATATGTCGTCATTTTTTTTTGTCCGTCCCAAAAAGAATGTCATATTTCTTTATTTGGTAACTATTTAAAGATACAATTTTACTTTTATCTTTATTAGTCTCATTTAATTAAAGATAGTAGTAATATATTTTTTAATGAAGGACAATTGTCATTCCTTCTTAAACTTTGTGCCCGATCAAAATATGCCGCATAAAATACAACCGAGGAAGTATATCTTTTTGATCTGTTTTTAGTGTTATTCCCACCGTTTGCTTTTACTTGTCACTAATTTCCTAATTGTATTTCTATTTTTACTTATCATTTTTGACATATCAAGAAAATACAACTTCTTTTTTCCTATTTTACCCGTAGCATTAATTGTCTTTTCTCCTAATTAATTTTAAGATACAATATAAACATCATTTAATAGGGGTATTATGGAAAAATAACTATATGTTATTAATTATTTTCTTAGTAAATATGTCAAGTTCAAATTTGACAAGTAAAACCGAACGAAGGAATTATCTTTTTGTTTATTAGAGCAACTTTTGGGGCATTTAAATTGTTTAGGAGGAGTAATATCATTATAAAATTATAAGGTAAAGGGGTCTATATGTAATAGCTAGATCTTTTGGGGGCTAAAGTGATATTATCCTGTTCATTTTTGTAGAAGATGATACTGCTCAAATTCTGACCAACTACCAGAAAAGGAAAGAAATTGGCTCCTGATGCTACAGTATCCATCATCAATGGAGACATAATGTTAAGGGAAAAATTAGAATTTCATTATTCAGTTGTGAGAAAGTGAGATTTTTTTTAAGCTATTGTTCAAAATTAATCTTGATGTATTACAAGTTTTATTTGCCTGAATTTTTTTGGTTAGTTTGCATTATTTTCTTATTGTTTATTTAACCATATGTTATCAGTGTTATATTTTAGATTATCTTGGAAATTTGGGTAGAAAGAATTTTAAAAAATTGCTAAATATTTTATTTTTACAAATGTTATTTATGTGTGAAAGACAAGGAGCCTTGTCATAAGAGGTAAAGTTTTGTCGTATGACCAGAAGGTCATAGGTACAAGACGTGGAAAGAGGGGTCCGCAGTGGTAAGACTATCTATAATAGACCTTTGTGGTCCAGTTTTTTTCTAGGACCCATCACGTAACGGGAGCTTAGTGCACCGGATTGTCCTTTGTTTTTGTCTTTGTGTGTGGTAAATTTCTTAAAAAATTTAGTCTTCCTTGGAAATTTGTAATTATCTATGAGACGTATTTGTCTGAATTATTGTGGATTGTTCCCTTCATGTAATCAGGGGGTCACGAGTTCAAGCTATGAAAATGTGCTAAATATGGTATTTTTGTTATTGCTTTTCTCTTCTCCTAGCTTGATGTAGTTTTCTGATTTCATGGTACGCCGCACGAATGACTTGAGCTAAGTGACTCCACTAAATTAACACGTACTTCATTCACCATCTCAAAGATGAAAAATAATTGTATTTTGACAATTCAGCAAAGGATTTTGTAGTCATAACGTCTGACAATACAAAGAGTTTATAGACATCATAATTTTATGAACACTATAATAAGAATTCAATTTTTGTTAGAGTTATTAGGGGTTACTTTACGCTAAACCTAACTTGGTGGCTACTCTACTCTAAACCCTTAATAAAGAGATTAATCATATCCCGATAATTTCATAAACTCATTGAATATCACCTTCTTTTTGATAATCAAATATATCAAGAATATCCTTAAACCCTTCTTTTATGGAGATCAAATTAAAATATTTCAACGTTTAATAAATATGTTATTAACGGCCTTCGAATTACGAAGAAAATCCGTATCAAATCCAAATCTTCTTACATTCAAGAAATACGCTACTAACGACCCTTGAATTAAAAAAAAAAAGTCATCTCAAATTCAAATCTTTTTACATTCGAGAAATACGCTAAAAATTTATATCAAATTTAAATATTTCTACATTCGAGAAATACGCTACTAATGGTCCTCGAATTACGGAGAATAATAAAGAAAGAAGAATCAAGGGAATAACAGAATTATATCCATATCATTTATCAATAAAATTCTTATTTTTTCATATTTTATTTGCATTGTGACTGCAATTTGTTTCTGTCACTGTAATCTTTATTGCAAACAGTGTTAACAATATGAAAAAAGAATAAAATTTACTATTATGTATAAGGGAGGATCTCAATTGACGGTAGTCCTCAAGGATTGATGATGTTCTTTTGATAAATACAATTTACTGATTTTTTCTTGCCACAATTTGTCTTTTAATTAAAATTTCATTCATTTTAAAATAATAATTTTTTTTGCTCAAAAAACTTATTTAGAAATAAATTTTCACATAACATTAAAGTTAGTAATAATATTCAACTACACCCTTATAGTCACTGATGTTCACTTCTTAAAAAAGATATAGTACTACCTTCGTTCCACAATAAGTTAATTGTTGAATTTCGGCACACATGTTAAGAAAAAAAACAAAGACATAAATTTATCATGTTTTTTCATTTTAACCTTCTTCAAAAAGCAAAGACACATGATACATCACTCCCACTGCACATTTAATAGAGGGTAAATTTGGAAAAAATTTCCAACATCTAACTTGAATTGTGAATCATTCACTTATTTTTAAACACTAAAATCACTCCAATAATTCACTTATTGTGAAACGGAGGGAGTATTAAATAGGATAACTTAATCAATAATAAATAGTACAATGCCTTTATTATTTTTCTTAGCAAACATGAAAAAGGATAAATCAATAATTAGAGTAGAATGAATAGAATATTTTTAAAGGATGTTTAAAAAATTAACACGATAAGTAAATGGACCAAATGGAATAATCAGTTAATGTAATTTAATTATTATTTAATATCCTTATAGATCACTAATAATTTAGTTTGTGTAAAGGTTCTAAATTAATGTTGTAACTATTTTTATATATACTTGAAGTGATTGAACTACTTTGTTGTATTAGCTGAAAACAATGAATTTTGCAACTCTTGTCACATGAAATTATAGGTGAAAATAAAATAATAATATCAAAATAAATTTATTTCTATTTATAACTAAGAAACTTTGTACCCATAAATACATTAAAATCAGTATTTTTCTATTTTTAATCAGCATTGAATTATAATTATTAAAATATGGTCATTATTTTATTGAACGGGCGTCTCAAGTTAAATTGATGACATTAATAGTTGTCATATATGCTGAGGGTTTAGCATCTTGCAATTTTTCAGTCGACGACACCGACAAAATTAACCTATCTCTTCATGTGTTGAAAATTCTAGCGATAGCAGAGAACCACCAATCTGCCGCCGGTAAATTACTTGTGTCGGCCACCATAAAAACGTCCCGACGACCCTATCATTTTTGGCGACCCCATTAGATTTTGGCGCTATCGTCGTCTTTTTCTCTCGCGCTTCTTGCGTCGACCACTAAAATGATAGCGGCTTTTTTGGCGGCCTATCTCTTTGGCCCAACAACCACATCAATTTTTGGTTAGTGACGTTAATTTTTGGAAACTTAATCATCGCTTTTATTTTCTTCTCTTTTATTTTCTTTATAACCCTTTTCAGATACTTTAAGTTTAGATCCGCACTTCAGGCGGTGACATAAAGATTCCGGTGTCTAGCTCAGTTTTTTGGCAACCAACACATTCTCCAGCGACTAAGTACAGGGATGTGGTACCAGCATTAGGGTAAAGGTCATGGAAACAAATTCTGATGACCAATTTCTGCACCAATTTACCGAAATTAGGCAAAACGATTAGGAAAACGTCTTTCCCTGTGTCTTCTCCCAGTATCAGGTGCACTCATTTTAGTCTTCTCTAGTTTATTTGGTATATGCTTCTTGTCTCTTTTTCTATCCTGATTTCTTGTCTGATTTTGTTAATTATTCCTGTGGGATTATTGGTTACGGTTTCTTCATAACTTAGTAGGTGTTCGTAGCTTGTGAGAAGTATAGTATTTGTTGTTTCTTGTGAGTATCAATCCTGCTTACTGGTTTTTGTTTGCTGATTTAGCTATTTTTAGTCATACTCTTTTGCTCACCGTGTTTTCAGTTTTTTTTTTCATTTTCTTCTATTGTATCCTTTTTAGTGGTGGTTAGGGAGATAGATCAGGGACTAGGGTCATGTCATAGGTCGAGGTCAGGTTTGGGGGCGAGGGATAGTAGGGCTAAGTTAGATAAGGGTGCTTATAGGTTGAAAGTTGGGTCCTAGAACATAGAGACGCTTCAAGGTAAGTATATAGAGCTAGTGAAGATTCTTGGAAAATGGATGGTTAATATAGCGTGTGTACAGGAAACTAAATGGTAGGCACTAAGGTGAGAGATGTGGATGGATATAAGTTATGGTACTCGAGTAGCATGTGACATAGAAATGGGGTAGGTATCTTAGTAGATGAAGAACTTATAGAGCAGGTGGTAGAGATTAAAAGCGCCAGTGATAGGTTGATTTCTGTTAAGTTGGTCATGGGATGAACTACGGTGAATGTTATTAGGGTTTATGCTCAGCAATTAGGTTTGGACGAGGAAGAGAAAAAGGGCTTTTGGAGGTTTTGAATGAGATGGTAAGGGGCATACCGAGCACTGAGAAACTTTTCATGAGAGGAAATTTCAATGAGAATATTGAGTCTTCGTCGATAGCTTATGATGATGTGCATGGAGATTTCAATTTTTGGTAAGGGAATAAAGGAAGTTCTTCTCTTTTGGATTTTTCTAAGGCTTTTGGGTTGTTGATAATGAATTTGAGATTTTCGAAATGTTTCATAGTTTAGTGGCCAAGACTCAGGTAGACTTTTAGCTCCTTAAGAAGAGTGATAGAACACTATGTAAAGATTGTAAAGTCATACCTAGATATAATCTTTTGACTAAACATAGGTTGTTGGTGATAATCTTGGTAATCAATAAGGGCTGAAAGAAAAGGAATGTGGAGGTTCGGCCCAAGATTAAGTAGGGTAGCTTGACATTAGCTAATTCTTTGAAGATGGGGGAGAAGTTGAGAAGTAGGAGGCTTTGAAGAGTAGAGGGGATGTGGATAGTATGTGGGAGACGATTGCCAGTTGCATTAAGGAAATCGATAGAGAGGTGTTAGTGTCTTGAGAGGTCGATTTGGTAAACATCGAGGGGACTAGTGGTGGAATGAAGAGGTTAAGAGGAAGGTGGAGTATAAGAAAATGGCTTATGCTAAATTGGTTGAGAGAAAGAATGATCAATAGAGGCAGACGAACAAGGAAGAGTATAAGCTATAGCTAGGTGAGAGGCTAAGTTAGTGGTTACAGTGGCTAAAATGATAGCTTTTGAGAGCTTTTATGCGGTTTTAAAGGAGAAAGACAGGGATAAGTGCATCAAGGTTACTAATATGTTGGTTGAGGATGCCCTTATTAAAAAAAGGTGGCAGTCCTATTTTTATAAATTTTTGAATGATAAGGGAGACAAAGGTTTCGTGTTTGGGGACTTGGAGAAATTTGAGGAGTGTCACGGCTATGGTTACTGTAGGCATATCGAGGTTAAGAAGGTCAAGAGGGCTATTCGCAGGATGCATTGAGGTAGGGAAATGGGGCCAGATGAGATTCTAGTGGATTTTTGGAACGCACTAGCAAGGCAGGGTTGGAGTGGTTGACAAGGTTCTTAACATCATTTTTAGGGCGGGAAGGATGCCTGAAGCATGGAGGTGGAGTACAATGATTCCATTGTATAAGAACAAGAGAGACATCCAAAGTTGCAACAACTATAGAGGTATTAAGTTGTTTAGTCATACTATGAAGATTTGAGAAAGGGTGGTAGAGTTGAGGCTAAGAAGGAGAGTGATTATCGCTGAGAATCAGTTCGATTTCATGCTAGGTCACTCGACTACTGAGGCTATTCGCCTTGTGATGAGATTAGTAGAACAGTTTTGGGAGATGAAGAAGGACTTTCATATGGTGTTTATTGATCTTGAGAAGGCTTATGACAGAGTTCCCAAGGAGATTCTTTGGAGGTGTTTGGAGGCTAGAGGGGTGCTTGTGGAATACACTAGGTCAAATTTATTAATAAAATATATTTAATATATTGGTCATTAAATTATATTAATTATAAATTAAAAAAAATATAATATAAATTATATTTTAAAATTTTATTATTATTATTTATATGTAGAGTTGTTTGGATCCGAGCTTAGTACGGAATACAGATTTAATGAAACTAGCATTTATATATTCGTAGAATACACCATTCACTTCATTTAATACTTCACGTAATAATCTTTTTTATAATTTTATAAATTACACAAATAAATTAAAATAGTTATTTTTAATTTAATTAAAATGAAATGGATGGTGCATGAAATTTGGAAGGATATGCAATTAGAAAAGCAGAAAATGAGGTGACAGGTTGGGTAGGTCCACTGATAAAAGAGTTTGGGCGTCATGCAGATGACAAATGCTATATGGCATCATCTTTACACGTATACAGTTGAAGAATTTTGACGAAGAGTGTGCATATTTTCTTTTTAGTTGTGTTAAGGATGTACAAAATTTAATATGGATGTATAATAGCTAATATTAAGCTTCTGTACACCATATAATCTTTTTATAAAAGATGTGCATCAAATCACCCTTTTTCTAAGATCATCCCTCCGACAATGGGTATAAGTATCCCTCAACATCGGGTATTTATATTTGATCAATCAATTCAAGATACATACAATAGTAGCATACTTAATATTACACGTGGAGTTTGGAGAGGTAGTATGGACATGTAATTCTGCCTTGTGAAGATAGAGAGGTTGTTCTCGATTAACTCAAAAATATAAAAAAAATTAGGCATGTAAAACAAATAAAATAGTAAATCTGAAAATTGTAGCAACGACAAACAATTAATATGAAAACAGAACTAAAAACAAACAAATTATTCTAATATAGAAGAATAAGATAGTATGAAAGTAATAACAAAAATATTACATAATAGGGAAATTAGACAACGCTCAGCCACCCACTAACCATATCCTTGATCACCGTATTTTTATGCCTAGATCATATCTTCGAAAATCTACAGATACCTAATCTAATCACCTATACCAAAACTTCCTCAGCCTACATCTACCTTTCCTTATACCCACTATTACAAGATAATATCTTTTATAAATTATTTTTGTTATCATGATTGAAATATCTTATATTCTTAATTCATTAGAATTAAAATCATTGATTAGGGGTAAATATTCGAAACCAATGAGTATTTGCGTGATGATTAAGTGCTTCTTGCGACAAATTGAATTGCACAATGTTTGCGAGTAGCTCTCTTTGACGAACTAAACATATATAGGACTATCTCTACACTTAATATTACAATTTACAATGCAAATATAAACTAACTCTTTCATGATATATACAACTTAAATACTTAAGTGAGAAAAATGAATCAATAGACCTCCCAAGTTTCCAATTAAGAAAAGGGGACAAGTGGGTCCCGCAACTTGTCCCTTTTAATAAAATTAAGTCATTTGAACAACTGGGACAGTTGTTCGACAACTAAATTAGTTGTCTCACCAACTTCACACAGTTGTTGAACAACTTCTCCCACTTTCCGAACAACTTCGCCTAGTTGTTGAACAACTTAACGCAGTTGTCGAACAACTTTGACAGTTGTTGAACAACTGCTAGAAGTTGTCAATCAACTATCAAAGTTGTTCGACTACTGGGAGAAGTTGTTGGAACGAAAAAACTTTAAAAAAAAATCAAAAAATTTTTGTCCCTCCCACCTAATTTTAAAAACTTGAAGGATTCTCACTTAATAAGACAACTTATTTGTCCCTTTTAATCAAAAGTACTAGTAGTACTATTATAATTTTCTTGAATAGCATAACTACGTTCATCCATATTTGGGACCTAAAAGCGGGCCATCAAAACAGTTGAGAGAGGCTACGAGCCATCTATTTGGTAGATGGCTTTTTATGGGCCTTCTTTGGGGTCTCGAGGGTTATTCTATGTTAATAGGAGTAAACGTAGGCTAAACCAAATACTCATACTTGAATATTAACTATGTAGGACTTAATTACCTGCATAACTCACTGCTAAATCAACTACCAAGCAATGCATTAATACATGCATAAATAATATATAGATTTCCACATCGATAATCCCTACAGTACAAAAACTTGCATAACTTTAATTGAGGCCCATTTGTTATTTACTTTTGGCTTCTTAGGTTTAAGTGGGTAAACATAAGGAAAGAGAAAAGAAAAGTCTCTCACATCTATTTTCCCTAGAAGCACCTTTTTAGAATAAGGGTGATATTGAAGCAACTCATTTTCAGATTTGAACAATCTTTTATTTTGTTCCTCCTCAGAAACAAAAGCGTGAGCCGGGGCAGCCATTTCCTTTTCTTATAGCAGATGAAGAACAAGAAGAACACTGCAATTTTAAAACTAGGCTTTAAATCTCATAAACAAAATAAGAAATCATGAGAGCAAAAATGGAAAAACAAAGTGCAAAAAGGCCTCACCTGTACTAAGATACAAAGGACGAGAGAGAGGGGGCGGAGTGTTATATGTAAAATGGAACGAATACAGCAGAGGCAGAGAACATCTATCAAATTTCTTTAAAAACACACCAACTACATCACCGATGTTTCAAAATCAAGGTAACTTTTTGTCCTATTCAGAAAAAAATTCAATGTGTGAGAGTAGGATTGAGGTTGTCTTAACTGCTTAAATTAGTTTTCCCTCTAAATTTTGTTCAATTAAAAGAAATATAAAAATGAAGATTTTAGGAGGGCAAACCAATTTACGCAGTTACGACAACCTCAGTCCTAATTCACACTCTTTGAAAATTTTTTCTTAACAGGATCAAAAGTTGCCTGCCTTGATTTTGAAACTTCGGTGATGTAGCTAGTGTATTTTTAAAGAATATTTGATAGATGTGCTCTGCGTCCACTGTATTCATTCCATTTTTAATACAACCCTCCTTTCTCTCTCTCTCATCCTTTGTATCCTACTACTGGTGAGGTTCTTTTGCACTTTGTTTTTCCCCTTTTGCTCTCATAATTTCTTATTTTATTTTTGGAATTTATAGCCTTGTTTTAAATTGCAGTGTTCTTATTGTTCTTCATTTCCTGTGAGAAAAGAAAATGGTTGCCTCGGCTCATGCTTTTGTTTCTGAGGAGGAACAAAACAAAAGACTGCATGAATCTGAAAATGAGTTGCTTCAATTGCACCCTTCTTCTAAAGAGGTGCTTCTGGGGAAACTAGATATAAGAGTCTTTTATTTTCACTTTTCATCTGTTTTCCCACTTAAACCAAAGAAGCCAAAAGTAAATAATGAAAGGGCCTCAATTAGAGTAATGTAATTTTTTTTAATTTAGGATTATCTATATATTATTTATGCAGGTAGTAGCGTATTTTTTAGTAGTTATCTTAGCAGTGAGTTATGCAGGTAATTAAGACCTACATAACTAATTCACTATGTTAATAGAAATATGTTAATTTGAAAATAGTAGGCTTTGAAAATTTTAAAAATAATTCATTAGTTTAAAATTAAAAAATCATAGTTGAAAAGACCTAAAACATCTCTAATTATATCATAAATTTATATATTTCAAATATATTTAAATATTAAATAAAATATAATAATAATAATTAAAAGATAACTTATAATATTAGTAGTAGTAGTAGAACATACATATCTACTACTACTAATAAAAATAATGATAATAATAATAATAACAATAATAATAATAATAATAATAATAATAATAATAATACATCATTTACTATCAAAAATATGTGGTTGATCTCAAATATTTTTTTTAATTCAATTATAACATTATAAGATAAATTTGCATTATATTTGCAAAAGGTAAATAGCAAAGATAATTAAAAGTAATAATGTAATACCCCGAGATTCTAACCAATAGTGACGCCATGACTCAAGCCTATGAGAAATAAATTATAGTGTTTTGGTTGTTTTCTGGTCAAGGGTAATGTATATTAAGGCTTTAAAGATTTCCTAACGCTTGGGCGAATCAAAACATTCTTTACCGATTGAATTCTTGAGAAATATTTTAGCATAGTCAACTTCAAATAATTATATCTCCCGTTGTACTATTAATTATTGAGATCATGACCTACCAAAATATATATAACTGAGTTACCTTTCCAACGATACCCATTTCGTCAAAATCCGATATCGGAGCAAAGAGTTATGCTTATTTTACTCCAGCGTGTCAGCCTGGAAAATCCGTGACGACCTTTTGTGATGACTTGTCACAAGCCTAACAGCCCGTCACAAAATGTCGTCAACTTAAGGAAGAAAGTCACAAAATTCACCCTTTTTTTGACGACAATTCCTGATGGCCTATCACGGGCCTGACAACTTGTCACGGAAGTCGTCAGCTATTTTCTTCAGCAATTGATGGATGATTTTTGCAAGGGTATTTTAGTCATTTCCCATTTTTGGAGGCCTCTATATATATGAGAATCCTCATCCAAAACCTAATTTCTTCATTTCTCTCTTCCAATTCTCTTAAAAAATATATCTAGGGTTTTATTTAAGGAAATTAATATTCCAAAAATCATCCATAAATCTTCAAGATTCCTTCAAGAATCAAGTTCCTCATAGAGTTGGCTTCAAGATTTTTTTTATTACAAGTGTGAGTAAAGTCTCAAGCACTAGAGTTCAACCAATTTCAAAGATTAAGGTATGTGAGGTTTTGAACAAGAGCAATTCTTTCGTTCTTGTGCTCAAAGCTTTGGTTTTTATTATGGATTTATATGATTTTGCAAGTGAGTTTATATCCAAATTACTTCATCATGAGATTATGAGAATATAAATCGTTCAAGCTTTGTTATACATAATTATTTTACAATTTCCAAGTTATGACTTGATATTTAATATCGTGAATTTCAAGTTTCTACCATGAGTTGGTATTTCAAGTGCTTTCAAGATATGTGTTAAGCTTTAAGCTTCCTTATGAAAAATTGGATTATTATGTATATTGATTCATGAGAATTAAGTTGTTACAATGAGTCTTGATGTTTCCTCAAAGTTATTGATGTTCCATGACTTAATGAATGAGAAATTGATTTTTATTTGGTTTGAGTCGAATTAGGAATCCACAAATTGATTATGATTTAATAAATGAGAAAGAGATTTGATTTGGTCTTCACGATAGACCCTTGTGATGTTTGTGGTGGATTTCCTAACACGTTTTGAGCTTGTGTCTGGGAATAGTATTTAGCACCGAGTGGGAAATGTGGTATTTCCCCAGAAAGTACGTGCCACCGTAGGATTGATATTGATAATGTTGGGCCGGAGGCCGAGTATCAGATTGTGATCACTAAATTTAGGTTGTACTCTTTGACAAGCGTATGACGCTCCCACCAATATGGGGTTCTCTCCTTAGGAGGGCAAAACATTAGACTACATGTAGCTCACATGGTTTATGTCGGTTATAAGAAACTCGCATGTCCATAAGAGTCGAGTTTATTGAATTACAGAGTCACTCCGAGTCTTGAGTTGAAGAGTTGAGTTGTTTATGATAATTTATGAGGTTTTTACCATATTATTTATTTACAATGAGATCATGAAAAGTGTGTGTCAACCTAACTTAAGCCAAGTGAGCCATCGTTGTACATATGCATATTTTCATGAAATTGATGACGATATTTACATTGTTGCATGCACCCCCGAATACTCAGTACATTCTAAAGTGCTGATCCACATATTTTTCTATGGGCTACATTTTCCTGTAAGGTAGGTTCAGGTACTCAGCCGCGTTAGCGATATTTAGGTGCCTTTTTTCATCTGCTCAATGTTGAGTCCTTATGGTTCGTGGACTATGTTTATAATTTTGTGATACCATTTTGTTGTTATGGCTTTCAGTACTGTTTGAGTCAGTTGGGGATTTGGCCCAATGCCTCTTTGATTTTTCATTTATAAAGGCTTTGTCAGGCTAAATGGTTGGTATGTACAGAATTTCAGTATTTTGGATTATACAAGATAGTTTTGTATCTTATTCCAGTTTGTTTATGATATTTCATTCTCTCTTATATTAGCTTGACTATTGTCAAAGTGAGTTCCAGAATTGATGAAAGGTTTAGAGGGTTAGCTTGAGGCCGCGTGTGGCCCTCAACACTGTGTGACATCTGGGGATGGGATCTTGGTATGTTACAAGCTTGGTATTACTGCCTAAGGTTTAAAGACTCATAGGGAGTCTGGCAAGCCGCGTTATGTAAAGTCTTGATCATCGGTGTGTAGCGCGCCATATCTATGACCAAGAGGCTATGGGACATTTTAGGAAACGTTATTTTTTTCTTTCAACAGTCTATCGTGCCTACGACTGTTCCTCTCTGCTATTAATTCGTACTCTGTTATGATAGAAAATACCTCCTCATCGAGCTCGTAAAAATAACGAGCAGCCTCAACCCGTTGATCCCCTGAACGAGCATGTGTCATATACAGAATTTGGATAGCTTTTTAGGTGCTAGCCCAGGCAGTTACCGCCAATACTCAAGCTAACAACCAGGCTACTGTTCCACCTACACAAGAGAATAATTCTGCTATAGCTCGAGTTTGTGACTTTATGCAGATGAATCCTCTAGAGTTCTATGGGTCGAAGGTAGGTGAAGACCTATAAATGTACTTGGATAAAGTGAGAAATATCACTGAAATTATGCACGTGACTGAGAAGGAGAGTGTTAAATTGGATGCCTATCGAATGAAAGATGTTGCATATGATTGGGTGGAAGTGTGGAGGGAATGTAGAGGGGAGGATGTCGCTCCTATGACTTGGAAGTTATCCAGGATGCGCTCTTGGATAGATTCTTTCCTCTTGAGATAAGAGAAGCAAAGATAGAGAAATTTATGAACATGAGACAAGGCTCCATGACTGTGAAGGAGTATTGCCTTGGATTCAATCAGTTATCCAAATATGCACCTAGTATGATGGAGTACTCCAGGACCATTATGAGTAAGTTCGTGATTGGTATGTCGAGTTATATTGTGAAAGAGTGTAAATCTACTATTCTTAATAGGGAGATGGACCTTTCTCGGTTGATGATACATATCCAACAGATTGAAGCTGAAAAGGTGAAAGAGAGAGAGAGAGTAAGAGGGAATAAAAGAGCTAGATCAGAGAAGCAAGGATTCGGTCCATCCAGATTCTATGGAGTGGACCTCCCTCAATTCTAGAGACTTTCATTTATTTCTGCACCATCCTCAATTAGTGCTCCCGCACCTAGAAGCAGGCAGGAGCAGGTGAACTAGCCTATCTCATCTAGGTCTCAGGAAAGTACAGGTAAAAGACCTCATCCTCCTTCATAAGCCAAGTGTGGTGAGATAATTTTGGCGAGTGTTTTGTTGATCAGAGAGGTTGCTTTGGTTGTGGAAAGTTGGGCCACAGACTTAGAGATTATGCATATACTAGACAGGGGTGTCGAGATACTCATCCCCAAAGTTTGGCTTCTAGTTCCCCCGCTACCGTGGTCTGCCCAGTTCCTCCTTAGGGTGGCTCTTCTAGTACTGTTGGCGGTTCATGCCAGAATTATTTCTATGCTATACCACCTCGCCAGGAGCAGAAAGATTCTCCAGATGTTGTCACTGGTATGCTCCATGACTTTTATTTTGATGTGTATTTATTGATGGACCCCGGTTCGAGTTTCTCTTATGTGACACCTCTGGTTTCTACCTCGGTAGGAGAGTTTGTTATTGCTAAGCGAGTGTATAAGAAGTGTCCTACTACTATCCATCATTGGGTCATATATGTTGATTTGATTGAGCTAGATATGGTTGATTTTGACGTCATTATGGGTATAGATTGGCTTTACTCGTGCTATACATCTATAGATTGTCGTACCTGAGTGGTCAAGTTTCAGTTTCCTAATGAACCCGTGTTTGAGAGGTTTAGAAGTTGTGTAACTCCGAAGATCTATTTCATATCCTACCTCAAAGATAGGAAGTTAATTTGTAAGGGTTGCATATATCATCTAGTTCGAGTTAAAGACCTCAAGTCCGAGACTCCGACTATTCAGTCAGTTAGCATTGTTAAAGAGTTTCTCAATGTTTTCCCAGAAGACCTTCCAGCTGTACCGCCTGATAGAGAAATAGAATTCGGGATTGATCTCCTTCCTGGCACTTAGCCTATTTCCATCCCTCCATACCGTATGGCTCCCGCTGAACTTAAAGTGTTGAAGGAGCAACTCAAAGACCTCTTAGAAAAAGGCTTTATCAGACCCAGTGTTTCCCCGTGGGGTGCACCTATTCTATTTGTGCGGAAGAAAGATGGTACATTGCATTTGTGTATTGACTACCGTCAACTCAACAAGGTGACTATTAAGAATAAGTACCCTCTTCCTAGAATCGATGATTTATTTGATCAACTACAGGGTGCAAGTTATTTCTCAAAGATAGACCTTAGATCTGGCAATTATAAACTTAAAGTGAGAGAGTGATATTCCAAAGATAGCTTTTGGAACCCACTATGGTCATTTTTAGTTCTTGTCATGTCCTTTGAGTTAACCAATGCTACAACGGCTTTCATGGATCTTATGAACCGACTATTTAAGCGGTATCTGGATTTGTTTGTTACTGTGTTCATAGATGATATTTGTCATGACCCGGCCCGAGGTCATGGCCACGACGGGCATCCCGAACCACATAGGCCTGAGATACCCCTGGCACTTTCCAACCCACTAGTGATATTATCCGCTCTTGCCCAAGGCCCACAGGGGTTTAAAATGCGTCACTAGGGAGTAAGGATTTCTCACTTATATACCCAATATCCCTCCTTTGTTTTACCTATATGGGACTCCTTCCTAAGTTGGGGTGTCACATACACCCCCCTTATGAACTCAGTGTCCTCACTGAGGTTTGCCCTACCGAATGGGATTTGCCTACACTCAGGACTGAGATTTTCCCTGCCTTACCGTGATTAGCCTACACTCAATTTGAACTTTATCCCACATCAACAGGTACAATATATGAGCGGTTCTGATACCATTCTATCACGACTCGGTCTGAGGTCCTGGCCCCGACGAGCATCCTGAACCACATAGGCCCGAGATACCCCTGCCATGCCCCAACCCACTAATAATATTGTCTTTTTTAGGTCCAGGCACATACGACTTTAAAATGCGTAACTAAGGAGTAAGGCTTTCTCACTTATATACCCAGCATCCCTCTTGTGTTTTGCCGATGTAGGACTCCTTCCTATGTTGGGGTGTCATAATATTCTTGTATATTCTTTAAGTGATGATGACCATACGGATCATCGTCGAATCATGTTGGAAAACCTTAGAACTCATCAATTATTCGCTAAAATTAGCAAGTGTGAATTTTGGTTAAGGTCAGTTGCATTTTTGAGTCATATTGTTTCTTTCGAAGGTATTAGAGTTGATCCTCAAAAGACAGAAGATGTGAAGAATTGGCATAGACTTACCTGCCCGTCTGATATTAGGAGTTTCTTGGGTCTAGCTAGTTACTACCATCATTTTTTTGAGGGCTCCTCTTTTATCGCGCCCTGCATGACCCGATTAACCCAAAAAAAAGTTAAGTTCCAGCAGACAGATGCCTATGAGAAGATTTTTCAAGAATTGAAAACTCAATTCACTTTAGCCCCAATGTTAGCTTTACCCGATGGTACTGATGGTCTTGTGGTGTACTGCGATGCTTCTAGAGTTAGTCTGGTTTGTGTATTGTGTGGAGAGGTAAAGTTAAAGCTTATGCCTCTAGACATTTGAAGCCTCATGAGAAGAATTACCCAACTCATGATCTTGAATTAGCCGGTGTAGTTTTTTCCTTGAAAATCTGGAGACATTATTTGTATGGTTTTCATGTTGATGTGTTTACTTATCACAAAAGCCTGCAGTATGTGTTTACTCAGATGGAGTTGAACCTTAAACAAAGAAGATGGCTAGAGTTTCTAAAAGGCTATGATATGAGTGTGATGTATCACCCAAACAAGGCCAATGTTGTGGCAGATAGTCTATGGGTAGTATAGCTCATGTGGAGAATGATAACAAAGAATTGGCTCATGACGTGCATCATTTGGCAAGGTTGGGTGTTTGATTGCTTGATTCCGCTGAAGGGAGTAGGTTAGTTCAGAGTAGTTTCGAGTCCTCTTTGGTCTCGGATGTAAAAGAGAAGCAGGACAGGAGCCTACTTTGGTCAGACTGAAGGAGTCAGTTAAGGACCAAAAGGTAGAGGTTTTCTCCCAAGGGAGAGATGGTGTGTTGAGATTGCAAGGTAGACTGTGTGTTCCGAATGTTGATGATTTGACACATAGAATTATGGTTGAAGCGCATGGTGCGCGATATTCTATTCATCCCGGTGCTACCAAGATTTACCGTGATTTATGGGAAATCTATTTATTAAATAGTATGAAGAAAGACATAGCAGGATTTGTGGCAAAGTGTTCTACTTGTCAACAATTTAAGGTAGAGCACCAGAGGCCCGGTTGTGTAATGCAAGAGTTTGGCATTCCTACTTGGAAGTGCGAAGGAGTGAATATAGATTTTGTAATTGGTTTGCCTCCTTCTCAAATTGCATAGAGTTCCTTTGGCTATCATCTCTGATAGGGGTACTCAGTTTACTTCCCAGTTTTGTAGGGCTTTTCAGAAGGGTCTTGGTACTCTAGTTCGTCTAAGTTCTACTTTCCATCTGCAGATCAATGGTCAGGCTTAGTGGAATATTTAGACTTTGACAGACATGTTGAGGGCATGTGGGCTTGATTTAACAGGTAGTTTGGATGGGCACTTGCTATTGATCGAATTTGCTCTAATAATAGTTTCCATGCTACTATTCAGATGGACCCATTCGAAGCTTGAGAAGATGTAGATCTCCCATAGGTTGGTTTGAAGTAGGAGAGGTAGCTATGATTGGGCCAGATGCTGTGTTTGAGGCTATGGAAAAAGTTATGTTGATTCGAGAAAGATTGAAAATCGCTCAAAGTTGTCAAAAGTCGTATGCGGATGTGAGAAGAAAAGATCTTGAGTGTAATGTTAATGATTTGGTGTACTTGAAGGTTTAACCAATGAAAAGGGTGAAGAGATTTGGGAAGAAGAGAAAGCTTAGTCCCCGTTTGTTGGTCCATACAGGGTTCTGAGTCGTGTCAAGAAAGTAGGTTATGAGGTGGATTTACCCACGGAGTTGTCTAGCGTTCGTCTGGTGTTTCATGTTTATTTTCTTAAGAAGTGTATTGGTGATTCTATCATGGTTGATTCTTCCGAAAGCTTAGATATTTAGGATAGCCTTTCATCCGAGGAGATTTCGGTTGAGATTATTGATTTTCAGATTCGTAGGCTAAGGAACAAAGAGGTTCCTTTCGTTAAAGTGCTTTGGCGAAATCAATCTGTTGAGAGTGCTACTTGGGAAGATGAAGCTGATATGCGAGCCAAGTACCCTCACCTGTTTTTGGTTAGTTTGAAGTGAGCAGAAGGTATCATTCTTTCTTAATTCCGCCCCCTTCTTATTAAAGATTCAGCAGTGTGTCTACTTTCATCACGAGTTCATGCATTTTATATAGTATTTGAAGGTATAGAGTGAAGTAAGTCTTTTGAGTTAGTCATTCCAGCTACACATCCTCATTTTCTCTTGTTCTTGGCCTATCTGGCAACATTCGAAGACGAATGTTTCCAAGGGGGAGCTATTTTAATACCCTGAGATTCGAACGAATAGTTCCTCAATGACTCAAGCCCATGAGAAATAAATTATAGTGTTTTGGTTTTATTCTGGTCAAGATTGATGTGTATTAAGGCTTTAAAGATGTCCTAACACATGGGCAAATCAAAACATTCTTTACCGATTGAATTCTTGAAAGGGATTTTGGCATAGTCAACTTTAAATGAGCATATCTCCCATTGTACTACGATTTATTAAGCTAATGGCCTACAAAAAGATATATAATTGAATTATCTTTACAACGATACCTATTTCGTCAAAATCCAATATCGGAGCAAAGAGTTATACTTATTTTACTCTAGCGTGTCAGCCTGGAAAATTTGTGACGACCTTTTGTGACGACTTGTCACAATCCTGACGGCCCGTCATAAAATGTCATCACCTTAAGGCAGAAAGTTACAAAATCCACCCTTTTTGTGACGGCAATTCGTGATGGCCTATCACGGGCCTAACAACTTTTCACGGCTGTCGTTAGCTATTTTTTTCAGCAATTGATGGACGATTTTTGGAAGGGTATTTTAGTCATTTCCCATTTTTGGAGGCCTCTATATATGTGAGAATCCTCATCCAAAACCTAATTTCTTCATTTCTCTCTTCCAATTCTGTTAAGAAATATATCTATAGTTTTATTTAAGGAAATTAATCTTCCAAAAATCATCCATAAATCTTCAAGATTCCTTCAAGAATCAAGTTCCTGAAAGAGTGGCCTTCAAGAATTTTTTTTATTACAAGTGTGGGTAAAGTATCAAACACTAGAGTTCAAATTACCCAAATTACTTCATTATGAAAATATGAGAATATAAATCGTTCAATCTTGGTGATACATGATAATTTTACAATTTCCAAGTTATGAATTGTTATTTAATATTGTGAATTTGAAGTTTCTGCCCTGAGTTAGTATTTCAAGTGCTTTCAAGATATGT
The DNA here is from genome assembly GCA_030864225.1 of Capsicum baccatum var. pendulum. Classification (NCBI taxonomy): domain Eukaryota; kingdom Viridiplantae; phylum Streptophyta; class Magnoliopsida; order Solanales; family Solanaceae; genus Capsicum; species Capsicum baccatum. Next base: position 7,391,636 of record CM061556.1, read on the forward strand.
GTCAAGGTTTAAGATTCCTTATGAAAAATTGTATTATTGAGTATATTGATTCATGAGAATTGAGTTGTTACAATGAGTCTTGATATTTCTTCAAAGTTATTGATGTTTCTATGACTGAATTAATGCATTTTGATATTGAGAAAGATTGATTTGATTTGAGTCAAGTTAGGAATCTACAAATTGATTATGATTTGATAAATGAGAAAGATATTTGATTTATTCTTCATGATAGACCCTTGTGATGTTTGTGGTGGATTTCCTAACGCGTTCTGAGCTTGTGTCTGTGAGTCGTATTTAGCACCGAGAAGGAAACGTGGTATTTCCTCCGAAACTATATGCCACCGTAGGATTGATATTGATAATTGTGGGCCGGAGTCCGAGTATGAGATTGTGATTACTAAATTTATGTTGTACTCCCTGACACGAGTACGACGCTCCCGCCAATGTGGGGTTCTCTCTTTAGGACTGAAAAACGTTGGACTCCATGTAGCTCACATGGTTTATGTCGGTTATAAGAAACTCCTATGTCCATAAAAGTCGAGTTTCTTGAATTACAAAGTCACTCCGAGTCTTGAGTTGAAGAGTTGAGTTGTTTATGATGATTTGTGAGTTTTTTCTCATATAATTTATTTACGATGAGATCATGAAAAGTATGTTTCAATCTAACTCAAGCCAAGTGAGCCATCATTGTCCATATGCATATTTTCATGAAATTGATGACGATATTTACATTGTTACATGCACCCCCACATACTTAGTACATTCCAAAGTACTGACACACATATTTTTCTAAGGGTTACATTTTCTCGTAATGTAGGTTTAGGTACTCAGCCGCGTTAGCGATATTTGGGTGCCTCTTTTCGTTTGCTCAGTGGTAAGTCCTCATGGTTTGAGGACTGTGTTTATAATTTTGTGATACTGTTTTGTTGTTATGGCTTTCAGTACTGTTTGAGTCAGTTGGGGGTATGTCCCAATGTCTCCTTGATTTAGATGTATAGAAGCTTTGTCAGGCTAAAGGGTTGGTATGTACAGAATTTCAGTATTTTTGATTGTACAGGCTAGTAGCGTATCTTATTACAGTATGTTTATGATATGTCATTCTCTCTTATATTAGCATGACTATTGTCAAAGTGAGTTCTAGAAGTGATGATAGTTTTAGAGGGTTAGCTTGAGGCCGCGTGTGGCCTTACGCACCGTGTGACATCTCGGAATGGGATCTTGGGGTGTTACAAATAAATTGTTGACTTTAAATTAAAAATAATATTATAAAATATAAAATTACATATTAGAAGTAGATAGTTATAATACTAAACAGTTCTAGTTGGATTATTATCATTATATAACTGCTCCTAGAGTTGTTAATATGGATCGAACCAGCTTATCTGGGCTAGCTCACACGGGATTTAGAGTTTGACGGGCCCGACCAGGCTGACCCATCAACATGATAGACTAGAAAATAACAAGTCCAACCTGTCGCACTATGGGTTGTGGGCCTCCACGGGCCAGCCGATTTTTTAAAATATATTAATTTTATAATCTTAATTTAAATTTTGAAATATTAATTGCATAAATATTTACAATATAATATTTCTTGAAGTTACTACTCATTAATCAAGTCTCAAATTTACAAAAAGATCCTAATAATATGTGAAATTGAATAACTTTTGACACCAAATTAAAATCAAATAGATATATTGAAAAATGAATAAAATAATTAATGAGTAATAATATAACTCGCTAAATAACAATATTAACCTAATTTTGTTTTAATTGATCAGAATAAAACACAAAGAAATGAAAATGTTCAGTCCATTAAAAGTAAAATAAACGCTACAAAGAAAACTCTCATGGCATTTATGGTGTATTTAACATCGCCACGTCATCTTCATCAAACATATTTGATTTTTTTAAAAAAATTATATTTTATATGTTAATTATTTATATATTTTATAAATATAGTTAATATTTAAATATATATATATATATGATGGCTCATATAGACTTTGAGTTTGGACTTCTTTTTATATTCTTAGTACTATATTTTATTTTTTAGTTATTTTTATTTTACCCACGGGTCATCCAAACCCATATTGCTCAAGCAAATGGGTCAATAGACTTATTCATGAAGGGCTAAAAATCCCTATTCTTAAATGGGCTATAAAAATTATAGCCCAGCCCTATCAAATTACAGGCTGGGCTGGGCCATCCCAACGAGCCTGACCTATATTGACGGTTTTAATCGCTTATCTAAGATATTGGTTATTCTATCAAATTTTTTTGAATGTAAATTGGAGATAAAACATACTTTCAAAGATAAACTTATAATTTCGATGTACTTAATTAGTAATCATGGCACCCAATTTTTTTTTGCTACACGATTTATCTTAATATTTATCTCAAATAACAATGAACAAATAATAATAGTAATAGTAATAGTAGTGCTATCTAACAGTGGTAAAGTAAAAATAGTTAAAATATTATTATTATTATTATTTGTATTAGTATTAGTACTAGTAGTAGTATTGTCTAATTGATTTCAATATTTATCTCAACTCAAATCTATATTAATTTTAAATATATATTGTATTTGAAAAATGTAATGAGAAGGATAAGGAAGAATAATAAATTAATCTTATTTTAATAAACATATGTGATATTTGAATTTGTAGTTAAATGAAATCTGAATATAAATGAAATTCTATCACTTAGCCTTTCTTACATATACTTCTCTATCATTAGCTTTATTCGTGAATTTATTTACTGCATTTTTTATTTTTTCATTTTATAAAATTATTCTTGATTTTATAACATTCTTTCGATATGCCGGAATGATATAACATTTACAACTTGTCTTTCTTTGTGAATGTTCAAGGTCCATCAATTTAAATTCATATAAATATCTCTTCTTTTCGATGATTCAACAAGCGAAATAATATTATTTTTTTGGTAGAAAGTACATGCATTAATATAAAAGAAAACACAGTTTAAGTTTCAATTTTTGACGATTAGTCAGGGTTCAAAAAGGAATAGTTCTGGCCTAGCCAGTTAAAATCATCAGTACAAGAGCTAATTGTTTTCTCAAAAATTTTCCAAGATGTCAGCTCAAACTGCATCTTTTGCATATATCGGTGGAACTTCAAAAAGGGTAGTCTCCTGAAACCCGCTTGCCTTTGCTCCGTCTTTTGCTAGAGCATCCGACAATCTATTTTGTTCTCTATAACAGTGATTGACTTCCGGATTCCTTAGCCTTTTTAATTTTTACCTGCATTCCGAAATCAAAGTATCATAGTTGAGGTTCCCGTTAGTTAACAAAGATATAACTTCCAAAGAATCAATGTTAATTTCAATGGGGAGAAGATTATTTTGCTCTACCAGTTTTAATATTTCAATGAGAGGCATAAGTTCCATCATGTTGTTGGTAGTCCGGTGAAAGTTTTTGTTAAAACCTAACACTCAGCCTCCATTACTGGATCTGACTACCCCTCCTATTCCACCGTTCTCGAGGTTTCTAAGGCAAGAATTATTAGTATTGAGCTTTAAGGTGTGGCTGGTGGGAGGATTCCACTTAACGTTGATGATTTGGGTTGGCTTGATTGGGGTATTCTTTTGAGTAAGATGTTTATACTCAACAGTTTGCGAGTAAGCATGGTTAAAATTGGGATGGTCCCTTTTGTTATTAAAGGTATTATAGTTCTTGGTGTTCCAGATTGTCTAGAGGATGAAAACAATAATAGGAGGTTGTTTGCACTGGGTTATCTTGTGGATAGTTTACACTCTAAAATCTTTGAGGATGGGACACTTAAATAAAATGTGGGATTTGTCTTCTTGGTGATGATTGCAGATAGCATAACTAGTATTTTGTCTCATTCCTCTCTTGGAGAGGTTGAGGTTATTGGAGAACCTATTATGCTGGCTTAGCCAAAGAAAGGTTTTGACTTTTTAGGTGTTTAGCCTTCCATATCCAGGTGAAATTAGAGGAGTAATTGATCTTAGAGGTTTTGGCTATATGATTATAAGCACTTCTACTGGAGTATAGACAATTACCAGTGAGATTCCAAATGAGCTCATAAGTACGGGCTCTGGGATTGGGGAAAACAGAGTTGGTGAAAGTTTGGATAAGATCCTCAGGGATTTCAACCGGAAGATCCTTGAAGATCCAGGAGCCATTCCTCTAGACCCCAGAGAGTTTAACGTCTTGGGAATGATAAGGAAGAAGGTCTTGGATGATGGAAAGAAGGAGTTCATAATGAGGCATCCATCTTTCATTCCAGAAGTTCATCTTGTCATCCTTATTGATATTCTAAGAGGAGGCAGTTTTACAAATTTCCCAACCCACAAGGACACTTTTCCAAGTTCTAAAGTTGTTGGCGTTGAGGGATATGCCATGGGGGCTAATTTATTTTAAAGAATTTGTTCCCAAAGACTGTTGGGATGCTTGTAAAGTCTCCAGGCTAGACTGGTTAACTTAGTGGTGTTCCTAATGGAAGCTTTCTGGAGGCCATGCCCCCATTAGCTTTAGCATTAGTCAAGGGTTCCCAATTGATTAGATGCATTTTCTTATTATCAGGGGTGGTGCACTAGAGAAAGTTCTTTTGGGTTATGTCAATCAATTAGTTGATTTTGGAAGGGATCAAGATGAATTACATGACATGAGCGGGAATACTAGCAAGGGAGGACTTTGTAAGGGTGGTTCGGCCAGCCATATTGAGGAATTTAGTTTTCCATCCAACCAACTTAGTGTTGAGATTGTCTAGGATGAATTGAAAATCTCTATTGCAAGGTCTTTTTTGGAAGATGGGAAAACGAAGATATTTTCCAAACTTGTCTTTGGATTGGATGCCTAACATGTGAGACAAACTATCTTTGGTCTCCTGAGCACAGTTTCTAGAGAAGATTACTTTAGATTTGAGAGTGTTAATTTTTTGGCCAGAGTGGAAGGTGAAGCTACTAAGAGTTGGTCAGATGGTTTCACAGTTTTTTTCATTAGCAACAGTACACAGAATGAGATCATCAGCAAAGAAAAGGTGAGAGATTTTGGTCCCTTTCCTACTGATTGAGATGGGAGTCCAATATCATATATCTCATCTTTTATCACGGGATATAGAAGATAGGGTTTTTCTGATAACTAAAAAATAATAAAATGTACCACTAATGCCTCCATAGCGGCAAAGTCTTCTGAAGCATCCAATGAAAGTTGAGAGACTCTCTTCTTGGCTATTGCTCTTGGGAATCTCTTGCTGAAATTGATGAAAAGTCTACACCATTATTTTGACCTATTTTGTCATCTTTCTCCTTTTCACATTTCTTTATAGAAGTCATTATTGGATATTTCCCTAATAATTTAAGTAATTGACCTAAGAATAGAGCAATTTTTTCAGGTACAACATGCAGTGGAAGCTCACCAGAGTCGGCATTTGCAGGCAAGTTGGAAGATCCACGTAAGAATGGACCAACTTCCTTCAAAATAAACAAGATTCAAGATAGATCATTTTGAAAGAGAATTCTTCCCTAGCTATATGCAAGGAACATGTTGATAATAATTGATATCACAATCTAGGTCCATCTTCTAGGTTAGATAGTAACTCAAGAATCTCTTATCAATTCCCCTTTCTCAAGAACCCCCATAAATAAATAACACTCGAGCAGAAAAAGGTAAACTCAGACACAATAAATGTTGATTGTATGAGAGGTTATACAAAGTGGGGTTTGAACGTATACTCAAATTTATGACCAAAATTGGGAAAAAATTGACTAACATGAATAAACACTCCAAATTGTAATCTCCACTTGGATTCACTCACATTTATTGCATTTTTCTTTAATGTTGGGTTTAAAATCCTTACGTTTTTTAGGGTGTTTGTTCTTTTCTCAGGTAAGGTTACTTGAAAATTTACGTTGTTTTGGCATTGAACTAATGAACTCTACATGGCATAACAAACTAAAGAAAGACACAAAAGTTTTGTTTCAAACAGTTCAAGAAAGAATCTTTTGACTTTTTGAAAGAAAGAAATAGAGCCACATTTGTTGAATTGTTTTGTCCCTATAGTTGAACTAAGAGCACCATGAGTGGACAAATCATTCTAAGAAATATGGCTCTATTTCTTGGTTTCAAAAAGGCAAAAGATTCTTTCTTGGACTGTTTGAAACAAAAATTTTGTGACATTCTTAAGTTTATTATGCCACGTAGAGTTCATTAGTTCAAAGACAAAATAAAATAATTGTTCAAGTTACAATACTTGAGAAAAGCATAAACACCTTGAAAAAACCGAAGTGTTTTAAACCCAAAATTTGAGAAAAACACAATAAATGTGAGTGAATCCATGTGGAGATTACAATTTTAAGTATTTATTCATGTCAATCAATTTTTTTTCTCAATTGTGGTCCTAAATTTGTGTATATATAGAAACCCCACTTTGTATAACCTCTCATACAATCAGCATTTACTGTGTCTGAGTTTACTGTTTCCTGCTCAAGTGTTCTTTAATTTTTGGGGTTCTTAAGAAAGGGAAATTGATAAAAGATTCTGGAGAAACTATCTAACCTAGCAGTTGGACCTAGATTATGATACCTACTATTATTAACATGTTCGTTGCACATAGATAGGGAAAAAGGATCAGTCAAAGTGATCCTTCTTGAATCTTGTTTATTTTAAAGGAAGTTGGTCCATCCTTAACTGGATCTTCCAAGTTGCCTGCAAATGCCGACACTAGTGAGCTTCAACAGCAAGCTGTTCCTGAAAAAGTTGCTCCATTCTTAGATCAACCACTTAAATTGCTAGGGAAAGATCCAATAAAGACTTTTATAAAGAGAACTGAAAATGAGAAAAATGAAAAAATAGGTGGAAATGATGGTGAATAATTTTCATCAATTTCAGCAAGAGATTCATCAAAAGCTATAGCCGAGGGAGAGTCTCTCATCTTTCATTGGATGCTTTAAAAGATTTTGTTGCTGCAGAGGCATTAGTGGTACATTTTTTTTTGTTATAAAAAAAACCTGGTTATAAAAAAAAACTACGTACCAAATCTCATGAAAAAATACGATAGTCATCAATTGATGAATCAGGAGCTGAGTGAATCAAACCGTTTATATCAATTGGGTCAACTCATTTAGGAAGTTTTGTATTTGTGTAAAGTATTTATTCTGCACCTTGGTTCTTAACATATTATACACATAAATTGAATTATGCTTGCATTGGTCTCTGTCTTCTCAATAAACAAAGAAAGAAGGTATTTAGGGGTCATTTGGTAAATGGCAAAGCAACGAGTTATATAGGAATCCTACATAAGTAATTTCACGTTTTGTATCTACTTAGGAGTTAATTTAATGTATAAAATTAATATGTTGTTTGGTCTATCATTCTTTTTAAACAAAAGGTGCAATACTTTTCCAAAATTGGACATCCTTAATAATATAGAAAACCACCACTCAAAGTGCTCTTAGTTCAATTGTAGGGACAAAACAAGCCAACAAATGTGACTCTATTTCTTTGTTTCAAAAGGACAAAAGATTCTTTCTTGAACTGTTTGAAAGAAAAATTTTGTGTCTTTCTTCAGTTTGCAATGCCGCATAAAGTTCATTTGTTCAATGACAAAATAGCATATTAAGTAACTGTTGAGAATATAATTAAATAGTAAAAGTGTACTCTCTCTAATAGTTAAACTTTTAGATGAGATGGTCAGACATTTCAACATGGTATCAGAGTCAGGCTCCCCAATTCATTGTTTTCAATGTTGAGTTCCCAATCGTATATTGCCTATGCTTCAGATGTCCAGTCTTGGCGTGCAAGGAGAGGGAGGGGAGATTCCCACATCGGTGGATTAAAGAGTCCTTAGTCTCCTTAAATGATCTTGAGAAATCCTCACCTCATGAGCTAGCTTTTGACGTTGAGTTAGGTCCAAGGTTCATTTCATTATCATGGTATCAGAGTCCATCATCTCTTTCTATTGTTTTCATGTTTTTGACTACTCTTTTTTATCATCCAAATCATATATATCTGCCATCATCTTTTTCTGTTGCTTTCATGTTTGTTAAAGTTAATTATAACCATTTATTTTTATGAATTCAAGTGTTAATTTTCTCAGAAAGATTTCTTTGAAAATATATTGCTGAATGTTTAATCTTAATCTTTGTATATGATTTCATCGTCATCTTTAATGGTCTATGCTTATATATTTTATTTCATTTCGATGATGAATTAATCCCCTATGTCTCAAATTATTTTCAATAGATAACAAAAAGCACAATTTATTAGAGGGATATAAAATGCTTGAAGATAATCAAGTAAATATTTTTACAAAAAAATTAGGATAGTAAAAATACTAATTAGTAGCTATTAGTTCATTTTGAGCTTAAAAAATAGATAATTTTATTTGATGTGATTATTTGACATTAGTAATAGCATGTAAGCTAAAATAAATTAATAATTGATATTTTATCAGTAAATAAAAGATATTTTCTAATAGCATTTGTGTATACTTAAAACAAAATTATAAATTGCATTGAGGCAAAGTGATGGATGAGGGGAAGAATAGGAGATTATGGTGGTTGAGATGGGGTAGGGGTGAGCTAGGTAGGTAGGGTAGGCTGGGTGGTTGTGTAGGTAGGGGTTAGAGTTGTGGAGTAGGAAAAAAGATTCTTAAAATATAAAAAAAAATTATTTTTTTGGGAGTCAGGAGAGAAGGGTGGAAAGATTTTTTTTTAGAAAAAAATCAAAAATATATTTTTTTGTGTGTGTATTAGGTATGGTGTCGAATTGGTATTGGTGAGTAGGGGTGGGTGCAATATAAAATTTTATTTTAAAGAAAAATAAAATATTTTTTTTGTTGGTGGAGGGTGGCTTGGGGATAAGAGATGGGTGATGTGAGAGAATATTTTACAAAAAATCTGATAAAGTAAAATATAATAAAAGCTAGGGAGGCGGGGTGGTGGCTGTAGGGTAAGGCTAGGAGAAAGGTGTAGTATTTGGTGGGCTGGTGATTTTGAAAGTGAATTGAGAGATCTTAATTAAATTAACTTAGCAGATACAATAAGATGTATAAATAAAATACTTAAAGATATTAATCCAAAATTGATCATTGTAAAAATAATGAGCAATAGAAGAATATCTGAAAATTTAAAATAAACTAATAATTTTTATGCACTTAATTTTTGAATTGAGACTAAATGAAATTTAAGATTTGAAATTTGTTCTGTAGTTGATACAAGTGAGTACTTTTAGTATTTGAAATGTAATTGAAGAAATCTTAGGAGTGTCGCGATTATGGTTATTGTAGGCATATCAAGGTTGGGAAGGTTAAGGGAGCTATTTGCATGATGCAGCGGGATAAGGCAACGGGGATAGACGAGATTCTTGTGGATTTTTGGAATAGCACTAGGGGGGTAGGTTTGGAGTGGTTGAAAAGATTATTTAATAGTATATTTAGGGTGACGAAGATGCCTGAAGTGTGGAGGTGGTGTACTATGATTACATTGTACAAGAACAAGACAGACATCTAGAGTTGCAACAACTATAGAGGTATTAAGTTTTTGAATCATAATATGAAGGTTTGGGAAAGGGTGGTAAAGTTGAGGATGATAAGGATCGTGACAATCTCTGAGAATCTGTTCGGTTTCATGCAAGGGCGCTCAGCCAATGAGGCCATTCACCTTGTAAGGAGATTAGTGGACCAGTTTTGGGAGACGAAAAAGGACTTGCAAATGGTGTTTATTGATATTAAGAAGGCATATGACAGAGTTTGCACGGAGATTCTGTGGAGTTCCTTAGAGGCTAGAGGGAGCCCGTGGGGTACACTAGGTCGATTTAGGATATGGATGATAGGGATTAGACTTGTATGAGGACGGTAGGTGGAGATTCGGAGCACTTTTGAATTTTGATAGGGCTGCACCAGGGATAGTTCTTTAGCCCATTTTTGTTTGTCTTGGTGTTGGATGTTTTTACGTGACATATTCAAGAAAAAAGTGCCTTGCTGTATGTTATTTGCAGATTATATGGTACTGATTGACAAGACTCAAAGAGAAGTTAATGATAAGTTGGAGATTTGGAGACAAACGCTTGAGTCTAAAGGATTTTGATTAAGTAGAACCAAGAAAAAGTACTTATAATATAAGTTCAGTGATGTGTCGCAGGAGGCTGGAGTGGTTGTGAAGATGGACTCTCAGGCCATTCATAAGAGGGAGAGTTTCAAATATCTAGAGTCTATGATTCAGGGCAATAATGAGATTAACGAGGATGTAACGCATCATATTGGGGCAGGGTGGTTGAAATAAAGGCTCGCTTCAGGATTTCTATTTGATTAGAAGGTGCCCTTGAAGCTTAAAGGTAAGTTCTACAGAGTGGTAGTCTGGCCGGCTACGTTGTATGTAGCGGTGTGTTGGCCAGTTAATAACTCCCACATCTAAAAATTGAAGGTGTTGTAGATAATAATATTACGATGGATGTGTGGGCATACCAGGAAAGATAAGGTGAGGAATGAAATTATTCAATAGAAGGTGAGAGTTGCTTCGGTGGTAGACAAGATACGGAATATAAGGTTACGTTGGTTCAGCCACCTGATGAAGAGGGGATCTCATTCTTCAGTGCGGATATGTGAAATACTGGTCATGGATGGTTTTAGGTGGTTAGAGGTAAACCGAAGAAATATGAGCGAGACCTAACACATAATGAAATCCTAGTGCATCGGTGTGCTATAACTTATGGTTTTGGAGGTAGGCCCAGGGTTCGAGCATGTTTTAGGCCGAAAATGGACTGGGGGATCCCAGGCAGGCTGAATAGCAAGGAATTGTGGACCTTTCGAGTCGGCGGGATCATTTGGGTGGTTAAAGGAGATAAAACAATGCAATTAGATCATTTTCGAGCCAAATCAGTGTATTATTGCTCGCGATTTAGGGGTCGGCTCGGGACCTAAAAATGTTTTTGACTGAAAATCAATTGAGGGCACCCAGGTAAGCTGAAAAGATGGGAAGAGCAGGTCGTTGCGGCTGTCGGGGCCATTTAGGTGGTCAAACAGGCTAAACGATGCGAACAGACCATTTTCAAGCCAAATCATTGTGTTATAGCTCACGATTCTTGGGTTGGGCCCAAGGCCTAAATGTGTTTTAGAATAAAAATCAAGAGAGGGCTCCCAGGAAGGCTGAGAAGAGAGAAAGTATGGTCTTTTGGGGTCGACAGGGCTATTTGGGTAGTCAAATTGGTGAGATGGCACGAACGGGGAATTTTCTAGCTAAATCGGTGAGCTATAACTCATGGTTTTGAGAGTGGGCTTGGGGTTCGAGCCTGTTTTGGGTCAAAAATTTTTCGAGGCTCTCAGACAGGAAGAGAAGTGGGAGAATATGCGTCAATGGGCTCGATGGGGCTGTTTGAGTGGTCAAACGGGCTGAACGGCGTGAATGAAGCATTTTTAGGCCAAATCGGTGTGTTATTGTAATACCTCGATAATTCCTTAAGACTAAATCTATCTTTTCGAATGGATATGTATGACTTCCAAAGTGATTGGTGTTTAAACAATGTTGTATTTCTCTAATTTTCACTTTTTATTTTGTAGAGCATTGAATAAGCTTTCAATCTATACAAATTTCATCAAAATCTGACATCGGATGAGTGAGTTATGGCCGTTTTACTGAATGCTATCGAATAGACCAGGTTTGACAGTCGACCTGGTGGACCGTCAGGTCCTTGGTGAACCGTCAGGTATCCCATCAAGCCAAGGCAGTAGCCCTATTTTTGGGATGTCGTGTGATGGTCTAAGTGGTAGACCGTCACAAAGTTGATAGACCGTCAAGGTGTCCGTCAGACCGATACAGAATGTCTCATTTCTGGCCTTCAAATGATAGACGACTTGGTAGACCTTCAGTCCCTCTGACGGACCATCAGGTCGACCATCACAGATCCCGATCAGCAAATTTCAGTATTTTTCAAAAGGGCATCTTGGTCATTTCTGCTCCTTGTGGCCTTATATATATATATAGAGAGAGGGAGAGAGAAGAAAAGATCATTTTCTCTCCATTTCTATCCAAAATTCTTTCAAGAATTTTCTAGAAACCTAGGGTTTCTTCCAAATCCAAAAATCAAATCATCTCCATGAAATTCAAGAAATATCCCAAAAATTTCTTCAAGTTGTTCAAGAACTAAGCTCCTCAAGTCAAAGGCAGCAAGGTCTTGGTCTAAAAGTGTGAGAAAGAAGTTTCAAGCAAGTTTCTATATCTTCAAAATCAAAATCTAAGGTATGTGGGGTTTGAACAAGAACACTCCTTTCGCTCTTGTGCCTAAAGGTATGTGGGGTTTGAACAAGAACACTAATTTACATGATTTTGCAAGTGGGTTTACACCCAAATTTCTTTAATTATCATTTACGAGATTTGAGTTGAATAAGTTTGATATTTATGATTATTTCACTATCATGTTTCCTAAATTGAGGGTTTATTCCATGAGCTGTATATTATCATTATGTATTGATGATTTCTAAGCAATTTAACTCAAGTGCCATTAGTTAAATATTCTTAATATGAATTTATGATTTTTGAACGATTTGAGACAAGTGTTCTGAGTTATGCCTTTCCATGAGAAATTTAACTATCGAATGTATATTGATATGTGAACTTGAGAATCAAGAATGAGTCTTATGATGTTTCCATAAAGCTTTTGATATTTGAAATGACTTGATAAACAAATGTATTTGATGCCGATAAAGATTGTGTTGAGTTGAGTTGAGTCGAGTTAGGAATCCACAAGATGTTTCTGATTTACAAATGAGATATATTTATGTTTTTGTCTTTATGATAGACCAATGAGTTGATATTGATTGAGGTGGATTTCCTAACGCGTTCTGAGCTGATTCGTCGAGGAGTATTTAGCACCGTGTGGGAAATATGATACATCCCCATAACTACGTACCACCATAGGATTGATGTTGATGATTCTGGGCCAAAGGCCGAGTATGAGATTGTGATGTTGAGATTGAGGTTGTACTCTTTGGGAAGAGTACAACACCCCTGCAAATGTGGGGTTCTCTCCTTAGGAGGGCAAAACGTTGGACTCCATACGACTCAAATGGTATAGTCATGTCGGTTATAAGAAACTCCCTTGTCCATAATGACATAAGAAACAAATGTATCGTATGGCCCCTGCAGAACTTAGAGAGTTGAAAGAGCAATTCAAAGATCATCTTGATAAGGATTTTATAAGGCCCAGTGTGTCTCCCTGGGGTGTACCCGTTCTATTCGTGCAAAAGAAAGATGGTTCATTGCGCATGTGCATAGACTATCGTCAGCTTAACAAGGTCACAGTCCAGAACAAGTACCCTCTTCCTAAAATTGATGACTTGTTTGATCAGCTGCAATGTGCTAGCTATTTCTTGAAAATATATTTGAGATTCGGTTCTCACAAACTTAAAGTTAGAGAGTGTGACATTTCAAAGACAGCTTTCTACACTCGTTATGGTTATTTTGAATTCTTAGTCATGTCCTTCGGATTAACTAATGCCCCAGCAGCTTCTATAGACCTCATGAATCGGGTGTTAAGACCATACCTGGACATGTTCATTATTATGTTTATTGATGATATTCTTGTGTACTTCCGAAGTAAGAAGGACCATGTAGATTATCTTCAAATTGTCTTACAGACCCTTAGGGATTAACAGTTGTTTGCCAAATTTAGAAAGTGTGAATTCTAGGTAAGTTCAGTTGCTTTTCTAGGTCATATTGTTTCTTTTGAAGGTATTCGAGTTGATCCTCAAAAGATAGAATTTGTGAAACGTTGTCCTATACCGATTTCCCCATTTGATATTAGGAGTTTCCTAGGTTTAGCTGGCTACTACCATCGTTTCGTAGAAGGATTCTTTTCCATTGCTGCTCCTTTGACTCGGTTAACCCAAAAGAAGGTTAAATTCCAGTGGTCAGATTTGTAACGCCCTGGAAAATGAGTCCCGGAGTGTCACACGGTGCTTGAGGCTACGAGTATCCCCAAGCTAACCCTTTGAGCCATTTTCATTCAGTTCAACACAAATCAACCGGGTTTCTATAAATAACCCTCAAATATCAACAGAGTAATCATTATTCAAGAATAAAAGAATTTCAGAAAGATAACAAAATAGGACCTATTAGTCAACTCCCAACATCTATACTAGTCTGACAAGCCTCTAAGAAAATCAATAAAACCTGCGAGCCATTGAGACATGTACCAACTGACTCATGCTAAGTTATCAAGTGTAAACAATTCCGTGAAACCAACATCAGACATTATGTCCTCGGAACATGAGGACTCACCACAACAGAGGAAGTAGAACAACATGCCCAAAGAGTCACTGTTGAACCTGGAACTGAGCACCTGAACCTATATTCCGAGAAAATGCTGCCCACATCCGAAAATGTGGGTCAGTACTATGGAAAAGAACCGAGTATGTGGGGGTATATGCAGTTGTATAAACATCATCATCATAAATATTTATAAGAAATATGCAAAAGGTATGAAAGACTCACATAGCCCGAAGAAAATCATTATAATCATGAGAGGATGAAATAAGTACAATAACACATGTGAGTCATCATATAATTTGTCAATCACTTTCAGTTCATCAAGAATATCAATTTTCATAATATAAATATCGTTTAAATTTTTTGAAAGAATAACTTTCACAATTCTACTTTCAAATCACTTCACTATTCACCATAGACACAAGCAAAGACACACACACTGGGAGATTATATAACCGACATAAACCATATGAGCTACATAGAGTCCAACGTACAACGCACGTTGGGGAGAACCGTCCTATCTTTTCCATCGGAGTAGGACTATTGATATCAAATCCACACAAACTAGTGATCACTCTATAAATCAGCCTCAGGCTCACTCCTACGGGAGCACATAGTTCTAGGGAAGTATGGTCGCTTTATACCTCCCACTCGGTCCTAAAGATTTCTCCCGGACTTAGCTCAGATCATTTCAAAGACAATCCACAATAAAATAATTTCAGTAATATATATATATACATCGGGAGCCATCATGCTTCCCATCTATCAGAATCAACCACGTTGTGGATTTCTTTCACACTCAAGTTCAAAATAACTCCGTTAAGACCAAAAGGTCAAATCATTCAAAATATCTCAAATATTCAACATCAACGTGCTTATAACACACTTTCTCAAAAAAAAAACACAATTTCGAACGGGGATTCACCACCCAAATATGAAAATCATGATAAATATCTTTCAAGATTCATGGTTTATATCTCCACACATGTAAATTCATCTTTCAAAATCATAAACTTCAAGATTTAATAATAATCATTATAAGATATGGGTTCATGATTCAAATCCGTAAAAGAATCAAATAAAAATCATGCCTTTGTAAAGAAAATTACTTTTGGGCACAACAACGAAAGAGAGTTCTTATTGAAAAACCCCACATACATTGAGTGATGAACTTTAGATCGATACTCTTTTTTGAGATGTTAATCGTGCCTTTGAATGATGGTTCTTGGAGTTCTTTAACTAGGAACTTGGAATCTTGAATAAATTTGCAGAATTAATGGTGAACTTTGGAGGTTCTTAAAGTTGGATGTAGGAGCTTAGGGTTTTCTTTTTGAGGAAATTTGATGAAATATAACATATAATTCTTCTAATAGGCTTTAATATAGGGTTTGGACGGATTTTGGGTGAGGGGTAATGACCAAAACGCCCCTAAAAATCAAATAATTCTTGAATCTGTCCTTTGGTAGACTGTTTTGATTGTCTGAAGTAGATCAACCATAACATTTTACTCCGATATTCAAATTGGATGAAACCAATTTCATTAGAAAGAGAACTCTCATATATTTCCATTGATATATAGTATCTCACCCAGATCACTGGGTACG
Organism: Capsicum baccatum var. pendulum; assembly: GCA_030864225.1. Lineage (NCBI taxonomy): Eukaryota > Viridiplantae > Streptophyta > Magnoliopsida > Solanales > Solanaceae > Capsicum > Capsicum baccatum. The sequence continues at coordinate 7,407,487 of CM061556.1, forward strand.
AGGAGTTATGATAGTTTAAATTTGACCGAAAAATTCGTTTTTGGTAGGCTGAAGTAGATCGACCATAACGTTTTACTCCAATAGACAAATTGGATGAAACCAATTTCTTGGAAAGTGGACTCGCAGAGCTTTTCGTTGATATACCGTAGATCGCTCAGATCAGTATGTACAATTAGTTATGATCATTTAAATTTGGAGCTAAAATAATTCAAGCCTCAGCACGTTTTACTGTTCACTACTATTCACGGTTCGATCGGAATGTTCATAACTCGTCGCTTGGGTGACCATTTTGGATGATCCACGTATCGTTGGAAATATTATTCGATACTCTACGCAATGGTGGGTCATAATCTACGACGTTTTGCACAGAAAATTTATAATTCATTCTAGAATATAGAACCCAACACGTTTACGCATAAAATTTCAATGAAAAATTTCCCGGGGTATTACATCATCCCCCCTAGAAAACATTCGTCCTCGGATGACGCTATACATGACAAGATTAGATAGGGAATAGAGCATACAGCTGAAACCATTTGTTAGACTCATCACCACATCGTTTCTCACTCTGAATGCAATATAGAATGCACAAATTCAAGAAACTACAGCCGAACACATAATATATGACAGCTGAACTGCTGCAACTTTTATCAAAAGTGCATGATTTAGGAAAGAACGGTATGTTCGTCTTGATCGGAGTTTGCGTAAAATAGGTGCGGGTATTTGGATCACATATCCGCCTCAGCTTCCCAAGTTGCACCCTCAATATATTGGTTTTGTCACAACACCTTGACCAAGGGAACTTCTTTGTTCCTTAGTCTTCGGACATTGAAATCAAAAATCTCAACAGGAATCTCATCAAAAGAAAGATTTTCTTGAATGTCAGCATCCACAGAGGAATCCACTACCACAGCATCGCTAATATGCTTTCTAAGCATGGAGACATGGAATATTGGATGAATAGACGACAACTCGGAAGGCAACTCGACCTCATAAGCTACCTTACCAACACGTCTAATAATTTTGTAAGGACCAACATAACGGGGACTAAGCTTCCCCTTCTTTCTGAATCTCTTCACCCCCCTCATGGGTGAAATTTTTAGATACACTAGGTCACCAACTTCAAACTCAAGGTCTCTCCTTCTATCATCCACATATGAGTTCTGATGTCTCTGCGTAGTTTTAGACGTTTCCTTAATCAACTTAGCTTTTCCATAGCCTCAAATACTGAATCAGGACCACTCACAACCCCTTCACCCACCTCGAACCAACCTATGGGTGATCTACACTTCCTCCCAAATAAGGCTTCAAACGGAGCCATGCCAATACTATAGTGAAAACTGTTATTGTAAGCAAACTCTATCAACGGTAAGTGATCATCCCAACTTCCCTTAAAGTCAAGTGAACAAGCTCTCAATATATCCTCTAAGGTCTGGATGGTCCGCTCAGCCTGACCATTGGTCTGCGGATGAAAAGCTGAACTCAAAAGCACTTGGGTACCAAGACCCTTCTGAAAAGCTTTCCAAAATTGCGAAGTGAACTGAGTACCCCTATCCGAAATGATAGATAAGGGAACTCCATGCAGTTTGACTAGCTCTCGGATATACAATCTAGCGTAATCCTCAGCAAAATATAAAGTATGAACAGGCAATAAATGAGCAGACTTAGTCAACCTATCAACCACAACCTAAATGGAATCATGATGGCGTCGGGAAGGAGGTAAACCAATCACGAAGTCCATATTTATCTTTTCCCACTTCCAAGTGGGAATACTAAACTCTTGCATCATATCACCAGGTCTTTGGTGTTCAACCTTAACCTGTTGGCATGTTGCATACTTATCTACAAACATTGCTATATCTTTCTTCATGCCACAACACCAATAGATTTCCCGCAAGTCTTGATACATCTTGGTGGAACCAGGATGAATAGAATATTGCACCCCGTGTGCTTCAGCCATAATCCTCTATCTCAGATCATCAATATTCGAGACACATAATCTACCCTGCAATCTTAACACACCACCTCCCACTTGGGAGAAAACCTCTAGTTTTTGGTCCTTGACTGACTCCTTCAGTCTGACCAAACTAGAATCTAAGTATTGCTTTTCCTTCACTTCTGAAACTAAGGAGGATTCGGAACTACTTTGAACCCCTATACTACCTTCAGCAGAGTCAAACAACCTAACCCCCAATCTAGCCAAACGATGTACATCACGACCGAACTCTTTCTTACCTTCTACCACATGTGAAACACTACCCATGGACACTCTACTTAGGACATCCGCCACAACATTGGCCTTGCCCGGATGGTACAACACACTCATATCATAGTCCTTTAACAATTCTAACGATCGTCTCTACCTAAGATTCAATTCTCTCTGGGTAAACACATAGGGAAGACTCTTATGATCAGTGAAAACATCAACATAGACACCATACAAATAGTGTCTCCAGATTTTCAAAGCAAACACAACAGCAACCAACTCAAGGTCATGGGTGGGGTAATTTTTCTCATGGGGTTTCAACTATCTAGAAGCATAATCTATCACCTTACCCTTTTGCATCAATACGCAACCCAACCTAACTCTCAAAGCATCACAGTACACCACCAAACCATCAACACCATCAGGCAAAGTCAAAACAGGGGCTGAAGTGAGTTGAGTCTTTAACTCCTGAAAACTCTTCTCACAAGATTTGGACCACAAAAACTTAACTTTCTTTTGGGTTAACCGAGTCATAGGAGACGTTGTAGAGGAGAAAACTTCAATAAAACAGTGGTAATAGCCACGTAAACCTAAGAAACTTCAGATATCAGTCGGAGAAATAGGTCTAGGCAAATTTCTAACAGCTTTGGTCTTTTGGGGATCAACTCTAATACCCTTGGAAGAAATGATATGACCCAGAAAAGCAACTAACCTTAGCCAAAACTCACACTTACTGAACTTGGAAAACAACTTGTGATCTCTAAGGGTTTGCAGGATAGTTCGGAGATGATCAGAATATTCATCCTCAGTACGGGAGTACACCAGTATATCATCGATGAACACTATGAAAAACATATCCAGATATAGTCTGAACACTCGATTCATGAGGTCCATGAAAGCTGCTGGGGCATTAGTTAACCCGAAAGACATAACAAGAAACTCAAAATGGCCATAACGAGTTTGCAAAGAGGTTTTTGGGATGTCCCACTCCCTAACTTTGAGCTGATGATAGTCGGAACGAAGGTCTATCTTGGAGAAATAACTTGCACCTTACAATTGGTCAAACAAATCATCTATTCTCGGAAGGGGGTACTTATTTTTTACGATGACTTTATTCAATTGGCAGTAATCAATGCACATACGCAAATAGCCATCTTTCTTTCTCACAAACAACACAGGAGCACCACAAGGAGAAACACTAGGCCTTATGAAACCCTTATCTAGTAGATCTTTGAGTTGCTCTTTCAACTCCTTAAGTTCTACATAGGCCATATGGTAAGGAGAAATAGAAATGGGTTGAGTATCGGGAAGAAGATCAATCCTGAACTCTATCTCTTTATCAGGAGGTATCCCTGGGAGATTATCTGAAAAGACATCAAAAAACTCATTGACGACGTTAATAGACTAGAGAGTTGGAGTCTCAGAATTAGTGTCTTTGACTCTAACCAAATGGTAAATACACCCCTTAGAAAAAAGCTTTCTATCTTTGAAGTAAGATATAAAATGACTCTTGGGAGACACAGAATTCCTAGACCACTCAAACACGTATGCACTTGAAAACTGAAACTTGACCACTCACGTCCGACAATCAATAAAGGCATAAGAAGAATACAACCAGTCCATACCCAGAATCACATCAAAATCTACCATGTCTAACTTAATCAGATCAGCCAACAAGACTCTATGAAGAATGATAACAGGACACTTTTATACATTTTCTGGGCAATAATCAATCACCTACTGGGTAGAAACTAGGATAGGCTCAGGAATAATCTCAGGACTCATTTCAAAATTCACAGCAATCAAAGGTGTAACATTTGAGAAACTGGATCCAGGATCCAACAAAGTATACACATCAAACTGAAATATACGAAGCATACCAATAACAATATTAGGAGAGTCCTCCTATTCCTGGTAGGACGGTAAAGCATAGAATCTATTCTGGCACTGCCTGCCAGTATTACTAGAAAAGGCTCCCTGAGCTGGGGCTGGGCGAGTCACTGGAACTGGAGTACTAACAGTCTGAGTTTGGGTCTGAGGACGATAGTCACGATGCCCTTGTCCATCCTGTGGACAATCTCTAACTCTGTGACCCATGTCACCATACTGGAAACAGCTCCTCTTCTCACCCTAACACTCACCCGAATGAGCTTTATAACACTTAGGACATAAAGGAAGATTTGTCTTACTACCAGCATTGTACTGGGACTTGGACGCATATGACCTGCTACCTTTCTCCTGCCTACCTCTAGGCACGGGAGCACTAGCAGATGACGGTGCTGGTATAGACGAATGATCTTGATACTGAGGGCAACTATCTTTCTGTGATCTAGTCTAACCCTGTTTGTGCTGCTCGGACCTAGCTCTCTTATTCCCTCTCATTCTATCTCTCTCCTTAATCTTGTCTGCCTCAATCTGTTGGGCATGAGTCATCAGCCTAGAAAGATTCATATCACTATTCAGCAAAGCAGACCTACACTCCTTAACCACATAACTAGACACTCCAGTGACAAACTTACTCATACTAGCCCGATCATCAGCCACTAAGTCAGGAGCATACTTGGCCAACTGATTGAACTTTAGACAATACTCCCTAACAGTCAGAGCCCTATCGCAGGTTCATAAACTCTTCCACCTTCGCCTCCCTCATCTCCAAAGGGAAAAACTTATCCAGGAATGCATCCTGGAACTCTTGCCAAGTTGTTGGGACAACTCCCTCACCTCTACCTTTCTTCCAAGAAACAACCCAGTCATAAGCAACGTCTTTCAACTTATACGCAGCTAACTCCACACTATGTTCCTTAGATACATGCATCACCTAAGTAATCTTCCACACCTCCTCTAAAAACAACCGTGGATCCTCATCAGACTTGAACCCATAGAATTCTAGCAGATTCATCCGCATAAAGTCATGGATCCTGGCTGCAGCTGAATCACCTCCCTGCTACTGTGGAGCCGGGGCCAGGTTGGCCTGAACATTTACAGTAACAGCTTGGGCCAGCACCTGAAAGGCTGCCCTAAATTCAGCATGAGACACGTTTTCATTCAATGGGTCAGCAGGTTGAGGTTGCTGACCATCATTATTTCTTCTTACTCAACATGGAGGCATATTTCTAAAAGAGGAGAGCACGAATCAATAGTAGAGAGACACTTTAAGAACAATAGACTTCTGAAAGAAAGAATCATACTTTTTCCTAAATTGTCTTGTAGCCTCTTGCTCATATATGTGGTGCGCTACACACCGATGATCAAGACTCTAGTTAACGCAGCTTGTCAGACTCCCTAGAACACCTTAAAACCTGAGGCTCTGATACCAAGTTTGTAACGTCCCGAAAAATGAATCCCGGAGCATCACACGGTGCTTGAGGCTGCGAGTAGCCCCAACCTAACCCTTTGAGACATTTTTATTCAGTTCAACACAAATCAACAGGGTTTCCATAAATAACCCTCAAATATCAACAGAGTAGTAATCATACAAGAATAAAAGAATTTCAAAAAGATAACAAAATAAGACTTATGAGTGAACTCCCAACATCTATGCTAGTCTGACAAGCCTCTAAAAAAATCAATAAAACCAGTGAGCCATTGAGACATGCCCCAACTGACTCATACTCAGTTATCAAGTGTAAATAATTCCATAAAACCAACTTTAGACATCATGTCCTTGGAACATAAGGACTCACTACAACAGAGGATGTAGAACATCGTGCCCAAAGAATCACTATCAAACTTGGAACTGAGCACCTAAACCTACATTCCGAGAAAATGCAGCCCACATCCAAATATATAGGTTAGTACCATGGAAAGGAGCCGAGTATATAGGGGTGTATGCCGTTGTATAAACATCATCATCATAACTAATTATAAGAAATATGCAGGATGTATGAAAGATTCATATGGCCCGAAGAAAATCATCATAATCATGAGAGCATGAAATAAGTACAATAACACATGTGAGTCATCATATAATTTGTCAATCACATTCAGTTCATGAAGAATATCAATTCTCATAATGTAAATATCATTTAAATCTTTCTAAAGAATAACTTTCACAATATCACTTTCAAATTACTTTACTATTCACCATAGACACAAGGAAACACACACACTGGGAGATTCTATAACCGACATAAACCATGTGAGATACATGGAGTCCAACATACAACCCACATTGGGGAGAGTCGTCCTATCCTTGCCATTGGAGTAGGACTATCGATATCAAATCCACCCAAACTAGTGATCAATAGATAAATCAGCCTCAGGCTCAATCCTACGAGGGAACGTAGTTCTAGGGAAGTAAGGTCGCCTTATACCTCCCACTCAGTGCTAAATATTTCTCACAGACTTAGCTTAGATCATTTCAAAGACAACCCACAACAAAACAATTTTAGTTATATATAAATATACATTGGGAGCCATCATGCTTCCCATCTATCAAAATCAACCACGTTGTGGATTTCTTTCACACTCAAGTTCAAAACAACTCCATTAAGACCAAAAGGTCAAATCATTAAAAATATCTCAAATATTAAACATCAACATGCTTATAAGACACACTTTCTCAAAAAAAGAAATACAATATCCAATGGGGATTCCTGACCCAAATATCAAAATCATGATAAATATCGTTCAAGATTCATGCTTTATATCTCCACACATGTAAATTCATCTTTCAAAATCATAAACATCAAGATTTCATAATAATCATCATAAGATATCGGTTCATGCTTCTAATTCATAAAAAAATAAAATAAAGATCATGGCTTTGTAAAGAAAATTACTTTTGCGCACAAGAATGAAAGAGATTTCTTGTTGAAAAACCCCACATACCTTGAATGGTGAACTTTATATTGATACTCATTCTTGAGATGTTAATCGTGCCTTTTAATGATGGTTCTCGGAATTCTTGAACTAGCAACATGGAATCTTGAATAAATTTGCAGAATTAATGGTGAACTTTGGAGGTTCTTGAAGTTGGATGTAGGAGCTTAGGGTTTTCTTTTTGAGGGAATTTGATGAAATATAACATATAATTCATCTAATAGGCTTTAATATAGGGTTTGGATGGATTTTGGGTGAGGGGGAATGACCAAAATGCCCCTAAAAATCAAATAATTCTTGAATCTGTCCTTTGGTGGACTGTTTTGATAGTCTGAAGTAAATCATCTATAATGTTTTACTCCGATATTCAAATTAGATGAAACCAATTTCATTAGAAAGAGGACTCTCATATATTTCCGTTGATATATAGTATCTCACCCGTATCATTGTGTATTAGGAGTTATGGTCATTTGAAGTTGACCTAAAAATTTTCTTTTGATGGACTGAAGTAGATCAACCATAACTTTTTTTTCAGATAGAAAAATTGGATGAAACCAATTCCATTGGAAAGAGGACTTGCAGAACTTTCCGTTGATATATAGTAGATAACTCAGATCATTATGTACAAGGAGTTATGCTCATTTAAATTTGGAGCAAAAATACGCCAGGCCTCAGTACTTTTTCCTGCATCTGTTACTGTTCACTACTATTCATAGTTCAATCGAAATGTTCATAACTCATCGCTCGGGTGACCGTTTTGGATGATGCACATATATTTAGAAAGCTTATTTGATACTCTACGCAATAGTGGGTCATAATCTAAGACATTTTGCATGGAAAATTTATAATTCATTCTAGAAGATAGAACCCCACATGCTTACGAAAAAAATTTCAATGAAAAATTTCCTGGGGTATTACAAGATTCTTGTTAGAAGAGTTTTCAGGAATTAAAGACTCGAATCACTTTAGTCACTATGATAACCCTACCTAATGGTGTTAATGATTTTGTGGTATATTATGATGCTTCCAGAGTTGGTCTGGGTTATGTGTTGATGCAGAAAGGTAAGCTAGTAGCTTATGCCTACCGAAAGATGGAACCTCATAAGAAGAATTATCCGACCTATGACTTCGAGTTAGCTGCAGTGGTTTTTTCTTTTAAAATTTAGAGACACTACCTATACGGAATTCATGTTGATGTCTTTACGGATCACAAAAGTTTACAGTAAGTGTCCACTCAGATAGAGTTGAATCTTTGGTAGAGGTGATGTTTATAATTACTGAAGGACTATGATTTGAGTGTGTTATATTACCCGTGCAAGGCCAATGTAGTAGCGGATTCCCTTAGTAGATCATCCATGGGTAGCGTAGCACATATAGAGGAAAATAAGAAGGAGTTAGCTCGTGAAGTACATTGTTTGGCTAGGTTGGGCGTTATATTGCTCGATTCAGCTCAGGGTAATTCTTGGGTCCAAAGTAGTTCCAAATCTTCCCTAGGTTTTGAAGTGAAGGAGAAGCAGGATACAGATTCTCGTTTGGTCGAACTGAAAGAACCAGTTAAAGACCAAAAGGTGGGGATTTTCTCCCAAGGAGGAGATGGTGTATTTAGATTTCAGAATAGATTGTGTGTGCCAGATGTTGATGATCTGAGGAAGAGAATTATGGCTGAAGCACATGGCGCGCGGTATTTTATTCATCCCGATGCTACCAAGATATACCATAATTTGTAGGAACTTTATTGGTGAAAGGGTATGAAAAAGTATATAGCAAAGTTCATAAAGGAGTGTGCCACTTGCCAATAGGTAAAGATAGAACACCAGAGACCCGGTGGAATGATGCAAGAATTTAGTATCCTTATTTAGAAGTGGGAGAAAGTTAATACGTATTTTATGAATGGTTTACCTCCTTCTCGACGTCATTATGATATGATTTGGGTTGTTGTAGATAGGTTGACTAAGTCCACACATTTCCCACTAGTGCATACATCTTTCACCGCGGAGGACTATGCTAAGCTGTATATTCGAGAGTTAGTCAGGTTGCATGCAGTTCTGTTGTCTATCATCTCCGATAAAGGTACTCAGTTTACTTCTCATTTTTGGAGTACCTTCCAGAAGGGTCGTGGAACCTAAGTTTATCTTAGCTCTACTTTTCATCCGCGGATTGATTGTCAGGATGAGTGAAATATTCAGACTTTGGAGGATATGTTGAGGGCTTGTGTTCTTGATTTCAAAGGATGTTGGGATGAAAATTTGTCATTGATTTAATTTGATTACAATAATAGTTTTCATGCCATTATTGGAATGGCTCCGTTTGAAGCTTTGTACAGGAGAAGATGTAGATCACCTATAGGTTGGTTCGAAGTGGGTGAAGCTGCTGTGATTGGGCCTGATGCTGTATTTGAGGCTATCAAGAAAGTTAAGTTAATTTGGGAGAGGTTAAAGGAAGCCCAAAGTCGCCATAATTCGTATGCAGATGTGAGAAAAAGAGCTCTTGAGTTTGAAGTCGATGATTTGGTGTATTTGAAAATCTTACCCATGAGAAGGGTGAAAAGATTTGGAAAAAAGAGAAGTTGAGTCCCAGATATGTTGGCCCTTATAGAGTTTAGGATCGTGTTGGGAAAATATATTATGACGTTGAGTTTCCTACAGAATTGTCAGTTGTCCATCCTGTGTTTCATGTTTCTATGCTTAAGAAGCACATTGGAGACTCTGTTGTTATTGATCCGTCGGAAGGTTGTGATGTTCAGGATAGCCTTTCGTAGGATGAAATCCAGGTTGAAATCCAAGATTATCAAATCCTAGATTATCAAGTCTTGTTCTTGGCCTATCTAGCAACATTCGAGGACGAATATTTCCAAGGGGGAGATATTATAATACCTCAATCATTCCTTAAGCCTAAATCTGTCTTTTTCTCTTGTAGAGCATTGAATAAGCTTTCCATTGATACTAATTTCATCAAAATCTGACATCGGATGAGTGAGTTATCGCCATTTTACTGAATACTAACGGATAGACCAAGTTTGACCATCGACCAGGTAGACCTCAGGTCCTTGGTGAACCGTTAAGTTTCCCATCAAGCCAAGACAGTTGCTCCATTTTTGGGATATTGTGTGACGGTCAAAGTGGTGGACCGTCACAAAGTTGATGGACCGTCAAGGTGTCCGTCAGACCGAGACAAAATGTCTCATTTCTGGCCCACAAGTGACGGATGACTTGGTGGACCATCAGTCCCTCTCACGGACCATCAGGTCGACCGTCACAGGCCCCGATCAGCAAATTTCAGCATTTTTCAAAAGGGCATCTTGGTCATTTCTGCTCATTGTGGCCTTATATATATATATCTATGTAGAGAAGAAAAGATCATTTTTTCTCCATTTCTATCAAAAATTCTTTCAAGAATTCTCTAGAAACCTAGGGTTTCTTCCAAACCCAAAAATCAAATCATCTCCAAGAATTTCAAGAAATCTCCCATAAATTTCTTCAAGTTGTTCACGAACTAAGCTCGTCAAGTCAAAGGCAGCAAGGTCTTGGTCTACAAGTGTGACAAAAAAGTTTCAAGCAAGTTTCTATATCTTCAAAATCAAAATCTAAGTTATGTGGGGTTTGAACAAGAACACTCCTTTCATTCTTGTGCCTAAAGGTTTAATTTCTACTACTGATTTACATGATTTTGCAAGTGGGTTTACACCCAAATTTTTTTAATTATGATTTATGAGATTTGAGTTGAATAAATTTGATATTTATCCTTATTTCACCATCATGTTTCCTAAAATGAGGGTTTATTCCATGATTTGTATATTATCATTATGTATAGATGATTTGTGAGCAATTTAACTCAAGTTCCATGAGTTGAATATTCTTAATATGAATTTATGATTTTTGAATGATTTGAGACAAGTGTTAAGAGTTATGCCTTTCCATGAAAAACTTAACTATCGAATGTATATTGATATGTGAACTTGAGAATCAAGAATGAGTCTTGTGATGTTTCTATGAAGCTTTTGATATTTGAAATGACTTGATAAACAAATGTATTTGATGTTGAGAAAGATTGTGTTGAGTTGAGTTGAGTCGAGTTAGGAATCCACAAGATGTTTATGATTTTTCAATGAGATATATTTATGTTTTGATATTTATGATAGAACCATGAGTTGATATTGATTGAGGTGGATTTCCTAACACATTTTGAGCTGAGTCTGGGAGGAGTATATAGCACCAAGTGGGAAATATGGTACTTCCCTAGAACTACGTGCCACCGTAGGATTGATTTTGATGATTATGGGGCAAATGTCAAGTATGAGATTGTGATATTGAGGTTGAGGTTGTACTCCCTGGAAAGATTACAACACCCCTGCCAATGTGGGGTTCTCTCCTAAGGAGGGAAAAATGTTGAACTCCATGCGTCTCACATGGGGTAGTCATGTTGGTTATAAGAAGCTCCCACCTCCATATTGATATAAGTCTCTTGAGTTACTGAGTCACTCTAATTCATCAGTTAAAGAGTTTGAGTTGAGTTAAATGATTTATGATATTTATGAAACACATGTCATTACTAATGATTTATGGAAATAATGTTTCAGATAATTCAAGCGAAGATGGTTATTATTGTTAGCATGCATGATTTCTCATAAATTTATGATATTATTTAAAATGTTGCATCTACCCCCACATACTCAGTACATTCCCAAGTATTGACCCCCATACTCTTTTGTATTCTATATTTCCTCGTGATAGAGGTTCAGGTGCTCAGTCTCAGCAGCGAAAGTGATCTTTGAGTACCTTCCTCTACACTTCTGGAGATGGTGAGTCCTCATGGTTCGAGGACCTATGTCTCTAATTTTGTCTTGTTAATAGATGGTTGTTTACTTTCAGTTCAGTACGAGTCAGTTGGGGATCTGTCTGAATGGCTCCTCAGTCCTATGAAGTAGAGGCTTTGTCAGACTAGTGTACCAGCGTGTACAGAGATTCCAGTATTCTGTTTGTATAGGGCATTATTATTTCATATTTCAGTATGTTCATGGAATGGTTATTCCTCTTTATCTTAGTATGATTTGCGCAATAATGAGTTTTGAAAGTGATGACAAGTTTAGAGGGTTAGCTTGAGGCCACATGTGGCCTTGAGAACCATGTGACATCTCAGGATATGTTCTTGGGGCATTACAAGCTTGGTATCAGCGAGTAGGGTTCAAGGAGTCCTAGGGAGTCTGACAAGCCGCGTTACGTAGAGTCTTGATCATTGGTGTGTAGCGCATCACATCTATGAGCAAGAGGTTATGGGATGTTTTAAGATAGGTTGTTTCTTTCTTTCAAGATTCTATCGTGCCTACGACTATTTCTCTCTGCGGTTAATTCATGCTCTCTTATGATAGAAAATGCCTCCTCGTAGAGCTCGCAGAAACAACAAATGACCTCAACCCGTTGATCCTTTAGGTGAGATAGTGTCCAATGCTATATTTTGGGAAGCTTTCAAAGAGCTATCCTAGGCGGTCACCGCCAATGCTCAAGACAACAACCGGGCTACTGTTTCACCTTTGGAAAGAAATAATTTTGCTGCAGCTCGGGGTCGTGACTTTATGCTAATGAATCCACCTGAGTTATTTAGGTCGAAAGTAGGTGAAGACCCATTAATGTATTTAGGTGAAGTAAGAAATATCACTCAGATTATGCACGTGACTGAGGAGCAGACAGTTGAATTAGCTGCCTATTGAATGAAAGATGTTGCTTATGATTGGGTAGAGATGTGGAGGAAAAGTAGAAGGGAGAATGATGCTCCTGTGAGTTGGTAATTATTTCAGGATTCCTTCCTAGATAGATTCTTTCCCCTGGAGCTGAGGGAAGAAAATTTTGAAGAATTTATGAACTTGAGATAAGGCTCCATGACAGTTAAGGAGTATTGCCATAAGTTTAAGCAGTTGTCTAAATATGCTCCCACTATGATGGTTGATTCTAGAACTAGTATGAGTAAGTTCTTGGACAGTGTATCTAGTTATGTCGTTAAAGAGTACAGATCTGCTATGCTTAATAGGGACATTGACCTTTCAAGACTAATGATCCATGCTCAGCAGATTGAAGCAGACAAAGTGAAGGAGAGAGAGAAAGAGGGAGTAAGAGAGTTAGATCTGAGCAGCAGGTGCATGGTCAGACTAGATTTTCTAGATGGATCCGCCCTCAGTTCCAGAGTCGTTCCTTTATGGTAGTGCTTTTATCAGCCAGTACTCCTACATTTAGAATTAGGCCAGAGTAGGGTAATAGGCCTACTATATCCAGGTCTCAGGATAGTATGACTAACGTACCTCATCCTCCTCCATGTTTGAAGGATAGTAAAGACCATCTCGATGAGTGCTTAATCGGTCAGAGAGGTTGCTTTGGTTACGGTAAGTTGGGACACAAATTTAGGGATTGTCTATATTCTAGACAGAGGAGTGACGATGTTCATCCCCAGAATTAGACTAATAGCACTCCAGCCCCGATAGTTCGTCCTACTCCTTTTTAGGGTGCCTCATCTAGTACTGCAGGTGGTCAGTGCCAGAATTGCTTTTATGCTATAACACCCCACCAGGAGCAGGAGGATTCACCAGATGTTATTACCGGTACGCTCCGTGTATTTCATTTTGATGTATATGTGTTGATGGACCCTGGGTCAGTTCTTTCTTATGTGACTTTGTTGGCGGCTGTGAATTTTGAAATTAGTGCTGAAAAGATTTCCTAGCCTTTTCAAGTCTTTACACCAGTGGGTAAATCTGTTGTTTCTAAGCAAGTATATAAGAAGTGTCCTATCACTGTTCTTAACAGAGTCATGTTTGTAGATTTGATTGAGCTATACATGGTTGATTTTGACATTATTTTGGGTATGGATTGGCTTCACTCTTGCTATTCGTTTATAGACTGTCGTACCCATGTAGTCAAATTTCAGTTTCCTAATAAGCCATCTTTTGAGTGGTCCAGAAATTCTGTATCTCCTAAAAGACATTTCATATCCTATCTTTAAGCTAGGAAGTTGACTTCCAAAGGTTATATCTATCACATAGTTCGAGTTAAGGACACTAAGTCTGAGACTCCAAGTATTCAGTCTCTTAGTATTGTCAATGAGTTTCCTGATGTTTTCCCAGAAGATCTCCCAAGGTTACCTCCCGATAGAGAGATAGAATTCGGAATTGATCTTCTCCCTAATACATAACCAATTTCTATTCCTTTGTATCGTATAGCCCCTGCGAAACTTAGGGAGTTGAAAGAGCAACTCAAAGATCTTCTTGATAAGGGTTTTATAAGGCCCAGTGTGTCTCCTTGGGATGCACCCATTCTATTCGTGCGAAAGAAAGATGGTTCATTGCTCATATGCATAGACTATCACCAACTTAACAAGGTCACAGTCAAGAATAAGTACCCTCTTCCTAGAATTGATGACTTATTTGGTCAGCTGCAAGGTGCCAGCTATTTCTGGAAAATAGATTTGAGATCCGGTTATCAGCAACTTAAAGTTAGAGAGTGTGACATTTCAAAGAAAGCTTTCCACAATCGTTATGGTCAATTTTAATTCTTGGTCATGTCCTTCGAATTAACTAATGCCCCAGCAGTATTTATGGACCTCATGAATCAGGTGATCATACCATACCTGGATATGTTCGTTATTATGTTTATAGATGATATTCTTGTGTACCTCCAAAGTGAGAACGACTATGCAGATCATCTTCTAATTGTCTTACAGACCCTTAGGGATCAATAGTTTTCCAAATTTAGCAAGTGTGAATTCTGGCTTAGGTCGATTACTTTTCTAGGTCATATTATTTCTTCTGAAGGTATTCGATTTGATCCTCAAAAGGTAGAAGCTGTGAAAAGTTGACCTAAACCTATTTCCCCATCTGATATTAGAAGTTTCCTGGGTCTAGCTGGCTACTACCATCGTTTCGTTAAAGGTTTCTCTTACATTATTGTTCCTTTGACCCGGTTAACCCAAAAGAAGGTTAAATTCCAGTGGTCAGATTCTTACGAGAAGAGTTTTTAGGAATTGAATACTCGACTTACTTTAGTCCCTGTGATAACCCTACCTAATGGTGTCAATGATTTTATGGTATATTGTGATACTTCTAGAGTTGGTTTGAGTTATTTGTTGATGCACAAGGGTAAGGTTATAGCTTATGCCTCCTAACAGTTGAAACCTCATGATAAGAATTATCTGACCCATGACCTTGAGTTAGCTGCAGTGATTTTTGCTTTTAAAATTTGGAGACACTACCTATATGGCAATCATGTTGATGTCTTTACGGATCACAAAAGCTTACAGTATGTGTTCACTCAGAAGGAGTTGAATATTCGGTAAAGGCGATGGTTAGAATTACTGAAGGACTATCATTTGAATGTGTTAAATCACCCAGGCAAGGGTAATGTAGTGGAGGATGCCCTTAGCAGATCGTCCATGGGTAGTGTAGCACATGTAGATGAAGATAAGAAGGAGTTATCTTGTGAAGTGCATCTTTTAGCTAGGTTGGGCTTTATATTGCTCAATTCAGCTGAGGGTAATGCTTAGGTCCAATGTAGCTTCGAATCTTCCCTAGTTTCTAAAGTGTAAGAGAAGCAGGATGCAGATTCTAGTTTGGTCGAAGTGAAAGAATTATTTAAAGACAAAAAGGTGGAGGTTTTCTCCTAAAGAAGAGATGGTGTATTGAGATTTCAGAATAGATTATGTGTGCCTGATGTTGATGATCTGAGGTAGAGAATTATTGTTGAAGCACATGGCGCGCGGTATTCATTTCATCCCGGTGCTACCAAGATACACCATAATTTGCAAAAAATTTATTGGTGGAAGGGTATGAAAAAGAATGTAGCAAATTTCGTAGAGGAGTGTGCAACTTGCCAACAGGTAAACATAGAACACCATAGACCCAGCGGAATGATCCAAGAATTTAGTATCCCTACTTGGAAGTGGGAGAAAGTGAATACGGATTTTACGACTGGTTTAGCTTCTTCTCGCCGTCATCATGATTTGATTTGGGTCATTGTAGAAAGGTTGACTAAGTCCACACATTTCCTTCTAGTGCATATATTTTTCACCGCGGAGGACTATGCTAAGTTGTATATTTGAGAGTTAGTCAGATTGCATGGAGTTCCATTTTCTATCATCTCTGATAGAGGTACCCAGTTTACTTCTTATTTTTGGAGGGCCTTCTAGAAGGGTCTTGGCACCCAATTTCATCTTAGCTCCGCTTTTCATCCGCAGACAGACGTTCAGGATGAAAGGACTATTCAGACTTTGGAGGATATATTGAGGGCTTGTGTTCTTGATTTTCAAAAAAGTTGGCATGAACATTTGGTGTTGATTGAATTTGCTTACAATAATAGTTTTCATGCCAGTATTGGAATAGCTCTGTTTGAAGCTTTGTAAGGGAGAAGATGTAGATCGTCTATAGGTTGGTTCGAAGTAGGTGAAGCTGCTGTGATTGGGACTGATGTTGTATTTGATGCTATGGAGAAAGTTAATTTAATTCGGGAGAGGTTAAAGGTAGCCCAGAGTCATCAGAAGACGTATGCAGATGTGAGAAGAAGAGCTCTTGAGTTTGAAGTCTATGAATTGGTGTATTTGAAAATGTCACCTATGAAAGGGGTGAAAAGATTTGGAAAAAAAGGGAAGCTGAGTCCCAGATATATTGGACCTTATAGAGTTTTGGATCGTGTTGGGAAAACAACTTATGTGGTTGAGTTACCTGTAGAATTATCAGTTGTCTATCCTGTGCTTCATATTTCTATGCTCAAGAAGCACATTGGAGACTCTGTTGTTGTTGATTCATCGGAATATTGTGATGTTCAGGATAGCCTTTCATATGATAAAATTCTGGTTGAAATCCTCGATTATCAAGTCCGTAGACAGAGGAGCAAGGAAGTTCCCCTGGGTAAAGTTCTACGACGAAATCAATCAGTAGAGGGTGCCACTTGGGAAGCAAAAACGGATATGCGAGTTAGTTACCCTTATCTTTTCTCCACGAGTTCAAATCAAGATGAAGGTACTATTCCCTAAATTCAGTTTCCTTCTAATCTAATGTATTCCGCTATATGGTTATTCCCTCTACGATTAGTGCATATGGTGAAGTACTCAAGAGTATTAGAGTAAAGTGAGCCCTTCTATGTGAGTAGTTAAAGATGTGCGCCCTTATTTTCTCTTGTTCTTGGCGTATCTATCAACATTCGATGACAAATGTTTCCATGGGGGAGATATTATAATACCCCAATTATTCCTTAAGTCTAAATTTGTCTTTTCGAAGGGATATGTATGACTTCCAAAGTTATTGATGTTTAAACCATGTTGTATTTCTCTAATTTCTACTTTTTCTTTTGTATAGCATTGAATAAGCTTTCCATCGATACTAATTTCATCAAAATCTGACATCGGATGAGTGAGTTATGGCCGTTTTACTGAATACTATCGAATAGTCTAGGTTTGATGGTCGACCAGGTGGACCGTCAGGTCCTTGGTGAACCTTCAAGTGTACCATCAATCCAAGAAAGTAGCTCCCTTTTTGGGATGTCGTGTGAAGGTCAAAGTGGTGGACCTTCAAAGTGTCCGTCAGACCGAGACAGAATGTCTCATTTCGGGCCCTCAAGTAACGACGACATGGTGGATCGTCAGTCCCTTTGATGGACTTTAGGCGGCAACATCAAGATTCTGGTGTCTAGCTTATTTTTTAGACGACCAACACATTCTCCAGTGATCAAGTAAAGGGATACGGTACCACCAGTAGGGTAAAGGTGGTGGCAACAAATTCTGACGACCAATTTCTGCACCAATTTGCCAGAATTCGACAATATGATCAGGAAAACATCTTTCACTATGTCTTCTCCCAGTATCAGGTGCACTCATTTCAGTTTTCTCTAGTTTATTTGGTATATGCTTCTTGTCTTTTTTTCTATCCTGATTTCTTATCTAATTTTTTTAATTATTCCTGTGGGATTATTGGTTACGGTTTTTCCATAACTTTGTAAGTGTTTGTTGCTTATGAGTAGTATAGTACTTGTTGTTGCATGTGAGTATCAATCTTTCTTACTAGTTTTTGTTTGCTGATTTAGCTTTTTTTAGTCATACTCTATTGCTCATTGTGTTTTTTGGCATTTTTTTTCTTTCTCTTCTATCTTATCCTTTTGAGTGGTGGTTAGGGTGATAGATGATGGACTAGGGTCATATCATAGGTCGAGGTCGGGGTTGGGGTAGAGTCTAGGTTCTAGTCTTGGGTTTAGGGCGAGGGATAGTAGGGCTAAGTTGGATAAGGGTGCTTATAGGTTGAAAGTTTGGTCCTGGAACATAGAGACGCTTCAAGGTAAGTCTATAGAGTTGGTGAAGATTCTTGGAAAATGGAGGGCTACTATAGCGTGTATCCAGGAAACTAAATGGTAGGCACTAAGATGAGATTTGTAGATGGACATAAGTTATGGTACTCGGGTAGCTTAAGACATAGAAATGGGGTAGGTATCTTAGTAGATGCAGAACTTAGGGAGTAGGTGGTAGAGGTTAAAAGAGTCAGTGATAGGTTGAAGTCTATTAAATTATTCATGGGAGGAACTACGGTGAACATTATTAGTGTTTATGCTCCGCAGTTAGGTTTGGACGAGGAAGAGAAAAAGGGATTTTGGAGGTTTTGAATAAGATGGCGAGGGGCGTTCCAAGCACTGAGAAACTTTTTCTGAGAGGAGACTTCAATTGGCATATTGGGTCTTCGTCGAGAGGTTATGATGATGTGCATGGAGATTTCAATTTTGGGTAGAGGAATAAAGGAAGTGCTTCTCTTTTGGATTTTCTAGGGCTTTTGGGTTGTGGATAACGAATTTGAGATTTTCAAAATGTTTCGTAGTTCAATGGAAAAGACTCAAATAGACTTTTAACTCCTTAAGAAGAGTGTTAGAACACTATGTAAAAATTGCAAAGTCATACCTAGAGATAATCTTTTGACTAAACATAAGTTGTTGGTGATGAACTTGGTAATCAATAATGGCTGAAAAAAGAGAAGTATGGAGGTTCGACCCAAGATTAGGTGGGGTAGCTTGAGTTTGTCTAATGCTTTGAAGATGGGGGAGAATTTGAGAAGCAAAGGGCTTGGAAAAGTAGAGGGGATGTAAATAGTATGTGGGAGATGATTGCCAGTTGCATTAGGGAGATCGCTAGAGAGGTGTTAGTGTCTTGAGAGGTCGATTTGGCAAATAACGAGAGGACTAGTGGTTAAATCAAGATCATAAGCGGAAGGTAGAGTCTACGAAGGTTGCTTATGCTAAATTGATTGGAATGCACTGGCGGTGCAGCTTTGGAATTGTTGACAAGTTTCTTAACATCATTTTTAGGGTGGGAAGGATGCCTGAAGCATAGAGGTGGAGTACAATGATTCCATTGTATAAGAACAAGGGAGACATCCAATGTTGCAACAACTATAGAGGTATTAAGTTGGTGAGTCATACTATGAATATTTGTAAAAGGGTGGTAGAGTTGAGTCTGAGAAGAGGCGTGATTATCACTGAGAATCAGTTCGATTTCATGCTACGTTGCTCGACTACTGAGGCCATTCACCTTGTGGGGAGATTAGCGAAACAGTTTTGGGAGATGAAGATGGACTTTCACATGGTGTTTGTTGATCTTGAGAAGGCTTATGACAGAGTTCCCAAGGAGATTCTCTGGAGGTGTTTGGAGGATAGAGTGGTGCCTGTGGCGTACACTAGGTTAATTTAGGACATGTATGATGGCACAAAGACTCGGGTGAGGACGGTGGGTGGAGATTCAGAGCATTTTTCGATTTTGGTGGGGTTGCATTAGGGTTTGACTCTTAGCTCTTCTTTATTTTCCTTGGTGATGAATGTTTTGACAAGAAATATTCAAGAGGAGGTGCCTTGGTGTATGTTATTTGCTGATAATATGGTACTGCATAACAAGACTCATGGAGGACTTAATGATAAATTAGAGATTTTGCGACAGACCCATGAGTCTTAAGGATTTAGGTTAAGTAGGACCAAGACGGAGTACTTGAAATGTAAGTTTAGTGATCTGTCGTAAGAGGCTGACATGGTTGTAAAGCTAGACTCTCAAGCCATTCGGAAGAAAGACAGTTTCAAGTATCTGGGGTCTATGATTTAAGGTAATAGTGAGATTGACGAGGATGTAACACATCATATTGGGGCTGGGTCGTTTAAATGAAGGATTGCTTTAGGAGTTTTATGTGATAAGAAGATGCCCCCGAAGCTTAAAGGGAAGTTTTACAGAGTGGCAGTCCTGCCGACTATATTTTGTCGGGAGTATTGGTCAGTTAAAAACTCCTACATCCAAAAGTTGAAGGTGGCGGTGATGAGAATATTGCGATAGATGTGTGGCCATACAAGGAAAGATAAGGTAAGAAATGAGATTATTCGGGAGAGGTGTGAGTGTCCTCGGTGGAGGACAAGATACGAGAAGTAAGGTTACGTTTGTGCAAGCATGTGATGAAGAGGGGCTCTGATGCTCCATTGCGGAGGTTTGAGACACTGGCTATGGATGATTTTAGGTGGGGTAGAGGTAGACCGAACAAATATTGGAGGGATGTGATTAGGAAGGTGTGGAAATGCCGATTAGGGTAGAAGGTTAGGGGTTGAGAGTGTGTCGGTAGCAATAGGGGAGCATTCTTTATTTGTGTTTGAAGTTTCTTGTTCGTGGTGTTGAGTGATGTCTATGATTTCGGATAGATAGTTTTAGTATTATCTTGTGACTGTAGTATTATCTTATGGCTAGTGATGTTAGTTTATTTTGCAGACTGTACTAGTTTTTATGCATTTATGTTTTGTGTTTGTTATACTGCTATCGGTCCTAAGCTGGGGGTCTGTCGGAAATAGACTCTCTACTTCATCTTAGGTAGTGGTATGATCTGCGTACACTCTGCACTGCCCAGACCCCTCTATGTGGGAATCCACTGGGTATGTTGTTATTGTTGTTGTTGTATCATGTTATTTTATAAAATATTAAGTTACTTGTGGTCTCTTGTTATATTCTAATTCTCCTTAATACTTTCTTCCATACAGATAATATTTTAAAAAAATTATCCAATTATGTGATTAAGAACTTTAATAATTATAAATTTTTTTAATAAAATATATTTAATATATCGGTAATGAAATTATATTAATTATAAAGTAAAAAATATAATATAAATTATAATTTAAAATTTAATTATTATTATTTATATGTAGAATTGTTTGGATCCGAGCTTAGTACGGAATACGTATTTAATGAAACTAGAATTTATATATTCGTAGAATACACCTTTCACTTCATTTTATACAAACACGTAATAATCTTTTTAAAAATTTTATAAATTACAAAAATAAATTAAAATAGTTATTTTTTATCTAATTAAAATGAAATGGATGGTGTATGAAATTTGGAAGGATATGCAATTATAAAAGCAGAAAATGAGTTGGCAGGTTGGGTAGGTCCACTGATAAAAGAGTTTGGGCGTCATGCAAATGACAAATGCTATATGGTATCATCTTTACACGTACACAGTTGAGGCAGTAGCAGTGTCGTCAGAAATTTGACGAGGAGTGTGCATATTTTCTTTTTAATTATGTTAAGGATGTACAAAATTTAATATAGACGTATAATAGCTAATATTAAGCTTCTGTGCACTATATAATCTTTTGATAAAAGATGTGCATCAAATCACCCTTTTTCTAAGATCATCCCTCCGCCAATGGGTATAAGTGTACCTCAACATCGGGTATTTACATTTGATCAATCAATTCAAGATATATACAATAATAACATACATAATATTACACGTGGAGTTTGGAGAGGTAGTATGGACATGTACTTCTGCCTTGTGAGGATAGAGAGGTTGTTCTTGATTGACTCTCGAATCTCGACTCAAGTAAAACATATAAAAAAAAAATTAGGCATGTAAAACAAATAAAATAGTAAATCTGAAAATGGTAGCAACGACAAACAATTAATATGATAACTGAACTAAAAACAAACAAATTATTCTAATGTAGAAGAATAAGATAGTATGAAAGTAATAACAAAAATACTACTTAATAGGGAAATTAGACAACACTCAGCCACCCACTAACCACATCCTTGATCTCTGTATTTTTATATCTAGATCATATCCTCGAAAAGCTATAGCTACCTAATCTAATCACCTTTACCAAAACCTCCTCAGCCTACATCTACCTCTCCTTATACCCACTATTACACCATAACATCTTTTATAAATTATTTATGTTATCATGATTGAATGATCTTATATTCTTAATTCATTAGTATTAAAATCATTGATTAGGGGTAAATATTCGGAACCAATAAGTAATTGTGTGATGATTAAGTGCTTCTTGCGACAAATTGAATTGCACAATGTTTCCGAGTAGCTCTCTTTGACGTACTAAACGTATATAGGACTATCTCTACACTTAATATTACAATTTACAATGCAAATATAATCTAACTACTTCATGATATATACAACTTAAATACTTAAGTGAGAAAAATGAATCAATAGACCTCCCAAGTTTACAATTAAGAAAAGGGGACAAGTGGGTCCCGCAACTTGTCCCTTTTAAAAGAATTAAGTCATTTGAACAACTGGGACAATTGTTCGACAGCTACTTTAGTGTTGAACCACTTCTCCCAGTTGTCGAACAACTTCGCCAAGTTGTTGAACAACTTAGACTAGTTGTCGAACAACTTTGATAGTTGTTGAACAACTGCTAAAAGTTGGGACGAAAAAACTTTAAAAAAAAATCAAAAAATTTTTGTCCCTCCCACCTAATTTTAAAAACTTGAAGGATTCTCACTTAATTAGACAACTTATTTGTCCCTTTTAATCCAAAGTCCCAGTATTACTACTATAATTTTTTTGAATAGCATAACTATGTTCATCCATAGTTGGGCCATAAAAGAGGGCCATCAAACCAGTTGAGAAAGTCTACAGAGCCATCTATTTGGTAGATGGGTTTTTACCGATTGAATGCTTGAGAAGGATTTTGGCATAGTCAACTTCAAATGAGTATAAATCCCGTTTTACTACGAATTATTGAGATCATGACGTACGAAAAATATAGATAATTGAATTAGCTTTCCAAAAATACCCATTTCGTCAAAATCCGATATCGGAGTAAAGAGTTATGCTTATTTTACTCCAACATGTCTGCCTGGAAAATCCGTGACGACCTTTTGTGACGACTTGTCACAAGCCTGACGGCCCGTCAGAAAAAGTCATCACCTTAAGGCAGAAAGTCACAAAATCCACCCTTTTTGTGACAACAATTCGTGACGGCCTAGCACGGGCCTGACAGTTTGTCACGATGTCATCTGCTATTTTTTTCAGCAATTGATGGACGATTTTTGCAAGGGTATTTTAGTCATTTCTCATTTTTTTGAGGCCTCTCTATATATGAGAATCCTCATCCAAAACCTAATTCTTCATTTCTCTCTTCCAATTCTCTTACGAAATATATCTAAGGTTTTATTTAAGGAAATTAATCTTCCAAAAATCATCCATAAATCTTCAAGATTCCTTCAAGAATCAAGCTCCTCATAGAGTGGGCTTCAAGAATTTTTTTTATTACATGTGTGAGTAAAGTCTCAAGTATTAGATTTCAACCAATTTCAAAGATTAAGGTATGTGGGGTTTTGAACAAGTGCAATTCTTTCGTTCTTGTTCTCAAAGCTTTGAGTTTTATTATGGATTTATATGATTTTTCAAGTGGGTTTATACCTAAATTACTTCACATGAGATTATGAGAATATAAATCATTCAATCTTTGTTATACATGATTATTTTACAATTTTTAAGTTATGACTTGATATTTAATATTGTGAATTTCAAGTTTCTACCATGAGTTGGTATTTCAAGTGCTTTCAAGATATGTGTCAAGCTTTAAGCTTCCTTATGACAAATTGGATTATTGAGTATATTGATTCATGAGAATTGAGTTGTTACAATGAGTATTCATTTTGATTTGTGGTGGATTTATTAATGTGTTCTGACTTTGTGTCTGGGAATAGTATTTAGCACTGAGCGGGAAATGTGGTATTTCTCCCGAAACTACGTGCCACCATAGGATTGATATTGATAATTGTCGGCGGAGTCCGAGTATGAGATTGTGATCACTAAATTTAGGTTGTACTCCCTGGCAAGAGTACGACGCTCCCACCAATGTGGGGTTCTCTCCTTATGAGGGTAAAACATTCGACTCCATGTAGCTCAGATGATTTATGACAGTTATAAGAACCTCCAATGTCCATAAGAGTCGAGTTTCTTGAATTACAGTGTCATTCCGAGTCATGAGTTGAAGTGTTGAGTTGTTTATGATGATTTATGTGTTTTTTATCATATAATTTATTTACGATGAGATCATGAAAAATATGTTTCAATCTAACTCAAGCCAAGTGAGCCATCATTGTACATGTGCATATTTTCATGAAATTGATGACGATATTTACATTGTTTCATGCACCCCCACATACTCAGTACATTCCAAAGTACTGATACACATATTTTTCTAAGGGCTACATTTTCTCGTAATGTAAGTTTAGGTACTCAGCCGCGTTAGCGATATTTGGGTGCCTCTTCTCGTCTGCTTAGTGGTGAGTCCTCATGGTTCGAGGACCGTGTTTATAATTTTGTGATACCGTTTTATTGTTATGGCTTTCAGTACTGTTTGAGTCAGTTGGGGGTTTGTCCCAATGTCTCCTTGATTTTGATGTATAGAGGCTTTGTCAGGATAAAGGGTTGGTATGTCCAAAATTTCAGTATTTTGGATTGTACATGCTAGTTTCGTATCTTATTCCAGTATGTTTATGATATGTCATTCTCTCTTATATTAGCATGACTATTGTCAAAGTTAGTTCTAGAAGTGATGACAGTTTTAGAGGGTTAGCTTGAGGCCGCGTGTGGCCTTAAGCACCGTGTGACGTCTCGGGATGGGATCTTCGGGCGTTACAAAGAAATTATTGATTTTAAATTAAAAATATTATTAAAAAAATATAAAATTACATATTAGAAGTAGATATTTATAATACTAAACAGTTCTAATTGGATTATTATCGTTATATAACTGCTCCTAGAGTTGTTAATATGAATCGGACCAGCTCATCCGGGCGAGCTCACACGGGCTTTAGAGTTTGATGGGCCCAACCACGCTGACCCATCAACATGACAGACTAGAAAATAGCAACCCCAACCCATCACACTATGGGTTATGGGCCTCCACGGGCCAGCCCATTTTTTAAAATATATTATTTTCTTAATCTTAATTTAAATTTTAAAATATTAATTGCATAAATATTTACAATATAATATTGCTTGAAGTTACTACTCATTAATGAAGTCTCAAATTTACAAAAAGATCCTAATAATCTGTGAAATTTAATAACTTTTGACACCAAATTAAAATCATATAGATATATTGGAAAATAAATAAAATAATGAATGACTAATAATATAACTCGCTAAATAACAATATTAACCTAATTTTATTTTTATTGACCACAAAAAAAGACAAAGAAATGTCAATGTTTACTCCATTAAAAGTATAATAAATGCATTAAAGAAAACTCTCATGACATTTAAGGTGTATTCAACATCGCCACGTTATCTTATATTAGCATGACTATTGTTAAAGTGAGTTCTAGAAGTAATGACATGTTTAGAGGGTTAGCTTGAGGCCGCGTGTGGCCTTAAGCACCATATGACATCCCAGTATGGGATCTTGGGGCATTACAAGCTTGGTGTCAGAGCCTAAGGTTTAAAGAGTCCTAGGGAGTTTGGCAAGCCGCATTAGATAGAGTCTTGATCATCGGTGTGTAGCGCGCCACATCTATGAGCAAGAGGCTATGGGACGTTTTAGGAAAAGTTATTTTTTACTTTCAAAAGTCTATCGTGCCTACGACTATTTCTCTCGGCTATTAATTCGTGCTCTCTTATAACAGAAAATGCCTCCTCGTTGAGCTCGTAGAAACAATGAGCAACCTCAACCCGTTGATCCCCTGAAAAAGCATGTGTCACATGCAGAATTCTGGACAGCTTTTTAGGTGCTAGTCCAGGCAGTTACCGCCAATACTCAATCTAACAACCAGGATAATGTTCCACCTCCGCAAGAGAATAATTATGCTGCAGCTAGGGTTTGTGACTTTATGAGGATGAATTCGCCTGAGTTCTATGGGTCGAAGGTAGGTGAAAACCCATAGATGTACTTGGATGAACTGACAAAGATCACCTAAATTATGCATGTGATTGAGGAAGAGAGTGTTGAATTGGTTGCCTATCAAATGAATGATGTTTCATATGATTGAGTGGAAGTATGGAGGGAAAGTAGAGGGGAAGATGCTACTCTTATGACTTGGCAATTATTCCATGATGCGTTCTCAGATAGATTCTTTCCTCTTAAGATGAAGGAAACAAAGATAGAGGAATTCATGAATTTGAGACAAGGATCCATGACTGTTAAGGTGTATTGTCTTAGATTCAATCAGTTGTCCAAATATGTACCTAGTATGATGGCTGACTCTAGGACCATCATGAGTAAGTTCGTGATCGTTGTGTCGAGTTATGGTGTGAAAGAGTGTAAATCTGCGATTCTTGATAGGGATATGGACCTTTCTTGGTTGATGATATATGCCCAACAGATTAAAGTTGATAACGTGAAAGAGAGGGAGAGAGTAAGAGGGAATAAAAGAGCTAGATCAGAGCAGCAGGGATTCGATTAGTCAAGATTCTATGAAGGGGACCACCCTCAATTTTAGAGACGTCCGTTTATGCTCGAGCTTTCCTCAGTTAGTGCTCCCACACCTAGAAGCAGGCAGGAATAGGTGAATAGGCCTACCCCATCCAGGTCTCAGGAAAGTGTAAGTAACAGACCTCGTCATCCTTCATATGCCATGTATGGTAGAGATTATTTTGGCGAGTGTTTTATTGATCAGCGAGGTTGCTTGGGTTGTGGAAAGTTGGGCCACCGACTTTGAGATTATTTGTATGCTAGACAGGGGAGTCGAGATACTCGTCCCCAGAGTCAGGCTACCAGTGCCCCTGCTCCCGTAGTCCACCCAGTTCCTCCTTAGGGCGTCTCTTCTAGTACTGTTGGCGGTTCACGCCAAAATTTCTTCTATGCTATACGACCTTGCTAGGAGCAGGAGGATTCTCTGAATGGTGCACTGTCATGCTCCGTGTCTTTTATTTTGATGTGTATGTATTGTTGGACCTCGGTTTGAGTTTTTCTTATGTGACACCTCTGGTTGCTATAAATTTTGAGATGGACCCGGAACAGATTCCTGAGCCTATTCTGGTTTCTACCCCGGTAAGAGAGTCTGTTATTGCTAAGCGAGTGCATAAGAAGTGTCCTGCTACTGTCCTTCATCGGGTCATATGTGCTTATTTGATTGAGCTAGATATGGTTGATTTTGATGTCATTCTGGGTAAACATTGTCTTCACTCATTCTATGCGTCTATAGATATTCATAACCAAGTGGACAAGTTTCAGTTTCCTAATGAACCCGTGTTTGAGTGGTTTGGGAGTTCTATTACTCATGTTCGAGACTCCGACTATTCAGTCGGTTAGCATTGTTCAAGAGTTTCCCGATATTTTCTCGGAAGATCTTCCAGGGTCCCACCTAATAGAGAAATATAATTCGGGATTGATCTACAAACTGGAACTCAGCCTATTTCCATCCCTCTATACTGTATGGCTCCCGCAGAACTTAAAGAGTTGAAGGAGCAACTCAAAGACCTCTTAGAAAAAGTCTTTATAAGACCCAGTGTTTCCCCGTGGGGTGCACCTATTCTAATTGTGCGGAAGAAAGATGGTACATTGCGTTATGGCTTTCAGTAATGTTTGAGTCAGTTGGAGTTTTATCCCAATGTCTCCTTGATTTTGATGTATAGTGGCTTTGTCAGGCTAAAGGGTTGGTATGTACAGAATTTCTATATTTTTGATTGTCCATGCTAGTTTCGTATCTTATTCCAGTATGTTTATGATATCTCATTATCTCTTATATTAGCATGACTATTGTCAAAGTTAGTTCTAGAAGTGATGACAGGTTTAGAGGGTTACCGTGTGACGTCTCAGGATGGGATCTCAGGGTGTTACAATTAAATTGTTCACTTTAAATTGAAAATAATATCAAAAAAATATAAAATTACATATTAGAAGTAGATAGTTATAATACTAAATAGTTCTAATTGGATTCTTATCATTATATAACTATTCTTAGAGTTGTTAATATGGATCGGACCAACTCATCAGGGCTAGCTCACACGGGCTTTAGAGCTTGACGGACCCGGCCAGGCTGACCCATCAACATGACAGACTAGAAAATAGCAAGCCCAACCCGTCACACTATGGGATGTTGGCCTCCACGGGCTAGCCCATTTTTTAAAATATATTATTTTTATAATCTTAAATTAAATTTTATAATACTAATTGCATAAATATTTACAATATAATATTTCTTGAAGTTACTACTCATTAATGAAGTCTCAAATTTACAAAAAGATCCTAATAATCTCTGAAATTGAATAACTTTTGACACCAAACATATTTTATTTCTTAAAAAAATTATATTTTATATGTTAATTATTTATATATTTTATAAATATATATATGATAGTTCATATAGACTTTGAGTTTAGACTCTTTTTTAATTCTTAGTACTATATTTTATTTTATAATTATTTTTATTTGAACGGGTCACCCAAACCCATTTTGCTCAAGCCGACGGGTCAATAGACTTATTCATGAAGGGCTAAAAAGCCCTATTCTTAAATGGTCTATAAAATTGTAGCCCAACCCTATCAAGTTACAGGATGGGTCGGGCCATCCCAACGAGCCTGACCTATATTGACGGTGATAACCGCTCCTCTAAGATATTGGTTATTCTATCAAATTTTTTTAATTTAAATTGGAGATAAAACATACTTTCAAAGATAAACTTATAATTTAGATGTACTTAATTAGTAATCATGGAACACAATTATTTTTTATTGCTACATGATTTATCTTAATATTTATCTCAAATAACAATGAACAAATAATAATAGTAATAGTAATAGTAATAGTAGTGCAATCTAATAGTGGTAAAGTAAAAATAGTTAAAATGTTATCATTTTTATTAGTATTAGTATTAGTATTAGTAATAGCATTAGTATTAGTATTAGTATTGTCTCATTGATTTCAATATTTATCTCAACCCAAATCTATATTAATTTTAAATATATATTGAATTTGAAAAATGTAAGGATAAGGATAAGGAAGAATAATAAATTAATCTTATTTTAATAAACATATGTGATATTTAAATTTGTATTTAAATGAAATATGAAAATAAATGAAATTCTATCACTTAGACTTTCTTACATATACTTCTCTATCATTAGCTTTATTCGTGAATTTATTTACTGCATTTTTTAATTTTTCATTTAAAAAAATTATTCTTGATTTGATAACATTCTTTCGATATGCAGGAATGATATAACATTTTCAACTTATCTTTCTTTGTGAATGTTCAAGGTCGATCAATTTAAAGTGATATAAATATCTATTCATTTCAATGATTCAATATGTGAAATAATATTATTTTTTTGGGTAGAAAGGACATGCATTAATATAAAAGAGAACACAGTTTAAGTTTCAATTTTTGACGATTAGTCAGGGTTCAAAAAGGAATAGTCCTAGCCTGGCCAGTTAAAATCATTTGCACAAGAGCTAATTTTTCTCTCAAAAAGTTTTCGAGATGTCTGCTCAAACTGCATCTTTTGCACATATAGGTGGAACTTCAAAGGGGTAGTCTCCTGAAACCCGCCTGCCCTTGTCCATCTTTTGTTAGAGCATCCACCACTCAATTTTGATCTCTATAACAGTGCTTCACTTCCAGATTCCTTAGCCTTTTTAATTTTGACTTGCATTCTAAAATCAAAGTATCAAAGTGGATGTTCTCATTATTTAACATAGATATAACTTCCAAGGAATCAATGTTAATTTCAATGGAGAGAAGATTATTTTGCTCTACTAGTTTTAATCTTTCAATGAGAGACATAAGTTCCATCATATTGTTTGTAGTCCGATGAAAGTTTTTGTTAAAACCTAGCACTCAGCCTCTATTACTGGATCTGACTACCCCTCAAATTCCACCCTTCCCGAGGTTTCTAAGGCAAGAATTATCAGTATTGAGCTTAAAGGTATGGATGGTGAGAGGATTCCACTTAAGGCTGATGATTTGGTTTTGCTTGATTAGGGTATTCTTTTGAGTAAGATATTTATACTCAACAGTTTGGGAGTAAGCATGGTTAAAATTTGTATGGTCCCTTTTTTTATTGAAGGTATTAGTGTTCCTAGTGTTCCAGATTATGTAGAGGCTAAAAGGAATGATGTCATGCCAGTAGATTAGTCTGTTAAATTGGGAGTGTTGAAGAGATCTCCAGATAGTGTGCCAGTAAGAGGGTAGGAGACTGGTAATAAGGGGTTGTTTGGACTAGGTCATCCTGGGGATAGTTTGCACTCCAAAATCTTTGAGGATGGGTCACTTAAAGAAAATATAGGATTGTCTTCCTAGTGATGATTGCAGATATCACAACTAGTATTTTGCTCACCCCTCTCTTGGAGAGGTTGAGGTTATTGGGGAACCTATCATGCTGGCTTTGCCAAAGAAAGGTTTAGACTTTTTTAGGGGATTTAGCCTTCCATATCCAGTTGAAATTAGAGGAGTTATTGATCTCAGAGGTTTTGTCTATATGATTTAAAGAACTTCTGCTGGAGAACAGACAATTACCAGTGAGATTCCAAATGAGCTCATTAGTATGGGCTCTGGGATTGGGGAAAATAGAGTTGGTGAATGTTTGGATGAGATCCTTAGGGATTTCAATCGGATGATCCATGAGGTTCCAAGAGCCATTCTTCTAGACCCCAGAGAGTTTATTGTCTTGGGAATGATAAGGAAAAAGGGCTTGGATGATGGAAAGAAGGAGTTCATAGTGAGGAATTCATTTGTCCTTCCAGAAGTTGATCTTGTCAACCTTATGGATATTCCAAGAAGAGGCAGCTTTACAAATTTCCAAACCCACAAGGATATTTTTCCAAGTTCTAAAGTTGTTGGCTTTGAGGAATATGCCTTGGGGGCTAATTTATTTTAAGGAATTTTTGTCCAGAGACTGTTGGGATGCTTGTAAAGTCTCCAAGCTGGACTGCATAACATAGTGGTGTTCCTAATGGAAGCTTTCTGGAGGCCTAGGCCCCCATTAGCTTTAGCATTAGTCAAGGTTTCCCAATTGATTAGATGCATTTTCTTATTATCAGGGGTGGTACCCTAGAGAAAGTTCTTTTGGGTGCTGTCAATCAACTAATGGATTTTAGAGGGGATCAAGATGAATTACATAACTTAAACGGGAATACTAGCAAGGGAGGACTTGGTAAGGTTGATTCTGCCAGCCATATTGAGGAATTTTGTTTTCCGTCAAACCAACTTAGTGTTTTGATTTTCTAGGATAAATTGGAAATCTCTATTGTAAGGTTTTTTGTGGAAGACTGGAAAACCAAGATATTTGCCAAACTTCTCTTTTGATTGGATTCCTAAGATGTGTGACAAACTATCTTTGGTCTCCTGACCACAGTTTTTAGAGAAGATTACTTTAGATTTGAGAGTGTTTATTTTTTGTCCAGAGTAGAAGGTGAAGCTGCTAAGAGTGGCTCGGATGGTTTCACAGTTTCTTTCATTAGCAATAGCACATAGATTTAGATCATCAACAAAGAAAAGGTGAGAGATTTTGGGCCTTTTCCTACTGATTGAGATGGGCGTCCAATATCATATATCTCATCTTTTATCACGGGATCTGCAAGGTAGGGATTTTTTGATAACTAAAAAATAATAAAATGTACAACTAATTCCTCCATAGCAGCAAAGTCTTCTGAAGCATCCAATGAAAGTTGAGAGACTCTCTTCTCGGCTGTAGCTCTTAGTAAATCTCTTGCTAAAATTGATGAAAATTCTACACCATCATTTGACATATTTTGTCATCGTTCTCCTTTTCACATCACTTTATAGAAGACATTATTGGATCCTCCCTTAACAATTTAAGTGATTGATCTAAGAATAGAGCAATTTTTTTAGGTGCAACATGCAGTGGAAGCTCACTAGAGTCGGCACTTGCAAGAAAGTTGGAACATCCAGGTAAGTATGGACCAACTTCCTTCAAACTAAACAAGATTCAAGAGGGATCATTTTGAAAGATCATTCTTCCCTATCTATATGCAAGGAACATGTTGATAATAATAGATATCACAATCTAGCTCCATCTGTTAGGTTAGATAGTAACTCAAGAATCTCTTATCAATTCCCCTTTCTCAAGAAGCCCCAAAAATAAATAACACTCGAGCAGAAAAAGGTAAACTCAGACAAAATAAATGTTGATTGTATGAGAGGCTATACAAAGTGGGGTTTGTACATATACTCAAATTTAGGAAAAAAATTGGGAAAAAATTGACTGCATGAATAAACACTCCAAATTGTAATCTGCACTTGGATTCACTCACATTTATTGCATTTTTCTTAAATGTTGGGTTTAAAATCCTTAAGTTTTTTAGGGTGTTTGTACTTTTCTCAGGTAATGTTACTTGAACATTTACGTTGTTTTGGCATTGAACTAATGAACTCTACGTGGCATAAAAAACTAAAGAAAGACACAAAAGTTTTATTTCAAACATTTAAAGAAAGAATCTTTTGACTTGTTGAAACAATGAAATAGAGACACATTTGTTGAACAGTTTTGTCCCTACAGTTGAACTAAGAGCACCATGAATGGACAAATCAGTTTGAGAAATGTGGCTCTATTTCTTTGTTTCAAAAAGACAAAAGATTCTTTCTTGAACTGTTTGAAACAAAACTTTTGTGTCATTCTTCATTTTATTATTCCACATAGAGTTCATTAGTTCAAGACCAAAATAACATAATTTTTCAAGTAACAATGCCTAAGAAAAGCTCAAACACCTTGAAAAAACTTAAGGATTTTAAACCCAAAATTTGAGAAAAACGCAATAAATGTGATTGAATCCAAGTGGAGATTACAATTTGAAGTATTTATTTAAGTCAATCAATTTTGTTCCCAATTTTGGTCCTAAATTTGAGTATATATACAAACCGCACTTTGTATAACCTCTCATATAATCAGCATTTGTTGTGTCTGAGTTTACTTTGTTTTGCTCAAGTGTTATTTATTTTTTGGGGTTCTTAAGAAAGAGGAATTGATAAAAGATACTTGAGTTGCTATCTAACCTAGCAGTTGGACCTAGATTATGATACCTACTATTATCAACATGTCCGTTGCACATAGATAGGGAAAAAGGATCAGTCAAAATGATCTTTCTTGAATCTTGTTTATTTTGAAGGTAGTTGGTCCATCCTTAACTGGATATTCCAAGTTACTTTCTAATGCCGACACTGGTTAGATTCCACCGCAAGCTGCACCTGAAAAAGTTTCTCCATTCATAGATCAACCACTTAAATTGGTAGGGAAAGATCCAATAATGACTTTTACAAAGAGAACTGAAAATGAGAAAAATGACAAAATAGGTCGAAATGATGGTGAATAATCTTCATCAATTTCAGCAAGAGATTCACCAAAAGCTATAGCCGAGAAGAAAGTCTCTCAACTTTCATTGGATGCTTCAGAGATTTTGTTGCTGCAGAGGCATTAGTGGTACATTTTTTTTTTTGTTATAAAAAAAATCTGGTTATAAAAAAAAACTACCTGCTAGATCTTATGAAAAATACGGTAGTCATCAATTGATGAATCAGGAGTTGAGTAAATCAAGCCGTTTATATCAATTTGGTCAACTCATTTAGGAAGTTTTGTATTTATGTAAAGTATTTATTTTGCACCTTGGTTCTGAACATATTATACACATAAATTGAATTATGGTTGCATTGGTCTCTGTCTTCTTAATGAACAAATAAAGAAGGTATTAAGGGGTCATTTGGTAGATGGCTTAGCAACGAGTTATATAGGAATCCTACATAAGTAATTCCAGGTTTGGTAGCTACTTAGGAGTTAATATAATGTATACAATTAATATGATGTTTGGTCTACCATACTTTTTTAAATGAAAGGAGTAGTACTTTTCCAAAATTGGACATCCTTAATAATAGAAAAAACCTCTAGTCAAAGTGCTCTTAGTTAAACTGTAGGGACAAAACAAGAAAACAAATATTACTCTATTTCTTTGTTTCAAAAGGTCAAAAGATTCTTTCTTGAAAAATTTTGTGTATTTCTTCAGTTTGGAATGCCACGTAAAGTTCATTTGTTCAATTCCAAAACAGCATATTAAGTAACTGTTTAGAATATAATTAAATAGTAAAAGTGTACGCTCTCTAATAGTTAAACTTTTAGATGAGATGGTCACACACATCAACATGGTATTAGAGTCAGGCCTACCCAATTCATTGTTTTCAATGTTGAGTTCCCCATCTTATATTCCGTACGCTTCAGATGTCCAGTCTTGGCATGCAAGGAGAGGGAGGGGAGAGTCCTACATCGGTGGATTAAAGAGTCCTTAGTCTCCTTTTATGATCTTGCTCAATCCTCACCTCATGAGCTAGCTATTGACATTGAGTTAGGTCCAAAGTTCATTTTATTATCATGGTATCAGAGTCCATCATCTCTTTCTATTACTTTCATATTTTTTACTACTCTTTTTTATCATCATAATCATATATCTCTACCCTCATCTTTTTCTATTGCTTTCATGTTTGTTAAAGTTAATTATACGGTTTCCTTTTATGAATTCAGTGTTAATTTTCTAAGAAAGATTTCTTTGAAAATATATTGCTGAATGTTTAATCTTAATCTTTGTATATGCTTTCATCGTCATCTTTAATGGTGTATGCTTATATATTTTATTACATTTCGATGATGAATTAATCTCCTACGTCTCAAATTATTTTCAATAGATAACAAAAAGCATAATTTATTAGAGGGATATAAAATGCCTGAACTTAATCAGGTAAATATATTTACAAAAAATTTAGGATAATAAAAATACTAATTATTAGCTATTAGTTCATTTTGAGCTTAAAAAATAGATAATTTTATTTGATGTGTTTATTTGACATTAGTAATAGCATGTATGCTAAAATAAATTGATAATTGATCTTTTATCAGTAAATAAATGATATTTTCTAATAGCATTTATGTGTACTTAATACAAAATTATAAATTGCATTGAGGCAAAGTGACGGATGAGGGGAAGAACAAGAGATTATGGTGGTTGAGATGGGGTAGGGGTGAGCTAGGTAGGTGGGGTAGGCTGGGTGGTGGTGTAGGTAGGGGTTAGAGTTGTGGATTAGAAAAAAAGATTCTTAAAAAAAAAACAATTTTTTCTTGGGAGTCAGGACAGAAGGATGGAAACATTTTTTTTTTTAAAATATCAAAAATATTTTTTTTGTGCGTATTAGGTAGGGTGTCGAATGGGTATTTGGGAGTAGGGGTGGGTGTAATATAAAATTTTATTTTGAAAGAAAAATAAAATATTTTTTCATTGGTGGAGGGTGGCTTGGGGATAAGAGATGGGTGATATGAGAAAAATATTTTACAATAAATCTGATAAAGTAAAATATAATATAAACTAAGGAGGTGAGGTGGTGGCTGTTGGGTAAGGCTAGGAGGTGGGTGTAGTATTTGGTGGGGTGGTGATTTTTAGAGTGATTTGAGAGATCTTAATTAAATTAACTTAGCAGATACAATAAGATGTATAAATAAAATAATTGAAGATATTAATCATAAAATTGATCATTGTAAAAATAATGAGCAATAGAACAATATCTGAAAATTTAAAATAAACTAATAAATTTTATGGACTTAATTTTTGAGTTGAGACTAAATGAAATTTAAGATTTGAAATTAGAAGTTTCGTAATTGATACAAGTAAGTACTTTTAGTGTTTGAAATGCACTTGATGAAATCTTAGGAGTGTCGCGATTATGGTTATTGTAGGCATATCAAGGTTAGGGAGGTCAAGGGAGCTATTCATCGGATACATCGGGGTAGGGCAACGGGGACAAACGAGATTCTAGTGGATTTTTGGAAGAGCACTAGCGAGGTAGGTTTTGAGTGGTTGACCAGGTTATTTAATAGTATTTTTAGGGCGACGAAGATGCCTGAAGCGTGGAGCTGGAGTACTATGTTTGCAGTGTATAAGAACAAGAGCGACATCCAGAGTTGCAACAACTATAGAGGTATTAAGTTGTTGAGTCATACTATGAAGGTTTGGGAAAGGGTGGTAAAGTTGAGGATGATAAGGATCATGACGATCTCTGAGAATCAGTTCAGTTTCATGCCAGGGCGCACGAATACTGAGGCCATTCACCTTGTGAGGAGATTAGTCGAGCAATTTTAGGAGAGGAAGAAGGACTTGCACATGGTGTTTATTGATCTTGAGAAAACATATGACAGAGTTTCAAGGGAGCTTCTGTGGAGGTGCTTAGAGGCAAAGGGGAGGCCCGTGGCGTACACTAGGTCGATTTAGGATATGGATAATGGGGACTATACTCGTGTGAGGACGGTAGGTAGAGATTCGGAGCACTTCCTAATTTTGATAGGGTTGCACCAGGGGTAGACTTTTAGCCCATTTTTATTTGCCTTGGTTATGGATGTTTTGACGTGACATATTCAAGAAAAAGAAGCCTTGGTATATGTTATTTGTCGATGATGTGGTGCTGATTGACGAGACACAGAGAGAAGTTAATGATAAGGTTGAGATTTGGAGACAGATGCATGAGTCTAAAGGATTTTGATTAAGTAGAACCAAGACAGAGTACTTGGTGTATAAGTTTAGTGATGTGTTGCATGAGGCTGGAGTGGTTGTGAAGATGGACTCTTAGACCATTCATAAGGGTGAGAGTTTAAAGTATCTAGAGTCTATGATTCAGGGCAATGATGAGATTAATGAGGATGTAACGCATCATATTGGGGCAGTGTGGTCGAAATGAAGGCTCGCTTCTAGAGTTCTATATGATTAGAAGGTGCCCTTGAAACATAAAGGTAAGTTCTAAAGAGTGGTAGTCCGACCGGCTATGTTGTAGGTTGCGGTGTGTTGGCCAGTTAAGAACTCCCACATCTAAAAATTAAAGGTGGGGAATATAAGAATATTGTGATGAATATGTGGACATACCAGGAAAGATAAGGTGAGAATGAAATTATTCAAGAGAAGGTGAGAGTTGCTTCGGTTGAGGACAAGATGCAAAATATGAGGTTACATTGGTTTAACCACGTGATTAAGTGGGGATCTGATTCGTCAATGCAGAGGTGTGAAATACTAGTTATGGATGGTTTTAGGTGGGGTAGAGCTAGACCAAAGAAATATAAGCGATATCGAACACATAATGAAATCATAGTGCATCGGTGTTCTATAACTCATGGTTTTGGAGGTAGGCCCTGGGTCCGAGCATGTTTTGGGCTGAATATAAATTGGGGGCTCCTAGGTAGGCTGAAGAGCGAGGGAGTATGAACATTTCAGGTCGGCGGGACCGTTTGGGTGATCAAACGAGCTGAAGCGACGTAAATAGACCATTTTGGGCCAAATCGGTGTGTTATAGCTCACGATTTTGGGGGTGGGCTTGGTATTCGAAAATGTTTTATATTGAAATCAATGGAGGGATCCCAGGCAAGTTGAAAAGTGGGAGAAAGTGGGCCGTTGGGGTCAGCAGGACCATTTGGGTGGTCAAACGGGCAAAACGATGCGAACAGACCATTGTCAAGCAAAATCAGTGTGTATAGCTCAGGATTCTTGGGGTGGGCCCTGGCACAGATGTGTTTTGGATCTAAAATCAAGAGAAAGATCCTAGACTAGCTGAGGAGTGAGAGACTATGCTCTGTTGTGGTCGACAGGGCTGTTTGGGTGGTCAAATAAGAGAAACGGCATGAAAGGTTAATTTTCTAGCTAAATTGGTGAGCTATAGCTCACGGTTCTGAGGGTGGGCTTGGGGCTCAAGCTTGTTTTGGGTCAAAAATTGGTTGGGGCTTCCAGACAGGAAAAGGAGCGGGACAATGTGCATCATTGGGATCGACGGGGCTGTTTGAGTGGTCAAATAGGCTGAATGGCACGAATGAAGC
Source organism: Capsicum baccatum var. pendulum (assembly GCA_030864225.1). Taxonomy (NCBI): domain Eukaryota; kingdom Viridiplantae; phylum Streptophyta; class Magnoliopsida; order Solanales; family Solanaceae; genus Capsicum; species Capsicum baccatum. The sequence goes on from CM061556.1 coordinate 7,445,598, forward strand.
ATCTTTAGGCTAAATCGGTGCGTAACAGCTCATAGTTTTGGGAATGGGCCTAGGGCTCGGGCGTGTTTTGGGCAAAAAATTAATCGGGTATCCTAGGCCGGCTAAGGAACGGGAAAGTATGGGTCGTTGGGGTCTACGGTGGTCAGTAGGGCTATTTGGTTGGTCAAACAGGTTAAAGGGCATGAATGGACCATTTCTGAGCAAAATTGATGTGATATAGCCTACGATTTTGAAGGTAAGTGAAGGGATCGTTCGTTGTTTGGATCAAAAATTGATCATGATCTCTCGAGCAGACTGAGAAGCAGGGAAGTAGAGGTGGTTGGGGATTGGGGTTGACAGTGCCGTTTGGGGGTCAAAAGGGTGAATCGGCATAAATAGCCTATTTTTAGGCTAAATGGGTATGTTATACCTCATGGTTCTGAGAGTGGGCCGGGGTTTGGTCGTATTTTTTGGGCAAAATATCAATCAGGGGCACCCAGGCGGGTTGAGAAGCGAGGGAGTCAGGGTTGTTTGGGTCGACGGGGCCATTTGGGTTTTCAAACAAGCAAAACTTCACCAACGGGCCATTTTTTGGGCCTAATCAGTGTGCTATAGCTCATGGTTCTGGGGTGTTCTTCGGGACCGGGTGTTTTTGGGCCAAAAATCAACCAGGGGCTCCCAGGCAGGATGATAAGTGAGGTAGTATGGGTTGTTGGGGTCGATGGGGCTGTTTAGGTGGTGAAACAGGGGAAAGAAAATGAACGGGCCATTTTTGGGCCAAATCGATGTGACATAGCTCGCGGTTCCAAGGGTCACACCCGAGTCCCAACCATGTTTTGTCCAAACATTCCCCGAGGCCATTTGGGTGGTCAAACAGGAGATACGGCGTGAACGTGCTATTTTCAGGCCAAATCATTGTGCTATAACTTATGGTTCCGAGGGTGGGCTTGGGGCTCAGGTGTTCTTTAGTCTAAAAATTTACTGGAGGCTCCCAAGCAGGGGAGTATAGGCCGTTGGGGTCAGTGGGGACGTTTGGGTGCTCAAACGGGAAAAATGGCATGAACGGACCATTTTTAGGCCAAATCGGTGCGTTATAGCTCACGATTCCGAGCGTTGGCCCAGGGCGTAGAGGTGTTTTAGGCTGAAAATAGACCAGAGGATCCTAGGCAGGCTGATAAGTAGAAGAGTGTGGGCCATTGGGTGGCGATGTGCCGTTTGTGTGGTCAAATGGTTGAAGCGGTGCGAATGGGCTATTTTTTGGCAAATTTGGGGTGCTATACCTCACGGTTTAAAGGGTGTGCCTAAGGCCCACGCGTGTTTTTGACCGAAAATTGATTGCAGCTCCTAGGTTGGCTAAAAATCAGGGAGTGTGGGCCGTTGGGATCGACGGGGCCATTTGGGTTATTAAACAGGAAAAATGATACGAACGGGCCAGTTTTGGGAAAAATCGGTGTGTTATAGCTCACAATTTTGGTGTTTGGCCTAGAGCCCAAACGTGTTTTGTGTGAAAAATTGATTGAGGGCTCCCAAGAAGGCCGAGGAGTAGCGAATTATGGGTCGTTGAGGTCCGCGAGACCATTTGGTTGGTAAAACGTGCAAAACTGCACAAATGGGCCATTTTTGGGCTAAATTGGTGAGCTATAGCTCACGATTTAATGGTGGTCCTAGGCATGTTTTGGGTCAAAAATCAACTGGGGGATCTCAGGTAGGCTAAAGAGCGGGGAAGTATGGGTCGTAGGGGTCAACGGTGCTGTTTGGGTAGTCAAATAGGAATATCAATGCGAAAGGGTCATTTTTAGGCATAATCGGTGTGATATAGCTCACAGTTCTGGGTGGGCCCGGGGTTCGGGCGTGTTTTGGGTCAAAAATTGAACAACGCTTCCAAGTAGACTGATGAACGGAAAAGTTGGTCATTTGGCTCGGCGGGGCCATTTGGGTGGTCAAACAAGCAAAACGTCAAGAATATGCTATTTTGGGGACCAAATAGACGTACTATAACTCACGGTTTTAGGGGTTGGCTCGTGGCTCGAGCATGTTTTGGTCTGAAAATTGACCAGAGGCACTAAGGCAGGCTTAAAAGTGGGATAGTGTAAGTTGTTGGGATCGGCTGGGCTATTTGGGTGGTCAAACAGGTGAAATGATGCAAATGGTCTATTCTGGGGCTAAATAAGTGTGCTATAGCTCACTGTTCTGGGTGCGGGCCCAGTGAACGAGTATGTTTTGCACAGAAAATGGACCAAGTGCTCCCAGGCAGGCTGAGGCAAAGAGGAGTATGGGTTGTTCCGGTCGGAGGGGCCATTTGTTTGGCCACAACGAGGAAATATGGATCCAAACCAGTCGTATCCACTTTATAGCAAGTTTCATTAACTGATTCAGGTGGAACATTAACCAAAGGAATACCACGTACTTGTTATCTGAATGTGTAACGAAATACAATATAAAAATCATGAAGAAAACCGGTAATAAATGTTCCTGTGTCCACGATAAAGCTATTGGTCATGGCATAATTTTTACAATTCCTAGACAATGATAGGAACATCGGGAATTCCCTACCATTAATAAAAACTTTATAAAGGTTGACGAAATAAATGGAAGGGAATCTGAAATCTTGTAATAGCGTTGCTGATGTTATTTTCTTAAATGGCGTTGTGTGGAAGCTAAGTGTTGATCATTTTGTGGAGAGAGATCCCTGTAGGCACATGGACATTATGTCTGCTTCAAATTGCGATGCTAAAGAATTGCCACCACCCATTACGTCTGGGGCCAGCAATTCTAGATAATTGACCACTAAAAGGCTTTCTATGAGTTTGATATTTGCCATATTCAAAAACAATTCTTACCTGCTTTCGGTCTAAAACAAAAGTAATCATGCCGTGTGCAATCCATCCTCTTGTTCTTGATCCATCGACACATTTGTAATCATACATACACGTATTACCATTCGGACTACAATCATATTCCTTATTCGTGATTTCACCATTTCTAATTTCTACAAGGCAATTGAGCTTTCGATATGTTTTTGAATTAGTTGAAACATATAAAGGATTATTTATATATTTGTAACATCCTTTTGCATTACATGGTCCACATTGCCACCAAACTAAATCACTACCAGTGTCTATTAGCAAGTAACTTTTAACTTGTTCAGTAAGTAAAAGATGCACCAATATGGGTTGTGGTGCAGTGGAGGAGGCTGCTCCACCCTTATCCAGATGTCTAAGGTTCGACCCTGGGTATGGAAAAATTCTGTTGGGAGTGCTTCCACCTTAATGGGCCCTGCGACATGTGATACGAATTAGTCAGGGCTCCAATGCGAGCATTGGATGCCTAATGGGAAACCAAAAAAAAAGAGTAAAAGATACAACATACTGACATATGAAATGTGTACTTGTTATTACCAGATCCTTTTCGTTGGCCACTTTACTCTCATGCTCGTCGTGTGGCCTTACCAGAATTCCATTCGCACTAATCGCGTCACCATTTTCAAGAACCGATGCCAAATGATTTGCTCTAGCTTGATAACCAGCAAACCTAATTCCGAGTAACGAGTCATAGTCCTTGAATTTTGACTTTTCAAATAAATAGAGATTATAAATGGTGAGTGTATAGGATGGAATCGGAGGATCGGGAATCTTCGTTGGATCAATAGACGTATTCCATAATATAAGTGGTGTTAAGGGATGAAAAAGAATGTTCATTGCATAAAATTACAAGCAAAATTGAGAAAATAATTAAAATCAAAATGTGAACATGGAGGAACTTCTCCAATGGAATAGAAATTGTTTTTCTAATTGATTGATTTAATTTGAGATATGCGTATCACTTCTTGTACTCAATATATATAAACACATAATAAAAACTCATTATTGATTTTTAATGCCATTAAATCTACTACTTTATTAAAGAGGTAAAGTTCAATAATTTGTCATTAATGAGTAAAAGTCTACCATTATACATGAAATTAACCTGTTAAAACTTTAACCAAAAGGGAAATCCCATGCACATATCATTTTTGATACCTTATAAGTTTTTATTACTCCATATAAGTGGGTTTACAAAAAGAATTATAGGCGTATCTTTTATATTTTGCGTATCTTTAATATTTTTATCAAATCGAAAAACAAAAAATATGATGGGGAGTTTTAGAGTAACTAATAAATTAAATGCAAGATAATGTTCCGCACAGTAAAATTCTTGCAGTCCAACCCTTCTCCGCAATACCTTATATCAAGAAGCTTTAGTACACCGAGCTACCCTTTTAGTATTAACATACTTCCACCGCCACATCAAGCTACCCTTTTAGTATTAGCATACTTCCTCTGCCCTATTTTATATGTCGTCATTTTCTTTTTGTTCGTCGCAAAAAGAATGTCATATTTCCTTATTTTGTAACTATTTAAAGATACAATTTTACTTTTATCCTTATTAGTCTCATTTAATTAAGGATAGTAGTAATATATTTTTTAATAAAGGACAATTGTCATTCCTTCTTAAACTTTGTGCCCGATCAAAATACGACATATAAAATACAACCGAGGAAGTATATCTTTTTGATGTGTTTTCAGTGTTACTCCCACCGTTCGCTTTTACTTGTCACTAATTTCCTAATTGTATTTCTATTTTTACTTATCATTTTTGACATATCAAGAAAAGACAACTTCTTTTTTCCTATTTTACCTCTAGCATTAATTGTCTTTTCTCCAAATTAATTTTAAGATACAATACAAACATCATTTAATAGGGGTATTATGGTAAAATAACTGTATGTTATTAATTAATTTTTAGTGAATATGTCAAGTTAAAATGTGACAAGTAAAACCGAATGAAGGAATTATCTTTTTGTTTATTAGAGCAACTTTTGGGGCATTTAAATTGTTCAAGAAGAGTAATATCATTCTAAAATTATAAGGTAAAGGGGTCTATATGTAATAGCTAGATCTTTTGGGGGCTAAGGTGATATTATCCTGTTCATTTTTGTAGAAGATGATACTACTCAAATACTGACCAACTACTAGAAAAGGAAAGAAATTGGCTCTTAATGCTACAGTATCCATCATCAATGGAGACATAACGTTAAGGGAAAAATTGGAATTTCATTATTCATCTGTGAGAAAGTGAGATTTTTTTTAATCTATTGTTCAAAATTAATCTTGATGTATTACAAGTTTTATTTGCCTGAATTTTTTGGGTAGTTTGCATGTTTTACTTATTTTTTATTTAACCGTATGTTATCAGTGTTATATTTTAACTTATCTTGGAAATTTGGGTAGAAAGAATTTAAAAAAATTGCTAAAGATTTCAATTTTACAAATGTTATTTGTGTGTGTAAGACAAGGAGCCTTGTCGTAACTGGTAAAGTTGTTGTCATGTGACCAAAAAGTCATAGGTTCGAGCTGTGGAAAGAGGGGTCCACAGTGGTAAGACTGTGTATAATAGACCTTTGTGGTCCAATTTTTTCCTGGGACCAAGCACATAACGGGAGCTTAGTGCGCCGAAAAGCCCTTTGTTTTTGCCTTTGTGTGTAGTAAAATTCTTAAAAGATTTAGTCTTGCTTGGAAATTTGTGATTATCTATAAGAAGTATTTGTTTGAATTATTGTGGATAGTTCCCTCCATGTGATCAGGGAGTCGCGAGTTCGAGCTATGAAAATGTGCTAAATATGGTATTTTTCTTATTGCTTTTCTCTTCTCCTAGCTTGATGTAGTTTTCTGATTTCATGGTACACCGCACGATTGACTTGAGCTAAGTGACTCCACTAAATTAACACGTACTTCATTCATCATGTCTAAGAAGAAAAATAATTGTATTTTGACATTTCAACAAAGGATTTTGTAGTCATAACTTTTGACAATACAAAGCGTTTACAGACATCATAATTTTGTGAACTCTATAATGAGAATTCAATTTTTTTTAGAGTTATTAGGGGTTACTTTAAGCTAAACCTAACTTGGTGGCTACTCTACTCTAAACCATTAATAAAGAGATTAATCATCTCCCGATAATTTCATAAACTCATTGAATATCACTCTCTTTTTTATAATCAAATATATCAAGAAGATCCATAAAACCTTCTTTTATGGAGATCAAATTCAAATATTTCTACGTTCAAGAAATATGTTATTAATGGCCTTTGAATTACGAAGAAAATCCATATCAAATCTAAATCTTCTTACATTCAAGAAACATGCTACTAACGACCCTTGAATTGCAATAAAAGTCATATTAAATTCAAGTCTTTTTACATTTGAGAAATACGCTAAAAATTCATATCAAATTTAAATCTTTCTATATTCGAGAAATATGCTACTAATGGTCCTCGAATTACAGAGAAAAATAAAGAAAGAAGAATCAAGGGATTAATAGAATTATATCCATATCATTTGTCAATAAAATTCTTATTTTTTCATATTTTATTTGCATTGTGACTGCAATTTGTTTCTGTCACTGTAATCTTTATTGCAAACAGCATTAACAATATGAAAAAAACGAATACAATTTACTATTATGTATAAGACAGGATCTCAATTTTCGGTAGTCCTCACAAGGATTGATGATGTTCTTTTGCTAAATATTTTTATTTTTGTCCATATTCTTTTTGTTAAGACCATTTTCACTTGTGTATTTGTAACTAATTCTTTCTTGCCACAGGTTGTCTTTCAATTAAAATTTCCTTCATTTTAAATTAATAATTATTTATGCTCAAAAGACATATTTAGAAATAACTTTTCACATAAAATTAAAGTTAGTAATAATTTTTCAACTACACCCTTATAGTCACTGATGTTCACTACTTAAAAAAGATATAGTACTCCCTCCGTTCCACAATAAGTTAATTGTTGAATTTCGACACACATGTTAAGAAAAAAAAAAAGCAAAGACATACATTTATCATGTTTTATCATTTTTACCCTCTTCAAAAAGCAAAGAGACATGATACATCACTCACAGTGCACATTTAATGGAGGGTAAATTTGGAAAAAATTTCCAACATCTACGTTGAATTGTGAATCATTCACTTATTTTGAAACACTAAAATTACTCCAATAATTCACTTATTGTGAAACGGACCGAGTATTAAATAGGATAACTTAATCAATAATAAATAGTACAATGCCTTTATTATTTTTCTTAGCATACATGAAAAAGGATAAATCAACAATTAGAGTAGAATGAATAGAATATTTTTAAAGAGTGTTTTAAAAAATTAACACGATAAGTAAATGGAACGAGTGGAATAATCGGTTAATGTAATTTAATTATTATTTAATATCCTTATAGATCACGATTAAGTTAGTTTGTGTAAAGGTTCTAAATTAATGTTGTAACTATTTTTATATATACTTGAAGTGATTGAAATACTTTGTTGTATTAGTTGAAAACAATGAATTTTGCAACTCTTGTCACATGAAATTATAGGTGAAAATAAAATAATAAATATTAAAATAAATTTATTTCTATTTATAACTTAGAAATTTTGTACCCATAATTTCATTAAAATCAATATTTTTCTATTTTTAATCAGCATTGAATTGTAATTCTTAGAATATTGTCATTTTATTTTATTTAACGGGCATCCCACGTTAAATTGATGACATTAACAGTTGTCATATATGCTAAGCATTTAGCATCTTGCAATTTTTCAATCGACGACGCCGATGAAATTAACCTATCACTTCATGTCTTGAAGATTCTGGCAATAGCAGAGAACCACCAATCCGCCGCCGGTAAGTTGCTTGTGTAAGCCACCATAAACACGTCCTGATGAACCTATCAGTTTCGGAGACCCCATCAGATTCTGGTGCAATCGTCACCTTTTTTCACTCGCTTCTTGCACTGACCACTAAAACGATAGAGACTTTTTCAGTTGCCTATCTCTGTCGCCCAACAACCACATCAGTTTTTGGTGAGTGACATCAATTTTTCATAATTTGATCATCGCTTTTCCTTTCTTCTCTTTTATTTTATTTATAACCCTTTTCAGGTACTTCAAGTTCAGATCCGCACTTCAGATGGCGACATCAATATTCCGATGTCTAGATTATTTTTTCGATGACCAGCACATTCTTCGGTGACCAAGTACAGGGATGTGTTACCAACAGTAGGGTAAAGGTGGTGGCAACAAATTCTGACGACTAATTTCTGCAACAATTTTCCAAAATTCGATAAAACAATCAGGAAAACGTCTTTCACTGTGTCTTCTCCCAGCAGGTGCACTCATTTCATCCTTCTCTAGTTTATTTGGTATATGCTTTTAGTCTTTTTTTGTATCCTGATTTCTATTCTGATTTTTTAATTATTCATGTGGGATTATTGGTTACGATTTGTCCGTAACTTAGTAGGTGTTCGTTTCTTGTGAGTAGTAAAGTACATGTTGTTGCTTGTGAGTATCAATCCTGCTAACTGTTTTTTTTTGTTGATTTAGCTGTTTTTAGTCATACTCTTTTGCTCATCATGTTTTTTGGCTTTTTTTCTTTATTTTCTTCTATCGCAACCTTTTGAGCGGTGGTTGGGGTGATAGATAATGGACTAGGGTCATGTCATAGGTCAAGGTCGGGGTTGGGGTCAAATTTAGGTTCTAGTCTTAGGTTGAGGGCGAGGGATAGCAGGGCTAAGTTGGATAAGGGTACTTATAGGTTGAAAGTTTGGTCCTGGAACATAGAGACGCTCCAAGGTAAGTCTATAGAGCTTCTGAAGATTCTTGGAAAATGGAGGGTTAGTATAGCGTATGTCTAGGAAATTAAATGGTTGGCACTAAAGTGAGAGATGTGGATGGATATAAGTTATGGTACTCGGGTAGCATGATACATAGAAATGGGGTAGGTATCTTAGTAGATGAAGAACTTAAAGAGTAGGTGGTAGAGGTTAAAAGAGTCAGTGATAGGTTGATGTCTATTAAGTTAGTCATGGGTGGAACTACTGTGAACATTATTAGTGTTTATGCTCCGCAATTAGGTTTGGATGAGGAAGAGAAGAAGGGTTTTTGGAGGTTTTGAATGAGATGGTGAGAGGTGTCCCGAGCACTGAGAAACTTTTCGTGAGAGTATACTTCAATGGTCATATTGGGCCTTCATCGAGAGGTTATGATGATGTGCATTGGGATTTTGATTTTGGGTAGAGGAATAAAGGAAACGCTTTTCTTTTGGATTTTTCTAGGGCTTTTAGGTTGTGGATAACAAATTCGAGATTTTCAAAATGTTTCGTAGTTTAGTAGCCAAGACTCAAATAGCCTTTTAGCTCCTTAAGAAGAGTCATAGAACACTATGTAAAGATTGTAAAGTTATACCTTGAGATAATCTTTTGACTAAACATAGGTTGTTTGTGATGAACGTGGTAATCAATAAGGGCTGAAAGAAGAAGAGTGTGGAGGTTCTTTGCAAGATTAAGTGGGGTAGCTTTACTTTGGCTAATGCTTTGAAGATGGGGGAGAAGTTGAGAAGCAGGGGGCTTGGAAGAGTAGAGGGGATGTGGATAGTATCTGGGAGGCGATTGCCAGTTGCATTAGGGAGATCGCTAGAGAGGTGTTAATGTCTTGAGAGGTCGATTTGGCAAACATTGAGGGGACTAGTGGTGGAATGAAGAGGTTAATAGGAAGGTGGAGTCTAATAAGGTGGCTTATGCTAAATTGGTTGAAAGGATAAATGATCAAGAGAGGCGAACAAATAAGGAAAAGTATAAGCTATAGCTAGGTGAAAAGCTATGTTAGCGGTTACAGTAGCTAAAATGACAGTTTTTGAGAGCTTGTATACTGCTTTAAAGGAAAAAGGCTGGGATAAGTGCATCAAGGTTGAGGATGGTACTATGTTTGTTGAGGATGCCCTTATTAAAAAAAGGTGGCAATCGTATTTTCATAAATTTTTGAACGATAAAGGGGACAAATGTTTTGTCTTTGGGGAGTTGAAAAAATTTGAGGAGTTTCACGAATATGGTTTTTGTAGGCATATTGAGGTTAAGGAGGTCAAGAGGGCTATTTGCAGGATGCGTCGAGGTAGGGCGATGGAGCCAGACGAGATTCCAGTGGATTTTTGGAATGCACTGGCGGTGCAGGTTTGGAATGGTTGACAAGTTTCTTAACATCATTTTTAGGGTGAGAAGGATACCTAAAGCATGGAGGTGGAGTACAATGATTCCATTGTATAAGAACGAGGGAGACATCAAAAGTTGCAACAACTATAGAGGTATTAAGTTGTTGAGTCATACTATGAAAATTTGGGAAAGGGTCGTAGAGTTGAGACTAAGAAGGAGCATTCTTATCGTTGAGAACCATTTCGATTTCATGCTAGGTCGCTTGACTACTGAGGCCATTCACCTTGTGAGGAGATTAGTGGAACAGTTTTGGGAGATGTAGAAGGACTTTAACATGGTGTTCATTGATCTTGAGAAGGCTTATGACAGAGTTCCCAAGGAGATTCTATGGAGGTGTTCGGAGGCTAGAGGGGTGCATGTGGCGTACACTAGGTCGATTTAGGACATGTATGATGGCTTAAAGACTCAGGTGAGGACGGTAGGTGGAGATTCAGAGAATTTTTTGATTTTGGTAGGGTTGCATCAGGGTTTGACGCTTAGACCTTTTTTATTTGCCTTGGTGATGAATGTTTTGACAAGATATATTCAAGAGGAGGTGCCTTGGTGTATGTTATTTGCTGATAATATGGTACTGCTTAACAAGAATCGGGTAGGATTTAATGATAAGTTGGAGATTTTGAGATAGACCAAGACGAAGTACTTGAAGTGTAAGTTTAGTGATGTGTCGTAGGAGGCTGACATGGTTGTGAACCTAGACTCTTAGGCCATGGGGAGTTTTAAGTATCTGGGGTTTATGATTTAAGGCAATGGTGAGATTGATGAGGATGTCACACATCTTATTAGGGATGGGTGGTTTAAATGAAGGCTCGCTTTGGGAGTTTTATGTGATAAAAAGATGTCCCTGAAGCTTAAAGGGACGTTCTACAGTGTGGCAGTCCGGCCGACTATGTTGTATCGAGAGTATTGGCCAGTTAAGAACTCCCACATCCAGAAGTAAGGTTATGTTGCTGCGAGCATGTGATGAAGCAGGGCTCTGATGCTCCAGTGCGGAGGTGTGAGACACTGGCTATGGATGATTTTAGGTGGGGTAGAGGTAGACCGAACAAATATTGGAGGGATATGATTAGGAAGTTGTGGAGAATGCCGATTAGGGTAGAGGGTTAGGGGTTGAGAGTGTGTCGGTAACAATAGGGGAGCATTCTTTATTTGTGTTTGAAGTTTCTTGTTTGTGGTGTTGAGTGATGGGTATAAGTATACCTCAACATCGGGTATTTACATTTGGTCAATCAATTCAAGATATGTACAATAATAACATACATAATATTACATGTGGATTTTGGAGAGGTAGGATGGACATGTACTTCTGCCTTTTGATGATAGAGAGGTTGTTCTCGATTGACTCTCGACTCTCGACTCAAGTAAAACATATACAAAAAAGTTAGGCATGTAAAACAAATAAAATAGTAAATCTGAAAATGGTAGCAACGACAAACAATTAATATGATAACTGAACTAAAAACAAACAAATTATTCTAATATAGAAGAATAAGATAGTATGAAAGTAATAACAAAAATACTACTTAATAGGAAAATTAGACAACGCTCAGCCAGCCACTAACCACATCCTTGATCTCCGTATTTTTATATCTAGATCATATCCTCGAAAAGCTATAGATACCTAATCTAATCACCTTTACCAAGACCTCCTCAGCCTACATCTACCTCTCCTTATACCCACTATTACAAGATAATATCATTTATAAAATATTTTTGTTATCATGATTGAATGATCTTATATTCGTAATTCATTAGAATTAAAATCATTGATTAGGGATAAATATTCGGAACCAATAAGTATTTGTGTGATGATTAAGTGCTTCTTGAGACAAATTGAATTGCACAATGTTTGTGAGTAGAACTCTTTGACGTACTAAACGTATGTAGGACTATCTCTACACTTAATATTACACATTACAACGCAAATATAAGCTAACTACTTCATGATATATACAACTTAAATACTTAAGTGAGAAAAATGAATCTACAGACCTCCCAAGTTTCCAATTAAGAAAAGGGGACAAGTGGCTCCCATAACTTGTCCCTTTTAAAAAAATTAAGTCATTTGAACAACTAGGACAGTTGTTTGACAACTACATTAGTTCTCTCAACAACTTCACATAGTTGATGAAAAACTTCTCCCAGTTGCCGAACAACTTCGCCTAGTTATTGAACAACTTAGCACAGTTGTCAAAAAACTTTGATAGCTGTTGAACAACTGCTAGAAGTTCTCGAACAACTATCAAATTTGTTCGACAACTGGGAGAAGTGTTTGGAACGAAGAAACTTAAAAAAAAAATCAAAAAAAGTTTGTCCCTCCCACCTAATTTTAAAAACTTGAAGGATTCTCACTTAATTAGATAACTTATTTGTCCTTTTTAATCCAAAGTCCCAGTAGTACTACTATCATTTTCTTGAATAGCATAACTATGTTCATCCATATTTGGGACCTAAAAGTGGGCCATCAAACCAATTGAGAAAGTCTACAGAGCCATCAATTTGGTAGATGGGTTTTTGTGGGCCTTCTTTGGGGTCCCAAGGGGTATTCTATGTTAATAGGAGTAAACGTAGGCAAAACTAACTACTAATATTTGAATATTAACTATGTAGGACTTAATTACCTGCATAACTCACTGCTAAATCAACTACCAAGCAATACGTTAATACATGCATAAATAATATGTAGATTTACACATCGATAATCCCTACAGTACAAAAACATCCATAACTCTAATTGAGGCCCCTTTGTTATTTACTTTTGGCTTCTTAGGTTTAAGTGGATAAACAAATGGAAAGATAAAAGAAAAAGGATCTCACATCTAGTATCCCTAGAAAAACCTTTTTAGTAGAAGGGTGCTATTGAAGCAACTCATTTTCAGATTCGAACAATCTTTTATTTTGTTCCTCCTCAGAAATAAAAGCATGAGCCGGGGCAGACATTTCCTTTTCTTACTGCAGATGAAGAACAAGAAGAATTCTACAATTTTAAAACTAGGCTTTAAATCTCATAAATAAAATAAGAAATCAAGAGAGTAAAAAGGGAAAAACAAAGTGCAAAAAGACCTCAGCAGTACTAGGATACAAAGGACGAGAGAGAGGGGAAGGAGGGTTATATGAAAAATAGAATGAATACAGTAGAGGCAGAGCACATCTATCAAATTTCTTTAAAAACACACCAGCTACATCACCGATGTTTCAAAATCAAGGAAAATTTTTGTCCTATTCAGAAAAAAATTCAAAGTGTGAGAGTAGGATTGAGGTTGTCTGAATTGCGTAAATTAGTTTTCCCTCTTAAAATTGTGTTCAATTAAAAGAAATATAAAAATGAAGATTTTAAGAGGGAAAACCAATTTATTCAGTTGAAACAACCTTAGTCCTACTCACACACCTTGAATTTTTTCCTCAACAGGATGAAAAGTTGCCTTGATTTTGAAACATCGGTGATGTAGCTAGTGTGTTTTTAAAGATTATTTGATAGATGTGCTCTACCTCCACTGTATTCGTTCCATTTTTAATATGACCCTCCTTCCTCTATCTCTCATCCTTTGTATCCTACTACTTGTGAGGTCTTTTTGCACTTTTTTCTCCCCTTTTGTTCTTATGATTTCTTATTTTGTTTTTGAAATTTAAAGCCTGGTTTTAAAATGCAGTGTTCTTCTTGTTCTTCATTTCCTGTGAGAAAAGAAAATGGTTGCCCCGGCTCATGCTTTTCCTTCTGAGGAGGAACAAAACAAAAGACTGCTAGAATTTGAAAATGAGTTGCTTCAACAACACCCTTCTTCTAAAGAGGTGCTTCTGGGGAAACTAGATATGAGAGTGTTTTCTTTTATCTTTTCATTTGTTTACCCACGTAAACGGAAGAAGCCAAAAGTAAATAATGAAAGGGCCTCAATTAGAGTTATGCAGATTCTTTTAATTTAGGAATTATCTATATATTATTTATGCAGGTAGTAGCGTATTTTTTTGTAGTTATTTTAGCAGTGAGTTATGTTGGTAATTAAGTCCTACATAAGTAATTCACTATGTTAATAGAAATATATGAATTTAAAAATAGTAGGCTTTGAAAATTTTATAAATAATTTATTTTATTAAAATTAAAAAATCATAGTTGAAAAGACCTAAAATATCTCTAATTATATCATAAATTTATATATTTCAAATATATTTAAATATTAAATAAAATATAATAATAATTAAAAGATAACTTATAATATTAGTAGTAGAAGAACATACATATCTACTACTACTACTACTACTACTAATAACAATATTAATAATAGTAATACATCATTTACTATCAACAATATGTGGTAGACCTCAAATATATTTTTTAATTCTATTGTAACATTATAAAATAAATTTGCATTATATTTGCAGAAAGGTAACTAGCAAAGATAATTAAAAGTAATAATGTAATACCCCGAGATTTTAACCAATAGTGCCTCCATGACTCAAGCCCATGAGAAATAAATTATAGTGTTTGGTTATTTTCTGGTCAAGGGTGATGTGTATTAAGGATTTAAAGATATCCTAACGCTTGGTTGAATAAAAACATTCTTTACCGATAGAATTCTTGAGAAGGATTTTGGCATAGTCAACTTCAAATGACCAAATATGTCGTTGTACTATATATTATTGAGTTCATGACCTACCAAAAGATAGATAATTTAATTATATTTCCAACGATACCAATTTCATCAAAATCCGATATCATAGCAAAGAGTTATGCTTATTTTACTCCAGCGTGTCAGCCTGGACAATTCGTGACGGCCTTTTGTGACGACTTGTCACAAGCCTGATGGCCCATCACAAAATATTGTCACCTTAAGGAAGAAAGTCACAAAATCCACCCTTTTTGTGACGATAACTCGTGATGGCCTATCACGGGCCTGACAACTTGTCACGCATGTCGTTAGCTATTTTTTTTAGCAATTGATGGACAATTTTCGCTAGGGTATTTTAGTCATTTCCCATTTTTGGAGGCCTCTATATATTTGAGAATCCTCATCCAAAACCTAATTTCTTCATTTCTCTCTTCCAATTCTATTAAGAAATATATCTAGGGTTTTATTTAGGGAAATTAATTTTCCAAAAATCATCCATAAATTTTCAAGATTCCTTCAAGAATCAAGTTCCTCATAGAGTGGGCTTCAAGAATTTTTTTATTACAAGTGTGAGTAAAGTCTCAAGCTCTGGAGTTCAAACAATTTCAAAGATTAAGGTATGTGGGATTTTGAACAAGAGCAATTCTTTCATTCTTGTGCTCAAAACTTTGATTTTTATTATGGATTTATTTGATTTTGCAAGTGGGTTTATAACCAAATTACCTCATCATGAGATTATGAGAATATAAATCGTTCAAGCTTTGTTATACATGATCATTTTACAATTTCCAAGTTATGACTTGATATTTAATATAGTGAATTTCAAGTTTCTACCATGAGTTAGTATTTCAACTGCTTTCAAGATATGTGTCAAGCTTTAAACTTCCTTATGACATATTAGATTATTGAGTATATTGATTCATGAGAATTGAGTTGTTAAAATGAGTCTGGACATTTCCTCAAAGTTATTGATGTTGCCATGACTTAATGATTTGTTGCATTTTGAGATTGAGAAATATTTATTTGATTTGAGTCGAGTTACGAATCCACAAATTGATTATGATTTGACAAATGAGAAAGAGATTTGATTTGGTCTTTATGATAGACCCTTATGATGTTTGTGGTGGATTTCCTAATGCGTTCTGAGCATGTGTCTGGGAGTAGGATTTAGCATCAAGAGGTAAATGTGGTATTTTCCCCGAAACTACGTGCCACCATAGGATTGATATTGATAATGGTGGGCCGGAGGCCGAGTGTGAGATTGTGATCACTAAATTTAGGTTGTACTCCCTTTCAAGAGTACGATGCTCCCTCCAATGTGGGGTTCTCTCCTTAGGACGACAAAACATTTGACTCCATGTAGCTCACATGGTTTATGTCGATTATAAGAACCTCCCATGTCTATATGAGTCGAGTTTCTTAAATTATGGGTCACTCCGAGTCTTGAGTTGAGGAACTGAGTTGTTTATGATGATTTATGAGGTTTTTATCATATTATTTATTTACAATGAGATCATGTCACGAACTGAACCAGGGCTTGGCCGTGACGAGCATTTTGAACCATGAAGGCCCGAAACACCCCTATCTATCTAGGAATCATGCACCTAATTCATATGATCAAAGTAATGTGGAAGAAACACAATAATTCGGAAACATGGTCATAAATATGAAAAGAAACAATAACGGGGAAATAAGGTTCCCCCAACATCAATCAACCTCTAAACAACTGTCTGCGAAAATCTCTAACAAATGACTAAGTGAAGTAACTGTATAT
The DNA here is from genome assembly GCA_030864225.1 of Capsicum baccatum var. pendulum. Lineage (NCBI taxonomy): Eukaryota > Viridiplantae > Streptophyta > Magnoliopsida > Solanales > Solanaceae > Capsicum > Capsicum baccatum. The sequence continues at coordinate 7,462,035 of CM061556.1, forward strand.
AAACTGGGACAAGGCCCCTAGTAGACCCTAAAACTAAATATAAGATAAAAGGAGTGCAGGACATAAGACCTTCCAAAACATAGAAGGCTCATCACTTGTCTCTGCAACTCTGTCTAAATGATCTACTGATACTCTTGAACCCTAGAATGGGCCTTTGAACCTGAGAGGTTAGAGAGGGGAGGGGGTCAGCACAAAAGTACTGGCACGCAGAGATATACAAACAAAACATAATATTTTTTTTTTCAAAATATAGTTGAGAGCCATTGTAAATCAATTTCGTATCAAATCATTTGAAAACACTTGGGCGTAATGCAATAGTTTCTCAACAACAATGAAATACAACTGAGCTAGTGGAATACCCTACATAATTTACACCAACTGTCAAACCTCGGTTGCCGCCGAATTAGAGTATACGTGAGGGAGAGACACACAAGACCACGAAGCATGGTGTCTCGACCCAATGGTAGTGCCCAAGATCACTTAGCCCGGGCTCCTACCTATAGTCCCAATTTGGGAATGACATAAAGTCAAGTACACAAGATCACTTAGCCTTGTACCAAATTTTAGTGTCGGCAAACACGGTTTCCAGCAATGAGCCCTTACACTCAAACACCGTCTTTGGGCATCGACCTATCTTATGTAAAATCAATGTATTCAAACTTCATCTGATTCAATCACATATCATATTCTATAGGGTATCATCTTACCCGACTAGCAAGTCCTCAATATCACTTCCACATATGCATAATCATGTAAAAAACAAGGTGCGTCATCATTTACAAGTGGTGAACAATAATTATTTCAAATTCATGCTCTCTTTTGTTGGTCACAATATGATATGGGGTATCAAGACATTATCATGGGAATTTGAAAGAAATTTATCATTCATATTTATCAAACTTCCATGGAAAATATCAAATGACATATGCAAGGTTTCAACCATTGAAGTATATAGGCAAACAATTCCCATGATATAAATAAAAATGACTTAGAAATCATATTGAAAGCAAGTTATTAGCATTTGATTGAAAACCCCCATTTAAAAGCAAGCATGTTCATAAAAACAACTCTCATGGGATTTTAGGATAACCCCACGTACCTCGATTGCTACGAATATTGGATGCTTCTCAAATCCTATGTTGAGAGGATTCCAAATATGCAATTTGCTCCTAAACCCCCCGGTTAAATCCTGAGTTGCTTCGGTTTTTATTTTGAAACCCTAAGGAGAATCTTTGAGCACTTTTGATGAATGCAAGTGTATTTTTGTGTCCTTGGAACTTAATTTCGTTTTTTAGGGCTAAGTAAGGGTGGAAAAGAACCATTTTGTCCCCAAAACGGAGTTTTTAAGTCACTTGAATTCATTACATAGGCGCCGCCCATCCCATTGCCTATGTTTACATAGGCACCACCTAGGCTATCGCCAATACTTTCCAGTGGACATGGGTGATTGGTTAGGCGACGCATATCATTTTGAAAGGCCATTACTTCTTGCTCGGGTGTTGGATTCTAGCAAAATTGGTATCGTTGGAAAGCTAACTCGAATACCTATCATTTGACACATAGTAGGCTCCCTAATTCGACATACACAGAGAGTTATGGTCGATGAAATATGACACACTTTACAACATCCACTAAAACTTAGTCGATCGAAATAGTTTCAACTCGTCCTTGAGTTGAAGGACCTCTTTGGTATAAATTCAAGCTTGAATGGATTCACATGCTACACAAATAATTAACATGCCGTATTGGCATATGATTTTATGGCTTCAGGATTTATCAACACATAGGAATCATGATTTATATTGTAGCTCGAAATGCAGGGCGTTACATTATCTCCCCCTTAGGATCATCCATCCCCGAATGATGATGCGGGATACAGACAGACACAATTTCAAGCATAATAAAGGACTAGGAAAGATAAGATAGGAATAATACCTTCTATCTCATCCTCCATCAAAGCAAACAAATTGGGATATCTAATTCTCATGTCATCTTTAGACTCCTAAGTTGCTTCTTTGACTTTCTGATTCCTCCACAATACCTTTACTGAGGCTATCTCTTTGCTCTTCAGCTTTTGAACTTGGAGATCTAAAATTTCAATAGTCACTTCTTCGTAAGACAAGGAGTCTGCCACTTTGATAACCTCTATTGGCAATACCAGAGAATGATCTCCAATGTATTTCTTCAACATGGATACATGGAATACCGGATGAACGGAACCCAAACTTGCAGGCAATTCTAGCTCATAAGCACCTGTACCAATTTTTTTTCAAATCTGATATGGCCCTATGTAGCGAGGGCTCAATTACCCCTTTTTCCAAACTGCATAACTCCTTTCATAGGAGAAACCTTGAAAAACACCAAATCACCAACTTCAAACTCTAGTTCTCTTCTCCAAACATTAGCATAGGACTTCTGACGACTCTGAGCAGTCTTGAGTCTTTCTCTAATGATCTCCACTTTCACTATTGCCTGATGAACAAGATCAGACCCATATAACTGGGTCTCACCCACTTCATACTATCCTATCGAAAACTTACATCTCCTCCCATAGAGAGCCACTAAAAGAGCCATCTTGATGCTCTCATGGTAACTATTATTGTAAGATAATTCAACCAGTGGCATGTGATCTACCCAACTACCTTTGAAATCAATGATGCATGCCCTCAACATATCCTCGAGAGTCTGAATGGTATGCTCAGCTTTCCCATCCATCTGAGGGTGGAAAGTTGTGCTCAAATTCACTTGTGTACCTAAACCCTTCTAAAAAGATCTCCAGAACTGAGATGAAAACTACGTACCTCTATCAGATATACTGGACACTGGTGCCCCATGCAACCGAACTATCTCGTCAATGTAAATCTCATCATAACCCTCTCCCAAATAATTAGTTATCACGGGAAAAATGTGGGCTAACTTTGTCAACCGATCTACAATCACCTATATAGAATCATACTTGTTTCGGGATCTCGGAAGTCCTGTAATGAAGTCCATGTTTATCATCTCCCACTTCCATTAAGGCAGGGCTATCTCTTGGGAAGTACCACCTGGCCTCATGTGTTCTACCTTCACTTGTTGACAGTTCAAACACTTGGACACAAAATCAGCTACACCACATTTCATGTTATTCCACCAATATAAGGTTTTTATATCATGGTCCATCTTAGTAGTGTCTGGGTGAATGACATACCTTGAAGTGTGCGCCTTATTGCGGATTCTTTCCCGCAGCCCATCAATATTCAGAATGCACAACCTACCCTGAAATCTTAAAATACCATCACTACCAATTTCAAACGACATAACCTTTTGTTGACCCACATCTTTCTTGATTTGCATCAAGATAGTATCTTTAACCTGCTTCTTCTTAACTTCATCAAAAAGGGATGACTTAGCTAACTCTTGAACAATGACCCCTCCATCTTTGGAATCTAAGAGTCGCACTCCCAAATTTGCAAGGCAATGAATATCCTTCACCATCTTTTTCTTTCCTTCTTCTACATGAGAAAGACTGCCTATAGACAACCTGCTGAGGGAGTCGACTACAACATTTGCCTTGCCCAGATGGTAATGAAGACTCATAACATAATCTTTCAAAAGCTCCATCCAATGCCTTTGCCTGAGGTTCAATTCATTCTGTGAGAAAACATACTGCAAACTTTTATGGTCAGTATAAATATCCATATACACTCTATAGAGATAGTGCATCAAGATTCTAAGTACAAACACCACGACTTCTAACTCCAACTCATGAGTGTGGTACTTGCGCTCATGAACCTTTAACTACCTAGATGCATAAGCTATCACCTTAACACACTGCATCAATACACAACCAAGTCCCACACAGGACGCATCACAATAAACCAAAAAATCATTTACACCCTCGGGAAGGGTCAAAATAGGAGCAGTAGTCAGCTTGTCCTTTAACTTCTCAAAACTGTTTCCACACAAGTCAGACCACACAAACTTTATCTTTTTCTGAGTCAGTTTAGTAAGTGGAGTAGCTATGGAAGAAAAACTCTCTACGAACATTTTGTAATACCCCGCCAAACCCAAGAAGCTCTGAATATTGGTTGGAGTCATGGGTCTGGGATATTTTCTAACTGCTTTAATTTTTTGGGGATCCACTCTTATCCCATCACTGGACACAATATGCCCTATGGAGGTAATAACATCTAACCATAATTCACACTTAGAAAATTTGGCATAGAGCAGATGATCCTTAAGGGTCTGAAGAATAATTCAGAGGTGATTGGCATGATCCTCTTTACTCTTAAAATAGATTAGAATATCATCAATAAATACAATGATGAACAAGTCAAGAAACTAATGGAACACTCTATTCATAAGATCCATGAAGGTTGCAGGGGAGTTAGTCAACCCGAAGTACATGACTAGAAATTCGTAGTGACCATATCGAGTTTGGAAAGCTATCATGGGAATGTCTAACTCCCTAAATTTAAACTGATGATAACCCAAACAAAGATCTATTTTTGAAAAACACTTGGCACCCTGAAGCTGGTCAAAAAGGTTGTCAATCCTTGGAAGAGGATATTTATTTTTAATTGTGACCTTATTTAACTGGTGGTAGTCTATGCACATAAGAAGGGAACCATCCTTCTTTTGCACGAAGAGCACGGGTGCACCCCATGGGGAAATAGTAGGATGAATAAATACTTTGTCTAGGAGGTCTGCAAGCTGTTCCTTTAACTCCTTTAGTTCCACGGGAGCCATTCTATATGGTGAAATAGAAATTGAATGAGTGTCTGGAAATACATCAATGCCAAAATCTATCTCCCTATCAGGGGGTATCCCTGGGAGATCCTCGGGAAATACTTCTGGAAATTCATTTATTATAGGGACTGACTGTAGAGGAAGATTTTCAGCTTTTGAATCTTTTACTCAATTAGATGATAGATACAACCTTTGGAGATAATCTTTTGGGCTCTAAGATAAGAGATAAAGTGACCTCTAGGTTCAACAGAACTCCCTGCCCATACAATTGATATCTTATTTGGTAAAGAGAAAGTGACCTTTCGGGTCCTGCAATCGAGTGTGGCATAGAACGAATGGAGCCAGTCCATCCCAAAGATGGCATCAAACTCTATCATATCAAGTTTTATAAGGTCTTCCATACGTTCCCTACTATGAATTGATACGACACAATTTCTATACACCTTTCTAGCAACAACAAAAATACCTACAGGTGTGGAAATAGTGAAGGGTTCTTCAATGACTTCAGGCTTGAACCCAAAACCAACAGCCACGTAGGGGGTTACATAAAATAAAGTAGACCCAGGATCAAGTAACACATAAACATCACGGGAAAAGATTTGTAATGTACCGGTAACAACATCTGGCGAAACTTTCGCCTCCTGGCGGTTGGTCAAAGCATATAACTGGTTGCGACCACTCTCGATAGTTGAAAGGGCACCCTTAGGAAGAGGAGCTGTGGAGGCGTCTTGGGACTTAGCCCCCCCTCCCCATGTTTTCTTTAGCAGAAGGATAATCTCTCTGAAGGTGACACACTTTGCCACAAGTATAGCAGTTTCTCTCCTCAAACCATCACTTCCCTAGATGATTCCTTCCACAAACCTTGCACCGCAGATAAGTACGATGCTGCTGGGCCACACTTGTCTGAGACTATGTACCTAGAGCTATGGATCCATGAGGAGTCTAAAAACTCTGAGTTTGTCTGTCTGTTGGTGATCTGGATGTTGGGGTGCTGGCAGCTGACTGTGCATTATTCCAAAACTTCTTCTTATTTGACCACTTATTACCCCAGTTACCACTCTGCAGCTGACTCTGGTACTGGTCCACAGATCTAGCTATCTTAGCTTGTCTTTCTTTTTCTCTAGATTCAACAATCTTTTTCTTCCTCTCTTCCACCTGCTGCATATGAACGGTCAGTCGAGCAAAGTCTAACTCCTTATTCAACATAGCCCCCTAGCACTCAAGTACCAAGTTATTAGCAAGGCCAGATGCAAATTTCCTAATCCAGGCTCTCATATTACTAGTCAACTCTGGTGCATAGCGGGCTAGTTTATTAAACTTCAAAGTGTACTCATGGATACTCATACTTCCCTGCTTTAGATTCATAAAATCTTCCGCTTTTGTCTCCCTCAACTCCAGAGGAAAGAATAAAGGAAAGCTTTCACAAATTCTCCCCAAACTGTGGACTCAGCACTTTCACCTTTTGCATCTTCCCAGTCGGCATACCATTGATTCACAATGTCCTTGAGCTGATAGGTTGATAGTTCCACCCCTTCAACCTCATCCACATGCATTACCTTAAAGATCTTTTCCATCTCATCCATGAACTCCTGTGGATCTTCCACCACCTTGGTGCCAGTGAACTTAGGTGGGTTCATCTTCATGAAATGTCTGACCCTAGTAGCCTCAGCTGTAAGAGATGTAGACCCAACAACTTCCGATTATTGAGCCTGGTTATCTACCAACTGTGTCAGAATATAAATAGACCATCTGAATTCTGTGTTTGAAATATCTCCCTGAGCAGTTGGGGACGGTTGAAATTAGTCCATGGAGCCTGAGGTTCACTGGTCGGGACTAGAGGGACTCTCGGAGTAGGGATAAATTCTGGAGTGTGAGCACTGTTATGGGTCCACATACCATGGGTGGAGCAGACCTCATCTGCCTAAGCATTCTGATTGATAATACGATGTGGAGGCATAACTGTGTTTCTGAAATACAAGTGATCATTGATTAGGGGACAGTTCAGACTCTAAAGCACGGACTAAATCACAAAGAAGGGAACATTTCCTAAACACCTAGCAGCCTTCTGCTTAAAAGTATGGCGTTCTACACAACCATAAACAGGACTCTACCCAATGAGATTTCGTAGACACCTTAGGACCATTAACCGTGCTTTGATACCAAGTTTGTCACGACCCAAACCAGGGCCTGGTCGTGATGAGCATTTTGAACCATGAAGGCTCGAAACACCCCTATCTGTCTGGTAATCATGCACCTAATTCATATGATCAAAGTAATGCGGAAGAAACACAATAATTCAAAAACATGGTCATAAATATGAAAAGAAACAATAATAGGGAAATAAGGTTCCCCCGACATCAATCAACCTCTAAAGGGACGGTAGGACATAAGACCTTGAGAGGTTGGGACATAAGACCTTAACTATATATAAACTGGGACAATGCCCCCAGTAGACCCTAAAACTAAATATAAGATAAAAGGACGGTAGGACATAAGACCTTCCAAAACAAAGAAGGCTCACCACTTGTCTCTGCAACTCTGTCTGAATGATCTACTGATTCTCTTAACCCCTAGATTGGGCTTCTGAACTTGAGAGGTTGGAGAGGGGAGGGGTTCAACACAAAAGTACTGGCACATCGAGATACAAAAAAAAACATAATATTTTCTTTTACAAAATATAGTGGAGAGCGATTGTAAAGCAATTTAGTATCAAATCATTTGAAAACACATGGGCGTAATACAATAGTTTCTCAACAACAATGAAATGAAATTAAGCTAGGTGGAATAGCCTTCATAATTTACACCAACTGTCAAACCTCGGTTGCCCCCGAGATTAGAGTATAAGTGAGGGAGCGACACACAAGACCACGAAGCATGGTGTCTCGACCTAATGGTAGTGCCCAAGATCACTTAGCTCGGGCTCCTACCTAAAGTCCTAATTTGGGAATGACATAGAGTCAAGTACACAAGATCACTTAGCATGGTACCAAATTTTTGTGTTGGCAAACACATTTTCCAATGATGAGCCCTTACACTAAAATGCCTTCTTCGGGCATCCACCTATCTTATGTAAAATCAATGCATTCAAATTTTATCTAATTCAATCACATATCATATTCTGTAGGATATCATCATACCCAATTTGCAAGTCCTCAATATCACTTCCACATATACATAATCATGTAAAAACCAAGGTGCTTCATCATTTACAAGTGGTGAACAATAATTATTTCAAATTCTTGCTCTCTTTTGTTGGTCACAATATGATATGGTGTATCAAGACATTATCATGGGAATTTGAAAGAAATTTATCATTTGTATTTATCAAACTTCCATGGAAAATGTTAAATGACATATGCATGGTTTCAACCATTGAAGTATATAGGTAAACAATTCCTATGACATAAAGAAAAATGACTTAGAAATCATATTGAAAGCAAGTTATTAGCATTTGATTGAAAACCCCATTTAAAAGCATGCATGTTCATAAAAACTACACCCATGAGATTTTAGGATAACCCCACATACCTCGATTACTACGAATATTAGATGCTTCTGGAAGCCTACGTTGAGGGGATTCCAAATATGAAATTTGTTTCTAAAACCCCTGGTTGAATCTTGAGTTTCTTGGTCTTTTATTTTGAAACCGTAAGGAGAATCTTTGAGCACTTTTGATAAATGAAGGTGTATTTTGGGGTCCTTGGAACTAAAGTTCGTGTTTTAGGGCTAAGTAAGGGTGGAACAGGACCATTTTGTCCCCAAAACGGATCGTTTAAGTCACTTGAATTCTTTACATAGGTGCCGCCCATCCCATCGCCTATGTTTACATAGGCGCTGCCTAGGCTATCGCCTATGATTTCCAATGGCCATAGGCGATTGGTTAGGCGATGCATATCATTTTAAAAGGCCATAACTTCTTGCTCGGGTGTCGAATTCTAGCAAAATTGGTACCATTGGAAAGCTAACTCGAAGAGATATCATTTGACACATAGTAGTCTCCCTAATTCGACATATACAGAGAGATATGGTTGATGGAAGCTGACACACTTTACAACATCCACTAAAACTTAGTCGATCGAAATAGTTTCAACTCGTCCTTGAGTTGAAGGACCTCTATGGTCTAAATTCAAGCTTGAATAGATTCATATACTACAAAAATAATTAACATACTATATTGGCATAGGATTTTATTGCTTTGGGATTTATCAACACATCAGAATCATGGTCTATATTGTATCCCTAAATGCGGGGAGTTACAGATCATGAAAAGTATGTTTCAATCTAACTCAAGACAGGTGATCCATCATTGTACATATGTATATTTTCATGAAATTGATGAAGATATTTACATTGTTGCATGAACCTCCACATACTCAGTACATTCCAAAGTGCTGACCCACATATTTTTCTATGGGCTACATTTTCTCGTAATATAGGTTCAGGTACTCAGCCGCGTTAGCGATATTTGGGTGCCTTTTTTCATGTGCTCAGTGGTGAGTCCTCATGGTTCGAGGATCCTGTTTATAATTTTGTGATATCATTCTGTTGTTATGGCTTTCAGTGCTGTTTGAGTCAGTTGGGGGTTTGTCCCAATGTCTCCTTGATTTTGATATATAGAGGCTTTGTTAGGCTAATGGGTTGGTATGAATGGAATTTCAGTATTTTGGATTGTACGGGCTAGTTTCGTATCTTAGTCCAATATGTTTATGATATATCATTCTCTCTTATATTAGCATGACCATTTTCAAAGTGAGTTCTAGAAGTGATGATAAGTTTAGATGGTTAGCTTGAGGCCGCGTGTGGCTTTAAGAACCTTGTGACATCTCGGGATGGGATCTTGGGGCGTTACAAGCTTGGTATCATAGCCTAAGGTTTAAAGAGACCTTAGGAGTCTAGCAAGACGTGTTACGTAGAGTCTTAATCATCGGTGTATAGCGCGCCACATCTATGAGCAAGAGGCTATGAGGGCAGAATTCGTGCTCCCTTATGACAGAAAATACCTCCTCATTGAGCTCATAGAAACAACAAGCAACCTCAACCCATTGATCCCCTGAACAAGCATGTGTCACATGCAGAATTTTGGGCAGCTTTTCAGGCACTAGCCCAGGCAGTTAATGTCAATACTCAATCTAACAACCAGGCTACTGTTCCGCCTCCGCAAGAGAATAATTCTACTTTAGCTCATTTTTGTGACTTTATGTGGATGAATCCACCTGAGTTCTATGGGTCAAAGGTAGGTGAAGACCCAGAGATGTACTTGAATAAAGTGAGAAATATCACCCAGATTATGCACGTAACAGAGGAGGAGAGTCTTGAATTGGATAACTATTGAATAAAAGATGTTACATATGATTGGGTGGAAGTGTGGAGGGAAATTAGAGGGGAGGATGCCACTCCCATGACTTGGCAGTTATTCCAGGATGCGTTGTTGGACAGATTGTTTCCTCTTGAGATGAGGGAAGCAAAGATAGAGGAATTCATGAATTTGAGATAAGGCTCTATGACTGTTAAGGAGTATACTAGTGGTCAAGTTTTAGTTTCCTAACGAACCCGTGTTTGAGTGGTTTGGGAGTTCTGTAACTCCAAAAAGCCATTTCATATCCTACCTCAAAGCTAGGAAGTTGATTTCGAAAGGTTGCACCTATCATCTAGTTTGAGTTAAACACCTCAAGTTCGAGACTCCGACTATTCAGTCAGTTAGCATTATTGAAGATTTTCCCCATGTTTTCTCGGAAGACCAACCAGGGGTCCGACCTAATAGAGAAATAGAATTTGGGATTGATTTCTTTCCTGGCACTCAGCCTATTTCCATCCCTCTATACCGTATGGCTCCCGTAGAACTTAAAGAAGAAAAGGATCAACTCAAAGATCTCTTAGAAAAAGGCTTTATCGGACCCAGTGTTTTCTTATTGGGAGCACCTATTCTATTTGTGCGAAAGAAAGATGGTACATTGCGTATGTGTATTGACTACCGTCAACTTAACAAGGTGACTATTAAGAACAAGTACCCTCTTTCTAGAATCCATTTTTAATTTGATCAGCTACAGGGTGCAAGTTATTTCTCAAAGATAAACCTTAGATCCAGCTATCATCAACTTAAAGTGAGAGAGTATGGTATTCCAAAGACAGCTTTCCAAATCCGCTATGGTCATTTTGAGTCTCTTGTCATGTCATTTGGGTTAACCAATGATCCAACAGCTTTCATTGATCTTATGAACTGAGTATTTAAGCGCTATCTGGATTTTTTTATTATTGTGTTCATAGATGATATTCTTGTATATTCTCGAAGTGAGGATGACCATGCAGATCATCTTCGAATCGTGTTGGAAACCCTTAGAGCTCATTAATTATTCATTAAATTTAACAAGTGTGAATTTTACTTAAGGTTAGTTGGTTTTCTAATTCATATTGTTTCTTCCTAAAGTATTAGAGTTGATCCTCAAAAGACAGAAGCTATGAAGAATTGGCCTAGACTTACCTCCCAATCTGATATTAGGAGTTTTTTAGGTCTAGCTGGTTACTACCATCATTTTATTGAGGGATTCTCTTCTATTGTATCCCCCATGACCCGGTTCACCCAAAATAAAGTTAAGTTCCAGTGGACAGATGCCTGTGAGAAGAGTTTTCAAGAGTTGAAGACTTGACTCACTTCAGCCCAGTCTTAGCTTTACCCGATAGTACTGATGGTCTTGTGGTGTACTGCGATACTTCTAAAGTTGGTCTGGGTTGTGTGTTGATATAGAGGGGTAAAGTTAAAGCTTATTCCCCTAGACAGTTGAAGCCTTATGAGAAGAATTACCCAACCCATGATATTGAATTAGCAACTATACTTTTGCTTTGAAAATCTAGAGACATTATTTGAATGGTGTTCATGTTGATATGTTTACTGATCATAAAATCCTGCAGTATGTGTTTACTCAGAGGGAGTTCAAACATAGGCAAGGAAGATGGTTAGAGTTTCTAAAAAAATACGATATAAGTGTGATGTATCAACCGGGTAAGGCCAATGTTATGGCAGATGCTCTGAGCAGGCTGTCTATGGGTAATATAGCACATGTAGAGAATGATAAGAAAGAATTGGCTCGTGATATGCATCATTTGGCTAGGTTGGGTGTTAGATTGCTTGATTCCACTGAAGGTAGTATGTTAGTTCATAGTAGTTTCGAGTCCTCTTTGGTCTCGAAGGTAGAGGTAAAGAAGGATAGGGATCCTAGTTTGGTTAGACTGAAGGAGTCAATTAAGGACCAGAAGGTAGAGGTTTTCTCCTAAGGGGGAGGTGGTGTTTTTGAGATTGCAAGGTAGACTATGTGTTCTGAATGTTGATGATTTGAGGCAGAGAATAATGGCTAAAGTGCATGGTGAGCAATATTCTATTAATCCCGGTGCTACAAAGATGTACTGCGATTTGCGAGAAATCTATTGGTTGAACGGTATGAAGAAAGACATAGTAGGATTTGTGGCAAAGTGTTCTACTTGTCAACAAGTTAAGGTAGAGCACCAGATGCCCGGTGGTGTAATGTAAGAGTCTGGCATTCCTACATTGAAGTTGGAAGAAGTGAATATGGATTTCGTAATAGGTTTGCCTCCTTCTCATCATCATCATGATTTGATTTGGATTGTCGTAGACTAGTTGACTAAATCAGCTCATTTCTTGCCAGTGCATTCATCTTATATAGCTGAGGATTATGGTATATTGTATATCTATGAGTTAGACAGATTGCATGGAGTTTCTTTGTCTATCATCTCTGATAGGGGTACTCAGTTTACTTCCCAGTTTTGGAGGGCCTTTCAGAAGGGTCTTGGTACCTTAGTTTGTCTAAGTTATACTTTCAATCAGCAGACTGATGGTCAGGATAAGAGGACTATTAAAACTTTGGAGGACATGTTGAGGGCATCTGCACTTGATTTCAAAGGTAGTTGGGATGAGCACTTGCCATTGATCAAATTTGCATATAATAATATTTTCCATGGTAGTATTCAGATGGCCCCGTTCGAAACTTTGTATGGGAGAAGATGTAGATCGCCCATAGGTTGGTTTGAAGTAGGAGAAGCATCTGTGATTGAGCCGGATATTGTGTTCAAGGCTATGGAAAAAGTTAAGTTGATGGATGTCATCACTGATGTCGTCAGCTATTTTTTCAGCAATCGATGGACGATTTTTAAAAGGGTATTTTAGTCATGTCCCATTTTTAGATGCCTCATATATATGAGAATCCTCATCCAAAACCTAATTTCTTAATTTCTCTCTTCCAATTCACTTAAGGAATATATCTAGGGTTTTATTTAAGGAAATTAATCTTCCAAAAATCATCCATAAATCTTCAAGATTCCTTCTAGAATCAAGTTCCTCGTAGATTGGGCTTCAAGAATTATTTTATTACGAGTGTGAGTAAAGTCTCAAGCACTAGAGTTCAACCAATTTCAAAGATTAGGGTATGTGGGGTTTTGAACAAGAGCAATTCTTTCGTTCTTGTGCTCAAAGCTTTGATTTTAATTATGGATTTATACGATTTTGCAAGTGGGTTTATACCCAAATGACTTCATCATGAGATTATGAGAAGATAAATTGTTCAAGCTTTGTTATACATGATTATTTTACAATTTTCAAGTTATGACTTGAAATTTAATATTGTGAATTTCAAGTTTCTACCATGAGTTGGTATTTCAAGTGCTTTCAAGATATGTGTCAAGCTTTAAGCTTCCTTATGACAAATTGGATTATTGAGTATATTGATTGAACAGAATTGAGTTGTTACAATGAATCTTGATATTTCCTCAAAGTTATTGATATTTCCACGACTTAATGGATTTATACATTTTGATATTGAGAAAGATTGATTTGATTTGAGTCGATTTAGGAATCCAGAAATTGATTATGATTTGATATATGAGAAAGAGATTTGATTTGGTCATCATGATAGACCCTTGTAATGTCTGTGGCGGATTTACTAAAGTGTTCTGAACTTATGTCTGGGAGTAGTATTTAGCACCAAGCGGGAAATGTGGTACTTCCCATTAAATTACGTGCCACCGTATGATTGATATTGATAATTGTGGGCCGGAGGCCGAGTATGAGATTGTGATCACTAAATTTAGGTTGTACTCCCTGGCAAGAGTACGACGCTCCCTCCAATATGGAGTTCTCTACTTAGGAGGGCAAAACATTAGACTCCATGTAGCTCATATGGTTTATGTCAGTTAGAAGAACGTCCCATGTCCATAAGAGTCGAGTTTCTTGAATTACAGAGTCAGTCCGAGTCTTGAGTTGAAGAGTTCGGTTGTTTATGATGATTTATGAGGTTTTTATCATATGATTTACTTACGATGAGATCATGAAAAGAATATTTCAATCTAACTCAAGCCAAGTGAACCATCATCGTACATATACTTTCATGAAACTGATTATGATATTTACATTGTTGCATGCACCCCCACATACTTAGTACATTCCAAAGTGCTGACCTATATATTTTCCTAAGGGCTACATTTTATTGTAGTGTAGGTTCAGGTACTCAGCTGCATTAGCGATATTCAGGTGCCTCTTTTCATCCGCTCAGTGGTGAGTCCTCATGGTTCAAGGACCGTGTTTATAATTTTGTGATACTGTTTTGTTGTTATGGCTTTTAGTACTATTTGAGTTAGTTGGGGGTTTGTCCCAATGTCTTCTTGATTTTGATGTATAGAGGCTTTGTTAGGCTAAAGGGTTGGTATGTACAAAAATTCAGTATTTTGGATTGTACATGCTAGTTTCATATTTTATTCTCGAATGTTTATGATATGTCATTCTCTCTTATATCAGCATAACAATTGTCAAAGTGAGTTCTGGAAGTGATGACAGGTTTAGAAGGTTAGCTTGAGGTCGCGTGTTGCCTAAAGCACCGTGTGACATCTCGGGATGAGATCTTGGGGAATTACAAATAAATTGTTGACTTTAAATTTAAAATAATATTAAAAAATATAAAATTACATATTAGAAGTAGATAGTTATAATACTAAATAGTTCTAATTGGATTCTTATCATTATGTAACTGATCCTAGAGTTGTTAATATGGATAGGACCAGCTCATGCAGGCTAGCTCACATGGGCTTTAGAGTTTGATGGGCCCGGCCAGGTGACCCATCGACATGACAGACTAGAAAATAGCAATCCCAGCCTGTCACACTATGGGTTGTGGGCCTCTACGGGCCAGCCTATTTTTTAAAATATATTATTTTTATAATCTTAATTTAAATTTTAAAATATTATTTGCATTCGGTCAACTCATTTAGGAATTTTTGTATTTATGCAAAGTAATTATTCTGCACCTTGGTTTTGAACATAATATACACATAAATTGAATTATGCTTGCATTGCTCTCTGTCTTCTTAATGAACAAGGAAAGAAGGTATTAAGGGGTCATTTGGTAGCTGGCTTAGCAATGAGTTATGTAGGAATCCTACATAAGTAATTCCAGGTTTGGTAGCTACTTAGGAGTTAATATAATGTATAAAATTAATATGTTGTTTGGTCTACCATTCTTTATTAAACGAAAGGAATAGTACTTTTCCAAAATTGGACATACTTAATAATAGAAAAAACCTTCACTCAAAGTGCTCTTAGTTCAACTGTAGGGAGAAAACAAGCCAACAAATGTGACTCTATTTATTTGTTTCAAAAGGATAAAAGATTATTTCTTGAACTGTTTGAAACAAATATTTTGTGTTTTTCTTCAGTTTGCAATGCCACGTAAAGTTCATTTGTTCAATGCCAAAATAGCATATTAAGTAACTACTGAGAATATAAATAAATAGTAAAAGTGTAGTCTCTCTAGTAGTTAAACTTTTAGATGAGATGGTCGCACACTTCAACATGGTATCAGAGTCAGGCCTACCCAATTCATTATTTTTAATGTTGATTCCCCCTTTTTATATTGTCTACGCTTTAGATATCCAATCTTGGTGTGCAAGGAGAGGGAGGGGAGAGTCCCACATCGGTGGATTAAAGAGTCCTTTGTCTCCTTATATGATCTTGGGCAATCCTAACCTTATGAGATAGCTTTTGACGTTGAGTTAGATCAAAGGTTCATTTCATTATCATGGTATTAGAGTCCATCATCTCTTTCTATTGCTTTCATGTTTTAGACTACTCTTTTTTATCATCATAATCATATATCTCTGCCTTCATCTTTTTCTATTGCTTTCATGTTTGTTAAAGTTAATTATAATGATTTCTTTTTATGAATTCAAGTGTTAATTTTCTCAGAAAGATTTCTTTGAAAATATATTGCTGAATGTTTAATCTTAATCTTTGTATATGCTTTCATCGTCATCTTTAATGGTGTATGCTTATATATTTTATTTCATTTCGATGATGAATTAATCCCCTACGTCTCAAATTATTTTCATTAGATAACAAAAAGCATAATTTATTGGAGGGATATAAAATGCTTGAACTTAATCAGGTACATATTTTTACAAAAAAATTAGGATAATAAAAATACTAATTAGTAGCTATTAGTTCATTTTGAGCTTAAAAAATAGATAATTTTATTTGATGTGATTATTTGACATTAGTAATTGCATGTATGCTAAAATAAATTGATAATTGATATTTTACTAGTAAATAAAAGATATTTTCTAATAGCATTTGTGTATACTTAACATATAATTATAAATTGCATTGAGTCAAAGTGATGGATGAGGGGAAGAGCAAGAGATTATGGTGGTTGAGATGGTGTAGGGGTGAGCTGGGTAGGTGGGGTACGCAGGGTGGTGGTGTAGGTAGGGGTTAGAGTTTTGGAGTAGAAAAAAAGATTCTTAAAAGATAAAAAAAATTATTTTTCTTGGGAGTCAGGACAGAAGGGTGAAAGATTTTTTTTAGAAAAAAATCAAAAATAATTTTTTTTGTGTGTGTATTAGGTAAGGTGTCAAATGGGTATTGGGGAGTAGGGGTGGGTACAATATAAAATTTTATTTTAAAGCAAAATAAAATTTTTTTTGTTGGTGGAGGGTGGCTTGGGGATAAGAGATGGGTGATGTGAGAAAAATATTTTATAAAAAATCTGATAAAGTAAAATATAATAAAAACTAGAGAGCTAGGGTGGTGGTTATAGGGTAAGGCTAGGAGGTGGGTGTAGTATTTGGTGGGGTGGTGATTTTGAGAGTGATTTGAGAGATCTTAATTAAAATAACTTAGCAGATACAATAAGATGTATAAATAAAATAATTAAAGATATTAATCATAAAATTGATCATTGTAAAAACAATAAACAATAAAACAATATCTGAAAATTTAAAATAAACTAATAAATTTTATGTACTTAATTTTTGAATTGAGACTTAACGAAATTTAAGATTTGAAATTAGAATTTCTGTAATTGATACAAGTAAGCACTTTTAGTGTTTGAAATGTAATTGAAGAAATCTTCGTAGTGTCGCGATTATGGTTATTGTAGGCATATCAAGGTTGGGGAGGTCAAGGGAGCTATTTGCAGGATGCAGCGGGGTAATGCAACGAGGACAGACGATCTTCTAGTGGATTTTTGGAAGAGCACTAGCATGGTAGGTTTTGAGTGGTTGACAAGGTTATTTAACAGTATTTTTAGGGCGATGAAGATGCCTGGAGCATGGAGGTGGAGTACTACGATTCCAGTGTATAAGAACAATAGAGACATCTAGAGTTGCAAAAACTATAGAGGTATTAATTTGTTGAGTCATACTATGAAGGTTTGGGAAAGGGTGGTAAAGTTGTGGATGATAAGGATCATGACGATCTCTAAGAATCGGTTCGGTTTCATGCCAGGGCGCTCAACCACTAAGGTTATTCACCTTAGGAGGAGATTAGTGGAGCAGTTTTGGGAGAGGAAGAAGGACTTGCACATGGTGTTTATTGATCTTGACAAGGCATATGACAAAGTTTCCAGGGAGATTCTGTGGAGGTGCTTAGAGGCTAGGGGGAGGCCCGTGGCGTACACTAGGTTGATTCTGGAGATGGATAATGGGGATTAGACTTGTATAAGGATGGTAGGTGGAGATTCAGAGCACTTTCGAATTTTAATAGGGTTGCACGAGGGATAGACTCTTATCCCATTTTTATTTGCCTTCGTGGTGGATGTTTTAACGATACATATTCAAGAAAAAAGTTCCTTGGTGTATGTTATTTGCAGATGATGACGAGACTCGGAGAGAAGTTAATGATAAGTTGGAGATTTGGAGACAGACACTTGAGTCTAAAGGATTTTGATTAAGTAGAACCAAGACAGAGTACTTGGAGTATAAGTTCAGTGATGTGTCGCAGGAGGCTGGAGTGGTTGTGAAGATGGACTCTCAGGCCATTCATAAGAGGGAGAGTTTTAAGTATCTAGAGTCTATGAATCAGGGCAATGATGCGATTAATGAGGATATAACTCATCATATTGGGGCAGGGTGATTGAAATAAAGGCTTGCTTGGGGAATTCTATGTGATTAGAAGGTGCCCTCGAAACTTAAAGGTAAGTTCTACAGAGTGGTAGTCCAGCCGGCTATATTGTATGTACCAGTGTGTTTTCCAGTTAAGAACTCCCATATCTTAAAATTGAAGATGGCAGAGATAAGAATATTGCGATGGATATGTGGACATACTAGGAAAGATAAGGTGAAGAATGAAATTATTCCAGAGAAGGTGAGAGTTGCTTCGGTAGAGGATAAGATGCGAAATGTGAGGTTATGTTGGTTCAGCCAGTGATGAAGAAGGGCTCTGATTCTATAGTGTGGTGGTGTGAAATACTGGTTATGGATGGTTTTAGGTGGGGTAGAGGTAAACCAAAGAAATATGAGTGGGACAGAACACATAACGAAATCCTAGTGCATCAGTGTGCTATAACTCATAGTTTTGGAGGTAGGCCTAGGGTTCAAACGCTTTTTGGGCTGAAAATATACTGCGGGCTCCCAGGCAGGCTTAAAAGCAAGGGAGTGTGGACCTTTCAGGTCAACGGGACCATTTAGGTGGTCAAACAAGATGAAGCAATGCAAATAGACCAATTTCGAGCCAAATTAGTGTGTTATAGCTCACGATTTGGGGGTAGGCTCAGGACCCAAAATTTTTTGGACTGAAAATCAATCGAGGGCTCCCAGGCAGGCTAAAAAGTAGGGAAAAGTGGGTCGTTGGGGTCAACAGGGCAGTTTGGGTAGTCAAATGGGCTAAACGATATGAACAGACCATTTTCAAGCCAAATTAGTGTGTTATAGCTCATAATTCTAGGGGTAGGCCTAAGGCCCAGACATTTTTTGGACCCAACATCAAGCGAGGGCTCCTAGATAGGCTGAGGAGAGAGAGTGTGTGGTCTTTTGGGGTCAACAGGGCTGTTTAGGTGGTCAAATAGGAGAAATTGCATGAACGGGTAATTTTCTGGCTAAATCAGTGAGCTATAGCTCATGGTTTTGAGGGAGGGCTTGGGCTCGAGCTTGTTTTAGGTCAAAAATTGGTTGGGGGCTCCCATACAGGAAGAAGAACGGGAAAATGTAGGTCATTGGGTTTGACGGGGCTGTTTAAGTGGTCAAACCTACTAAATAGCGTGAATGAAGCATTTTTAGGACAAATCTCTGTGTTATATATCATAGTTTTTGGAGTAGGCCTTGGGCTCGGGCATGTTTTGGGAAAAAAATTATTCGAGGGTCCTAGGCAGGTTGAGGAGTGGGTAAGTGTGGGTCGTTGGGGTCGGCGGGGCTATTTGAGTGCTAAAACGAGTGAAACGGCACGAACGAACCATTTTCTTGTCAAATTGGTGTTCTATAGCTCACGGTTTCGGAGGTGAGCCCGGTGCCCAGGCATGTTTTAGGCTAAAAATTGAATGGAGTCTCCCAGGCATGCTGTAGAATAGGGGTGTATGGGTCATTGGGGTCGGCGGTGGTCGGTAGGGCTATTTGGTTGGTCAAACAGGCAAAAGGGCGCGAACGGACCATTTCTAAGAAAATTCGGTGAGATATATCCCATGATTTTGAAGGTGATTTAAGGGACCGGGCGTGGTTTGGGTGAAAAATTGATCGGGGGCTCTCGGGCAGGCTGAGGAGCAGGAGAGTATGGGTGGTTGGGGTCGACGAGGCCATTTGGGGGATCAAAAGGGTGAATCGGCATAAATGGGCCATTTTTTGGCTTAATTGGTATGCTATACCTCGCGGTTCCGGGAGAGCGTCGGTGTTTAGTCATATTTTTTCTGCCAAATATCAATCAGGGGTACCCAGGTGGGTTGAGAAGTGAGGGAACCAGAGTTGTTTGGGTCGACAGGGCCATTTGGGTGATCAAACTAGCGAAATGCGCCAACAGACCACTTTTCGGGCCAAATCGGTATGCTATAGCTCACGGTTCTGGGGTGTGCTTAGGGACCGAGCGTGTTTAGGCTAAAAATCGATCAGGGGCTCCCAGGCAGGATGAAAAGTGGGGGAGTGTAGGCTGTCGGGGTCGGTGGGGCTATTTAGGTGGTCAAACAGATGAAACGATATGAACGGGCCATTTTTAGGCCAAATCAATGTGATGTAGATCACGATTCTGAGGGTAGATATAGCATGAACGTGCTATTTTCAGGCCAAATAATAGTGCTATAACTCATGGTTCCGAGGGTGGACCTAGGGCTCAGGTGTGTTTTAGTCTAAAAATTTTTCCAAGGCTCCCAAGTGGGTCGAGGAGAGAGAGAGTATAGGTCGTTGGGGTCAGTGGGGCCATTTGGGTAGTCAAACAAGCGAAATGGCATGAATGGACCATTTTTAGGCAAAATGGGTGTGTTATAGCTCACGATTCTGAGCGTGGGCCTAGGGCGTAGGTGTGTTTTAGTCTAAAAATAAACTAGAGGATCCTAGGCAGGCTAATAAGCGGAGGAGTATGTGCCATTGGGTGGCGATGGGCCATTTGTGTGATCAAACGGATCAAATGGTGCGAATGGGCTATTTTTTGCAAAAATTGAGGTGCTATACCACACGGTGCAGAGGGTATGACCAAGTCCCAGGTTGGATGAAAAGTGGGAAGTATGGGCCGTTGGGGTCGGTTGTGCCGTTTAGGTTATTAAACAGGTAAAATGATGCGAACGGGCCATTTTTTGGCTAAATCGGTGTGTTATCGCTCACAATTCTAGGGTTTGGCCTAGATTCCAAATGTATTTTGGGTCAAAAATCAATTGAGGGCTCCAGAGCAGGTCGAAGAGCGGGCAATTGTGGGTCGTTGAGGTCGGCGGGACCGTTTGGTTGGTCAAAAGAGGAGCGGGCAATTGTGGGTCGTTGAGGTCGGCGGGACCGTTTGGTTGGTCAAACGAGCAAAATGGTGCAAACGGGCCATTTTTGGGTCAAATTGGTGAGCTATAGCTCACAATTTCAGGGTGGTCCTGGGCATGTTTTAGGTCAAAAATCAACTAGTGGCTCTCAAGTAGGCTGAAGAGAGGGGAAGTATGAGTCGTACGGGTCAACGGGGCTGTTTGGGTGGTCAAATTGGAATATCAATGTAAATGGGTCATTTTCAAGCATAATTGGTGTGCTATAGCTTACAGTTCTGGGTGGGCTTGGGGTTCAGGCGTGTTTTGGATTAAAAATCAATCAAGGCTTCCAAGTAGACTGATGAACGGGAAAGTGGGCCGTTTGGGCCGGCGGGGCCATTTGGGTGGTTAAACAGACAAAACGTCAAAAACATACTAATTTTGGGGCTAAATAGACGTGCTATAACTCACGGTTTTAAAGGTTGGCTCGGGGGTCAAGCGTTTTTTGGTCTGAAAATTGACCAGAGGCACCAAGGCAGGCTTAAAAGTGGGATAGTGTTGGTCGTTGGGGTCGTCTTGGCTATTTGGGTGGTCAAACAAGTGAAACGACGCAAATGGGCAATTCTTGGTTTAAATCAGTGTGCTATAGCTCACGGTTCTAGGGTGGGACCAGTGACCGAGTATGTTTTGGGCAGAAAATTGACTAAGTGCTCCTAGGCAGGTTGAGGCAAGCGGGAGTGTGGGTTGTTGGGGTCGCAGGGGCTATTTAGTTTGTCACAACGGGGAAATATGGATCCAGACCAGTCGTATCCACTTCATAGCAAGTGTCATAAACTGATCCAGGTTTAACATTAACCATAGGAATACCACGTACTTTTTATCTTAATGTGTAATAAAATACAATATAAAAATCATGAGGAAAACGGGTAATAAATGTTCCTGTGTCCACGATGCAGCTACCGCTCATGGAATAATTTCTAAAATTCCTAGACAATGATGGGAACATCGGGACTTCCCTACCGTTAATAAAAAAATTATAAAGGTTGACGAACTAAACGGAAGGGAATCTAAAATCTTGTAACAGTGTTGCTAATGTTGTTTTCTTAAATGGCGTTGTATGTAAGCTAAGTGTTGATCCTTTTGTCGAGAGATCTCCCGGTAGGCACATGGACATTATGTCTGCTTGAAATTGCGATGCTTAAGAATTTCCACCACCCATTATGTCCGAGGCCAACAATTCTAGAAAATTGACCACTAAATGGCTTTCCATGAGTTTGATCTTTGCCACATCAAAAAATACTGCTTACCAGGTTTTGGTTTAAAACAAAAGTAATCACGTCGTGTGCGATCCATCCTCTTCTTCTTTATCCATCAACGTATTCGTAATTATACATACTTGTATTACCATACGGACTACAATCATATTCCTTATTCGTTATTTCACAGTTTCTACTTTTTACAAGACAATTGAGCTTTCAATATGTTTTTTAATTATTTGAAACATATAAAGGATTATTTATTTGCAACATCGATTTGCATTAGATGGTCCACATTGATACCAAACTAAATCACTACCAGTGTCTATTCGCAAGTAACTTTTAACTTGTTCAGTGAGTAAAAGATGCACCAATATGGGTAGTGGTGCAGTGGATGAGGCTGCTCCACCCTTAACCAGAGGTCCAGGGTCCGAGCCTGGGTATGGAAAAAATTCTGTTGGGAGCATTGCCACCTTAATGGGCCCGCAACGTGTGATCTAGATTAGTCGGGGCTCCAATGCAGGCACCAGATGCCGGATGGGAAACCAAAAAAAAAGAGTAAAAGATGCAACATGTTGACATATGAAATGTGTACTTGTTGTTACCGGAACCTTTTCGTTGGCCACTTTACTCTCATGCTCGTTGTGTGGCCTTACTAGAGTTCTATTCGCACTAATCGCATCACCATTTTCAAGAACCGATGCCAAATGATTTGCTCTAGCTTCACAACCGGTGAACCTGTTTCCAAGTAACGAGTCATAGTCCTTGAATTTTCACTTTTCAAATAAATAGAGATTGTAAATGGTGAGTGTATAGGATGGCATCAGAGGATCGGGAAGCTTCGTTGGATCAATAGACATATTCCATAATATAAGTGGTGTTAAGGGATGAAAAAGAATGTTTATTGCATAAAATTACAAGCAAAATTGAGAAAATAATTGCAGTCAAAAGGTGAACATGGAGGAACTTCTCCATTGGAATAGAAATTGTTTTTTTAATTGATTGATTTTGTTTGAGATATGTCTATCACTTCTTGTACTCAATATATATAAACACATAATAAAAACTCATTGATGATTTTAATGCCATTAAATCTACTACTTTATTAAAGAGGTAAAGTTCAATAATTTTTTCATTAATGAGTAAAAGTCTACAATTATATATGAAATTAACCTGTTCAAACTTTAACCAAAAGGGAAATCCCATGCATATATCATTTTTGATACCTTATAAATTTTATTAATCCATATAACTGGGTTTGCAAAAAGAATTATATGCGTATCTTTTATATTTCGCATATCTTTAGCATTTTTATCAAATCAAAAAAAAATATGAAGGGGAGTTTTAGAGTAACTGATAAAATTATTGTCATGTGATTAGGAAGTCACGAGTTCAAGTCATAGAAACAGCCTCTGTTAGAAATGCAAGATAATGCTATGCACAATAAATTCTCGCAGTCCAGCCCTTCTCCGCAGTCCCTTATAGCAAGAAGCTTTTGTACACCGATCTTCCCTTTTAGCATTAACATACTTCCACAGCCACATCAAGATGCCCTTTTAGTATTGACATACTTCCTCTGCCCCGTTTTATATGTCGTCATTTTCTTTTTGTCCATCCCAAAAAGAATGTCATATTTCCTTATTTGGTAACTATTTAAAGATACAACTTTACTTTTATCCTTATTAGTCTCATTTAATTAAAGATAGTAGTAATATAATTTTTAATAAAGGACAGATGTCATTCCTTCTTAAACTTTGTGCCCGATCAAAATATGCCGTATAAAATACAACCGAGGAAGTATATCTTTTTTATGTGTTTTCAAGGGGTCATGAGTTCGAGCAATGAAAATGTGGTAAATATGGTATTTTTGTTATTGCTTTTCTCTTCTCCTAGCTTGATGTAGTTTTCTGGTTTCATGGTACGCCGCACGAATGACTTGAGCTAAGTGACTCCACTACATTAACATGTACTTCATTCATCATCT
The DNA here is from genome assembly GCA_030864225.1 of Capsicum baccatum var. pendulum. Lineage (NCBI taxonomy): Eukaryota > Viridiplantae > Streptophyta > Magnoliopsida > Solanales > Solanaceae > Capsicum > Capsicum baccatum. The sequence continues at coordinate 7,486,202 of CM061556.1, forward strand.
CAAAGAAGAAAAATAATTGAATTTTGACATTTTAGCAAAGGATTTTGTAGTCATAACGTCTAACAATAGAAAGCGTTTATAGACATCATAATTTTGTGAACTCTATAATTAGAATTCAATTTTTGTTAGAGTTATTAGGGGTTACTTTATGCCAAACCTAACTTGGTGACTACTCTACTCTAAATCCTTAATAAAGAGATTAATCATCTCTTGATAATTTCATAAACTCATTGAATATCACTCTTTTTTTGATAATCAAATAAATCAAGAAGATCCATAAACCGTTCTTTTATGGAGATCAAATTCAAATATTTCTACGTTCAAGAAATTTGATATTAATGGCCTTCGAATTACGAAGAAAATCCATATCAAATCGAAATCTTCTTACATTCAAGAAATACGCTACTAACGACCCTTGAATTACAAAAAAAAAATCATTTCACATTCAAATCTTTTTACATTCGAGAAATACGCTAAAAATCATATCAAATTTAAATTTTTCTACATTTGAGAAATACGCTACTAATGGTCCTTGAATTACGGAGAAAAATAAAGAAAGAAGAATTAAGGGAGTAACAGAATTATATCCATATCATTTATCAATAAAATTCTTATTTTTTCATATTTTGTTTGCATTGTGACTGCAATTTGTTTTCATCACTGTAATCTCTTTTGCAAACAGTGTTAACAATATGAAAAAAGAATACAATTTACAATTATATATAAGGGAGGATCTCAATTTTTGGTAGTCCTCACAAGGATTGATGGTGTTCTTTTGCTAAATTTTTTTATTTTTGTCTTATTCTTTGTGTTAAGACCATTTCCACTTGTGTATTTGTATCTGATTTTTTCTTGCCACAAGTTGTTTTTTAATTAAAATTTCCTTCATTTTAAATTAATAATTATTTTTGCTCAAAAAACTTATTTAGAAATAATTTTTCACATAAAATTAAAATTGGTAATAATTTTCAACTACACCCTTATAGTCACTGATGTTCACTTCTTAAAAAAGATACAGTACTCCCTCTGTTCCACAATAAGTTAATTGTTGAATTTCAGCACACATGTTAAGAAAAAAAAAAGCAAAGACATAAATTTCTCATGTTTTTTCATTTTTACCCTCTTCAATAAGCAAAGATACATGATACATCACTCCCACTGCACATTTAATAGAGGGTAAATTTAGAAAGAATTTCCAACATCTGCCTCGAATTGTAAATCATTCACTTATTTTGAAACACTAAAATTACTCCAATAATTCACTTATTATGAAACAAAGGGAGTATTAAATAGGATAACTTAATCAATAATAAATAGTACAATGCCTTAATTATTTTTCTTAGCAAACATGTAAAAAGATATATCAATAATTAGAGAAGAATGAATAGAATATTTTTAAAGGGTGTTTAAAAAATTAACACGATAGGTAAATGGACCGAATGGAATAATCAGTTAATGTAATTTAATTATTATTTAATATCCTTATAGATCACAATTAAATTAGTTTGTGTAAAGGTTCTAAATTAATGTTGTAACTATTTTTATATATAGTTGAAGTGATTGAAATACTTTGTTGTATTAGATGAAAACAATGAATTTTGCAACTCTTGTCACATGAAATTATAGCTGAAAATAAAATAATAAATATTAAAATAAATTTCTTTCTATTTATAACTGAGAAATTTTGTACCCATAAATTCATTAAAATCAATATTTTTCTATTTTTAATCAGCTTTGCATTATAATTATAGCCAGATTATGCTAAATTGGTTGAGAGCAAGAATGATCAATAGAGACGAACGAATAAGGAAGAGTATAAGCTATATCTAGGTGAGAGGCTAAGTTAGTTATTACAGTGGCTAAAATGATAGTTTTTGAGAGCTTGTATGCGGCTTTAAAGGAGAAAGGAAGGGATATGTACATCAAGGTTGAGGATGGTACTATCTTGGTTGAGGATTCCCTCGTTAAAAAAAGTGGCAGTCCTATTTTCATAAACTTTTGAACTATAAGGGGGACAAAGGTTTCGTGTTTGAGGACTTGGAAAAATTTGAGGAATGTCACGAATATGGTTATTGTAGGCATATAGGGGTTAAGGAGGTCAAGAGAGATATTCGCAGGATGCGTCGAGGTAGGGCGATGGGGCTAGATGAGATTCCAGTGGATTTTTGGAATGCACTGGCGGGGCAGGTTTGGAGTGGTTGACAAGGTTCTTAACATCATTTTTAGGGAGGTAAGTATGCCTGAAGCATGGAGGTAGAGTACAATGATTCCATTGTGTAAGAACAAGAGAGATATCCAAAGTTGCAACAAATATAGAGGTATTAAGTTGTTGAGTCATACTATAAAGATTTGGGAAAGGGTGGTAGAGTTGAGGCTAAGAAGGAGCGTGAATATCGCTGTGAATCAATTTGATTTTATGCTTGGTTACTCGACTACTGAGGCCATTCTCCTTGTAAGGAGATTAGTGGAACAGTTTTGGGAGATGAAGAAGGACTTTTACATAGTGTTTATTAATCTTGAGAAGGCTTATGACAGAGTTCCCAAGGAGATTTTTTGGAAATGTTTGGAGGCTAGAGGGGTTCCTATGGCGTACACTAGGTCAATTTAGGACATGTATGATGGAACAAAGACTCGGGTGAGGACGGTAGGTGGAGATTCAGAGCATTTTTTGATTTTGGTGGGGTTGCATCAGGGTTTGACTCTTAGCCATTTTTTATTTGCCTTGTTGATGAATGTTTTGATAAGACATATTCAAGAAAAGGTGCCATGTTGTATGTTATTTGCTAATAATGTGGTACTGCTTAACAAGACTCGGGGAGGAGTTAATGATAAGTTGGAGATTTTGAGACAGACCCTTGAGTCTAAAGGATTTTGGTTAAGCAGGACGCAGACGGAGTACTTGAAGTGTAAGTTTAGTGATGTGTCATAGGAGGCTTACATGGTTGTAAAGCTAGACTCTCAAGCCATTCAGAAGAAGGGGAGTTTCAAGTATCTAGGGTCTATGATTAAGGCAATGGTGAGATTGACGAGGATGTCACACATCATATTGGGGGTTGGTGGTTTAAATGAAGGCTCGCTTTGGGAGTTATATATGATAAGAAGATGCCCTTGAAGCTTAAAGGGAAGTTATACAGAGTGGCAGTCCAGCCGACTATGTTGTATGGATAGTATTGGCTAGTTAAGAACTCCCACATCTAAAAGTTGAAGGTGGCGGAGATGATAATATGTTGATGGATGTATGGCCTTACTAGGAAAGATAAGGGAAGAAATGATATTATTCGGGAGAGGTGGGAGTGTCCTTGCTGGAGGACAAGATACGAGAAGTAAGATTACGTTGGTGCAAGCATGTGATGAAGAGGGTCTCTGATGCTCCAGTGCGGAAGTGTGAGACACTGGCTATGGATGATTTTAGGTGGGGTACAGGCAGACCGAACAAATATTAGAGGGATGTGATTAAGAAGGTGTGGAGAATTCCGATTAGGGTAGAGGATTAGGGGTTGAGAGTGTGACGGTAACAATACGGGAGCATTCATTATTTATGTTTGAAGTTTCTTGTTCATGGTGTTGAGTGATGTCTATGATTTCGGATAGATAGTTTTAGTATTATGTTGTGACTGTAGTATTATCTTATGGCTAATGATGTTAGTTTATTTTGCAGACTGTACTAGTTTTTATGCATTTATGGTTTGTGTTAGTTATACTGCTATCGGTCCTAAGCCGAGGGTCTATCGGAAAAAAACTCTCTACTTCATCTTAGGTAGTGGTATGATCTGCGTACACTCTACCCTCCTCAGACCCCTCTATGTGGGAATCCACTTGGTATGTTGTTATTGTTGTTGTTGTATCATGTTATTTTATAAAATATTAAATTACTTCTTGTCTCTTGTTATATTATAATTCTCCTGTAATACTTTCTTCCATACAAATAATTTTTTTTAAAAAATTATCCAATTATGTGATTACGAACTTTAATAATTATAAATTTTTTTAATAAAATATATTTAATATATCGGTCATTAAATTATATTAATTATAAAGTAAAAAATATAATATAAATTATAATTTAAAATTTAATTATTATTATTTATATGTAGAGGTGTTTGGATCCAAGCTTAGTACGGAATACGGATTTAATGAAACTAGCATTTATATATTTGTAGAATACACCTTCACTTCATTTAATACTTCACATAATAATCTTTATTATAATTTTATAAATTACACAAATAAATTAAAATAGTTATTTTTAATCTAATTAAAATGAAATGGATGGTGTATGAAATTTGGAAGGATATACAATTATAAAAGCAGAAAATGAGGTGACAGGTTGGGTAGGTCCACTGATAAAAGAGTTTGGGCGTCATGCAGATGACAAATGCTATATGGCATCATCTTTACACGTACACAATTGAGGCAGCAGCAGTGTCGTTGTAAGAAATTTGACGAGGAGTGTGCATATTTTCTTTTTAGTTATGTTAAGGATGTACAAAATTTAATATAGACGTATAATAGCTAATATTAAGCTTTTGTACACTATATAATCTTTTGCTAAAAGATGTGCATCAAATCACCCTTTTTCTAAGATCATCCCTCCGCCCATGGGTATAATTATACCTCAACATCGGGTATTTACATTTGATAAATCAATTCAAGATATATACAATAATGACATACATAATATTACACGTGGAGTTTGGAGAGGTAGTATGGACATGTACTTCTGCCTTGTGAAGATAGAGAGGTTGTTCTCGACTGACTCTCGACTATCGACTCAAGTAAAATATATAAACAAAAATTAGTCATGTAAAACAAATAAAATAGTAAATCTGAAAATGGTAGCATCGACAAACAATTAATATGATAACTGAACTAAAAACAAACAAATTATTCTAATATAGAAGAATATGATAGTATGAATGTAATAACAAAAATAATACTTGATAGGCAAATTAGATAAAGTTCAGCCACCCACTAACCACATGCTTGATCTTCGTATTTTTATATCTAGATCATATAATCGAAAAGCTATAGATACCTAATCTAATCACCTTTACAAAGACCTCCTCAGCCTACATCTACTTCTCCTTATACCACTATTACAGGATAATATCTTTTATAAATTATTTTTTTTATCATGATTGAATGATCTTATATTCTTAATTCATTAGTATTAAAATCATTGATTAGGGGTAAATATTAGGAACCTATAAGTATTTGCATGATGATTAAGTGCTTCATTAGACAAATTGAATTGCACAATGTTTGCGAGTAGCTCTCTTTCACGTACTAAACGTATATTGGACTATCTCTACACTTAATATTACAATTTACAACGCAAATATACGCTAACTACTTCATGATATATACAACTTAAATACTTAAGTGAGAAAAATGAATCAATAGACCTCCCAAGTTTCCAATTAAGAAAAGGGACAAGTGGGGCCCGCAACTTGTCCCTTTTAAAAAATTAAGTCATTTGAACAACTGGGACAGTTGTTCGACAACTACATTAGTTGTCTCAACAACTTCTCCTAGTTGCCGAACAACTTCGCCTAGTTATTGAACAACTTAGCTTAGTTGTCGAACAACTTTGATAGTTGTTGAATAACTGCTAGAAATTTTCGAACAACTATCAAAGTTATTCGACAACTGGGAGAATTTGTTGGAATGAAAAAACTTTAAAAAAAAAATCAAAAATTTTTTGTCCGTCCCATGTAATTTTAAAAACTTGAAGGATTCTCACTTAATTAGACAATTTATTTGTCCTTTTTAATCCAAAGTTCCATTAGTACTACTATAATTTTCTTGAATAGCATAACTATGTTCATCCATTTTTGGGCCCTAAAAGCGGGCCACCAAACCAGTTGAGAAAGGCTACAGAGCCATCTATTTGGTAGATGGGTTTTCATGGGCCTTCTTTGGGGTCTCAAGGGTTATTCTATGTTAATAGGAGTAAACATAGGCTAAACCAACTACTAATATTTGAATATTAACTATGTAAGACTTAATTACCTGCATAACTCAATGCTAAATCAACTACCAAGCAATACGTTAATACATGCATAAATAATATATAGATTTCCATATCGATAATCCCTACAGTACAAAAACTTGCATAACTCTAATTAAGGCCCCTTTGTTATTTACTTTTTGCTTCTTAGGTTTAAGTGGGTAAACATATGGAAAGAGAAAAGAAAAGGCTCTCACATCTAGTTTCCCTAGAAGCACCTTTTTAGAAGAAGGGTGCTATTGAAGCAACTCATTTTCAGATTCGAACAATCTTTTACTTTGTTCCTCTTCAGAAACAAAAGCATGAACCGGGGCAGCCATTTCCTTTTCATACAGAGGATGAAGAACAAGAAGAACACTGAAATTTTAAAATCAAGCGTTAAAACTCATAAACAAAATAAGAAATCATGAGAGAAAAAAGGGAAAAACAAAGTGCAAAAAGACCTCACCAGTACTAGGTTACGAAGGATGAGAGAGAAGGGAAAGAGGGTTATATGAAAAATAAAACGAATACACCAGAGGAAGAGCACATCTATCAAATTTCTTTAAAAACAAACTAGCTACATTACTGATGTTTCAAAATCAAGGCAACTTTTTTTCCTATTCAAAAAAAAATTCAAAATGTGAGAGTAGGATTGAGGTTGTCTTAACTGCGTAAATTAGTTTGCCCTCATTAAATTGTGTTCAATTAAATGAAATATATAAATGAAGATTTTAAGAGGGCAAACCAATTTACGCAGTTAAGACAACCTCAATCCTACGCACACACTTTGAAATTTTTTTCTGAACTTGATTAAAAGTTTCCTTGATTTTGAGACGTCGGTGATGTAGCTAGTGCGTTTTTAAAGAATATTTGATAGATGTGCTCTGCCTCCACTATATTCGTTCTATTTTTAATAAAACCCTCCTTCTCTCTCTCTTATCCTTTGTATCCTACTATTGGTGAGGTCTTTTTGCACTTTGTTTTTCTCCCTTTGCTCTCATAATTTCTTATTTTGTTTTTGAAATTTAAAGCCTAGTTTTAAATTGTAGTGTTCTTCTTGTTCTTCATCTCCAGTGAGAAAATAAAATGGTTGTCTCCACTCATGCTTTTGTTTCTGAGGAGGAACAAAACAAAAGACTGCTTAAATCTGAAAATGAGTTGCTTCAACATCACCCTTCTTTTAAAGAGGTGCTTCTGGGGAAACTAGTTGTGAGTCTTTTCTTTTTTCTTTTCATCTATTTACCCACTTAAATCTAAGAAGCCAAAAGTAAATAATGAAAGGGCCTCAATTAGAGTTATGCATATTTTTTTAATTAAGGGATTATCTATATATAATTTATGTAGGTAGTAGCGTATTTTTTGGTAGTTAGTTTAGCAGTGAGTTATGCAGGTAATTAAGTCCTACATAAGTAATTCACTATGTTAACAAAAATATATGAATTTGAAAATAGTGGGCTTTGAAAATTTTAAAAAATAATTCATTAGTTCAAAATTAAAAAATCAAAGTTGTAAAGACCTAAAACATCTCTAATTATATCATAAATTTATATATTTCAAATATATTAAAATATTAAATAAAATATAATAATAATTAAAAGATAACTAATAATATTAGTAGTTATAGTAGAACATACATATTTACTACTACTACTAATAATAATAAAATAATAATAATAATAATAATAATAATAATAATACATCATTTACTATCAAAAATATGTGGTTGATCTCAACTATTTTTTTTAACTCAATTATAACATTATAAGATAAATTTGCATTATATTTGCAGAAAGGTAAATAGCAAAGATAATTAAAAGTAATAATGTAATGCACCGAGATTCTAACCAATGTTGCTTCCATGACTAAAGCCCATGAGAAATAAATTATAGTGTTTTGGTTGTTTTCAGGTCAAGGGTGATGTGTATTAAGGCTTTAAAGATGTCCTAATGCTTGGACGAATCAAAACATTCTTTACCGATTGAATTCTTGAGAAGGATTTTGGCATAGTCAACTTCAAATGAGCATATCTCCCGTTGTACTACCAACTCTTGATATCATGACCTACCAAAATATATATAATTGAATTAGATTTCTAACAATATCCATTTCATCAAAATACGATATCGGAGTAAAGAGTTATGCTTATTGTACTTCAGGATAGCCTTTCATGCAAGGAGATTCCGGTTGTGATTTTGGATTTTCAGATCTTTAGGCTAAGGAACAAATAAGTTCCTTTGGTTAAAATGCTTTGGTGAAATCAATATTTTGAGAGTGCTACTTGGGAAGACGAAGCTGATATGCAAACCAAGTATCCTCACCTCTTTTCTGTGCGTTCGGAGCGAGCATAAGGTATCATTCTTTCTTAATTCCGCCCCCTTCTTATTAAAGATTCAGCAGTGTGTCTACTTTCATTATGAATTTGTGTGCTTTATATAGTATGATAAGGTATAGAGTGAAGTAAGTCTTTTGAGTGAGTCGTTCCAGCTATACGTCCTCATTTTTCTCTTATTCTTGGCCTATCTAGCAACATTCGAGGACGAATATTTCCAATGGGGAGGTATTGTAATACCCCGAGATTCTAACCAATGGTGCCTCCATGACTCAAGCCCATGATAAATAAAGTATAGTGTTTTGGTTGTTTCCTGGTCAAGGGTGATCTGTATTAAGGCTTTAATGATGTCCCAACGATTGGGCGAATCAAAATATTCTTTACCGATTGAATTGTTGATAAGGATTTTGGCATATTAAAAATTAAATGAGTCTATCTCCATTTGTACGATGAATTATTGATATCATGACCTACCCATATATAGATAATTGAATTATCTTTTCAACTATACCAATTTCATCAAAATCTGATATCGGAGCAAAGAGTTATGCTTATTTTACTCCAGCGTGTCATCTTGAAAAATTCGTGACGACCTTTTCTGACGACTTGTCACAAGCCTGATGGCCCGTCACAAAATGTCGTCACCTTAAGGCAGAAAGTCATAAAATCAACCCTTTTTGTGACGACAATTAGTGACGGCCTATCACGGACCTGACAGGTTATCACGGATGTCGTCAGCTATTTTTTTCAGTAATTGATGGATGATTTTTGCAAGGATATTTTAGTCATTTCCCATTTTTGTATGCCTCTATATATATGAGAATCCTCATCCTATACCTAATTTCTTTATTTCTCTCTTCCAATTCTCTTAAAAAATATATCTAGGGTTTTATTTAAGGAACTTAATCTTCCAAAAATCATCCATAAATCTTCAAGATTCCTTCTAGAATCAAGTTCCTCATAGAATGGGCTTCAAGAACTTTTTTATTGCAAGTGTGAGTAAAGTGTCAACCACTAGAGTTCAACCAATTTCAAAGATTAAGGTATGTGGGGTTTTGAACAAGAGCAATTCTTTCGTTCTTGTGGTCAAAGCTTTGATTTTTATTATGGATTTATATAATTTTGCAAGTGGGTTTATACCCAAATTACTTCATCATGAGATTATGAGAATATAAATCATTCAAGCTTTGTTATGCATGATTATTTTACAATTTCCAAGTTATGACTTGATATTTAATATTGTGAATTTCAAGTTTCTATCATGAATTGGTATTTCAAGTGCTTTCAAGATATGTGTCAAGCTTTAAGCTTCCTTATGACAAATTTGATTATTGAGTATATTGATTCATGAGAATTGATTTGTTACAATGAGTCTTGATATTTCCTCAAAGTTATTGATGTTGCCATGACTTAATGAATTGATGCATTTTGATATTGAGAAAGATTGATTTGATTTGAGTTTAGTTAGGAATCCACAAATCGACTATCATTTGATAAATAAGAAAGAGATTTGATTTGATCTTCATGATAGACCCTTCAGATATTTGTGGTAGATTTCCTAACGCGTTCTGAACTTGTCTCTGGGAGTATATTTACAACCGACCGGGAAATGTGGTATTTCTCCCAAAACTACGTGCCACTGTAGGATTGATATTGATAATTGTTGGTCGATGGCCGAGTATGAGATTGTGATCACTAAATTTAGGTTGTACTCCCTGGCAAGAGTACGACGCTCCTGCCAATGTAGGGTTCTCTCCTTAGGAGGGAAAAACGTTGGACTCCATGTAGCTCAAATGGTTTATGTCGGTTATAAAACCCTCCCATGTCCATAAGAGTTGAGTTTCTTGAATTACAGGTCACTTCGAGTCTTGAGTTGAAAAGTTGAGTTGTTTATGATGATTTATGAGGTTTTTATCATATGATTTATTTACGATGAGATCATGAAAAGTATGTTTCAATCTAACTCAATCCAAGTGAGCCATCATTGTACATATGCATATTTTCATGAACCCACATACTCAGTACATTCCAAAGTTCTGATCATCGGTGTGTAGCGCGCCACATCTATGAGCAAAGGCTATGGGACATTTTAGGAAAAGTCATTTTCTTATTTCAGAAGTCTATCGTGCCTACGACTGTTTCTCTCTGCTATTAATTCATTCTCTCTTATGAAAGAAAATGCCTCCTTGTCGAGCTCATAGAAACAACGAGCAACCTCAAACCGTTGATCCCCTGAACGAGAATGTGTCACATATAGATTTCCAAGAAGCTTTTTAGGTGCTAGCCCACGCAGTTACCGCCAATACTCAAGTTAAAAACTAGGCTACTATTCTACCTCTACAAGAGAATAATTCTTCTACAGCTCGGGTTGGTAAATTTATGAGGATGAATCCACCTGAGATCTATGGGTCGAAGGTAGGTGAAGCCCCACTGATGTACTTGGATGAAGTAAGAAAGATCACACAGATTATTCACGTGACTGAGGAGGAGAGTGTTGAATTGGCTGCCTATCGAATAAAAGATGTTGCATATAATTGGGTAGATATGTAGAGGGAAAGAAGAGGGGAGGATGCTGCTCCCATGACTTGGCAGTTATTCCAGGATGCATTTTTGGACAGATTCTTTCCTCTTGAGATGAGGAAAGCAATGATAGAGGAATTCATGAATTTGAGACAAGGCTCCATGACTATTATAGAGTATTGCCTTAGATTGAATCCATTGTCCAAATATGCACCTAGTATGATGGCTGACTCCAGGACCATCATAAGTAATTTTGTGACTGGTGTGTCGAGTTACTTTGGGAAAGAGTGTAAATCTTCTACGCTTAATAGGGAGATGGAACTTTCTCAATTGATGATGCATGCCCAACAGATTAAAGTTGATAAGGTGAAAGAGAGGGAGAGAGTAAGAGGGAATTAAAGAGCTAGATCAGAGAATTAGGGATTCGGCTAGTCCAGATTCTATGGAGGGGACCGCCCTTAATTCCAGAGACGTCCGTTTATGCCCGCACCTTCCTCAATTAGTGCTCCCGTACCTAGAAGCAGGCAGGAGTAGGGGAACAGGCCTATCCCATCCAGGTCTCAGGAAAGTGTAAGTCAAAGACCTCTTCCTCGTTCATATGCCAAGTGTGGTAGAGATCATTTTGGCGAGTATTTTGTGTATCAGAGAGGTTGTGGCATGTTGGGCCACTTACATAGAGATTATCCGTATGCTAGACAGGGGAGTCAAGATGCTCGTCCCTAGAGTCAGGCTACTAGTGTCCCCGCTTTCATAGTCCGCCCATTTCCTCCTAAGGGCGCCTCTTCTAGTACTGTTAGTGGTTCACGCCAGAATTGCTTCTATGCTATATCACCTCTCCAGGAGCAGGAGGATTCTCCAGATGTTATCACGGGTATACTCCGTGTCTTTTATTTTGATGTGTACGTATTAATGGACCCCAATTTGAGTTTCTCTTATGTGACACCTCGGGTTACTATAAATTTTGAGATAGACCCTGAACAGATTCCTGAGCCTATTCTGGTTTTTATCCCGATAGAAGAATCTGTTATTGCTAAACGAGTGTATAAGAAGTGTCCTACTACTATCCTTCATTGGGTCATATGTGCTGATTTAATTGAGCTAGATATGGCTTATTTTGACGTCATTCTGGGTATAGATTGGCTTCACTTGTGCTACACGTATATAGATTGTCATACCTGAGTGGTCAAGTTTCAATTTCCTAACAAACCCGTGTTTGACAGGTTCGGGAGTTCTGTAACTACGAAGAGCCATTTCATATCATACCTCAAAGATAGGAAGTTGATTTTCAAGGGTTGCATCTATCATCTAGTTCGAGTTAAAGACCTCAAGTCTGAGACTCTGACTATTTAATCAGTTAGCATTGTTAAAGAGTTTCCTGATGTTTTCCCGGAAGACCTTCCAGGGATCACACCTAATAGAGAAATAGAATTCGGGATTGATCTCCTTCTTGGAACTCTGCCTATTTCCATCCTCCATACCGTATGGATCCCGTAGAACTTAAAGAGTTGATGGAGCAACTCAAAGACCTCTTAGAAAAAGTCTTATTAGACCCAGTGTTTCCCCGTGAGGTACACTTGTTCTATTTGTGTGGAATAAAGATGGTACATTGCTTATGTGCATTGACTACCGTCAACTCAACAAGGTGACTATTAAGAACAAGTACTCTCTTCTAAAAATCGATGATTTATTTTATCAACTACAGGGTGCAAGTTATTTCTTAAAGATAGACCTTAGATCCGGCTATCATCAGCTTAAAGTGAGAGAGTGTGATATTCCGAAGACAAATTTTCGAACCCGCTATGGTCATTTTGAGTTTCTTCTTATGTCCATTGGGTTAACCAATGATCCAGCGACTTTCATGGATCTTATGAACCGAGTCTTCAAGCGGTATCTGTATTTGTTTGTGATTGTGTTCATAGATGATATTCTTGAATATTCTCAAAGTGAGGATGACCATGCAGATCATCTTTGAATCGTGTTGGAAACCCTTAGAGCTCATCAATTATTCTCTAAATTTAGCAAGTGTGAATTTTTGTTAAGGTCAGTTGCTTTTCTGAGTCACATTGTTTCTTCCAAAGGTATTAGAGTTGATCCTCAAAAGACAGAAGATATGAATAATTGTCCTAGACTTACCTCCCCATATGATATTAGGAGTTTCTTGGGTCTAGCTGGTTACTACCATCATTTTAGTGAGGGCTTCTCTTCTATCACGTCCCCCATGACCCGACTGACCCAAAAGAAAGTTAATTTCAAGTGGACAGATACCTGTAAGAAGAGTTTTCCAGAGTTGAAGACTCAACTCACTTCAACCCTAGTGTTAGCTTTACCCGATAGTACTGATGGTCTTGTGGTGTACTGTATGCTCTAGGGTTGGTCTGGGTTGTGTGTTGATGTAGAGAGGTAGAGTTATAGCTTATGCCTCTATACAGTTGAAGCCTCATGAGAAGAATTACCCAACCCATGATCTTTAATTAGCACCTGTAGTTTTTTCTTTGAAAATCTAGAGACATTATTTGTATGGTGTTCATGTTGATGTGTTTACTGATCATAAAAGCCTGTAGTATGTGTTTACTCAGATGGAGTTAAACCTTAGACAAAGAGGATGGTTAGAGTTTCTAGCTGATGATTGATGTGTTTATTTGTATATGGAATGAGAACCTTTCTAGTTATAGCCGATGACTGATGTATAAATTTTTCTTAAATTTTCAATCTTTGGATAATTTTGCGCATTATTTGGTGTTGGATATGAGGTGACTTACAGATATCCTTTGTATTTCTAGTTTTTAGGTAATACTGCACATTATCTGACTTTGGATAAGAGATGGCTTACAGATATCCTTCCAATTGCTAGCTTTCAGGGGTTCCTGCACATCATCCGACCTTGGTTACAATATGACTTATAGATAATCTCTCAAATTGTTAGTCTTTAGGTAATCCTGCACATAATCGGTCTTGGATATGATGCGACTTATAGAGAACCCTTGCACGTATCAATTTGATAATCTTTCATATTCTCCGGTAAGGATTTAGTTGCGACTTATGGATAACCTATGAACTATCAATTTTTTGGTGATCTTGCACACTATCCAGTTAGGATGTTCTTGTGGCTTACGGATGAACTGCAGGCTATAAACTCATAGGTGATCTTGCACACTATCCTATTTCAAATAATATGACTTATAGATGACCCTCAAATTGTCAATTTCTTGGAAATCTTATATATCATTCATCCTTAGATAGTGACTTAAAGGCGCCCCTTTAAATCATGTGCTCTCGATGCATGCATATGTTGATTCATAAAATGATGAGATATCCTCGACACCAGCTTTTCTGTCTAGCGTGTCAGAAGATACTGAATGATGATGATATCCTCGACACCAGCGTTTCTGTCTAACGCGTCAATAGATATTAAATGATGATGATATCCTCGACTCCAGCATTTCTGTCTAGCACGTCAACAGATATTGAATAATAATGATATCCTTTAAACGAGCGTTGTGTCTAGCGCGTCAACAGATATTGATTGATGATGATATCCTCAACGCCAGCATTTTGTCTTGCATGTCAAAAGATATAAAATGATGATGAAATTCTTGATGCCAGCTATGTGTCTTACGTGTCAACAGATATAAAATGATGATGGTATCCTCGACGCCAGCATTGTGTCTTGCATGTCAACAGACATATTGAATGCCGATGATATCCTCGATGCCAGCGTTGTGTCTAGCGTGTCAACAAATATTGAATATCCTTCTTGGGAAATGGTATAAGATGGCCCTCTTGGCGATAATATGCAATGACCCTTTCGGCAATGATATGCAATGACCCTTTTGGCAATGATATGCAATAGTTCTTCCTGTAAATTAAAAATAGTTTCACCTGAAATCATTTGTCAGGGTCTTGCTTTCTCCATGTACCTATACTCAAGGTAGACGATTAGTAGACACAAATTCGCTTTTGCTAGCGACTGTTTTTTAGAAAAAATCTAAATACAATATTTGTAAAGAAGACAAGACACTTTTGTTTGTCCTCCATGATCTCAAGAAATGAGATGGACGCTTCAAACGGTTTCCAATATATAAGTACTAAACCCATTTTTAGGGCTACCCAAAAATACCGTTCTTTAGCATTAGTGCTCTGGTGTGGCTCCCAATTTGCTCGGGGATTTTTGAAAGAGACTATCATTTTTGTGTATTGGTCCCTGCGCCCACAGAAAATGATTAGTTTGAGTGAAACTACTCCGTGTTGACCTCCTTCGACCCTTAATTTTCCATTTTCCATCTTTCAGGTATTTCGTCATGTTGGGACTTCCACCCATGACTCTTCGTCCTAATTGATGTCTAGGCAATCACTAAGTAAAAGATTTATATAGATTTTTTGAAAGTACTCTCAATTTTTAGAAAATAGTTTCGAGAACTCCTGCAAAACTTTGAAAAATCTCTGCCAGTCATGTCATGTGCTAGCTCAATGACGTTCTTTCTCTTGATTCTAACAATCTCTGATGTTTAACGGAGGATAGCAAGGGATTCAGCATTGTCGAGGCTCTCTACCAAAGGTTTTATCAAAGATAGAGATTTAGTCTTCGTAGACTTTATCACATGTGTTTATTCTCAAATGTTAACTTCGACCTCTAGTGATGGGGAATCTGAAATATATTCCAGTATTTGATTGAAATTTTGAGGCCTCCCTCAAAATTTCTGCCCCAGTTTACTGTAGTCTGAGATGATATCATCTTGAGTGGATCTGAACTCTTTGCTGATATCCATTCTCTTTGTTGGAACTTGATCTTCTTTTGTGAATTTTTGTGATTCCTTCTCAAAAATTGTTCCCCAGTTTTCATTTCCTGGGTTTATATGACCGAGTCGTTGGGGTGCCAACGTATTCTGTTGAAGTAGGAATCAGGTCAAACGTAGTTCAGGACTACACTAGGGATATACATAAGAAATTAATGGGTTGACCGAAGCCGACATCGGCCACCTACGTATCCCTTTCTTGGGAATTCAGGTCATCACATAGTTCATACATCAAGGGAAAGGATAAATTTTCTAAGGGGTTGACTGAAGCCGACATAGGCCACCTACGTATCCCTTTCTTGGGAATTTAGGACAAACGTAGTTCGTACATAAAGGGAAAGGTGTTCTAGGAAATTACACGTCATAAAACACATTATTACACGGCGATTGTAGATAAACTAAGAACCATAAAACTAGAAATACCTTCAAACATAGTATCTTTTCACCGCATCAGAATTTATTGGTTTGGTCCACTCATGGCCATCCATCTCAGACAAAATCAGAGCCCCTCAAGATAGTACCTTGCAAACTATGTATGGACCTTGCCAATTTGTAGTGAACTTGGCCTTGTACTTTTCTTGGTGAGGGATTATACGTTTGAGAAATAATTGCCCAACTTCAAATGTTTGAGCTCTCACTTTATTGTTGAAATCACGAATTATCCTATGCTGATATAACTAACCATGACACATGGCAACCAGTCTCTTTTCATCAATCAACATGAGTTGTTCACAACAAGTGTGAACCCACTCTCGTTACTTAGTCCGGCTTCTTGAATAATCCTCACGGAAGATATTTCAACCTCAACAGGTATCACAGCTTCATTCCCGTAAACCAGCAAATGGGAGTTGCCCCGATGGAGGTTCGAACTATTTGTGATATCCTAGCAAATAATAAAGTAATATCTCATGCCATGATCTATTATTTTTGACTATCTTTCTCAAGATCTTCTTGATGTTCTTTGTGTCAGTTTCTACGGCTCCATTCATCTATGGATGATATGCGGTCGAGTTGCGATGCACGATTTGGAACTGATCAAACATTTCTTTCATCAATTGACTGTTCAAGTTTTCCCCCATTATTAGTAATGATTTATTCCAGCACTCCAAATTGGAAAATCAAGTTATTCCTGATGACATCTGCAACCACTTTCTTAGTAATGGCTCTGTATGATGCAGCTTCGTCCCACTTAGTAAAGTAGTCAATGGCAATCAAAATAAATCTATGCCCATTCGATGCTAATGGCTCTATCGGTCTGATAACATCCATACCCTAAGCTACGAAAGGCCAAGGTGAATTCATTGCATGAAGCTCGTGTGGAGGAATTCAAATCAAATCTCCGTGTGTCTGATATTTCGGACATCTCTGCATATACTTATTACAATCATTCTCCATAGTCATCCAGAAGTAGCTTGTTCTCAGGATCATTCTGGGAAGGACAAACCCATTCATGTGGGTTCCTCTAACTCGTATGTGTACTTATTTTATCAATTTATTAGGTCCTGCAGCGTCGACGCATCTTAAAAATCCTAAATTAGGCATCCTCCTAAAAAGAAATTCCCTACTTGGAAGGTAGTTTTTTCCCAAACGTCGGATTATTTTCTTTTAGTTGTTGCTGGCCTCTTCAGGATATATTCAATATTTTAAATACCTTTTAATGTCATAGTACCATGGCTTTCCATCGTGATCCTCTTCAACACGTGCACAATGCGTAGGTTGCTCCTTCAAGATTATTTCTAAAGGATCAATGTAACTCTGATCTGGGTACAGAATCATGGAGGATATAGTGGCCAAAGCGTCAGCAAACTCATTTTGTATCCTTAGGAAATGACTGAAATCAACTTCTTTCAATTTTCCACGTAATTCCTATACCAGCTCAACATAAGGAGTACTCATGGAATTTTTTACCACATATTCTCCCTGTACCTGGTGAATCAGCAAATCTGAATCCCCGATGACTAGCAATGCACAAATACCCATATCAAGTGCCAATTTAAGACCCAGGATGCAAGCATCATATTCGGCCATGTTTTTGGTGCATGGAAAATGCAACTTAGCAGTTACTGGATAATGTTCACCTGTTTCTGAAACCAACACTTCTTCGATTCCTGAACCTTTGAAGTTGACCGCTCCATCAAAGAATAACCTCCATCCAGGGTAAATTTTTGTAATGTCTTCACCCACGAATAGAATTTCCTCATCTAAGAAGTAAGTGTGAAGTGGTTCATACTTATCATCAAATGGATTCTCTACCAAATGATCTTCCAAAGCTTGCCCCTTTATTGCCTTTCAAGTTTCATACACGATGTCAAACTCGCTCAGCAACATTTGCCACTTGGCTAGCTTTCCTGTAGGCATGGCCTTCTGGAATATATACTTCAATGAATCCATTCTCGAGATTAGGTATGTCATGTACAAAGAAAGATAATGCCTCAACTTTTGTCTGGCCTAAGTCAAAGCGCAATATGTCCTTTCTAAAAGAGTATAACGGGCTTCATATGGCGTAAACTTTTTACTGAAGTAGTAAATGTCTTTCTCTTTCTTACCAGTCTCATCATGTTGCCTGAGGACACATCCAAAAGCATTTTCTGAGAATGGTAGGTAGAGCGATAATGTAATTCCTTCTCTTGGTGGAACCAAAGTCGGCGGTGCAGACAGATATTCCTTGATGCGGTCAAAAGCTCTCTGATATTCTTCTATCCACTCATTCAATGCATTTTTCTTCAACATCTTGAGAATTGGCTCGCATATGACTGTCGATTAATAGATGAACCTGCTAATGTAATTCAAACGACCCATGAAACTCATAACTTCCTTCTTGGTCCTCGATAGTGGGAAGTCCTGGATTGTCTTGATTTTGGATGGGTCTAACTCGATGCCTCTTCTGCTAACTATGAACCCCAGCAACTTCCCTGATGTCACACAAAAAGCAAACATAGCAGGATTTAACTTCAAACTGTACTTTCTTAATCTGTTGAAGAATTTCTCCAGATAAGTCAGATGATTCGAACTCTCATCGGATTTGATAATTATATCATCCACGTAAACCTCAATCTCTTTATGGATCATATCATGGAAAATCATTGTCATAACCCTTATATATGTTGCACACGCGTTCTTGAGAACAAACGGCATTACCCTATAATGATAAACACCCCAGGGCATAATAAAAGCCGTCTTTTCTGCATCTTCCTGATCCATCAATATCTGATGATACCCAACGAAACAATTAACGAATGACTGCATTTCATGCTTTGCATAGTTATCGATGAGGATATGGATGTTAGGTAACAGAAAATTATCTTTAGGACTGGCTCTATTCAAGTCTCTATAGTCAACACAAATTCAAATCTTGTCGTCCTTCTTCGGCACAGGGACGATGTCGGCCAACCACGTCGGATATTTTGTGACCTCCACAACCTTAGACTAGATTTGTTTTGTCACTTCTTTCTTGATCTTTAGACTTAAATCTGGCTTGAATTTTTGCATTTTTTGCTTGACTTGATCAAACTCTGAATTTATCGGCAACCTATGCGACACAATAATGGTGCTCAATCCCGACTTATCATCATAGGACCAAGCAAACACATCAATATATTCCCACAACAGGTGAATGAGATCTCTCTTTTGTGCTTCCGCCAGGTGGACGCTGACACTTGTTTCTTCGATTTCATCATGATCTCTGAGGTTCACTATTTTAGTTTCCTCTAGGTTAGGATTTTCTCAGTTCTTAAACTCTTCTATATCTTCAACTAATTTTTCCTCATCACCATCCTTCCAATTATCATCATTCCCTTTATTTTTTTTATCTAAGCTTTGACATGACATGACATTGGCAGATTTTAAGTAACTGTTACTGTAATAGACAAACAAACCAAGTTAGATGATAATGAGATAATAATAAAATATACGAATAGGAATATTTCAGGAATAATAATTTATTTTTAAATGAATGAAGACCTTTTCAATGAAATTTTTGAGATAATTACAAAACCATGGCTCATGACTAGGGCAAATACAAGTCCATGCCTTTTTGAAAGCAGTAAAATACAAAAATAAAGTTTTGAGATATAAAGGGTGGATTGCAGGGCCTCTTTTGGATAATCACCGATTTTAAAACTATTAGTAATTTCCCTTTCATCTACCATGATGGGCGACGGGTTATGAGTGGAGTGGAGGTCAAATTTTACAAGGCCTCTACTGACGCAACCTTTTTCACCCCGCCGGACTTTGGGAAATCTTCTGGTACAACATTGTATCCCTCGAACAAATCTCTTATCCCATCCTCAAGACCATCATTATTCGACACCTCCCATATAGGAAATGGCTGGTACAGGAGCGAAAAGGGCCTACATAAACTCTGCTCTGACTTATCCTCAACCATATCCTTCTCGGTAGGATGATATCCTAAACCATACTTAGAGGCTTTCTCTAGGATCATAAAAAGCTCAATAATTCTTTGTAGATTCTTACCCAAACCTCGACAAGGATCGAATCCATTTCTTAATATCACTGTTGCAATTATTTTGTAGATAGAAGGCATTGGCGCTTTGAGCATCAGATCCTTCTCCACAACATTTATAATTTTAACCATATAAAAACTACTACCCTTTGGAACATCTTCAATCACTGGCACATAACCATTGGGGAGATTCGCTCGGCTTCCTTCCCCTTGGATGACTACTTCATGATCCTCCCAAATGAACTTCAATATTTGATGAAGAGGTGGCACCTGGCTTTCTCCGGCGAGCTTTCTATTGTAAAGCCAAAGACGCCCCAAGACAAGGTACAACTGTTGGGAAGGGGACACGATCAATAGAACCTGGCTGGATCCGGGCTGGGATAGTGGCGCCCATTCTTAACCAGTTCTGAAAGGGTTCGCTCATGTTGGAGGGAGAATCCACACTTAGTGATCGGTCTAGTTCACGCAAATCCGAAGAAGTTATCACGGACGCCATGTATCAATGGTCTTCGCAAGAGCAGGTTGTAGCTAGGATGAATATCCATAACATGAAACTTAGTTTTGAGCTCAGCAAGTCCCATTTGGATGTACAAATAAATTTCTCCTATGGTATCTCTCTACCCTCTATCTAATGCTCTCATATTTATGTGGCTTTGATGATTTTTTCCCAAATCATAGCCCATTTGAACCAATGTGGAGAGGGGAAAAATATTCACACCAGATACATCATCTATTAATACCTGATTAATCGTATAATCTCGGCAAATGACAGTGATATGCAAGGCTTTGTCGTGCATCGCTTCTTTAAATGGCAACTCTTCATCACTAAATAATATGCGATAATTCCCTACAATGTTTCCTATCATCACAGCTAGGTTCTCAACACTCGTTCTTTCAGGAACATACGCTTCATCCAAGACCTTCGATAAAGCTTGTCGGTGGTATTGCAAACTCATTAATAGTGCCAAAATAGAGATTTGGGCTGGCATCTCCTCTAAATGTTTGACAATTGAATAATCTTTGGGTTGCATATACGTCCAAAATTCCTTAGCCTCCCCTTTAATGATTGGCCTTTTCTGTGAATTTTTTTTGTTGGTAAATTTTTCAGGGATGTAGCATCGTCCCGATCGCTTTATCCCTTGCGAAGCACTGGTCCGTACAATAAATTCCTTTCTCGGAGGGGAAGTGTACACTTGGATCGGGGCCGTCATCACTATAAATGGGGCTTTCTCATTGACAATTAAGGCTGCCACAGCTCTCTCTATCTTTTTTACCTCCTCCGCCCTTTTGCACTTTTTTGAATTCACCTTAGTAAGTCCTTTATGATTAGGCAATGGGTTACTATTGACATTTGGCATCGGTGATTGAAGTGTGATAACCTTTTGATCAATCAGATCTTGGATCCTGTGTTTCAAGATAAAATAGTCCTCAGTACTGTGCCCTGCCGCTCCTGAATGATAGGAACAATTTTGATTAGGATGATAAAATTGGGAGTTAGGATTAACAGGCTTTGACTGTATTGGTTGCAAATGACCAGCGCTCTTTCGTCTTTCAAATATGTAAGTGCGACTTTCAGGTAGTGGTGTGAAGTTTCGGGGAGGTTTCTTTTTGTAGTTTAGACGTGCGGGGTTTAGTGGCTTTGGTTTGTAGGAGGAGGTACTTGATGGTAATTTGGAAGTTCTTGGATATTTGTTCTGTTCTTTGAAAGAGTGAATTGGACATAAGACTGATAATTTGGAGGTAGAACTTGGTATTGGGGAAAGATATTTGGTTGTGGAGCTTGGTATTGGGATTGGATGTTTGGAAGTGGAGTTTGGTACTGAGATTGGATGTTTGGGAGTGATATTTTGGTATTGAGGTTGGACATTTGAAAGTGGATCTTGGTATTGGGGGTGGGCGTAGAACATATGCTGAAGGTTTGGTGACGACGGAGAAGAGAAAGCATTCCTAGAGTTGTACCTCTTTTTTTTTTTTGCAACAGAACCAGCAGAAATTATGCCTATCTCTTCCAATGATTCTCCTATTTTTACCAAATCCACAAAAGTCGCCCTGATAGCGGACACCATCCTGGTATAATATTCTCTTTCTTGAGCGCAAGAGAACACAGTTACCATTTTTTCCTCGGACATGGGGTCTGTACATTGGCAGCTAACAAAAAGAATAGTCTCGAAAACTGTCATCACTCTTCTGTTTGATTCAATCTAGTCAATACCGATCTGGGACTATTTTAATGTTGAATGCGAACCTGTCGAGGAAAACCTTGGCCAATGCTTTCCAACCAGTCTATTTTTTCGGCTGCTGAGACATGAACCACTCTAAGGCTTTACCACTTAAACTTTGGCTGAATAGGCGCATCAATAACGCCTCTTTTTTTTCCGATCTCCACCAGTTGCTTGCAATACCTCCTCAGATAGGCCATTAGATTTCTGAAACCATCAAACACTTCAAACTTGGGAACCTTTTACCCGTCTGGTAGATCTACTCCAGGGTGAACATATAAGTCATTGTACCCTAAACCATCGTGGTCCCTCGCTCCATGAGATTCTTTGATCCTCATGATTTCTTCATTCATAGCTAGCAACTTCATTTCATGCTTGGTCCTCTACTCTTTCTCCTTCTCATCGAAATGGTCCATCTTGGGATTAGGAAGAGGATTATAGATGTCGGGGGATATGATGGCATGAGGAGGATTTGGAAGGGAGGCTTGATTTTTCGGATGAAAGAAAGTTAGTTGGTAGGTGCGGAGGACGTTTTGAAATTTAGAAAGGTTTTGTGGAATTTGCGAGTAGCTTGGTGTCATCTGAGAAGGATTTTGCGAATTTGGAAATGAATTTGGAAGATTCGAGGATAGATTCAATGGAAGATTCAGGGATGGATTTTGTGGATTTGGGAGTGAATCTTGTGGGTTTGGACACAAATTTTGTTGATTTGCAAATAGGTTCTGGGGATATGGAAATGGATTCAGAGATGGGTTTTATGGTGTTAGAGATGGATTTTGTGTATGGTAGGCATCTGGGTTATTTTCATGATTGGTATTTTGGACAAGTGGAGGGGCAGAGATGGACAACATGTTATTTGGCTGATCCCCGAGAATAGGCGTACTGAGGGAAGGGATTTGGAGTGGATTCCTGTGTCCTCCAAGAGAGGGAGCATTAACAGTGATGAACAGGTGAGCCAAATCTCGAGCACAATTTATTTCCTCCAGTAGCATTTCAAGATTTCTTGCGAATTTCGCAATCATCTTACTCTATTCTGCTATTTGATTGTCCCTGATGGTCATTGCATTTTCTTCATCATTTTCGGTCATTATTGAATGATAGACAGAGGATTGGATTTTGTGCGCTTTTGACCAGGTGAAGTAGGGATGTTCTGCTAGCTCATATCAATATGGAGTAGTTTCTACTATTTTTTAAGTAAAATACCTCAAAGGCAGATGTTTTAGTTTCCGTATGTGATAAGTAATGCAAAATATTTGACAAGAAATAACCACATAGAGTTGTTTGAGTCATAGACAAATTCATCCATATGAGAATAGCAGATAAACTTGCCTTTGATCCAAATAAACACACATAATCACATAAGTCAATTATATCACACAAAACATTATAATAATGCGTATCCTGGGGTGACCTTTTTTGAGCCAAGGGTTCAGGCCTAACGATTTTGAAGAAAATATATGCTTCCTTAAAGTCAATCCAGTATCCCCTAACTTATATAGACACAAAAAAGGGCATAAATGCCTACAAAAAGTAACAAAAGAGGGATACAATCTTTAGGAAAAAAGGGAAATAACATGAAAGAAAATAAGTTCCCGCGCAGGGGAAATAGAAAAACTAGCTACCGGAGGCTCCTTCGTCTATCTTTTCCTTCTTTGCTTTGTTCACCTCCTATGCTATTTGATACCTATTCATGAT
Source organism: Capsicum baccatum var. pendulum (assembly GCA_030864225.1). Lineage (NCBI taxonomy): Eukaryota > Viridiplantae > Streptophyta > Magnoliopsida > Solanales > Solanaceae > Capsicum > Capsicum baccatum. The sequence goes on from CM061556.1 coordinate 7,510,212, forward strand.
CAGATGACTCCCGCATAACTGCGTTGTCACGACCCGAGCCTAGTCCCTAGCCGTGACGAGCATCCCGAACCATGAATGCCCGGAACACCCATTCTCTATCTGTTTATCATGCACAACATTCATAATCATAATGAAATGCGGAATTGAAACTGAGTACGGAAAACATGGTCAAGTCCTGCAATATTTCTGAATAATACTATCTGACATCAGTCTGCGAAATCTCTACTAAGAACATAAACATCTGTCTGAAAAGAAACTGGGACAAGGCCCCCAGTAAACCAAAAACATAATAAATAAGATAATGTCTGACATAATTAGGCCTTCAAATAATAGAAGGCTCACCACTGTGAGATCAAGTCTGCAAATCTGAGAATGTCTACTAGTTGCTGGACCCCTAGACTGTGTCTTAGAACCTGGAATGACGTGGGTCAGCACAAAAGTACTGGCACGCGAAGCACTCCAAAAATAGTATAATGGAACATACATATATATATATATATATATATATTAAGTGAAAGAAATTTTTCATCAAGACATCATGTATAAAACTGTTTTTGAAAAATACATGGGCACTTTCTGAAAACATGCAACCTGTCTGTTCATTTCAAATCATGATCTGTGTTTTACTTCTGAGTTAGGTGGCGTTCCCCTACAAGTCTGAATATTCCACGGGTTGTATGGAATCCGCCATTGACTCGGCGGGGATGCCCCCAACCCAAGTATGCCGCAAGGGTTGGAGTCTCTGAGTCTGATACACCAAGTCTGATACACCACAGGACATTTAAGTCAGTGCATAATAATATACCCGGGTCGGCAAACCACGGTTTTAGGCAATGAGTCGCTTGAACTCAAGCCCTCTTCGGGGAACCACCTAACATCTCTGTATGCCCATTTTTAACCTTTTCTGAACATGCATCATTCTGAAATTTCTAAATCATGAAAGTCTGAAATGTCTGTTAGTCTGATATGGCATTAGTCTGAATTGGTATCGTCATACCAAGACCTTGCAAGTCATGATTTTTCTGAGCCATAAGGTACTAAGCAAAAGCTTTCATTCAAAACATAGTTTAGACCACCCAAAACATGCAACTGATGTAAAGGATTTCATATTCCAAACTTAAAGTTCAATTCATGCAAAAATTTCATCAAATATATGGTGGTCATGTGCATTTTGGCAAAACCATGCATTATTTCATTACATGCATATTCAACATTCACAACCCTCTCTTTCGTGTTCAAGAATCGTATTCCAAACATAGCAAAAGTCAAAGCACTTCATATCATAATTTCTTTTCTTCAAGATGTCTTTCAAAACAATTTATATTACGTGAAACATGGAAAAATTGACATTAAGAGAGGGGTTCCATGCAAATCATGCTTTAAATTCATATATTTTAGGACAAACACATATATACATATATATATAATTTTCAAACCACTTTGGGGGAAAGCCAAAAGGCCAAAACAATATCATTAAAGCTTCTAAAACATGAGTATGCACATGAATTCGAAAACCCGATACTTAAAACATGATTTCTATGCCCATGAGATTTTAGGGAAAACCCCGCGTACCTCTATTTCCAAGGATACTAGATGTTTCTTGAAGCTTGTGGATTGGTGATTCCGAATATGTAATTATCTTTGAAAACTTACGGTCGAATCTTGAACTATTTGGGTTTTTATTTTGAAACCCTAAGGAGAATTCTTGAGCAATTTTGAGGAAAGCATGTGTATTATGGTGTTTGAGGGATTAAATTCCGTGTTGGTGGTATATATAGGGGTGGAGGATGACCAAAATATCCCTAAGGAACAATTAAGGTCAAATCTGTCCCTCAGTTGACAGTTTGATAGGCTGGAGTAAATGGATTATAACCTTTTACTCATATATTCAAATTGGATGAAACCAACTGCATTTGAAATAGAACTCAAAGATCTTTTGTTTGATATATTATTGCTCACACAGTTCATTATATACAGGGAGTTATGATCGTTTGAAGTTGACCCTGAAATGCTGAAAAAAACTGGGCAATAGGCTATGCGTTTTGCTACTGTTTTGAAATCCAAACGCAGCCTTATGCATTCTGAAAAATTCTAAAACTTATCCGAGATGTACTATGAGATTGACCGATCGTAACGCAACTTGAAAATCTAAAAATGAAGGTCGTGAAGGTCGAGAAATTGTATCCCGAAGGTTGCCAGCTAAGAATGAGTCTAAGTCATTTCAACACTTAGAAAAATTTTAAAACTTAAGTCTAAAGCTCAGAAATTACAGTCTAATACATGCATGACTTTTATGGGGCGTTACATTATCTCCCCCTTGGGATCATTCGTCCCTGAATGATGGATAGGAACTTGTTGAAGCCTTAAAGGTATGGAATAACGCAGGCACGTCATGTCTTCTAATAAAGAATACACTGATCTGAAGCATGACCATATGGATTGAAGCATGACCATATGGATGGAACTACTGATATTTTTAATTCTTATATCGGACAGGCATATCTGATGCATGGAATACACGATTGAAGCTATTCATAGGCTGAATTCTCATAATGAACATGCATATCTGATGCATGGATCTGTCCTTGAGTTGTTCTCATGAACGTAGGACTAAATACACTGTTAAGCTGAACTTTCATACTTAACTGGAGTATCTCTTCAACACTCTCTCTAAACAAGTTCTAACAGTAATAGGGAGCCACGAATCTTGGGTATGGATTACAAAAGACATCCAACTGAGGAAATCACAATATTGACTCTACTCTGCAGTCTGAAATATAGACATATAACTCCTAAATTAGGATAGAATTTTCAGACCTTTGGCAATACGACTTCTTACTTTCAGGCTTAGTGCACTTCCCGAATATCCCTTAACTATACTATTCCCTATAAATATGATATTCATTCAATTCAGCTTAAATTTCTCATATGAGCATTGACAAATTTTTCTACTAATGTCTAAAATAGCTTAATCCTTACACTGCGATCAAGCCTAACTCTAAGTCACAAAAATACAACATGCTACACTACGCTATTATTCTAAACCATATGACCCCACCTTCTATATCTCTTTTAAAGATCGTATTCTAAGCATAACATGCCTTACCACTTTAATGACTACTCTGAACTCTTAATATGAACTCGCTAATGCATATTGCAACCTTCCACTACAATCCCAAAACGTCATTCAAGCCTAATTTATAACCACATGTTAACTTCAAGGCAAACACCCATAAATACATACTTCACATAGTTTCTAAACTATTATCAATATAACTCCCTAGCGCTATCCTAAAAACATACACACACAAACTTTTCCACTAACCATCACATGTATCAAGGATTGGCCCCAAACTTACTTAACACTTAAGGTTGTATCTAAAACAAGCATACTATAGGGCGCAAACATATATTTCATAAGCTGTATGACCTCAATTTGGAGTTTGTAACATACGGAATGTAATTCCAACTACTGAATGAACTGGAACCCTTCATTTTAGAATTGGAAGAGTACATGATTCGCTATCACAAGCATGATCATGAACTACGATTATCGAACTGACATGTAAGGCATGCGTATGTATTGGGATCACTGAAAAAATTACTAAGATAGGAATGGGTTGAGTCTCACTCTCACTTTCTGACGTTCTCTGTAGTCATGACGTCACTACTAGAATCTGAGAACCTGACTTGGTTATTCATTCTATCATCTCCGCCTTAGCTTCAAACCATCATCTTAAGTTGTGGGAGATACCGTATTAGACTTTGAACTTAACTGCACTCTGGGGTATGAAAAACGACAATACTCGTAATCAATATAAATTGACCCTAATGACTATATCTGGAAGTGGAAAAACCCACTACAAATACCGCCTTCTGAGACAAACTCTATCATTCTGTAACCCCAATAGTCATCATCTATTACTCGAACACTTACTAACTTCGAATCTTCATGAGCATCCCCAAAGTTGAAACGCACACCCTCTAGTACCTCTACTCTTATTTCTATTAGCACAACTTTCAAGGCACTCGCCACACATCAACTCAACGGTACCACTAGTCACACACAACATGTAGTAGCATTAGAATAAATACCGCCGTTTTAAACCACCCTGGGCATACTTCTACATCATACATACACCGTCATACTTCATTATGAAATCAAATAAACTTAGGCACTCGGATGGACTGTTCAAGCCTATAGATCACTTCCCAATAACTAGCATCATTAGTCAAGAAACCTTCACCTTCACCTTCATGGCCATCAATTGTTTCAAACTTAATGTCTAGTGTCAAACATGATTTACAACTCAACCTTACACAAAATTTTCACTTTGGAAACTATGAATAAACATCACAAAACACTAGTACGGTAGGACTTTATGACCCCAATAACCGATCATGACCTAACAGTTTTCCTTATCATAATCCATTAACATGCACTATTTTAGCACATCAAGTCTACTAATTTAGTCCCACAAAACATGCATCATCAAACTCTTGCCACTTTTTACCACCACACCAATTAAATTCAAGCCTGTAGTTTAGTATCAATCATTTACCACTAATGACGAGTGCAAAATAATATGCTAGTCCATAAAATTGACACATTTTATTCACACACCTCAAAATCCACTACATACCTTCTCACAAGTTGTACTAGTTTACAGCTACCAACGGAAAAAAGGTGAAGGGGGTTAAGTTACTTAATAGACATGATCAACCTTAATATTATAATATTACCCCATACAATCTTTTCTACTTATACGGATTTCTTACCACATACATTTAGACTACCTTCAATTTCCACTACAACCATGAGTCTATAATTATAACTTAATGGCTAATACAACCATTTTCACACACCAAGCAACCGACAATCACCCTGACTAACAACTCCTTCTCTACCTTCTACTAATCACACACAAAGACGTATCAATTCATTACCAACTCGATCTCATGCAAATAAATTCAGCCATACATATATTAAACCAACACAAAAACAATAAGTTGGACGACAAGTTGCTAGTGAATCGAAATAGGCCTCACACGGCTTCACTAGACTTTGATTTTTTTTTTTTGTATTTTGAACAAGCAAAATGACAAGACAACTATGCTAGTGAATCGAAAGAGCCCCACACGGCTTCACTAGACTTAAATTTTTTTTTTCTTTCTTTCAAAAAGACCATGATAACAAGATTACATATTACAAGAGATAGAAAATTGACACATAATATTTGATGGTCTAATAATATACATCTTATTCTGTATAAATAAAAATCTGAGTAAAACACTTCCCCCGTGGGCTACTATACCATCCACACGTGCTACTATCTACCACATTAGTTTATCACTATAAAGGGGTAAATCACCCTCACTCTCACTTCTAACTTTATCACCAACTTCTTGGTCTAATTTCATTACCAATAGGTCATGAAAACAAAACTTTGACTCATACTACTATTTGGGTGGAAATACAGTTCCAACATTCTACTACACATCATCCCCCCCTTAAGCAAGACATTTGTAACATAAATTTGAAGGGGACTAAACGCAATTAATACCTCAAGCTAAAAAGCACGATTCCATCAGGATCAATGTTTACATCGGAATCAATACACATTGAAGCACTAACGGATTCTTAGTCCTTGCACAAATTTTAACTCTTATATGGCGCGATCCGAAGGGACAATACCATTTAGTCTCTAAACTTCTGTACCTGAACCACCTTAATAATGAGACATATCTGAGGACATTTAGAGTAAGGAAAGAATGTGGGATGACTTTTTACTTTCATATGGGCGACACCATAGCACGAATTAGAGTATGAAAGAGGAACATTCTGACTCTATTGCACGAACTAAAACATGAAGACAAAGAGACATTCCTAAATGCCTAGTAGCCTCCTGCTTATAAGTGTGGCGCGCTACACACCCATAAACAAGACTCTACCCGACGCGATTTTGCAGACACCCTGGGACAATGAACCGTGCTCTGATACCAAGCTTGTCACGACCCGAGCCTAGGCCCTAACCGTGACGAGCATCCCGAACCATGAAGGCCTGGAACACCCATTCTCTATCTGGTTATCATGCACAACATTCATAATCATAATAAAATATGGAATTGAAACTGAGTACGGAAAACATGGTCAAGTCCTGTAATATTTCTGAATAATACTATCTGACATCAGTCTGCGAAATCTCTACTAAGAACATAAACATCTGTCTAAAAAGAAACTGGACAAGGCCCCCAGAAAACCAAAAACATAATAAATAAGATAATGTCTGACATAATTAGGCCTTCCGAATAATAGAAGGCTCACCACTGTGAGATCAAGTCTGCAAATCCGAGAATGTCTACTGAGTAGCTGGACCCCTAGACTGTGTCTTAGAACCTGGAAGGAGGGGGGTCAGCACAAAAGTACTGGCACGCGAAGCACTTCAAAAATAGTATAATGGAACATACACACACACATATATATATATATATTAAGTGAAAGAAATTTTCCATCAAGACATCATGTATAAAACAGTTTCCGAAAAATACATGGGCACTTTCTGAAAACATGCAACCTGTCTGTTCATTTCAAATCATGATCTTTGTTTTACTTCTGAGTTAGGTGGTGTTCCCCTACAAGTCTGAATATTCCACGGGCTGTATGGAATCCTCCATTGACTCGGCGGGGAAGCCCCCAACCCAAGTGTGCCGCAAGGGTTGGAGTCTTTGAGTCTGATACGCCACAGGACATTTAAGTCAGCGCATAATAATATACTGGGTCAGCAAACCAAGGTTTTAGGCAATGAGTCACTTGAACTCAATCCCTCTTCGGGGAACCACCTAACATCTCTGTATGCCCATTTTTAACCTTTTCTGAACATGCATCATTCTGAAATTTCTAAATCATGAAAGTCTAAAATGTCTGTTAGTCTGATATGGCATTAGTCTGAATTGGTATCGTCATACCAAGACCTTGCAAGTCATGATTTTTCTGAGCCATAAGGTACTAAGCAAAAGCTTTCATTCAAAACATAGTTTAGACCACCCAAAACATGCAACTGATGTAAAGGATTTCATATTCCGAACTTAATGTTCAATTCATGCAGAAATTTCATCAAGCATATGGTGGTCATGTGCATTTTGGCAAAACCATGTATTCTTTCATTACATGCATATTCAACATTCACAACCCTCTCTTTCGTGTTCAAGAATTGTATTCCAAACATAGCAAAAGTCAAAGCACTTCATATCATAATTTCTTTTCTTCAAGATGTCTTTCAAAACAATTTATATTACGTGAAACATGGAAAAATTTACATTAAGAGAGGGGTTCCATGAAAATCATGTTTTAAATTCATATATTTCAGGACAGACACATATATACATATACATATAATTTTCAAACCACTTTGGGGGAAAGCCAAAAGGCCAAAACAATATCATTAACGCTTCTAAAACATGAGTATCCACATGAATTCGAAAACCCGATATTTAAAACATGATTTCTATGCCCATGAGATTTTAGGGAAAACCCCGCGTACCTCTATTTCCAAGGATAATAGATGTTTCTTGAAGCTTGCGGATTGGTGATTCCGAATATGTAATTATCTTTGAAAATTTACGGTCGAATCTTGAACTATTTGGGTTTTTATTTTGAAACCCTAAGGAGAATCCTTGAGCAATTTTGAGGAAAGCATGTGTGTTATGGTGTTTTAGGGATTAAATCCCGTGTTGGTGGTATATATAGGGGTGCAGGATGACCAAAATACCCCTAAGGAACAATTAAGGTGAAATCTGTCCCTCAGTTGACAGTTTGATAGGCTGGAGTAAATCAATTATAACGTTTTACTCATATATTAAAATTGGATGAGACCAACTGCATTTGAAAGAGGACTCAAAAAGCTTTCGTTTTATATATTATATCTCACACAGTTCATTATATACAGAGAGTTATGATCGTTTGAAGTTGACCCTGAAATGCTGAAACAAACTGGGCAATAGGCTAGGCGTTTTGCTACTGTTTTGAAATCCAAACGCAACCTAATGCATTCCGAAAAATTCCAAAACTTATCCGAGATGTAATATGAGATTGCCCGATCGTAACGCAACTTGAAAATCTAAAAATGAAGGTCGGGAAGGTCGAGAAATTGTATCCCGAAGGTTGTCAGCTAAGAATGAGTCTAAGTCATTTCAACACTTAGAAAAATTTTAAAACTTAAGTCTAAAGCTCAGAAATTACAGTCTAATACATGCATGACTTTTACGGGGCGTTACATGTGCCTAGCTGTCGTAAGTCATTTTTCCTATACTATCGAGTTGAGAGGCCATGCTATCATCCAAATCGATTAAACACCTACTAACATCATCATCCTTTTGCCTAGCTCTTTTCAAATATTCCCTCAACATACGTACTGTTAAAGCATCTTCTGCATACATCTGTCGGTGCATGATTTCACTTTTCTAAAATTTGTCCTGAAGCCTGTGGAGTTGGATCTGATGCTCGAATTCTACATCAACGACCCGAGTGGGCATGTTTAGCCCCAGAATCAATGCTTCGGCGAGGCTCTTTTTTAACCACTCCTTCTAAGTGTCGCTGACTTCAGGTTCATACCCTATACGAAAAGATACTTCCGTCCAACTTCTCCTTCTCCATCCATTTATCATGTAGTCTTTGAGTGGGGGCTCGCTTTCATCATATTTGGTAAAGATTCTGAGCATAGAATCGATTTGAGGCGTCTCCTACTTGATCTAGAATTGCCTAAGAACTCTGCCAAGATTATAGGGATGGGTTCCCCTGAGACCCGAAAGCACTAGAAAAGGCCACTTGCCTCCTCGAATAATGTATTGCCCTGAAAGAATATAGTTAATGAACCATTGGACATCCTCAAATCTTAATTCTCCAAGAGTATTAAACTAAATTCATGAGATGCTTCCCTTTTGAATTTGTGTAAAAACAACCACATGTCGTGTGATTCTATAAGATTCCACCTTGTTTTGTGGTTGGGTTGTGTCGTTCTAGGATTTTTTTACCAAATACATCATTATCCACCATTGTAATCTAAGGTTGCATCCTTGAAAGAAACTAATCTCGACTTGACACCTTCCCAAAGCTCGATATATGTCAGCAATAATCATGGGAGATAAGTTGTGGAATACCTTCTTAGAATTGTACTCTATTCTAAAGAAGAGTGAATGGGTGGTGTTAGGCGAATTTACACGCCTAAAGTACCATAATGTACCCATATTTTAGCTAAGTTTTGAGGACAAATAATATAATTCATGCACTTTTAGTCCTTTTTCCTGTAAGTGAGCTAACAAACGTGATTAGCAAGTTTTCAGGTACAAATGATGCAGATTTCAGCATTTTATGGATAACTTGACGCCAAAGAAAGATTCACGAAAGAAGGAAGGGAAAGCTTGGACGCCAAGGACCAAAAGTGATGCATGGAAACCTGTCCCGGGCAAAAACAACAATTCTAAAGACTTTGGGGAGTAGCAGTAACTTTTTAGGATTAGGATAATGATGCAGTAACCTAGTAGGATTGGGTTAAGTAATGCAGTAGCTTAGTAGAAATAGGATATGGGTGTTATAAATACCCTATTTTGCTAGAGATTTTTAAGACATTCTACTTCTAATTCATTCCTCTACTATCCGAACAATTTTAATCTTTTCAACACATTCTCCGTCCATTATACCATAAAATACTTTATGGTATTGAATTCAAGGATCTGTATAGTATCTCCATTAGGTGGACATTGGTCATATGATGGTTTGGGCACCGCATAAGCTTCGTCTTGAACCTCTCCCATGTTTCATGAAGAGCTTCGGTTGGAAACTGCCAAAAATTGCAGATTTCATCTCTCAATTGTGCTCTTTTGGATGGCGGAAAGAATCTTTCTAGGAAAGCGTCTTTCAATTTCCTCCAATTTGTAATAGAATCAGGAGTCAGCCCATTCAACCATAGAGTTTTCTCCCAGACAGAGACAATGGAAATAAGCGTAATGGTATTGCATTCTGACCAACACCAGGATTGTCAAACGACTTGCATGTAGAAATAAAGTTGATCAGGTGCATATTCGGATCATCGCCTGCTAGTCCAACAAATAATCCCTTGAGTTGCAATAACTGAATCATGGTGCTTGTGATGTTGAACTTGGCTCCGGGTGTCAATGGTGGAGGAATAATGGCTCATGTGGCTCCGGCTACATCAAGATCATCATCATCATCGTCGAATGTTTGTTGCACGGGTCAGCGTTAATGCCTAAACCTAGCTTGACGATCTCTTCTGTTAGCAGGTGTTGCGATCTCAGCAGCATGCCTAGGGTTTAGTAACTCGTCATCACCTAGGTCCTCGTCGTCAGGATTTATTGTTCAACGAAACTTTCAAAAGGATGATATGGTACTCCTCTTCAATTCTAGATTGAAGCTATTCCCAGGTAAGTTGAAGTCCAAGTGGTCTGGTCCGTACAAAATTAACCAAGTCAACTCGTCTGGAGTAGTTGAGTTGAAAGACAATAATGGTGTTGTCTTCAAGGTGAATGGCCAATGAGTAAAACCTTATATCGGTCCTCTCGACTCAATAAATTATATGGCCATCACTTATCTCGACGAAGTCTAAGTGTACTCAAGGTAACTATGTCGTGCCGCGACATTAAATCAAGCGCTAGATGGGAGGCAACCCATTGTTTTACATGTTTTTCTTTATTTCGTTCTATTTTGTGTTTGCTTTTGATAAATAAAAATCCAAAAAAAAAAAAAGAAGAGTCGTGCCACGACCAAAACTAAGGCGCTTGATGGGAGGCAACCCATCGTTCTAATCGTTTTTGTTGTCTTTGATCAAGTGTAGGTACAAGAGGTGTCAAAAAGGAGATTGGTTTTAAATTTTGATTTGGAAGTATTGCATGTTGAAGGTGGTAAGTTAGGAATGAAGAAGCAAAAGGCTATGGATTAGGCATTGCCTATGAAAATATAGGCAAAGAACAAGGCAAAGCCTATGTAAATCTCGGACACAAACAAGGCAAGGCCTATACTATGGCCTAAGCTCTCGGAATCTAGTGTGCCATAGCATAGGCGCCGCCCATGCCCAAGTATGACATAGCATAGGCGCCGCCTATGCCAATGCCTTTTGTCTGTGAATATCATATGCTATGCAAAAGGCGCCGCCTATGCCTAACATTGCCATGGCATAGGAGCCGCCTATGTTCAACAATGCTTTGCAAAAGGCACCGCCTATGCCAAGAATAGGCAAAGCTTTAGGCGCCGCCTATGGTCACTTCTTGTCTCCAAATCTGATTTTAAATGGGTCAAAACCCGACCCAAGCCTCTCCTATAAATAAGAGACTTAGTCTTAGACGAAAAACACATTGCAAACCTAGCATAAGCGCCGCCTATAGTCTCCAAATCCTCTCAAAAATTTTCCTTTTGCCCTTTTACTTCACAAGAACATCATCCAAAGCCATCAATCAAGTAAGTACTTCTTTGTTCTTCATTTATATTTCGTAAGTACTACACGACTACGCATATTATGAATCGCTAAATCTTGAAGTAGTATTGGTGATTTGAATGTGGTTGATGTGTTGTGATACAACTAAGTGAGTGAAAGAATACGTAAGAATGATCTTAACATGTTTCCAACTTGAATTTGATTTTGATGCACTGTCATACTTTTGCGGAATTAACATGGTCAAGAAAATTGTATAATATTGTCAATAGAAATCTTACATGTTGGAATGACTTGTTCATCGAGATAAGAATTATGGTTGACTACCAACATATGAGGTTGTGATTATTTCTAGATGCTATACCTTGATTCAATCACTATGTAGTAAGTCTTGATATATCAAACATGAAAGTATTGCCACGATTTCAAGAAGTATGACTGCACTGATTATATTGTTGGAATATAGCGTCTAAAACGTATATCGATGAAGTCTGAGTAATCGACAAACTTTCACTTCACTAGTTGATGCCAACAAACTAAGTGTGGGGTGGTGCCACTACTGCCTGTTTATTGATTATATCCACCGAGATTGTACTAACTTGACTATCATTGTAATCTCAGGTACAATGGCACCCAAATCAAGACAAGGCAAAGATAAAGCAACTACTTTACAAAAAGGAAGGAAAAGAGGACGAAAAGAGCAAGGAGAATCATCCTCGATGCAAGTACCACGCCGCATGTTTGTAATTAAATGGGACCTCGAGGAGGAAGCAAAGGAGTGGTATAGGAACAATAAAGAGAGAAAATATGTTCATGTGGACCTGATACACAAAGAAAGCCTAGCAAAGAAAGAACCGCGCATGTTGGCTAAGATAATGGCGTTACATCTTGATTTCATCTTCCGAGATATGGTAGAGTGCAATCTCGATTTAACACGAGAATTCTATGCCAACTGGTCATCGAAAACCACAGGGAATGAAGTCAAGATTCGGGGCCAAATTTTACAACTAAATGCGGATTTCTTCAACTCCTTTCTAGGTTTGTCTTCAGTTGATCCATCACCACTCAAGGAGTTGTACAATAGACCTCCATACAGGTCCATTCGACACACACTTTGTGGAACAAGATCTATGGCACAATGGAGTAGACACAAGGACACCGGTCAGAACAACACCTTCCCATATGCTCCTTTGAATAGGGAAGCAAGGATATGGTTGCGCATAGTCAACTCTTGCCTAATTCCAGGGACCCAGTACACCAAGATAACACGAGATAGAGTGTGCTTGGTATATGCATTGATGATGAATGTCCCTATCAACATTGGGGAAATTATTCAATCTACAATGCGGAAATCTAGGCTACACAAGAGGTCCCACTTCAGTTTTGGAAACCTGTTGACTGCAATATTGAGGAAGGAGGACATCGAAGAAGAATCAGCTAATCATAATCTTCCACACAACCCGAAGAAGGTTGACCTCACAAAGGTTAAAGATGTTGAATCTACACATGGCATCAACCTTACTACTGCTGAGAGACATGCTCGGGATGAGAGTTTCATCTTTCATCTTTATGGCATGACTCAGTTTACAATGATGAGCGGAGGTAGTGTTCCAACTGCTGTAGAGCTCCAACAGTTGGATTATGACTACCCAATGAATGAGCATGCAAGGCAAATATGTGGAGTAGGTGTGTACTTTGAGGAACCTCTTGATGACGATGTGCCAACCGATGATGATCGACGAATGCCAGACTCCGACATGGAGGAGAATTCTGATGACGACGACTCCAATGATGATTCCGACAAAAGGGGTATGACCCCAGACATAGAGGAGGAGTCCGATTAACCAGGTTCTTCTTATTTATTTTCCACTGAGGGCAGTTTGTCCCATCTAAGTGTGGGGTGCTGGTATTTGCATTCTATCCTTCTTTCTCTGTATTTGCATTTATATTTATGTTTGTTTTTTTTAGTAGTTAAATTTCTGTTTTTTTTTATTTTGTTTACATCAATTGCACGTTACAATCCCCCCTCTTTTATGAGACTTGCACCAAAAGTCTAATAATCATTACTTACTTGTTGACCGGCTATTCCCTGTGGGATCGATACCCAACCCAGTTGGGTTATATATTTGACAACAACCGCTTTACACTCTTACGAGAGCTGTAGATTGAGCGTTATCAATGGGTCACTGAAATAACCGTCAGACGAATTGTGCCATTTTTCCCTTATGGTAACACCATGGTTCCAAGTAGGCCTACCGAAAATGCAAAGGCTCTCGTCTCCTTCCATTTTGCTTCTGACTCATATTTATGCCCAAATTTTTGAAAAGCATTAAATCTCCCGAACCAAGATACAACTCACGAAAAGTGATATTTTCTCCTTCATATTCTCCTAGCCAGGTGTCATCGTCAGTTAAAAATACTACCTTAATCTTTAGACGATCCCACACTATCGGGACTAATATATTCTTATCAGGTGTCTCCCTTCACTCAAAACACATTTCCTTACTCTCGTAACAAATCAATACCTCTTTAATGGTAGGAGTCAATTCAACATCGCCAAAGTGAAATATTATATTCTGATCATCCCAAAAAGTTTTTAGTACATAGATCATTTCAGGCCAAGCGTCCATATCGATCAAAGAAGGAAGATGCCCAATGTGTGTTCTAAAAATCTTTTTCTCTTCTGTGCTCATGTGGTCCCACCATAGTTTCAAGAAATCATCAGGTTTAGTAACCATCTTGAACTTTTTGTAGGAATGTAGTTGAGCCATATCCTACATGAAAGAAGATAAAGATAAGACTTCCCCCAACACCAAAATATATTGGATTGAATTAGACAAGTATGTATTTTTTTCAACACATCAATATGATTCGTCTGAAGTTGACTCGGGGTTAATACATGCAGGGCAGTTTTTCTAATGGACCCAATACCCCGCTCAGGTAATGGGTCATCCTAGGCTCATGCCTAAAACTGGGTTTTGGTTTCGTTCTATCCTCGGTGTCTAGAGTGGGCTTGAACACTGGTTCTCAAGCGAACAACATGACTTTGAAAATATGAACAGCGTCAAACGACTCATTGCTAATAAGCCATTTATTTTTCCACCATATTTTGGAACTGAACAACAGGGGCCGGGACATCCACGAAACCCCAACAACAACATACCCAGTGTATTCCCACCTAGTTAGGTTTGGGGAGGGTAGAGTGTACGCAGACCATACCACTACCTCAAGAAAAGTAGAGAGGTTGTTTCCGATAGACCCCCGTCTTTGGACCAATAACAAATACAAAAAGTAAGTGTATATAAACTAGTATGGTGCACAAAATAAACTAACAGTATAAGAAACATAAAAGATAAGTGCATAATAAACTAGTACAGGATGCAAAAAATCCAACACCACTAGCCTTAAAAACTACAACCACAACACTATGAACGAGAAACTCCCCTATTACTACCGCCGCGCTCCCACCCCATAACCCTCTACCCTAATCCGCATTCTCCACACCTTCCTATCAAGGGTCATGTCCTCTGTAAGCTGTAATAGCTCTATATCATGCCTAATCACCTCCCTCCAATATTTCTTTGGTCTACCTCTATGGTAGTAAAACTCTAGAAGATTTTTGTGAGAAAAAGGTATTATCCATGAGTTTTGTGCTCCCTATGCATACCAACAAAATGGTGTAGTCGAATGAAAGAATAGAACACTTAAGAAAATGATTAATTTTATGCTTTTAAGCTTGGTTCTACCTGACTATATGAGGGGGAAGTTGTCTTATCTGCATTTTATATTCTTAATAGAGTCCCTCATAAAAAGTTAGACAGGACCTCATAAAAAGTTAGACAACACAAAACCCCAAAACAGTTTAAATAATGCAGGGATATGCCATGAGATGCGATAGTTAATATTTACAGAATCAAAACATATAAACACATACAGTTAATCAAAAGATGAAATCGAACATTTGATTAGAACCTAGTTCGAAAATTCCCTAGCAGAGTCGCCATTTCTGTTTTGCGGTAATTTTGACTTTTGAAAGATAGTCGCCACTTAATTTTGAAAAGGAATTAAGAAACCTTTATAGAGTTACTTCAAACGATCCAAAACAGGAAAATCGTTTAAGTTAAGAGATTCTGAGTAAGCATTTCTTATTAACGTTTTAGGAAGGTGTTAGGAACCTAAACGCCTGCTAACTTGCGGTTATCCGAACTATTTGGAAATCGTCATTGACTAACTTTGGAAAAAGGTTTAGTTTTGAAAAGAAGGAAATTTTAGAAAAAGATTTTGGTGTTTATGCAGAACCATCTTTTTAGCGACTTGACTAAGTATTTAACTAGGTTCACAAAATCACATAAGGTAAAGAAACGTAAAGAAAAAGGGGAAGGGGAGAAAGTAAGGGATTTAGGCCACAGGGACCAAATCAATGAGACCTGTCCTAGTCTAATTGGGCTTTCAACCCATTTCACCTGTCCTAGTCTAGTTTTTGAGTCGTTGTCTCGAGTATCGCTCCACCTGTATTAAGTACAACTTTGGCTTCGTGGCCCAAATGAATAAATAAATAAATAAATAAATAAGTAAATAAATAAAATGAATAAAATTGATGAGTAAATAAATAAACTAATAAATAAGACTTTTGAGTCTCTTCGCCACTTTAAAGATGGGGCTTTAACCCATCTTCTCTCTTCTTTCGACTTCTCATATCCGTACGCCATGCAATTTATTTTAGGCTTTCTTTCAAGGCTTGACTTGATAGGCATGGAGGGCCTCAATGGTCCATTAAGAGATGCAATGGGAAAGAATCCATTCGGACTCCAAAACGAATTCACATGCAAGGAAAAGGATAAAGGAAATCAAAACGCATCCAAAATACCAAACGTTACACAAATAAGTAGTATGATGGAACAATCGATGAAAAGGAACCCATGATTGTTCAAAATATAGAATTTCAAGAGAAATGAATCAACTTCACACGTGCATTGTGATGGAAAATAGCAATCAGACCAATTTGATGTGCGCAGGGGTTAATCATTATTGTTATTATATATATATATATATATATATATATATATATATATATATATTTTGGTGATTAATGTTCTCTATCCCTTTTAGGTATAGATGTCTATTACTAAAACTCAAGATAACAACAAAGAGTTGGGAAGAACCAGAAAGAAACTAAAATAGAATTTCTCCCAAATTTACTAGACCTATCTTTGAGAGAAGAATTAACAACATGCTCCCATATAGTAAGACATTATTAGGCATGTCACCACACATAAAACACGCAAACAACTTTTATCCTATCAAAAAAATTTTAGCAAACGATAATACAAAAAAGAAAGGATGGATTTAAATAAAACCTGGAAAATCTTCGATATTCAAACGGATGCAAAACTCTTAACCTTAGGTACTGAAGTAAAGAGGAAAGAGGGGAGAAACAATTCGACTAAAAACATTTTTTTTGCCCAACATCAATAAGATGATGTAGGAAGAAATGTATTTAATCAACAATCGAACAGGATCCTAAAAGTTTCCTAAAGGAGATATACAAGCTCATACGATTTATTAACGACACACGAAAAGCTAATTTTTTTTGAAACAATTTTCAACTAATAACTACAAGTGTATGTGTTAAACTCAGATCAAAGCAGGTGAAATGAGAGAATATACTATAAATATAATAGACTTCTTTTTATTTAACCTATATAAATAAAGGTCACAAAGGAGGCTCCTAATAGTAACTCCTAAAGAGAATGCAAAACACTTTGACCCTATCATCCTTTTTAACAGAAAAGAAACGCAGCGCTTTTACTATATCGTTTACAGGTATAAAGTGACTCACTAACCCTTCTTTTTTTCCTTAGAATAGGATATTAGCAACAATCCTTAGGCTAGAAGCTCATCATTTAAACAATACGACATTCACGAAAGTCGAATTCAAAAAAAAATTACATCAAAAACATTGTATGAACAAAGGCAAATTCTCCCAGATGAATTGTAACGAAATCAGAAACTCTAAAAATCAATGTGTCCTAAATGCAGAAACAACAACAAAGTTTGAAATGTCACAGTTTATCATATGAAACTTGGGGCTTTCATAACCTCCTAACGAGCTACACTCAACACTTAAGATTATCAAACTACAACAACGAATCAAGGCAACAAGAGGATGAAAATTGTTAAGCGAGAATCAAACTATGATCTTCAACTGCTTCAAATCACAGATAGTCCACAAGATGATACATTAGGATAGAAATTAATCAGTAATGCTGAGAGTAGATGACCAATCATGAAATCGAGATCTAAAGAAGATGAAAACCAATGTCATACAATCATAATAGGAGTTCATCCCAACGTAGAACAACAAAGAAACATTGCCTTTTACTAAAATGGAAACCTGTGGAAATCAGCCAAATATTGTATGAGATCATACGAGTTATCCCGAAATTTGTGGGATTGGACCATTGGAGATGACACCTAGCCCATTTTCTAGAAGGTTCGAGGGTTTTCCTTATCCTACTGCCACGTGAGACGCGAGAAAGAGGGAAAAGAAATGGTTTAGGATCAATTTTGAGTTGGTTCAATGGTGGATTCACTGAATCAGGCTTCTCGTTGTTGTTTGAGTTCCTGGAGTTGTACGTTATTTTTGGTTGTTTTTTGCATTGGGGACTAGTTCTTGCTGATTAAGGGTGAAAGGGGGATTTTTTTATGGTAGGCCGGGTCAGGGATTTTGGGCTTGTTAATATGAAAAGGAACTAGGCTGGAGGGATCTGAATATTGTTAGGTAGAATTAGGATTTTAGTAATGTAGAGATTTAGCCTATTTATTAAATAGCCAATGGATAAAAATTTAGACAATCATTTTCAAATTTTGGCCTATTTGAATTAAATTGACCAATTACATTGCAATTATGGTCAAATTAATTTCAATTAAGTTCTAATTTAATAAATTGACTAAATTAAATCGAAATTCGATACGAATTAACACCTTGTTTAATCCCGAGATTCTTGAATTAATAAAATCAAATATATATTTATCCAAATAAATTATTTTTGAAAATAAATTATATTTTGATCAAGATTTTAATTATTATTTTTTGAAATGATCCTTAATTGAAATCTAATATTTCATAGAGTAAATATCTAAGTAACCAAATCATATAATATCGTATATTTGAACACGATAATATATAAATTCTACTTAAGATGAAAAAATTACGTACAAATATATTTTTGAAAAATTTTTATTTGAATGAAATAAATATTCCAATTTTATTAAGAATCGAAGAAACTCAGGATTACATTTAGTTGTGGAGGGCAAAAATTAGGTGTCAACAAAGCGCATGGTGCGCGATATTCTATTCATCCCAGTGCTACCAAGATGTACCGCAATTTGCGGGAAATATATTGGCGGAACGGTATGAAGAAAGACATAGCAGGATTTATAGCAAAGTGTTCTACTTGTCAACAAGTTAAGGTAGAGCACCATAGGCCCAGTGGTGTAATGAAAGTGTTTGGCATTCCTACTTGGAAGTGGGAAGAAGTGAATATGGATTTCGTAATTAGTTTGTCTCCTTCTTGTCGTCATCATGATTTGATTAGGATTGTTGTAGACCGATTGACTAAATTCGGTCATTTCTTGCCAGTGCATTCGTCTTATACAGCTGAGGATTGTGCTAGGTTGTATATCCGTGAGTTAGTCAAATTGCATGGAGTTCCTTTGTCTATAGGGGTACTCAGTTTATTTCTTAGTTTTGGAGGGCTTGTTAGAAGGGTCTCGGTACCCAAGTTCATCTAAGTTCTGCTTTCCATCTACAGATCGATGGTCAGGCTGAGAGGACTATTCAGACTTTGGAGGACATGTTGAGGGCATGTGCGCTTAATTTCAAAGGTAGTTGGGATGAGAACTTGCCATTGATCTAATTTGCGTATAATAATAGTTGTATAGGAGAAGATATAGATCGCCCATAGGTTGGCTTGAAGTAGGAGAAGTAGCTATGATTGGGCCGGATGATGTGTTCAAGGCTAAGGAAAAAGTTAAGTTGATTTGAGAAAGATAGAAAACCGCTCAAAGTCGTCAGAAGTCGTATGCGGATATGAGAAGAAAAGATCTTGAGTTTAATGTTAATGATTTGGTGTACTTGAAGGTTTCACCCATGAAAAAGGTAAAGAGATTTGGGAAAAAGGGAAATCTTAGTCCCCGTTATGTTGGTCCATGTAAGGTTCTGAGCTGTGTTGGGAAAGTAGCTTACGAGGTGGATTTACCCACGGAGTTGTTTAGCGTTCATCCGATATTTCATGTTGCTATGCTTAAGAAATGTATTGGTGATTCTGTCATGGTTGATTCTTCGGAAAGCGTAGATATTCAGGAGAGCCTTTTATTCGAGGAGATTTCGGTTAAGATTTTGGATTTTCAGATCCGTAGGCTAAGGAACAAAGAAGTTCCTTTGGTTAAAGTGCTTTAGAGAAATCAATCTATTGAGAGTGCTACTTAGGAAGAAGAAGCTTATATGCAATCCGAGTACCCTCACCTCTTTTTTGTGATTTCAGAGCGAGTAGAAGGTATCATTCTTCCTTAATTCTGCCCCCTTCTTATTAAAGATTCAACAGTGTGTCTACTTTCATCACAAAATCATGTATTTTCTATAGTATTCGAAGGCATAGAGTGAAGTAAGTCTTTTGAGTGAGTTGTTCCAGTTATACGTCCTCATTTTTCTCTTGTTCTTGGCCTATCTGGCAATATTCGAGGACGAACATTTCCAAGGGGGAGGTATTGTAATACCACGATATTCTAACCAATAGTGCTGCCATGACTCAATCCCATGAGAAATAAATTATAGTGTTTTGGTTGTTTACTGGTCAAGGGTGATGTGTATTAAGGCTTTAAAGATGTCCTAACACTTGGGCGAATCAAAACATTCTTTACCCATTGAATTCTTGAGAAGGATTTTGGCATAGTCAACTTTAAATGAGCATATCTCCCGTTGTACTATGAATTATTTAACTCATGACCTAGCAAAATATATATAGTTTAATTAGCTTTCCAACGATACCCATTTCATCAAAATCCGATATCGGAGCAAAAGAGTTATGCTTATTTTACTCCAGCGTGTCAGCCTGGAAAATCCGTTACAACCGTTTGTAACGACTTGTCACAAGCCTGACGGCCCGTCACTAAATGTCGTCACCTTAAGGTAGAACGTCACAAAATCCAAACTTTTTGTGACGACAATTCATGATGGCCCATCACGGGCCTGACAGCTTATCACGGATGTCGTTAGATATTTTTTTCAGAAATTGATGTATGATTTTTGCAAGGGTATTTTAGTCAATTCCCATTTTTGGAGGTATCTATATATATGAGAATCCTCATCCAAAACCTAGTTTCTTCATGTCTCTTCAAGATTCCTTCAAGAATCAAGTTCCTCATATAGTAGGCTTCAAGATTTTTTTTCATTACAAGTGTGAGAAAAGTCTCAAGCACTAGAGTTTAACCAATTTCAAAGATTGAGGTATGTGGGGTTTTGAACAAGAGAAATTCTTTCGTTCTTGTGCTCAAAGCTTTGATTTTTATTATGGATTTATAGGATTTTGCAAGTAGGTTTATACCCAAATTACTTCATCATGAGATTATGAGAACATAAATCGTTCAAGCTTTTTTATACATGATTATTTTACAATTTCCAACTTATGACTTGATATTTAATATTGTGAATTTCAAGTTTCTACCATGAGTTGGTATTTCAAGTGCTTTCAAGATATGTCGCATGCTTTAAGCTTCCTTATGATAAATTGGATTATTGAGTATATTGATTCATGAGAATTGAGTTGTTACAATGAGTCTTGATATTTCCTCAAAGTTATTGATGTTGTCATGACTTAATGAATTTATGCATTTTGATATTGATAAAGATTGATTTGATTTGAGTCGAGTTAGAAATCCTCAAAATAATTATGATTTGATAAATGAGAAAGAGATTTGATTTGGTCTTCATGATAGACCCTTGTAATATTTGTGGTGGATTTCCTAACGCATTCTGAGCTTGTTTCTAGGAGTAGTATTTAGCAGTAAGCGGGAAATGTGGTATTTTCCCCGAAACTATGTGCCACCGTAGGATTGATATTGATAGTTATTGATCGGAGGCCGAGTATGAGATTGTGATCACTAAATTTTGGTTGTACTCCCTGGCAAGAGTACGACGCTCTAGCCAATGGGGGGGTTCTCTCCTTAGCAGGGCAAAACGTTGGATTCCATGTAGCTCATATGGTTTATGTTGGTTATAAGAACCTCCCATGTCAATAATATTAAAGTTTCTTGAATTATAGAGTCACTCCAAGTCTTGAGTTGAATAGTTGAATTGTTTATGATGATTTATGAGGTTTTTATCCTATGATTTATTTACGATGAGATTATGAAAAGTATGTTTCAATCTAACTCAAGCAAAGTGAACCATCATTGTACATATGCACATTTTCATGAAACTGATGACGATATTTACATTATTTCATGCACCCCCACATACTCAGTACATTCCAAAGTTCTGACCCATATATTTTTCTAAGGGCTACATTTTCTAGTAATGTAGGTTCAGGTACTTAGCCGCGTTAGAGATTTTTGGGTGCCTCTTTTCATCTGCTCAGTGGTGAGTCCTCATGGTTCGAGGATCGTGTTTATAATTTTGTGATACCATTTTGTTGTTATGGCTTTCAGTACTGTATGAGTCAGTTGGGGGTTTGTCCAAATTTCTCCTTGATTTTGATGTATAGAAGCTTTGTCAGGCTAAAGGGTTGGTATGTATAGAATTTTAGTATTTTGGATTGTACATGCTAGTTTCGTATCTTATTCCAGTATGTTTATGAAATATCATTCTCTCTTATATTAGCATTACTATTGTCAAAGTGAGTTCTAGAAGTGATGACAGGTTTAGCGGGTTAGGTTGAGGCCGTGTGTTGGCTTAAGTACTGTGTGATGTCTCAGGATGGGATCTTGGGGTGTTACAAATAAATTGTTGACTTTAAATTTAAAATAATATTAAAAAAATAAAATTACATATTAGAAGTAGATAGTTATAATACTAAACAGTTCTAATTGGATTCCTATTGTTATATAACTGCTCCTAGAGTTGTTAATATGGATCAGACCAGCTCATCCGGGCTAGCTCACACGGGCTTTAGAGTTTGACGGGCCCGGTCAGGCTGACCCATCAACATGACAGACTAGAAAATAGCAAGCCCAACCCGTCACAATATGGGTTGTGGGCCTCCACGGGCTAGCCCATTTTTTAAACTATATTATTTTTATAATCTTAATTTAAATTTTAAAATATTAATTGCGTAAATATTTACAATATAATATTGCTTGAAGTTACTACTCATTAATCAAGTCTCAAATTTACAAAAAGATCCTAATAATCTATGAAATTGAATAACTTTAGAGACCAAATTAAAATCAAATAGAGATATTGAAAAATAAAAAAAATAATTAATGAGTAATAATATAACTCCCTAAATTACTATATTAACCTAATTTTGTTTTAATTGATCATAATAAAACACAAATAAATGTCAATGTTTAGTACATTAAAAGTAAAATAAACGCTTTAAAGAAAACTCTCGTGGCATTTATGGTGTATTCAACATCCCCACGTCATCTTCATCAAACATATTTTATTTCTTAAAGAAATTATATTTTATATGTTAATTATTTATATATTTTATAAATATAATTAATGGTTAAATATATATATGATGTTTCATATAGACTTTGAGTTTGGACTCCTTTTTTTATTTTTAGTACTATATTTTTATTTTTTATTTGACCCACGGGTCACCCAAACCCATATTGCTCAAGCCGACGGGTCAATAGACTTATTCATGAAGGGATAAGAAGCCCTATTCTTAAATGGGTTATAAAAATTGTAGCCCAGTCCTATCAAATTACAGGCTGGGCTGGACCAACCTAACGAGCCAGACCTATATTGACGGTTTTAACTGCTCATCTAAGATATTGGATATTCTAGCAAATTTTTTTGAATTTAAATTGGAGATAAAACATACTTTCAAAGATAAACTTATAATTTAGATGTACTTCACAATTTTTTTTTGTCTACATAATTTATCTTAATATTTATCTCAAATAACAATGAACAAATAATAATAGTAATACTAATAGTAATAGTAGTGCAATCTAATAGTGGTAAAATAAAAATAGTTAAAATGTTATTATTGTTATTAGTATTAGTATTAGTATTAGTATTGTCTAATTGATTTCAATACTTATCTCAACTCAAATCTATATTAATTTTAAATATATATTGTATTTGAAAAATGTAAGGATAAGGATAAGGAAGAATAATAAATTAATCTTATTTTAATAAACATATGTGATATTTGAATTTCTATTTAAATGAAATTTAAATATAAATGAAATTTTATCACTTAGCCATTCTTACATATACTTCTCTATCATTAGCTTTATTCGTGAATTTATTTACTGCATTTTTTAATTTTTCATTTAAAAAAATTATTCTTGATTTGATACCATTCTTTCGATACGCAGGAATGATATAACATTTTCAACTTATCTTTCTTTGTGACTGTTCAAGGTCCATCAATTTAAATTGATATAAATATCTCTTCTTTTCGATGATTCAATATGTGAAATAATACTATTATTTTTTGGTAGAAAGGAGATGCATTAATATAAAAGAGAAAACAGTTTAAGTTTCAATTTTTGAGAATTAGTCAGGGTTCAAAAAGGAATAGTTCTGGCCTGGCCAGTTAAAATCATCAGTACAAGAGCTAATTGTTCTCTCAAAAAGTTTCTGAGATGTCTGCTCAAACTGCATCTTTTGCACATATCAGTGGAACTTCAAAAAGGGTAGTCTCCTGAAACCCGCTTGCCCTTGCTCCGTCTTTTGCTAGAGCATCCGCCACTCTATTTTGTTCTCTATAACAGTACTTGACTTCCGATTTCCTTAGCCTTTTTAATTTTGACCTGCATTCTGAAATTAAAGTATCATAGTGGAGGTTCCCGTTAGTTAACATAGATATAACTTCCAAGGAATCAATGTTAATTTAAATGGGGAGAAGATTATTTTGCTCAACCAGTATTAATCCTTTAATGAGATCCATAAGTTCCATCATGTTGTTGGTAGTCCGGTGAAAGTGTTTGTTAAAACCTAGCACTCAGCCTCCATTAGTGGATCTGACTACCCCTGCTATTCCACCCTTCCCGAGTTTTCTAAGGCAAGAATTATCAGGAATGAGCTTGAAGGTGTGGCAGGTAGGAGGATTCCACTTAATGTTGATGATTGGGTTTTGCTTGATTGGGGTATTCTTTTGTGTAAGATGTTTATACTCAACAGTTTGGGAGTAAACATGGTTAAAATTGGGATGGTCCCTTTTTTTATTGAAGGTATTAGAGTTCGTGGTGTTCCAGAGTGTCTAGAGGCTAAAAGGAATGATGCCATGCCAGTGGATTAGTCTGTTGAATTGGTAGTCTTGAAGAGATCTCCAGATAGTGTGCCAGTAAGAGGGTAGGAGACTGGTAATAGGAGGTTGTTTGGACTGGGTCATTTTGTGGATAGTTTGCACTCCAAAATTTTTTAGGATAGGACACTTAAAGAAAATGTGGGTTTTTTCTTCCTGGTGATGATTACAGATAGCACAACTAGTATTTTGTCTGACTCCTCTCCTGGAGAGGTTGAGGTTATTAGGGAACCTATCATGCTGGCATAACCAAAGAAAGATTTTAAATTTTTAGGGGATTTAGCCTTCTATATCCAGTAGAAATTACAGGATTAATTGATCTCAGAGGTTTTGGCTATATGATTATAAGCACTTCTGCTGGAGAACAGGCAATTACCAGCGAGATTCCAAATGAGCTCATCAGTATGGGCTCTGAGATTGGGAAAAAAGAGTTGGTGAAATTTTTGATGAGATCCTCAGGGATTTCAATCGGAAGATCCTTGAGGTTCTAGGAGCCATTCCTCTAGACCCCAAAGAGTTTAATGTCGTGGGAATCATAAGGAAGAAGGTCTTGGATGATGGAAAGAAGGAGTTCACAGTGAGGCTTCCATCTGTCCTTCCAGAAGTTGATCTTGTCATCCTTATGGATGTTTCAAGAGGAGGAATTTTTAAAAATTTCCCAACCCACAAAGACACTTTTCCAAGTTCTAAATTTGTTGTCTTTGATGAATATGCCATGGGGGCAAATTTATTTTAAAGAATTTTTGCCCAGAGATTGTTGGGATGCTTTTAAAGTCTCCAGGCTAGACTGGATAACATAGTGATGTTCCTAATGGATGTTTTCTGAAGGCCTAGGCCCCCATTAGCTTTAGCATTAGTTAATGTTTCCCAATTGATTAGATACATTTTCTTATTATCAGGGGTGGTGCCCAAGATAAAATTCTTTTTGGTTCTTTTGAGGGGATCAAAATGAATTACGATCAATACTAGCAAGGGAGGATTTGTTAAGGGTGATTCTTCTAGCCATATTGAGGAATTTTGTTTTCCATCTAGCCAACTTAGTGTTGATATTGTCTTGGATGAATTGGAAATCTCTATTGCAAGGTTTTTTGTGGAAGACGGGAAAACCAAGAGTACTATAAGTGGACAAATCAGTGGAAGAAATGTGGCTCTATTTCCTTGTTTCAAAAAGACAAAACATTCTTTCTTGAACTATTTGAAACAAAACTTTTGTGTCATTCTTCAGTTTAGTATGCCACGTAGAGTTCATTAGTTCAAGGCGAAAATAACTTAATTGTTCAAGTAACAATACTTGATAAAAGCACAAACACCTTGAAAAAACTTAAGGATTTTAAACCCAATATTTGAGAAAAATGCAATAAATGTGAGTGAATCCATGTGGAGATTACAATTTGAAGTATTTATTCATGTCAATCAATTTTTTTCCAAATTTTGGTCCTAAATTTGAGTATAAATAGAAACCCCACTTTGTATAACCTCTCATACAATCAGCATTTGTTGTGTCTGAGTTTACTTTTTTCTGCTCGAGTGTTATTTATTTTTTGGGGTTCTTAAGAAAGGGGAATTGATAAAAGATTCTTGAGTTACTATCTAAGCTAGCAGTTGGACCTAGGTTATGATACCTAGTATTATCAACATGTTTGTTGCACATAGATAGGGATAAAGGATCAATCAAAATGATCCATCTTGAATCTTGTTTATTTTGAAGGAAGTTGGTCCATCCTTAATTGGATCTTCCAAGTTGCCTGCAAATGCCGACACTGGTCAGCTTCCACCGCAAGCTGCACATGAAAAAGTTTCTCCATTCGTAGACCAACCACTTAAATTGCTAGGGAAAGATCCAATAATGACTTCTATAAAGAGAACTAAAAATGAGAAAAATGACAAAATAGGTCAAAATGATGGTGAATAATTTTCATCAATTTGAACAAGATATTCACCAAAAGCTATAGCCGAGAAGAGAGTCTCTCAACTTTCATTGGATGCTTCATAAGATTTTGTTGCTGCAGAGGCATTAGTGGTACATTTTTTTTTGTTATACAAAAAATCTGGTTATAAAAAAAAACTACCTGCCAGATCTTATGAAAAAATACGGTGGTCATCAATTGATGAATCAGGAGCTGAGTGAAACAAACCGTTTATATCAATTGTTTTAACTCATTTAAGAAGTTTTGTATTTATGTAAAGTATTTATTCTGCACCTTGGTTCTGAACATATTATACACATAAATTGAATTATGCTTTCATTGGTCTTTGTCTTCTCAATGAACAAAGAAAGAAGGTATTAAGGGGTAATTTGGTAGCTGGCTTAGCAACAAGTTATGTAGGAATCCTACATAAGTAATTGCAGGTTTGGTAGCTAATTAGGATTTAATATAATGTATAAAATTAATATGTTGTTTGGTCTACTATTCTTTTTAAAACGAAAGGAGTAATACTCTTCCGAAATTGGACATCCCTAATAATTGAAAAAACCTCCAATCAAAGTGCTCTTAGTTCAACTGTAGGGACAAAACAAGCCAACAAATGTGACTCTATTTCTTTGTTTCAAAAGGACAAAAGATTCTTTCTTGAACTGTTTGAAAGAAAAATTTTGTGTCTTCCTTCAGTTTGCAATGCCATGTAAAGTTCATTTTTTCAATGCAAAAATAGCATATTAAGTAACTATTGAGAATATAATTAAATAGTAAAAGTCTACTCTCTCTAATATTTAAACTTTTAGATGAGATGGTCACACACTTCAACATGGTATCAGAGTCAGGTTCATTTAGGTCAATACTGAGATTAACGAGGATGTAACGCATCATATTGGGGCAGGGTGGTTGAAAAGAAGGCTCAATTTGGGAGTTCTATATGATTAGAAGGTGCCCTCAAAACTTAAAGGTAAGTTTTACAGAGAGGTTGTCCGACCAGCTATGTTGTATGTAGCGGTGTGTTGGCCAGTTAAGAACTCCCA
The DNA here is from genome assembly GCA_030864225.1 of Capsicum baccatum var. pendulum. NCBI lineage: Eukaryota > Viridiplantae > Streptophyta > Magnoliopsida > Solanales > Solanaceae > Capsicum > Capsicum baccatum. The sequence goes on from CM061556.1 coordinate 7,538,096, forward strand.
CATCTAAAAATTAAAGGTGGTGGAGATAAGAATATTGCGATGGATGTGTGGACATACCAGGAAAGATAAGCTGAGGAATGAAATTATTCTAGAGAAGGTGAGAGTTGCTTCGGTAGAGGACAAGATATGAAATGTGAGGTTACGTTGGTTCGGCCATGTGATAAAGAGGGGCTCTAATTCTTCAGTGCGAAGGTGTGAAATACTTATTATGGATGGTTTTAGGTGGGGTAGCGGTGGACCAAAGAAATATGAGCGGGACCGAACACATAATGAAATCCTAGTGCATCGGAGTGCAATAACTCATGTTTTTGGAGGTAGGCCCAGGGTCTGAGCATGTTTTGGGTTGAAAATGGACTGGGGGCTCCCAGGCAAGATGAAAAGAAAGGGAGTGTGGACCTTTTGGGTCGACAGGACCATTTGGGTGGTCAAACGATATGAAAAAACGCAAATAGACCATTTCTAGGCCAAATCGGTGTGTTATAACTCACGATTTTGGGGGTGGGCTCGGGACTCAAAAATGTTTTGGACTGAAAATCAATTGAGGGCTCCCATGCAAGCTGAAAAATGGGGGAGAGTGGGTTGTTGTGATCGGTGCAGCTGTTTGGGTGGTCAAACGGGCTAAATGATGCGAACAGACTATTTTCAAGCCAAATCAATGTGTTATAGCTCACGATTCTTGGGGTGGGCCCAAGGTACAAACGTATTTTGGATCAAAAATCAAGAGACGTCTCCTAGATAGGATGAGAGGGACTTTGGGGTTGACAGGGCTGTTTGGGTGGTCTAACAGGCGAAATGGCATGAATGGGCAGAATGGCACGAATGAAGCATTTTTAGGCCAAATCGGTGTGTTATAGCATATAGTTTTGGGAGTAGGCCTAGGATTTGGGCGTGTTTTGGGAAAAAAATTGACCGAGTGTCCTAAGAAGGCTGAGGAGCGGGGAAAAATGGGTCTTTGGGGTCAATGGGGATATTTGAGCGGTAAAACCAGTGAAACGGCACGAATGAACCATTTTCTGGCCAAATTAGTATGCTATAGCTCACAGTTTCGGAGGTGATCCTGGCGCCCAAGCATGTTTTAGCTTGAAAATTGATCGGAGGATCCTAAGCATACTGTAGAATAGAGGTGTATGGGTCATTAGGGTCGGTGGTGGTCGGTAGGGCTATTTGGCTGGTCAAACAGGAAAAAGGGCACGAACGGACCATTTTTGAGCAAATATAGCCCATGATTTCAAAGGTGAGTCAAGGGACAAGGTGTGGTTTGGGTCATAAACTAATTGGGGCTCTGGGGCAGGTTGAAAAGCGGGGTAGTATGGGTGGTTGGGATCGACGGGGCCGTTTGGATGGTTAAAAGGGCGAATCAACATAAACGGGCCATTTTTGGGCTAAATTCTTATGCTATACCTCGTGGTTTTGAGAGTGGTATGGGGTTTGGTCATATTTTTTGGCCCAAATATTAATAAGGGGCACCCAGGCGGGTTGAAGAGTGAGGGATTAAGGGTTGTTTGGGTCGACGGGGCCGTTTGGGTGATCAAACAAGCGAAACTGTGCCAACAGGCAATTTTTTGGGACTAATCGGTGTGCTATAGCTCATGGTTGTGGGGTATGCTCGAGGACCAAGCGTGTTTGGGCTAAAAATAGATCGGGGGCTCCCAGGTAGGCTGATAAGTGAGGCAGTATGGGCTGTTGGGGTTAGTGGGGTTGTTTAGGTGGTCAAACAGGTTAAACGACATGAGTGGGACATTTTTGGGCCAAATCGATGTGATATAGCTCACGGTTCCGATGGTCCCACCCTAGTCCCAACCATGTTTTGTCCAAAAATTCCCCAAGGCCATTTGGGTGGTCAAACGGGCGATACAGCGTGAACGTGCTATTTTCAGGATAAATCATTGTGCTATAACTCATAGTTCTAGGGGTGGGCCCGGGGCTCAAGTGTGTTTTAGTCTAAAAATTAACCGAAGGCTCCCTAGCAGGCTGAGGAGCGGGTAAGTATAGGTAATTAGGGCCAGTGGAGCCATTTGGGTGGTCAAACGGGAGAAATAGAATGAACAAACTATTTTTAGGTCAAATCGGTGTGTTATAGTTTACTATTTCAGGTGTGGTCCCAGGGCGTAGCCATGTTTTAGGATGAAAATAGACCAGAGAATCTTAGGTAGGTAATAAGAGGAAAAGTATGGGTTGTTTGGTGGCAATGGGTCGTTTTTGTGATCAAATGGATGAAACGGTGCGAACGGGCTATTTTTTGGCAAAATTAGGGTGCTATACCTTATGGTTCAGAGGGTGTGACCAAGGCCTATGCATGTTTTTGACTGAAAATTGATCGTGGCTCCCAGGTTGGATAAAAAGTGGGGAATGTGGGCTGTTGGGGTTGGCGGGGCCATTTGGGTTATTAAATTAGGAAAATGATGCGAATGGGTTATTTTTGGGCCAAATCGATGTGTTAGCTCACAATTTTTGGGGTTGTCCTAGAGCCCAAACGTGTTTTGGGTCAAAAATCAATTGAGGACTCCAAAGCAGGCCGAGAAGTGAGAATTGTTGGTCGTTAAGGTCGGCGGAAATGCTTGGTTGGTCAAACGAGCAAAATGGTGCAAACGGGCCATTTTTGGGCCAAATTGGTGAGCTATAGCTCACGATTTTGGGGTGGTCCAAGGCATGTTTTAGGTCAAAAATCAACTGGGGTCTCTCAAGTAGGTTGAAAAGTAGAGAAGTATGGGTTGTAGGGGTCTACAGGGCTGTTTGGGTGGTCAAACAGAAATATTAATGTGAATGGGTCATTTTCAGGCATAAATGATAGGCTATAGTTGACAGTTCTGGGTGGGCCCAAGGTTTGGGTATGTTTTGGGTCGAAAATCAATCAAGGCTTTCAAGTAGACTGATGAACGGGAAAGTGGGTCGTTTGGGTCGACGGAGCCATTTGGGTGGTCAAACAGGCAAAACATCAAAAACATTCTATTTTGGGGCAAAATAGATGTGCTATAACTCACGGTTTTAGGGGTTGGCTCGGGGCTCGAGCGTGTTTTAATTTGTAAATCGACCAGAGGCACTAAGGTAGGCTTAAAAGTGGGATAGTATGGGTCATTGGGGTCAGTTGGGATATTTGGGTGGTCAAACAAGTGAAACGATGCAAATGGGCCATTCTTGGCCTAAATCAGTGTGTTATAGCTCACGGTTCTGGGGTGGGCCCAGTGACCAAGTATGTTTTGGGAAGAAAATGAACCAAGTGCTCCCAGGTAGGCTGAGCCAAAGGGAAGTGTGGTTTGATATGGTCGGAGGGGCCATTTGGTTGGTCACAACGGGGAAATGTGGATCCAGACCAGTCGTATCCACTTTATAGCAAGTTTCATAAAATGATCCAGGTGAAACATTAACCATAGAAATGCCATGTACTTGTTATCTGAATATGTAACCAAATATAATTTAAAAATCATGAGGAAAATAGGTAAAAATGTTCCAATGTCCACGATGCAGCTACCGCTTGTGGCATAATTTCTGAAATTCCTAGACAATGATGGGAACATCGGGACTTCCCTATCGTTAATAAAAACTTTATAAAGGTTGACGAAGTACACGGAAGGGAATTTGAAATCTTGTAAATGTTATTTTCTTAAATGGTATTGTGTGGAAGCTAAGTGTTGATCATTTTATGGAGAGAGCTCCTGGTAGGCACATGTATATTGTGTCTGCTTCAAATTGCGATTCCAATGAATTTCCACCACCCTTTACATCTGGGGCCAGCAATTCCTGAAAATTGACCACTAAAAGGTATTCCATGAGTTTGATCTTTGCCACATCCAAAAACAATGCTTACCTTCTTTTGGTCTAAAACAAAAGTAATCACGTCGTGTGCAATCCAGCCTCTTGTTCTTGATCCATCGACGTATTTGTAATCATACATAGAGACTACAATAATATTCCTTACTTATGATTTCACAGTTTCTTCTTTCTACAAGGCAATCGAGCTTTCGATATGTTTTGGAATTAGTTGAAACATATAAAGGATTATTTATCCGTTTGTAACATCCATTTACATTACATGGTCCACATTTCCAGCAAACTAAATCACTACCAGTGTCTATTAGCAAGTAAATTTTAACTTTTTCAGTGAGTAAAAGATGGACCAATATGGATTGTGGTGCAGTAGATGAGGCTGCTCCACCCTTAGCCAGAGGTCCAGGGTTCGACCCTGGGTATGGAGAAAATTCTATTGGGAGTGTTGCCACCTTAATGGACCCTGCAATGTGTGATCCAGATTAGTTGGGGCTCCAATGCGGGCACCGGATGTCAGATGGGAAACAAAAAAAAAAGAGTAAAACATGCAACATACTAACATATGAAATGTGTATTTGTTGTTACCAGAACCTTTTCGTTGGCGACATTAATCTCATGCTCGTCGTGTGGCCTTACCAAAGTTCCATTCGCACTAATCGCGTTACCATTTTCAAGAACCAATGCCAAATGATTTTCTCTAGCTTGACAACGGGCAAATCTATTTCCGAGTAACGAGTCATATTCCTTGAATTTTGACTTTTCAAATAAATAGAGATTGTAAATGGTGAGTGTATAGGATGACATCAGAGGACCGGGAAGCTTCGTTGGATCAGTTGAAATATTCCATAATATAAGTGGTGCTAAGGGATGAAAAAGAATGTTCATTGCATAAAATTACAAGAAAAATTGAGAAAATAATTGAAATCAAAAGGTGAACATGGAGGAACTTCTCCATTGGAATAGAAATTGTTTTTCTAATTGATTGATTTAGTTTGAGATATGTCTATCACTTCTTGTACTCAATATATATAAACACATAATAAAAACTCATTAATGATTTTTAATGCCATTAAATCTACTACTTTACTAAAGAGGTAAAGTTTAATAATTTTGTCATTAATGAGTAAAAGTCTACAATTATACATGAAATTAACCTGTTAAAACTTTAACCAAACGGGAAATCCCATGCATATATCATTTTTGATACCTTATAAGTTTCTATTACTCCATATAAGTGGGTTTGCAAAAATAATTATATGCCTATTTTTTATATTTTGCGTGTCTTTAATATTTTTATCAAATCGAAAAAAAAAATATGAAGGGGAGGTTTAGAGTAACTGATAAAATTATTGTCATGTGATTAGGAAGTCACAAGTTCAAGTCATAGAAACAGTCTCTGTCAGAAATGCAAGATAATGTTGCGCACAATAAAATTCTTGTAGTCCAGCCCTTCTCCGTAGTCCCTTATAGAAAGAAACTTTAGTACACCGAGTTGCCCTTTTAGTAATAACATACTTCCACCGCCACATCTAGCTTCCCTTTTAGTATTAACATACTTCCTCTGCCCCATTTTATATGTCGTCATTTTTTTTTCCGTCCCAAAAAGAATGTCATATTTTCTTATTTGGTAACTATTTAAAGATACAATTTTATTTTTATCCTTATTAGTCTAATTTAATTAAAGATAGTAGTAATATATTTTATTAATAAAGGACAATTGTCATTCCTTCTTAAACTTTGTGCCCAATCAAAATATGCCGCATAAAATACAATCGAGGTAGTATATATTTTTGATGTGTTTTCAATGTTACTCCCACCATTCGCTTTTACTTGTCACTAATTTCCTAATTGTATTTCTATTTTTACTTTACATTTTTGACATATCAAGAAAAGCCAACTTCTTTTTCCCTATTTTACCCTTAGCATTAATTGTCTTTTCACCTAATTAATTTTAAGATACAATATAAACATCATTTAATAGGGGTTTTATGGTAAAATAACTATATGTTATTAATTATTTTTTTAATAAATATGTCAAGTTAAAATGTGATAAGTAAAACTGAACGAAGGAATTATCTTTTTGTTTATTAGAGAAACTTTTGGGGCATTTAGATTGTTCAAGAAGAGTAATATCATTCTAAAATTATAAGGTAAAGGGGTCTATATGTATTAGCTAGATATTTTGGGGGCTAAAGTGATATTATCCTGTTCATTTTTGTAGAAGATGAAACAGCTCATATACTAACCAACTACCAGAAAAGGAAAGAAATTGGCTCTTAATGCTACAGTATCTATCATCAATGGAGGCATAATGTTAAGGGCAAAATTAGAATTTCATTATTCAGTTGTGAGAAAGTGAGATTTGTTTTAAGCTATTGTTCAAAACTAAACTTGATGTATTACAAGTTTTATTTGCCTGAATTTTTTTGGGTAGTTTGCATTTTTTGCTTATTGTCTATTTAACCATATGTTATCAGTGTTATATTTTAGCTTATCTTGGAAATTTAAGTAGAAAGAATTTAAAAAAATTGCAAAAGATTTTATTTTTACAAATGTTATTTATGTGTGTAAGATAAGGAGCCTTGTCGTAACAGGTAAAGTTGTTGTCGTATGACCAAAAGGTCATAGGTCCGAGCTGTGGAGAGAGGGGTCCACAGTGGTAAGACTGTATATAATAGATCTTTTTGGTCCAGTTTTTTCCTGGGACCCAGCACATAACGAGAGCTTAGTGCACCAGACTGCCCTTTGTTTTTGTCTTTGTGTGTAGTAAATTTCTTAAAAGATTTAGTCTTGCTTGGAAATTTGTGATTATCTATGAGAAATAGTAGTCTGAATTATTGTGGATAATTCCCTCCATGTGATCAGGGGGTCACGAGTTCGAGCTATGAAAATATGCTAAATATGGTATTTTTGTTATTGCTTTTCTCTTCTCCTAGCTTGATGTAGTTTTCTGATTTCATTGTACTCCGCACGAATGACTTGAGCTAAGTGACTCCAGTAAATTAACACGTTATTCATTCATCATCTCAAAGAAGAAAAATAATTGTATTTTGACATTTAAAATAATGCCAAAAATTCATTAAAATCAGTTTTTTTTTATATTTTTAATCAGCATTGAATTATAATTATTAAAATATTGTCATGTTATTTCATTGAACGGGCATCTCAAGTTAAATTGATGACATTAATAGTTGTCATATATGCTGAGGGTTTAGCATCTTGCAATTTTTCAATCGACGGCGCCGATGAAATTAACCTATCTCTTCGTGTCTTGAAAATTCTGGAGATAGCAGAGAACGACCAATCCACCTCTGGTAAATTACTTGTGTCGGCCACCATAAACACATACCGACGACCTATCAGTTTCGGCGACCCCATCAGATTTTGGCACAATCGTCGTCTTTTTCTCTCGCGCTTCTTGCGCCGACCACTAAAACGATAGTAGCTTTTTCTGTGGCCTATCTCTGTGGCCCAACAACCACATCAATTTTTGGTAAGTGGCATTAATTTTTGGTAATTTGATCATTGCTTTTGTTTTCTTCTATTTTATTTTCTTTATAACCCTTTTCAGGTACTTCAAGTTTAGATCCGCACTTCAGGCGGCGACATCAAGATTCCGGTGTCTAGATTATTTTTTCGGCAACCAACACATTCTCCAGCGACCAAGTACAGGGATGCAGTACCAATAGTAGGGTAAAGGTTGTGGCAACAAATTCTGACGACCGATTTCTGGACCAATTTGCCAAAATTTGACAAAACGATCAGGAAAACATCTTTCACTGTGTCTTCTACTAGTATCAGGTGCACTCATTTCAGTCTTCTCTAGTTTATTTGGAAAATGCTTCTTGTCTCTTTTTCTATCCTGATTTGTTGTCTTATTTTTTTAATTATTCCTGTGGTATTATTGGTTACGGTTTATTCGTAACTTAGTAGGTGTTCATTGCTTGTGAGAAGTATAGTACTTGTTATTGCTTGTGAGTATCAATCCTGCTTACTGGTTTTTGTTTGCTAAATTAGCTATTTTTAGTCATACTCTTTTGCTCATCGTGTTTTTTGGCTTTTTTTCTTTATTTTCTTCTATTGTATCCTTTTGAGTGGTGGTTAGGGAGATAGATGATGGACTAGGGTCATGTCATAGGTTGAGGTCGAGGTTGGGGTCGAGTCTAGGTTCTAGTCTTGGGTTGAGGGCGAAGGATAGTAGGGCTAAGTTGGATAAAAGTGCTTATAGGTTGAATGTTTGGTCCTGGAACATAGAGACGCTTCAAGATAAGTCTATAGAGCTGGTAAAGATTCTTAGAAAATGAATGGTTAGTATAGCGTGCGTCCAGGAAACTAAATGGTAGGCACTAAGGTGAGAGATATGGATGGATATAAGTTATGGTACTCGAGTAGCATGAGACATAGAAATAGGGTAGGTATCTTAGTAGATGAAGAACTTGGGGAGCAGGTGGTAGAGGTTAAAAGAGTCAATGATAGGTTGATGTCTATTAAGTTGGTCATGGGAGGAACTACGGTGAATGTTATTAGTGTTTATTCTCCGTAATTAGGTTTGGACGAGGAAAAGAAAAAGGGTTTTTGGAGGTTTTGAATGAGATGGTGAGGGGCGTCCTGAGCACTGAGAAACTTTTTGTGTCAGGAGACTTCAAAGGGCATATTGAGTCTTCATCGAGAGGTTATGATAATGTTCATGGAGATTTCGATTTTGGGTAAAGAAATAAAGGAAGTGCTTCTCTTTTGGATTTTCTAAGGCTTTTGGGTTGTGGATAACGAATTTGAGATTTTTGACATGTTTCATAGTTCAGTGGCCAAGACTCAGATAGACTTTTAGCTCCTTAAGAAGAGTGATAGAACACTATATAAATATTTTAAAGTCATACCTAGAGATAATCTTTTGACTAAACATAGGTTGCTGGTGAAGAACTTGGTAATCAATAAGGGTTTAAAGTAGAGCAATGTGGAGGTTCGTCCCAAGATTAAGTCGGGTAGCTTGACTTTAGCTAATTCTTTGAAGATGGGAGAGAAGTTGAGAAGTAGGGGGCTTTGAAGAGTATAGGGGATATGGATAATATGTGGGAGACGATTGCCAGTTGTATTAGGGAGATCGCTAGAGAGGTGTTAGTGTCTTAAGAGGCTGATTTGGCAAACATAGAGGGGACTAGCGGTGGAATGAGAGCAAGAATGATCAAGAGAGGTGGACGGATAAGGAAGAGTATAAGCTATAGCTAGGTGAGAGGCTAAGTTAGCGGTTATAGTGCCTAAAATGACAGCTTTTGAGAGCTTGTATGTGGCTTTAAAGGAGAAATCCAAGGATAAGTGCATCAAGTTTAAGGATGGTACTATGTTGGTTGAGGATGCCCTCATTAAAAAAAATGGTAGTCCTATTTTCATAGACTTTTGAATAAAAAGAGGGACAAAGGGTTCTTGTTTGGCGACTTGGAGAAATTTGAGAAGTGTCACGACTATGGTTATTGTAGGCATATCGAAGTTAAGAAAGTCAAGAGGGCTATTCGCAGGATATGTTGAGGTAGGACGACGGGGCCAGACGACATTCTAGTGGATTTTTGGAATGCACTGGCGAGGCAAGTTTGGAGTGGTCGACAAGATTCTTAACATCATTTTCAGGCCGGTACGGATGCCTGAAGCATGGAGGTAGAGTACAATTATTCCATTGTATAATAACAAGAGAGACATCTAAAGTTGCAACAAGTATAGAGGTATTAATTTGTGTAGTCATACAATGAAGATTTGAGAAAGGGTAGTAGAGTTAAGGCTGATAAGGATCATAACTATCTCTGAGAATCAGTTCGATTTAAGGCTAGGTCGCTCGACTGCTGAGGCCATTCGCCTTGTGAGGATATTAGTATTATAGTTTTGGAAGATTAAGATGGACTTTCATATGGTGTTTATTAATCTTGAGAAGGCTTATGATAGAGTTCCCAAAGATATTCTCTGGAGGTGTCTGGAGGCTAGAGGGGTGCCTGTGGAATACACTTGTTTCGATTTAGGACATGTATGATGATGGAAAGACTCGGGTGAAGACGGTAGGTGGAGATTCAGAGCATTTTTCAATTTTTGTAGGGTTGTATCTGGGTTTGACTCTTAGCCCTTTTTATTTGCCTTGGTGATGAATGTTTTGACAAGACATATTCAAGAGAAAGTGCCTTGGTGTATGTTATTTTCTGATAATGTTGTACTGCTTAACAAGACTTGGGGAGGAGTTAATGATAAGTTGGAGATTTTGAGATAGACCCTTGAGTCTAAAGGATTGCGGTTAAGTAGGACCAAGACAGAGTACTTGAAGTGTAAATTTAGTGATGTGTCATAGAAGGCTGACATGGTTGTGAAGCTAGACTCTCAGGTCATTTAGAAGAAGGAGAGTTTTAAGTACCTGGGGTCTATGATTTAAGGCAATTGTGAGATTGACGAGGATGTCACACATCATATTTGGGCTAGGTGGTTTAAATAAAGTCTCTCTTTGGGAGTTTTATGTGATAAGAAAATGCCCTCGAAGCTTAAAGGGAAGTTCTACATAGTTGCATTCCGACCGACTATGTTGTATGGAGAGTATTAGCCAGTTAAAAACTCGCTCATCTAAAAATTGAAGGTGGCGGAGATAAGAATATTGCGATGGCTGTGTGGCCATACCAGGAAAGATAAGGTAAGAAATGAGATTATTCGGGAGAGGTGGGAGTGGCCTCGATGTAGGACAAGATACGAGAAGTAAGGTTACGTTGGTGTGAGCATATGATGAAGAGGGGCTCTGATGCCCCAGTGCGGAGGTGTGAGAGACTAGCTATTTATAATTTTAGGCGGGGTAGAGGCAGACCGAACAAATATTGGAGGGATGTGATTAGGAAGGTGTGGAGAATGCCGATTTGGGGTTGAGAGTTTGTTGGTAACAATAGGGGAGCATTCTTTATTTGTGTTTGAAGTTTCTTGTTCATGGTGTTGAGTGATGTCTATGATTTCGGATAGATAATTTTAGTATTATCTTGTGACTGTAGTATTATCTTATGACTATTGACGTTATTTTATTTTGCAGACTGTCCTAGTTTTTATGCATTTATATTTTGTGTTTGTTATACTGCTATCGGTCCTAAGTGAGAAAAATGAATCAATAGACCTCCCAAGTTTCCAATTAAGAAAAGGGGACAAGTTGGTCCCGCAACTTGTCCCTTTTAAAATAATTAAGTCATTTCAACAACTGGGACAGTTGTTCGACAACTAAATTAGTTGTCTCAACAACTTCACACAGTTGTTGAACAACTTCTCCCAGTTGCCGAACAACTTCTCCTAGTTGCTGAACAACTTAGCGCAGTTGTCGAACAACTACTAGAAGTTGTCAAACAACTATCAAAGTTTTTCGACAACTGGGAGAAATTGTTGAACGGAAAAACTTTTAAAAAAGATCAAAAAATTTTTGTCACTCCCACCTAATTTTAAATACTTGAAGGATTCTCACTTAATTAGACAACTTATTTGTCCCTTTTAATCCAAAGTCCCAGTAGTAATACTATAATTTTCTTGAATAGCATAACTATGTTCATCCATATTTGAGCCCTAAATGCGGGCCATCAAACCAGCTGAGAAAGGTTACCGAGCCATAACTCTAATTGGGGTCTCAAGGGTTATTCAATGTTAATAGGAGTAAACGTAGGCTAAATCAACTACTAATATTTGAATATTATCTATGTAGGACTTAATAACCGGTATAACTCGCTGCAAAATCAACTACCAAGCAATGCGTTAATGCATGCATAAATAATATATAGATTTCCACATCGATAATCCCTATAGTACAAAAACTTGCATAACTCTAATTGAGGCCCCTTTGTTATTTACTTTTGGCTTCTTAGGTTTAAGTGGGTAAACAGATGGAAAGAGAAAAGAAAAGGCTCTCACATCTAGTTTCCCTAGAAGCACCTTTTTAGAAGAAGGGTGCTATTGAAGCAACTAATTTTCAGATTCGAACAATCTTTTATTTTGTTCCTCTTCAGAAACAAAAGTGTGAGCTGGGGCAGCCATTTCCTTTTCTTACGGCAGATAAAGAACAAGAACAACACTGAAACTTTAAAACCAGGCCTTAAATCTCATAAATAAAATACGTAGTCATGAGAGAAAAAAGGGAAAAACAAAGTGCAAAAAGACCTCACCAGTACTAGTATACGAAGGACGAGAGGGAGGGGGAGGAGGGTTATATGAAAAATGGAATGAATAAAACAGAGGCAGAGAACATCTATCGAATTTCTTTAAAAACACACCAGCTACATCATCGATATTTCCAAATCAAGGCAACTTTTTGTCCTATTCAGAAAAAAATTCGATGTGCGATAGTAGGATTGAGGTTGTCTTAACTGATTAAATTAGTTTGCCCTCTTAAAATTGTGTTCAATTAAAGGAAATATAAAAATGAAGATTTTAAGAGGTCACACCAATTAACGTAGTTACAACAACCTCAGTCCTACTCACACACTTTGAAATTCTTTTCTGAACAGGATAAAAAGTTGCCTTGATTTTCAAATGTCGGTGATTTAGCTAGTGTGTTTATAAAGAATATTTGATAGATGTGCTCTGCCTCCACTGTATTCGTTCCATTTTTCATATAACCCTCCTTCCTCTCTCTCTCTCATCCTTTGTATCCTACTACTGGTGAGGTTTTTTGGCACTTTGTTTTTCCCCTTTTGCACTCATGATTTCTTATTATCTTTTAAAAATTTAAAGCCTGGTTTTAAATTGCAGTGTTCTTCTTTTTCTTCATGTCCTGTGAGAAAAGAAAATGGTTGTCCAGGCTCATGCATTTGTTTCTGAGGAGGAACAAAACAAAAGACTGCTTGAATCTGAAAATGAGTTGCTTCAACAACACCCTTCTTCTAAAGAGGTGCTTCTAGGAAAACTAGATGTCAGTCTTTTCTTTTCTCTTTTCATCTATTTGCCCACTTAAACCTAAGAATCCAAAAGTAAATAATGATAGGGCCTCAATTAGAGTTATGGAATTTTTTTTAATTTAGGGATTATCTATATATTATTTATGTAGGTAGTAGCATATTTTTTGGTAGTTAGTTTAGCAGTGAGTTATGCAGGTAATTAAGTCCTACATAAGTAATTCACTATGTTAATAGAAATATATGAATTTGAAAATAGAAGGCTTTGAAAATTTTAAAAATAATTCATTAGTTTTAAATTAAAAAATCATAGTTGAAAAGACCGAAAACATCTCAAATTATATCATAAATTAATATATTTCAAATATATTTAAATATTAAATAAAATATAATAATAATTAAAACATAACTTATAATATTAGTAGTAGTAGTAGAACATACATATCTACTACTACTACTAATAATAATAAAAATAATGATGATGATGATAATAATAATAATAATAATAATAATAATAATAATACATCATTTACTGTCAAAAATATGTGGTTGATCTAAAATATTTTTTTAATTCAATTATAACATTATAAGATAAATTTGCATTATTTTGCAGAAAGGTAAATAGCAAAGATAATTAAAAGTAATAATGTAATACCCCGAGATTCTAACCAATAGTGCCGCCAAGACTCAAGCCCATGAGAAATAAATTATAGTTTTTTGGTTGTTTTCTGGTCAAGGGTGATGTGTATTAAGGCTTTAAAGATGTCCTAATGCTAGGGCGAATCAAAACATTCTTTACCGATTGAATTTTTGAGAAGGATTTTAGCATAGTCAACTTCAAATGATCATATATCTCCTTGTACCAAGCATTATTGAGATCATGACCTACCAAAAGATAGATAATTGAATTACCTTTCCAACTATACCCATTTCGTCTAAATCCAATATCGGAGCAAAGAGTTATGCTTATTTTACTCCAGCGTGTCATCCTGGAAAATCCGTGACGGCCTTTTGTGACGACTTGTCACAAGCCTGACAGCCCCTCACAAAATGTCATCACCTTAAGGAAGAAAGTCAAAAAATTCACCCTTTTTGTGAAGACAATTCCTGATGGCTTATCACAGACCTGACAACTTGTCACGGAAGTCGTCAGCTATTTTTGGAGGCCTCTATATATATGAGAATCCTCATCCAAAACCTAATTTCTTTATTTTTCTCTTCCAATTCTCTTAAGAAATATATCTAGGGTTTTATTTAAGGAAATTAATATTCCAAAAATCATCCATAAATCTTCAAGATTCCTTCAAGAATCAAGTTCCTCATAGAGTGGGCTTCAAGATTTTTTTTAATTACAAGTGTGAGTAAAGTCTCAAGCACTAGAGTTCAACCAATTTCAAAGATTTAGGTATGTGGGGTTTTGAACAAGAGCAATTCTTGCGTTCTTGTGCTCAAAGCTTTGATTTTTTATTATAGATTTATATGATTTTGCAAGTGAGTTTATACCCAAATTACTTCATCATGAGATTATGAGAATATAAATCGTTAAAGCTTTGTTGTACATGATTATTTTACAATTTCCAAGTTATGACTTGATATTTAATATTGTGAATTTCAAGTTTCTACCATGAGTTGGTATTTCAAGTGCTTTCAAGATATGTGTCAAGCTTTATGCTTCCTTATGATAAATTGGATTATTGAGTATATTGATTCATGAGAATTCAGTTGTTATAATGAGTCTTGATATTTCCTCAAAGTTATTGATGTTTCCATGACTTAATGAATGAGAAATTGATTTGATTTGGTTTGAGTCGAGTTAGAAATCCACAAATTGATTATGATTTGATAAATCAGAAAGAGACTTGATTTGGTCTTCATAATAGACCTTTATGATGTTTAAGGTGGATTTCCTAACACGTTCTGAGCTTGTGTCTGGGAGTAGTATTTAGCACCAATCAGAAAATATGGTATTTCCCCCAAAGCTATGTGCCACCGGAGGCCGAGTATGAGATTGTGATCACTAAATTTAGGTTGTACTCGCTGGCAAGAGTATAACGCTCCCGCTAATATGGGGTTCTCTCCTTAGGAGGTCAAAACATTTGACTCCATGTAGCTCACATGGGTAATGTCGGTTATAAGAAACTCCCATGTCCATAAGAGTCGAGTTTCTTGAATTACGGAGTTACTCCGAGTCTTGAGTTAAAGAGTTGAGTTGTTTATGATGATTTATGAGGTTTTTAGCATATGATTTATTTACGATGAGATCATGAAAAGTTTTCAATCTAACTCAATCCAAGTGAGCCATCATTGTACATATGCATATTTTCATGAAATTGATGACGATATTTACATTGTTGTATGCACCCCCACATACTCAGTACATTCCAAAATGCTGATCCATATATTTTTCTATGGACTATATTTTCTCATAATGTAGGTTCAGGTAATCAGCTGCATTAGCGATATTTAGGTGCCTTTTTCATCTACTCAGTGGTGAGGCCTTATGGTTTACGGACCGTCTTTATAGTTTTGTGATACCGTTTCATTATTATGGCTTTTAGTACTGTTTGAGTCAGTTGGGGGTTTGTTCCAATGCCTCTTTGATTTTGATTTATAGAGGCTTTGTCAGGCTAAATGGTTGATATGTACAGAATTTCAGTATTTTTGATTGTACAGGCTAGTTTCGTATCTTATTCCAGTATGTTTATGATATGTCATTCTCTATTATATTAGCTTGACTATTGTCAAAGTGATTTCTAGAAGTGATGACAGGTTTAGAGGGTTAGCTTGAGGCCGCTTGTGGCCTTAAGCACCGT
Organism: Capsicum baccatum var. pendulum; assembly: GCA_030864225.1. Classification (NCBI taxonomy): domain Eukaryota; kingdom Viridiplantae; phylum Streptophyta; class Magnoliopsida; order Solanales; family Solanaceae; genus Capsicum; species Capsicum baccatum. The sequence goes on from CM061556.1 coordinate 7,553,556, forward strand.
GTGACATCTTGGGATGGAATCTTGGTATGTTACAAAATTGGTATCAGATCCTAAGGTTTAAAGACTCATAGGAAGTCTGTGAGATACGTTATGTAGAGTCTTGATCATCGGTGTGTAGCGCGCTATATCTATGAGCAAGAGGCTACAGGACGTTTTAGAAAAAGTCATTTTTTTACTTTCAAAAGTCTATTGTGCGTACGACTGTTTCTCTCTTCTATTAATTCGTGTTGTATTATGACAGAAAATACTTTCTCATCGAGCTCGTAGAAACAAAGAGCAACCTCAACTCGTTGATCCCCTGAACGAGCATATGTCATATACAGAATTTCGGGCAGCTTTTAAGGTGCTAGCCCAGGCAGTTACTGCCAATACTCAAGCTAACAACCAGGCTACTCTTCTACCTCCACAAGAGAATAATTTTTCTCTAGCTCGGGTTCATTAATTTATCCGGATGAATCCGCCGAAGTTCTATGGGTCGAAGCTAGGTGAAGAGCCATATATGTACTTGGATGAAGCGAGAAAGATCACCCAGATCATGCACGTGACTGAGGAGGAGTGTGTTGAATTAGCTGCCTATCGAATAAAAGATGTTGCATATGATTGGGTGGAAATATAAAGGGAAAGTAAAGGGGAGGATGTCGTTCCCATGACTTGGCAGTTATTCCAGAATACGTTCTTGGATAGATTCTTTCCTCTTGAGATAAGGGAAGCAAAGATAGAGGAATTCATGAACTTGAGACAAGGATCCATAACTGTTAAGGAGTATTTCCTTAGATTCAATTAGTTGTCCAAATATGCACCTAGTATGATGGCTGACTCCAGGACCATCATGAGTAAGTTCGTGACCGGTATGTTGAGTTACGTTGTGAAAGAGTGTAGATCTGCTATGCTTAATAGGGATGTGGACCTTTCTCGGTTGATAATACATGTCTAACAGATTGAAGTTGATAAGGTGAAAGAGAAAGAGAGAGTAAAAGTGAATAAAAGAGCTAGATCAGAGAAGAAGGGATTCGGTTAGTTCGGATTCTATGGAGTAGACCTCCCTCAATTCTAGAGATATCCGTTTAGTCCTGCGCCATCCTCAATTAGTGCTCCCACACCTAGAATAAGGCAGGAGTAGAGGAACATACCTATCTCATCCAAGTTTCAGGAAAGTGTAGGTAAAAGACCTTGTCCTCCTTCATATACAAAGTGTAGTAGAGATAATTTTGGCGAGTGTTTTTTTAATCAGAGAGGTTGCTTTGGTTGTGGCAATTTGGGCCACCGACTTAGAGATTATTCGTATACTAGATAGGGGAGTCAAGATGCTTATCCCCAAAGTCAGGGTACCAGTGCCCCCGCTCCTGTAGTCTACCCAGTTCCTCCTTAAGGCGCCTCTTCTAGTACTATTTGTGGTTCACGCTAGAATTGCTTCTATGTTATACCACCTCGTAGATTCTCCAAATGTTGTCACTGGTATGCTCCGTGTCTTTTATTTTGATGTGTATGTATTGATGTACCCAGGTTCGAGTTTCTCTTATGTGACACCTCTGGTTTCTACCCTAGTAGGAGAGTCTGCTATTGCTAAATGTGTGTATAAGAATTATCCTGCTACTATCCTTCATTGGGTCATATGTGCTGATTTAATTGAGCTAAATATGGTTGATTTTGACGTCATTCTGGGTATAGATTGGCTTCACTTGTGCTACACATATATAGATTGTCATACCTGAGTGGTCAAGTTTTAGTTTCCTAACAAACCCGTGTTTGACAGGTTCAAGAGTTTTGTAACTGTAAAGAACTATTTCATATCCTACCTCAAAGATAGGAAGTTGATTTCCAAGGGTTGCATCGAACAAGTACCCTCTTCCTAGAATCGATGATTTATTTGATTAACTATAGGGTGAAAGTTATTTCTCAAAATAGACCTTCGATCTTGCTATCATCAGCTTAAAGTGAGAGAATGTGATATTCCAAAGAAAGCTTTCCAAACCCACTATGGTCATTTTGAGTTCTTGTCATGTCCTTTGGGTTAACCAATGCTACAGCAGCTTTCATAGATCTTATGAACCTACTATTTAAGGGTATCTGGATTTGTTTGTTATTGTGTTCATAAATGATATTTGTCATGACCCGGCCCGAGGTCATGGCCACAAAGGGCATCACGAACCACAAAGGCCCGACATACCCCTGCCACTCCCCAACCCACTAGTGATATTATCCGCTCTGGGCCCAGGCCCACACGGCTTTAAAATGCGTCACTAGAGAGTAATGCTTTCTTACTTATATAACCAGAATCCCTCCTCTATTTTGCCGATGTGGGACTCCTTCTTAAGTTGGGATGTCACATACATCCCCCTTACGGACTCAGCATCCTCGCTTAGGTTTGCCGTACCGAATGGTATTTGCCTAAACTCAGGAGTTAGGTTTTCCCTGCCTTGCCAGGATTGGCCTACACTTAGTTTGAAGTCTGACCCACATCGAAAGGGACGATACAGGAGCATCTCTGATACCATTCTATCATGACTCGATCTGAGGTCCTGGCCGCGATGGGCATCCCAAACCACATAGGCCCGAGATACCCCTACCACTCCCCAACCCACTTGTGATTTTATCTGCTCTGGGCCCAGGCTCACATTACTTTAAAATACGTTACTAGAGAGTAAGGTTTTCTCACTTATATACCCAACATCCTTCTTATGTTCTTCTAATGTGGGACTCCTTCCTAAGTTGGGGTGTCACAATATTCTTATATATTCTCAAAGTGAGGATGACTATGCGGATTATCTTCAACTTGTGTTGGAAACCCTTAGAGTTCATCTATTATTCGCTAAATTTAGCAAGTGTGAATTTTTGTTAAGGACAGTTGTTTTTCTGAGTCATGTTGTTTCTTCCAAAGGTATTAGAGTTAATCCTCAAAAGACAGAAGCTGTGAAAAATTGGCCTAGACTTACCTCCTCGTCTGATATTAGGAGTTTGTTGGGTCTAGCTGGTTACTACCATTGTTTTGTTGAGGGATTTTTTTTATCGGGTCCCCCATGACCTGGTTGACCTAGAAGAAAGTTAAGTTCCAGTGTGCAGATGCCTGGGAAAAGAGTTTTCAAGAGTTGAAGACTCGACTCACTTCAGCCCCAGTGTTAGCTTTACCCAATGGTACTGATGGTCTTGTGGTGTACTGCAATGCTTCTAGAGTTGGTCTAGTTTGTGTGTTGATGCAGAGGGGTAAAGTTATAGCTTATGCCTCTAGACAATTGAAGCCTCATGAGAAGAATTACCCAACTCATGATCTTGAATTAGCAGATGTAGTTTTTTCTTTGATAGTCCGGAGACATTATTTTTATGGTTTTCATGTTGATGTGTTTATTGATCACAAAAGCCTACAGTATATGTTTACTCAGAGGGAGTTGAACCTTAAACAAATAAGATGGCTAGAGTTTCTAAAAGACTACGATATGAGTGTGATGTATCACCCGGGCAAGGCCAATATTTTGGCAGATGTTCTTAGCATGCTATCTATGGGTAGTATAGCTCATCTGGAGAATGATAATAAAGAATTGGCTCATGACGTGCATTGTTTGGCTAGGTTGGGTGTTAGATTGCTTGATTTCGCTGAAGGGAGTATGTTACTTCAGAGTAGTTTCGAGTCCTCTTTGGTCCTGGAGGTAAAGAAGAAGCAGGACAGGGAGCCTTGTTTGGTTAGACTGAAGGAGTCAGTTAAGGACCAAAAGGTAGAGGTTTTCTCCCAAGGGGGAGATGATGTGTTGAGATTGCAAGGTAGACTATGTGTTCCGAATGTTGATGATTTGAGGCAGAGAATTATGGCTGAAGTTCATGGTGCGTGATATTCTATTCATCCCGATGCTACCAAGATTTATCGCGATTTCCGAGAAATCTCTTTGTGGAACGCTATGAAGAAAGACATAGCAGGATTTGTGGAAAAGTATTCTACTTGTCAACAAGTTAAGGTGGAGCACTAGAGGACCGGTGGTGTAATGCAAGAGTTTGGCATTCCTACTTGGAAGTGGGAAGAAGTGAATATGGATTTTTTAATTGGTTTGCCTCCTTCTCATCGTTATCATGATTTGATTTGAATTATCATAGACGGATTGACTAAATCAGCTTATTTCTTGCCATTGCATTCATCTTATATAGCTGAGGATTATGCTAGATTGTATATCCATGAGTTAGTCAGATTGCATGGAGTTCCTTTGGCTATCATCTCTGATAAGGGTATTCAGTTTACTTCCCAGTTTTAGAGGGCTTTTCAAAAGGGTCTTGGTACTCTAGTTCATCTAAGTTCTTCTTTCCATCCACAGACTGATGGTCAGTCTTACAGAACTATTCAGACTTTGGCGGACATGTTGAGGCCACGTGCACTTGATTTAAAAGGTAGTTGGGATGTGCACTTTCCATTGATCGAATTTGCATCTAATAATAGTTTCCATGCTAGTATTAAGATGTCCCCATTCTAAGCTTTGTTTAGGAGAAGATGTAGATCGCCCATAGGTTGGTTTCAAGCAGGAGAAGCATCTGTGATTGGGCCGGATGTTGTGTTTGAGGCTATGCAAAAAGTTAAGTTGATTCGAGAAAGATTGAAAATCGCTCAAGGTCGTCAGAAGTCGTATGCGGATGTGAGAAGAAAAGATCTTGAGTTTAATGTTAATGATTTGGTGTACTTGAATATTTCTCTTATGAGAGGGGTGAAGAGATTTGGGAAGAAGGAAAAGCTTAGTCCCCATTATGTTGGTCCATACAAGGTTCTGAGCCGTGTCGGGAAAGTATCTTATGAGGTGGATTTACCCATGGAGTTGTCTAGCGTTCATCCGGTGTTTCATGTTTCTATGCTTAAGAAGTGTATTGATGATTTTGTCGTGGTTGATTCTTCCAAAAGCTTAGATATTTAGGAAAGCCTTTCATTCGAGGAGATTCCAGTTGAGATTTTGGATTTTCAGATCCGTAGGCTAAGGAACAAAGAAGTTCCTTTGGTTAAAGTGCTTTGGCGAAATTAATTTGTTGAGAGTGATACTACGGAAGATGAAGCTGATATGCGAGCCAAGTAACCTCACCTCTTTTCTGTAAGTTCAGAGCGAGCAGAACGTGTCATTCTTTCTTAATTCCGCCCCCTTCTTGTTATAGATTCAGCAGTGTGTCTACTTTCATCACGAATTCATGCATTTTATATAGTATTTGAAGGTATAGAGTGAAGTAAGTCTTTTGAGAGAGTCATTCCAGCTATACGTCCTCATTTTTCTCCTGTTCTTGGCCTATCTGGCAACATTCGAGGACGAATGTTTCCAAGGGGGAGGTATTCTAATAACCTGAGATTCTAATGAATAGTGCCTCCATAACTCAAGCCCATGAGAAATAAATTATAGTGTTTTGTTTGTATTCTGGTCAAGGGTGATGTGTATTAAGGCTTTAAAGATGTCCTAACGCTTGGGCGAATCAAAACATTCTTTACCGATTTAATTCTTGAAAAGGATTTTGGCATAGTCAACTTTAAATGAGAATATCTCCTGTTGTACTATGAATTATTAAGCTCATCACCAACAAAAAGATATATAATTGAATTAGCTTTCCAACGATACCCATTTCGCCAAAATCCGATGTCAGAGTAAAGAGTTATGCTTGTTTTACTCTAGCGTGCCAGCCTAGAAAATCTGTGGCGCCCTTTTGTGACGACTTGTCACAAGCCTGACGGCCCGTCACAAAATGTCATCACCTTAAGGCAGAAAGTCACAAAATCCACCCGTTTTGTGACAGCAATTTGTGACGGCCTATCACGGGCCCTGACAGCTTGTCACGGATGTCGTCAGCTATTTTTTTCAGCAATTGATGGATGATTTTTTCAAGGGTATTTCAGTCATTTCCCATTTTGGAGGCCTCTATATTTGTGAGAATCCACATCCAAAACATAATTTCTTCATTTTTCTCTTCCAATTCTCTTAAGAAATATATCTAGGATTTTATTTAAGGAAATTAATATTGCAAAAATCATCCATAAATTTCACAGATTCCTTCAAGAATCAAGTTCCTCATAGAGTGGGCTTCAAGAATTTTTTTTATTACAAGTGTGAGTAAAGTCTCAAGCACTAGAGTTCAACCAATTTCAAAGATTAAGGTATGTGGGATTTTGAACAAGAGCAATTCTTTCGTTCTTGTGCTCAAAGCTTTGATTTTTATTATGGATTTAAATGATTTTGCAAATGGGTTTATACCCAAATTACTTCATTATGAGAATATGAGAATATAAATCGTTCAAGCTTTGTTATACATGATTATTTTACTATTTCCAAGTTATGACTTGATATTTAATATTGTGAATTTGATGTTTCGACCATGAGTTGGTATTTCAAGTGCTTTCAAGATATTTGTCAAGCTTCAAGCTTCCTTATGAAAAATTGGATTATTGAGTATATTGATTCATGAGAATTGGGTGGTTACAATGAGTCTTGATATTTCTTCAAAGTTATTGATGTTGCCATGACTTAATGAATTAATGCATTTTGATATTGAGAAAGATTGATTTGATTTGAGTCGAGTTAGGAATCCACAAATTGATTATGATTTGATAAATATGAAAGAGATTTGATTTAGTCTTCATGATAGACCCTTGCAATGTTTGTGGTGGATTTCCTAACGCGTTCTGAGCTTGTGTCTATGAGTAGTATTTAGCACCAATCGGGAAATGTGGTATTTCCCCCGAAACTATGTGCCACCGTAGAATTGATAGTGACAGTTGTAGGCCGGAGGCCGAGTATGAGATTATGATCACTAAATTTAGGTTGTACTCCCTGGCAAGAGTACAACGCTCATGCAAATTTGGGGTTCTCTCCTTAGGAGGGCGAAACGTTGGACTCCATGTAGCTCACATGATTTATATCGGTTATATGAACCTCCCATGTCCATAAGAGTCGAGTTTCTTGAATTACAGAGTCACTCCGACTCTTGAGTTGAAGAGTTGAGTTGTTTATAATGATTTATGAGGTTTTTATCATATGATTTATTTATGATGAGATCATGAAAAGTATGTTTCAATCTAACTCAAGCCAAGTGAGCCATCATTTCACATATGCATATTTTCATGAAATTGATGATGATATTTACATTGTTGCTGGCACCCCCACATACTCAGTACATTCCAAAGTGCTGACCCTCATATTTTCCTAAGGGCTATATTTTCTCGTAATGTAGGTTCTGGTACTCAGCCGCGTTAGCGATATTTGGGTGCCTCTTTTCGTCTGCTCAGTGGTGAGTCCTCATGGTTCGAGGACCGTGTTTATAATTTTATGATACTGTTTTGTTGTTATGGCTTTCAGTACTATTTGAGTCAGTTGGGGGTTTTTTCCTAATGTATCCTTGATATTTATATATAGAGGCTTTGTCAGGTTAAAGGGTTGGTATGTACAGAATTTCAGTATTTTGGATTGTGCACACTAGTTTTGTGTCATGACCCTAACTAAGGCCAAGCCGTGACTTGTATTTCGAACGATGGAGGCTCAAAACACCCCGCTCTGTCTTATAATCATGCACCTAATTCATATGATCAAAGTAATGTGGAAGAAACACAATAATTCGGAAACATGGTCATGGATATGAAAAGAACCAATAGCGGGGAATAAAGTTCCCCCGACATAAATCAACCTCTAAAAAACTGTCAGCGAAAATCTCTAACAAATGACTGAGTCAAGTAACTATATATAAACTGGTACAAGGCCCCCAGTAGACCCCAAAACTAAATATAAGATAAAAGGACTGCAAATACCTTCCAAAACATAGAAGGATCACCACTTGTCTCTGCAACTCTGTCTAAATGGTCTACTGATTCTCTTGACCCCTAGGCTAGGCCTCTGAACCTGAGAGGTTGGATAGGGGAGGGGGTCATCACAAACGTACTGGCACGCAGAGATATGAAAACAAAACATAATATTTTTACAAAATAAAGTTGAGAGCCATTATAAAGCAATTTCATATCAAATCATTTGAAAACACAGGGGCATAATGCAATAGTTTTCAATACCAATGTAATGCGATTGAGCAAGGTGGAATACCCTACAATTGTAATTCCATGGATATATGGAATCCGCCTCTGGTGTTTGGTGGCCAAGCCTCCAATCCAAGTAGCCGCCAGGAGTTGGAGCCGATATACCCCCATGTGAGTATACCGTAGGGAATCCCCCCATGTGAGATGTCCCAATTATTTTATTATCCTCCCATGTAGGATACAATATCACATGACCCGCATCGGCAACTACGATTTCCAGCGATGAGCCCTTTCACTTAAACTCCTTCTTCGGGCATCCACTTTTCTCATGAAATCAATCCATTCAAACTTTGTTCAAATCACTCACATGTCATACTCTGTAGGGTATCATCATACCCGAATTTCAAGTCATCAGTATCATATCATTCTCTTCATTCAATCATCATATGCAACATATTTCAATATGAACAAAATAACCCTATCTTTGAAAGTCAAAAATCATACCCAAATCATGAAATTTTAAAGACAATTAATGACATGCGTTTCAAGATGATTTCAAATGATTCATATCCTGTGAAAACATAAAACAATATCATAGAAAGAGAGGGGTTCCGTGTAAATCATGCTCTCAATTTATCATCATTATGAAAGACATGAATATCTATATATAATATATCAAATCACATTGGAATTACGCCTAAAGACCAAATCAATATCCTAAAGATGCTTGAAACATGTTTATATTCATAATTTCAAAACCCCCATTTTTAAAACAAGAATTTTTAAAGCCCATGAGATTTTTGAGATAACCCCACGTGCCTCTATTTCCAAAGATAATAGATGTTTCTTGAAGCTTGCGGATTGGTGATTCCAAATATGTAATTATGTTCGAAAACCTACGGTCGAATCTTCAACTATTTGTTTTTTTTTTACTTTGAAACCCTAAGGAAAATCCTTGAGCACTTTTGATGAATGACGGTGTATTTTGGGGTCCTTGGAATTGAATTTTGTGTTTTAAGGCTAAGTAAGGGTGGAAAAGGACCATTTTATCCTCAAAACGGAGTGTTTAAGTCACTTGAATTCTTTACATAGGCGCCGCCCATCCCATTGCCTATGTTTACATAGGCGCTGCCTAGGCTATCTCCTATGTTTTACATAGGCTCCCCCTAGGATATCGCCTATGTTTACTTAGGCACCACCTAGGCTATCGCCTATGCTTTCCAGTGGCTATGGGCGATTGTTTAGGCGACGCATATCACTTTGAAAGGCCATAAATTCTTGCTCGGGTGTCGGATTTTAGCATAATTGGTATCGTTGGAAAGCTAAATCAAATACCTATCATTTGACACATAGTAGGCTACCTAATTTGACATATACAGAGAGTTATGGTCAATTTAATCTGACAAAATTTACCACGTCCACTAAAGCTTAGTCGATCGAAATAGTTTCAACTCGTCCTTGAGTTGAAGGACCTTTATGTCTAAATTCAAGATTGAATGGATTCACATACTACACATTTAATTAACATGCCATATTGGCATAGGATTTTATGGGTTCGGGGTTTATCAAAACATCAGAATCCTGGTCTATATTATAGCCCAAAATGCGGGGCATTACATTATCCCCCCTTAGGATCATTCGTCCCCGAATGATGATACGGGACATAGACAGACATAATTTCAAGCATAATAAAGGACTAGGAAAGATAAGATAGAAATAGTACCTTCTGTCTCATCCTTCATCGAAGCAAACAAATTGGGATATCCAATTCTCATGTCATCTTCTGACTCCCAAGTTGCTTCTTCGACTATCTGATTTCTCCACAATATCTTTACTGAGATTATCTCTTTGCTCCTCAGCTTTCGAACTTGGCGATCTAAAATTTCTATGGGCTCTTCTTCATAAGACAAGAAGTGTGTCCCTTTGATACCCTCTATTGGCAATACCAGAGAATGATCTCCAATGCATTTCTTCAACATGAATACATGGAATACCGGATGAACAGAACACAAACTTGTAGGCGATTCTAGCTCATAAGCAACTGCACCAATCATCCTCAAAAGCTGATATGGCCCTATATAGCGAGGTCTCAATTTACCCCTTTTTCTGAATCGCATAACTCCTTTCATAGGAGAAACCTTGAGAAACACCCAATCACCAACTTCAAACTCTAGTTCTCTACGTCGAACATCAGCATAGGACTTCTAACGACTCTGAGCAGTCTTGAGTCATTCTCTAATGATCTTCACTTTCTCCATCGCCTGATAAACAAGATTAGGCCCATATAACTGGGTCTCACCCACTTCATACCATCCTATCGAAGACCTACATCTCCTCCCATACAGAGCCTCAAAAGGAGCCATCTTGATACTGGCATGGTAACAATTATTGTAAGTGAATTCAGCCAGTTGCAGGTGATCTACCCAACTACCTTTGAAAACAATGACGCATGCCCTCAACATATCCTCAAGGGTCTGAATGGTACGCTCAGCTTCCCCATCCGTCTGAGGGTGGAAAGCTATTCTCAAATTCACTTGTGTACCTAAATCCTTCAGAAAAGATCTCCAGAACTGAGATGAGAACTGTGTACCTCTATCGGATATAATGGACACTGGAGCGGAGCTTGTAATAAGAATCTATGCATGTAGCTGAATGGGGTATCTCTCCTTTGGGACCCTATGTCCCTCTATGAATTATCAATTCACTAAGATACTCGGAAAACTGAGGCGATGCACAGGGCACCTATGAATTGAATCATAACTAAACATCTAGAATCTGAATTTAATGCATGATGCATGAACTAGGCTATATTTGTAACTACTGGTATACTCTATCTTGGAATAGTAGCATATCTAAGATTTCGAGCAGCATGAATAAGTGCAAAGACAAGAAAATAATTCATCCGAGTCTGACTGCTAATCTGACTTATTGGTCATACAGGCTGAATTATACTACACCCTCATACTTAACTGGAGTATCTCTTCAACACACTCTCTAAGGAAGTTCTAGCAGTAATATGGAGCCATGAATCTTGGGTATGGATTACACAAGACATCCAACTAATAAAATCACAACATTGACACTACTCAGCAGTCTGGAATATAGACATATAACTCCTAAATTAGGATAGAATTTTCAGATCTTTGGCAATACAACTTCTTACTTTCAGGCTTAGCACACTTCCCGAATATCCGTTAACTATACTATTCCCTATAAATATCATATTCATTCAATTCAGCTTAAAATTCTCATATAAGAATTGACAAATCTTTCCACTAATGTCGGAAATAACTTAATCCCTTCGCCGTGATCAAGCCTAACTCCAAGACACCAAAAAAATACAACATGCCAGACCACGCTATTATTCTAAACCATATGATGCAATCTTCTCTGTCTCCTTTAAAGATCAGATCCTAAGTATAAAATTCCTTACCACTTCAATGACTACTTTGAACTCTTAATATGAAGTCGCTAATGCATATTGCAACCTTCCACTACAATCCTAAAATGTCATTCAAGCCTAATTTATAACCACATGTTAACTCTAAGGCAATCACCCATAAATACATACTTCACATAGTTTCTAAGCTATTATCAATATGACTCCCACGCGCTATCCTAAAAACATACACACACCAACTTTTGCACTAACCATCACATGTATCCAAATTTGCCCTAAATCCTACTTTATACTTATGGCCTTATCTAAACAAGCATACTATGATCTTCCATTAACAAGAATATTTAAATCATCACCACTATCATTGCATAGGAAGGGTCTCTAAAAGGTTAAAACATAAGATCCTGAAGCATGAAAAGATTTTTATTAGGACTGAGCACACTATAATAAGTGAGTACATGCGTCATGAGTTGCATGACCTCAACTAGAGTTCATAACATAAGGAATGTGATTCCGACTACTTGAATGAACTAGAACTCATTATCTTGGAATAGGAAGAGTACGTGAATCTCTATCATATATAGGAACCATGAACTACTATAACAGAACTGGATCGTAAGGCATGAGTAAGCATCCAAATAACTGAAAAGAAAAATACTGAGGTAGGAATGGGTTGAGATTCACCCTCACTTTCTGATGTTATATATCATACTGCATCACTACTAAAATCTGAGAGCCTTACTTGGTCATTCGTTCTATCATCTCCCCCTTGGCTTCAAGTCATCATCTAGATTTTGGGAGATCCTTTACCAGATTCTAATTGAACTACACTTACTGTACTCTAGGGTCTGAAAAAAAATGACAGTACACGCATATCATAGAACTTAACCCGAATGACTACCTTCCGTGATACACTCTATCTTTCCATAGCCACCAATAGTCAAAGCATAATGCTTGCACACTTATTTCTATCAGTTCAACCATCAAAACTCAAACTTAGATTCTAACACTTAACATGGCTATTTAGGTTACCATATACCATCTAACTAGTCTTTCTCCACTCAAAAATTCAATGGTACTACTAGCCATACGCAATATGAAATAGCCATAGAAAGAATGCCACAACGTTATGTCACCTTAGGCATACTTCTACATCACACATACAATATCATACATCACTACGAATCAAATAAACTTACTCTAATAATGCACCGTTCAAGCCTATTAGATCACTTCTATACAACTAGTATTCATTAAACAAGAAATCTTCACATCCACCTTCATGGACATCAACTATTAAAACTTAATATCTGGTGCTATGCATGATTTACAACCCAACCTTACACAAAATTTTCCCTTGGAAACTATAAATAAACATTATGAAACACTAGTGCACTAGAACTTCATAACCACAATAATCGATCATGACCTAACGGTATTCCTTATTATAATCCATTAGCATGTACTATTTCAGCACCCCAAGCCTACTATTAATCCCACGAAACATGCATCATCAAACTCTTTCCACTATTTACCACCACACCATTTAAATTCAAACCTATAGTTTAGTATCAATCATTTACCACCAATGATGAGGGCAACATAATATACCAATCTATCAAATTGGAACATTCTATCCAAATACTTCAAAATCTGCTACATTCCTTCTCATAAGTAGTACTAGTTTACAACTACCAATAAAAGAAGGCCAAGGGGTAAGGTCACATAATAGACATGATCAACCTTAATCTTATATTATAACCCCATACAATCTTTTCTACTTATACGAATTTTTCACCCCATACTTACTCGCTCAATCATACATTTAGACTGCCTTCAAATTTCTCAAACAACCATGAGTCTATAATCATAACTTACTTGCTAATATAGCCATTTTCACATTCAGGCAACCAAGAAATCACCCGGACTAATAACTCCTTCTCTACCTTCTACTAATAACACACAAGGACGAATCATCTCTTTACCAACTCAATCTAATGCAACCAGATTCAGCTATACATACATTAAACCTACATAAGAACAACAAGTTGGATAAAAAGTTGCTAGTGAATCAAAATAGGCCTCACACGGCTTCACTAGACTTTGATTTTGTATTTTGAACAAGAAAATAGGATTAATGGCAAGTCAACTATTCTAGTGAATTGAAAGAGCCCCACACGGCTTCACTAGAATTTTTAGTTTCATCAACACAATGGTAAAATATTTTCAAAAGATAGAAACTTGTCACACAATATTCCATTATCTGAGAATACACATCTTACTTTGTTGAAATAAAATTGGAGTCAAACACTTCCTGCATGGACTACCATACTGTCCACACATGTTGGTAGCTACCAAATTAGTTTATCACTATAAAGAGGTAAATCATCCTCACTCTGACTTCTAAATTACTGACTTCACATCACCAACTTCTTGGTCTAATTTCATTAGCAATAGTTCATGACAACAACACTTTAACACATATCACTATTTGGGTGGAAATACAGTTCCAACATTCTGCTACACCTTATTACCTCTGAAGCGTGACACCGGCAACATAAGTTCTGAAAAGAACTGAATACACTTAATACTGCAGGCTAAAAAGCACGATTTCATCAAAATCAAGGTTCACACTAGAACCAATACACTCTAAAGCACTAACCGACTCTTCTCAAGTCCCTACAAAAATATTTTATTATTCGATCAAAACAAACCATACCATTTAGACTCTAAACTCCTGTACTTGAATCAGCCCAATGATGAAATATGTCTGAGAATGTTCGAGTAAGGAAAAAGTTGGGATGACTGTTACTTTCGTATATGTGACACCATAGCATGAATTTAAGTATGAAAGAGGAACATTCTGACTCTATTGCATGAACGAGAACATAAAGAAAGAGAGACATTCCTAAATTCATAGTAGCCTCCTTCTTATCAGTGTGGCACGCTACACACCCATAAATAAGACTCTACTCGACGCGATTTCTATGACACCTTGGGACCATGAACCATGCTCTGATACCAAGTTTGTCATGACCAAAACCAGGGCCTAGCCGTGATGAGTATTTCGAACTATAGAGGCTCGAAACACCCCTATCTGTCTGGTAATCATGCACCTAATTCATATGATCAAAGTAATGCGGAAGAAACACAATAATTAGGAAACATGGTCATAGATATGAAAAGAACCAATAGCGGGGAATAAAGTTCCCACGACATAAATCAACCTCTAAACAACTGTCTGCGAAAATCTCTAATAAATGACTGAGTCAACTAACTGTATATAAACTGGGACAAGGCCCCCAATAAACCCTAAAACTAAATATAATATAAAAGGACTGTAGGACATAAATGCCTTGCAAAACATAGAAGGATCACAACTTGTCTCTATAACTCTGTCTGAATAATCTACTGATTCTCTTGAGCCCTAGACTGGGCTTCTGAACCTGAGAGGTTGGAGAGGGGAGGGGGTCAGCACAAACGTACTAGCACGCAGAGATATCAAAACAAAACATAATATTTTTTTCAAAATATAGTTGAGATCCATTATAAAGCAATTTCATATCAAATCATTTGAAAAAACATGGGCATAATGCAATAGTTTTCAATACCAATGTAATGCGATTGAGCTAGGTGGAATAGCCTACAATTTTAATTCAATGGATATATGGAATCCGCCTCTGGTGCTTGGCGGCCAAACCTCCAATCCAAGTAGCCGCCAGGACATGGAGCTGATTACCCCCATGTGAGTACACTGCAGGGAATCCCCCAATGTAAGATGTCCTAATTATTTTATTATCCTCCCATGTAGGATACAATATCATATGACCCGCATCGGCAACTACAGTTTCCAACGATGAGCCCTTTCACTTAAACACCTTCTTCGGGCATCTACCTTTCTCATGAAATAAATGCATTCAAACTTTGTTCAAATTACTCACATGTCATACTCTGTAGGGTATCATCATACCCAACTTGAAAGTCATCAGTACCACATCATTCTCTTCATTCAATCATCATATGCAACATATTTCAATATGAACAAAACAAACCTATCTTTGAAAGTCAAAAACCATATCCAAATCATGACCTTTTTAAGACAATTCATGACATGCATTTCAAAATGATTTCAAACGATTCATATCATGTGAAAACTTAAAACAATATCATATCATGAGAGGGGTTCTGTGTAAATCATACTCTCAAATTATCATCATTATGAAACACATGCATATCCATATATAATCTATCAAATCACATTGGAATTAGGCCTAAAGACCAAATCAATATCATAAAGATGCTTGAAACATGTTTATATTCATAATTTCAAAACCCCCATTTTTAAAACATGAATTTTTAAAGCCCATGAGATTTTTGAGATAACCCACGTACCTCTATTTCCAAAGATAATAGATGTTTCTTGAAGCTTGCGGATTGGTGATTCCAATTATGTAATTATCTTCGAAAACCTACGGTCGAATCTTGAACTATTTGGTTTTTTTTTTACTTTGAAACCCTAAGGAGAATCCTTGAGCACTTTTGATGAATGAGGGTGTATTTTGGGGTCCTTGGAACTGAATTTCGTGTTTTAGGGCTAAGTAAAGGTGGAAAAGGACCATTTTGCCCCCAAAACGGAGTGCTTAAGTCACTTGAATTCTTTACATAGGCGCCGCCCATCCCATTGCCTATGTTTACATAGGCGCCGCCTAGGCTAGCGCCTATGTTTACATAAGCACGGCCTAGGCTATCGCCTATGCTTTCCAGTGGCCAAGGGCAATTGGTTAGGCAACGCATATCACTTTGAAAGGTCATAACTTCTTGCTCGGGTGTCGGATTTTAGCAAAATTGGTATCATTGGAAAGCTAACTCGAAGACCTATCATTTGACACATAGTAGTCTCCCTAATTCGACATATACAAAGAGTTATGTTTGATTTAAACTGACACACTTTACCACATCCACTAAAACTTAGTCGATCTAAATAGTTTCAACTCGTCATTTAGTTGAAGGACCTCTATGGTCTAAATTCAAGATTGAATAGATTCACATACTACACAATTAATTAAAATGATGTATTGGCATAGGATTTTATGGCTTTGGGGTTTGTCAACACATCGGAATCATGGTCTATATTGTAGCCCGAAATACGGGGCGTTACATTTCGTATCTTACTCCAGTATGTTTATGATATGTCATTCTCTCTTATATTAGTATGACTATTGTCAAAGTGAGTTCTAGAAGTGATGACAGGTTTAGAGTGTTAACTTAAGGCCATGTGTGGCCTTAAGCACTGTATGACGTCTCGGGATGGGATCTTGGGGCGTTACAAATAAATTGTTGACTTTAAATTTAAAATAATATTAAAAAATATAATATAACATAGAAGTAGATAGTTATGATACTAAACAGTTCTAATTGGATTGTTATTGTTCTATAACTGCTCCTAGAGTTGTTAATTTGGATCGGACCATCTCATCCGGGCTAGCTCACATGGGATTTATAGTTTGGCTGGCCCGGCCAGGCTGACCCATCGACATGACAGACTAGAAAATAGCAAGTCCAACCCATCACACTATGGGTTATGGGCCTCTAAGGGCCAACCCATCTTTTAAAATATATTATTTTTATAATCTTAATTTTAATTTTGAAATATTAATTGCATAAATATTTACAATGTAATATTGCTTGAAGTTACTACTCATTAATCAAGTCTCAAATTTACAAAAAGATCCTAATAATCTATAAAATTGAATAACTTTTGACAACAAATTAAAATCAAATAGAGATATTGAAAAATAAATAAAATAATTAATGAGTAATAATATAACTCGCTTAATAACAATATTAACCTAATTTTGTTTTAATTGATCAGAATAAAACACAAAGACATGTCAATGTTTAGTCCATTAAAAGTAAAATAAACGCTTTAAAGAAAACTCTCATGGCATTTATGGTGTATTCAACATCGCCACGTCATCTTCATCAAACATATTTGATTTCTTAAAAAAATTATATTTTATATGTTAATTATTTATATATTTTATAAATATAATTAATATTTAAATATATACATGATGGTTCATATAGACTTTGGGTTTGGACTCCTTTTTTTATTCTTAGTACTATATTTTATTTTTTAATTATTTTTATTTGACCCACGGGTCACCTAAACCCATATTGCTCAAACCAATGGGTCAATAGGCTTATTCATGAAGGGCTAAAAAACCCTATTCTTAAATGGGCTATAAAAATTAAAGCCCAGTCCTATCAAATTACAGGCTGGGTCGGGCCATCCCAACGAGCCTGACCTATATTGACGGTTTTAACCTCTTATCTAAGATATTGGTTATTCTATCAAATTTTTTTGAATTTAAATTGGACATAAAACATACTTTCAAAGATAAACTTATAATTTAGATGTACTTAATTAGTAATCATGGCACACTTTTTTTTGTTTTGCTACACGATTTATCTTAATATTTATCTCAAATAACAACGAACAAATAATAACAGTAATAGTAATAGTAGTGCAATCTAATAGTGGTAAAGTAAAAATAGTTAAAATTTTATTATTGTTATTAGTATTAGTATTAGTATTGTCTCATTGATTTCAATATTTATCTCAACTCAAATCTATATTAATTTTAAATATATATTGAATTTGAAAAATGTAAGGATAAGGATAAGGAAGAATAATAAATTAATCTTATTTTAATAAACAAATGTGATATTTGAATTTGTATTTAAATATAATCTGAATATAAATGAAATTCTATCACTTAGCCTTTCTTACATATACTTCTCTATCATTAGCTTTATTCGTGAATTTATTTACTGCATTTTTTAATTTTTAATTTTAAAAAATTATTCTTGATTTGATAACATTCTTTCGATATGCAGGAATGATATAACATTTTCAACTTATCTTTCTTTGTTAATGTTCAAGGTCCATCAATTTAAATTGATATAAATATCTCTTATTTTTAATGATTCAATATGCGAAATAATATTATTTTTTTTAGTAGAAAGTACATGCATTAATATAAAAGAGAACACAGTTTAAGTTTCAATATTTGGCGATTAGTTAGGGTTCAAAATAAAATAGTTCTGGCCTGGCCAGTTAAAATCATCAGTACAAGAGCTAATTGTTCTCTCAAAAATTTCCGAGATGTCTGCTCAAAATGCATCTTTTGCATATATCGGTGGAACTTCAAAAAGGGTAATCTCCTAAAACCTGCTTGCCTTTGCTTCGTCTTTTGCTAGAGCATCTGCCACTCTATTTTGTTCTCTATAACAGTGCTTGACTTCTGTATTCCTTAGCCTTTTTAATTTTGACCTGCATTCCAAAATCAAAGTATCATAGTGGAGGTTCCCGTTAGTTAACATAGATATAACTTCTAAGGAATCAATGTTAATTTCAATAGGGAGAAGATTATTTTGCTCTACCAATTTTAATCCTTCAATGAGAGCCATAAGTTCCATCATGTTGTTGGTAGTTAATTGAAAGTTTTTGTTAAAACCTAACACTTAGCCTCCATTACTGGATCTAACTACCCCTCTTATTCCACCCTTCCCGAGGTTTCTAAGGCAAGAATATCAGTATTGATCTTTAAGGTGTGGATGGTGGGAGGATTCCACTTAACGTTGATGATTTGGTTTTTCTTGATTGGGGTATTCTTTTGAGTAAGATGTTTATACTCAACAGTTTGGGAGTAAGCAAGGTTAAAATTGGGATGGTCCCTTTTTTTATTGAAGGTATTAGAGTTCCTGGTGTTCTATATTGTCTAGAGGTTGAAAAAAATGATCTCGTGCTAGTGGATTAGTCTGTTGAATTGGGGTGTTGAAGAGATGTCTAGATAGTGTGCCAGGGTAGGAGACTGGTAATAGGAGGTTGTTTGGACTGGGTCATCTTGTGGATAGTTTGCACTCTAAACTCTTTGAGGATGGGACACTTAAATAAAATGTAGGATTTGTCTTCCTGGTGATGATTTCAGTTAGAAAAACTAGTATTTTGTCTCATTTCTCTCTTGGAAGGTTGAGGTTATTGGGGAACATATCATGCTGGATTAGCCAATGAAAGGTTTTGACTTTTTAGGGGATTTAGCCTTCTATATCCAGTTGAAATTAGAGGATTAATTGATCTCAGAGCTTTTAGCTATTTGATTATAAGCACTTCTGCTGGAGTATAGAGAATTACCAGTGAGATTCCAAATGAGCTAATAAGTATGGGCTCTGGGATTGGGGAAAACAGAGTTGGTGAAAGTTTGGATGAGATCCTCACGGATTTTAACTGGAAGATCCTTGAGGTTCCAGGAGCCATTCCTCTAGACCCCAGAGAGTTTAATGTCTTGGTAATGATAAGTAAGAAGTTCTTGGATGATGGAATGAAGGAGTTCACAGTGAGGCATCCATCTATCCTTCTAGAGTTGATATTGTCATCCTTATTGATGTTCCAAGAGGAGGCAGTTTTACAAATTTCCCAACCCATAAGGACACTTTTCGAAGTTCTAAAGTTTTTAGCTTTAAGGGATATGCCATGGGGGCTAATTTATTTTAAAGAATTTTTTCCTAGAGACTATTGGGATGCTTGTAAAGTCTCCAGGCTAGACTAGATAACTTAGTGGTGTTCCTAATGAAACCTTTCTGGAGGCCCAGGCCCCCATTTGCTTTAGCATTTGTCAAGGTTTCCCAATTGATTAGATGTATTTTCTTATTATCAGGGGTGGTTCCCCACAGAAAGTTCTTTTGGGTTATGTCAATCAATTAGTTGATTTTAGAGGGGATCAAGATGAATTACATGACATGAGCGGGAATACTAGCAAGGGAGGACTTGGTAAGAATGATTCTGCCAGCCATATTAAGGAATTTAGTTTTCCATCCAGCCAACTTAGTGTTGAGATTGTCTAGGATGAATTGGCAATCTCTATTGCAAGGTTTTTTGTGGAAGACGGGAAAACCAAGATATTTTCCAAACTCGTCTTTGGATTGGATGCCTAAGATGTGAGACAAACTATCTTTGGTCTCCTGAGCACAGTTTCTAGAGAAGATTAATTTAGATTTGAGAGTGTTAATTTTTTTGCCAGAGTGGATGGTGAAGCTACTAAGAGTTGGTCAGATGGTTTCACAGTTTCTTTCATTAGCAACAACACACAAATTTAGATCATCAGCAAAGAAAAGGTGAGAGATTTTGGTCCCTTTCCTACTGATTGAGATGGGAGTCCAATATCATATATCTCTTCTTTTATCAAGTGGTCTAGAAGGTAGGGTTTTTTTGATATCTAAAAGATAATAAAATGTACCACTAATGCCTCCATAGTAGCAAAGTCTTCTGAAGCATCCAATGAAAGTTGAGAGACTCTCTTCTTGGTTATAGCTCTTGGTGAATCTCTTGCTGAAACTGATGAAAATTCTACACCGTTATTCTGACCTATTTTGTCATCTTTCTTCTTTTTACATCTCTTTATAGAAGTCATTATTGGATCTTCCCCTAACAATTTAAGTGATTGACATAAGAATGGAGCAATTTTTTCAGGTGCAATATGCAGTGGAAGCTCACCAGAGTCGGCATTTGCAGGAAAGTTGGAAGATCCAGGTAAGGATGGACCAACTTCCTTCAAAATAAACAAGATTCAAAATGGATCATTTTGAAAGATCATTCTTCCCTAGCTATATGCAAGGAACATGTTGATAATAATAGATATCACAATCTAGGTCCAGCTGCTAGGTTAGATAGTAATTCAAGAATCTCTTATCAATTCACCTTTCTCAAGAACTCCCCAAAATAAATAACACTCGATCAGAAAAAAGTAAACTCAGACACAATAAATATTGATTGTAGGAGATGTTATACGAAGTGGGGTTTGTACATATACTCAAATTTAGGACCAAAATTGGGAAAATATTTACTGACATGAATAAACACTCCAAATTGTAATCTCCACTTGGATTCACTCACATTTATTGCATTTTTCTTAAATGTTGGGTATAAAATCCTTACGCTTTTTAGGGTGTTTGTGCTTTTCTAAGGTAATGTTACTTGAACAGTTACGTTGTTTTGGTATTGAACTAATGAACTCTACAAGGCATAACAACGTAAAGAAAGACAAAAATTTTGTTTCAAACAGTTCAAGAAAGAATCTTTTGACTTTTTCAAATAAAGAAATATAGCCACATTTGTTGAACTATTTTGTCCCTACAGTTGAACTAAGAGCACCATGAGTGGACAAATCAGTCTAAGAAATGTGGCTCTATTTCTTTGTTTCAAAAAGATGAAAGATTCTTTCTTAGACTGTTTGAAACAAAACTTTTGTGTCATTTTTCAGTTTATTATGCCACGTAGATTTCATTAGTTCAAGGCCAAAATAACATAATTTTCCAAGTAACAATTCCTGAGAAAAGCATAAACACCTTGAAAAAACTTAAGGATTTAAACCCAAAATTTGAGAAAAAGACAATAAATGTGAGTGAATCCATGTGGATATTACAATTTGAAGTATTTATTCATGTCAATCAATTTTTTTCCCAATTTTGGTCCTAAATTTGAGTATATATACAAACCCCACTTTGTATAACCTCTAATACAATCAGCATTTGTTGTGTCTGAGTTTACTATTTTCTGCACGAGTGTTATTTAATTTTTGGGGTTCTTAAAAAAGGGGAATTGATAAAAGATTCTTGATATACTATCTAACCTAGCAATTGGACCTTAATTATGATACCTACTATTATCAACATGTTCGTTGCACATAGATAGAGAAAAATGATCAATCAAAATGATCCATCTTGAATCTTGTTTATTTTGAAGGAAGTTGGTTCATCCTTAACTGGATCTTCTAAGTTGCCTGCAAATGCCGACACTGGTGAGCTTCCACTGCAAGGTGCACATTAAAAAGTTGCTCCATTCTTCGATCGACCACTTAAGTTGCTACGGAAAGATCCAATAATGTCTTTTATAAAGAGAACTGAAAATGAGAAGAATGACAAAATAGGTCGAAATGATGGTGAATAATATTCTTCAATTTCAGCAAGAGATTCACCAAAACCTATAGCCGAGAAGAGAGTCTCTCTCTTTCATTGGATGCTCCAGAAGATTTTGTTCCTGTAGAGGAATTAGTGGTACATTTTTTTTTGTTATAAAAAAATCTAGTTGTAAAAAAATAAACTACCTGCCAGATCTCATAAAAAAATACGGCAGTCATCAATTGATGAATTAGGAGCTGAGTGAATCAAACCGTTTATATCAATTGGGTCAACTCATTTAGGAAGTTTTGTATTTATGTAAAGTATTTATTCTACACCTTGGTTCTGAACATATTATACACATAAATAGAATTATGCTCGCATTGGTCTCTGTCTTCTCAATGAACAAAGAAAGAAGGTATTGAGGGGTCATTTGGTAGATGGCTTAGCAACTAGTTATGTAGGAATCCTACATAAGTAATTCTAGGTTTGGTAGCGACTTAAGAGTTAATATAATGTATAAAATTAATATTTTGTTTGGTCTACCATTCTTTTTTAAACAAAAGGAGCAGTACTTTTCCAAAATTGGACATCCTTAATAATAGAAAAACCCTCCACTCAAAGTGCTCTTGGTTCAACTGTAGGGACAAAACAAGCCAACAAATGTGACTCTATTTCTTTGTTTCAAAAGGACAAAAGATTCTTTCTTGAACTGTTTGAAAGAAAAATTTTGTGGCTTTCTTCAGTATGCAATGCCGCATAAAGTTCATTTGTTCAATGCCAAAATAGCATATTAAGTAACTGTTGAGAATATAATTAAATAGTAAAAGTATACTCTCTCTAATAGTTAAACTTTTAGATGAGATGGTCACACATTTCAACATGGCATCAGAGTCAGGCTACCAAATTCATTATTTTCAATGTTGAGTTCCCCATCTTATATTGCCTACGCTTCAGATGTCTAGTCTTGGAGTGCAAGGAGAGGGAGGGGAGATTCCCAGATCGGTGGATTAAAGAGTCCTTAGTCTCCTTATATGATCTTGAGCAATCCTCACCTTATGAGCTAGCTTTTGACGTTGAGTTAGGTCCAAGGTTTATTTCATTATCATGGTATCAGAGTCCATCATCGCTTTATATTACTTTCATGTTTTTGACTACTCTTTTTTATCATCATAATCATATATCTCTGCCATCATCTTTTTCTGTTGCTTTCATATTTGTTAAAGTTAATTATAAAGATTTCTTTTTATGAATTCAAGTGTTAATTTTCTCAGAAAGATTTCTTTGAAAATATATTACTGAATGTTTAATCTTAATCTTTGTATATGCTTTCATTGTCATCTTTAATGGTGTATGCATTTTATTTCATTTCGATGATGAATTAGTCCCCTAAGTCTCAAATTATTTTCAATAGATAACAACAAGCATAATTTATTAGAGGGATATAAAATGCTTGAACTTAATTAGGTAAATATTTTTACAAAAAAATTAGGATAGTAAAAATACTAATTAGTAGCTATTAGTTCATTTTGAGCTTAAAAAATAGATAATTTTATTTGATGTGATTATTTGACATTAGTAATAGCATGTAAGATAAAATAAATTGATAATTGATATTTTATCAGTAAATAAAAGATATTTTCTAATAGCATTTGTGTATACTTAAAACAAAATTATAAATTGCATTGAGGCAAAGTGATGGATGAGGGGAAGATCAGGAGATTATGGTGGTTGAGATGGTGTAGGGGTGAGCTAGGTAGTTGGGGTAGGCTGGGTGGTGGTGTAGGTAGGAGTTAGAGTTGTGTAGTAGAAAAAAATATTCTCAAAATATTAAAAAAATTATTTTTCTTGGGAGTCAGGAGAGAAGGATGGAAAGATTTTTTTTTAGAAAAAAATCAAAAATAATTTTTTTTGTGTGTGTATTAGGTAGGGTGTCAAATGGGTATTGGGGAGTACGGGTGGGTGCAATATAAAATTTTATTTTAAAGAAAAATAAAATATTTTTTTTGTTGGTGGAGGGTGGCTTGGGGATAAGAGATGGGTGATGTGAGAAAAATATTTTACAAAAAATCTAATAAAATAAAATATAATAAAAACTAGGGAGGTGAGGTGGTGGCTGTAGGGTAAGGCTAGGAGGTGGGTGTAGTATTTGGTGGGGTGGTGATTTTGAGAGTGATATGAGAGATCTTAATTAAATTAACTTAGCAAATGCAATAAGATGTATAAATAAAATAATTAAAGATATTAATCATCAAATTGATCATTGTAAAAATAATGAGCAATAGAACAATATCTGAAAATTTAGAATAAACTATTAAATTTTATGCACTTAATTTTTGAATTGAGACTAAATGAAATTTACGATTTGAAATTAGAAGTTCTGTAATTGATACAAGGACTTTTAGTGTTTGAAATGCAATTGAAGAAATCTTAGGAGTGTCGTGATTATGGTTATTATAGGTATATCAAGGTTGGGGAGGTTAAGGGAGCTATTCGCAGGATGCAGTGGGGTAAGGCAACGGGGACAGACGAAATTCTAGTGGATTTTTGGAAGAGCACTAGCGGGGTAGGTTTGGAGTGGTTGAGAAGGTTATTTAATAGTATTTTTAGGGTGACCAAGATGCCTGAAGTGTGGAGGTGGAGTACTATGATTCTATTGTATAAGAACAAGAGAGACATCTTGAGTTGTAACAACTATAGAGGTATTAAGTTGTTGAGTCATACTATGAATGTTTGGGAAAGGGTGGTAAAATTGAGGATGATAAGGATCATGATTATCTCTGAGAATCAGTTCGATTTCATGCCATGGCGCTCAACCACTGAGGTCATTCACCTTGTGAGGAGATTAGTGGAGCAGTTTTAGGAGAGGAAGAAGGACTTGCACATAGTGTTTATTGATCTTGAGAAGGGATATGACAGAGTTTTCAGGGAGATTCTATGGAGGTTCTTAGAGGCTAGTGAGAGGCCCATGGCGTACACTAGGTCGATTCAGGATATGGATGATGGGGATTAGACTCATGTGAGGATGGTAGGTGGAGATTCGTAGCACTTCCCAGTTTTGATAGGGTTACACCAAGGATAGACTCTTAGACCATTTTTATTTACCTTTGTGATGGATGTTTTGACATGACATATTCAAGAAAAAGGTGCCTTGTTGTATGTTATGTGTAGTTGATGTGGTACTGATTGATGAGACTCGGAGAGAAGTTAATGATAAGTTGGATATTTGGAAACAGGCGCTTGATTCTAAAGGATTTCAATTGTATAGAACCAAGACAGAGTACCTGGAGCATAAGTTCAGTGATTTGTCACAAGAGGCAAGAGTGGTTGTGAAGATGGACTCTCAGGCCATTCATAAGAGGGAGAGTTTCAAGAATCTAGAGTCTATGATTCAGGGCAATGATAAGATTAACGAGGATATAACACATTATATTGGGGCACGGTGGTTGAAATAAAGTCACTCTTCGGGAGTTTTATGTGATTAGAAGGTGCCCTCGAAACTTAAAGGTAAGTTCTACAGAGTGGTAGTCCGGCTGGCTATGTTGTATGTAGCGGTGTGTTGGCCAGTTATGAAATCCCACATCTAAAAATTGAAGGTGGAGGAGATAATAATATTGGGATGGATGTTTGGACATACCAGGAAAGATAAGGTGAGGAATGAAATTATTCGAGAGAAATTGAGAGATGCATCGATGGAGGACGAAATGCGAAATGTTAGATTACGTTGGTTCGTCCACGCGATGAAAAGGGGATTTGATTCTTTAGTGCGGAGGTGTAAAATTCTGGTTATGGATGGTTTTAGGTAGGGTAGAGGTAGACTGAAGAAATATGAGCGGGACAGAACACATAACGAAATCATAGTGCATCGGTGTGCTATAACTCATGGTTTTGGAGGTAGTCCCAGGGTCCGAGTATGTTTTGGGATGAAAATAGACTGAGGGATCCTAGGAAGGCTAAATAGGGAGGGAGTGTGGACCTTTTCGATTGGAGGGACCATTTGGGTGGTCAAACGAGATAAAACAACGTAAATAGACTATTTTCGGGCCAAATCGGTGTGTTATATCTCAGGATTTTAGGGGTGGGCTCTGGAACCAAAAATATTTTAGACTGAAAATAAATTGAGGGATCTCAAGCATGCTGAGAAATAGGGGAGAGTGGGTTGTTGGGATTGGCGGGGCCGTTTGGGTGGTCAAACGGGATAAACGATGCGAATAGACCATTTTCAAGCCAAATCAGTGTGTTATAGCTCACGATTCTTGGGTTTGGCCCAAGGCCAAACGTGTTTTGGATTAAAAATTAAGAGACGTCTCCTAGATAGGCTGAAGAGTAAGAGAGTGTGGTCTATTGGGGTCGACAGGACTCTTTGGGTGGTCAAACAGGCGAAACGGCACGAACGAACCATTGGGTAATTTTCTGGCTAAATTGGTGAGCTATAGCTCATGGTTTTGAGGGTGGGCTTGGGGCTCGATCTTGTTTTGAGTTAAGAATTGGTTGGGGGCTCCAATACAGGAAGAGTAGTAGGAAAATATGGGTCATTGGGTTTGACGGGGCTGTTTGAGTGGTCAAACGGGCTGAATGACCTGAATGAAGCATTTTTAGGCCAAATCGGTGTGTTATAGATCAAAGTTTTGGCAGTGGGCCTAGGGATTGGGCGTGTTTTGGGAAAAAAATTGATCGGAGGTCGTAGGAAGGCTAAGGAGCAGGGAAATGTGGGTCGTTGTGGTTGGCGGAGCAATTTGAGTGGTTAAACAAGTGAAACGACACGAACGAACCATTTTCTGGTCAAATTGGTGTGCTATAGCTCACGGTTTCGGAGGTGAGCCTGGCGCCCAGGCATGTTTTAGGCTGAAAATTGACCAGAGGCTCCCAGGCATACTGTGGAATAGGGGTGTATGGGTCGTTGGGGTCGGCGGTGGTCCGTAAGGCTATTTGTTTGGTCAAATAGGAAAATGGGCGCAAACAGACAATTTATGAGCGAAATTGGTGTGATATAGCCCACGATTTTGAAGGTGAGTGAATGAAATAGATGTTGTTTGGGTTAAAAATTGATCGGGGGCTCTCGGGCAGGCTGAGGAGCAGGGGACTATGGGTGGTTGGGGTCGACGGGGCCATTTGGGGGGTCAAAGTGTGAATCGGCATAAACGGGCCATTTTTGGGATAAATTGGTATGCTATACCTCACGGTTCCGAGAGTGGGCCGGAGTTTGATCATATTTTTTGGGCTTAATATCAATCAGGGGCACCAAAATGGGTTGAGGAGCGAGGGAGTTAGAGTTGTTTGGGTCGATCGGGCCGTTTGGGTTATCAAGAAAGTGAAACTGCGCCAATGGGCCATTTTTCGGGCCTAATCGGCGTGCTATAGCTCACGGTTCTGGGGTGTGCTCGGGGACCGGGCTTGTTTGGGAGAAAAATCGATTGGGGGCTCCCAGGCAGGCTGACAAGTGAGAGAGTGTGTGATGTTAGGGTCGGTGGGATTGTTTAGGTGGTCAAACAGGCTAAACAACATGAACGGGCAATTTTTGGGCCAAATCGACGTGATATAGCTCACGGTTCTGAGGGTCCTACCCGAGTACCAACCTTGATCTGTTCGAAAATTTCCCGAGTCAATTTGGATGGTCAAACGGGTGATACGGCATGAACGTGGTATTTTCAGGCCAAATCGTTGTGCTATAACTCATGGTTCCGGGGGTGGGCTCGGTGTTCAAGTGTGTTTTAGTCTAAAAATTGACCGGAGGCTCCCAAGCAGGCCCAGGAGCGAGGGAGTACTGGTCGTTGGGGTCAGTCGGGCCGTTTGGGTTGTCAAAGAGGCGAAATGGCATGAATGGACCATTTTTAGGCCAATTTGGTGTGTTATAGCTCATGATTCCGGGTGTGGGCCCAGGGCGTAGGCGTGTTTAAGGCTGAAAATAGACCAGAGGATCCTAGGTAGGATAATAAGCAGAAAAGTATGGGTCGTTGGCGATGGGCTGTTTGTGTGATCAAATGGATGAAACGGTGCGAATGGGATATTTTTTGGCAAAATTGGGGTGCTATAACTCACAATTCAGAGGGTGTGCCCAAGGCCGACGCGTGTTTTTGACTGAAAATTGTTCGTGGCTCCAAGGTTGGCTGAAAAGTGGGGAGTGTGGGACGCTGGGGTCGGTGGGGCCATTTGGGTTATTAAACAGGAAAAATGATGTGAATGGGCCATGTTCGGGACAAATCGGTGTGTTATAGCTCATAGTTCTGATACAAGACTAACAAGGAAGGAACGAAAAACACTCCAAATCAGTCCACAAATCTTAAGGATTCGAGGACCAAGATGGAGACCACTCTCGGATTCACTACCAACAATAAGATTACATAATATAGTGGTGTATTTGACACCAAATCAATAGTCCAAACTAAGATTAACCACAATATATGATGAACATGAAGACACAAGATTCGAATTTAACAATAACAACAAGAACACAAGATTATAACACAACAATAAACAAGATTACATGAATGTAAAAGGATAGATAGATAGACCACATGAAGGTATAATCTTAAGATCCCAAGAATGGACAATCTTGGACCCTTAACACTACACACAACAATAAACCTATCTCTTACAAAGATACAAGTTTGGATTCCGCCTCCCAAGAATCAATGTTTCCAAGCAAACACAATCACTAGTGATTCCACACTAGATATTGCCCTAGTTTCGGTTGGTGGCTTATCCAAGCCCTAACTATGGTGTTCCAACTCTTACAAGACTTGCAATAATATCCCAAAAACTCCTAATGGAAGCCGTAGCATGTTACTTATATAGTTATTACAAAATGAAAGCTAAAAATAACCAAAAGGCCCTTAAGTGATGGGCTCCCATCAAGTGTAGCCAAAGTGTAGTGTTTGGACTGTTTTGGGTGCATAATTAGGTCCTCTTTGGTTTAATTGAACACACCAAGTATCAGATACAACACGCACTTTCATAAATCCATGTCCGGGATTATTCTTGTATCATCCTCTCCATCTTGAGAGGAATTTGCCCACAAATTCACGGCACAAAATAGCCTACAAAAATATGAAACGGCAAAAAACAGTCCGCAAAATAGGAGGAACCCGAGAGCTCAATACAACAAGTCTCGGTCAACAACTTCATTTTTCACCTCGGCTTGCTCTCCATCTTAAGACTTGCTTTCGATCTCACACGACTCAATTTTCCTTCCATCATAGAAGCTTCATTGTAGACTCCATGTACATCACGTTCCTTACTACTAAGTTGGTCTTCTTAGATATGTCGATTTTCACGTTCCTTTCTACTATGTTCGTCTTCTTGGATATGTCGATTTTTGGAAAGGGAAGTTTCGATTGAGAGGCTTGATTTGGTAACGTGGAGCTTCGGTTGTAGAGCTTGGATGGGAGAAAATTGGCTTCTAAGTCCTCCTTTTCGGACTTGATCAACTTACAGGGGAAGTGGTCTATCCTGTTCTCGATTTTGAGGGGTATTTGGAGCTTGTCTTGTGGCATTATGTGATGGTTTTGGAGTATTGGTCATTGAAAGTAAAGTTTTCGGAGTAAAAGCACGAGAGTTCCTTCGACTCTCTATTAGATCCAACCTTTCACTCATTGTTACCACATTCAAGTCAATGTTTTCAAGAACGGCATTTTCCCTAGAATGGTCTCGGGACAAAGCATTAAGGAGGGAGAAAATGGTTTCCATTATGGCCAAGAAGTTACCTACAAAACAACAAATAAGTTAGTTGTACAAGAATGGTCCTCACACTTCCTCTCTATTGTTTTTTCTCTCGTATTTTTTTCCCTCACTTTGATCTCACAAGTTTCATAAACTTGCTTGTACTCCATGAGGCATTTAGAGGTGGACCAAGTATTACAATGACTCAAAAGAATAAGACACACAAAGGAACGTATACACGAAGGACGGTTTCAGAACTAACTTACAATCTAAAACTAGCTTGTAAGTTAGTAATGGAATCAACAAAGGAAACAAAATAAACGACACAATGAAACTAGAAGATCAAATTTTGAGCTTAAAATTTTTTTGAACAGTAACTTGGGTGACATGGCTGATACCATTGGTCACGGCCCCACAATTAGTCACTAGTTGAAGTTTACAAACTTTAGTTACTATGTAATGGAAACAATTAGTTTTGGATGGAAAGTATATGTCTTAAGTCTCCTTTAAGTCTAATGTTCAAAAGGAAATAATTAACTTTGAACAATTCCCTCAAAACAAGGTCCCTAAACAAGGAAAGTAGTTGAAAAGTAGATGTCAAGAAAGTGATGACTCAAGTCTTCTCACAAACAACTTTACAACTAGTAGGTTCACATTTTTGAATCTATGTTACACTTTTGGTTGTCTTAAGTTATTATATGAGATGAAGAAAAATATGAAAACCACAACAACCTTGAATAACACTTCAACAAAAGAACAACAATTTCCACCCCACGGCAAACATCAACACACATCACGGCCAATTTAAGTGTCAACACACGGCCAAGGTTTTTTTGGGTGTTGTATTTCGATTTTAGCAAGGGTGAAGGTTGTAATGAATGTAAAGAACTCTAAAAAAACTTTATAAAGAGAAACAAAAACACCAACAAATTCCAACCAAGACTATAAAAACAAGTTCACACGGCCAAGAACAACAACTTCAACACGCGGCCATGGTCTTGTTCACAACAACAACATCAATTTTTTTAAAGCTCACATCTAGATCAACTCAAAGTGTTAATGGACAAGAATACTAACACTTGAAACAACAACAAAACAAAAATAAATCCTAGACCTAGACACACAATATTCGGCCAAGATACAACAACAAGTTCAACTTCTCGTCTAAGATCTCAAGCTCAAGAACACGCCTTTCTTTCCTTTTTTTTTTTCTTAAAAAGAAAGCCCAAGAATGGTATTGTTAGAATAAAACCAAAGATGTCTTTGATACCAAATGATACAAGACAAACAAGGAAGGAATGAAAAACACTCCAAATCAATCTAAAAATCTTAAGGATTCGAGGACCAAGATTGACACCACTCTTGGATTCACTACCAACAATAAGATTACAAGATATAGTGGTGTATTTGACACTAAATCAGCAGTCAAAACTATGATTAACTGCAATACATGATGAACAGGAAGAAACAAGATTTGAATTTAACAATAACAACAAGAACACAAGATTACAACACAAAAATATACAAGATTACATAAAGGTAAAATGATAGATGGATAGACCACATGAAAGAATAATTTTAAGAACCCAAGAATGCACAATCTTGGACCCTTAACACTACACACAACAATAAACCTATCTCATACAAATATACAAGTTTGGATTCGGCCTCCCAAGAATCAATGTTTCCAAGCAAACACAATCACTAGTGATTCCACACTAGATACTGCCCTAGTTTCGGTTGGTGGCTTTTCCAAGCCCTAACAATGGTGTTCCATGTCTTACAAGACTTACAATAATATCCCAAAAACTCCTATTGGAAGACCTAGCATGTTACTTATATAGTTATTACAAAATGAAAGCTAAAAATGACCAAAAGGCCCTTAAGTGATGGGCTCCCATCAAGTGTAGCCAATGTGTAGTGTTTGGACTGTTTTGGGTGCACAATTAGGTCCTCTTTGGTTCTTTAATTGAACACACCAAGTATCGGATACAACATGCACTCTCATAAATCCATGTCCGGGATTATTCTTGTATCATCCTCTCCATCTTGAGAGGAATTTTCCCACAAATTCATGGCACAAAATAGCCTGCAAAAATATGAAACGGTAAAAAACAGTCCGCAAAATAGGAGGAATCCGAGATCTCAATACAACAAGTCTCGGTCAACAACTTCATTTTTCACCTCGGCTTCCTCTCCATCTTAAGACTTGCCTTCGATCGCACCCGACTCAATTTTCCTTCCATCATAGAAGCATCATTGTAGACTCCATGTACCTCACGTTCCTTTCTACTATGTTCGTCTTCTTGGATATGTCGATTTTCACGTTCTTTTCTACTATGTTCGTCTTCTTGGATATGTCAATTTTTGAAAAGGAAAGTTTCGGTTGAGAGGCTCGATTTGGTAACGTGGAACTTCGGTTGTAGAGCTTGGATAGGAGAAAATTGGCTTCTAAGTCCTCTTTATCGGACTTGATCAACTTACGGGGAAAGTGGTCTATCCTGTTCTCAGTTTTGAGGGGTATTCAGAGCTTTACTTATGGCATTATGTGGTGGTTTTGGAGTATTGCTCATTGGAAGTAAAGTTTTGGGAGTAAAAGCACGAGAGTTCCTTTGACTCTCCATTAGATCCAACGTTTCACTCATTGTTACCACATTCAAGTCAATTTTTTCGAGACCCGCATTTTCCCTAGAAAGGTCTCGAGACAAAGCATCAAGGAGGACGAAAATGGTTTCCATTATGGTCAAGAAGTTACCTACAAAACAACAAATAAGTTAGTTGTACAAGAATGGTCCTCACACTCCCTCTCTATTGTTTTGTCTCTCGTATTTTTTTCCCTCACTTTGATCTCACAAGTGTCATAACCTTGCTTGTACTCCATGAGGCATTCAGAGGTGGACCAAGTATTACAATGACTCAAAAGAATAAGACACACAAAGGAACGTATACACGAAGGACGGTTTCAAAACTAACTTACAATCTAAAACTAGCTTGTATGTTAGTAATAGAATCAACAAAGAAAACAAAATAAACAACACAATGAAACTAGAATATCAAATTTTGAGCTTAAAATTTTTGTGTGAACAGTAACTTGGGTGACATGGTTGATACCATTGGTCACGGCCCCACAATTAGTCACTAGTTGAAGTTTACAAACTTTAGTTACTATGTAATGGAAACAATTGGTTTTGGATGGAAAGTATATATCTTAAATCTCTTTTAAGTCTAACGTTCAAAAGGCAAGAATTAAATTTGTACAATTACCTCAAAACAAGGTCCCTAAACAAGGAAAGTGGTTGAAATGTAGATGTCAAGAAAGTGATGGCTCAAGTCTTCTCACAAACAACTTTACAACTAGTAGGTACACTTTTGTTTGTCTTAAGATGTTATATGAGATGAAGAAAAATATGAACACCACAACAACCTTCAAGAACACATCAACAAAAGAACAATAATGTCCACACCACGGCAAACATCAACACACATCACGGCCAATTTTAGTGTCAACACACGGCCAAGGTTTTTTTTGGTGTTGTATTTCGATTTTCGCAAGGGTGAAGGTTGTGATGAATGTAAAGAACTCTACAAAAACTTTATCAAGAGAAAGAAAAATACCAACAAATTCCAACCAAGACTATAAAAACAAGTTCACACGGCCAAGAACAACAACTTCAACACGCGGCCATGGTCTTGTTCACAACAACAACATCAATTTTTTTAAAGCTCACATCTAGATCAACTCAAAGTGTTAATGGACAAGAATACTAACACTTGAAACAACAACAAAACAAAAATAAATCCTAGACCTAGACACACAATATTCGGCCAAGATACAACAACAAGTTCAACTTCTCGTAAAAGATCTCAAGCTCAAGAACACGTCTTTCTTTCCTTTTTTTTATTTTCTTAAAAAGAAAGCCCAAGATTGGTATTGTAAGAATAAAACCAAAGATATCTTTGATACCAAATGATACAAGACTAACAAGGAAGGAATGAAAAATACTCTAAATCAATCTACAAATCTTAAGGATTCGAGGACCAAGATGGAGACCACTCTCGGATTCACTACCAACAATAAGATTACAAGATATAGTGGTGTATTTGACACCAAATCAGCAGTCCAAACTAAGATTAACCGCAATATATGATGAACAGGAAGAAACAAGATTCGAATTTAACAATAACAACAAGAACACAAGATTACAACACAACAATATACAAGATTGCATGAAGGTAAAAGGATAGATAGATAGACCACATGAAGGTATAATCTTAAGAACCCAAGAATGGACAATATTGGACCCTTAACACTACACACAACAATAAACCTATCTCTTACAAAGATACAAGTTTGGATTCCGCCTCCCAAGAATCAATGTTTCCAAGCAAACACAATCACTAGTGATTCCACACTAGATATTGCCCTAGTTTCGGTTGGTGGATTTTCCAAGCCCTAACTATGTTGTTCCAAGTCTTACAAGACTTACAATAATATCCCAAACACTCCTAATGGAAGCCTATCATGTTACTTATAGAGTTATTACAAAATGAAAGCTAAAAATGACCAAAAGGCCGTTAAGTGATGGGCTCCCATCAAGTGTAGCCAAAGTGTAGTGTTTGGACTGTTTTGGGTGCATAATTAGGTCCTTTTTGGTTCTTTAATTGAGCACACCAAGTATCGGATACAACATGCACTCTCATAAATCCATGTCCGAGATTATTCTTGTATCATCCTCTCCATCTTGAGAGGAATTTTCCCACAAATTCACGGCACAAAATATCCTGCAAAAATATGAAACGGCAAAAAACAGTCCGCAAAATAGGAGGAACTCGAGAGCTCAATACAACAAGTCTCGGTCAACAACTTTATTTTTCACCTCGGCTTCCTCTCCATCTTAAGACTTGACGTCTATCTCACCCGACTCAATTTTACTTACATCATAGAAGCATCATTGTAGACTCCATGTACCTCACGTTCCTTTCTACTATGTTCGTCTTCTTGGATATGTCGATTTTCACGTTCCTTTCTACTATGTTCGTCTTCTTGGATATGTTGATTTTTGGAAAGGAAGAGGCTCGATTTGGTAACGTGGAGCTTCGGTTGTAGAACTTGGATGGGAGAAAATTGGCTTCTAAGTCCTCCTTGTCGGACTTGATCAACGTATGGGGGAAGTGGTCTATCCTGTTCTCGGTTTTGAGGGGTATTTGGAGCTTGTCTTGTGGCATTATGTGGTGGTTTTGGAGTATTGGTCATTGGAAGTAATTTTTTGGGAGTAAAAGCACGAGAGTTCCTCCGACTCTCCATTAGATCCAACCTTTCACTCATTGTTACCACATTCAAGTCAATTGTTTCAAGACCCGTATTGGAAAAGAAATTGTTTTTCTAATTGATTGATTTAGTTTGAGATATGTCTATCACTTCTTGTATTCAATATATATAAACACATAATAAAAATTCATTAATTATTTTTAATGCCATTAAATCTACTACTTTATTAAATAGGTAAAGTTCAATAATTTTGTCATTAATGAGTAAAAGTTTACAATTATACATGAAATTAACCTGTTAAAACTTTAACCAAAAGGGAAATCCCATGCATATATCATTTTTGATACGTTATAAGTTTTTATTACTCCATATAAGTGGGTTTGCAAAAAGAATTATATGCATATCTTTTATATTTTGTGTATCTTTAATAATTTTATCAAATCAGGAAAAAAAAAATATATGAAAGGGAGTTTTAGAGTAACTGATAAAATTATTGTCATGTGATTAGGAAGTCACAAGTTCAAGTCATAGTAATAGCCTCTGTCAAAAATGTAAGATAATGCTGCGCACAGTAAAATTCTTGCAGTCCAGCCCTTCTCCGTAGTCCCTTATAGAAAGAAGCTTTAGTGCACCGAGCTGCCCTTTTCGTATTAAAATACTTCGACCGCCACATCAAGCTGTCCTTTTAGTAATAACATACTTCCTCTGCCTCATTTTATATGTTGTCATTTTCTTTTTTTCCGTCCCAAAACGAATGTCATATTTCCTTATTTGGTAACTATTTAAAGATACAAGTTTACTTTTATCGTTATTAGTCTCATTTAATTAAAGATAGTAGAAATATATTTTTTAATAAAGGACAATTGTCATTCCTTCTTAAACTTTGTGCCCGATCAAAATATGCCACATAAAATACAACCGAGGAAGTATATATTTTTGATGTGTTTTCAGTGTTACTCCCACCGTTCGCTTTTACTTGTCACTAATTTTCTAATTGTATTTCTATTTTTAATTATCATTTTTGACATATTAAGAAAAGAAAACTTCTTTTTTCCCATTTTACCCTTAGCATTAATTGTCTTTTCTTCAAAATAATTTTAAGATACAATATAAACATCATTTAATAGGGGTATTATGGTAAAATAACTATATGTTATTAATTATTTTTTTAGTAAATATGTCAAGTTAAAATGTGACAAGTAAAACCGAACGAAGGAATTATCTTTTTGTTTATTAGAGCAACTTTTGGGACATTTAAATTGTTCAAGAAGAGTAATATCATTCTAAATTTATAAGGTTAAGGGCTCTAGATGTAATAGCTAGATCTTTTGGGGGCTAAAGTGATATTATCCTGTTCACTTTTGTAGAAGATGACACTGCTCAAATACTGACCAACTACTAGAAAAGGAAAGAAATTGGCTCTTAATGCTACAGTATCAAACATCAATGGAGACATAATGTTAAGGAAAAAATTGGAATTTCATTATTCAGCTATGAGCAAGTAAGATTTTTTTTAAGCTATTGTTCAAAATTAATCTTGATGTATTACAAGTTTTATTTGCCTGAAATTTTTTTGGGTAGTTTGCATTTTTTGCTTATTGTTTTTTTATATGTTCTCACTGTTATATTTTAGCTTATCTTGGAAATTTGGGTAGAAAGAATTTTCAAAAATCGTTAAAGATTTCATTTTTACAAATGTTATTT
Source organism: Capsicum baccatum var. pendulum (assembly GCA_030864225.1). Classification (NCBI taxonomy): domain Eukaryota; kingdom Viridiplantae; phylum Streptophyta; class Magnoliopsida; order Solanales; family Solanaceae; genus Capsicum; species Capsicum baccatum. Next base: position 7,590,510 of record CM061556.1, read on the forward strand.
GTGTGTGTAAGACAAGGAGCTTTGTCATAACTGGTAAAGTTGTTATCGTGTGACCTCAAGGTCATAGGATCCGAGATATGGAAAGAGGGGTCCACAGTGGTAAGACTGTGTATAATGGAACTTTGTGGTCCAATTTTTTCTTGGGACCCAGCACATAGCGGGAGCTTAGTGCACCGGACTGCCCTTTGTTTTTGTCTTTGTTTGTAGTAAAATACTTAAAATATTTAGTCTTGCTTAGAAATTTGTGATTATCTATGAGAAGTATTTGTCTGAAATATTTTTGATAGTTCTCTCCATGTGATCAGGGGGTCACGAGTTCGAGCTATGAAAATGTGCTAAATATGGTATTTTTGTTATTGCTTTTCTCTTCTCCTAACTTTGTGGCTACTCTACTCTAAACCATTAATAAGGAGATTAATCATCTCCCGATAATTTCATAAACTCATTGAATATCACTCTAATCAAATATATTAAGAAGATCCATAAACCCTTCTTTTATGGAGATTAAATTCAAATATTTCTACGTTCAAGAAATATGTTATTAACGGCCTTCGAATTACAAAGAAGATCCATACCAAATCTAAATCTTCTTATATTCAAGAAATACGCTACTACCGACCCTTGAAATACAAAAAAAAATATCAAATTCAAATCTTTTTACATTCGACAAATACGCTAAAAATTCATATCAAATATAAGCCTTTCTGCATTCAAGAAATACGCTACTAATGGTCCGCAAATGACGAAGAAAAATAAAGAAAGAAGAATCAAGAGAGTAACAGAATTATATCCATATCATTTATCAATAAAATTATTATTTTTGCATATTTTATTTGCATTGTGACTGCAATTTGTTTCTGTCACTGTAATCTTTATTTCAAATATTGTTTACAATATGAAAAAAGAATACAATTTACTATTATATATAAGGGAGGATCTCAATTTTTGGTAGTCCTCACAAGAATTGATGATGTTCTTTTGCTAAATATTTTTATTTTTGTCCTTATTCTTTTTGTTAAGACCATTTCCACTTGTGTATTTGTTACTGATTTTTTCTTGCCACAGGTTGTCTTTTAATTAAAATTTCCTTCATTTTAAATTAATAATTATTTTTGCTCAAAAACTTATTTAGAAATAACTTTTCACATAAAATTAAAGTTAGTAATAATTTCAACTACACCCTTATAGTCACTAATGTTCACTTCTTAAAAAAGATATAGTACTCCCTCCGTTCCACAATAAGTTAATTGTTGAATTTCGGCACACATGTTAAGACAAAAAAAACCAAAGACATAAATTTATCATGTTTTTTCATTTTTACCCTCTTTAAAAAGCAAAGACACATGAGACATCACTCCCAGTGCACATTTAATGGAGAGTAAATTTGGAAAAAAATTTCAACACCTACCTTGAATTGTGAATCATTCACTTACTTTGAAACACTAAAATTACTCCAGTAATTAACTTATTGTGAAACGGAGAGAGTATTAAATAGGATAACTTAATCAATAATAATTAGTACAATGTCTTTATTATTTTTCTTATCAAACATGAAAAAGGATAAATCAATAATTAGAGTAGAATGAATAGAATATTTTTAAAGGGTGTTTAAAAAATTAACACAATAAGTAAATGGAACGAATGGAATAATCGGTTAATGTAATTTAATTATTATTTAATATCCTTATAGATCACGATTAAGTTAGTTTGTGTAAAGGTTCTAAATTAATGTTGTAACTATTTTTATATATACTTGAAGTGATTGAAATACTTTGTTGTATTAGATGAAAGCAATGAATTTTGCAACTCTTGTCAAATGAGATTATAGGTGAAATAAAATAATAAATATTAAAATAAATTTATTTCTATTTATAACTGAGAAATTTTGCACCCATAAATTCTTAAAATCAATATTTTTCTATTTTTAATCAGCATTAAATTATAATTATTAAAATATTGTCATATTATTTTATCGAACGGGCGTCTCAAGTTAAATTGATGACATTAATAGTTGTCATATACGCTGAGGGTTTAGTATCTTGCAATTTTTCAAACTACGACGCCGACAAAATTAACCAATTTCTTCGTGTCTTGAAGATTCTGACGATAGTAGAGAACCACCAATCCACTGCCGGTAAATTACTTGTGTCAGCCACCATTAACACGTCCCGACGACCCTATCAATTTTGGCGACCCCATCAAATTCGAGCGCAATCGTCGTCTTTTTCCCTCTCGCTTCTTGCGCCAACCATTAAAATGATAGCGACTTTTTTGGCATCCTATCTCTGTGGCCCAACTACAACATCAGTTTTTGGTGAGTGACGTAAGCTTTGGTCAATTTGATTGTCGCGTTTCTTTTCTTCTCTTTTATTTTCTTTATAACCCTTTGTAGGTACTTCAAGTTCAGATCTACACTTCAGGCGGCAACATCAAGATTCCAGTGTCTAGCTCATTTTTTCGGTGACCAGCACATTCTCCAGTGACAAAGTACAGTGATACGGTACCAGCAGTAAGGTAAAGGTGGTGGCAACAAATTCTGACGACCAATTTCTGCACCAATTTTCCCAAATTCGACAAAATGATCAGGAAAACGTCTTTCACTATGTCGTCTCCCAGTATCAGGTGCACTCATTTCAGTCTTCTCTAGTTTATTTGGTATATGCTTCTTGTCTCTTTTCCTATCCTGATTTCTTGTCTGATATTTTAATTTATTCCTATGGGATGATTGGTTACGGTTTCTCCGTAACTTAATAGGTTTTTGTTGCTTGTGAGTAGTATAGTACTTGTTGTTGCTTGTGAGTATCAATCCTACTTACTGGTTTTTGTTTGCTGATTTAGCTGTTTTTATTTATATTCTTTTGCTCATTGTGTTTTTCTACTTTTTTTTCTTCATTTTCTTCTATCGTAACCTTTTCAATGGTCGTTGGGGTGCTAGATGATAGACTAGGGTCATGTTATCGATCGAGGTCGGGGTTGGGGTCGAGTCTAGGTTCTAGTCTTGGGTTGAGGGCGAGGGATAGTAGGGCTAAGTTAGGTAAGAGTGCTTATAGGTTGAAAGTTGGGTCCTGGAACATAGAGACGCTTCACGGTAAGTCTATAGAGTTGGTGAAGATTCTTGGAAAATAGAGGTTTAGTATAGCGTGTGTCTAGAAAACTAAATGGTAGGCACTAAGGTAAGAGATATGGATGGATATAAGTTATGGTACTCGAGTAGTATGAGACATAAAAATGTGGTAGGTATCTTAGTACATGAAAAACTTAGGGAGAAGGTGGTAGAGGTTAAAAGAGTCGATAATAGGTTGATGTCTATTAAGTTGGTCATGGGAGGAACTACGGTGAATGTTATTAGTGTTTATGCTCCGTAATTAGGTTTGGACGAGGAAGAGAATAAGGTTTTTTGGAGTTTTTGAATGAGATCCTGAGGGGCGTCCCGAGCACTGAAAAACTTTTCTTGAGAGGAGACTTTAATGGGCATATTGGGTCTTCATAGAGAGGCTATGATGATGTGCATGGAGATTTCAATTTTGGGTTGAGGAATAAAGAAAGTGCTTCTCTTTTCGATTTTTAGGTTAGGGATAACGAATTTGAGATTTTTGAAATGTTTTGTAGTTTAGTGGACAAGACTCAGATAGACTTTTAGTTCCTTAAGAAGAGTGATAGAACACTATGTAAAGATTGTAAAGTCATACCTAGAGATAATCTTATGACTAAACATAGGTTGTTTTTTATGAACTAAGCAATCAATAAGGGCTGAAAGAAGAGGAGTGTAGAGGTTTGGCCTAAGATTAAGTGGGGTAGCTTGACTTTGGCTAATGCTTTGAAGATGGGGGAGATGTTGAGAAACAGGGGGCTTGAAAGAGTACAGGGGATGTGGATAGTATGTGGAAGATGATTGCCAGTTGTTTTAGGTAGATTGCTAGAGAGGTGTTACTGTCTTGAGAGGTCGATTTGGCAAACATCGAGGGGAATAGTGGTGGAATAAAAAGGTTAAGAGGAAGTTGGAGTCTAAAAAGGTGGCTTATTCTAAATTAGTTGAGAGCAAGAATAATCAAGAGATGAGGGCGAATAAGGAAGAGTATAAGCTATAGCTAGGTAAGAGGATAAGTTAGCGGTTATAGTGGCTAAAATGATAGCTTTTGAGAGCTTGTATGTGGCTTTAAAGGAGAAAGGCAGGGATAAGTGCATTGAGGTTGAGGATGGTACTATGTTGGTTGAGGATGCCCTCATTAAAAAAAGGTGGCAGTCCTATTTTCATACATTTTTTAATGATAAGGGGAACAAAGGTTTCGTGCTTAGGGACTTGGATCAAATTGAGGAGTGTCATCACTATGGTTATTGTAGGCATAACGAGGTTAAGGAGGTCAAGAGGGCTATTCGTAGGATACGTCGAGGTAGGGAGATGTGGCCAGACGAGATTCGAGTGGATTTTTGAAATGCACTGGCAAGGTAGGCTTGGAGTGGTTGATAAGGTTATTAACATCATTTTTAGGGCGGGAAGGATGCCTGAAGCATAGAGGTGGAGTACAATGATTCCATTGTATAAGAACAAGGGAGACATCCAAAGTTGCAACAACTATAGGGGTATTAAGCTATTGAGTCATACTATGATAATTTGGGACAGGGTGGTAGAGTTGAGGCTGAGAAGGAGCGTGATTATCATTGAGAATTAGTTCGATTTCATGCTAGGTCGCTCGACTACTGAGGCCACTCACCTTGTGAGGAGATTAGTGGAACAGTTTTGGGAGATGAAGAAGGATTTTCACTTGGTGTTTATTTATCTTGAGAAGGCTTATGACAAATTTCCCAAGGATATTCTCTGGAGGTGTTTGGAGGCTAGAGGGGTGCCTGTGGTGTACACTAGGTCGATTTAGGACAAGTATGATGGCTTAAAGACTCGGGTGAGGACTGTAGGTGGAGATTCGAAGCATTTTTCAATTTTGGTAGGGTTACATCATGGTTTGACTCTTAGCCCTTTTTTATTTACCTTGGTGATGAATGTTTTGATAAGACATATTCAAGATGAGGTGCCTTGGTGTATGTTATTTGCTGATAATGTGGTACTACTTAACAAGACTCGGGGAGGATTTAATGATTAGTTGGAGATTTTGAGATAGACCGTTAAGTCTAAAGGGTTTTGGTTAAGCAGGACCAAGATGGAGTACTTGAAGTATAAGTTTAGTGATATGTCGTAGGAGGCTGACATGGTTATGAACCTAGATTCTCAGGCCATTCAGAAGAAGAAAAGTTTCAAGTATCTGGGGTCTATGATTTAAGGCAATGGTGAGATTGACAAGGATGTCACACATCATATTGGGGATGGGTGGTTTAAATGAAGGCTTGCTTTGGGAGTTTTATATGATAAGAAGATTCCCCCGAAGCTTAAAGGGACGTTCTACAGAGTGGCAGTCCGGCCGACTACGTTTTATAGAGAGTATTGTCTAGTTAAAGAATCCCACATCTAAAAGTTGAAGGTTGGAGAGATGAGAATATTGCGATGGATGTGTGGCCACACTAGGAAAGATAAGGTAAGAAATGAGATTATTCAGGAGAGATGGGAGTGGCCTCGGTGGTGGACAAAATACTAGAAGTAAGGTTACGTTGGTGCGAGCATGTGATGAAGAGTGTCCCTAATGCTCCAGTGCGGAGGTGTGACACACTGGGTATAGATGATTTTAGGCAGGGTAGAGGTATACCGAACAAATATTGGAGGGATGTGATTAGGAAGGTGTGGAGAATGTTGATTATGGTAGAGGGTTAGGGGCTGAGAGTGTGTTGGTAACAACAGGGGAGTATTCTTTATTTGTGTTTGAAGTTTCTTGTTCGTGGTGTTGAGTGATGTCTATGATTTCGGATAGATAGTTTTAGTATTATCTTGTGACTGTAGTATTATCTTATGGCTAGTGACTTTAGTTTAGTTTGCAGACTGTACTAGTTTTTATGCATTTATGCTTTGTGTTTGTTATACTACTATCGGTCCTAAGCCGAGGGTCTGTCGAAAACAGACTCTCTACTTCATCTTAGGTAGTGGTATGATCTGCGTACACTCTACCCTCCCCAGACCTTTCTATGTGGTAATTCACTGGGGATGTTGTTATTGTTGTTATTGTATCATGTTATTTTATAAAATATTAAATTACTTGTGGTCTCTTGTTATATTCTAATTCTCCTGTAATACTTTCTTCCATTCAAATAATTTTTTAAAAAAATTATCCAATTATGTGATTAAGAACTTTAATAATTATAAATTTTTTAATCAAATATATTTAATATATCGATCATTAAATTATATTAATTATAAAGTAAAAAATTTAATATAAATTATATTTTAAAATTTGATTATTATTTATATGTATGGTTGTTTGGATCCGAGCTTAGTACGGAATATAGATTTAATGAAACTAGCATTTATATATTCGTAGAATACACCTTTCACTTCATATAATACTTCACGTAATAATCTTTTTAATAATTTTATAAATTACACAAATAAATTAAAATAGTTCTTTTTAATCTAATTTAAATGAAATGGATGGTGTATGAAATTTGGAAGGATATGCAATTATAAAAGCAGAAAATGAGGTTACAGATTGGATAGGTCCACTGATAAAAGAGTTTGGGAGTCATGCAGATTACAAATGCTATATGGCGTCATCTTTACACGTACACAGTTGAGGCAGTAGTAGTGTCGTTGTCAGATATTTGACGAAGAGTGTGCATAATTCTTTTTTAGTTGTGTTAAGGATGTACAAAATTTAATATAGACGTATAATAGCTAATATTAAGCTTCTATACACTATATAATCTTTTGATAAAAGATGTGCATCAAATCACCCTTTTTCTAAGATCATCCCTCCGCCAATGGGTATAAGTATACCTCAACATTGGGTATTTACATTTGATCAATCAATTCAAGATATATACAATAATAACATACATAATATTACACGTGCAGTTTGGAGAGGTAGTATGGACATGTACTTCTGCCTTGTGAAGATAGAGAGATTGTTCTCGATTGACTCTCGACTCTCGACTCAAGTAAAACATATAGAAAAAAAATTAGGCATGTAAAACAAATAAAATAGTAAATCTGAAAATGGTAGCAACGACAAACAATTAATATGATAACTGAACTAAAAACAAACAAATTATTAGAATATAGAAGAATAAGATAGTATGCAAGTAATAACAGAAATACTACTTAATAGGGAAATTAGACAATGCTCATCCACCCACTAACCACATCCTTGATCTCCGTATTTTTATATCTAGATCATATCCTCGAAAAGCTACAGAGACCTAATCTAATCACCCTTACCAAGACCTCCTCAGCCTATATCTACCTCTCCTTATACCCACTATTACAAGATAATATCTTTTATAAATTATTTTTGTTATCATGATAAAATGATCTTATATTCTTAATTCATTAGAACTAAAATCATTGATTAGGGGAAAAAATTCGAAACCAATAAGTATTTGCGTGATGATTAAGTGCTTCTTGCAACAAATTGAATTGCACAATGTTTGCGAGTAGCTCTCTTGGACGTACTAAACGTTTGTAGGACTATATCTACACTTCATATTACACAATTTACAATGCAAATATAAGCTAACTACTTTATGATATATACAACTTAAACACTTAAAGTGAGAAATATGAATCAATAGATCTCCCAAGTTTCCAATTAAGAAAAGGGGACAAGTGGGTCCCGCAACTTTTTCCTTTTAAAAATATTAAGTCATTTGAACAACTGGGACGGTTGTTCGACAACAACATTAGTTATCTCAATAACTTCACCCAGTTTTTGAACAACTTCTCCCGGTTGCCGAACAACTTCGCCTAGTTGGTGAACAACTTAGCGCAGTTGTCGAACAAATTTGATAATTGTTGAACAACTACTAGAAGTTGTCGAAAAACTATCAAAGTTGTTTGACAACTAGGAGAAGTTATTGGAACGAAAAAACTCTTAAAAAAAAAATCAAAAATTTTTTGTCCCTTCCACCTAATTTTTAAAACTATTCTCACTTGATTAGACAACTTATTTGTCCCTTTTAATAAAAAATCCCAATAGTACTACTATAATTTTCTTTAATAACATAACTATGTTCATCCATATTTGGGCCCTAAAATCGGGCCATCAAACCGGTTGAGAAAAGCTACTGAGCCATCTATTTGATAGATGGGTTTTAATAGGCCTTCTTTGGGGTATCGACGGTTATTCTATGTTAATAGGAGTAAACGTAGGCTAAACCAACTACTAATATTTGAATATTAACTATGTAGGCATAACTCAATGCTAAATTAATTACCAAGCAATACGTTAATACATGCATAAATAATATATAGATTTCCACATTGATAATCCCTACAGTACAAAAACTTGCGTAACTGTAATTGATGCCCTTTGTTATTTACTTTTGTATTCTTAGGTTTAAGTTGGTAAACAGATGGAAAGAGAAAATAAAAGGCTCTCACATCTAATTTCCCTAGAAGAACCTTTTCAGAAGAAGGGTGCTATTGAAGCAACTCCGTTGCAGATTCGAACAATCTTTTATTTTGGTCCTCCTCAGAAACAAAAGCATGTGTCCGGGCAGTCATTTCCTCTTCTTACAGTAGATGAAGAACAAGAAGAACACTGCAATTTTAAAACCAAGCTTTAAATCTCATAAACAAAATAAGAAATTAGGAGAGAAAAAAAGGAAAAAAAAAAGGGCAAAAAGACCTCACCAGTACTAGGATACAAAGGACGAGAGAGAGTGGAAGGAGGGTTATATGAAAAACGGAACGAATACAGCAAAGGCAGAGCGCATTTATAAAATTTATTTAAAAACACACCAACTACATCACCAATGTTTCAAAATTGAGGCAACGTATTGTCCTATACACAAACAAATTCAAAGTATGAAAGTAGGATTGAGGTTGTCTTAACTGCGTAACTTAGTTTGATCCCTTAAAATTGTGTTCAATTAAAAGAAATATAAAAATGAAGATTTTAAGAGGGCAAACCAATTTAAGCAGTTAAGACAACCTTAGTCCTACTCACACTCTTTGAAATTTTTTTCTGAACAGGATAAAAAGTTGCCTTGATTTTGAAACGCAGGTGATGTAGCAAGTGTTATTTTAAAAAATATTTGATAGAAGTTGTCTGCCTCCACTGTATTTGTTCCATTTTTAATATAACCCTCCTTCCCCTTTCTCTCTTATCCTTTTTATCCTACTACTGGCGAGGTCTTTTTGCACTTTATTTTACTCCTTTTGCTCTCTTGAGTTCTTATTTTGTTTTTGAAATTTAAATCCTGGTTTTAAATTGCAGTGTTCTTCTTGTTCTTCATTTCCAGTGAGAGAAGAAAATGGTTTCCCCGGCTCATGCTTTTGTTTCTGAGGAGGAACAAAAAAAAAAGATTGCTTGAAACTGAAAATGAGTTGCTTCAACAACACCCTTCTTCCTAAGAGGTGCTTCTGGGGAATCTAGATGTGAGAGTCTTTTCTTTTCTCTTTTCATTTGTTTACCCACTTAAACCTAAGAAGCCAAAAGTAAATAATGAAAGGGACTCAATTAGAGTTATGCAGATTATTTAAATTTAGGGATTATCTATATATTATTTATGCAGGTAGTAGCGTATTTTTTGGTAGTTAGTTTAGCAGTGAGTTATGCAGGTAATTAAGTCCTACATAAGTAATTCACTATATTAATTGAAATATATGAATTTGAAAATAGTAGGCTTTGAAAATTTTAAAAATAATTCATTAGTTTAAAATTAAAAAATCATAGTTGAAAAGACCTCAAACATCTCTAATTATATGATAAATTGATGTATGTCAAATATATTTAAATATTAAATAAAATATAATAATAATTAAAATATAACTTATAATATTAGTAGTAGTAGTAGTACAACATACATATCTACTACTGCTAATAATAATTATAAAAATAATGATAATAATAATAATAGTAATACATCATGTACTATCAAAAATATGTGGTTGATCTCAAATATGTTTTTTATATAAAATATAACATTATAAGATAAATTTGCATTATATTTTCAGAAAGGTAAACAACAAAGATAATTAAAAGTAATAATGTAATACCTCGAGATTCTAACCAATAGCGCTGCCATGACTCAAGCCCATGAGAAATAAATTATAGTGTTTTGGTTGTTTTCTGGTCAAGGGTGATGTGTATTAAGGCTTTAAAGATGCCCGAACGCTTAGGCGAATCAAAACATTCTTTACTGATTGAATTCTTGAGAAGGATTTTGGCATAGTCAATTTCAAATGAGGATATCTCCCATTGTCATACAAATTATTGGGTTCATGACCTACCAAAAGATATATAATTGAATTATCTTTCCAATGATACACATTTCATCAGAATCCGATATCGGAGCAAAGAGTTATGCTTATTTTACTCCAGCGTGTCAGCCTTGAAAATCCGTGACGACCTTTTATGACGACTTGCCACAAGCCTGACGGCCCATCACAAAATGTCGTCACCTTAAGGAAGAAAGTCACAAAATCTACCTTTTTTGTGAAGACAATTCTTAATGGCCTATCACGAGACTGACAGCTAGTCACGGATGTCGTCAGCTATTTTTTCAGCAATTGATGGACGATTTTTGCAAGGGTATTTTAGTCATTTACCATTTTTGCAGCCCTCTCTATATATGAGAATCCTCACTCAAAACCTACTTTCTTCATTTCTCTCTTCCAATTCTCTTAAGAAATATATCTAGGGTTTTATTTAAGGAAATTAATCTTCCAAAAATCATCCATAAATCTTCAAGATTCCTTCAAGAATCAAGTTCGTTATAGAGTGGGCTTCAAGAATTTTTTTATTACAAGTGTGAGTAAATTCTCAAGCACTAGAGTTCAACCAATTTCAAATATTGAGGTATGTGGGGCATTGAATAAGAGCAATTCTTTCGTTCTTGTACTCAAAGCTAGGATTTTTATTATGGATTTATATGATTTTGCAAGTGGGTGTATACACAAATAATTTATCATGAGATTATGAGAATATAAATCATTCATGCTTTGTTATACATGATTATTTTACAATTTCCAAGTTATGACTTGATATTTAATATTGTGAATTTCAAGTTTCTACCATGAGTCAGTATTTCAAGTGCTTTCAAGATATGTGTCAAGATTTAAGCTTCCTTATGACAGATTGGATTATTGACTATATTGATTCATGAGAATTGAGTTGTGACAATGATTCTTGATATTTCCTCAAAGTTATTGATGTTGTCGTGACATAATGAATTGATGCATTTTGATATTGAGAAAGATTGGTTTGATTTAAGTCGAGTTAGGAATCCACAAATTGATTATGATTTGATAAATGAGAAAGAGATTAGACCCTTGTGATGTTTGTGGTGGATTTCCTAACGCGTTCTGAGCTTGTTTCTAGAAATAGTATTTATCACCGAGCGGGAAATGTCATATTTCCCCAGAAACTACGTGCCACCGTAGGATTGATATTGATAATTGTGGGCCGGAGGCTGAGTATGAGATGTATCATTGAGTACTGTTTGAGTCAGTTGGGGGTTTGTCCCAGTATCTCGTTGATTTTGATGTATAGAGGCTTTGTCAGGCTAAAGGGTTGGTATGTACAAAATTTCAGTATTTTGGATTGTACATGCTAGTTTCATATCTTATTCCAGTATGTTTATGATATGTCATTCTCTCTTATATTATCATGACTATTGTCAAAGTGAGTTCTAGAAAAGATAGCAAGTTTAGAAGGTTAGCTTGAGGCCGCATGTGGCCTTTAGCACCGTGTGACGTCTCGGGATGGGATCTTGGGGCGTTACAAATACATTGTTGACTTTAAATTTAAATAAAATTTAAAAAATATAAAATTACATTTTACAAGTAGATAGGTATAATACTAAACAGTTCTAATTGGATTCTTATCGTTATATAACTTCTCCTAGAGTTGTTAATATGGATCAGACAAGCTCATCCGGGCTGGCTCACACCAGATTTAGAGTTTGACGGGCTTGGCCAAGCTGACCCATTAACATGCCAAACTGTAAAATAGCAAGTCCAACCCGTCACACTATCGGTTGTGGGCCTCCATGAGCCAACCCATTTTTTAAAATATATTATCTTAATAATCTTAATTTAAATTTTAAAATTTAATTGCATAAATATTTTTAATATAACATTGCTTGAAGTTACTACTCATTAATCAAGTCTCAAATTTACAAAAAGATCCTAATAATCTGTGAAATAGAATAACTTTTGATACCAAATGAAAATCAAATAGAGATATTGACAAATAAATAGAATAATTTTTTTATTCTTAGAACCATATTTTATTTTTTAATTATTTTTATTTGACCCACGGGTCACCCAAACCCATATTGCTCAAGCCGGCGGGTCAATAGACTTATTCATGAAGGGCTAAAAAGCCCTATTCTTAAATGGGCTATAAAAAATGTAGCCCAGACCTATCAAATTATTGGTTGGGCCGGGCCATCCCAACAAGCCTGACCTATATTGACGGTTTTAACCGCTCATCTAAGATATTGGTTATTCTGTCAATTTTTTTCTTGAATTTAAATTGGAGAGAAAACATACTTTCAAAGATAAACTTATAATTTAGATGTACTTAATTAGTAATCATGGCACACAATTTTTTTTCCGCTACACGATTTATATTAATATTTATCTCAAATAACAATGAACAAATAATAATAGTAATAGTAATAGTAATAGTAGTGCAATCTAATAGTGCTAAAGTAAAAATAGTTAAAATGTTATTATTGTTATTAGTATTAGTATTAGTATTAGTATTAGTATTAGTATTAGTATTAGTATTAGTATTAGTATTAGAATTAGTATTAGTATTAGTATTAGTATTAGTATTAGTATTAGTATTAGTATTAGTATTACTATTGTCTCATTGATTTCAATATTTATCTCAACTCAAATCTATATTAATTTTAAATATATATTGTATTTGAAAAATGTAAGGATAAGGATAAGGAAGAGTAATAAATTAATCTTATTTCTATAAACATATGTGATATTTGAATTTGTATTTAAATGAAATCAGAAAATTGACCACTAAAAGGCTTTCATTGAGTTTGATCTTTGCCATATCCAAAAACAATGCTTACCTGCTTTCGGTCTAAAATAAAAGTAATCACGTTGTGTGCAATCCATCCTCTTGTTCTTGATCCATCGACTTATTTGTAATCATACATACACGTATTACCATACGGACTACAATCATATTCCCTATTCATGATTTCACAATTTCTACTTTCTACAAGGCAATGAGCGTTCGTTATGTGTTGGAATTAGTTGAAACATATAAAGGATTATTTATCTGTTTGTAACATCCATTTGCATTACATGGTCCACATTGCCACCAAACTAAATCACTACCAGTGTCTATTAGCAAGTAACTTTTAACTTGTTCAGTGAGTAAAAAATGCATCAATATGGGTTGTGGTGCAGTGGATGAGGCTGCTCCACCCTTAACAAGAGCTCCAGGGTTTGACCCTGGGTATGGAGAAAATTGTGTTGAGAGCACTGCCACCTTAATGGGCCCGCAACGTGTGATTCGGATTAGTCGGGGCTCCAATGCGGGCACTGGATGCTGGATGGGAAACCAAAAAAAAAGATTAAAAGATGCAACATACTGACATAAGAAATGTGTACTTGCTGTTACCGGAACCTTTTCGTTGGCCACTTTACTCTCATGCTCGTCGTGTGGCCTTACCAGAGTTCCATTCGCACTAATCGATTCACCATTTTCAAGAACCGATGCCAAATGATTTGCTCTAGCTTGACAACCGGCAAACCTATTTCCGAGTAACACGTCATAGTCCTTGAATTTTGACTTTTCAAATAAAGAGAGATTGTAAATGGTGAGTGTATAGGATGGCATCGGAGGATCGGGAAGCTTCGTTGGATCAATAGACATATTCCATAATATAAGTGGTGTTAAGGGATGAAAAAGAATGTTCATTGCATAAAATTACAAGCAAAATTGAGAAAATAATTGAAATCAAAAGGTGAACATGGAGGAACTTCTCCATTGGAATAGAAATTGTTTTTCTAATTGATTGATTTAGTTTGAGATATGTCTATCACTTCTTGTACTCAATATATATAAACAGATAATAAAAACTCATTAATGATTTTTTAATGCCATTAAATCTACTACTTTATTAAAGAGGTAAAGTTCAATAATTTTGTCATTAAAGAGTAAAAGTCTACAATTATACATGAAATTAACTTGTTAAAACTTTAACCAAAAGGGAAATCCCATGCATATATCATTTTTGATAACTTATAAGTTTTTATTACCCCATATAAGTGGGTTTGGAAAAAGAATTATATTCGTATCTTTTATATTTTGCGTATCTTTAATATTTTTATCAAATCAAAAAGAAAAATATGAAGGGGAGTTTTCGAGTAACTGATAAAATTATCGTCACGTGATTAGGAAGTCATGAGTTCAAGTCATAGAAACAGCCTCTGACAGAAATGCAAGATAATGTTGCGCACAATAAAATTCTTGAAGTCCAGCCCTTCTCGACAGTCCCTTATAGCAAGAACAAGCTTCCCTTTTAGTATTAGCATACTTCCTCTACCCCATTTTATATGTCGTCATTTTCTTTTTGTCCGTCCTAAAAAGAATGTCATATTTCCTTATTTGGTAACTATTTAAAGATACAATTTTACTTTTATCCTTATTAGTCTCATTTAATTAAAGATAGTAGTAATATATTTTTTAATAAAGGACAATTGTCATTCCTTCTTAAACTTTGTGCCCGATCAAAATATGCCGCATAAAATACAACCGAGGAAGTATATCTTTTTGATGTGTTTTCAGTGTTACTCCCACTGTTCACTTTTATTTGTCACTAATTTCCTAATTGTATTTCTATTTTTCATTATCATTTTTGACATATCAAGAAAAGACAATTTCTTTTTTCCTATTTTACCCTTAGCATTAATTGTCTTTTCTCCAAACTAATTTTAATATACAATATAAACATCATTTAATAGGGGCATTAGGGTAAAATAAATGTATGTTATTAATTATTTTTTTAGTAAATATGTCAAGTAAAACTGAACGAAGGAATTATCTTTTTGTTTAATAGAGCAACTTTTGGGGCATTTAATTTGTTCAAGAAGAGTAATATCATTCTAAAATTATAAGGTAAAGGGGTCAATATGTAATAGCTAGATCTTTTGGGGGCTAAAGTGATATTATCCTGTTCATTTTTGTAGAAGATGATACTGCTCAAATACTGACCAACTATCAGAAAAGGAAAGAAATTGGCTATTAATGCTACAGTATCCATCATCAATAGAGACATAATGTTAAGGGAAAAATTGGAATTTCATTATTCAGCTGTGAGAAAGTGAGATTTTTTTTTAAGCTATTGTTCAAAATTAATCTTGATGTATTACAAGTTTTATTTGCCTGAATCTTTTTGGGTAGTTTGCATGTTCTGCTTATTATTTATTTAAGCATATGTTATCAGTGTTATATTTTAGCTTATCTTGGAAATTTGGGTAGAAAGAATTTTAAAAATTGCTAAAGATTTCATTTTTACAAATGTTATTTGTGTGTGTAAGACAAGGAGCCTTGTCGTAACTGGTAAAGTTGTTGTCGTGCGACCAGAATGCCATAGGTCCGAGCGGTGGAAAGAGGGGTCTACAATGGTAAGAATGTGTATAATAGACTTTTGTGGTCTAGTTTTTTCCTGGGACCTAGCACATAACGGGAGATAGTGCACCGGACTGCCCTTTGTTTTTGTCTTTGTGTGTAGTAAAATTCTTAAAAGATTTAGTATTGCTTGGAAATTTGTGATTATCTATGAGAAGTATTTTTTTGAATTATTGTGGATAGTTCCCTCTATGTGATCAGGGGGTCACGAGTTCGAGCTATGAAAATGTGCTAAATATGGTATTTTTGTTATTGCTTTTCTCTTCTCCTAGGTTGATGTAGTTTTCTAATTTCATGGTACGCCACACGAATGACTTGAGCTAAGTTACTCCACTATATTAACACGTACTTCATTCATCATCTCAAAAAAGAAAAATAATTGTATTTTGACATTTCAGCAAAGGATTTTGTAGTCATAACATATGACAATACAAAGCGTTTATAGACATCATAATTTTGTGAACTCTATAATAAGAATTCAATTTTTGTTAGAGTTATTAGGGGTTAGTTTACGATAAACCTAACTTGGTGGCTACTCTACTCTAAACCCTTAATAAAGAGATTAATCATCTCCCGATAATTTCATAAACTCATTGAGTATCCCTCTCTTTTTGTTAATCAAATATATCAAGAAGATCCATAAACCCTTCTTTTATGGAGATCAAATTCAAATATTTCTACGTTCAAGAAATATGTTATTAATAGTCTTCTAATTACGAAGAAAATCCACATCAAATCTAAATCTTCTTACATTCAAGAAACATGCTACTAACGACCCTTGAATTACAAAAAAAATCATATCAAATTCAAGTCTTTTTACATTTGAGAAATACGCTAAAAATTCATATCAAATTTAAATCTTTCTACATTCGAGAAATACGCTACTAATGGTCCTCGAATTAAGAAGAGAAATAAAGAAAGAAGAATCTAGGGAGTAACAGAATTATATGCATATCATTTATCAATAAAATTCTTATTTTTTCATATTTTAATTGCATTGTGACTGCAATTTGTTTCTCACTGCAATCTTCATTGCAAACAGTGTTAACAATATGAAAAAAGAATACAATTTACTATTATATATAAGGGAGGATCTCAATTTTCGGTAGTCTTCACAAGTATTGATGATGTTCTTTTGCTAAATATTTTTATTTTTGTCCTTATTCTTTTTGTTAAGACCATTTCCACTTGTGTATTTGTTACTGATTTTTTCTTGCCCCAGTTTGCCTTTTAATTAAAATTTTCTTCATTTTAAATTAATAATTATTTTTTCTCAAAAAACTTATTTAGAAATAACTTTTGACATAAAATTAAAGTTAGTAATAATTTTCAACTACACCCTTATAGTCACTGATGCTCAATTCTTAAAAAAGATATAGCACTCCCTCTATTCCACGTTAAGTTAATTGTTGAATTTCGGCACACATGCTACGAAAAAAAAAAAGCAACGACATAAGTTTATCATTTTTTTTCATTTTTACCCTCTTCAAAAATAAAAGACACATAATACATCACTCCCAGTGCACATTTAATGCTGGGTAAATTTGAAAAAAATTTCCAACATCTATCTTGAATTGTGAATCATTCACTTATTTTGAAACACTAAAATTACTCCAATAATTCACTTATTCTGTAACGGAGGGAGTATTAAATAGGATACCTTAATCAATAATAAATAGTAAAATGCCTTTATTATTTTTCTTAGCAAACATGAAAAAGTATAAATCAATAATTAGAGTAGAATGAATAGAATATTTTTAAAGGGTGTTTAAAAAATTAACACGATAAGTAAATGGACCAAATGGAATAATCGGTTAATGTAATTTAATTATTAGTTAATATCCTTTTAGATCACGATTAAGTTAGTTTGTGTAAAGGTTCTAAATTAATGTTGTAACTATTTTTATATATACTTGAAATGATTGAAATACTTTGTCGTATTAGATGAAAGCAATGAATCATGCAACTCTTGTCACATGAAATTATAGGTGAAAATAAAATAATAAATATTAAAATAAATTTATTTCTATTTATAACTGAGAAATTTTGTACCCATAAATTCATTAAAATCAATATTTTTCTATTTTAAATCAGCATTGAATTGTAATTATTAAAATATTGTCATGTTATTTTATTGAGTGGGCGTCTCAAGTTAAATTGATGACATTAATAGTTGTCATGTATGCTAAGGGTTTAGCATCTATAAAATTAACCTATCTCTTCGTGTCTTGAAGATTCTAGCGATAGCAGAGAACCACCAATCCTCCACCGTTAAATTACTTATGTCGGACACCATAAACATATCCTGACAACCCTATCAGTTTCAGCGACCCCATCAGATTTTGGTGCAATCATCGTTTTTTTTCTCTCGCTTCTTGCGCCGACCACTAAAATGATAGCGGCTTTTTCGGCTGCCTATTTCTGTGGCCCAACAACCACATCAGTTTTTGGTGAGTGACATGAATATTTCACAATTTGATCGTCGTTTTTCTTTTCTTGTCTATTATTTTCTTTATAACCCTTTTCTGGTACTTCAAGTTCAGATCCCACTTTAGGCGGCGACATCAAGATTTCAGTGTCTATCTTATTTTTTCAGTGACCAGCACATTCTCCAGTGACCAAGTATAGGGATGTGGTACCCGCTGTAAGGTAAAGGTGGTGGCAACAAATTCTGACGACTAATTTCTGCACCAATTTGCGGAAATTCGACCAAACGATCAGGAAAACGTCTTTCACTGTGTCTTCTCCCAGTATCAGGTGCACTTATTTCAGTCTTCTCTAGTTTATTTGGTATATGCTTCTTTTCTTTCTTTCTATCCTGATTTCTTCTCTAATTTTTTTAATTATCTCTTTGGGATTATTGGTTACAGTTTCTCCGTAATTTATTAGGTGTTCGTTGCTTGTGAGTAGTATAGTACTTGTTGTTTCTTGTGAGTATCAATCCTGCTTACTGGTTTTTGTTTGCTGATTTAGCTGTTTATAGTCATACTGTTTTGCTCATCGTGTTTTTTGGCTTTTTCTCTTTATTTTCTTCTATCATATCTTTTTGAGTGGAGGTTAGGGTGATAGATGATGGACTAGGGTCATGTCATAGGTTGAGGTCGGGGTTGGGGTCAAGTCTAGGTTTTAGTCTTGGATTGAAGGCGAGGGATAGTAGGGCTAACCTGGATAAGGGTGCTTATAGGTTGAAAGTTGGGTCCTGGAACATAGAGACGCTTCAAGGTAAGTCTATAGAGCTGCTAAAGGTTCTTGGAAAATGAAGGGTTAGAATAGTATATGTCCATGAAACTAAATGGTAGGTACTATGGTGAGAGATGTGGGTGGATATAAGTTATGGTATTCGGGTAGCATAAGACATAGAAATGGGGTAGGTATCTTAGTAGATGAAGAACTTAGGGAGCAGGTGGTAGAGGTTAAAAGAGTTAGTGATAGGTTGATGTCTATTAAGTTGGTCATGGGAGGAAATACGGTGAATGTTTTTAGTGTTTATGCTCCGCAACTAGGTTTGGACGAGGAAGAGAAGAAGGGCTTTTGGAAGTTTTGAATGAGATGGTAAAGGGCATCCTGAGCACTAAGAAACTTTTCGTGAGAGGAGACTTCAATGGGCATATTGGGTCTTCGTTGAGAGGTTATGATGATGTGTATGGAGATTTAAATTTTGGGTAGAGGAATAAAGGAAATGCTTCTCTTTTGGATTTTTCTAGGGCTTTTGGGTTGTGGATAACAAATTCAAGATTTTTGAAATGTTTCATAGTTTAGTGGCCAAGACTCAGATAGACTTTTAGCTCCTTAAGAAGAGTGATAGAACACTATGTAAATATTGTAAACCCGTGCCTAGAGATAATCTTTTGACTAAACATAGGTTGTTGGTGATGAACGTGGCAATCAGTAAGGGCTGAAAGAAGAAAAGTATGGTGGTTCGGCCCAAGATTAAGTGGGGTAGCTTGACTTTGGCTAATGCTTTGAAGATGGGCGAGAAATTGATAAGCAGGGGGCTTGGAAGAGTAGAGGGGATGTGGATAGTATGTGGGAGACGATTTCCATTTACAGTAGGGAGATCGCTAAAGAGGTGTTAGTGTCTTGAGAGGTCGATTTAGGAAACATTGAAGGTTCTAGTGGTGGAATGAAGAGGTTAAGAGGAAGGTGGAGTCTAAGAAGGTGGCTTATGCTAAATTGGTTGAGAGCAAGAATTATTAAGAGAGGCGGACGAATAAGGAAGAGTATAAGATATAGTTTTGTGAGAGGCTTAGTTAGCGGTTACAGTGGCTAAACTGACAACTTTTGAGAGCTTGTATGTGGCTTTAAAGAAGAAAGGCAGGGATAAGTGCATCATGGTTGAGGATGGTACTATGTTGGTTGAGGATGCCCTCTTTAAAAGAAAGGTGGCAGTCCTATTTTCATACACTTTTGAACTATAAGGGGGACAAAGGTTTCGTGTTTGTGGACTTAGAGAAATTTGAGGAGTGTCACAACTATGGTTATTATAGGCATATCGAGGTTAAGGAGGTCAAGAGGGCTATTCACAAGATGCGTCGAGGTAGGGCGATAGGGCCAGATGACATTCCAGCAGATTTTTGGAAAGCACTGGCGGGGTAGGTTTGGAGTGGTTGACAAGGTTCTTAACATCATTTTTAGGGAGGGAAGGATGCCTGAAGAATGGAGGTGGAGTACAATAATTCCATTGTATTAGAACAAAGGAGACATCCAAATTTGCATCAACTATAGAGGTATTAAGTTGTTGAGTCATACTATGAAGATTTGGGAAAGGGTGGTAGTGTAGAGGCTGAGAAGGAGCATGATTATCACTAAGAATCTGTTCGATTTCTGCTAGGTCGCTTGACTATTGAGGCCATTCACCTTGTTAGGAGATTAGTGGAACAGTTTTGGGAGATAAAGGAGGACTTTCACATGGTGTTTATTGATCTTGAGAAGGCTTTTGACAGAGTTCCCAAAGAGATTCTCTGGAGGTGATCGGAGGCTAGACGGGTGCCTGTGGTGTACACTAGGTCGATTTAGGACATGTATGATGGCGCAAAGACTCGGGTAAGGATGGTAGGTGGAGATTTAGAGCATTTTTTGATTTTGGTAGGGTTGCATCATCGTTTGACTCTTAGCCCTTTTTTATTTGCCTTGGTGATAAATGTTTTGACAAAACATATTCAAGAGGAGATGCCTTGGTGCATGTTATTTGCTGATAATGTGGTACTGCTTAACAAGACTCGGGTAGGAGTTATTTGCCTTAGTGATGTATCGTAGGAGGCTGACATGGTGGTGAAGCTAGACTCTCAAACCATTTAGAAGAAGGAAAGTTTAAAGTATCTGGGGGCCAAGATTTAAGGCAATGGTGAGATTGACGAGGATGTAACACATCATATTGGGGCTGGGTGGTTTAAATGAAGGCTCTCTTTGGGATTTTTATGTGATAATAAGATGCCCCCGAAGCTTAAAGGGAAGTTCTACAGAGTGGCAGTCCGGCCGACTATGTTGTATGGAGAGTATTTGCTAGTTCAAAACTCCCACATCTAAAATTTAATGGTGGCAGAGATGAGAATATTGCGATAGATGTGTGGCCATACTAGGAAAGATAAGGTAAGAAATGAGATTAGTGAGGAGAGGTGGGAGTGGCCTCGGTGGAGGACAAGATATGAGAAGTAAGGTTACGTTGGTGCGAGCATGTGATAAAGAGGGGTTGTGATGCTCCAGTACGGAGCTGTGAGACACTGGCTATGGATGATTTTTGGCGGGGTATAGGTAGACTGAATAAATATTGGAGGGATGTGATTAGAAAGGTGTGGAGAATGCCGATTAGGGTAGAGGGTTAGGGGTTGAGAGTGTGTCGGTAACAATAGGGGAGCATTCCTTATTTGTGTTTGAAGTTTCTTGTTCGTGATATTGAGTGATGTCTATGATTTCGGATAGATAGTTTTAGTATTATCTTGTGACTGTAGTATTATCTTATGGCTAGTGACGTTAGCTTATTCTGCTAACTGTACTAGTTTTTATGCATTTAAGTTTTGTGTTTGGTATACTGCTATCGGGCCTAAGCCGAAGGTCTGTCGGAAATAGACTCTCTACTTCATCTTAGGTAGTGGTATGATTTGCGTACACTCTACCCTCTTAGTATGTACAAAATTTAATATAGACGCATAACAGCTAATATTAAGCTTTTGTACACTATATAATCTTTTGATAAAAGATGTGCATCAAATCACCCTTTTTCTAAGATCATCCCTCCGCCAATCGGTATAAGTATACCTCAACATCGGGTATTTACATTTGATCTATCAATAAAAGATTATACAATAATAACATACATAATATTACACGTGGAGTTTGGAGAGGTAGTACGGACAGGTACTTCTGTCTTGTGAAGATAGAGAGGTTGTTCTCGATTGACTCTCGACTCTCGACTCAACTAAAACATATAAAAAAATTTAGGCATGTAATACAAATAAAATAGTAAATCTAAAAATGGTAGCAATGACAAACAATTAATATGATAACTGGACTAAAAACAAACAAATTATTCTAATATAGAAGAATAAGATCGTATGAAAGTAATAACAAAATACTACTAAATAGGGAAATTAGACAACGCTCAGCCACCCACTAACCACATCCTTGATCTCCATAGTTTTATATCTAGATCATATCCTCGAAAAGCTACAGATACCTAATCTAATCACCTTTACCAAGACCTCCTCAGCCTACATCTACCTCTCCTTATACCACTATTACAAGGTAATATCTTTTATAAATTATTTTTGTTATCATGATTAAATGATCTTATATTCTTAATTCATTAGAATTAAAATCATTGATTACGGGTAAATATTCGGAACTAATAAGTATTTGCGTGATGATTAAGTGCTTCTTGCGACAAATTGAATTGCACAATGTTTGTGAGTAGCTCTCTTTGACATACTAAACGTATACAGTACTATCTCTACAATTAATATTACAATTTACAACGCAAATATAAGCTATCTACTTCATGATATATACAACTTAAATACTTAAGTAAGAAAAATGAATCAATAGACCTCCCAAGTTTCCAATTAAGAAAAGGGGACAAGTGGGTCCCGCAACTTGTCCCTTTTAAAAAAATTAAGTCATTTGAACAACTGGAACAGTTGTTCAACAACTACATTAGTTATCTCAACCACTTCATACAGTTGTTGAACAACTTCTTCCAGTTGCCGAACAACTTCGCCTAGTTGTTGAACAACTAAGCACAGTTGTCGAACAACTTTGCTAGAAGTTGTGGAACAACCATCAAAGTTATTTGACAAATGGGACAAGTTGTTAGAACGAAGAAACTTAAAAAAAAATCAAAAAAATTTTGTCCCTCCCACCTAATTTTAAAAACATGAAGGATTATCACTTAATTAGACAACTTATTTGTCCCTTTTAATCCAAAGTCCCAGTAGTACTACTATAATTTTCTTTAATAGCATAACTATGTTCATCCATATTTGGGTCCTAAAAGTGGGCTATCAAACCAGTGGAGAAAGGCTACAGAGCCATCTATTTGGTAGATGGGTTTTTATGGGCCTTCTTTTTGGTCTCGAGGGTTATTCTGACAGTAGATAAAGAACAAGAAGAACACTACAATTTTAAAACCAGGCTTTAAATCTCATAAACAAAATAAAAAATCATGAGAGCAAAAAGGGAAAAACAAAGTGCAAAAAGACCTCACCAATACTAGGATACAAAGGAAGAGAGAGAGGGGAAGGAGGGTTTTATGAAAAATGAAACGAATACAGCAGAGGTAAAGCATATCTATTAAATTTATTTAAAAACACACCAGCTACATCACCGATGTTTCAAAATCAAGGCAACATTTTGTCCTATTCAGAAAAAAATTCAAAGTGTGAGAGTAGAATTGATGTTCTCTTAACTACGTAAATTAGTTTTCCATCTTAAAATTTTGTTCAATTAAAAGAAATATAAAGATGAAGATTTTATGAGGGAAAACCAATTAACGCAGTTAAGACAACCTTAGTCCTACTCACACACTTTGAACTTTTTTTCTTAACAGGATAAAAAATTGCCTTGATTTTGGAAACGTCGGTGATGTAGCTAGTGTGTTTTTAAAGAATATTTGATAGATGTGCTATGCCTCCACTGTATTCGTTCCATTTTTATTATGACCCTCCTTCCTCTCTCTCTCATCCTTTGTATCCTACTACTGGTGAGGTCTTTTTGCACTTTGTTTTTCTCCTTTTGCTCTCATGATTTCTTATTTTGTTTTTAAAATTTAATGCTTGGTTTTAAATTGTCGTGTTCTTTGTGTTCTTCATTTCTTGTGAGAAACGAAAATGGTTGCCCCGTCTCATGCTTTTGCTTCTGATGAGGAGCAAAACAAAAGACTTCTTGAATCTGAAAATGAGCTGCTTCAACAGTACCCTTCTTCTAAAGAGGTACTTCTAGGGAAACTAGATGTGAGAATCTTTTCTTTTCTCTTTTCATCTATTTACCCACTTAAACATAAGAAGACAAAAGTAAATAATGAAAGGGCCTCAATTAGAGTAATGCAGATTTTTTTTATTTAGGGATTATCTATATATTATTTATGGGGGTAGTAGTGTATTTTTGGTAGTTCGTTTAGCAGTGAGTTATGCAGGTAATTAAGTCCTACAGAAGTAATTCACTATGTTAATAGAAATATATGAATTTGGAAATAGTAGGCTTTGAAAATTTTAAAAATAATTTATTAGTTTAAAATTAAAAAATTATAGTTGAAAAGTTCTAAAACATCTCTAATTATATCATAAATTTATATATTTTAGATATATTTAAATATTAAATAAAATATAATAATAATTAAAAGATAACTTCTAATATTAGCAGTAGTAGTAGAACATACATATCTACTACTACTACTAATAATAAATAATAATAATAATAATAATACATCATTTACTATGAAAAATATGTGGTTGATCTCAAATATTTTTTTTAAATTCAATTATAACATTATAAGATAAATTTGCATTATATTTGTAGAAAGGTAAACAACAAAGATAATTAAAAGTAATAATGTAATACCCTGAGATTCTAACAAATAGTGCATCCATGACTCAATTCCATGAGAAATAAATTATAGTGTTTTGGTTTTTTTCTGTTTAAGGGTGATGTGTATTAAGGCTTTAAAGATATCCTAACGCTTGGGCGAATCTAAACATTCTTTGCTGATAGAATTCTTGAGAAAGATTTTGGTATAGTCAACTCCAAATGAGCATATCTCCCATTGTACTATGAATTATTGAGCTCATGACCTACCAAAAGATATATAATTAAAATATCTTTCCAACGATACCCATTTCGTCAAAATTCAATAACGGAGCAAAGAGTTATGTTTATTTTACTCCAGCGTATCAGCATGGAAAATTCGTGACGACCTTTTGTGACGACTTGTGACAAGCGTGACGGCCCATCACAAAATGTCGTCACCTTAAGGCAGAAAGTCACAAAATCCACCATTTTTGTGATGACAATTCGTGACCGCCTATCACGGGCCTGACAGCTTGTCACGGATGTCGTTAGTAATTTTTTTCAGCAATTGATGGACGATTTTGCCAAGGGTATTTTAGTCATTTCCCATTTTTGGAGGCCTCTATATGCATGAGAATCCTCATCCAAAACCTAATTTCTTTATTTATCTCTTCTAATTCTCTTAAGAAATATATCTAGGGTTTTATTAAAGGAAATTTATCTTCCAAAAATCATCCATAAATCTTCAAGATTCTTCAAGAATCAAGTTCCTCATAGAGTGGGCATCAAGAATTTTTTTTATTACAAGTGTGAGTAAAGTCTCAAGCACTAAATTTCAACCAATTTAAAAGATTACGGTATGTGGGGCTTTGAACAAGAGAAATTCTTTCGTTCTTGTGCTCAAAGCTTTGATTTTTATTATGGATTTATTTGATTTTGCATGTTGGTTTATACCCAAATTAATTCATCAAGAGATTATGAGAATATAAATCGTTCAAGCTTTGTTATACATGATTATTTTACAATTTCCAAGTTATGAATTGATATTTAATATTGTGAATTTCAAGTTTCTACCATAAGTTGGTATTTCAAGTGCTTTCAAGATATGTGTCAAGCTTTAAGCTTCCTTATGACAAATTGGATTATTAAGTATATTGATTTATGAGAATTTGGTTGTTACAATGTGTCTTGATATTTCCTCTAAGTTATTGATGTTGCCATGACTTAATGAATTGATGCATTTTGATATTGAGAAAGATTGATTTGATTTGAGTCAAGTTAGGAATTCACAAATTGATTATGATTTGATAAATGAGAAAGAGATTTGATTTGTTCTTCATGATAGACCCTTGTGATATTTGTGGTGGATTTTCTAATGCGTTTTGAGCTTGTCTATGGGAAGAGTATTTAGCACCGAGTGTGAAATGTGTTATTTTCCCCGAAACTACGTGCCACCGTAGGATTGATATTAATAATTGTGGGACGGAGGCCGAGTATGAGATTATGATCACCAAACTTAGGTTGTACTCCCTGGTATGAGTACAACGATCCCGCCAATGGGGGATTCTCCCATTAGGAGGGCAAAGCATTGGACTCCATGTAGCTCACATGGTTTATGTCGGTTATAAGAACCTCCCATGTCCATAAGAGTCGAGTTTCTTGAATTACAGGTCACTTTGAGTCTTGAGTTGAATAGTTGAGTTGTTTATGATGATTTATGAGGTTTTCATCATATGATTTATTTACGGTGAGATCATGAAAAGTATATTTCAATCTAACTCAAGCTAAGTGAGCCATCATTGTACATATGTATATTTTCATGAAATTGACGACGATATTTACATTGTTGCATGCACGTCCACATACTCAGTACATTCCAAAGTGCTGACCCACATATTTTCCTATGGGCTACATTTTCTCGTAATTTTAGGTTCAGGTACTCAGCCACATTAGCGATATTCGGGTGCCTCTTTTTGTCTGCTCAGTGGTGAGTCTTCATGGTTCGAGGACCGTGTTTATAATTGTGTGATACCGTTTTGTTGTTATGGCTTTCAGTACTGTTTGAGTCGGTGGGGGTTTGTCCCAATATCTCCTTAATTTTGATGTATAGAGGCTTTGTCAGGCTACAGGGTTGGTATGTATGGAATTTCAGTATTTTGGATTGTACAGGCTAGATTTGTATCTTATTCCAGTATGTTTATGATATGTCATTCTCTCTTTTATTAGCATGACTATTGTCAAAGTGAGTTCTAGAAGTGATGACAGGTTTAGAGGGTTATCTTGAGGTCGCATGTGTCCTTAAGCACCGTGTGACATCTCAGGATGGGATCTTGGAGCGTTATAAGCTTGGTATCAGAGCCTAAATTTTAAAGAGTCCTAGAGAGTCTGGCATGCCACGTTATGTAGAGTCTTGATCATCGATGTGTAGCACGCCACATCTATGAGCAAGAGGCTATGGGACGCTTTAGGAAAAGTCATTTCTTTCTTTGAAAGGTCTATCGTGCCTATGACTGTTTCTCTCTGCTATTAATTCGTGCTCTCTTATGACAAAAAATACCTCCTCGTCGAGCTTATAGAAACAACGAGAAACCTCAACCCGACGTTGATCCCCTAAACGAGTATGTGTTTCATGCAGAATTTTGGGCAGCTTTTCAGACGCTAGCCCAGGCAGTTACCGCCAATACTCAAGCTAACAACCAAGCTACTATTCTGCCACCGCAAGAGAATAATTCTGCTATAGTTTAGGTTTGTGACTTTATGCTGATGATTTACCTGAGTTCTATGGGTCGAAGGTAGGTGAAGACCCACAGATGTACTTGGATGAAGTGAGAAAGATCACCCAGATTATACACGTGACTGAGGAGGAGAGTGTTGAATTGGCTACTTATCGAACGAAAGATGTTGTAGATGATTGGGTGGAAGTTTGGAGGGAAAGTAGAGGGGAGGATGCCGCTCCCATGACTCGGCAGTTATTCCAGGATGTGTTCTTGGACAGATTCTTTTCTCTTGAAATGAGGGAAGCAAAGATAGGGGAATTTATGAAATTAAGACAAGGCTCCGTGACTGTTAAGGAGTTGCCTTAGATTCAATCGGTTGTCCAAATATGTACCTAGTATGATGGCTGACTCCAGGACCATCATTAGTAAGTTCGTGATCAGTATGTCGAGTAACATTATAAAAAAGTATAGATCTGCAATGCTTAATAGGGAGATGGACCTTTCTCGATTTATGACACATGTCCAACAGATGAAACTGATAAGGTGAAAGAAAAGAAGAGAGTAAGATGGAATAAAAAAGCTAGATCAGAGTAGCAGGGATTCAGTTAGTCCAGATTCTATAGAGGGGACCGCCCTCAATTCTAGAGACGTCTGTTTATGCCCGCGCCTTCCTCAGTTAGTGCTCTCGCACATAGAAGCAGGTAAGAGCAGGGGAACAGGCCTATCCCATCCAGGTCTTAGAAAAGTGTAAGTAACAGACCTCGTCCTCCTTCATATGGCAAGCGTGGTAGAGATTATTTTGGTGAGTGTTTTGTTGATCAGAGAGGTTCCTTTGGTTGTGGAAAGTTAGGCCACCGACTTAGTGATTGTTCGTATGCTAGATAGGGGTATCGAGATTCTCATCCCCAGAGTCAGGCTACCAGTGCCCCCACTCCTGTAGTCTTCCCAATTCCTCCTCAAGTTGCCTCTTCTAGTACTATTGATGGTTCACGCCAGAATTTCTTCTATGCTATACCACCTCACCAGGAGCAGGAGGATACTCTAGATATTGTCACTGGTATGGTCCGTGTCTTTCATTTTGATGTGTAAGTATTGATGGACCCCGTTTTGAGTTTCTCTTATGTGACACCTCTAGTTACTATAAATTTTGAGATACACCCTGAACGGATTCCTGAGCCTAGTCTAGTTTCTACCCTGGTAGGAGAGTCTGTTATTGCTAAGGGAGTGTATAAGAAGTGTCATGTTACTGTCATTCATCAGGTCATATGTGCTGATTTGATTGATTTAGATATTGTTGATTTTGACGTCATTTTGGGTATAGATTGGCTTCACTCGTGCTATTCATCAATAGATTGTCGTACCCGATTGATCAATTTTCAGTTTTCTAACGAACTCATGTTTGAGTGGTTCGGGAGTTCTGTAACTATTAAGATCAATTTCATAGCCTACCTCAAAGATAGAAAGTTGATTTCTAAGGGTTGCATCTATCATTTAGTTTGAGTTAAAGACCTCAAGTCTGAGACTCCGACTATCAGTCAGTTAGCATTGCTAAAGAGTTTCCCGATGTTTTCCTGGAACACCTTCCAGGGGTCCCACCTGATAGAGAAATAGAATTTGTGATTGATCTCCTTCCTAGCACTCAGTCTATTTCCATCCCTCCATACCGTATGGTTCCTGCATAACTTAAAGAGTTGAAGGATCAACTCAAAGACCTATTAAAAAAAGGCTTTATCAGACCCAGTATTTCCCCATGGGGTGCAACTGTTCTATTTATGCAGATGAAATATGGTACATTGCGTATGTGCATTGACTACTGTCAACTCAACAAGGTGACTATTAACAACAAGTACCCTATTCCTAGAATCGATGATTTATTTGATCAGCTACAGGGTGCAAGTTATTTCTCAAAGATGGACCTTAGATCCGGCTATCATCAACTTAAAGTGAGAGAGTATGACATTCCAAAGACAACTTTCCGAACCCTCTATGGTCATTTTGAGTTTTTTGTCATGTCCTTTGAATTAACCAATGCTCTAGCGGTTTCATGGATATTATAAACCAAATATTCAAGCGGTATCTGGGTTTTTTTTGTTATTATGTTCATAGATGATATTCTTGTATATTCTCAAAGTAAGGATGACTATGAGGATCATCTTCGAATCGTGTTGGAAACCCTCAGAGCTCATAAATTAATCGCTAAATTTACAAAGTGTGAATTTTCATTAAGGTCAATTGCTTTTTTGAGTCACATTGTTTCTTCTGAAGGTACTAGAGTTGATCCTCAAAAGACAGAAGATGTGAAGAATTGTCCTAGACTTACCTCCCCATCTGATATTAGGAGTTTGTTGGGTCTACCTGGTTACTACCGTCATTTTGTTAAGGGCTTATCTTCTATCGCATCCCCTATGACCCGGTTGAACACGTTTTGTATAGTGTTCATGTTGATATATTTACTGATCACAAAAGCTTGCAGTATGTGTTTACCCAAAAAAAGTTAAACCTTAGACAAAAAAGATGGTTAGAGTTTCTAAAAGACTATGATATGAGTGTGATGTATTACTCGGGAAAGGCCAATGTTATGGAAGGTGCTCTTAGCAATTTGTTTATGCGTAGTTTAGCTCATGTAGAGAATGATAGGAAAGAATTAGCTCGTGATATGCATCGTTTAGCTAGGTTAGGTGTTAGATTGCTTGATTCCAGTAGTTCTGAGTCCTCTTTGGTCTCGGAGGTAAAGGAGAAGTAGGACAGGGATCCTAGTTTGGTCAGACTGAAGGAGTCAGTTAAGGACCAGAAGGTAGAGGTTTTCTCCCAAGGAGGAGATGGTGTGTTTAGATTACAAGGTAGACTATGTTCCGAATATTGATGATTTGAGGCAGAGAATTATGGTTGAAGTGCATGGTGCACGATATTCTATTCATCCTGGTGCTACCAAGATGTAACGCGATTTGCGGGAAATCTATTGGTGGAACGGTATGAAGAAAGACATAGCAGGATTTGTGGCAAAGTGTTCTACTTGTCAACATGTTAAGGTAGAGAACCAAAGGCCCGGTGGTGTAATGCAAGAGTTTGGCATTCCTACTTGGAAGTGGAAAGAAGTGAATATGGATTTCGTAATTGGTTTGCCCGCTTCTCATTATCATTGTGATTCGATTTGGATTGACATAGACCGGTTGACTAAACTAGCTCATTCTTTGCTAGTGCATTCGTCTTATATAACTGAGGATTATGCTAGATTGTATATCCGTGAGTTAGTCAGATTGCATCCTCTGGCTATCATCTCTGATAGGGGTACTCAGTTTACTTCCCAATTTTTTAGGGATTTTTAGAAGGGTGTCAGTACCCTAGTTCGTCTAAGTTCTGCTTTCCATCCATAGACCGATGGTCAGGATGAGGAGACTATTCAGACTTTGCAGGACATGCTGAGGGCATGTGCACTTGATTTAAAAAGTAGTTGGGATGAGCATTTCCCATTGATCGAATTTGTGTATAATAATAGTTTCCAAAGGTAGTTGGGATGAGCACTTTCCATTCATCGAATTTGCGTATAATAATAGTTTTTATGCTAGTATTCAAATGGTCCCATTCGAAGTTTGTATGGGAGAAGATGTAGATCGCCCATAGGTTGGCTTGAAGTTGGAGAAGTAGCTGTGATTGGGTCGGATTTTGTGTTCGAGGCTACGGAAAAAGTTAAGTTAATTCGAGAAAGATTGAAAATCGGTCAAAGTTGTCAGAAGTCATATGCAGATATGAGAAGAAAAGATCTTGAGTTTAATGTTAATGATTTGGTGTATCGGAAATTTTCACCCATGAAAGGGGTGTAGAGATTTTGGAAGAAGGGAAAGCTTAGTCCCGTTATGTTGGTCCATACAGGGTTTTGAGCCGTGTTGGGAAAGTAGCTTATGAGGTGGATTTACCCATGGAGTTGTCTAGCGTTCATCCAGTATTTTATATTTCGATGCTTAAGAAGTGTATTGGTGATTCTGTCGTGGTTGATTCTTCCAAAAGCTTAAACATTCTGGATAGCCCTTCATTCGAGGAGATTCCAGTTGGGATTTTGGATTTTTAGATCCGTAGGCTAAGGAACAAAGAATTTCCTTTGGTTAAAGTGCTTTGGCAAAATCAATCTGTTGAGAGTGATACTTGGGAAGACAAAGCCGATATGGGAGTCAAGTACCCTCACCCCTTTTCTGTGAGTTCGGAGCGAGCAGAAGGTATCATTCTTTCTTAATTCCTCCCCTTTCTTATTAAAGATTCAGCATTGTGTCTACTTTCATCACGAATTCATTCATTTTCTATAGTATACGAAGGTATAAAGTGAAGTACGTCTTTTGAGTGAGTCATTCCCACTATACGTCCTCATTTTTCTCTTGTTCTTAGCCTATATGGTAACATTCAAGGACGAATGAATGTTTCCAAGGGGGAGGTATTGTAATACCCTGAGATTCTAACCAATAGTGCCTCCATGACTCAATCCTATGAGAAATAAATTATAGTGTTTTGGTTGTTTTCTGGTTAAGTGTGATGTGTATTAAGGCTTTAAAGATGTCCTAATGCTTGGGCGAATCAAAACATTCTTTACCGGTTGAATTCTTGAGAATGATTTTGGCATAGTTAAATTTAAATGAGCATATCTCATGTTGTACTACTAATTATTGAGATCATGACCTAACAAAAGATAGATAGTTGAATTATCTTTCCAACGATACCCATTTCGTCAAAATCCGATATCGGAGCAAAGAGTTATGCTTATTTTACACCAGCGTGTCATCCTAGAAAATCCGTGACGACCTTTTCTGACGGCTTCTCACAAGCCTGACGGCCCGTCACAAAATGTCGTCACCTTAAGGAAGAAAGTCACAAAATCCACTCTTTTTGTGACGACAATTCGTGACGGCCTATCACTGGCCTGACAGCTTCTCACGGATGTTGTCAGCTATTTTTTTCAGCAATTGATGGACAGTTTTTGCAAGGGTATTTTAGTCATTTCTCATTTTTGGAGACCTCTATGAGAATCCTTATCCAAAACCTAATTTCTTCATTACTCTCTTCCAATTCTCTTAAGAAATATATCTAGGGTTTTATTTAAGGAAATTAATCTTCTAAAAAGCATCCATAAATCTTCAAGATTACTTCAAGAATCAAGTTCCTCATAGACTGGGCTTCAAGAATTTTTTCATTACAAGTGTGAGTAAAGTCTCAAGCACTAGAGTTCAACCAATTTCAAAGATTAAGGTATGTGGGGTTTTGAACAAGAGCAATTCTTTCGTTCTTGTGCTCAAAGAATTGATTATTATTATTATGGATTTATATGTTTTTGCAAGTGGGTTTATACCCAAATTACTTCATCATTAGATTATGCGAATATAAATTGTTAAAGCTTTGTTATACATGATTATTTTACAATTTCCAAGTTATGACTTGATATTTAATATTGTGAATTTCAAGTTTCTACCATGAGTTGGTATTTCAAGTGCTTTTAAGATATATGTCAAGCTTTAAGCTTCCTTATGAAAAATTGGATTATTGAGTATGTTGATTCATGAGAATTGAGTTGTTATAATGACTCTTTATATTTCCTAAAAGTTAGTCATGTTGCAATGAATCAATGAATTGATGCATTTTGATATTGAGAAAGATTGATTTGATTTGAGTCGAGTTAGGAATCCATAAATTGATTATGATTTGATAAATGAGAAAGAGATTTTATTTGTTCTTCATGATAGACCCTTGTGATGTTTGAGGTGTATTTCCTAACGCATTCTGAGCTTATGTCTGGGAGTAGTATTTAGCACCGAGTGGGAAATGTGGTATTTCACCTGAAACTACGTGCCACCGTAGGATTGATATTGATAATTGTGGGCCAGAGGCCGATTATGAGATTATGATCACTAAATTTAGGTTGTACTCCCTAGCAAGAGTACGATGCTCCCGCCAATGTGGGGTTCTTTTCTTAGGAGGGCAAAATGTTGAACTCCATGTAGCTCCATGAAGTTGAGAAATAGGGGGCTTGGAAGAGTAGAGGGGATGTGGATAGTATGTGAGAGATAATTGTCAGTTGCATTAGGGAGATCGCTAGAGAGGTGTTAGTGTCTTTAGAGGTCGATTTGGCAAACATCAAGTGGACTAGTGGTGGAATTAAGAGGTTAAGAAGAAGGTGGAGTCTAAGAAAGTGGCTTATGCTAAATTGGCTTAGAGCAAGAATGATCAAGAGAGGCGGACGAATAAGGAAGAGTATAAGCTATAGCTTGGTGAGAGGCTATGTTAGCGGTTACAGTGGCTAAAATGACAACTTTTGAGAGCTTGTATGTGGCTTTAAAGGAGAAAGGTAGGTATAAGTGCATCAAGGTTGAGGATGGTACTATGTTGGTTAAGGATGCCCTCATTAAAAAAAGGTGGTAGTCCTATTTTCATACACTTTTGAATGATAAGGTGGACAAAGGTTTCGTGTTTGGGGACTTATTGAAATTTAAGGAGTGTCATGACAATGGTTTTTGTAGGCATATCAAGGTTAAGGAGGTCCAGAGGGCTATTCACAGGATGTGTCAATGTAGGGCGATGGGGCCAGATGAGATTCCAGCGGATTTTTGGAACGCACTGGAAGGGAAGGTTTGGAGTGGTTGACAAGGTTCTTAACATCATTTTTATGGAGGGAAGGATGCCTGAAGCATGGAGGTGGAGTACTATGATTCCATTGTATAAGAACAAGGGAGACATCCAAAGTTGCAACAACTATAGAGGTATTAAGTTGTTGAGTCATACTATGAAGATTTGGGAAAGGGTGGTAGAATTGAGTCTGAGAAGGAGCGTGATTATCGCTGAGAATTAGTTCGATTTCATGCTAGTTCGCTCGACTACTGAGGCAATTCACCTTGTTAGGAGATTAGTGGAACAGTTTTGGGAGATGAAGAAGGACTTTCACATGGTGTTTATTGATCTTGAGAAGGCTTGTGACAGAGTTCCTAAAGAGATTCTCTAGAGGTGTTTGGAGAGTAGAGGGGTGCCTGTGGCATACACTTGGTCGATTTTGGACATGATGGCGCAAAGACTCGGGTGAGGATGGTAGGTGGAGATTTAGAACAGTTTTTGATTTTGGTGTTGAATGTTTTGACAAGACATATTCAAGAGGAGGTGCCTTGGTGTATGTTATTTGTTGAGAATGTGGTACTGTTTAACAAGACTCGGGGAGGAGTTAATGATAATTTGGAGATTTTGAGACAGACCCTTGAGTCTAAAGGATTTCAGTTGAGCAGTACCAAGACAAAGTACTTGAAGTATATGTCTAGTGATGTGTCGTAGGAGGCTGACATAGTTGTGAAACTAGACTCTCAGGCCATTCAGAAGAAGGAGAGTTTCAAGTATCTGGGGTCTATGATTTAAGGAAACGGTGAGATTGATGAGGATGTCACACACATATTGGGGCTGGGTGGTTTAAATGAAGGCTCGCTTTAGGATTTTTATGTGATAAGAAGATGCCCCCAAAGCTTAAAGGGAAGTTCTACAGTGTGGCAGTCCGGCCGACTATGTTGTATGGAGAGTATTGGCCAGTTAAGAACTCCCACATTCAAAAGTTGAAGGTGGCAGAGATGAGAATATTGCGATGGATGTGTGGCCATACTAGGAAAGATAAGGTAAGAAATGAGATTATTCGGGAGAGATGGTAGTGGCCTCGATGGAGGACAAAATATGAGATGTAAGGTTAAGTTGGTGTGAGCATATGATGAAGAAGGGCTTTGATGCTCTAGTGCGGAGGTGTGAGACACTGACTATGGATGATTTTAGGCGGGGTGGAGGTAGACCGAATAAATATTGGAGGAATGCGATTAGGGAGCTGTGGAGAATGCCGATTAGGGTAGAGGGTTAGGGGTTTAGAGTGTGTCGATAACAATAATGGAGCATTCTTTATTTGTGTCTGAAGTTTCTTGTTCTTTGTGTTGAGTAATGTCTATGATTTCAGATAGATAGTTTTAGTATTATCTTGTGACTGAAGTATTATCTTATGGCTAGTGACATTAGTTTATTTTGCAGACTGTACTAGTTTTTATGCATTTATGTTTTGTGTTTGTTATACTGCTATCGGTCCTAAGTCGAGGGTCTGTCGGAAACAGACTCTCTACTTCACCTTAGGTAGTGGTATGATTTGCATACACTCTATCCTCCCCAGACCCTCTATGTGGGAATCCAATGGGTATGTTGTTATTGTTGTTGTTGTATCATGTTATTTTATAAAATATTAAATTACTTGTGGTCTCTTGTTATATTCTAATTCTCCTGTAATACTTTCTTCCTTGCAAATAATTTTTTAAAAAAATTATTCAATTATGTGATTAACAACTTTAATAATTATAAAATTTTTAATAAAATATGTTTAATATATCGGTCATTAAATTATATTAATTATAAAGGTAAAAATATAATATAAATTATATTTTAAAATTTAATTATTATTATTTATATGTACAGTTGTTTGAATCCGAGCTTAGTACGGAGTATGGATTTAATGAAATAGCATTTATATATTCGTAGAATACACCTTTCACTTCATTTAATACTTCACGCAATAATCTTTTTTATAATTTTATAAATTACGCAAATAAAATAGTTATTTTTAATCTAATTAAAATAAAATGGATGGTGTATGAAATTTGGAAGGATATGCAATTATAAAAGCAGAAAATGAGGTGACAAGTTGGGTAGGTCCACTGATAAAAGAGTTTGGGCGTCATGCTGATGACAAATGCTATATGGAGTCATCTTTAAACGTACACAGCCAGGCAGTAGCAGTGTCGTCGTCAGAAATTTGACGAGGAGTGTGCATATTTTCTTTTTAGTTGTGTTAAGGATGTACAAAATTTAATATAGGCGTATAATAGCTAATATTAAGCTTCTGTACACTATATAATCTTTTGATAAAAGATGTGCATCAAATCACCCTTTTTCTAAGATCATCCCTCCGCCAATGGGTATAAGTATACCGCAACATCGGGTATTTACATTTGACCTATCTATTCAAGATATATACAATAATAACGTACATAATATTACATGTGGAGTTTGGAGAGGTAGCATGGACATGTACTTATGCCTTGTGAAGATACAGAGGTTGTTCTCGATTGACTCTTGACTCTCGACTTAAGTAAAACATATAAAAAAGAAATTAGGCATGTAAAACAAATAAAATAGTAAATCTGAAAATGGTAGTAACGACAAACAATTAATATGATAACTGAACTAAAAACAAACAAATTATTCTAGTATAGAAGAACAAGATAGTATGAAAGTAATAACAAAAATACTAATTAATAGGGAAATTAGACAACGCTCAACCACCCACTAAAGACATCCTTGATCTCCGTATTTTTATATCTAGATCATATCCTCGAAAAGCTACAGATACTTAATCTAATCACCTTCACCAAAACCTCCTCAGTCTACATCTACCTCTCCTTATACCCACTATTACAAGATAATATCTTTTATAAATTATTTTTTTTTTATCATGATTGAATGATCTTATATTCTTAATTCATTAGAATTAAAATAATTGATTAGGGGTAAATATTCGGAACCAAAAAGTATTTGCGTTAAGTGCTTCTTGCGACAAATTGAATTGCACAATGTTTGCAAGTAGCTCTCTTTGACGTACTAAACGTATATAGCACTATCTCTACATTTAATATTACAATTTAAAATGCAAATATAAGTGAAATACTTCATGATATATACAACTTAAATACTTAAGTGAGAAAAATGAATCAATAGACCTCCTAAGTTTCCAATTAAGAAAAAGGGACAAGTGGGTCCCGCAACTTGTCCCTTTGAAAAAAATTAAGTCATTTGAACAACTGGGACAGTTGTTCGACAACTACATTATTTGTCTCAACAACTTCACACAGTTGTTGAAGAACTTCTCCCAGTTGCCGAACAACTTCGCCTAGTTGTTGAACAACTTAGTGCAGTTGTCGAACAACTTTGATAATTGTTGAACAACTGCAAGAAGTTGTCGAACAACTATCAAAGTTGTTCGACAACTGGGAGGTGTTTTTGGAACGGAAAAACTTAAAAAAAATCAAAAAACTTTTGTCCTTCCCACCTAATTTTAAAAACTTGAAGGCTTATCACTTAATTAGACAAATTACTTGTCCCTTTTAATCCAAAGTCCCAGTAGTACTACTATACTTTTCTTGAATAGCATAACTATGTTCATCCATATTTGGACCCTAAAAGCGGGCCGTCAAACCAGTTAAGAAAGGCTATAGAGCCATCTATTTTGTAGATGGGTTTTTATGGGCCTTCTTTGGGGTCTTGAGGGTTATTCTATGTTAATAGGAGTAAACGTAGGCTAAACCAACTACTAATATTTGAATATTAACTATGTAGGACTTAATTACCTTCATAACTCAATGCTAAATCAACTACCAAGCAATACGTTATTACATGCATAAATAATATATAGATTTCCACATCGATAATCCCTACAGTACAAAAACTTGCATAACTCTAATTGAGGCCCCTTTGTTATTTACTTTTGGCTTCATAGGTTTAAGTGGGTAAACAGATGGAAATATAAAAGAAAAGTCTCTCACATCTAGTTTCCCTAGAAGCACCATTTTAGAAGAAGGGTGCCATTGAAGTAACTCATTTTCAGATTCAAACAATCTTTTATTATGTTCCTCCTCAGAAACAAAAGCATGATCCGGGGAAGCCATTTCCTTTTCTTACAGCAGATGAAGAACAAGAAGAACACTATAATTTTAAAACAAGGCTTTAAATCTCATAAACAAAATAAGAAATCATGCGAGCAAAAAGGGAAAAGCAAAATGCAAAAAGACCTCACCAGTACTAGAATACAAAGGACGAGAGAGAGGGGAAGGAGGGTTATACGTAAAATGGAACGAATACAGCAGAGGCAGAGCACATCTATCAAATTTCTTTAAAAACACACCAGCTACATCACCGATGTTTGAAAATCAAGGTAACTTTTTGACCTATTAAAAAAATAATTCAAAATGTGAGAGTAGGATTGAGGTTGTCTTAACTGCGTAAATTAGTTTGCCCTCTTATAATTGTGTTGAATTAAAAGAAATATAAAAATGAAGATTTTAAGAGGGCAAACCAATTTATGCAGTTAAGACAACCTCAGTCCTACTCACACACTTTGAAATTTTTTTCTGAACATGATAAAAAGTTGCCTTGATATTGAAACGTCGATGATGTAGCTAGTGTGTTTTTAAAGAATATTTGATTATGTGCTCTGACTCCACTGTATTCGTTCTATTTTTAATATAACCCTCTTTTCTCTCTCTCTCATCC
Source organism: Capsicum baccatum var. pendulum (assembly GCA_030864225.1). Classification (NCBI taxonomy): domain Eukaryota; kingdom Viridiplantae; phylum Streptophyta; class Magnoliopsida; order Solanales; family Solanaceae; genus Capsicum; species Capsicum baccatum. Next base: position 7,629,241 of record CM061556.1, read on the forward strand.
TTCGTACCCTACTACTGGTGAGGTCTTTTTGCACTTTGTTTTTCCTCTTTTGCTCTCATGATTTCATATTTTGTTTTTGAAATTTAAAGCCTGATTTTAAATTGCAGTGTTCTTCTTGTTCTTCATTTCCTATGAGAAAAGAAAATGGTTGCCCCGGCTCATGCTTTTGTTTCTGAGGAGGAACAAAACAAAAGACTGCTTTAATCTAAAAATGTGTTTCTTCAACAACACCCTTTTTCTAAAGAGGTGCTTCTGGGGAAACTAGATGTGAGAGTATTTTCTTTTCTCTTTTCATCTGTTTACCCACTTAAACCTAAGCAGCCAAAAGTATAAAATGAAAGGGCCTCAATTAGAGTTATGTAGATTATTTATATTTAGGGATTATCTATATGTTATTTATGCAGGTAGTAGCGTATTTTTTGGTAGGTAGTTTAGCACAGAGTTATGCAGGTAATTAAGTCCTACATAAGTAATTCACTATGTTAATAGAAATATATGAATTTGAAATTAGTAGGCTTTGAAAATTTTAAAAAATAACTCATTAAGTTAAAATTAAAAAATCATAGTTGAAAAGACCTAAAACATCTCTAATTATATCATAAATTTATATATTTCGAATATATTTAAATATTAAATAAAATATAATAATAATTAAAAGATAACTTATAATATTAGTAGTAGTAGTAGAACATACATATCTACTACTACTAATAATAATAATAAAAATAATGATGATAATAATAGTAATAATAATAATAATAATAATAATAATAATAATACATCATGTACTATCAAAAATATGTGGTTGATCTCAATTTTTTTTTGTAATTCAATTATAACATTATAAGATAAATTTCTATTATATTTGCAGAAAGGTATATAGCAAAGATAATTAAAAGTAATAATGTAATACCCCGAGATTCTAACCAATAGTACCGCCATGACTCAAGCCCTTGAGAATCCCATTTTTGGTGGACGATTTTTGCAAGGGTATTTTATCATTTCCCATTTTTGGTGGCCTCTATATATATATGAGAATCCTCATCCAAAACCTAATTTCTTAATTTCTCTCTTCCAATTCTCTTAAGAAATATATCTAGGGTTATATTTAAGGAAATGAATCTTCCAAAAATCATCCATCAATCTTCAAGATTCCTTCAAGAATCAAGTTCCTCATAGAGTGGGCTTCAAGAATTTTTTTATGACAAGTGTGAGTAAAGTCTCAAGCACTAGAGTTAAACCAATTTCAAAGATTAAGGTATGTGGGGTTTTTAACAAGAGCAATTCTTTCGTTCTTGTGCTCAAAGATTTGATTTATATTATGGATTTATATGTTTTTGCAAGTGGGTTTATACCCAAATTACTTCATCATGAGATTATGAGAATATAAATCATTAAAGTTTTGTTATACATGATTATTTTACTATTTCCAAGTTATGACTTGATATTTAATATTGTGAATTTCAAGTTTCTACCATGAGTTGGTATTTCAAGTGCTTTCAAGATATATGTCAAGCTTTAAGCTTCCTTATGACAAATTGGATTATTGAGTATGTTGATTCATGAGAATTGAGTTGTTACAATGAGTCTTTATATTTCCTAAAAGTTAGTGTTGTTGCCATGAATCAATTAATTGATGCATTTTGATATTGAGAAAGATTGATTTTATTTGAGTCGAGTTAGGAATCCACCAATTGATTATTATTTGATAAATGAGAAAGAGATTTGATTTGTTCTTCATGATAGACCCTTGTGATGTTTGAGGTGGATTTCCTAACGCATTCTGAGCTTGTGTCTGGGAGTAGTATTAAGCATCGAGTGAGAAATGTGGTATTTCCCCCGCAACTATGTGCCACCGTAGGATTGATATAGATATATGTGGGCCGGAGGCCGAGTATGAGATTGTGATCACTAAATTTAGGTTGTACTCCCTGGAAAGAGTACGACGCTCCTGCCAATGTGGGGTTCTCTCCTTAGGAGGGAAAAATGTTAGACTCCATGTAGCTCACATGGTTTAAATCGGTTAGAAGAACCTTCCATGTCCATAAGAGTCGAGTTTCTTGAATTACAGAGTCACTCCGAGTCTTGAGTTGAAGAGTTGAGTTGTTTATGATGATTTATGAGGTTTTTATCACATGATTTATTTACGATGAGATCATGAAAAGTATGTTTCAATCTAACTCAAGCCAAGTGAGCCATCATTGTACATATGCATATTTTCATGAAATTGATGACGATATTTATATTTTTGCTTGCACCCTCACATACTCAGTACATTCCAAAGTGTTGACCCACATATTTTTCGAAGGGCTACATTTTCTCGTAATGTAGGTTCAGGTACTTATCCGCGTTAGCGATTTTTGGGTGCCTCTTTTCGTCAGCTCAGTGGTGAGTCCTCATAGTTCAAGGACCGTGTTTATAATTTTGTGATACCGTTTTGTTGTTATGACTTTTAGTACTGTTTGATTCAGTTGGGGGTTTGTCCCAATGTCTCCTTAATTTTGATGTATAGAGGCTTTGTCAGGCTAAAGGGTTTGTATGTACAGAATTTCAGTATTTTGGATTGTACATGCTAGTTTCGTATCTTATTCCAGTATGTTTATGATATGTCATTCTCTCTTATATTAGCATGACTATTGTCAAAGTGAGTTCTAGAAGTGATGACAGGTTTGGAGGGTTAGCTTGAGTCCACGTGTGGCCTTAAGCACTGTGTGACGCCTCGGGATGTGATCTTGGGGCGTTACAAATAAATTGTTGACTTAAAATTTAAAATAATATTAAAAAATATAAAATTACATATTAGAAGTAGATAGTTACAATACTAAACAGTTCTAATTGGATTCTTATCGTTATATAACTGCTCCAAGAGTTGTTAATATGGATCGAACCAGCTCATCTGGGCTAGCTCACACGGGCTTTAGAGTTTGACGGGCCTGGCTAGGCTGACCCATCAACATGACAGACTAGAAAATAGCAAGCCCAACCCATCACACTATGGGTTGTGGGCCTCCACGGGCCAGCCCAGTTTTTAAAATATATTATTTTTATAATCTTAATTTAAATTTTAAAATATTAATTGCATAAATATTTACAATATATTTCTTGAAGTTACTACTCATTAATCAAGTCTCAAATTTATAAAAAGATCCTAATAATCTGTGAAATTGAATAACTTTTGACCCCATATTAAAATCAAATTGAGATATTGAAAAATAAATAAAATAATTAATGAGTAATAATATAACTCGCTAAATAACAATATTAACCTAATTTTGTTTTAATTGATCACAATAAAACACAAAGAATTGTCAATGTTTAGTCTATTAAAAGTAAAATAAACGCTTTAAAGAAAACTCTCATGGCATTTATGATGTATTCAACCTCGCCACGTCATCTTCATCAAACATATTTGATTTCTTAAAAAAAATTATATTTTATATGTTAATTATTTATATATTTTATAAATATAATTAATATTCAAATATATATATGATGGCTCATATAGACTTTGAGTTTGGACTCTATTTTTCATTTTTAGTACTATATTTTATTTTTTAATTATTTTTATTTGACCCACGGGTCACCCAAACCCATATTGCTCAAGACGACGGGTCAATAGACTTATTCATGAAGGGCTAAAAAGCCTTATTCTTAAATGGGCTATAAAAATTGTAGCCCAGCCTTATCAAATTACAGGATGGGCCGGGCCATTCCAACGAACCTGACCTATATTGACGGTTTTAACCGCTCATCTAAGATATTGGTTATTCTATCAAATTTTTTTGAATTTAAATTGGAGAAAAAACATACTTTCAAAGATAAACTTATAATTTAGATTTACTTAATTAGTAATAATGGCACACAATTTTTTTTTGCTACATGATTTATCTTAATATTTATCTCAAATAACAATGAACAAATAATAATAGTAATAGTAATAATAATAGTAGTGCAATCTAATAGTGGTAAAGTAAAAATAGTTAAAATATTATTATTGTTATTAGTATTAGTATTAGTATTAGTATTAGTATTAGTATTAGTATTGTCTCATTGATTTCAATATTTATCTCAACTCAAATCTATATTATTTTTAAATATATATTGTATTTGAAAAATGTAAGGATAAGGGTAAGGAAGAATAATAAATTAATCTTATTTTAATAAACATATGTGATATTTGAATTTGTATTTAAATGTAATCTGAATATAAATGAAATTCTATCACTTAACCTTTATTACATATACTTCTCTATCATTAGCTTTATTCGTGAATTTATTTACTGCATTTTTTAATTTTTCATTTAAAAAAATAATTCTTGATTTGATAACATTCTTTCGATATGCAGGAATGATATAACATTTTCAACTTATCTTTCTTTGTGAATGTTTAAGGTCCATCAATTTAAATTGATATAAATATATTTTCTTTTCGATGATTCACTATGCAAAATAATATTATTCTTTTTGGTAGAAAGGACATGCATTAATATAAAAGAGAACACAGTTTAAGTTTTAATTTTTAACAATTAGTCAGGGTTCAAAAAGGAATAGTTCTGGCCTGGCCAGTTAAAATCATCAGTACAAGAGCTAATTTTTATCTCAAAAAGTTTCCAAGATGTCTACTTGCATCTTTTGCACATGTCGGTGGAACTTCAAAAAGGGTAGTCTCCTGAAACCCGCTTGGCCTTGCTCCATCTTTCGCTAGAGCATCTGCCACTCCATTTTGTTCTCAATTACAGTACTTGACTTCCGGATTCCTTAGCTTTTTTAATTTTGACCTGCATTCCGAAATCAAAGTATCATAGTGGAGGTTCCCATTAGTTAACATAGATATAACTTCCAATGAATCAATGTTAATTTCAATGGGGAGAAGATTATTTTGCTCTACCAGTTTTAATCCTTCAATGAGAGACATAAGTTCTATGATGTTGTTGGTAGTTCGGTGAAAGTTTTAGTTAAAACCTAACACTCAGCCTCCATTATTGGATCTAACTACCTCTCCTATTCCACCCTTCCCGAGGTTTCTAAAGCAAGAATTATCAGTATTGAGCTTAAAGGTGTGGCTGGTGGGAAGATTCCACTTAATTTGATTATTTGGTTTTGCTTGATTGGGGTATTCTTTTGAGTAAGATGTTTATACTTAACAGTTTGGGAGTAAGAATGGTTAAAACTGGGATGGTCCCTTTTGTTATTAAAAGTATTAGAGCTCCTAGTGTTCTAGATTGTCTAGAGGCTGAAAGGAATGATGCCGTGCTAGTCAATTAGTCTGTTGAATAGGGAGTGTTGAAGAGATCTCTAGATAGTGTGTCAGAAAGAGGGTAAGAGACTGGTAATAGGAGGTTGTTTGGACTGGGTCATCTTATGGATAGTTTTCACTCCAAAATCTTCGAGGATAGGACATTTAAAGAAAATGAGGGATTTGTCTTCCTGGTGATGATTGTAGATAGCACAACTAGTATTTTGTCTCACTTCTCTCTTGGAGAGGTTGAGGTTATTGGGGAACCTATCATGCTGGCTTAGCCAAAGAAAGGTTTTGACTTTTTAGGGGATTTAGCCTTCCATATCCAGGTAAAATTAGAGAAGTAATTGATCTCAGAGGTTTTGCCAATATGATTATAAGCACTTCTGCTGGATAACAGACAATTACTAGTGAGATTTCAAATAAGATCATCAGTATGGGCTCCAGGATTGCGGAAAACAGAGTTGGTTAAAGTTTGGATGAGATCCTCAGGGATTTCAACTGGAAAATCCTTGATGTTCCTGGAACCATTCCTCTAGACCCAGAGAGTTTAATGTCTGAGGAATGATAAGGAAGAAGGGCTTGGATGATGGAAAGAAGGAGTTCACAGTGAGGCATCCATTTTTCCTTCAAGAAGTTGATCTTGTCATCCTTATGGATGTTCGAAGAGGAGGCAATTTAACAAATTTCCCAACCCATAAGGACACTTTTCCATGTTGTAAAGTTGTTGGCTTTGATGGATATGCCATGGGGGCTAATTTATTTTAAAGATTTTCTCCCAGAGACTATTGGGATACTTGTAAAGTCTCCAGGCTTGACTGGATAACATAGTTGTGTTCCTAATGGAAGCTTTCTGGAGGCCCAAGCCCCTATTAGCTTTAGCATTAGTCAAGGTTTCCTAATTGATTAGATGCATTTTCTTATTATCAGGGGTGACGCCCCAGAGAAAATTCTGTTGGGTTCTGTCAATCTTTTAGTGGATTTTAGAGGGGATCAAGATGAATTACATGACATGAGCGGGAATACTAGCCAGGGAGGACTTGGTAAGGGTGATTCTGCCAGCCAAATTGAGGAATTTGGTTTTCCATCTAGCCAACTTAGTATTGAGATTGTCTAGGATAAATTGGAAATCTCTATTGCAATGTTTTGTATGGAATATGGGAAAACCAAGATATTTGCCAAACCTGTCTTTGGATTGGATGCCTAAGATTTGAGACAAACTATCTTTGTCGCCCGAGCATAATTTCTAGAGAAGAATACTTTAGATTTTAGAGTGTTATGTTTTTAGCCAGAGTGGAACGTGAAGCAGCTAAGAGTGGCTCGGATGGTTTCACAGTTTTTTTCATTAGCAACACCACACAAAGTTAGATCATCAGCAAAGAAAAGGTGACAGATTTTTGGCCCTTTCCTACTGATTAAGATGGGAGTCCAATACCATATATCTCGTCTTTTATCACGGGATCTGAAAGGTAGGGTTTCTTTGATAACTAAAAAATAATAAAATGTACCACTAATGCGTCCATAGCAGCAAAGTCTTCTGAAGCATCCAATGAAAGTTGAGAGACTCTCTTCTCGGCTATAGCTCTTGGTGAATATCTTGCTGAAATTGATGAAATGTGTGCACCATCATTTGGACCAATTTTTTCATCTTTCTACTTTTCACATCTCTTTATAGAAGTCATTATTGGATCCTCCCCTAACAAGTTAAGTGATTGATCTTAGAATAGAGCAATTTTTTTTGGTGCAACATGCAGTGGAAGCTCACCAGAGTCGGCATTTGCAAGAAAGTTGGAAGATCTAGGTAAGAATGGACCAACTTCCTTCAAAATAAACAAGATTTCAGATGGATCATTTTGAAAGATCATTCTTCCCTAGCTATATGCAAGGAACATGTTGATAATAATAGATATCACAATCTAGGTCCAGCTGCTAGGTTAGATAGTAACTCAAGAATCTCTTATCAATTCCTCTTTCTCAAGAACCCCCAAAAATAAATAACACTCGAGCAGAAAAAGGTAAACTCAGACACAATAAATGTTGATTGTATGAGAGGCTATACAAAGTGGGGGTTTTACATATACTCAAATTTAGGACCAAAATTAGGAAAAAAATGACTGACATGAATAAACACTCCAAATTGTAATCTCCTCTTAGATTCACTCACATTTATTGCATTTTTCTTAACTGTTAGGTTTAAAATCCGTAAGTTTTTTAGGGTGGCATAATAAACTAAAGAAAGACACAAATGTTTTGTTTCAAACAGTTCAAGAAAGAATCTTTTGACTTTTTGAAACAAAGAAATAGAGCTACATTTGTTGGACTATTTTGTCCCTACAGTTGAACTAAGAGCACCATGAGTGGACAAATCAGTCCAAGAAATGTGGCTCTATTTCTTTGTTTCAAAAAGACAAAAGATTCTTTCTTGAACTGTTTGAAACAATACTTTTGCATCATTCTTCAGTTTATTATGCCACGTAGACTTCATTAGTTCAAGGACAAATTAACATAATTGTTCAAGTAACAATACCTAAGAAAAACACAAACACCTTGAAAAACCCTAAGGATTTTAAACCCAAAATTTGAGAAAAACGCAATAAATGGGAGTGAATCCAAGTGGAGATTACAATTTGAAGTATTTATTCATGTCAATCAATTGTTTCCCCAATTTTGGTCCTAAATTTGAGTATATATAAAAACCCCACTTTGTATAACCTCTCATACAATCAGCATTTGTTGTGTTTGAGTTTACCTTTTTCTGCTCGAGTGTTATTTATTTTCAGGTGTTCTTAAGAAAGGGGAATTGACAAAAAATTCTTGAGTTACTATCTAACCTAGCAGTTGGACCTAGATTATGATGCCTACTATTATCAACATATTCGTTGCACATAGATGGGGAAAAAGGATCAGTGAAAATGATCCATCTTGAATCTTGTTTATTTTGAAGGAAGTTGGTCCATCCTTAACTGGATCTTCCAAGTTGCCTACAAATGCCGACACTGGGGAGCTTCCACCGCAAGCTGCACCTGAAAATGTTGCTCCATTCTTAGATCAAACACTTAAATTACTAGGGAAACATCCAATAATGACTTTTATATAGAGAACTGAAACTGAGAAAAATGACAAAATAGGTCGAAATGATGGTGAACAATTTTCATCAATTTCAGCTAGAGATTTACCAAAAGCTATAGCCGAGAAGAGAGTCTCTCAACTTTCATTGGATGCTTCAGAAGATTTTGTTGCTGCAAAGGCATTAGTGGTACATTTTTTTTTGTTATAAAAAAAATTTAGTTATGAAAAAAACTACCTGCTAGATCTTATGAAAAAATACGACAGTCATCAATTGATGAATTAGGAGCTAAGTAAATCAAACCGTTTATATTAATTTGGTCAACTCATTTAGGAAGTTTTGTGTTTATGTAAAGTATTTATTGTTCACCTTGGTTCTGAACATATTATACACATAAATTGAATTATGCTTACATTGGTCTCTGTCATCTCAATGAACAAATAAAGAAGGTATTAAGGGGTTATTTGGGAGCTGGCTTGGCAACGAGTTTTGTAGGAATCCTACATAAGTAATTCAAGGTTTGGTAGCTACTTAGGAGTTAATATAATGTTTAAAATTAATATGTTGTTTGGTCTACCATTCTTTTTTAAACGAAAGGAGTAGTACTTCTTCGAAATTGGACATCCTTAATAATAGAAAAAATCTCCACTCAAAGTGCTCTTAGTTCAACTGTGGGGACAAAACAAGCCAATAAATGTGACTCTATTTCTTTGTTTCAAAAGGACAAAAGATTCTTTCTTGAACTACTTGAAACAAAAATTTTGTGTCTTTCATCAATTTGCAATGCCACATAAAGTTCATTTGTTCAATGCCAAAATAGTACATTAAGTAATTGTTGAGAATATAATTAAATAGTAAAAGTGTACTCACTCTAATAGTTAAACTTTTAGATGAGATGGTCATAAACTTCAACATAGTATCAGAGTCAGGCCTACCCAATTCATTTTTTTCAATGTTGAGTCCCCTATCTTATATTGCCTACGGTTTAGATGTCCAATCTTGGCATACAAGGAGAGGGAGGGGAGAGTCCCACATCGGTGGATTAAAGAGTCCTTAGTCTCCTTATATGATCTTGGGCAATCATCACCTCATGAGATAGCTTTTGAGGTTGAGTTAGGTCCAAGGTTCATTTCATTATCATGGTATCCGAGTCCATCATCTCTTTCGATTGCTTTCATGTATTTGACTACTCTTTTTTATCATCATAATCATATGTCTCTGCCATCATCTTTTACTATTGCTTTCATGTTTGTTAAAGTTAATTATAACGATTTCTTTTTATGAATTCAAGTGTTAATTTTTTCAGAAAGATTTCTTTGAAAATATATTGCTGAATGTTTAATATTAATCTTTGTATATGCTTTCATCGTCATCTTTAATGGTATATTCTTATATATTTTATTTTATTTCGATGCTGAATTAATCTCCTACGTCTCAAATTATTTTCAATAGATAACAAAAAGCAGAATTTATTGGTGGGATATAAAATGCTTAAACTTAAGCAGGTAAATATTTTTACAAAAAATTTAGGATAATAAAAATACTAATTAGTAGCTATTAGTTCATTTTGAGCTTAAAAAATAGATAATTTTATTTGATGTGATTATTTGACATTAGTAATAGCATGTATGCTAAAATAAATTGATAATTGATATTTTATCAGTAAATAAAGGATATTTTCTAATAGCATTTGTGTATACTTAACACAAAATTATAAATTGCATTGAGGCAAAGTGATGGATGAGGGGAAGAATAAGAGATTATGGTTGTTGAGATAGGGTAGGGGTGAGCTAGGTAGGTGGGGTAGGTGGGGTGGTAGTGTAGGTAGGGGTTAGAGTTGTGGAGTAGAAAAAAAGATTTTTAAAAGTTAAAAAAATTTATTTTCTTGGGAGTCAGGACAAAGGGGTGGAAAGATGGTTTTTTAGAAAAAAATCAAAAATAATTTTTTTTGTGTGTGTATTAGGTAGGGTGTAGAATGGGTATTGGGGAGTAGGGGTGGGTGCAATTTATAATTTTATTTTAAAGAAAAATAAAATATTTTTTCATTGGTGGAGGGTGGATTGGGGATAAGAAATGGGTGATGTGAGAAAAATATTTTACAAAAAATCTGATAAAGTAAAATATAATAAAAACTAGGGAGGCGGGGTGGTGGCTGTAGGGTTAGGCTAGGAGGTGGGTGTAGTATTTTATGGGGTGGTGATTTTGAGAGTGATTTGAGAGATCTTAATTAAATTAACTTAGCAGATACAGTAAGATGTATAAATAAAATAATTAAAGATATTAATCATAAATTGATCATTGTAAAAATAATGAGCAATAGAACAATATATGAAAATTTAAATAAACTAATAAATTTTATGCAAAAATTTTTGAATTGAGACTAAATGAAATTTAACATTTGAAATTAAAGTTCTGTAATTGATACAAGTAAGTACTTTTAGCGTTTGAAATGTAATTGAACAAATCTTAGGAGTGTCACGATTATGGTTATTGTAGGCATATCAAGGTTGGGGAGGTTAAGGGAGTTATTCACAGGATGTAGCGGGGCAAGGCAGCGGGGACAGACGAGCTTCTAGTGGATTTTTGGAAGAGCACTAGCGGGGTAGGTTTGGAGTAGTTAACAAGGTTATTTAATAGTATTTTTTGAGCGAGGAAGATACTTGAAGCGTGGAGGTGGAGTACTATGATTCCATTGTATAAGAACAAGAGAGATATCTAAAGTTGTATTAACTATAGAGGTATTAAGTTGTTGAGTCATACTATGAAGGTTTGGGAAAGGGTGGTAAAGTTGAGGATGATAAGGATCGTGACAATCTCTGAGAATCAGTTCGGTTTCATGCCAGGGCGCTCGACCACTGAGGCTATTCACTTTGTGCGGAGATTAGTGGAGTAGTTTTGGGAGAGGAAGAAGTACTTGCACATGGTGTTTATTGATCTTGAGAAGGCATATGAAAGAGTTTCCAGGGTGATTCTGTGAAGTTGCTTAAAGGCTAGGGGGAGGCCCGTGGTATACACTAGGTCGATTTAGGATATAGATGATGGGAATTAAACTCGTGTGAGGAAGGTAGGTGGAGATTCGTAGCAATTCCCAATTTTGATAGGGTTGCACCATGGATAGACTCTTAGGCCATTTTTATTTTCCTTGGTGATAGATGTTTTGACATGACATATTCATGAAAAAGGTTCCTTGGTGTATGTTATTTACAGATGATGTGATTGACGAAGCTCAGAGAGAAGTTGAGGATAAGTTGGAGATTTGGATACAGACGCTTGAGTGTAAAGGATTTTGATTAAGTAGAACCAAGACAGAGTACTTGGAGTATAAGTTCAGTGATGTGTCGTAGGAGGCTGGAGTGGTTGTGAAGATAGACTCTTAGGCCATTCATAAGAGGGAGAGTTTCAAGTATCTAATGTCTATGATTCAGGGCAATAATGAGATTAACGAGGATGTAACGGATCATATTGGGGTAGGGTGGTTGAAATGAATGCTTGCTTCGGGAGTTCTATGTGATTCGAAGGTGCCTTCGAAACTTAAAGGTAAGTTCTACAGAGTGGTAGTCCGTCCGGCTATGATGTATGTAGCGGTGTGTTGGCCAGTTAAGAACTCCTATATCTAAATATTAAAGTTAGAGGGGATAAGAATATTGTGATGGATGTGTGTACATCCCAGGAAATATAAGGTGAGGAATGAAATTATTCAGGAGAAGGTGAGAGTTGCTTAGGCGGAGGACAAGATGCGAAATGTGAGGTTACATTAGTTCGGCCACGTGATGAAGAAGGGCTCTAATTATTCAGTGCGGAGGAGTGAAATACTGGTTATGGATAGCTTTAGGTGGGGTAGAGGTACACCAAAGAAATATGAGCGGGACAGCACACATAACGAATCCTAGTCCATCGGTGAGCTATAACTTGTGGTTTTGGAGGTAGGCCTAGGGTCCAAGCATGTTTTGGGCCAAAAATGCATTGGGGGCTCCCGGGCAAACTGAAGAGTGAGGGACTGTGAACCTTTTGGGTCGGCGAGACCGTTTGGGTTGTCAAACACGATTAAACAATGCAAATACACCATTTTTTGAGCCAAATTGGTGTGTTATAACTCACAATTTAGGGGTGGGCTTGGGAATCAAAAATATTTTGGACTGAAAATCAATCGAGGGATCCCAGGAAAGCTGAAAAGCGGGGGATAGTGGCTCATTAGGGTCGGCGGGGCTGCTTGGGTAGTCAAACGGGCTAAACGATATGAATAGACCATTTTCAAACTAAATTAGTGTGTGATAGCTCACGATTCTTGGGGTGGACCCAAGGTCCAGATGTGTTTTGAAATGAAAATCAAGCGAGTTCTCCTAAACAGGCTGAGAAGAGAGAGTGTGTGGTCTTTTTGGGTCTACAGGGCTATTTAGGTGGTCAAAGAGGCAAAACGGCACAAATGAGTAATTTTTTGGCTAAATCAGTGAGCTATAGCTCACGGTTTTGAGGGTGGGCTTAGGGATCAATCCTGTTCTGGGTAAAAAATTGGTTGGGGGATACCAGACAGGAAGAGGAGAGGGAGAATGTGGTTCATTGGGTTCGACAGGGTTATTTGAGTGGTTAAACGGGCTGAATGGCGTGAATGAAGCATTTTTAGGCCTAATCGTTGTGTTACAGTTCATAATTTTTAGAGTGGGCCTAGGGATGGGGCATTTTTTGGGCAAAAAATTGACTGGGGGTCCTAGGCAGTCTAAAGAGCAGGATAGTATGGGTCGTTAGGGGTCGACGGGTCCGTTTGAGTGGTAAAACGAGTTTAATGGGACGAACGAACCATTTTGACCAAATTGGTGTGCTATAGCTCACGGTTTTAGAGGTAAGTCTGGCGCCCAGGCATGTTTTAGGCTAAAAATTGATCGGAGGCTCCCAGGCATATTATGGAATAGGGGTATATAGGTCATTGAGGTCGGTAGGGCCATTTGGTTGGTCAAACAGGAACAAAGGCACAAACGGACCATTTCTAAGCAAAATTGGTGTGATATAGCCCACGATTTAGAAGGTAAGTGAAGGGACCGGGCGTGTTTTAGGTAAAAAATTGATCAACGGCTCTCGGGCAGGCTGAGGAGTGGGGGAGTGTGGGTTGTTGGGGTCGACAGGGCCGTTTGGGGGGTCAAAAGGGTGAATCAACATAAATGGGCCATTTCTAGGCTAAATTAGTATGCTATACCTCACGATTCCGAGAGTGGGCCATGGTTTGGTGGTATTTTTAGGCCAAATATCAATCAGGGGCACCCAGTCGGGTTGAGGAGTGAGGGAGTCAGGATTGTTTGCATCAACGAGTCCATTTGTGTGATCAAATAAGCAAAACTGTGCCAATGGGCTATTTTTCGGGCCTAATCAGTGTGCTATAGCTCACGGTTCAGGGGTGTGCTCGGGGACCGGGTGTATTTGGGCCAAAAATCAATCGGGGGCTCCCAAGCAGGTTAACAAGTGAAGAAGTGTGGGCTGTTGGGTTCGGTGGGGCAGTTTAGGTGGTCAAACAGGCGAAACAACATGAAGGGGCCATTTTTAGGCCAAATCGATGTGATATAACTCACAGTTCCGAGGGTCCAACCCGAGTCCCAACCATGTTTTGTCCAAAAGTTCCCCGAGGCCATTTGGCTGGTCAAACGGGTGATACAACGTGAACATGATATTTTCAGGCCAAATCGTTGTGCTATAACTCATGTTCCAGGGGTGGGCTTGGGGCTCAGGTGTGTTTAAGTCTAAAAATTGATCGGAGGTTCCCAAGCAGGATGAGGAGCAGGGGAATATAGGTCGTTGGAGTCAGTGGGGCCGTTTGGGTGGTCAAACGGGCGAAATGGCATGAACGGATCATTTTTAGGCCAAATTAGTGTATTATAGCTCATGATTCCGGGCATGGGCCAAGGGCGTAGGTGTGTTTTAGGCTGAAAATAGAACAGAGGATCCTAGACAGGCAAATAAACAAAAGAGTGTGGGTCGTTGGGTGGCGATTGGCCGTTTGTGTGATCAAAGGGATGAAACCGTGCGAAAGGGCTATTTTTTGGCAAAATTAGGGTGCTATACCTCACGGTTCATAGGGTGTGCCCAAGGACCATGCGTGTTTTTGAATGAAAATTGATCGCAGCTCCTAGGTTGGCTAAAAAGCGGAGAGTGTGGGCCGTTGGGTCGGCGAGGCCGTTTGGGTTATTAAATAGGCAAAATAATGCAAACGGGCTATTTTCAGGCCAAATCGTTATGTTATAGCTCACAATTCTGGGGTTGGCCCTGTGCCCAAACGTATTTTGGGTCAAAATTTGATTGAGGGATCTTAATCAGGCCGAGAAGAGGGGAATTATGGGTCGTTGAGGTCGGCAGGACCATTTGGTTGGTCAAACGAGCAAAACGGCGCAAATGGGCCATTTTAGGGCCAAATTGGTGAGCTATAGCTCATGATTTCGATGTGGTCCTGGTGATGTTTTAGGTAAAAAATCAACTGGGGGCTCTTAGACAGGCTGAAGAGCGAGGAAGTATGGGTCATAGGGGTCAACGGGGTGTTTGGGTGGTCAAATGGGAATATCAAAATGAATGGGTCATTTTCAGGCATAATCGGTGTGGTATAGCTCACTGTTCTGGGTGGGCCCAGGGTTCGGGCGTATGTTGGGTCAAAAATTGATCATGGCTTCCAAGTAGATTGATAAATAAAAAAGTGGGTCATTTGGTCGGCAGGGCCATTTGGGTGGTTAAACAGGCAAAACGTCAAAAACATGCTATTTTGGGGGCTAAATAGACGTGTTATAACTCACGGTTTTAGGGGTTGGCTCGGGGATTGAGTGTTTTTGGTTTGAAAATTGACCAGAGGCATCAAGGCAGGCTTAAAAGTTGAATGGTATGGGTTGTTCGGGTCGGCTGGGCTATTTGGGTGGTCAAACAAGTGCAACAACACAAATGGGCCATTCTTAGGCTAAATCAGTTTGCTATAGCTCACGGTTCTAGGGGTGGGCCGAGTGACCAAGTATGTTTTGGGCAGAAAATGCGCCAAGTGCTCCCAGGCAGGCTGAGGCAAAGGGGAGTGTGGATTGTTGGGGTCGGAGGGGCCATTTAGTTGGTCATAATGGGGAAATGTGGATCCAGACCAGTTGTATCCACTTTATAGAATGTTTCATAAGCTCATCCAGGAACATTAACCATAGGAATACCTTTTGTGGAGAGAGCCCCCGGTAGGCACATAGACATTATGTCTGAGTCAAAATGATATGCTAAAGAATTTCCACCAACCATTACGTCCGGGGCCAGCAATTCCACAAAATTGAACACTACAAGGCTTTCCATGAGTTTGATCTCTGCCACATCTAAAAACAATGCTTACCTTCTTTCGGTCTAAAACAAAAGTAATCACGTCATGTGCAATCCTGCCTCTTGTTCTTGATCCATCGACGTATTTTTAATCATACATACACGTATTACCATATGGACTACAATCATATTCCTTATTCGTGATTTCACAGTTTCGACTTTCTACAAGGCAATCGATCTTTCGATATGTTTTTGAATTAGTTGAAACATATAAAGGATTATTATCAATTTGTAACATCCATTTGCATTACAAGGTCCACATTTCCACCAAACTAAATCACTACCAGTGCCTATTAGCAAGTAAATTTTAACTTGTTCAGTGAGTAAAAAATGCACCAATATGGGTTGTGGTGCAGTGGATGAGGCTGCTCCACCCTTAACCAGAGGTCCAGGGTTTGACCCAGGGTATGGACAAAATTCTGTTAGGAGGGCTGCCACTTTAATGGGCCCTGGAACGTGTGATCCGGATTAGTCGAGGCTCCATTACGGGCACCGAATGCTGGATTGGAAACCAAGAAAATAATAGTAAAAGATGCAACATACTGACATATGCAATGTGTACTTGTTGTTACTGGAACCTTGTTGTTTACCACTTTACTCTCATGCTCGTCGTGTGGCCTTACCAGAGTTCCATTCGCACTAATAGCGACACCATTTTCAAGAACCGATGCCAAATGATTTGCTCTAGCTTGACAACCGGAGAATCTATTTTTGAGTAACGAGTCATAGTCCTTGAATTTTGACTTTTCAAATAAATAGAGATTGTAAATGGTGAGTGTATAGGATGGCATCGGAGGATCTGGATGCTTCGTTGGATCAATAGATATATTCCATAATTAACTGGTGTTAAGGGATGAATAAGAATGTTCATTGCATAAAATTACAAGCAAAATTGAGAAAATAATTGAAATCAAAAGGTGAACATGGAGTAACTTCTCCATTGGAATAGAAATTGTTTTTCTAATTGATTGATTTAGTTTGAGATATGTCTATCACTTCTTGTACTCAATATATATAAAAACATAACAAAAAATCATTAATGATTTTTAATGCCATTAAATCTACTACTTTATTAAAGAGGTAAAGTTCAATAATTTTGTCATTAATGAGTAAAAGTCTACAATTATACATGAAATTAACCTGTTAAAACTTTAACAAAAAGGGAAATCCTATGAGTTTATCATTTTTGATACCTTATAAGTTTTTATTACTCCATGTTAGTGGGTTTGCAAAAAGAATTATATGCGCATCTTTTATATTTTACGTATCTTTAATATTTTTATCAAATCAAAAAAAATATGAAGGGGAGTTTTAGAGTAACTGATAAAATTATTGTCATGTGATTAGGAAGTCACGAGTTCAAGTCATAGAAACATCCTCTGTCAGCAATGCAAGATAATGCTGCGCACAATAAAATTCTTGCAGTCCAGCCCTTCTCCGCCGTCCCTTATAGCAAGAAGCTTTAGTACACCAAAATTCCATTTTAGTATTAACATACTTCCACCGCCACATCAAGATGCCCTTTTAGTATTAACATACTTCCTCTGCCCCATTTTATATGTCGTCATTTTCATTTTGTCCGTCCCAAAAAGAATGTCATATTTTCTTATTTGGTAACTATTTAAAGATACAATTTTACTTTTATCTTTAAAAGTCTCATTTTTAATAAAGAACAATTGTCATTCCTTCTTAAACTTTGTGCCCGATCAAAATATTCCGCATAAAATACAACCGAGGAAGTATATATTTTTGATGTGTTTTCAGTGTTACTCCCACCGTTCGCTTTTACTTGTCACTAATTTCCTAATTGTATTTCTATTTTTACTTATCATTTTTGACATATCAAGAAAAGACAACTTCTTTTTTCCTATTTTACACTTAGCATTAATTGTGTTTTCTCCAAATTAATTTTAAGATACAATATAAATATTATTTAATACGGGTATTATGGTAAAATAACTGTATGTTATTAATTATTTTTTTAGTAAATATGTCAAGTTAAAATGTGACAAGTAAAACCGAACGAAGGAATTTTCTTTTTGTTTATTAGAGCAACTTTTGGGGCATTTAAATTGTTCAAGAAGAGTAATATCATTCTAAAATTATAAGGTAAAGGGGTCTATATGTAAGAGCTAGATCTTTTGGGGGCTAAATTTATATTATGCTGTTCATTTTTGTAGAAGATGATACTGCTCAAATACTGACCAACTACCAGAAAAGGAAAGAAGTTAGCTCTTAATGCTATAGTATCCATCATCAATGGAGACATAATGTTAAGGAAAAAATTGGAATTTCATTATTCAGCTATGAGAAAGTGAGATTTTTTTTAAGCTATTGTTCAAAATTAATCTTGATGTATTACAAGTTTTATTTGCCTGAATTTTTTTGGGTAGTTTGCATGTTTTTCTTATTATTTATTTAACCATATGTTATCAGTGTTATATTTTAGCTTATCTTGGAAATTTGGGTAGAAAGAATTTTAAAAAATTGCTAAATATTTCATTTTTACAAATGTTATTGGTGTGTGTAAGACAAGGAGCCTTGTAGTAACTGATAAAGTTGTTATCGTTTGACCAAAAGGTCATAGGTCCGAGCTATGGAAAGAGGGGTCCACAGTGGTAAAACTGTGTATAATAGACCGTTGGGGTCCAGTTTTCTCCTGGCACCCAACACATAATGGGAGCTTAGTGCACCGGACTGCCCTTTGTTTTTGTCTTTGTGTGTAGTAAAATTCTTAAAAGATTTAGTATTGCTTGGAAATTTGTGATTATCTATGAGAAGTATTTGTCTGAATTATTGTGTATAGTTCCCTCCATGTGATTAGGGGGTTATGAGTTCGAGTCATGAAAATGTGCTAAATATGGTATTTTTGTTATTCCTTTTCTCTTCTCCTAGCTTGATGTAGTTTGCTGATTTCATGGTACGCCACACGAATGACTTGAGCTAAGCTACTCCACTAAATTAACACGTACTTATTGTCACATGAAATTATAGGTGACAATAAAACAATAAATATTAAAATAAATTTATTACTATTTATAACTGAGAATTTTGGTACCCATAAATTCATTAAAATCAGTATATTTCTATTTTTAATCAGCATTGAATTGTAATTATTAAAATATTGTCATGTTATTTTATTGAACGGACGTCTCAAGTTAAATTGATGACATTAATAGTTCTCATATATGCTGAGGTTTTAGCATCTTGCAATTTTTCAATCGACGGCGCTGACGAAATTAACCTATCTCTTCATGTCTTGAAGATTCTGGCGATAGCAGAGAACTACCAATTCGCTGCCGGTAAATTACTAGTGTTGGCCACCATAAACACGTCCCGACAACCCTATCAGTTTCGGTGACCCCATCAAATTTTGGCCTAATCGTCGTCTTTTTCTCTCTTGCTTCTTCCGTCGACCACTAAAATGATAGCGGCTTTTTCGGCGGCCTATCTCTATGTCCCAACAACCACATCAGTTTTTCGTGTGTGATCTTAATTTTTGGAAATTTGATCATCGCTTTTCTTTTCTTTTATTTTCTTTTCTTTATAACCCTTTTCAGGTACTTCAAGTCCAGATCCGTACTTTAGGCGGCGACATCAAGATTTCGGTATCTTTCTCATTTTTTGGCGACCATCACGTTCTACGGCGTCCAAGTACAGGGATGCGGTACAAGAAGTAGGGTAAAGGTGGTGGCAACAAATTCTGACGACCAATTTCTGCACCAATTTTCCAGAATTCAACAAAACGATCAGGAAAATGTCTTTCACTGTGTCTTCTCCCACTATTAGCTGCACTCATTTTAGTCTTCTCTAGTTTAGTATTCAGTCTCTTAGTATTGTCAATGAGTTTCCTGATGTTTTCCCAGAAGATCTCCTAAGGGTACCTCCCGATAGAGAGATAGAATTTTGAATTGATCTTCTCCCTAATACACAACCAATTTCTATTCCTCCATTTCGTATGGCCCCTGCAGAACTTAGGGAGTTGAAAGAGCAACTCAACGATCTTCTTGATAAGGGTTTTATAAGTCCCAGTGTGTCTCCTTGGGGTGGACCCATTCTATTTATGTGAAAGAAAGATGGATCATTGCGCATATGCATAGACTATCGCCAAATTAACAAGGTCACAATCAAGAACAAGTACCCTTTCCCTAGAATTGATGACTTGTTTGGTCAGCTGCAAGGTGCCAGCTATTTTTGGAAAATAGATTTGAGATCCGGTTATCAACAACTTAAAGTCAGAGAGTGTGATATTTCAAAGATAGCTTTCTACACTCGTTATGGTCAATTTTAATTCTTGGTCATGTCCTTCGGATTAACTAATGCCCCAGCAGCATTTATGGACCCTATGAATTAGGTGATCAGACCATACCTGGATATGTTCGTTATTATGTTCATAGATGATATTCTTGTGTACTTCCAAAGTGAGAACGACTATGCAGATCATCTTCTAATTGTCTTACAGACCCTTAAGGATCAATAGTTTTCCAAATTTAGCAAGTGTGAATTTTGGATAAGGTTGGTTACTTTTCTAAGTCATATTGTTTCTTTTGAAGGTATTCGAGTTGATCCTCAAAAGGTAGAAGCTTTAAAAAGTTGGCCTAGACCTATTTCCCCATCTGATATTAGGAGTTTCCTGGGTCTAGCTGGCTACTACCATTATTTTGTTGAAGGTTTCTCTTCCATTGCTGCTCCTTCTACCCGGTTAACCTAAAAGAAGGTTAAATTCCAGTGGTCAGATTCTTGCGAGAAGTGTTTTTAGGAATTGAAGACTCGACTCACTTCAGTCCCTGTGATAACCCTACCTAATGGTGTCGATGATTTTGTGGTATATTGTGATGCTTCCAGAGTTGGTCAAAAATGTTTATTAATGCAGAAGGGTAAGGTTATAGCTTATGCCTCCTGACAGTTGAAATCTCTTGAGAAGAATTATCTGACCCATGACCTCGATTTAGCTACAGTGATTTTTTCTTTTAAAATTTGGAGACACTACCTATATGGCATTCATGTTGATGTCTTTATAGATCACAAGAGCTTACAGTATGTGTTCACTCAGAGAGAGTTAAATCTTCGGTAGAGGCGATGGTTAGAATTACTGAAGAACTATCATTTAAGTGTGTTGAATCACCCAAGCAAGGGCAATGTAGTAGCGGATGCCCTTAGCAGGTCATCCATGGGTAGTGTAGCACATGTAGAGGAAGATAAGAAGGAGTTATCTTGTGAAGTGCATCATTTAGCTAGGTTGGCCGTTAGATTGCTCAATTTAGCTGAGGGTAATGCTTAGGTCCAAAGTAGTTTCAAATCTTCCCTAGTTTCTGAAGTGAAAGAGAAGCAGGATGCAGATTCTCGTTTGGTCGAAATGAAAGAATCAGTTAAAGACAAAAAGGTGGAGGTTTTCTCCCAAGGGAGAGATGGTGTATTGAGATTTTAGAATAGATTGTGGGTGCCTGATGTTGATGATCTGATGTATAGAATTATGGCTAAAGAACATGGCGCGCGGTATTCTTTTCATCCCGGTGCTACCAAGATATACCGCAATTCGCAAAAAATTTATTGGTGGAAGGGTATGAAAAAGGATGTAGCAAAGTTCGTAGAGGAGTGTGCAACTTGCCAACAGGTAAAGATAGAACACCAGAGACCCAGCAGAATGATGCAAGAATTTAGTATCCCTACTTAGAAGTGGGAGAAAGTTAATACGGATTTTATGACTGATTTACCTTCTTCTCGCCGTCATCATGATTTGATTTGGGTTGTTGTAGACAGGTTGACTAAGTCCACACATTTCCTGCTAATGCATACATTTTTCACTGCGGAGGACTATGCTAAGTTGTATATTTGAGAGTTAGTAAAGTTGCATGGAGTTCCATTGTCTATCATCTTTGATAGACGTACTCAGTTTACTTCTTATTTTTGAAGGGCCTTCCAGAAGGGTCTTGGCACCCAATTTCATCTTCGCTCCGCTTTTCATCCGCAGACAGACGGTCAGGATGAAAGGACTAGCCATACTTTGGTGGATATATTGAGGGAATGTGTTCTTGATTTCAAAGAAAGTTGGCATGGACATTTGATGTTGATTGAATTTGCTTACAATAATAGTTTTCATGCTAGTATTAGAATGGCTCCATTTGTAGCTTTGTAAGGGAGAAGATGTAGATCGCCTATAGGTTGGTTCGAAGTGGGTGAAGCTGTTGTGATTGGGCCTGATGATGTATTTGAGGCTATGGAGAAAGTTAAGTTAATTCGGGAGAGGTTAAAGGCAGCCCAGAGTCATCAGAAGACGTATGCAGATGTGACAAGTAGAGCTCTTGAGTGTGAAGTCGATGAATTGGTGTATTTAAAAATCTCACCTATGAAAGGGGTGAAAAATTTGGAAAAAAGGGAAGCTGAGTCCCAGATATGTTAGCCCTTATAGAATTTTGGATCGTGTTAGGAAAACAGCTTATGAGGTTGAGTTGCCTGCAGAATTATCAGTTATCTATCCTTTGTTTCATGTTTCTATGCTCAAGAAGCACATTGGAGACTCTGTTGTTGTTGATCCATCTGAATGTTGTGATGTTCAGGATAGCATTTCGTATGATAAAATCCCGGTTGAAATCCTCAATTATCAAGTCCGTAGACTGAGGAACAAGGAAGTTCCCATGGGTAGAGTTCTACGGTGAAATCAATTAGTAGAGGGTGCCACTTGGGAAGCAGAAGCGGATATGCGAGTTAGTTACCCTTGTATTTTCTCTACGAGTTCGAATCAAGATGAAGGTACTATTCCCTTAATTCAGTTTCCTTCTAATCTAATGTATTTCACTATATGGTTATTCCCTCTACGATTCGTGCATGTGGTGAAGTACTCAAGAGTATTAGAGTAAAGTGAGCCCTTCTATGTGAGTAGTTCCAGCTGTGCGTCCTCATTTTCTCTTGTTCTTGGCCTATTTAGTAACATTCGAGGACAAATGTTTCCAAGGGGGAGATATCATAATACCCCAATTATTCCTTAAGCCTAAATCTATCTTTTCGAATGGATATGTATGACTTCCAAAGTTATTGATGTTTAAATCATGTTGCATTTCTCTAATTTACACTTTTTCTCTTGTAGAGCATTGAATAAGCTTTCCATCGATACCAATTTCATCAAAATCTGACATCGGATGGTGAGTTATGGCCGTTTTACTGAATACTATCAGATAGCCCAGGTTTGACGGTCGACCAGGTGAACCATCAGGTCCTTGGTGAACCGTCAAGTGTCCCGTCAATCCAAGGAAGTAGCTCTTTTTTTGGGATGTCGTGTAACGGTCAAAGTGGTTGACCGTCAAGGTGTCCGTCAGACCGAGACAGAATGTCTCATTTCTGGCCCTCAAGTGACGAACGACATGGTGGACCATCAGTCCCTCTGACGGACTTTAGGAGGCAACTTCAAGATTCTGGTGTCTAGCTTATTTTTTAGACAACTAGCATATTCTCCAGTGACCAAGTACATGGATGCGGTACCAGAAGTAGGGTAAAGGTGGTGGTAACAAATTCTGACGACCAATTTCTGCACTAATTTGCCAGAATTTGACAAAACAATCAGGGAAATATCTTTCACTGTGTCTTCTGCCAGTATCAGGTACACTCATTTCAGTCTTCTCTAGTTTATTTGGTATATGCTTCTTGTCTTTTTTTCTATCCTGATTTCTTATCTAATTTTTTTAATTATTCCTGTGGGATTATTGGTTACGGTTTGTCCATAACTTAGTAAGTGTTTCTTGCTTGTGAGTAGTATAGTACTTGTTGTTGCATGTGAGTATCAATCCTTCTTACTAGTTTTTGTTTGCTGATTTAGCTGTTTTTAGTCACACTCTTTTGCTCATTATGTTTTTTGGCATTTTTTTTCTTTATTCTCTTCTATCCTATCCTTCTGAGTGGTTTTTAGGGTGATAGATGATGGACTAGGGTCATGTCATAGGTCGAGGTCAGGGTTGGGGTCGAGTCTAGCTTCTAGTCTTGGGTTAAGGGCGAGGGATAGTAGGGCTAAGTTGGATAAGGGTGCTTATAGGTTGAAAGATTGGTCCTGGAACATAGAGATGCTACAAGGTAAGTCTATAGAGCTGGAGAAGATTCTTGGAAAATAGAGGGTTAGTATAGCGTGTGTCCAGGAAACTAAATGGTAGGAACTAAGGTGAGATATGTGGATGGATATAAGTTTTGGTACTTGGGTAGCATGAGACATAGAAATGGGGTAGGTATCTTAGTAGATGAAGAACTTAGGGAGTAGGTGGTAAAGGTTAAAAGTGTTAGAGATAGGTTGATGTCTATTAAGTTGGTCATGGGAGGAACTACAGTGAATGTTATTAGTGTTTATGCTCCGCAATTAGGTTTAGACGAGAAAGACAAGTAGGGCTTTTGGAGGTTTTGAATGAGATGGTGAGGGTCATCTCGAGCACTGAGAAACTTTTTGTGAGAGAAGACTTCAATGGGCATATTGGGTCTTCGTTGAGAGTTTATGATGATTTGCATGAAGATTTCAATTTTGGGTAGAGGAATAAAGAAAATACTTCTCTTTTGGATTTTTCTAGGCCTTTTAGGTTGTGGATAACGAATTTGAGATTTTTGAAATGTTTCGTAGTTCAGTGGCCAACACTCAAATAGACTTTTAGCTCCTTAAGAAGAGTGATAGAACACAATGTAAAGATTGTAAAGTCATACCTAGAGATAATTTTTTTACTAAACATAGGTTGTTAGTGATGAACTTGGTAATCAATAAAGGATGAAAGAAGAGGAGTGTGGAGGTTCGGCCCAAGATTATGTGGGGTAGATTGACTTTGGATAATGCTTTGAAGATGGGGAAGCAGTTGAAAAGCAGGGGACTTCGAAGATTAGAGGGGATGTGGATAGTATGTGGGAGACGATTGCCAGTTATATTAGAGAGATCGCTAGAGAGGTGTTAGTGTCTTGAGAGGTTGATTTAGGAAACATCGAGGGGACTAGTGATGGAATAAAAAGGTTAAGAGGAAGGTGGAGTCGAAGAAAGTGGCTAATGCTAAATTGGTTGAGAGCAAGAATGATCAAGAGAGGCAGACAAATAAGAAAGAGTATAAGTTATAGCTAGGTGAGAGGCTAAGTTAGCGGTTATAGTGGCTAAAATGATAGCTTTTGAGAGCTTGTATACGGCTTTAAAGGAGAAAGGCAGGGATAAGTGCATCAAAGTTGAGGATGGTACTATGTTGGTTGAGGATGCCCTCATTAAAAAATGGTGGCAGTCCTATTTTCATACACTTTTGAACGATAAGGGGGACAAAGGTTTCATGTTTGGGGATTTGGAGAAATTTGAGAAGTTTCACGACTATGGTTATTGTAGGAATATTGAGGTTAAGGAGGTCAAGAGGGCTATTTGCATGATGCGTCGAGGTAGGGCAATGGGGCCAGACGAGATTCCATTAGATTTTTGGAATGCACTGGCGGGGCAGGTTTGGAGTGGTTGACAAGGTTCTTAACATCATTTTTAGGGAGGGAAGAATTCCTAAAGCATGGAGGTGGAGTACAATGATTCCATTGTATAAGAACAAGGGAGACATCTAAAATTGCAACAACTATATAGGTATTAAGTTGTTGAGTCATACTATGAAGATTTGGGAAAGGGTGGTAGAGTTGAGGCATAGAAGGAGCGTGATTATCGCTTAGAATTAGTTCTATTTCATGCTATGTCACTCGAATACTGAGGCCATTCACCTTGTGAGGAGATTAGTGGAACAGTTTTGGGAGATGAAGAAGGACTTTCACATGTTGTTTATTGATCTTGAGAAGGCTTGTGACAAAGTTTCCAAGGAGATTCTTTGGAGGTGTTTGGAGGCTAGAGGTGTGCCTGTGGCATACACTAGGCCGATTTAGGATATGTATGATGGCGCTAAGACTTGGGTCTGGACGGTAGGTGAAGATTTAGAGCATTTTTCAATTTTGGTAGGGTTGCATCAGGGTTTGACTCTTAGCCCTTTTTTATTTGCCTTGGTGATGAGTGTTTTGACTAGAAATATTCAAGAGGAGGTGCCTTGGTGTATGTTATTTGTTGATAATATGGTACTACTTAAATAGACTCGGGGAGGAGTTAATGATAAGTTGGAGATTTTGAGACAGACCCTTAAGTCTAAAGTATTTCGGTTAAGCAGGACCAAGACGGAGTACTTGAAGTGAAAGTTTAGTGATGTTTCGTAGAAGGATGACATGGTTGTGAAGCTAGACTCTCAGGCCATTCGAAAGAAGGAGAGTTTCAAGTATTTGGGGCCTATGATTTAAGGCAATGGTGAGATTGACAAGCATGTCACACATCATATTGGGGATGGATGGTTTAAATGAAGGATTGATTTGGGTGTTTTATGTGATATGAAGATGCCCCAGAAGCTTAAAGGGAAGTTCTACAGAGTGGCAGTCCGACCGACTATGTTGTATGGAGAGTATTGGCCAATTAAGAACTCCCACATACAAAAGTTAAAGGTGGTGGACATGATAATATTGCGATGGATGTGTGGCCATACTAGGAAAGACAAGATAAGAAATGAGATTATTCGGGAGAGATGGGAGTGGCCTCGGTGGAGGACAAGATACGAGAAGTAAGGTTACGTTAGTGAGACCATGTGATGAAGAGGGGCTCTGATGCTCTAGTGCGGAGGTATGAGACACTGACTATGGATGATTTTAGGTGAGGTAGAGGTAGACTGAACAAATATTGGAGGGATGTGATTAAGAAGGTATGGAGAATGCCAATTAGGGTAGAGGGTTAGGGGTTAAGAGTGTGTCGGTAACAATATGGGAGCATTCTTTATTTGTTTTTGAAGTTCCTTGTTCGTGGTGTTGAGTGGTGTCTATGATTTTGGATAGATAGTTTTAGTATTATCTTGTGACTGTGGTACTATCTTATGGCTAGTGACGTTAGTTTATTTGTGCATACTGTACTAGTTTTTATGCAATGATGTTTTGTGTTTGTTATACTGCTATCGGTCTTAAGACGGGGGTCTGTCGGAAACAGACCCTCTAATTCATCTTAGGTAGTGGTATGATCTGCGTATACTCTACCCTCCCTCAGACCCCTCTATGTGGGAATCCACTAGGTATGTTGTTATTGTTGTTGTTGTATCATGTTATTTTATAAAATATTAAATTACTTGTAGTCTCTTGTTATATTCTAATTCTCCTATAATACTTTCTTCCATACAAATAATTTTTTAAAAAAATTATCCAATTATGTGTTAAGAACTTTAATAATTATAAAATTTTTTAATAAAATATATTCAATTTATCGGTCATTAAATTATATTAATTATAAATAAAAAATATAATATAAATTATTTTTTAAAATTTAATTATTATTATTTATACGTAGAGTTGTTTGGATCCGAGCTTAGTACGGAATACGGATTTAATGAAACTAGCATTTATATATTTGACGAGGAGTGTGCATATTTTCTTTTTAGTTGTGTTAAGGATGTACAAAATTTAATATAGACATATAATAGCTAATATTAAGCTTCTGTACACTATATAATCTTTTGATAAAAGATGTGCATCAAATCACCCTTTTTCTAAGATCATCCCTCCGCCAATGGGTATAAGTATACCGCAACATCGGGTATTTACATTTGACCTATCTATTCAAGATATATACAATAATAACGTACATAATATTACATGTGGAGTTTGGAGAGGTAGTATGGACATGTACTTATGCCTTGTGAAGATAGAGAGGTTGTTCTCGATTCACTCTCGACTCTCGACTCAAGTAAAACATATAAAAAAAATTAGGCATGTAAAACAAATAAATTAGTAAATCTGAAAATGGTAGCAACGACAAACAATTAATATGATAACTGAACTAAAAACAAAAAATTATTCTAATATAGAAGAATAAGATAGTATGAAAGTAATAACAAAAATACTACTTAATAGGGAAATTAGACAACGCTCAGCCACCCACTAACCACATCCTTGATCTCCGTATTTTTATATCTAGACCATATCCACGAAAAGCTACAGATACCTAATGTAATAACCTTTACCAAGACCTCCTCAGCCTACACCTACCTCTCCTTATACCCACTATTACAAGATAATATCTTTTATAAATTTTTTTTGTTATCATGATTGAGTGATCTTATATTCTTAATTCATTAGAATTAAAATAATTGATTAGGGGTAAATATTCGGAACCAATAAGTATTTGCGTGATGATTAAGTGCTTCTTATGACAAATTGAATTGCACAATGTTTATGAGTAGCTCTCTTTGACGTACTAAACGTATATAGGACTATCTCTACACTTAAGCTAACTACTTCATGATATATACAACTTAAATACTTAAGTGAGAAAAATGAATCAATAGACCTCCCAAGTTTCCAATTAAGAAAAGGGGACAAGTGGGTCCCGCAACTTGTCCCTTTGAAAAAAATTAAGTCATTTGAACAATTGCCACAGTTGTTCGACAACTACATTATTTGTCTCAACAACTTCACACAGTTGTTGAACAACTTCTCCCAGTTGCCGAACAACTTCGCCTAGTTGTTGAACAACTTAGCGCAGTTGTGGAACAACTTTGATATTTGTTTAATAACTGCTAGAAGTTGTCGAACAACAATCGAAGATGTTCGACAACTAGGAGAAGTTGTTGGAATGAAAAAACTTTTAAAAAAAATCAAAAAATTTTGTCCCTACCACCTAAATTTAAAAACTTGAAGGATTCTCACTTAATTAGACAACTTATTTGTCCCTTTTAATCCAAAGTCCTAGTAGTACTACTATAATTTTCTTGAATAGCATAACTATATTCATCCATATTTGGGCCCTAAAAGCGGGCCATCAAACCAGTTGAGAAAGGCTACAGAGCCATCTATTTGGTAGATGGGTTTTTATGGGCCTTCTTTGGGGTCTCGAGGGTTATTCTATGTTAATTGGAGTAAACGTAGGCTAAACCAACTACTAATATTTGAATATTAACTATGTAGGACTTAATTACCTGCATGACTCACTGCTAAATCAACTACCAAGAAAAATATTAATACATGCATAAATAATGTATAGATTTCCACATCGATAATCCCTACAGTACAAAAACTTGCATAAATCTAATTAAGGCCCCTTTGTTATTTACTTTTGGCTTCTTAGGTTTAAGTGGGTAAACAGATGGAAAGAGAAAAGAAAAGGCTCTCACATCTAGTTTCCCTAAAAGCACCTTTTTAGAAGAAAGGTGCTATTGAAGTGACTCATTTTTAGATTCGAACAATCTTTTATTTTGTTCCTCCTCAAAAACAAAATCATGAGCCGGGGCAGCCATTTCCTTTTCGTACAACAGATGAAGAACAAGAAGAATACTGCAATTTTAAAACCATGCTTTAAATCTCATAAACAAAATAAGAAACCATGAGAACAAAACGGGAAAAACAAAGTGCAAAAAGACCTCACCAGTACCAGGATATAAAGGACGAGGCAGAGGGGATGGAGGGTTTTATGAAAAATGGAACGAATACAGGAGAGGAAGAGCACATCTATCAAATTTCTTTAAAAAAACACCAGCTACATCACCAATGTTTCAAAATCAAGGCAACTTTTTGTCCTATTTAGAAAAAAAATTCAAAATGTGAGAGTAGGATTAAGGTTGTCTTAACTGCGTAAATTAGTTTTTCATTTTAAAATTGTGTTCAATTAAAATAAATATAAAAATGATGATTTTAAGAGGGCAAACCAATTTATGCAGCTAAGACAACCTCAGTCCTACTCACACACTTTGAAATTTTTTTTTTAACCGGATAAAAAGCTACCTTGATTTTGGAACGTTGGTGATGTTTCTAGTGTGTTTTTAAACAATATTTGATTGATGTGCTCTACCTCCACTGTATTCTTTCTATTTTTAATATAACCCTCCTTCCTCTCTCTCTCTCTCTCATCCTTTGTATCCTACTACTGGTGAGGTCTTTTTGCATTTTGTTTTTCCCCTTTTGCTCAAATGATTTCTTATTTTGTTTTCGAAATTTAAAGTCTAGTTTTAAATTGCAGTGTTCTTCTTGTTCTTCATTTCCTGTGAGAAAAGAAAATGGTTTCCCCGGCTCATGCTTTTGTTTCTGAGGAGAAACAAAACAAAAGACTGCTTGATTCTGAAAATATGTTGCTTCAACAACACCCTTCTTCTAAAGAGGTGCTTCAGGGAAAACTAGATGTGAGAGTCTTTTCTTTTCTCTTTTCATCTGTTTACCTACTTAAACCTAAGAAGCCAAAAGTAAATAATGAAAGGGCCTCAATTACAGTTATGAATATTTTTTTAATTTAAAGATTATCTATATATTATTTATGCAGGTAGTAACGTATTCTTTGGTAGTTAGTTTAGCAGTGATGTTATGCAGGTAATTAAGTCCTACATAAGTAATTCACTATGTTAATAGAAATATATGAATTTGAAAATAGTAGGCTTTGAAAATTTTTAAAAAATAATTCATTAGATTAAAATTAAAAAATCATAGTTGAAAAGACCTAAAACATCTCTAATTATATCATAAATTTATATATTTCATATATATTTAAATATTATATAAAATATAATAATAATTAAAAGATAACTTATAATATTAGTAGTAATAGTAGTAGAACATACATATCTACTACTACTAATAATAATAATAAAAATAATGATAATGATAATGATAATAATAATAATAATAATAATAATAATAATAATAATAATACATCATTTACTATCAAAAATATGTGGTTGATCTCAAATATTTTTTTTTCATTCAATTATAACATTATAAGATAAATATGCATTATATTTGCAGAAAGGTAAAAAGCAAAGATAATTAAAAGTAATAATGTATTATCCCAAGATTCTAACCAATAGTTCCTCCATGACTCAAGCCCATGAGAAATAAATTATAGTTTTTTTGTTGTTTTCTGGTCAAGGGTGATGTGTATTAAGGCTTTAAAGATGTCCTAATGCTTGGGTGAATCAAAACATTCTTTACTGATTGAATTCTTGAGAAGGATTTTGGCATAGTCAACTTCAAATGAACATATCTCCCATTATACTACTAATTATTAATCTCATAACCCACCAGTAGATAGATAATTGAATTAGCTTTCCACCGATACCCATTTTATCAAAATCTGATATCGAAGTAAAGCGTTACCCTTATTTTACTCTAGCGTATCAACCTGGAAAATCCATGACGACCTTTTGTGATGACTTGTCACAAGACTGATGGCCCGTCATAAAGTGTAATCACCTTAAGGCAAAAACTCACAAAATCCACCCTTTTATTGATGATAATTCGTAACGGCCTATCACGGACCTGGCAGCTTGTCACAGAACTCGTCAGCTATTTTTTTCAGCAATTGATGGACGATTTTTGCAAGGGTATTTTAGTCATTTCCCATTTTTGGAGGCCTCTATATATATGATAATCCTCATCCAAAACCTAATTTCTTCATTTCTCTCTTCCAATTCTCTTACGAAATAAATCTAGGGTTTTATTTAAGTAAATTAATCTTCCAAAAATCATCCATAAATCTTCAAGATTCCTTTAAGAATGAAGTTCCTCATAGAGTGGGATACAAGAATTTTTTTATTACAAGTGTGAGTAAAGTCTCAAGCACTAAAGTTCACCCAATTTCAAAGATTAAGGTATGTGGGGTTTTGAATAAGAGCAATTCTTTCGTTCTTGTGCTCAAAGCTTTGATTTTATTATGGATTTATATGATTTTGCAAGGGGGTTTATACCAAAATTACTTCATCATGAGATTATGAGAATATAAATTGTTCAAACTTTGTTATACATGATTATTTTACAATTTTCAAGTTATGACTTGATATTTAATATTGTGAATTTCAAGTTTCTACCATGAGTTGGTATTTCAAGTGCTTTCAAGATATGTGTCAAACTTGAGGCTTCCTTATGACAAATTGGATTATTGAGTATATTGATTCATGAGAATTGAGTTGTTACAATGAGTCTTGATATTTCCTTACAGTTATTGATGTTTCCATGACATAATGAATTGATGCATTTTGATATTGATAAAGATTGATTTGAT
The DNA here is from genome assembly GCA_030864225.1 of Capsicum baccatum var. pendulum. NCBI lineage: Eukaryota > Viridiplantae > Streptophyta > Magnoliopsida > Solanales > Solanaceae > Capsicum > Capsicum baccatum. Next base: position 7,660,900 of record CM061556.1, read on the forward strand.
TTGAGTCGAGTTAAGAATCCACAAATTGATTATGATTTGAGAAATGAGAAAGATATTTGATTTGGTCTTCATGATAAACCCTTGTGATATTTGTGGTGGATTTCCTAACACGTTCTGAGCTTATGTCTGGGAGTAGTATTTAGCATTGAGTGAAAAATGTGGTATTTCCCCCGAAACAACGTGCCACCGTAGGATTGATATTAATAATTATGGGTCGGACGCCGAGTATGAGATTTTGATAATTAGGTGCCACTCGTGCTATGCGTCTATAGATTGTCATACCCGAGTGGTCAAGTTTTTATTTCCTAACGAACCTGTGTTTGAGTGGTTCGGGAGTTCTGTAACTCTGAAAAGCCATTTCATATCCTACCTCAAAGCTAGAAAGTTGATTTTCACGGGTTGTATCTATCATCTACTTTGAGTTAAAGACCTCAAGTCCAAGACTTCGACTATTCAGTCAGTTAAAATTGTTAAAGAGTTCCCTGATGTTTTCCTAGAAGACTTTTCAAGGGTCCCACCTGATAGAGAAATAGAATTAGGGATTGATGTTCTTCTTAGAACTCAGCCTATTTCCATCCCTCCATACCATATGGCTCCCACAGAACTTAAAGAGTTAAAGGAGCAACTCAAAGATGGTACATTGCGTATGTACATAGACTACCGTCAACTCAACAAGGTGACTATTAAGAACAAGTACCCTCTTCCTACAATCGATGATTTATTTGATCAGCTATAGCGTGCAAGTTATTTCTCAAAGATAGACCTTAGATCCGTCTATCATCAACTTAAAGTAAGAGAGTGTGATATTCCAAAGATAGCTTTTCAAACTCGCTATGGTCATTTTGAGTTTCATGTCATGTCCTTTGGGTTGACCAATGCTCCAGCGGCTTTCATGGATCTTATGAACTGACTCTTCAAGCGGTATTTGTATTTGTTTGTTATTGTGTTTATAGATTATATTTTTGTATATTCTCGATTTGAGGATAACCATGTGGATCATCTTCAAATCATGTTGGAAGCCCTTAGAGCTCATCAATTATTAACTAAATTTAGCAAGTGTGAATTTTGGTTAAGGTCAGTTGCTTTTTTGAGTCACATTATTTCTTCCGAAGGTATTACAATTGATCCTCGAAAGACAGAAGCTGTGAAGAATTATCCTAGACTTACCTCCCCATCTGATATTAGAAGTTTCTTGGGTCTATCTGGTTACTACCGTCATTTTGTTGAGGGCTTATCTTCTATCCCGTCCCCTAAGAGTTGAAGACTCGACTCACTTCAGCCCTAGTGTTAGCTTTACCCGATGGTACTTATGGTCTTGTGGTGTACTGCGATGCTTCTAGAGTTGATCTGGGTTGTGTGTTGATGTAGAAGGGTAAAGTTATAGCTTATGCCTCTAGACAGTTGAAGCCTCATGAGAAGAATTACCCAACCCATGATCTTGAATTAGCAGCTATACTTTTTGCTTTGAAAATCTGGAGACATTATTTATATGGTGTTTATGTTGATGTGTTTACTAATCACAAAATACTTCAGTATGTCTTTACTCAGAGGGAGTTGAACCTTTGACAAAGAACATGGTTAGAGTTTCTAAAAGACTACGATATGAGTGTGATGTATCACCCGGTCAAGGCTAATGTTGTGGTAGATGCTTTTAGCAGGTTGTCTATGGGTAGTATAGCTCATGTAGAGAATGATAAGAAAAATTTGGTTCATGATGTGCATCGTTTGGCTAGTTTGGGTGTTAGATTGCTAGATTTCGCTGAAGGGAGTATGTTAGTTCAGAGTAGTTTCAAGTCCTCTTTGGTCTCAGAGGTAAAGGAGAAGTAGGACAAGGATCCTAGTTTAGTCAGACTAAAGGATTCAGTTAAGGACCCGAAGGTAGAGGTTCTCTCCCAAGGGAAAGATAGTGTGTTCAGATTACATGGTAGACAGTGTGTTTCGAATGTTGATGATTTGAGGTAGAGAATTATGGCTGAAGAACATGGTGCCCAATATTCTATTCATCCCGGTGCTACCAAGGTGTACCGTGATTTACGGGAAATCTATTGGTGGAACGGTATGAAGAAAAACATAGCAGGATTTTTTGCAAAGTGTTCTACTTTTCAACAAGTTAAAGTAGAGCACTACAGGCTCGGTGGTATAATGCAAGAGTGTGGCATTCGTACTTGGAAGTGGGAAGAAGTTAATATGGATTTTGTAATTGGTTTTTCTCCTTCTCGTCATCATCATGATTCGATTTGGGTTGTCGTAGATCGGTTGACTAAATCATCTCATTTCTTGTCAGTGCATTTGTCTTATGCATCTGAGGACTATGCTAGATTGTATATCCGTGAGTTAGTCAGATTGCATGGACTTCCTTTGGCTATCATATCTGATTGGGGTACTCAGTTTACTTCCCAGTTTTGAAGGGCTTTTTAGAAGAGTCTCGGTACCCAAGTTCGTGTAAGTTCTACTTTCCATCCATAGACCGATGGTCAGGCTGAGAGGACTATTCAGAATTTGGAGGACATTTTGAGGGCATGTGCACTTGATTTCAAAGGTAGTTGGGATGAACACTTTCCATTGATCGAATTTGTATATAATAATAGTTTCCATGGTAGTATTCAGATGGCCCCGTTCGAAACTTTGTATGGGAGAAGATGTAGATCACCCATAGGTTGGTTTGAAGTAGGAGAAACAGCTATGATTGGGTCAGATGCTGTGTTCAAGGCTATGGAAAAAGTTAAGTTAATTTGACAAATATTGAAAACCGCTCACAGTCGTCAGAAGTAGTATGCGGATGTGAGAAGAAAAGATCTTGAGTTTAATGTTAATGATTTGGTGTACTTGAAGGTTTCACCCATAAAATGTGTGAAGAGATTTGGGAAGAGGGGAAAGCTTAATCCCTGTTATGTTGGTCCGTACAGGGTTTTGAGCCGTGTTGGGAAAGTAGCTTATGTGGTGGATTTACCTACGGAGTTGTCTAGCGTTTATCCGGTATTTCATGTTTCTATGCTTAAGAAGTGTATTGGTGATTATGTCGTGGTTGATCCTTCTGAAAGCTTAGATATTTAGGATAGCCTTTCATTCGAGGAGATTTCGATTGAGATTTTGGATTTTCAGATCCGTAGGTGAAGGAAAAAAGAAGTTTCTTCGGTTAAAGTGCTTTGGAGAAATCAATCTGTTAAGAGTGCTACTTGGTAAGACGAAGCTGATATGCGAGCCAAGCACCCTCACCTCTTTTCTGTAAGTTCGGAGCGAGCAGAAGGTATCATTCTTTCTTAATTCCGCCCCCTTCTTATTAAAAATTCAGCAGTGTGTCTACTTTCATCATAAATTCATGTATTTTTTATAGTATTCGAAGGTATAGAGTGAAGTAAGTCTTTTGAGTGAGTCGTTCTAGCTATACGTCATCATTTTTCTCTTTTTCTTGGCCTATCTGGAAACATTTGAGGATGAAAGTTTCCAAGGGATAGGTATTGTAATACCCCGATATTATAACTAATAGTGTCTCCATGACTCAAAACCATGAGAAATAAATTATAGTGTTTTGGTAGTTTTCTGGTCAAGGGTGATGTGTATTAAGGCTTTAAAGATGTCCTAACGTTTGGGCGAATCAAAACATTCTTTACCGATTGAATTCTTGAGAAGGATTTTGGCATAGTAAACTTTAAATAAGCATATATCCCATTGTACTACGAATTATTGATCTCATGACTTACCGAATGATAGATAATTGAATTAGCTTTCCAACTATACCTATTTCACTAAAATACAATATCGGACAAAAGAGTTAGGCTTATTTTATTCCAGCTTGTCACCCCAGAAATTTAGTAACGACCTTTTGTGACGACTTGTCACAATCCTGACGGCCCGTCACAAAATGTTGTCACCTTAAGGAGAAAGTCACAAAATCCACCCTTTTTGTGATGACAATTCGTGACGGCCTATCACGGGCCTGGCAACTAATCACGGATGTCAGCAACTATTTTTTCAACAATTGATGGACTATATTTGCAAGGGTATTTAATCATTTCCCATTTTTGGAGGCCTCTATATATATGAGAATCCTCATCCAAAACCTAATTTCTTCATTTCTCTCTTCCAATTCACTTAAGAAGTATATCTAGGGTTTTATTTACCAAAATTAGTCTTCCAAAAATTGTCCATAAATCTTCAAGATTCCTTCAAGAATAAAGTTCCTCATAGAGTGGGCTTCAAGAATTTTTTTTATTACAAGTGTGAGTAATTTCTCAAGCACTAGAGTTCAACCAATTTCAAAGATTAAGGTATGTGGGGTTTTGAACAAGAGCAATTTTTTCGTTCTTGTGCTCAAAGTTTTGATTTTTATTATGGATTTATATGATTTTGCAAGTGGGTTTATACCCAAATTACTTCATCATGAGAATATGAGAATATAAATCGTTCAAGCTTTGTTATACATGACTATTTTACAATTTCCAAGTTATGACTTGATATTTAATATTGTGAATTTCAAGTTTCTACCATGAGTTGGTATTTCAAGTGCTTTCAAGATATGTGTCAAACTTTAATCTTCCTTATGACAAATTGGATTATTGAGTATATTGATTCATGAGAATTGAGTTGTTACAATGAGTCTTGATATTTCATCAAAGTTATTGATGTTGCCATGACTTAACGGATTGATGCATTTTGATATTGACAAAGATTGATTTGATTTGAGTCTAGTTAGGAATACGAAAATTGATTATGATTTGATAAATGAGAAAGAGATTTGATTTGGTCTTTATGATAGACCCTTGTGATGTTTTTGGTGGATTTTCTAACGCGTTCTGAGCTTATGTCTGGGAGTAGTATTTAGCACCGAGGGGGAAATATGGTATTTTTCCCAAACCTACGTGCCACCATAGGATTGATATTGATAATTATGGTTCGAAGGCCAAGTATGAGATTGTGATCACTAAATTTAGGTTGTTCTCCTAGCAAGAGTACGACTCTCCCGCCAATGTGGGGTTCTCTCCTTAGGAGGGTAAAATGTTGTACTCCATGTAGATCACATGGTTTATGCCGGTTATAAGAATCTCACATGTCCATAAGAGTCGAGTTTCTTAAATTACAGGTCACTATGAGTTTTGAGTTGAAGAGTTGAGTTATTTATGATGATTTATGAGGTTTTTATCACATGATTTATTTACGATGAGATCATGAAAAGTATGTTTCAATCTAACTCAAGCCAAGTGAGCCGTCATTGTACATATGCATATTTTCATGAAATTGATGACGATATTTTCATTGTTGCATGCACCCCCACATACTCAGTACATTCAAAAGTGCTGACCCATATATTTTCCTATGGGCTACATTTTCTCGTAATGTAGGTTCAGGTACTCATCCACATTAGCTATATTCGGGTGCCTCTTTTCGTCTGCTCAGTGTTGAGTCCTCATGGTTCGAGGACCGTGTTTATAATTTTTTGATACCGTTTTGTTGTTATGGCTTTCTGTACTATTTGAGTTAGTTGGGGGTTTGTCCCAATGTCTCCTTGATTTTGATGTATAGAGGCTTTGTCATGCTAAAGGGTTGGTATGTACAGAATTTTAGTATTTTGGATTGTACAGGCTATTTTCGTATCATATTCCAGTATGTTTTTGATATGTCATTCTCTCTTATATTAGCATGACTATTGTCAAAGTGAGTTCTAGAAGTGATGACAGGTTTAGAGGGTTAGCTTGAGGCCGCGTGTGGCCTTAAGCACCGTGTGAGGAGGGAAGTATGGAGGGAAAGTTGATGGGAGGATGCCGCTCCCATGACTTGGTAGTTATTCCAGGATGTATTCTTGGACAGATTATTTCCTCTTGAGATGAGGGAAACAAAGATAGAGGAATTCATGAATTTGAGACAAGGCTCCATGACTGTTAAAGAGTATTGCCTTAGATTCTATGGAGGGGACCTCCCTCAATTCCAGAGACGTCCGTTTATGTCCGCGCCTTCCTTAGTTTGTGCTCCCGCACCTATAAGCAGGCAGGAGCAGGGGAATAGGCCTATCCCGTCTAGGTCTCAGGAAAGTGTAAGTTATAGATCTCGTACTCCTTCATATGCCAAGTGTGGTAGAGATCATTTTGGCGAGTGTTTTATTGATCAGAGAGGTTTCTTTGGTTGTGGCAAGTTGGGCGACCGACTTTGAGATTATCCATTTGCAAGATAGGGGAATCGAGATGCTCATCCCCAAAGTCAGGCTACCATTGCCCGCGCTCCCATAGTCCGTCTATTTCCTCCTCATGGTGCCTTTTCTAGTATTGTTGGCGGTTCAAGCCAGAAATGCTTCTATGCTATACCACCTCGCAGATATTTTCACTAGTATGCTCCGTGTCTTTTATTTTGATGTGTAAGTATTGATAGACCCCGTTTCGAATTTCTCATAATGACACCTCTAGTCGCTATAAATTTTGAGATGGACCCTAAATGGTTTTCTGAGCCTATTTTGGTTTCTACCCCGGTAGGAGAGTCTATAATTGCTAAGCAAGTGTATAAGAAATGTCCTGTTACTATTCTTCATCGGGTCATATATGCTAATTTGATTGAGCAAGATATGGTTGATTTTGACGTCATTCTAGGTATAGATTGGCTTCACTCGTCCTATGCATCTATAGATTTTCATACCCGAGTGCTCAAGTTTTAGTTTCCTAATGAACCCTTATTTGAGTGGTTTGGGATATCTGTAACTCTGAAGAGCCATTTCATAGCCTACCTCAAAGCTAGGAAGTTGATTCCCATGGGTTTCATCTATCATCTAGTTTGATATAAAGACCTAAAGTCTGAGACTCCGACTATTCAGTCAGTTAGCATTGTTAAAGAGTTTCCCGATATTTTCCCAGAAGACCTTCTATGGGTGCCACCTGATAGAGAAATAGAATTCGAGATTGATCTCCTTCTTGGCACTCAACCTATTTCTTTCCCTCCATACCGTATGGCTCCCACAGAACTTAAAGAATTGAAGGATTAAATCAAAGACCTCTTAGAAAAAGGCTTTATCATACCCAGTGTTTCCTCGTGGTGTGCACCTATTTTATTTGTGTGGAAGAAAGATGGAACATTTCGTATGTGGATTGACTACCATCAACTCAACAAGGTGACTATTAAGAACAAGTACCCTTTTCCTAGAATTGATAATTTGTTTGATCAGCTACAGGGTGCAATTTATTTCTCAAAGATGGACCTTAGATCCGGCTATCATCAGCTTAAAGTGAGAGAGTGTGATATTCCAAAGACAGTTTTCCAAACTCGCTAAGGTCATTTTCAGTTTCTTGTCATGTCCTTTGGGTTAACCAGTGATCCAGCGACATTCATGGATCTTATGAACCGAGTCTTCAAGCGGTATCTGTATTTGTTTGTTATTGTGTTCATAGATGATATTCTTGTATATTCTGTATGTGAGGATGACCATGCGAATCATGTTCGAATCGTGTTGGAAACCCTTAGAGCTCATCAATTATTCGCTAAATTTAGCAAGTCTGAATTTTGGTTAAGGTCAATTGCTTTTCTGAGTAACATTATTTCTTTCGAAGGTATTAGAGTTGATCCTCAAAACACAGAAGCTGTGATGAATTGTCCTAGAATTACCTCCCCATAAGATATTAGAAGTTTCTTGCGTCTAATTGGTTACCACCGTCACTTTGTTGAGGGCTTATCTTTTATCGCGTTTCCCATGACCCGGTTTACCCAAAATAAAGTTAATTTCTAGTGGACAGATACCTGTGAGAAGATTTTTCAAGAGTTGAAGACTCGACTCACTTCAGCCCTAGTGTTAGCTTTACCCGATGGTACTGATGGTCTTGTGGTATACTGCGATACTTCTATAGTTGGTCTAAGTTATGTGTTAATGCAAAGGGGTAAAGTTATAGCTTATGCCTCTAGACAGTTGAAGCCTCATAAGAAGAGTTACCCAACCCATAATCTTGAATTAGTTGTTATAGTTTTTGCTTTGAAAATCTGGTGACATTATTTGTATGGTGTTCATGTTGATGTGTTTACTGATCACAAAAGCCTGCAGTATGTATTTACTCATAGGGAGTTGAACCTTAGACAAAGAACATGGTTAGAGTTTCTAAAAGACTATGATATGAGTGTGATGTATCACTCGGGAAAGGCCAATATTGTGGCAGATGCTCTTAGCAGGTTGTCTATGGGTAGTATAGCTCATGTAGAGAATGATAAGAAAGAATTGGCTCATGATGTGTATTGTTTGGGTAGGTTGGGTGTTAGCTTGCTAGATTTTGCTGAAGGGAGTATGTTAATTCAGAGTAGTTCCGAGTCCTCTTTGGTCTCAGAGGTAAAGGAGAAGGAGGATAGGGATCCTAGTTGGGTCAGACGGAAAGTGTTAGTTAAGGACCAAAAGGTAGAGAAAGATAGTGTGTCCAGATTGCAAGGTAGACTGTGTGTTCTGAATGTTGATGATTTGAGGCAGAGAATTATGGCTGAAGCGCATGGTGCGCAATATTCTATTCATCCCGGTGCTACCAAGATGTACTGCAATTCATGGAAAATCTATTGGTGGAACGGTATGAAGAATAACATAGCAGGATTTGTGGCAAAGTGTTCTACTTGTCAACAAGTTAAGTTAGAGCACCAATGGCCCGGTAGTGTAATACAAGAGTTTGGCATTCCTACTTGGAAGTGGGAACAAGTGAATATGGATTTCGTAATTGGTTTGCCTCCTTCTCGTCGTCATCATGGTTTGATTTTGATTATGATAGACCGGTTGACTATATCAGCTCATTTCCTGCCAGTGCATTCGTCTTATACAACTGAGGATTATGCTAGATTGTATATTCGTGAGTTAGTCAGATTGCATAGAGTTCCTTTGGCTATCATCTCTGATTAGGGTACTCATTTTACTTCCCAATTTTGGAGGGCTTTTTAGAAGGATCTCGGTATCCAAGTTCGTCTAATTTCTTCTTTCCATCCGCAGACCGATGGTCAGGCTGAGAGAACTATTCAGAATTTGAAGGACATTTTGAGGGCATGTGCACTTGATTTCAAAGGTAGTCGGGATGAGCACTTGCCATTGATCGAATTTGCATATAATAATAGTTTCCATGGTAGTATTCAGATGGCCCCGTTCGAAACTTTTTATGGGAGAAGATGTAGATCACCCATAGGTTGGTTTGAAGTAGGAGAAACAGCTATGATTGGGCCGGATGTTGTGTTCAAGTCTATGGAAAAAGTTAAGTTAATTTGACAAATATTGAAAATCGCTCACAGTTGTCAGAAGTAGTATGCTGATATGACAAGAAAAGATCTTGAGTTTAATGTTAATGATTTGGTGTACTTGAAGGTTTCACCCGTAAAATGGGTGAAGAGATTTGGGAAGAGGGGAAAGCTTAATCCCTGTTATGTTGGTCCGTACAGGGTTTTGAGCCGTGTTGGGAAAGTAGCTTATGTGGTGGATTTACCTATGGAGTTGTCTAGCGTTCATCCGGTATTTCATGTTTCTATGCTTAAGAAGTGTATTGGTGATTCTGTCGTGGTTGATCCTTCCGAAAGCATAGATATACAGGATAGCCTTTCATTCGAGGAGATTCCGGTTGAGATTTTAGCTTTTCAGATCTGTAGCCTTTCATTTGGGCGAATCAAAACATTCTTTACCGATTGAATTCTTGAGAAGGATTTTGGCATCGTTAACTTTAAATGAGAATATATACCGTTGTACTATGAATTATTGATCTCATAACATTCCAAAAGATAGATAATTGAATTATCTTTCCAACGATACCCATTTCACTAAAATACGATATCGGACAAAAGAGTTATGCTTATTTTACTCCAGCGTGTCAGCCTGGAAAATTTGTGACGACCTTTTGTGACGACTTGTCACAAGCCTGACAGCCCGTCACAAAATGTCGTCACCTTAAGGCAGAAAGTCACAAAATCCACCCTTTTTGTGACGACAATTTGTGACGGCCTATCATGGGCCTGACAGCTAATCATGGATGTCGTCAGTTATTTTTTTCAACAATTGATGGATGATTTTTGCAAGGGTATTTTAGTCATTTTCCATTTTTGGAGGCATCTATATATATGAGAATCTTTATCCAAAACCTAATTTCTTCATTTCTCTCTTCCAATTCTCTTAAGAATTATATCTAGGATTTTATTTAAGGAAATTAATCTTCCAAAAATCATCCAAAACTATTCAAGATTCCTTCAAGAATCAAGTTCCTCATAGAGTGGGCTTCAAATTTTTTTTTATTACAAGTCTGAGTAAAGTCTCAACCACTAGAGTTCAACCAATTTCAAAGATTAAGGTATGTGGGGTTTTGAACAAGAGCAATTCTTTCGTTCTTGTGCTCAAAACTTTGATTTTTATTATGGATTTATATAATTTTGCAAGTGGGTTTATACCCAAATTACTTCATCATGAGATTATGAGAATATAAATTGTTCAAGCTTTGTTATACATGATTATTTTACAATTTCCAAGTTATGAATTGATATTTAATATTGTGAATTTCAAGTTTCTACCATGAGTTGGTATTTCAAGTGGTGTTTTGAGTGTTACTCCCACCGTTCTCTTTTACTTGTCACTAATTTCCTAATTGTATTTCTATTTTTACTTATCATTTTTGACATATCAAGAAAAGACAACTTCTTTTTTCTTATTTTACCCTTAGCATTAATTGTCTTTTCTCCAAATTAATTTTAAGATACAATATAAACATCATTTAATTGAGTATTATGGTAAAATAAGTGTATGTTATTAATTATTTTTTTAGTAAATATGTCAAGTTAAAATGTGACAAGTAAAACCGAACGAAGGAATTATATTTTTGTTTATTAGAGCAACTTTTGGATCATTTAAATTGTTTAAGAAGCGTAATGTCATTCTAAAATTATAGGGTAAAGGGGTCTATATGTAATAGCTAGATCGTTTAGGGGATAAAGTGATATTATCCTTTTCATTTTTGTAGAAGATGATACTGCTCAAATACTGACCAACAACCAGAAAAGGAAAGAAATTGGGTCTTAATGCTACAGTATCCATCATCAATGGAGACATAATGTTAAGGGTAAAATTGGAATTTCATTATTCAGCTGTGAGAAAGTGAGTTTTTTTTTAAGCTGTTGTTCAAAATTAATCTTGATGTATTACAAGTTTTATTTGCCTGAATTTTTTTGGGGTAGTTTGCATTTTTTGCTTATTGCTTATCTTTGTTTTTGTCTTTATGTGTAGTAAGATTCTTAAAAAGATTTAGTCTTGCTTGAAAATTTGTGATTATCTATGAGAAGTATTTTTTTGAATTATTGTGGATACTTCCCTCCGTGTGATCAGGGGGTCACGAGTTCGAGCTATGAAAATGTGCTAAATATGGTATTTTTGTTATTGCTTTTCTCTTCTCCTAGATTGATGTAGTTTTTTGATTTCATCTTACGCCGCACGAATGACTTGAGCTAAGTGACTCCACTAAATTAGCACGTACTTCATTCATCATCTCAAAGAATAAAAATAATGGTATTTTGACATTTCAGCAAAGGATTTTGTAGTCATAACGTCTGACAATACAAAGCGTTTATAGACATCACAATTTTGTGAACTCTATAATAAGAATTCAATTTTGTTAGAGATATTAGGGGTTACTTTAGGCTAAACCTAACTTGGTGGCTACTCTACTCTAAACCCTTAATAAAGAGATTAATCATCTCCCGATAATTTCATAAACTCATTCAATATTACTCTCTTTTTGATAATCAAATATATCAAGAAGATCCATAAACCCTTCTTTTATGGAGATCAAATTCAAACATTTCTACATTTAAGAAATATGTTATTAACGACCTTCGAATTACGAAGAAAATCCATATCCAATCTAAATCTTCTTACATTCAAGAAATACGCTACTAACGGCCCTTGAATTATAAAAAAATCATATCAAATTCAAATCTTTTTACATTCGAGAAATACGCTAAAAATTCATATCAAATTTAAATATTTCTACATTCGAGAAATACGCTACTAATGGTCCTCGAATTACGGAGAAAAATAAGGAAAGAAGAATCAAGGGAGTAACAGAATTATATCCATATCATTTATCAATAAAATTCTTATTTTTTCATATTTTATTTGCATTGTGATTGTAATTTGTTTCTGTCACTGTAATCTTTATTGCAAACAGTGTTAACAATATTAAAAAAGAATACAATTTACTATTATATATAAGGGAGGATCTCAATTTTCGGTAGTCCTCACAAGGATTGATGATGTTCTTTTGCTAAATATTTTTATTTTTGTCCTTATTCTTTTTGTCAAGACCATTTCCTCTTGTGTATTTGTAACTGATTTTTTCTTGCCACAGGCTGTCTTTTTATTAAAATTTTCTTCATTTTAAATTAATAATTATTTTGCTCAAAAAATTTATTTAGAAATAACTTTAAACATAAAATTAAAGTTAGTAATAATTTTCAGCTACACCCTTATAGTCACTGATGTTCACTTCTTAAAAAAAATATACTACTCCCTCCGTTCCACAATAAGTTAATTGTTGAATTTCGGCACACATGTTAAGAAAAAAAGCAAAGACATAAATTTATCATGTTTTTTTCATTTTTACCCTCTTCAAAAAGCAAAGAAACATGATACATCAGTCCTAGTGCACATTTAATGGAGGGTAAATTTGGAAAAAATTTCCAACATCTACCTTGAATTCACTTATTTTGAAACACTAAAATTACTTCAATAATTCACTTATTGTGAAACGGAGGGAGTATTAAATAGGATAACTTAATCAATAATAAATAGTACAATGCCTTTATTATTTTTCTAAGAAAAAATGAAAAATGATAAATCAATAATTAGAGTAGAATGAATAGAATATTTTTAAAGATTGTTCAAAAAAATAACACAATAAGTAAATGGACCAAATGGAATAATCGGTTAATGTAATTTAATTAATATTTAGTATCCTTATAGATCACGATGAGGTTAGTTTGTGTAAAGGTTCTAAATTAATGTTGTAACTATTTTTATATAAGATGAAGTGATTGAAATACTTTGTTGTATTAGATGAAAACAATGAAATTTGCAACTCTTGTCACATGAAATTATAGGTGAAAATAAAATAATAAATATTAAAATAAATTTATTTCTATTTATAACTGAGAAATTTTGTACCCATAAATTCATTAAAATCAATATTTTTCTATTTTTAATCAGCATTGAATTGTAATTATTAAAATATTGTCATGTTATTTTATTGAACGGGCGTTTCAAATTAAATTGATGACATTAATAGTTGTCATATATGCTGAGGGTTTAGCATCTTTCAATTTTTCAATCGACGGCGACGATTAAATTAACCTATCTCTTCGTATCTTGAAGATTCTGGCGATGGCAGAGAACTACTAATCTTCTACGGTAAATTACTTGTGTCGGCCAGCATAAACACGTCCCGACGACCCTATCAGTTTTAGCGACCCCATGAAATTTTGGCACAATCGTTGTCTTTTTGTCTCTTTCTTCTTACGCCGACCACTAAAATGATAGCGACTTTTCCGCGGCCTATCTCTGTGGCCCAACAACCACATCAGGTTTTGGTGAGTGACATCAATTTTTGGCAATTTGATCATCACTTTTCTTTTTTTCTCTTTTATTTTCTTTATAACCCTTTTCAGGTACTTCAAGTTCAGATCCGCACTTCAGGCGGTGACATCAAGATTCCGGTGTCTTGCTCATTTTATTCATGACCAGCTGATGATAGGCGAATTTACGTGCCTATATCAATATATTTTGCCCTTATTTTAGCCTAGTTTTGAGAACTAATTATCTATTTCATGCACTTTTAGTCCTTTTTCCTGTAAATGAGCTAAGAAATATGATTAGGAAAGTTTCAGGTATAAATGATGCAAAATACAGCAATTTATGGCTTACTTGACGCAAAAGAAAGCTCACGAACAAAGTGGAAAGGAGCTGGACGCCTAAAGGACTAAATCTGCTGCATGGAAAATCTGTCCCGGGCTAAAACAGCATTTCTGAAGACTTTGGGGACTTACAGACACAAAGCTAGATTTTTACCAAGATACATTAACCTAGTATAATTAGGTTATGTGTTTTATTATTCTATTTGGATTATGATATTGTAACCTTACCCTAGTACATTTGGGTCAAGGATTTCATTAGTATATTAGGATTTGGTTATTTATTTCATTAGCTTAGTAGGAGTAGGATAGGAATATTATAAATACCCTATCATGCTAGAGATTTTTATCAATCTTCGGACAATTAATTCTTCAACTATCAATACATCTTCTTCCATCTCTCTCATCTTCCACCACAAACACTTCTAATCTACTCTTCTATTTCTGAAATTCCACAACAAGAGAATCGTTACTTGCTGCGGAATCACCAAAACCACACGCCTAAACACCTACCTTTTCACGCCATCCACCATGCAAAACGTGATATCCTTCGCATTCATGGGTAACTAAAACCTCTTAGTTGGGGTTATGGAAGCCGAATGAGTTACTATCTATAGCTGTGAGTTTATGAGTTCAAGACAAGTATATTGCTTATATCATTACGCTCTTCATCTTAATCTACATTCTTTGCGGTTGCAAACGCAAGAATACGCCAGTCTAACATTTAACTTGTTTGAGAGAAAGGTTATTTATCTGGAAAAGAGATAATGTCAAGGTAGTAGGACACCATTTCCTATTGAAAAGCTAGTGCCGTAACTGGACTAACCTCTTGGAGAATTCGTACCGTTAGACACGCTTTAAGCTCGAGAGAGTTAAAGTGAAATAGTCCTTGTTGAGGTCGAGAGACGCTTGGATTTACCATCGACTACAATTCTCTATAAGCAATTGCATGTCAAGACTCTACACACTCATAGCCAATAGAGACGTATACCTCAGAAGGTGGACATAACCCCAACGCTTCAATTTTCATTGTTTACAACCAACGTGACAATCTTTCTATTTTTACTTTGCTATTTTCAGCTGTTATTTCATTACTTTGGTTACTTATTACAATCCCCCCTTTCTTACGAGACTTGCACCAAAAGTCTATTAATTTTGCTTACTTGTTGACCAAGCTATTCCCTGTGGGATCGACACCCAACCCAAGTTGGGTTCTATATTTGCTAACGACCGCTTTACACTCAAACGAGAGCTGTAGATTGAGCGTTATCAAAAATTTGCGCCGTTGCCGGGGAATACGAGTGTCAATCAAGTTCGTGATAATTACTAGACCCTTTGGTCAAAGATTCTCGTACTTTTACATTTAGTTTTTGTTTTTGTTTATTGCAGGTTTTTCTTTTAGTGCATGCCCCATACTAGAAGTTCTGGTCAACCGTTATTACCAATCAATCCTGAACCACAACGAATTAGAAGAATGGAAGCACAAGCTGAAATCGACAGGATGGCTGCTCAACACGAGCAAGCAAGATTAGTTGCTCTTTCCGCTGCTCAAGTCCAACAACAAAACATTGATAATCCTGGACGAGCAACAAATCCTGACGATGAAGATTTAGGTGATGATGAGTTACTGAACCCTAGGCGTGATGCTGAAATTATAACACCTGCCAATCGAAGAGGTCGACAAGCTCGGTACAGACATGATTGCCAACCTTTGCAACCAGCTTTCGACGATGATGATGATGATCTTGATGGTGCCGGAGCCACTGGAGCTATAATTCCACCACCATTAGCGCCCGGAGCCAAGTTCAACATCACAAGCACCATGATTCAGTTATTGCAACTCAAGGGATTATTTGGTGGACTAGCTGACGATGATCCGAATATGCATCTCATCAACTTTATTTCTACATGCAAGTCTTTTGACAATCCTGGTGTTGGTCAGAATGCTATTCGATTACGTCTATTTCCATTGTCTTTGTCTGGGGAGGCAACATTATGGTTGAATGGGCTGACTCCTGATTCTATTACAAATTGGAGGCAATTGAGAGACGCTTTCCTAGAAAGATTCTTTCCGCCATCCAAGAGGGCTCAATTGAGAGATGAAATCAGCAACTTTCGTCAGCTTCCCTCTGAAGCTCTTCACGAAACCTAGGAGAGGTTCAAGACAAAGCTAACGAGATGCCCAAACCATCACATGACTAATGTTCACCTCATGGAGATCCTGTATAGAGCCTTGAATTCAGTAACTAAACCAGTGGTGGACAACGCAGCTGGAGGTTCTTTTATGGACCTTACCTTTGGTCAAGCAAGCAACATGCTAGATCGTATGACGAAACAAAGTAGAGCTTGGCATATCAGGGATTCTGAGGTAGCAAGCCCCAGTTTATCTATTGGCATGTCTGCAGACCAAAGAAGAAGAGAAGAAGAACGTGATCAAGATATGGCGCACATGAAAACCCAAATGGATCTTCTTACAAAGCATTTATTAGGGAAGACTGAAAAAGTGAAAGCTATTGCGTCAAAAGGAAGAGACGAATCTGATTCGGAAGAGGAGGCCAACTACTTGAACAATCAGGGCGGTTTTCGTGGGAATGCCTAAGGAAACCAAGGTCGGAACTATTATGATAAATCTGGAAGTAAAGACCAAGGTAGTTGGAAGAAAAATAATGAAAAGAGTGGTTTGTACGTTCCCCCTGGTAAACGTGACACCACCACATCTAATTCTATGGAAGACATGATGACTAAGTTATTGAAAGGAGTGGAAGCAACGAGCGCGGGAGTTAAGGAGGTGATTGACGATTTGGCCTCCATGAAGCAATTAGTTGATTCTCATTCCACTTCTATCAAGCAAATAGAGCAGCAATTAAGCCAACTTTCAGCAGCATTCAATCAAAAAAGGCTGGCATCTTACCGAGCGATACAGTCCAAAACCCAAGGAATGATGGGTCATGCATGGCCATCACTACCAGGAGTGGTAAGGTGCTGGAAACTTCAGCAAAAGGCAAGCAAGTGGTTGACGTAGCAGCAGACATTGATGCCACACCTAGTGGCGTTACAAGAGAAGATGCCGCAACAACCACTCCCAACGTCAAGGACGTTTCACCTAGAGACGTGCAGCCTAAAAAAAATGATAAACGGAAGAAAGAGGAGAAGAAAGCCATGGAGAGAACACTTTCATACCCACCACCACCTTTTCCACAAAGATTGAAGAAGGCGGCCGATGACACTAAGTTCAGCAAATTCATGACTATGCTCAAGCAGCTGACTATTAATGTCCCCTTGGTAGAGGCACTTGAACAAATGCCTGGGTATGCGAAGTTTATGAAAGATCTTTTGACTAAGAAGAGGGCAGCAAGCTATGAGCTGAAGGATGATGTGCATCATTGTAGTGCAATTGCTACCCGATCCATAGTTCAGAAGAAGGCCGACCCCAGAGCTTTCACTATTCCTTGCACCATCGGATCTTTGGACTTTGCTAAAGCATTGTGTGACTTAGGAGCCAGCATCAACTTGATGCCATTATCGATCTACAAGAAGTTGGGGTTAGGAGATCCTACACCAACTAATATGAGGCTTGTTATGGCGGATAGGTCGGTAAAACGACCGGTTGGTATTCTATGCGATGTCTTGGTGAAGGTATCTTCATTCATATTTCCGGCAGACTTTGTCATCTTGGATTGTGAAGCAGATTCAGAGGTTCCCATAATCTTGGGACGCCCTTTCCTTGCTACGGGAAGTGTGCTCATAGACTTGAGAGCTAATGAGCTTTCATTCCGAATAAATGATGAAGTGGTGCGCTTTGATGTTTGCAAATCAATGAAGCAACCCAAATATCTAAGTGTATTTTCTGTGGCTGATGTTGTCTTTGATGATGAGGATGAGTTACTTGCTGAAGAGCAAATTCTCGATGATCCTTTGGAAGTTTTGCTCATGAAAAGAGAGAATGATGATGCTGAAATTTCTGATGAAGATATTTGTGCTCTATCGGGATTGGGAACACATCGTTATACTCCCAAGAAGCTGGATCTTGATCTTAAGAATCGACCCACACCACCAGCTAAGCCATCTATTGAAGAATCACCCACGTTGGAATTGAAGAAGCTGCCAAACCTTTTGAAGTACGCATTCTTAGGAAGTGGAAACACTCTTCCAGTCATTGTAGCAGCCGATTTGGGTGAGCAACAAGTTGCAGCTCTTATTGCAATCTTACGCAAGTTTATTCGAGCTATTGGATGGACCATTGCGGATATCATTGGTATTCCACCTGGGATTTGCACTCATAAAATTCAGCTCCAAGAAAAGTGCACACCCACCATTGAACATCAAAGACGTCTAAACCCACCAATGCAAGAAGTGGTGAAGAAGGAGATTATCAAGTGGTTAGACGCAGGAGTCGTGTATCCTATTTCTGACAGTACATGGGTAAGCCTAGTACAATGTGTCCCCAAGAAAGGAGGTATGACGGTGGCTGCGAATGCAAAGAATGAGCTTATTCCACTCAGGCCCGTTACTGGATGGAGAGTATGCATGGACTACCGCAAGCTGAAATCTTGGACACTCAAGGATCACTTCCCCATGCCATTTATGGACCAAATGCTAGATCGATTAGCGGGGAAAGGATGGTTTTGCTTTCTTGATGGTTATTCAGGTTATAATCAGATTTGTATTGCACCAGAAGACCAAGAGAAGACAACGTTTACATGCCCATATGGTACGTTTGCCTTCAAACGTATGCCATTCGGGTTATGTAATGCACCAGCCACCTTTTAGCGATGTATGATGTCTATTTTCTCTGATATGGTAGAAGAAACTTTGGAGGTATTTATGGACGACTTTTCAGTTGTTGGTGAGTCTTTTGAAGCGTGTTTGGTAAACTTGAGGATGGCATTGCAAAGATGTGTAGAGTTCAACCTTGTGCTGAATTGGGAGAAGTGCCACTTCATGGTAAAAGAAGGAATCGTTCTCGGGCACAAGATCTCCGAAAGAGGAATAGAGGTTGATCGCGCCAAAATCGAGGTAATAGAGAAGCTACCGCCTCCAATTTCGGTGAAGGGAGTTCGTAGTTTTCTTGGCCATGCTGGGTTTTATCGTAGATTCATCAAAGACTTCTCCAAAATTTCTAGTCCATTATGCAAACGATTGGAGAAAGATGCGAAGTTTGACTTTAATGATGATTGCTTAAAGGCATTCGAATGCCTTAAAGGAAAACTCATCGAAGCCCCTATCATGGTAGCACCAGATTGGACGCTCCCATTTGAAGTCATGTGTGATGCTAGTGGTGTAGCCGTTGGTGCTGTTCTTGGGAAGAGAAAGGAGAAATTGTTTCATCCTATCTATTATACGAGTAAGGTCCTAAATGAAGCCCAAAGGAACTACACCGTTACTGAACAAGAGCTCCTAGCGGTTGTGTATGCGTTTGAGAAGTTTCGTGCCTATCTATTGGGTACTAAGGTGATCGTTCATACAGACCATGTAGCTCTTAGATATCTAATGGCAAAGAAGGATGCAAAACCAAGGTTGATTAGAAGGGTATTGCTGCTGCAAGAGTTTGATTTTGAAGTCAAAGATAGAAGTGGTTGTGAGAACCAAGTGGCTGATCACCTATCCAGACTTGAGAATGAGTATGTGGCGCAACCAGAAAATCAGATTGATGATGCATTCCCTGACAAGGAGATACTAGCGACAACAATGGAGAAATTACCATGGTATGCCGACTTTGCAAATTTTGTGGTGAGTAATATGTTACCTTCCAATTTATCGTACCACCAAAGGAGGAAGTTTATGCATGACGTTCAGCACTACTATTGGGATGAGCCTTATTTGTTTCGAAGATGCGCGGATGGTATCATTAGACGATGTATATCCCACGAAGAAGTGCCTACTATATTGGAAGCATGCCACACTTCGCAAGTTGGAGGACATCATGCAGGGAATCGAACGGCAAGAAAGGTCTTGCAAAGTGGTTATTATTGGCCTATAATATTCAGAGATGCATACGACTATGTGAGAAGGTGTGACCAATGCCAACGTCAAGGTGCTATTTCAAAACACCATGAAATGCCCATGTCCAAAATTCTGGAGGTAGAACTCTTTGATGTGTGGGGTATTGATTTCATGGGTCCATTCGTGAATTCGTTTGGAATGAAGTACATCTTGGTTGCTGTGGATTATGTATCAAAATGGGTGGAAGCTGTAGCATTGGCCGACAATGAAGGAAAGCGTGTTGTAGCATTTTTAAAGAAGAATATCTTCTCTCGCTTTGGAGTACCTCGTACTATCATAAGTGATGGAGGATCTCACTTTTGCAACAAGCTATTCAAATCTGTATTGGCCAAGTATGGAGTCAAGCAACACAAGGTAGCTACGCCTTATCATCCCCAAACCAGTGGACAAGTTGAAGTTTCCAACCGCGAGATCAAGCAAATCCTTTCCAAAACGGTTAATGCGAATAGGAAGGACTGGTCTTGGAAGCTAGATGATGCACTATGGGCGTATAGGACTGCATTCAAGACACCCATTGGCATGTCACCTTATCAGCTAGTCTATGAGAAGGCTTGTCATCTACCCATCGAGCTTGAATACAAGGCATTATGGGCATTGAAGCACTTGAATCTGAATTGGGATGATGTGAAGAACCTGAGGTTGGAGCAGCTGAACGAACTAGATGAATTTCGTCTCCATGCATATGAAAGATCAGACTTATACAAGGAGCGGATGAAGAAATATCATGATCAGCGGATTGTTCGACAAAACTTCCAAAAAGGTGACATGGTACTGCTCTTTAACTCCAGACTCAAGCTCTTCCCAGGTAAGTTAAAATCAAAGTGGTCTGGTCCATTTAAAGTCATTCAAGTCTACTCGTCTGGAGTAGTCGAATTGGAAAACAAAGAGGGTGTTATCTTCAAAGTGAATGGCCAACGTGTCAAGCCATATATCGGTCCTCTTGACTTGATAAATGACATGTCCATCACTTATCTCGACGAAGTCTAAGTACTCGAGATTACTACGTCGAGCCACGACAATAAATAAGGCGCTAGATGGGAGGCAACCCATCGTTTTATCGTTTTATTGTTTTATCGTTTTATCGTTTTATCGTTTCGTCGTTTTAAGTATTTTTTCTTTTTGATAAATGAAAATCCAAAAATAAGAGTCGTGCCACGACCAAAACTAAGGCGCTTGGTGGGAGGCAACCCATCGTACTAATCGTGTTCATTTGTTTTAAGCTAATATAGGTGCAAGAAGTATGCAACGAGGAGATTGATTTCAATTGACGATTTGGTCGCATTGTATGGTAAAGTCGGTAAGTTAGGAATGGTGATGCATAAGGCTATGAATTGAGCCTTTCTCACGTCATAATAGGCTTCGAGGAAGGCTAGGCCTTGGTAAAAATAGGCCACGAACGATGCACAACCTATTCTATAGCCTAAGGACTCGAAATCTAGTGTGCAATACACTATGCGCCGCCTATTCCTAGGTATGCTTTTGACTATGCGCCGCCTATGCTATGGCATTTGAGATACTGAGACCAAATGCCATAGACTATGCGGCGCATATGTCTACAAATGCCATAGACTATGCGGCGCATATGTCCCATTATGCCATGGACAATGCGCCGCATATGTCATTGATATGCCGAGGGATATGCGCCACATATGTGGTGATTTTGTCCCCAAATCCGATTGTAAATGGGTCATAACCCGACCCATACTCTTCCTATATAAAGGGGACTTGTTTTTATGTCACAAACACATTAGAAGCAACCCTAAAGGCGCCGCATATCATCCCAAATCCTCTCAAAATTTTTTTCCTTTGTTCTTCCAATTCACAACAACTTCTCCACAATCTTCAAGCAAGTAAGTACTCTCTTATTCTTCCTCTATTTATCGTAAGTACTACGTTTCTATGCTTATTATAATTTGCTAAATCATGTGAGATTGGTGGTGATGTTCATGTGTTTGGATAATTGTTGCAAAATCGTGTGATTGAATGTATACGTATGGAATTCTTGACTTGTTTCCGACTTGAATTTTGTTTCAATGGCATTGTTATGGTACTTTCTGAATATATGTGGCTATGAATATTGCTTGAGAGTGTTGTTTGGATGCTTGCATGATTAACCATCCCGGCCATCGGGATAAGGTTATAGTGACTATCGACTTAGGAGGTGGTGTTTGTTGTACGAATAGCAATTACATGTGGTAACCCCTATGTTGTAGTGGTGCTATATGCACCATGAAAGTCGTCCAAATGGCTGCACATAAGTGATGTAATGCTGATTCTCTTGTCGGAATACAATCCTAAAACGTATGTCGACGAAGTCTGAGTACTCGACCACTTTCACTTCACTGATTTGTGCTAACAAGATTAAGTGTGGGGTGGTACCCCTAGTGCTTGCATGTAGATTGTATAAAGTGAGATTGTGCTGCAACTAACATTATTTCTAAGTCTCAGGTACAATGGCACCTAAAGCAAGGCAAGGCAAGGAGAAGGCTACCACGACCCAAAAGGACAAAAAGAGAAGCCGAAAAGACCAAGGAGAATCATCCTCAGCGCACCTACCACACTGAATGTTCAGAATTAAATGGGTTCTTGAGGAAGAAGCCAAAGCATGGTACAGCAGCAACAAAGAAAAGAAATATGTGCACGTCGACTTAATCAACAAGGAGACCTTATCAAAGAAGGAGCCGCAAATGTTGGCTAAAATAATGGCTTTGAAGCTGGATTTCATCTTCCGCGACATGGGAGAGTGCAATCTTGACTTGACAAGAGAGTTTTATGCCAACTAGTCACCAAACACAACAGGCAACGAAGTTAAAATTCGGGGCCAAGTGTTACAGCTTACAGCGGATTGGATCAACTCTTTTCTTAGCCTACCTTTGGTCGACCCTGCACCATACAAAGAGCTGTACAGCAGGCCTCCTTACAGAGCGATAAGACACACGCTTTGTGGAAGCAGATCGATGGCAAGATGGGGCAGACATAAGGAAACAGGCCATCACAACACCTTCCCCTATGCTCCACTAAATAGGGAAGCAAGAATCTGGATGCGCATTGTCAACTCATGCCTTATTCCTGGGACGCAATACACAAAGATATCGAGAGATAGAGTGTGTTTGGTTTATGCTTTGATGACGAATGTCCCTATCAACTTTGGGGCAATCATTCGATCTACCATGAGGAAAGCCAGACTCCACAGAAGGTCCCATTTCACATTCGGCAATTTGTTGACAGCAATGTTGCGGAAGAAGGATATAGAAGAGGAACCAGCTGACCACAAACTCCCACATAACCCAAAGAAGGTTGACCTCACCAAGGTTAGAGATGCTGAAACAACACATGGAGTCAACCTTACTACTGCGGAGAGACATGCTCGTGATGAGAGTTTCTTCCGTCATCTCTATGGCATGACACGATTCACTATGATGAGTGGTGGACGTATTCCAACTGCTGAAGAGCTCCAACAGCTGGACCACGACTACCCAATGAACAGGCATGCCCGGGAGATGTGTGGAGTGGGCGTATATTTTGAGGAACCTCTTGACGATGACGTGCCAACTGATGATGATAGACGCTTGCCTGATTCTAATGATGAGGAGAACTCTGACGATGACTCTTATGATGATTCCGACGAAGGGGGTATGACCCCCGACATTGATGAGGAGTCCGACTAAACCAGGTTCTTCGCATTTATTTTCCACTGAGGACAGTGTCCCGTCTAAGTGTGGGGTGGCAGAATCTGCATGCTATACTTCCTTGTTTGCACCTATGTTTGTATGTTTGCTTGTTTACTTTGTTTTTTAGTCCATTTTTTTGTTTTTTTTTTTCGTTTAACGTTTTTTGTTTTTTTTAGGAGTCAAATTTTTCTAGCTTTGCATGAAATTATTTTGATAGGCAGCATGAAATTATAACAAGAGTATGTGCTACAATTGTGACTATTGAGACGTTTAGGCTCTAGTTGTGACTAATTATGTGATATTGTGATTCAATTCCTTCACATGTTGGGTCGAGAGTCTATATTACTTCCAACCAAGTCGACCATGTGCCTTGTGTGTGTGAGATAATAGTATATTCTATGTTTGTGGCTGATGCTAGAACTTGCCTCATATGTATGCAAAGCGAAAATAAGGAATGTAAGTTTAGGATATGATTTAGGCATTTCTTTGGCAACCTATACATGTTTACTTTCAGTTTTTCCTACCCATGGACATTATCCTAGTCAAACCCTTTTGAGCCTTTAGCCTATTTCTTTGACAACCTTGTATGTAAGCCTAATCCATTTCTTTCAAGACCGTAATTTGATCCAAATTCCTAAGTGCTTTAAAAGTGAACAAGTCATGTGACAACATAAGAGGAAATTGGGTGAGTATGATGCTTTAAATTGTAATGGTTCTTGAATGTGTTATGAAAAATGCTATCATAAGAGGTATGTTGTGAAAAGAAAAAGGAAAAGAAAGCTGAAAAGTGAGTTGTTCTTAAAATTGAAAAACAAAAGAGGAGAAGAAGGGTGGTGGAACAAAAGAAAGAAGAAAGGTTGAAAGAAGAAAGTGTCAATGATACAATGTGATGTATTAAAGTGCTTAGGAACTTAGTCACTATTCCTGGCCAAAATAGTTGATCCTACCCGTCCCTTAGCCTACATTACAACCATCTAAAGACCTACTTGATCCTAATCCTAACATTCCGACATTTAGTAGAGTACTACATTAAAGGCAAGCTTATGGTCATTAGTTGCTACATATGAATTTTTTGTGAGAGTGAGTGCAAGGACACTTTGATACCCATGTTTGAAAAATATACTATATTTGTGAGTGATTATGGGTACTATATTGTGAGACACACATGGTTGATGAGTTTTGGATAGTTGTATATGATTTTATGTACCTTAACGTTTGCATGCGAGTTGATCACCATCACTAGTCTATGCTTGAGGTTAAATTGTTTCTACTTATAATAGGAAAGCTACTCTTTGTTGATAATTGTTGTGCTTGTCTTGATAAATGTTTTGTGTTGTTGCTGTAAAAACCTTAAGTCGATGCTTAGAAGGACATGATATGTTCGAGGACGAACAAAGCTCTATGTGTGGGGTGTTGATGATAGGCGAATTTACGTGCCTATATCAATATATTTTGCCCATATTTTAGCCTAGTTTTGAGAACTAATTATCTATTTCATGCACTTTTAGTCCTTTTTCCTGTAAATGAGCTAACAAATATGATTAGGAAAGTTTCAGGTATAAATGATGCAAAATACAGCAATTTATGGCTTACTTGACGCAAAAGAAAGCTCACGAACGAAGTGGAAAGGAGCTGGACGCCTAAAGGACTAAATCTGCTGCATGGAAAATCTGTCCCGGGCTAAAACAGCATTTCTGAAGACTTTGGGGACTTACAGACACAAAGCTGGATTTTTACCAAGATACATTAACCTAGTATAATTAGGTTATGTGTTTTATTATTCTATTTGGATTATGATATTGTAACCTTACCCTAGTACATTTGGGTCAAGGATTTCATTAGTATATTAGGATTTGGTTATTTATTTCATTAGCTTAGTAGGAGTAGGATAGGAGTATTATAAATACCCTATCATGCTAGAGATTTTTATCAATCTTCGGACAATTAATTCTTCAACTATCAATACATCTTCTTCCATCTCTCTCATCTTCCACCACAAACACTTCTAATCTACTCTTCTATTTCTAAAATTCCACAACAAGAGAATCGTTACTTGCTACGGAATCACCAAAACCACACGCCTAAACACCTACCTTTTCACGCCATCCACCATGCAAAACGTGATATCCTTCGCATTCATGGGTAACTAAAACCTCTTAGTTGGGGTTATGGAAGCCGAATGAGTTACTATCTATAGCTGTGAGTTTGTGAGTTCAAGACAAGTATATTGCTTATATCATTACGCTCTTCATCTTAGTCTACATTCTTTGCGGTTGCAAACGCAAGAATACGCCAGTCTAACATTTAACTTGTTCAAGAGAAAGGTTATTTGTCTGGAAAAGAGATAATGTCAAGGTAGTAGGACACCATTTCCTATTAAAAAGCTAGTGCCGTAACTGGACTAACCTCTTGGAGAATTCGTACCGTTAGACATGCTTTAAGCTCGAGAGAGTTAAAGTGAAATAGTCCTTGTTGAGGTCGAGAGACGCTTGGATTTACCATCGACTACAATTCTCTATAAGCAATTGCATGTCAAGACTCTACACACTCATAGCCAATAGAGACGTATACCTCAGAAGGTGGACATAACCCCAACGCTTCAATTCTCATTGTTTACAACCAACGTGACAATCTTTCTATTTTTACTTTGCTATTTTCAGCTGTTATTTCATTACTTTGGTTACTTATTACAATCCCCCCTTTCTTACGAGACTTGCACCAAAAGTCTATTAATTTTGCTTACTTGTTGACCAAGCTATTCCCTGTGGGATCGACACCCAACCCAGGTTGGGTTCTATATTTGCTAACGACCGCTTTACACTCAAACGAGAGCTGTAGATTGAGCGTTATCACCAGCACATTCTTTGGAGACCAAGAACAGGGATGCGGTACCAACAGTAGGGTAAAGGTGGTGGCAACAAATTCTGACGACTAATTTCTGCACCAATTTGCTGGAATTCAACAAAACAATTAGAAAAATGCCTTTCACTGTGTCTTCTCCCAGTATTAGGTGCACTCATTTCAATCTTCTCTAGTTTCTTTGGTATATACTTCTTGTCTCTTTTCTATCCTTATTTCTTATCTGATTATTTTAAGTATTCCTCTGGGATTATTGGTTACAGTTTCTCTGTAACTTAGTAGGTGTTTGTTGCTAGTGAGTAGTATAGTACTTATTGTTGCTTTTGAGTATCAATCCTGTACCAGTTTTTGTTTGCTGATTTAGCTATTTTTAGTCATACTCTTTTGCTCATCGTGTTTTTTTGGCTTTTTTCTTTATTTTCTTTTATTATATCCTTTTGAGTGGTGGTTGGGGTGATATATGATGGACTAGGGTCATGTCATTGGTCGAAGTTGGGGTTGGGGTCGAGTCTAGGTTTTAGTCTTGGGTTGAGGGTGAGGGATAGTAGGGCTAAGTTGGATAAGGGTAATTATAGGTTGAAAGTTAGATCCTGGAATATAGAGATGCTTCAAGGTAAGTCTATAGAGCTAATGAAGATTCTTGGAAAATGGAGGGTTAGTATAGCGTGTGTCTAGGAAAGTAAATGGTAGGCACTAAGGTGAGAGATGTGGATGGATATAAGTTATGGTACTCGGGTAGCGTGAGACAAAAGAATAGGGTAGGTATCTTAGTAGATAATGAAATTAGGGAGCAGGTGGTAGAGGTTAAAAGAGTCAGTAATAGGTTGATGTCTATTAAGTTGGTCATGGGAGGAACTACGGTGAACGTTATTAGAGTTTATGCTCCGTAATTAGGTTTGGACGAGGAAGAGAAGAAGGGCTTTTGGAGGCTTTGAATGAGATGGTAAGGGGCATCCCGAGCACTGAGAAAATTTTCGTTAGAGGAGACTTCAATGGGGATATTGGGTCTTCGTCGAGAGGTTATGATGATGTACATGGAGATTTTGATTTTGGGTAGAGGAATAAAGGAAGTGCTTCTCTTTTGGATTTTCTAGGGCTTTTGGGTTGGGTTGTGGATAATGAATTTGAGATTTTTGTAATGTTTCGTAGTTAAGTGGCCAAGACTCAGATAGACTTTTATCTCCTTGAGAAGAGTGATAGAACACTATGTAAAGATTGTAAAGTCAAACCTATAGATAATCTTTTGACTA
Source organism: Capsicum baccatum var. pendulum (assembly GCA_030864225.1). Taxonomy (NCBI): domain Eukaryota; kingdom Viridiplantae; phylum Streptophyta; class Magnoliopsida; order Solanales; family Solanaceae; genus Capsicum; species Capsicum baccatum. The sequence goes on from CM061556.1 coordinate 7,688,552, forward strand.
AACATAGATTGTTGGTGATGATCTTGGCAATCAATAAGGGCTGAAAGAAGAGGAGTGTAGAGGTTCGGCCCAAGATTAAGTGGGGCAGCTTGACTTTGGCTAATGCTTTGAAGATGGGAGAGAAGTTGAGAAGCAGGGGGCTTGGAAGAGTAGAGGGGATGTGGATAGTATGTGGGAGACGATTGCCAGTTGCATTAGGGAGATTGCTAGAGAGGTGTTAGTGTCGTGAGAGGTCGATTTGGCAAACATCGAGGGGACTAATGGTGGAATAAATATATAAGAGGAAGGTGGAGTCTAAGAAGGTGGCTTATGCTAAATTGATTGAGAGCAAGAATGATCAAGAGAGGCGGACGAATAAGGAAGAGTATAAGCTATAGCTAGGTGAGAGGCTAAGTTAGTGGTTACAATGGCTAAAATGACAACTTTTAAGAGCTTGTATGCGGCTTTAAAGAAGAAATACAGGGATAAGTGCATCAAGGTTGAGGATGGTACTATGTTCGTTAAAGATGCCCTCATTAAAAAAAAGGTTGCAATCCTATTTTCATACATTTTTGAATGATAAGGGGGACAAAGGTTTCATATTTGGGGACTTGGAGAAATTTAAGGAGTATCACGACTATGGTTATTGTAGGCCTATCGAGGTTAAGGAGGTTAAGAGGGCTATTCACAGGATGCGTCGAGGTAGGACGATGGGGCCAGATGAGATTTTAGTGGATTTTTGAAATGCACTGGCGGGGCAAGTTTGGAGTGGTTGACAAGGTTCTTAACATCATTTTTAGGGCGGGAAGGATGCCTGAAGAACGGAGGTGGAGTACAATTATTCCATTGTAAAAGAACAAGGGAGACATCCGAAGTTGCAATAACTATAGAGGTATTAAGTTGTTGAGTCATACTATGAAGATTTGGGAAAGGGTGGTAGAGTTGAGGCTGAGAAGGAGCGTGATTATCGCTGAGAATCAGTTTGATTTCATGCTAGGTCGCTCGACTACTGAGGCCATTCACCTTATGAGGAGATTAGTGGAACAGTTTTGGGAGATGAAGAAGGACTTTCACATGGTGTTTATTGATCTTGAGAAGACTTATGACAGAGTTCCCAAGGAGATTCTCTGGAGGTGTTTGGAGGCTAGAGAGGTTCCTGTTGTGTATACTTGGTTGATTTAGGAAATATATGATAGCGCAAAGACTCGGGTGAGGACGGTAGGTGGAGATTCAGAGCATTTTTTTATTTTGGTAGGGTTGCATCAGGGTTTAACTCTTAGCCCTTTTTTATTTTCCTTGGTGATGAATATTTTGACAAGACATATTCAAGATGAGGTGCCTTGGTGTATGTTATTTGCTGATAATGTGGTACTTTTTAACAAGACTCGGGGGAGAGTTAATGATAAGTTGGAGATTTAGAGACAGACCCTTGAGTCTAAAGGTTTTCAGTTAAGAATGACCAAGGCGGAGTACTTGAAGTGTAAGTGTAGTGATGTGTCATAGGATGCTGACATGGTTGTGAAGCTAGGCTCTCAGGCCATTCAGAAGAATGAGAGTTTCAAGTATTTAGGGTCTATGATTTAAGGAAATGGTAAGATTGACGTGGATGTCACACATCATATTGTTATTAGATCGTTTAAATGAAGGCTCGTTTTGGGAGTTTTATATGATAAGAAGATGCCCCCGAAGCTTAAAGGGAAGTTCTACAGAGTGGCAGTCAGGCCGACTATGTTGTATGGAGAGTATTGTCCAGTTAAGAACTCCCACATCCATAAGTTGAAGGTGGAAGAGATGAGAATATTGCGATGGATGTGTGGCCATACTAGGAAATATAAGGTAAGAAATGAGATTATTCAGGAGAGGTAGGAGTGGCCTCGGTGGAGGATAAGATACGAGAAGTAAGGTTATGTTGGTGACAACATGTGATGAAGAGGGGCTCTGATGCTCTAGTGCTGAGGTGTGAGACACTGGCAATGGATGATTTTAGGCAGGGTAGAGGTAGACTGAACAAATATTGGAGGGATGTGATTAGGAAGGTGTGGAGAATGCCGATTAGAGTAGAGGGTTAGGGGTTCAGAGTGTGTCGGTAACAATAGGGGAGCATTCTGTATTTGTGCTTGACGTTTCTTGTTCGTGGTGTTAAGTGATGTGTATGATTTCGGATAGATAGTTTTAGTATTATTTTGTGACTGTAGTATTATGTTATGGCTAGTGATAGTTTAGTTTGCAGACTGTACTAGTTTTTATACATTTATGTTTTGTGTTTATTATACTGCTATCGATCCTAAGCCGAGGATCTATGAGAAACAGAGTCTTTACTTCATCTTAGGTAGTGGTATGATCTGCGTACACTCTACCCTCCCCAGACCCTTCTTTGTGAGAATCCACTGGGTATGTTGTTATTTTTGTTGTTGTATCATGTTATTTTATATTCTAATTCTCCTGTAATACTTTCTTTCATACAAATAATTTTAAAAAAAACTTATCCAATTATGTGATTAAGAACTATAATAATTATAAAAAATTTTAATAAAATATATTTAATATCATTAATTTATATTAATTATAAAGTAAAAAATATAATATACATTATATTTTAAAATTTAATTATTATTATTTATATATAGAGTTATTTGGATCCGAGCTTAGTACGGAATACGGATTTAATGAAACTAGCATTTATATATTCGTAGAATACACCTTTCACTTCATATAATACTTCACGTAATAATCTTTTTTATAATTTTATAAATTACACAAATAAATTAAAATAGTTATATTTAATCTAATTAAAATGAAATGGATGGTGTATGAAATTTGGAAGGATATGCAATTATAAAAGCAGAAAATGAGGTGACAGGTTGGGTAGGTCCAGTGATAAAAGAGTTGGACGTCATGCAGATGACAAATGCTATATGGCGTCATCTTTAAACGTTCACAGTTGAGGAAGTAGCAGTGTCGTTGTCAGAAATTTGACGAGGAGTGTGCATATTTTCTTTTTAGTTGTGTTAAGTATGTACAAAATTTAATATAGACGTATAATAGCTAATATTAAGCTTTTGTACACTATATAATATTTTGATAAAAGATGTGCATCAAATCACCTTTTTTCTAAGATCATCCCTCTGCCCATGGGTATAAGTATACCTCAACATCGGGTATTTACATTTGATCAATCAATTCAAGATATATACAATAATAACATTCATACTATTACACGTGGAGTTTGGAGAGGTAGTATGGACATGTACTTCTGCCTTGTGAAGATACAGAGGTTGTTCTCGATTGACTCTCGACTCAAGTAAAACATATAAAAAAAAATTAGGCATGTAAGACAAATAAAATAGTAAATCTGAAAATGGTAGCAACGACAAACAATTAATATGATAACTGAACTAAAAACAAACAAATTATTCTAATATAGAAGAATAAGATAGTATGAAAGTAATAAAAAATTACTTCTTAATAGAGAAATTAGACAACGCTCAGCCACCCACTAACCACATCCTTGATCTCTGCATTTTTATATCTAGATCATATCCTCGAAAAGCTACACGTACCTAATCTAATAACCTTTACCAAGACCTCCTCACCCTACATCTACCTCTCCTTATACCAATTATTACAAGATAATATCTTTTATAAATTATTTTTGTTATTATGATTGAATGATCTTATATGCTTAATTCATTTGTATTAAAATCATTGATTAGGGTTAAATATTCGGAACCAATAAGTATTTGCATGATGATTAAGTGGTTCTTGCGATAAATTGAATTGCACAATGTTTGCGAGTAGCTCTCTTTGGCGTACTAAATGTATATAGGACTATCTCTACACTTAATATTACAATTTACAACCCCAATATAAGCTAACTATTTCATGATATATACAACTTAAATACTTAAGTGTGAAAAATGAATCAATGGACCTCCCAAGTTTCGAAGTAAGAAAAGGGAACAAGTGGGTCCCACAACTTGTCCCTTTTAAAAAAATTAAGTCATTTGAACAATTGCCACAGTTGTTCGACAACTACATTATTTGTCTCAACAACTTCACACAGTTGTTGAACAACTTCTCCCAGTTGCCGAACAACTTCGCCTAGTTGTTGAACAACTTAGTGCAGTTGTCGAACAACTTTGATAGTTATTGAACAATTGCTAGAAGTTTTCGAACAACTATCAAAGTTGTTCGACAACTGGGAGAAGTTGTTGGAACAAAAAACTTTAAAAAAAAACATCAAAAATTTTTTGTCCCTCCCACCTAATTTTAAAAACTTGAAGGATTCTCACTTTACTAGACAACTTATTTGTCCCTTTTAATGCAAAGTCCCAGTAGTACTACTATAATTTTCTTGAATAGGATAACTATGTTCATCCATATTTGGGCCCTAAAAGCAGGCCATCAAACCAGTTGAGAAAGGCTACAGAGCCATCTATTTGGTAGATGGGTTTTTATGGGCCTTTTTGGGGGTTTCGAGGGTTATTCTATGTTAATAGGAGTAAACGTCGGCTAAACCAACTACTAATATTTGAATATTAACTATGGAGGACTTAATTACCTGCATAACTCAATGCTAAATCAACTACCAGGCAATACGTTAATTCATGCATAAATAATGTATAGATTTCCACATCGATAATCCCTACAGTACAAAAACTTGCATAACTCTAATTGAGGCCCCTTTGTTATTTACTTTTATCTCAGGTTTAAGTAGATAAATAGATGGGAAGAGAAAAGAAAAGGCTCTCACATATAGTTTCCCTAGAAGCAACTTTTTAGAAGAAGGGTGCTATTGAAGCAACTCATTTTCAGATTCGAACAATCTTTTATTTTGTTCCTCCTTAGAAACAAAAGCATGAGCCGGGGCATCCATTTCCTTTTCTTATAGCAGATGAAGAACAAGAAGAACACTGCAATTTTAAAGCCAGGCTTTAAATCTCATAAACAAAATAAGAAATCAGGAGAGCAAAAAGTGAAAAACAATGTGCAAAAAGACCTCACCAGTACTAGGATACAAAGGACGAGAGAGAGGGGAAGGAGGGTTATATGAAAAATGGAACGAATACAGCAGAGGCAGAGCACATCTATATTATTTCTTTAAAACACACCAGCTACATCACCGATGTTTCAAAATCAAGGCAACTTTTTGTCCTATTCAGAAAAAAAATTCAAAATGTGAGAGTAGGATTGAGGTTGCCTTAACTGTGTAAATTAGTTAGCCCTCTTAAAATTGTGTCCAATTAAAAGGAATATAAAAATGAATATTTTAAGAGGGCAAACCAATTTACGCAGTTAAGATAACCTTAGTCCTATTCACACTTTGAAATTTTTTTCTGAATAGGATAAAAAGTTGCCTTGATTTTCAAACATCGGTGATGTAGCTAGTGTGTTTTTAAAGAATATTTGATAGATGTGCTCTGCCTCCACTATATTCATTCCATTTTTATTATAACCCTCCTTCCTCTCTCTCTCTCATCCTTTGTATCCTGCTACTGGTGAGGTCTTTTTGCATTTAGTTTTTCCCCTTTTGCTGTCATGATTTCTTGTTTTGTTTTTGAAATTTAAAGCTTGGTTTTAAATTGCAGTGTTCTTCTTGTTCTTCATTTCCTGTGAGAAAAGAAAATGGTTGCCCCGGCTCATGCTCTTGTTTCTTCTGAGGAGGAACAAAACAAAAGACTGCTTTAATCTGAAAATGAATTGCTTCAAGAGCACCCTTCTTCCAAAGAGGTGCTTCTGGGGAAACTAGATGTGAGAGTCTTTTCTTTTTCTTTTCATATGTTTAACTACTTAAACCGAGAAGCCAAAAGTAAATAATGAATGGGCCTCAATTAGAGTTATGAAGATTTACTTAATTTAGGGATTATCTATATTATTTTAGCATTGAGTTATGCAGGTAATTAAGTCCTACATAAGTAATTCACTATGTTAATAAAAATATATGAATTTGAAAATAGTATTCTTTGAAAAATTTAAAAAATAATTCATTAGTTTAAAATTAAAAAATCATAGTTGTAAAGACCTAAAACATCTCTAATTATATCATAAATTTATTTATTTCAAATATACTTAAATATTAAATAAAATATAATAATAATTAAAAGATAACTTATAATATTAGTAGTAGTAGTAGAACATACATATCTACTACTACTAATAATAATAATAAAAATAATAATCATCATCATCATCATAATAATAATAATAATACATCATTTACTATCAAAAATATGTGGTTGATCTCAAATATTTTTTAAATTCAATTATAACATTATAAGATAAATTTGCATTATATTTGCAGAAAGGTAAATAGCAAAGATAATTAAAAGTAATAATGTAATACCCAGAGATTCTAACTAATAGTGCCACCATGACTCAACCCCATGAGAAATAAATTATAGTGTTTTGGTTGTTTTCTGTTCAAGGGTGATATGTATTAAGGCTTTAAAAATGTCCTAACGCTTGGGCGAATCAAAACATTCTTTACCGATTGAATTCTTTAGACGGATTTTGGCATAGTCAACTTCAAATGAGCATATCTCCCGTTGTACTATGAATTATTAAGATCATGACCTACAAAAAGATAGATAATTGAATTAAATTTCCAACGATATCCATTTTGTCAAAATCCAATATCGGTGTAAGGAGTTATACTTATTTTACTTCAGGATAGCCTTTCATTCGAGGAGATTCTGGTTGAGATTTTGGATTTGTAGATCCGTAGGCTAAGGAACAAAGAAGTTCCTTTGGTTAAAGTTCTTTGGCGAAATCAATATGTTGAGAGTGCTACTTGGGAGACAAAGCTGATATGCAAGCCAAGTACCCTCGGCTCTTTTCTGTGAGTTCGGAGCGAGCAGAAGGTATCATTCTTTCTTAATTCCGCCTCCTTCTTATTAAAGATTCAGCAATGCGTCTACTTTCATCAAGAATTCATGCATTTTATATAGTATTCGAAGGTATAGAGTGAAGTAAGCCTTTTGAGTGAGTCGTTCCAGCTTTACGTCCTCATATTTCTCTTGTTCTTGGCCAATCTAGCAACATTCGAGGACGAATGTTTTCAAGGGGGAGGTATTGTAATAACCCGAGATTCTAACCAATAGTGCCACCATGAATCAATCCCATGAGAAATATCTCCCATTGTACAAGGAATTATTGATCTCATGACCGACCAAAACATAGATAATTGAATTATCTGTCCAACTATACCCATTTCGTCAAAATCCGATATCGGACCAAAGAGTTATGCTTATTTTACTCCAGCGTGTCATCCTAAAAAATCCGTGACGACCTTTTGTGACGACTTGTCCCAAGCCTGACGGCCCGTCACAAAATGTCGTCACCTTAAGGCAGAAAGTCACAAAATCTACCCTTTTTGTGACGACAATTCATGATGGACTATGACAGGCCTGACAGCTTATCATGGATGTCATCAGCTATTTTTTCAGCAATTGATGGACGATTATTGGAAGGGTATTTTAGTCATTTCCCCTTTTCGGAGGCCTCTATATATATGAGAATCCTCATCCAAAACCTGATTTCTTCATTTCTCTCTTCCAATTTTCTTAAGAAATATATCTAGGGTTTTATTTAAGGAAATTAATCTTCCCAACATCATCCATAAATCTTCAAGATTCCTTCAAGAATCAAGTTCCTCGTAGAGTGGGCTTCAAGAAATTTTTTTATTACAAGTGTGAGTAAAGTCTCAAGCTCTGGAGTTTAACTAATTTCAAAGATTAAGGTATGCGGGGTTTTGAACAAGAGCAATTCTTTCGTTCTTGTGCTCAAAGTTTTGATTTTATTATGGATTTATATGATTTTGCAAGTGGGTTTATACCCAAATTACTTCATCATGAGATTATGAGAATATAAATCGTTTAAGATTTGTTATACATGATTATTTTACAATTTCCAAGCTATGACTTGATATTTAATATTGTGAATTTCAAGTTTCGTCCATGAGTTGGTATTTCTAATACTTTCAAGATATGTGTCAAGCTTTAACATTCCTTATGAAAAATTGGATTATTAAGTATATTTATTCCTGAGAATTGAGTTGTTACAATGAGTCTTGATATTTCCTCAAAGTTATTGATGTTTCCATGACTTAATGAATTGATGCATTTTGATATTGAGAAAGATTGATTTGATTTGAGTCGAGTTAGGAATCCACAAATTGATTATGATTTGATAAATGACAAAGAGATTTCATTTGGTCTTCATGATAGACCCTTGTGATGTTTGTGGTGGATTTCTAACGCGTTCTGAGCTTATGTCTGGGAGTATTATTCAGCACCGAGTGGGAAATGTGGTATTTCCCCCGAAACTACGTGCCCCCGTAGGATTGATATTGATAATTATGGGCCAAAGGCAGAGTATGAGATTGTGATCACTAAATTTAGGTTGTACTCCCTGGCAAGAGTACGACGCTTCCTTCAATGTGGGGTTCTCTCCTTGGGAGGGCAAAACGTCGGACTCCATGTAGCTCACATGGTTTATGTCAGTTATAAGAACCTCCCATGTCTACCAGAGTCGAGTTTCTTGAATTACAGGTCACTCCGAATCTTTAGTTGAAGAGTTGAGTTGTTTATGATGATTTATGAGTTTTTTATCATATGATTTATTTACGATAAGATCATGAAAAGTATGTTTCAATCTAACTCAAGCCAAGTGAGCCATCATTGCACATATGCATACTTTCATGAAATTGATTACGATATTTACATTGTTGCATGCACCCTGACATACTCAGTACATTTTAAAGTGCTGACCCACATATTTTCCTATGGGCTACATTTTCTCGTAATGTAGGTTCAGGTACTCAGGCGCGTTGGCAACATATATTCGGTGCCTCTTTTCGTCTCTTCAATGGTGAGTCCCCATGGTTCGAGTACCGTGTTTATAATTTTGTGATATTGTTTTGTTGTTATGGCTTTCAGTAATTTTTGAGTCAGTTGGGGTTTGTCCCATTGTCTCCTTGTTTTTGATGTATAAAGGCTTTGTCAGGATAAAGGGTTGGTATGTACAGAATTTCAGTATTTTGGATTGTACAGGCTAGTTTCATATCTTATTCCAGTATGTTTATGATATGTCATTCTCTCTTATTTTAGCATCACTATTGTCAAAGTGAGTTCTAGAAATGATGACAGGCAAGCCATGCTATGTAGAGTCTTGATCATCGGTGTGTAGCGCGCCACATCTATGAACAAGAGGCTACAAGACGTTTTAGGGAAAGTCATATTTTTCATTCAAAAGTCTATCGTGCCTATGACTATTTCTCTCTGCTATTAATTCGTGCTTTCTTATGACAGAAAATGCCTCCTCATTTAGCTCATAGAAATAATGAGCAACCTTAACCCGTTGATCCCCTGAACGAGCATGTGTTACATGTAGAATTATGGGTAGCTTTTCAGGTGCTAGCCCAGAGAGTTACCGTCAATACTCAAGCTAACAACCAGGCTACTATTCCACCTTTACAAGAGAATAATTCTGTTGCAGCTCGGGTTTGTGACTTTATGCAGATGAATCCACCTGAGTTCTATGGGTCGAAGGTAGGTGAAGACCCACAAATGTACTTGGATGAAGTGAGAAAGATCACCCAAATTATGCACGTGACTAAGGAGGAGAGTGTTGAATTGGCTGCCTATCGAATGAAAGATACTGTATATGATTGGGTGGAAGTGTCGAGGGAAAGTAGAGGGGAGGATGCCGCTCCCATGACTTGACAGTTATTCCAGGATGCGTTCTTGGATAGATTCTTTCCTCTTGAGATGAGGGAAGCAATGATAGAGGAATTCATGAACTTGAGACAAGGCTCCATGACTGTTAAGGAGTATTGCCTTAGATTCAATCAGTCGTCCAAATATGCACCTAGTATGATGGCTGACTCCAGGACCATTATGAGTAAGTTCGTGACCGGTGTGTCAAACTTACCAGGGGAGTCAAGATGCTCGTCCCCAGAGTCAAGCTAGACAGGGGAGTCAAGATGCTCATCCCCATAGTCAAGCTACCAGTGCCCCCGTTCTCATAGTCTGCCCAGTTCCTCCGTAGGGCGTCTCTTCTAGTACTGTTGGCAGTTCATGCTAGAATTGCTTCTATTCAATACCACCTCGCCAGCAGCAGGAGGATTCTCCAGATGTTGTCACTGGTATGCTCCGTGTATTTTATTTTGATGTGTATGTATTAATGGACCCCAGTTCGAGTTTCTCTTATGTGACACCTCTGGTTGTTATAAATTTTGAGATGGACCCTGAACGGATTCCTGAGCATATTCTGGTTTCTACCCTGGTAGGAGAGTCTGTTATTGCTAAGTGAGTATATAAGAAGTGTCCTGTTACTGTCCTTCATCGGGTCATATGTGCTGATGTGGTTGAGCTAGATATGGTTGATTTTGACATCATTCTGGGTATAGATTGGCTTCACTTGTGCTATGTGTCTATAGATTGTCATACCTGAGTGGTCTAGTTTTAGTTCCATAACGAACTCGTGTTTGAGTTGTTCGGGAGTTCTATAACTTCGAAGAGCCATTTCATATCCTACCTCAAAGCTAGGAAGTTGATTTTCAAGGGTTTCATCTATCATCTAATTCGAGTTAAAGAACTCAAGTCTGAGACTCCAACTATTCAGTCAGTTAGCATTGTTAAAGAGTTGCCCGATGTTTTCCCGAAAGACCTTCTAGGGGTCCCACCTAATAGAGAAATAGAATTCAGGATTGATCTCTTTCCTGGCTCTCAGCTTATCTCCATCCCTCCATACCGTATATCTCCCGCAGAACTTAAAGAGTTGAAGGAGCAACTCAAAGAACTCATAGAAAAAAGCTTTATCAGACCCAGTGTTTCCCCGTGGGGTGCACCTGTTCTATTTATGTTGAAGAAAGATGGTACTTTGCGTATGTGCATTAACTATCGTCAACTCAACAAGGTGACTATTAAGAACAAGTACCCTCTTCCTAGAATCGATGATTTATTTGATCAGCTGCAGGGTGCAAGTTATTTCTCAAAGATATACCTTAGATCCGGCTATCATCATCTTAAAGTGAGAGAGTGTGATATTCCAAAGACAACTTTTCGAACCCGCTATGGTCATTTTGAGTTTCTTTTCATGTCCTTTGGGTTAACCAATGCTCCTGCAGCTTTCATGGATCTTATGAACTGAGTCTTCAAGTGGTATCTGTATTTGTTTGTTATTGTGTTCATAGATGATATTTTTTTATATTCTCGAAGTGAGGATGGCCTTGCAAATCATCTTCGAATCATGTTGGAAACCCTTAGAGCTCATTAATTATTTGCTAAATTTAGCAAGTGTGAATTTTTCTAAGTCACATTGTTTCTTCCGAAGGTATTAGAGTTGATCCTCAAAAGACAGAAGGTATGAAGAATTGTCCTAGACTTACCTCCCTGTCTGATATTTGGAGTTTCTTGGATTTAGCTGGTTACTACTGTCGTTTTGTTGAGGGCTTCTCTTCTATCGGGTACCCAATGACCCAATTGACCCAAAAGAAAGTTAAGTTCCAGTCGACAGATGCTTGTGAGAAGAGTTATCAAGAGTTGAAGACTCGACTCACTTCAGCCCCAGTGTTAGATTTACCCGATGGTACTGATGGTCTTATGGTGTACTGCGATGCATCTAGAGTTGGTCTGGATTGTGTGTTGATGCAGAAGGGTAAAGTTATAGCTTATGCCTCTAGACAGTTGAAGCCTCATGAGAAGTATTACCGAACCCATGATCTTGAATTAGCAGCTGTAGTTTTTGCTTTGAAAATCTGGAGACATTATTTGTATGGTGTTCATGTTGATGTGTTTACTGATCACAAAAGCCTAAAGTATGTGTTTACTCAAAAGGAGTTGAACCTTAGACAAAGAAGATGGTTACATTTTCTAAAAGACTACGATATGAGTGTGATGTATCACCCTGGCAAGTCCAATGTTGTGGAAGATGCTCTTAGCAGATTGTCTATGGCTAGTATAGCTCATATAGAGAATGATAAGAAAGAATTGGCTTGTGAGCATCGTTTGGCTAGGTTGGGTGTTAGATTGCTTGATTCTGCAGAAAGAAGTATGTTAGTTCAAAGTAGTTTTGAGTCCTCTTTGGTCTTGGAGGTAAAGGAGAAGCAGGACAGGGATCCTATTTGGTCATACTGAAGGAGTCAGTTAAGGACCATAAGGTAGAGGTTTTCTCCCAAGAGGGAGATGGTGTGTTGAGATTGCAAGGTAGACTGTGTGTTCCGAATGTTAATGATTTGAGGCAAAGAATTATGGTTGAAGCGTGTTTTGCAGAAATTTTGACTTTTGAAATAGAGTCGCCACTTAATTTTGAAAAGGAATTAAGAAACCTTTATAGAGTTACTTCAAATGATCCAAAACAGGAAAATTGTTTAAGTTAAGAAATTCTGAGTAAGTGGTTCTTATTAACGTTTTAGGAAGGTGTTAGACACCTAAAACATCCGCTAACTTGCGGTTATCCGGACTATTTGGAAATCGTCTTTGACTAACTTTGGAAAAAGGTTTAGTTTTGAAAAGAAGGCAATTTTAGAAAAAGATTTTGGTGTTTATGCAGAACCAGCTTTTAAGCGACATGACTAAGGATTTAACTAGGTTCACCAAAACACATAAGGTAAAGAAACATAAAGAAAAAGGGGAAGGGGAGAAAATAAGGGATTTAGGCCGCTGAGCCCAAATCAATACGACCTTTCCTAGTTTAATTGGGCTTTCAACCCATTTCATCTATCCTAGTCTAGTTTTCGAGTCGTTGGCTTGAGTATCGCTCTACCTATATTAAGTACAACTTTGGCTTCGTGGCCCAAATGAATGAATAAATAAATAAATAAATGAATAAAATTGATAAGTAAATAAATAAACTAAAAAATGAGACTTTTGAGTCTCTTTGCCACATTAAAAATAGGGCTTTAACCCATCTTCTCTCTTATTTCGACTTCTCGTATCCGTATGCCATGCAAATCATTTAGGCTTTCTTTCAGGGCTTGACTTGATAGGCATGGAGGGCCTGAATGGCCCATTAAGAGATGCAATGGGAAAGAATCCATTCGGACTCCAAAACGAATTCACATGCAAGGAAAAAGATAAAGGAAATCAAAACGCATCCCGAATACCAAACGCCACACAAGTATATAGTATGATGGATCAATCTATGAAAAGGAACCCACGATGGTTCAAAATATAGAATTTCAAGAGAAATGAATCAACTTCACACCTGCATTGTGATGGAAAATAGCAATCAGACCAATTTGATGTGCTCAGGAGTTAATCATTATTAATATATTTTTTTTCTTTTGGTGATTAATGTTCTCTAGCCCTTTTAGGTATAGATGGCTATTACTAAAAATCAAGATAACAACAAAGAGTTGGGAAGAATCAGGAAGCAACTAAAATAGAATTTCTCCCAAATTTACTAGACCTATCTTTGAGAGAAGAAATAACATGTCCCCATAAGAGTAAGCACATTATTAGGCATGTCACCACACATACAGCACGCAAACAACTTTTATCCTATCAAAATTTTTTAGTAAACAATAATACGAAAAAGAAAGGATGGCTTTAAATAAAACGTGGAAACTATTCGATATTCAAACGGATCAAAAACACTTAACCTTAGGTACTGAAGTAAATGGGAAAGAGGGGAGAAACAATGCGACTAAAAACATTTTTTTTCCCACATCAATAAGATGATGCGGGAAGAGATGCATTTAATAGACAAATGAACAGGATTCTAAAAGTTTCATAAAGGAGATTTACAAGCTCATACGAGTTAGTAACGACGCAATAAAAGCTAATTTTTTTTTTTGAAACAATTTTCAACTAATAACTACAAGTGTATGTGTTAAACTCATATCAAAGCAGGTTAAATGAGAGAATATAATATAAATAGAATAGACTTCTTTTTATTTAACCTTTATAAATAATGGTCTCAAAGGAGGCTCCTAATAGTAACTCCCAAAGAGAATACAAAACCCTTTGACCCTATCATCCTTTTTAACAGAAAAGAAACACTGCACTTTTACTCAATCGTTTACAGGAATAAAGTGACTCAATAACCCTTCTTTTTTTTAGAATAGGATATTAGCAACAATCCTTAGGCTAGAAGCTCATCATTTAAACAATACGGCATTCACGAAAGTCGAATTCGAAGAAAATTTTCATCAAAAACATTGTATGAACAAAAGCATATGCTCCCAGATGAATTATAACGAAATCAGAAACTCTAAAAATCAATGTGTCCTAAATGCAGAAACAACAACAAAGTTTGAAAGCTCACAATTTATCATATGAAACTTGGGGCTTTCATAGCCTCCCAACGAGCTACACCCAGCACTTAATTTTTCTTCCCTCTATCTTGGTTTTTCCAAATCAGAAATTTTTCTTAGAAAAATGTTCCAACCTAGCTTTCTCCCTTAATTTTTCCACCTCAGAAGGGAAAGTAACCCTCAACCGTGACCTAAAATTTTCCAAACTAAGAATTTCCCCCTTTTTTCAAACCCAAAATTTCTCTAAACAAAAAAAACAAAGGCTTCTAAAATTTCCAACTCCTAAGGGAAAGAAGAGGAGAGAAGAAACCAAAATTCCCTCAAAGAAGAGAAAAAATCCCCCGGAATAGTGACCCCAGGGGTCTTTTTATATCCACCGAATTAGGGGACTTTTGGGGATTTAAAAGAAGGATGTTTTTGAATTTTGAAATTCAAAAATCCTCTCACCGCTTAGGGTTTCATCAATCTATTGTACCAATATTGAAATTGGTGGACCAATGAGATTTAGGGAAAACGAATTCTTCCCCAAAACCTATGGAAATCAGCCAAATATTGTACGAGATCGTACGATTTATCCCGAAATTTGTAGGATTGAACCATTGGAGATGACACCTAGCCCATTTTCTAGAAGGTTTTAGGGTTTTCCTTATCCTACTACCGTGTGAGATGCGTGAAAAAGGGAAAAGGAACAGTTTAGGATATATTTTGGGTTGGTTCAATGGTGGATTCACTGAATCGGGCTTGTCGTTGTTGTTCGAGTTCCTGGAGTTGTACGCCATTTTTTTTTTTTTGTGTTGGGGACTAGTTCTTGCTGATTAAGGGAGAAAGGAGGATTCGTTGATGATGGGCCGGGTCAGGAATTTTGGGCCTGTTAATATGAAAAGGAACTGGGCTGGAGGGATCTGAATATTGTTGGGTAGAATTAGGATTTTAGTAATGTAGAGATTTAGGATATTTATCAAATAGACAATGGAAGAAAATTTAGACAATCATTTTTAAATTTTAGCCTAATTCGAATTAAATTGACCAATTACATTGCAATTATGGTCAAATTAATTATAATTAAGGTCTAATTTAATAAATTGACTAAATTAAATCAAAATTCGATACGAATTAACACCTTGTTTAATCCCGAGCTTCTTGATTTAATAAAATCAAATGTATATTTATCCAAATAAATTATTTTTGAGAATAAATTATATTTAGATCAAGATTTTAATGTTTATTTTTTGAAATGATCCTTAATTAAAATCAGATATTTCATAGAGTAAATATCTAAGTAATCAAATCATATAATATCGTATATTTGAACACGATAATATATAATTGCTACTTAAGATCACAAAATTACGTACAAATATATTTTTGAAAATTTTTTATTCGAATGAAATAAATATTCCAATTTTATTAAGAATCGAAGAAACTCAGGATTAAATTTAGTTGTGGAGGAAAAAAATTAGGTGTCAACAACTACCCCCTCCCTTTGGGTAGGATGGATGTAAGTAATCCTGGGCAAAGGGAGGTTGACGTTCACAATTTTTGTCCGACCACAAATTCGTATCTAAGAGAGGTTGGTTTTCCGCACAAATTTCATGGAGTTATGGACGAACCTCGATATCAGGTTTCCTACATATCTCAGGTTTCATGAGAATTCAGGTCACTTGTATTTCATAAATCTTGATCTTAAGCACGGTTTTCAAGAAAATTCACCAACTATCTCGGTTTTAGAGTTTTTGATAAAATCAGAAACTGGGGAATAAAGGAATTATGGGGGAGGTTGGAATTAATTCAAGTTTTCAACATAGATCCTAGCCTACATATCCCCAAGATTTAAGGAAATCAGACTGCTTGTAGTTTGACTTGATCAGTAGAAAAGATAGTCTTTTATTTCAGACGATCTTTAGCTCAGGATGAGTGACAAGTTGATCGATTTTTGGAAAAGAGGCTTGTAACCTCTTAACCATGAATGTGGGATCCTTCACAACCATAGAAAAGAACTTACCCGAACATAATTTCCAAACTCTGACGGTGTTGTCACCCGACTTTAAAAGATAGATGAGGTTACCCTCAATATGAGTTTAGAAATATCTCAAAGATGAAGCGGAAACCAGAATATCCCAGAAATACCCACATGCCTTCTAATAGAGGTGTGGTTATATGGTGGTGGTGATCATCCTTTAGTTCGCATCCAGAGAGTTTGACGTCCCTCTCTAGACTATGTCCCGTTTTGCTGCTAAGAAAAAGTTCCACGTTGTGCTGCGTCCTATCTGAAGTGATCTGGACCTATGTTTTTTATTTGAGATTTTCATCCTCTTGGATGCTCTCGACAATGCTTCAAGCAAAAGTTTTAGTGCTAAACATAATTCACGAAAGAGGTATGTAGTCTTTTACCATATCTCCACGTGAGTTGTTGCTTGAAAAGCAGAATCATCTCTTCATGTACCTGTTTGGAATGAAATATCTGGCAACAACAAACAGAACAAACCTCTTGGTTGTTGTATAATTATGAAATTTGTTGATTGTATATGTCTTCAAAGTGGGCTGGCCCTTTTGGACACCGGCGATACTTTATGCAGAACGGTCCCTACAATCGTGTAATCTTGTGCTGATGTGGAAACCATTTTGGTTACCTATATCACTTGTTGTATTTGGAATGTTAACCTTTCTGGTTATAGCCAATGATTGATTTATAAATTTTTCTTTAATTGTCAATCTTTGGATAATCTTGCACATTATTTGATGTTGGATATGAGGCGACTTACAGATATCCGTTGAATTTCTAGCTTTTAGGTAATACTGCACATTATCCGACTTTAGATAAGAGATGGCTTATAGATATCCTTCCAATCACTAGCTTTCAGGGGTTCCTGCACATCATCCGACCTTGGATACAATATGACTTATAGATAATCTCTCAAATTGTTAGTCTTTGGGTAATCCTGCACATAATCGGTATTGGATATGACGCGGCTTATAGAGAACCCTTGGACGTATCAATTTTATAATCTAGTATATTCTCCGATAAGGATTTAGTTGGGACTTATGGATAACCTTTGAACTATCAATTTTGGGCGATCTTGCACACTATCCAGTTAGGATGTTGTTGTGGCTTATGGATGACCTACAGGCTATCAACTCATAGGTGATCTTGCACACTATCCTATTTCAAATAATATGACTTATAGATGACCCTCAAATTGTCAATTTCTAGGAAATCTTATATATCATTCATCCTTAGATAGAGACTTAAAGGCATCCCTTCAAATCATGTGCTCTTGATGCATTCAAATGATGATTCATAAAATGATGAGATATCCTCGACACCAGCATTTCTGTCTAGCGTGTTAGTAGCTATTGAATGATGATGATATCTTCAACGCCAGTATTTCTGTCTTACGCGTCAACAAATATTGAATGATGATGATATCCTTGATGCCAACATTTCTGTTTAGCACGTCAACAGATATTGAATGATGATGATATCCTTGATGCCATCATTGTGTGTAGCGCGTCAATAGATATTAAATGATGATGATATCCTCGACGCCAGTGTTGTGTCTTACGTGTCAACAAATATAAAATGATGATGATATCCTCGATGCCAGCGTTGTGTCTTACGTGTCAACAGATATAAAATAATGATGATATCCTCGACCCCAGCCTTTTGTCTTGCATGTCAATAGACATATTGAATGTTGATGATATCCTCGATGCCAGCATTGTGTCTAGCGTGTCAATAGATATTGAATGTCCTTCTTGGGCAATGGTATAAGATGGCCCTCTTGGCGATAATATGCAATGACCCTTTTGGCAATGATATGCAATGGTTCTTCCGTTATTTTAAAAATAGTTTCAACTGAAATCATTTGTCAGGGTCTTGCTTTCTGCATGTACCTGTAATCAAGGTAGACGATTAGTAGACACAAAGTTGCTTTTGCTAACGATTGTTTTTTAGAAAAATTCTAAATACAATATTTGTAAAGAAGACAAGACAGTTTTGTTTGTCCTCCATGATCTCAAGAAATAAGATGGACACTTCAAAAGGTCTTCAATATATGGGTACTAAACCCATTTTTAGGGCTACCCAAAAATACAGTTCTTCAGCATTAGTTCTCTGGTGTGGCTCCCAATTTGCTTGGGGATTTTCGAAAGAGACTCTCATTTTTATGTATTGGTCCCTGCGCCCACAGAAAATGATTAGTTTGAGTGAAACTACTCTGTGTTGACCTCCTTCGATCCTTGATTTGCCCTTTGCCATCTTTCAGGTATTTCATCATGTTGGGACTTCCATCCATGACTGTTCGTCCTAATTGATGTCTAGGCAATCATTAAGTAAAAGATTTATGTAGATTTTTTGAAAGTACTCATAAATTTTAGAAAATAGTTTCGAGAACTCCTGCAAGAGTTTGAAAAATCTTTGCCAGACATGTCATGTGCTAGCTCAACGACCTTCTTTCTCTTGATTCTAACAATGTCCGACATTTGACGGAGGATAGCTAGGTATTCAGCATTGTCGAGGCTCTATCAAAGATGAAGATTCATTCTTCCTAGACTTTATCACAGGTGGTTATTCTCAAATCTCAACTTCGACCTCTAGTGCTGGGGAATCTGAAATATATTCCAGTATTTGATTGAAATTTTGAAGCCTTGCTGAAAATTTCTGCCCCAGTTTAATGTAGTCTGAGATGATATCATCTTGATTGGATCTGAAGTCTTTGCTGATCTTCATTCTCTTTGTTGGATGTTGATCTTCTCTTGTGAATTTTTGAGATTCCTTCTAAAAAATCCTGCCCCGGTTTTCATTTCCTGGGGTTATATGAGCGAGCCATTGGGGCGCCTACGTATCCCATCGAAGTAGGAATCAGGTCAAATGTAGTTCAGGACTACACTAGGGATATACAAAAGAAATTAATGGGTTGACTGAAGCCGATGTAGGCCGCCTACGTATCCCTTTATTGGGAATTCAGGTCATCACATAGTTCATACATAAAGGGAAAGGATAAATTTTCTAAGGGGTTGACTGAAGCTGACATAGGCCGCCTACGTGTCCCTTTCTTGGGAATTAAGGTCAAACGTAGTTTGCACATAAAGGGAAAGCTGTTCTAGGCAATTATATGTCATAAAACACATTATTAAACGACGATTACAGATAAACTAATAACCACAAAAATATAACTACCTTCAAACATAGTATCTTTTCACCGCATCAGAATTGATTAGTTTGGTCCACTCATGGCCATCCATCTCAGACAAAATTAGAGCCCCTCCAGATAGTACCTTGCAAACTATGTATGGACCTTGCCAATTTGGAGCAAACTTGCCCTTGTACTCTTCTTGGTGAGGGAGTATGCGTTTGAGAACTAATTGCCCAACTTTAAATGTTCGAGGTCTCACTTTCTTGTTGAAAGCACGAATCATCCTGTGCTGATAGAACTGACCATGACACATGGCAACCATTCTCTTTTCATCAATCAACATGAGTTATTCACAACAAGCACGAACCCACTCTTCGTTACTTAGTCTGGCTTCTTGAATAATTCTCAGGGAAGGTATTTGAACCTTAACAGGTATTACTGCTTCATTCCCGTAGACCAGCAAATAGGGAGTTGCCCCGATGGAGGTTTAAACTGTTGTTTGATATCCTAAAAAAGCATAAGGTAATATCTCATGCCATGATCTATCATTTTCAACCATCTTTCTCAAGATCTTCTTGATGTTGTTATTGGTAGCTTTTACGACTCCATTCACCTGTGGATGATATGCGGTCGAGTTGCGATGCACGATTTTGAATTGATCACAAATTTCTTTCATCAAGTAACTGTTCAAGTTTCCCCCATTATCATTAATGATTGATTTCGGCACTCCGAATTGGCAAACTAAGTTATTCCTGATGAAATTTGCAACAACTTTCTTAGTGACGGCTCTGTATGACGCAGCTTCGACCCACTTAGTGAAGTAGTCAATGTCAACCAAAATTAATGTATGCCCATTCAATGCTGATGGCTCTATCGGTATGATAATATTCATTCCCCAAGCTACGAAAGGCAAAGGTGAATTCATTGCATGAAGCTGGTGTGGAGGCATCCAAATCAAATCTCCGTGTGTCTGACATTTCGGACATCTCTGCACATACTTACTATAATTATTCTCCATAGTCATCCAGAAGTAGCCGGTTCTCAGGATCTTTCTGGCAAGGAAAAACCCATTCATGTGGGGTCCGCAAACTCCTGTGTGTACTTTTATCAATTTATTGGCTTTCGCAGCATCGACGCATCTTAAAAATCCTAAATTAGGCATCCTCCTAAAAAGAAATTCCCCACTTGGAAAGTAGCTTTTTGCCAAACACCGGATTGTTTTCTTTTGGTTGTTGCTGGCCTCTTCAGGATATATTCTAGATTCTAAATACCTTTTAATGTCATAGTACCATGGCTTCCCATCGGGCTCCTCTTCAACACTTGTACAATGCGTAGGTTTCTCCTTCAATCTTATTTCCAAAGAATCAATGTAACTCTGATCTGGGTGCCAAATCATGGAATATATAGTGGCCAAAGTGTCAGCAAACTCATTTTGTATCCTTGGGATATGTCTGAAATCAACTTCTTTGAATTTTCCACATAATTCCTGTACCAGATCAACATAAGGAGGAATCCTTGAATTTTTTACCGCCTATTCTCCCCATACCTGGCGAATCATCAAATTTGAATCCTCGATGACTAACAATTCATGAACACCCATATCAAGTGCCGATTTAAGACCTAAGATGCAAGCTTCATATTTGGACATGTTGTTGGTGCGTGGGAAATGCAACTTAGCAGTTACTGGATAATGTTGACCCGTTTCTGAGTCCAACACTGCTCCGATTCCTGAACCTTTGAAGTTGACCGCTCCATCAATGAATAACCTCCATCCAGGGTAATTTTCTGAAATATCTTCTCCCAAGAATAGAATTTCCTCATCTGGGAAGTAAGTTCGAAGTGGTTCATACTCATCATCAACAGGATTCTCTACCAAATGATCTACCAAAGTTTGCCCCTTGATTGCCTTTTGAGTTAAATACACGATGTCAAACTCGCTCAGAAATATTTGCCACTTGGCTAGCTTTCCTGTAGGCATGGCCTTCTTGAGTATATACTTCAATGAATCCATTCTCGAGATGAGGTATGTCGTGTATGAAGACAGATAATTCCTCAACTTTTGTGCGGCCCAAGTCAAAGCGCAACATGTCCTTTCTACAAGAGTATAATGGGCTTCATATGGCATAAACTTTTTACTCAAGTAGTAAATGGCTTTCTCTTTCCTATTGGTCTCATTATGTTGCTCGAGGACACATCCAAAAGCATTTTCTGAGACTGACAGGTAGAGCAATAATGGAATTCTTTCTCTTGGTGGAACCAAAACTGGCGGTGCAGATAGATATTCCTTGATGCGGTCAAAAGCTCTCTGAAATTCTTCTGTCCACTTATTCAATGCATTTTTCTTCAACATCTTGAGAATTAGCTCATAGATGACTGTCGATTAAGTGATGAACCTGCTAATGTAATTCAAACGACCCATGAAACTCATAACTTCATTTCATGCTTTGCACAGTTATCGATGAGGATATGGATGTTGGGCAACGAAAAATTATCTTTAGGACTAGCTCTATTCAAGTCTCTATAGTCAACACAAATTCGAATCTTGCCATCCTTCTTCGGCACAGGGACGATGTTGGCCAAACACGTCGGATATTTTATGGCCTCCAACACCTTAGACTAGATTTGTTTTGTCACTTCTTCCTTGATCTTTAGACTTAAATCTAGCTTGAATTCAACATTTTTTGCTTGACTGGATCAAACTCTGGATTTATCGGCAACTTATGAGACACAATACTGGTGCTCAATCCCGGTATATCATCATAGGACCAAGCAAACACGTCAATGTATTCCCGAAACAGGTGAATGAGCTCTCTCTTTTGTGCTTCCGCCAGGTGGACGCTGACACTTGTTTCTTTGATTTCATCATGATCTCCGAGGTTGACTATTTTAGTTTCCTCTAGTTTAGGCTTTTCTCGATTCTCAAACTCCTCTATATCTTTAAATAATTGTTCCTCATCACCGTCCTTCCAATCATCATCATTCCCTTCATTTTGTTCGTCTAAGCTTTGACATGACATGACATTGGCAGATTTTAAGTCATTGTTACTGTAATGGACAAACAAACCAAGTTAGATGATAATGAGATAATAATAAAATATACAAATAGGAATGTTTTAGGAATAATAATTTTTTTTAAATGAATGGAGGCCTTTTCAATGAAATTTGCAAGATAATTACAAAACCATGGCTCATGACTCGCACAAATACAAATCCATGCCTTCTTGAAAGCAATAAAATACAAAAAGAAAGTTTTGAGATATAAAGGGTGGATCGCGGGGCCTCTTCCGGATCATCACAGATTTTAAAACTATTAGTAATTGCCCTTTCATCTACCACGATGGGCGACGGATTATGAGTGGAGTGGAGGTCCAGTTTTGCAAGACCTCTACTGGCGCAATCTTCTTCACCCCGCCGGACTTTGGGAAATCTTCTGGTATAATATTGCATCCCTCTAACAGATCTCCTATCCAATCCTCAACACCATCATTATTCGACACCTCCCGTACAGGAAATGACTGGTACAGAAGCAGAAAGGGCCTACACAAACTCTGCTCTAACTTATCCTTAACCATATCCTTCTCAGTAGGTTGATATCCTAACCCATACTTAGAGGCTTTCTCTGGGATCATAACAGGCTCAATAATTCCTTGTAGATTCTTATCGAAACCTCGACCAGGCCCGAATCCATTTCTTAATATCAATCTACGGTGGCACGTAGTTTCGGGGGAAATACCACATTTCCCGCTCGATGCTAAATACTACTCCCAGACACAAGATCAGAACGCATTAGGAAATCTACCATAAACATCACAAGGATCTATCATGAAGACCAAATCAAATCTCTTTCTCATTTATCAAATCATAATCAATTTGTGGATTCCTAACTCGACTCAAATCAAATCAATCTTTCTCAATATCAAAATGCATCAATTCATTAAGTCATGGCAACATTAATAACTTTGAGGTAATATCAATACTCATTGTAACAACTCAATTCTCATGAATCAATATACTCAATAATCCAATTTTTCATAAGGAAGCCAAAAGAATGACACATATCTTGAAAGCACTTAAAATACCAACTCATGGTAGAAACTTGAAATTCACAATATTAAATATCAAGTCATAACTTGGAAATTGTAAAATAATCATGTATAACAAAGCTTGAACGATTTATATTCTCATAATCTCATGATGAAGTAAGTTGGGAATAAACCCACTTGCAAAATCATATAAATCCATAATAAAAATCAAAGCTTTGACCACAAGAACGAAAGAATTGCACTTGTTCAAAACCCCACATACCTTAATCTTTGAAATTGGTTGAACTCTAGTGCTTGAGACTTTACTCACACTTGTAATACAAAAAATACTTGAATCCCACTCTATGAGGAACTTGATTCTTGAAGGAATCTTGAAGATTTATGCATGATTTTTGGAAGATTAATTTCCTCAAATAAAATGCTAGATATATTTCTTAAGAGAATTAGAAGAGAGAAATGATGAAATTAGGTTTTGAATGAGGATTCTCATATATATAGAGGCCTCCAAAAATGGGAAATGACTAAAATACCCTTGCAAAAATTGTCCATCAATTGTTGAAAAAATAGTTAACGACATCCGCGATAAGCTGTCAGGCCCATGATAGGCCGTCACAAATTGTCGTCACAAAAAGGGTGGATTTTGTGACTTTCTACTTTAAGGTTACGACATTTTGTGATGGGCCGTCAGGCTTGTGACAAGTCGTCACAAAAGGTCGTCACGGATTTTCCAGGCTAACACACTGGAGTAAAATAAGTATAACTCTTTGCTCCGATATCGGATTTTGACGAAATGGGTATAGTTGGAAAGCTAATTCAATTATCTATCTTTTGGTAGGTCATGAGCTCAATAATTCATAGTACAGTGGGAGATAACATTATTTAAAGTTGACTGTGCCAAAATCCTTCTCAAGAATTCAATTGTTAAAGAATGTTTTCATTTGCCCAAGCGTTAGGACATCTTTAAACCCTTAATACACATAACCCTTGACCAGGAAACAACCAAAACACTCTAATTTATTTCTCATGGGCTTGAGTCATTGAGGCACTATTGGTTAGAATCTCGGGGTATTACAATACCTTCCCCTTGGAAACATTCATCCTCGAATATTGCCAGATAGGCCAAGAACAAGAGAAAAATAAGGACGTATAGCTGGAATGACTCACTCCAAAAACTTACTTCACTCTATACCTTCGAATTCTATAGAAAAATCATGAATTCGTGATGAAAGTAGACACACTGTTGAATCTTTAGTAAGAAGGGGGCGGAATTAAGAAAGAATGATACCTTATGCTCGCTCCGAACTCACAGAAAAAAGGTGAGGGTACTTGGTTCGCATATCAGCTTCGTCTTCCCAAGTAGCATTCTCAATATATTGATTTCACCAAAGCACTTTAACCAAAGAAACTTCTTTGTTCCTTAGCCTACGGATCTGAAAATCCAAAATCTCAACCGAAATCTCCTCGAATGAAAGGCTATCCTGAAGTACAATAAGCATAACTCTTTTCTCCGATAACATATTTTGACGAAATGAGTATCGTTGGAAATATAATTCAATTATCTATCTTTTGGTAGGTCATGAGCTCAATAACTCAAAGTACAATGGGAGATATGCTCATTTGAAGTTGACTATGCCAAAATCCTTCTCAAAAATTCAATTGGTAAAGAATGTTTTGATTCGCCCAAGCGTTAGGACATCTTTAAAGCCTTAATACAAATCACCCTTGACCAGACAACAACCAAAACACTATAATTTATTTCTCATGGGCTTGACTCATGGATACACTATTGGTTAGAATTTCGAGGTATTACATTATTACTTTTAATTATCTTTTCTATTTACCTTTCTACAAATATAATGCAAATTTATTTTATAATGTTATAATTGGATTAAAAAAAATTGAGATCAACCACATATTTTTGATATTAAATGATGTATTATTATTATTATTATTATTATTATTATTATTATTATTGTTGTTGTTGTTGTTGTTGTTGTAATTATTGTTATTATTATTATTATTATTGTTATTATTGTTATTATTATTGTTATTATTATTATTATTATTATTATTATTATTATTGTTATTATTGTTATTATTGTTATTATTATTGTTATTATTGTTATTATTATTATTATTATTATTATTATTATTATTATTATTATTATTATTATTATTATTATTATTATTATTATTATTATTATTATTATTATTATTATTATTATTATTATTCGTAGTAGTATTAGTAGTAGATATGTATGTTCTACTACTACTAATATTATAATTTATCTTTTAATTATTATTATATTTTATTTAATATTTAAATATATTAGAAATATATAAATTTATGATATAATTAGTGATGTTTTAGGTCTTTACAACTATGATTTTTTAATTTTAAACTAATGAATTATTTTTTAAAATTTTCAAAGCCTACTATTTTCAAATTCATATATTTCTATTACCATAGTGAATTACTTATGTAGGACTTAATTACCTGCATAAATCACTGCTAAACTAACTACCAAAAAATATGATACTACCTGCATAAATAATATATAGATAATCCCTAAATTAAAAAAATCTGCCCTTTCATTATTTACTTTTGGCTTCTTAGGTTTAAGTGGGTAAACAGATGAAAAGAAGAAAGAAAAGACTCTCACATCTAGTTTCCCCAAAAGCATCTCTTTAGAAGAAGGGTGATGTTGAAGCAACTCATTTTTAGATTCAAGCAGTCTTTTGTTTTGTTCCTCCTCAGAAACAAAATCATGAGCCGAGGCAACCATTTTCTTTTCTCACATGAAATGAAGAACATGAAGAACACTGCAATTTAAAACCAGTCTTTAAATTTCAAAAACAAAATAAGAAATTATGAGAGCAAAAGGGGAAAAACAAAGTGTAAAAAGACCTCACCAATAGTAGGATACAAAGGATGAGAGAAAGAGAGGAAGGAGGGTTATATTAAAAATGGAACGAATACAGTGGAGGCAGATCACATCTATCAAATATTCTTTAAAAAGACACTAGCTACATCACTGACGTTTCAAAATCAAGGCAACTTTTTATCCTATTCAGAAAAAAATTTCAAAGTGTGCGAGTAGGACTGAGGTTGTCTTTTAATTGAACACAATTTTAAGAGGGCAAACTAATTTACGCAGTTAAGACAACCTCAATCCTACTCTCACATTTTGAATTTTTTTTCTGAATAGGACAAAAAGTTGCCTTGATTTTGAAACATCGGCGATGTAGCTGGTGTGTTTTTAAAGAAATTTGATAGATGTGCTCTGCCTTTGCTGTATTCGTTTGGTGAGGTCCTTTTGCACTTTGTTTTTCCCTTTTTGCTCTCATGATTTCTTATTTTGTTTATGAGATTTAAAGCCTGGTTTTAAAATTGCAGTGTTCTTCTTGTTCTTCATCTGTTGTAAGAAAAGATAATGGATGCCCCAGCTCATGCTTTTGTTTTTGAGGGGGGACAAAATAAAAGATTGTTCGAATCTGAAAATGAGTTGCTTCAATAGCACCCTTCTTCTAAAAAGGTGCTTCTAGGAAACTAGATGTGAGAGCCTTTTCTTTTCTCTTTCCATTTGTTTATCCACTTAAACCTAAGAACCCAAAAGTAAATAACAAAGGGGCCTCAATTAGAGTTATGCTAGTTTTGTACTGTAGGGATTATTGATGTGGAAATCTATATATTATTTATGCATGTATTAATGTATTGCTTGGTAGTTGATTTAGCATTGAGTTATACAGGTAATTAAGTCCTACATAGTTAATATTCAAATATTAGTAGTTGGTTTAGCCTACATTTACTCCTATTAACATAGAATAACCCTCGATACCCCAAAGAAGTCCCATAAAAACCCATCTACCAAATAGATGGCTTTGTAGCCTTTCTCAACTGGTTTGATGGCCCACTTTTATGGCCCAAATATGGATGAACATAGTTATGCTATTCAAGAAAATTATAGTAGTACTACTGGGACTTTGGATTAAAAGGGACAAATAAGTTGTCTAATTAAGTGAGAATCCTTCAAGTTTTTAAAATTAGGTGGGAGGGACAAAATTATTTTGATTTATTTTTTAAGTTTTTTCATTCCAACAACTTCTCCTAGTTGCCGAACAACTTTGATAGTTGTTCAAAAACTTCTAGCAGTTGTTCAACAACTATCAAAGTTGTTCGACAACTGCGCTAAGTTGTTCAACAACTAGGCGAAGTTGTTCGGCAACTGGGAGAAGTTGTTCAACAACTATGTGAAGTTGTTGAGACAACTAATGTAGTTGTCAAACAACTATCCCAGTTGTTCAAATGACTTAATTTTTTTAAATGACTAGTTGTGGGACCCACTTGTCCCCTTTTCTTAATTGGAAACTTGGGAGGTCTATTGATTCATTTTTCTCACTTAAGTATTTAATTTGTATATATCATGAAGTAGTTAGCTTATATTTACGTTATAAATTGTAATATTAAATGTAGAGATAGTCCTATATACGTTTAGTACGTCAAAGAGAGCTACTGACAAACATTGTGCATTTCAATTTGTCGCAAGAAGCACTTAATCATCATGCAAATACTTAATTGTTCTGAATATTTACCCCTAATCAATGATTTTAATACTAATGAATTAATAATATAAGATCATTCAATCGTGATAATAAAAATAATTTATAAAAGATATTATCTTGTAATAGTGGGTATAACGAGAGGTAGATCTAGGCTGAGGAGGTCTTGGTGAAGGTGATTAGATTAGGTATCTGTAGCTTTTTTAGTATGTAATCTAGATATAAAAATACGGAGATCAAGGATATGGTTAGTGGGTGGCTGAGCGTTGTCTAATTTCCCTATTAAGTAGTATTTTTGTTATTACTTTCATACTATCTTATTCTTCTATATTAGAATAATTTGTTTGTTTTTAGTTCAGTTATCAAATTAATTGTTTGTCGTTGCTACCATTTTCAGTTCTTCCAGTTGCTGAACAACTTTGCCTAGTTGTTGAACAGCTTAGCGCAGTTGTCGAACAACTTTGATAGTTGTTGAACAACAGATAGAAGTTGTTGAACAACTATCAAAGTTGTTGGAACAAAAAAAATCAAAAACATTTTTGTCCCTCCCACCTAATTTTAAAAACTTAAAGGATTCTCACTTAATTAGACAACTTATTTGTCCCTTGGCTGAGAAAGGCAACAGAGTCGTCTATTTGGTAAATGGGTTTTTATGGTCCTTCTTTGGGGTCTCGAGGGCTATTCTATCTTAATAGGAGTAAACGTAGGCTAAACCAACTACTAATATTTGAATATTAACTATGTAGGACTTAATTACTTGCATAACTCACTGCTAAATCAACTACCAAGCAATACGTTAATACATGCATAAATAATATATCGATTTCCACATCGATAATCCCTACAGTACAAAAACTTGCATAACTCTAATTGAGGTCCCTTTGTTATTTACTTTTGGCTTCTTAGGTTTAAGTGGGTAAACAGATGGAAAGAGAAAATAAAAGTCTCTCACATCTAGTTTCCCTAGAAGCACCTTTTTAGAAGAAGGGTGCTATTGAAGTAACTCATTTTCAGATTCGAACAATCTTTTATTTTGTTCCTCCTCAGAAAAAAAAGCATGAGCCGGGGCAACCATTTCCATTTCTTATAGCAGATGAAGAACAAGAAGATTACTGCAATTTTTAAACTTGTCTTTAAATCTCATAAATGAAATAACAAATTATGAGAGTAAAAAGGGAAAAACAAAGTGCAAAAAGACCTCACCAGTACTAGGATACAAAGGACGAGAGAGAGGGGAAGGAAGGTTATATGAAAAATGGAATGAATACAGCAGAGGTAGAGCAAATCTATCAAATTTCCTTAAAAACATACCAGATACATCACTGATGTTTCAAAATCAAGGCAACTTTTTGTCCTATTCAGAAAAAAAATTCAATGTGTGAGAGAGGTATTGAGGTTGTCTTAACCGCTTAAATTAGTTTGCCCTCTTAAAATTGTGTTCAATTAAAAGAAATATAAAAATGAAGATTTTAAGAGGGCAAACCAATTTATGTAGTTACGACAACCTCAGTCCTACTTACACACTTTGAAATTTTTTTCTGAACAGGATAAAAAGTTGCCATAATTTTGAAACGTCGGTGATGTAGCTAGTGTGTTTTTAAAGAATATTTGATAGATGTGCTCTGCCTCCACTGTATTCGTTCCATTTTGTAAAGAATATTTGCCCCGGCTCATGCTTTTGTTTCTAAGGAGGAACAAAACAAAAGACTGCTTGAATCTGAAAATAAGTTGCTTCAACAGCACCCTTCTTCTAAAGTGGTGCTTCTGGGGAACTTAGATGTGAGAGTCGTTTCTTTTCTCTTTTCATCTGTTTACCCACTTAAACCTAAGAAGCCAAAAGTAAATAATGAAAGGGCCTCTGTTAGAGCTATGCAGATTTTTTTAATTTAGGGATTATCTATATATTATTTATGCAGGTAGTAGCTTATTTTTTGGTAGTTAGTTTAGCAGTGAGTTATGCAGGTAATTAAGTCCTACATAAGTAATTCACTATGTTAATACAAATATATGAATTTGAAAATATTAGGCTTTGAAAATTTTAAGAATAATTCATTAGTTTAAAATTAAAAAATCATAGTTGAAAAGACCTAAAACATCTCTAATTATATCATAAATTTATATAATTCAAATATATTTAAATATTAAATAAAATATAATAATAATTAAAAGATAACTTATAATATTAGTAGTAGTAGTAAAACATACATATCTACTACTAATACTAATAATAATAAAAATAATGATAATAATAATACTAATACTAATAATAGTAATAATAATAATAATAATAATACATCATTTACTATCAAAAATATGTGGTTGATCTCAAATATTTTTTTCTTAATTCAATTATAACATTATAAGATAAATTTGCATTATATTTGCAGAAAGGTAAATACCAAAGATAATTAGAAGTAATAATGTAATACCTCGAGATTCTAACCAATAGTGCCGCCATGACTTAAGCCCATGAGAAATAAATTATAGTGTTTTGGTTGTTTTATGGTCAAGGGTGATGTGTATTAAGGATTTAAAGATGTCTTAATGCTTGGGCGAATCAAACCATTCTTTACCGATTGAATTCTTGACAAGGATTTTAGCATAGTCAACTTCAAATGAGCATATCTCCCGTTGTAATATGAAATATTTCTCTCATGACCTACCAAAATATAGATAATTGAATTACCATTCCAACGATACCCATTTCGTCAAAATCCAATATCGGTGCAAAGAGTTATGCTTATTTTACTCCAGCGTGTCAGCCATAAAAATCCGTCTTTTGTGATGACTTTTCACAAGCCTAACGGCCCGTCACCTTAAGGCAGAAAGTCACAAAATTCACCCTTTTTGTACCGACAATTCGTTATGACCTATCACGGGCCTGACAGCTTGTCACGGAAGTCATCAGCTATTTTTTTCAACAATTGATGGATGATTTTTGCAAGGGTATTTTAGTCATTTCCCATTTTTGGAGGCCTCTCTATATACATTGTAGTCATTAGGATTGATATTGATAATTGTGGGCTGAAGGCTTAGTATGAGATTTTGATCACTAAATTTAGGTTATACTCCCTGGCAAGAGTATGACGCTCCTGCCAATATGGGGTTCTCTCTTTAGGAGGGAAAAACGTTGGACTCCATGTAGCTCACATGGTTTATGTCGGTTATAAAAACCTTCCATATCCATAAGAGTCGAGTTTCTTGAATTACAGAGTCCCTCCAAGTCTTGAGTTGAAGAGTTGAGTTGTTTATGATGATTTATGAGGTTTTTACCATATGATTTATTTACAAAGAGATCATGAAAAGTATGTTTCAATCTAACTCAAG
Organism: Capsicum baccatum var. pendulum; assembly: GCA_030864225.1. Classification (NCBI taxonomy): domain Eukaryota; kingdom Viridiplantae; phylum Streptophyta; class Magnoliopsida; order Solanales; family Solanaceae; genus Capsicum; species Capsicum baccatum. Next base: position 7,719,853 of record CM061556.1, read on the forward strand.
CCAAGTGAGCCATCATTCTACATATGCATATTTTCATGAAATTGATGACGATATTTACATTGTTGCATGCACCCCCACATACTCAGTACATTCCAAAGTGCTGACCCACATATTTTTCTATGGGCTACATTTTCTCATAATATAGGTTCAGGTACTCAGCCGCGTTAGTGATATTCAGGTGCCTTTTTTTGTCTGCTCAGTGGTGAGTCCTCATGATTCGAGTACCGTGTTTATAATTTTGTGATACCATTTTGTTGTTATGTCTTTTAGTAATGTTTGAGTCAATTGGGGGTTTGTCCCAATGCCTCTGTGATTTTGATGTATAGAGGCTTTGTCAGGCTAAATGGTTGGTATGTACAGAATTTCAGTATTTTGGATTGTACAGGCTAGTTTCATATCTTATTCCAGTTTGTTTATGATATGTCATTCTCTCTTATATTATCATGACTATTGTCAAAGTGAGTTCTAGAAGTGATGACAGGTTTAGAGGGTTAGCTTGAGGCCGCGTGTGGTCTTAAGTACTGTGTGACGTCTCGGGATGGGATCTTGGTGCGTTACAAGCTTTGTATCAGAGCCTAAGGTTTAAAGACACCTAGGGAGTCTGGTAAGACACGTTACATAGAGTCTTGATCATCAGTGTATATCACGCCATATCTATGAGCAAGAGGCTACGGGACGTTTTAAGAAAAGTCATTTTTTTCTTTCAAAAGTCTATCGTGCCTACGACTGTTTCTCTCTACTATTAATTCATTCTTTCTTATGATAGAAAATACCTCCTCATCAAGATCATAGAAACAATGAGCAACCTTAACCTGTTGATCCTCTGAACGAGCATGTGTCACATGCAGAATTCCGGGTAGTTTTTCAGGTGCTAGCCCAGGCAGTTACCGCCAATACTTAAGCTAACAACCAGGCTTTTGTTTTGCCTCCTCAATAGAATAATTCTACTGCAGGTCAGGTTCATGACTTTATGCGGTTGAATTCGCCTAAGTTCTATAGGTCGAAGGTAGGTGAAGACCTACAGATGTACTTGGATGAAGTAAGAAAGATCACCCAAATTATGCAAGTGACTGAGGAGGAGAGTGTTGAATTGGCTGCCTATCAAATAAAAGATGTTTCATATGATTGGGTAGATGTGTGGAGGGAAATTAGAGGAGAGGATGCCGCTCCTATGACTTGGCAGTTATTCCAGGATGCGTTCTTGGATAGATTCTTTCCTCTTGAGATGAGGGAAGAAAAGATAGAGAAATTCATGAATTTGAGTCAAGGCTCCATGACTGTTAAAGAGGATTTCCTTAGATTCAATCAGTTGTCCAAATATGCATCTAGTATGATGGCTGACTCTTGGACCATCATGAGTATATTCGTGACCGGTGTGTCGAGTTACGTTTTGAAAGAGTGTAAATCTACTATGCTTAATAGGGAGATGGACCTTTCTCGGTTAATGATACATGTCCAATAGATTAAAGCTGATAAGGTGAAAGAGAGGGAGAGAGTAAAAGGGAACAAAAGAGCTAGATCAGAGAAGTAGGGATTTGGTCAGTCCAGATTCTATAGAGTGGGCCACCCTCAATTTTGGAGACGTCCGTTTATGCCCGCACCTTTCTAAGTTAGTGCTCTTGTACCTAGAAGCAGGCAGGAGCAGGGGAACATGCCTATCCCATCCAGGTCTCAATAAAGTATAAGTAAAATACCTCGTCCTCCTTCATATGCTAAGTGTGGTAGAGATCATTTTTGCGAGTGTTTTGTTGATCAGAGAGGTTGCTTTGGTTGTGTTGATAACGCTCAATCTACAGCTCTCGTAGGAGTGTAAAGCGGTCGTTAGCAAATATAGAACCCAACCTGGGTTGGGTGTCGATCCCACAGGGAATAGCTTGGTCAACAAGTAAGCAAAATTAATAGACTTTTGGTGCAAGTCTCGTAAGAAGGGGGGATTGTAATAAGTAACCAAAGTAATGAAATAAAAGCTGAAAATAATAAAGTAAAAAGAGAAAGATTGTCACGTTGGTTGTAAACAATGAGAATTGAAGCGTTGGGGTTATGTCCACCTTCTGAGGTATACGTCTCTATTGGCTATGAGTGTGTAGAGTCTTGACATGCAATTGCTTATAGAGAATTGTAGTCGATGGTAAATCCAAGCGTCTCTCGACCTAAACAAGGACTATTTCACTTTAACTCTCTCGAGCTTAAAGTGTGTCTAGCGGTACAAATTCTCCAAGAGGTTAGTCCAGTTACGACACTAGCTTTTTAATAGTAAAGGGTGTCCTACTACCTTGACATTATCTCTTTTCCAGACAAATAACCTTTCTCTCGAACAAGTTAAATGTTAGACTGGCGTTGGTCTATGCGTCTTCTTTTCTAGACAAATAACCTTTCTCTCGAACAGGTTAGATGTTAGAATGGCGTGTTCTTGTGTTTGTAACCGCAAAGGATGTAGATTTAAGATGAAGAGAATAATGATATAAGCAATATACGTGTCTTGAACTCACAAGCTCATAGAAATAGATAGTAACTCATTCGGCTTCCATAACCCCAACTAAGAGGTTTAGTTACCCATGAATGCGAAGGATATCACGTTTTGCATGGTGAATGGCGTGAATAGTAGGCGTTTGGCGTGTGGTTTTGGTGATTCCGTAGCAAGTAACGATTCTCTTGTTGTGGAATTTAAGAATAGAAGAGTAGAAGAAGAAAATAGAATTAATGGAAAGATTAGAAGAATTGTAATTGAGAAGTAGAATGTTAGAGGATGCCCCCAAAATCTCTAGCATGATAGGGTATTTATAATACTCCTATCCTACTCCTACTAAGCTAATGAAATAAATAACCAAATCCTAATATACTAATGAAATCCTTGACCCAAATGTACTAGGGTAAGGTTACAAAATTATAATCCAAATAGAATAATGAAACACATAACCTAATTGCACTAGGCTAATGTATTATGGCAAAAATCCAGCTTTGTGTCTGTAAGTCCCCAAAGTCTTCAGAAATGCTGTTTTAGCCCGGAACAGATTTTCCATGTAGCAGATTTAGTCCTTTAGGCGTCCAGCTCCTTTCCACTTCGTTCGTGAGCTTTCTTTTGCGTCAAGTAAGCCATAAATTGTTGTATTTTGCATCATTTATACCTGAAACTTTCCTAATCATATTTGTTAGCTCATTTACAGGAAAAAGGACTAAAAGTGCATGAAATGGATAATTAGTTCTCAAAACTAGGCTCAAATATGGGCAAAATATATTGATATAGGCGCGTAAATTCGCCTATCATCAACACCCCACACTTAGAGCTTTGTTCGTCCTCGAACAACATATCATGTCCTTCTAAGCATCGACTTAAGGTTTTTACAGCAACAACACAAAACATTCTTCAAGACAAGCACAACAATTAGCAACAAAGAGTAGCTTTCCGATTAAGTAGAAACAATTTAACCTCAAGCATAGACTCGTGATGGTGATCAACTCGCATGCAAACGTTAAGGTACATAGAATCATATACAACTATCCAAAACTCATCAACCATGTGTGTCTCACAATATAGTACCCATAATCACTCACAAATATAGCATATTTTTCAAACATGGGTATCAAAGTGTCCTTGCTCTCATTCTCACAAAGAATTCATATGTAGCAACTAATGACCATAAGCTTGCCTTTAATGTAGTACTCTACTAAATGTCGGAATGTTAAGATTAGGATCAAGTAGGTCTTTAGATGGTTGTAATGTAGGCTAAGGGACGGGTAGGACTATTTTGGCCAGAAATAGTGACTAAGTTCCTAAGCACTTTAATACATCACATTGTATCATTGACACTTTGTTCTTTCAACCTTTCTTTATTTTATTCTTCCACCCTTGTTCTCCTCTTTTTGTTTTTCAAATTTAAGAACAACTCACTTTTCAGCTTTCTTTTCCTTTTTCTTTTTGCAACATACCTCTTATGATAGCCCTTTCTTTTTCATAACATATTCAAGCACCATTATAATTTAAAGCATCAAACTTACCCAATTTCCTCTTATGTTGTCACATGACTTTTTCACTTTAAAGCACTTAGGAATTTGGATCAAATTATGGTCTTGAAAAAAAATGGGTTAGGCTTACATACAAGGTTGTCAAAGAAATAGGCTAAAGGCTCAAAAGGGTTTAACTAGGATGATTTACATGGGTAGGAAAAACTGAAAGTAAACATGTATAGGTTGCCAAAGAAGTGCCTAAATCATATTCTAAACTTACATTCCTTATTTTTGCTTTGCATACATATGAGGCAAGTTCTAGCATCAGCCACATACATAGAATATACTATTATCTCACACACACAAGGCACATGGTCGACTTGATTGGTAGTAATATAGACTCTCGACCCAACAAGTGAAGGAATTGAATCACACACTATCACATAATGAGTCACAACTAGAGCCTAAATGTCTCAATAGTCACATTGTAGCACATACTCTTGTTCTAATCTCATGCTGCCTATCAAAATAATTTCATGCGAAGCTAGAAAAAATTTTACTCCTAAAAACTAAAAAAAACGTCAAAAAAAAAAATAATAGTAAAACAAGCAAACATACAAACATAGGTGCAAACAAACAAAGAAGTATAGCATGCAGATTCTGCCCCGACACCCCACACTTAGACTAGACACTGCCCTCAGTGGAAAATAAAGTCGAAGAACCTGATTAGTCGGACTCTTCCTCAATGTCGGGGGTCATACCCCCTTCGTCTGAATCATCGTAAGAGTCATCGTCAGAGTTCTTCTCAGCATCAGAATCAGGCAAGCGTCTATCATCATCAGTTGGCACGTCATCATCAAGAGGTTCCTCGAAATATACTCCCACTCCACACATCTCCCGGGCATGTCTGTTCATTGGGTAGTCGTGGTCCAGCTGTTGGAGCTCTTCAGCAGTTGGAATACGTCCACCACTCATCATAGTGAATCGTGTCATGCCATAGAGATGACGGAAGAAACTCTCGTCACGAGCGTGTCTCTCCGCAGTGGTAAGGTAGACTCCATGAGTTGTTTCAGCATCTTTGACCTTGGTGAGGTCAACCTTCTTTGGGGTATGTGGGAGTTTGTGGTCAGCTGGTTCCTCTTCTATATCCTCCTTCCGCAGCATTGCTGTCAACAAATTGCCGAATGTGAAATGGGACCTGCTGTGGAGCCTGGCTTTTCTCATGGTAGATCGAATGATTGCCCCAAAGTTGATAGGGACATTCGTCATCAACGCATAAACCAAACACACTCTATCTCTCGATATCTTTGTGTATTGCGTCCCAGGAATAAGGCAGGAGTTGACAATGCGCATCCAGATTCTTGCTTCCCTATTTAGTGGAGCATAGGGGAATGTGTTGTGATGGCCTGTTTCCTTATGTCTGCCCCATCTTGCCATTGATCTGCTTCCACAAAGCGTGTGTCTTATTGCTCTGTAAGGAGGCCTGTTGTATAGCTCTTTGTATGGTGCAGTGTCGACCGAAGGTAGGCCTAGAAACGAGTTGATCCAATCCGCTGTAAGCTGTAACACTTGACCCCGAATTTTGACTTCGTTGCCAGTTGTGTTTGGCGACCAGTTGGCATAAAACTCTCTTGTCAAGTCAAGATTGCACTCTCCCATGTCACGGAAGATGAAATCCAGCTTCAGAGCCATTATTTTAGCCAACATTTGCGGCTCCTTCTTTGCTAAGGTCTCCTTGTTGATTAAGTCGATGTGCACATATTTCTTTTCTTTGTTGCTGTTGTACCATGCCTTGGCTTCTTCCTCAAGAACCCATTTGATTCCGAACATTCTGCGTGGTAGGTGTCCTGAAGATGATTCTCCTTGGTCTTTTCGGCTTCTCTTTTTATCCTTTCGGGTCGTGGTAGCCTTCTCCTTGCCTTGCGTTGCTTTGGGTGCCATTGTACCTGAGACTAGAGATAATGTTAGTTGCAGCACAATCTCACTTTATACAATCTACATGCAAGCACTAGGGGTACCACCCCACACTTAATCTTGTTAGCACAAATCAGTGAAGTGAAAGTGGTCGAGTACTCAGACTTCGTCGACATACGTCTTAGGATTGTATTCCGACAAGAAAATCAGCATTACATCACTTATGTGCAGCCATTTGGACGACTTTCATGGTGCATATAGCAACACTACAACATAGGGGTTACCACATGGAATTGTTATTCGAACAACAAACACCACCTCCTAAGTCGATAGTCACTATAACCTTATCCCGATGGCCGGGATGGTTAATCATGCAAGCATTCAAACCACACTCTCAAGTAATATTCATAGTCACATATGTTCAGCAAGTATCATAACAATGCCATTGAAACAAAATTCAAGTCGGAGACAAGTCAAGAATTCCATACGTATACATTCAATCACACGATTTTGCAACAATTATCCAATCACATGAACATCACCACCAATTTCTTATGATTTAGAAAATTATAATAAGCATAGCAACGTAGTACTTACGATAAATAGATGAAGAATAAGAGAGCACTTACTTGCTTTGAAGATTGTGGAGAAGTTGTTGTGGATTGGAAGAACAAAGGAAGAAAAATTTGAGAGGATTTGGGATGATATGCGGCGCCTTTAGGGTTGCTTCTAATGTGTTTGTGACATAAAAACAAGTCCCCTTTATATAGGAGGAGTATGGGTCGGGTTATGACCCATTTACAATCGGATTTGGGGACAAAATCACAGCATATGCGGCGCATATCCCTCGGCATATCACTTACATATGCGGCGCATTGTCCATGGCATAATGGGACATATGCGCCGCATATCCTATGGCATTTCTAGACATATGCGGCGCATATCCTATGGCATTTGGTCTCAGTATCTCAAATGCCATAGCATAGGCGGCGCATAGTCAAAAGCACACCTAGGAATAGGCGGCGCATAGTGTATGGCACACTAGATTCCGAGTCCTTAGGGTATAGAATAGGTTGTGCATCGTTCGTGGCCTATTTATACCAAGTCCTAGCCTTCCTCGAAGCCTATTATGACGTGAGAAAGGCTCAATTCATAGCCTTATGCATCACCATTCCTAACTTACCGACTTTACCATACAATGCGACCAAATCGTCAATTGAAATCAATCTCCTCGTTGCATACTTCTTGCACCTATATTTGCTCAAAACACAATGAAAACGATTAGTACGATGGGTTGCCTCCCACCAAGCGCCTTAGTTTTGGTCGTGGCACGACTCTTATTTTTGGATTTTCATTTATCAAAAAGAGAAAAAAATACTAAAACGATAAAACGATAAAACAATAAAACGACAAAACGATAAAACAATAAAACGATGGGTTGCCTCCCATCTAGCGCCTTTTTTACTGTCGTGGCTCGACGTAGTAATCTCGAGTACTTAGACTTCGTCGAGATAAGTGATGGCCATGTCATTTATCGAGTCAAGAGGACCGATATATGGCTTAACACGTTGGCCATTCACTTTGAAGAGAACACCCTCATTATTTTCCAATTCGACTACTCCAGACGAGTAGACTTGGGTGACTTTAAATGGACCAGACCACTTTGATTTTAACTTACCTGGGAAGAGCTTGAATCTGGAGTTAAAGATTAGTACCATGTCACCCTTTTGGAAGTTTCGTCGAACAATCCGCTGATCATGATACTTCTTCATCCGCTCCTTGTATAAATCTGATCTTTCATATGCATGGAGACGGAATTCATCTAGTTCGTTCAGCTGCTCCAACCTCAAGTTCTTCACATCATCCCAATTCAGATTCAAGTGCTTTAATGCCCACAATGCCTTGTATTCAAGCTCGATGGGTAGATGACAAGCCTTCCCATAAACTAGCTGATAAGGTGACATGCCAATGGGTGTCTTGAATGCAGTCCTATACGCCCATAGTGCATCATCTAGCTTTCGAGACCAATCCTTCCGATTTGCATTGACCGTCTTGGCAAGGATTTGCTTGATCTCACGATTGGAAACCTCTACTTGTCCACTAGTTTGGGGATGATAAGGCGTAGCTACCTTGTGTTGCTTGACTCCATATTTGGCCAATACAGATTTGAATAGCTTGTTGCAAAAGTGAGATCCTCCATCACTTATGATAGTACGAGGTACTCCAAAGCGAGAGAAGATATTCTTCTTTAAAAATGCTACAACACGCTTTCCTTCGTTATCGGCCAATGCTACAGCTTCAACCCATTTCGACACATAATCCACAGCAACCAAGATGTACTTCATTCCAAACGAATTCACGAATGGTCCCATGAAATCAATACCCCATACATCAAAGAGTTCTACCTCCAGAATTTTGGACATGGGCATTTCATGGTGTTTTGAAATAGCACCTTGACGTTGGCATTGGTCACACCTTCTCACATAGTCGTGTGCATCTCTGAATATTGTAGGCCAATAATAACCACTTTGCAAGACTTTCCTTGCCGTTCGATTCCCTGCATGATGTCCTCCAACTTGCGAAGTGTGGCATGCTTCCAATATAGTAGGCACTTCTCCATGGGATATACATCGTCGAATGATACCATCCGCGCATCTTCGAAACAAATAAGGCTCATCCCAATAGTAGTGCTGAACGTCATGCATAAACTTCCTCCTCTGGTGGTAAGATAAATTGGAAGGTAACACATTACTCACCACGAAATTTGCAAAGTCGGCATACCATGGTAAGTTCTCCATTGTTGTCGCTAGTATCTCCTCGTCAGGGAATGCATCGTCAATCTGATTTTCTGGTTGCGCCATATACTCATTCTCAAGTCTAGATAGGTGATCAGCCACTTGGTTCTCGCAACCTCTTCTATCTTTGACTTCGAAATCAAACTCTTGCAGCAGCAATACCCATCTAATCAGCCTTGGTTTTGCATCCTTCTTTGTCATTAAATATCTAAGAGCTGCATGGTCTGTATGAACGATCACTTTAGTACCCAATAGATAGGCACGGAACTTCTCAAACGCATACACAACCGCTAAGAGCTCTTGTTCAGTGACAGTGTAGTTCCTTTGGGCTTCATTAAGGACCTTACTCGCATAGTAGATAGGATGAAATAACTTCTCCTTTCTCTGTCCAAGAACAGCACCAACGGCTACACCACTAGCATCACACATGATTTCAAACGGGAGCGTCCAATCGGGTGCTACCATGATAGGGGCTTCAATGAGTTTTTCTTTAAGGCGTTCAAATGCCTTTAAGCAATCATCATTAAAGTCAAACTTCGCTTCTTTCTCCAATAGCTTGCACAATGGACTAGAAATTTTGGAGAAGTCTTTGATGAATCTACGATAAAACCCAGCATGGCCAAGAAAACTACGAACTCCCTTCACCGAAATTGGAGGTGGTAGCTTTTCAATTACCTCTATTTTGGCGCGATCAACCTCTATTCCTCTTTCGGAGATCTTGTGCCCAAGAACAATTCCTTCTTTTACCATGAAGTGGCACTTCTCCCAATTCAGCACAAGGTTGAACTCTACACATCTTTGTAATGCCATGCTCAAGTTCACCAAACATGCGTCAAAGGACTCACCAACAACTGAAAAGTCGTCCATAAATACCTCCAAAGTGTCTTCTACCATATCAGAGAAAATAGACATCATACAACGTTGAAAGGTGGCTGGTGCGTTACATAACCCGAATGGCATACGTTTGAAGGCAAACGTACCATATGGGCATGTAAACGTTGTCTTCTCTTGGTCTTCTGGTGCAATACAAATCTGATTATAACCTGAATAACCATCAAGAAAGCAAAACCATCCTTTCCCCGCTAATCGATCTAGCATTTGGTCCATAAATGGCATGGGGAAGTGATCCTTGAGAGTCCAAGAATTCAGCTTGCGGTAGTCCATGCATACTCTCCATCCAGTAACGGGCCTGAGTGGAATAAGCTCATTCTTTGCATTAGCAACCACCGTCATACCTCCTTTCTTGGGGACACATTGTACTGGGCTTACCCATGTACTTTCAGAAATAGGATACACAACTCCTGCATCTAACCACTTGATAATCTCCTTCTTCACCACCTCTTGCATTGGTGGGTTTAGACGTCTTTGATGTTCAATGGTGGGTGTGCACTTTTCTTGAAGCTGAATTTTATGAGTGCAAATCCCAGGTGGAATACCAATGATATCCGCAATGGTCCATCCAATAGCTCTAATATACTTGCGTAAGATTACAATAAGAGCTGCAACTTGTTGCTCACCTAAATCGGCTGCCACTATGATTGGAAGAGTGTTTCCGCTTCCTAAGAATGCGTACTTCAAATGGCTTGGCAGCTCCTTCAATTCTAACGTGGGTGGTTCTTCAATAGATGGCTTAGCTGGTGGTGTGGGTCGATTCTTGAGATCAAGATCCAGCTTCTTAGGAGTATAGCGATATGCTCCTAATCCTGATAGAGCACAAATATCATCTTCAGAAATTTCAGCATCATCATCCTCTTCTTCCATGAGCAAAACTTCCAAAGGATCATCAAGAATTTGCTCTTCAGCAAGTAACTCATCCTCATCATCAAAGACAACATCAGCCACAGAAAATACACTTAGATCTTTAGGTTGCTTCATTGATTTGCAAACATCAAAGCGCACCACTTCATCATTTATTCGGAATGAAAGCTCATTAGCTCTCAAGTCTATGAGCACACTTCCCGTAGCAAGGAAAGGGCGTCCCAAGATTATGGGAACCTCTGAATCTGCTTCGCAATCCAAGATGACAAAGTCTGCTGGAAATATGAATGAAGATACCTTCACCAAGACATCGCATAAAATACCAACCGGTCGTTTTACCGACCTATCTGCCATAACAAGCCTCATATTAGTTGGTGTAGGATCTCCTAGCCCCAAATTCTTGTAGATTGATAGTGGCATCAAGTTGATGCTGGCTCCTAATTCACACAATGCTTTAGCAAAGTCCAAAGATCCGACGGTGCAAGGAATAGTGAAAGCTCCGGGGTCGGCCTTCTTCTGAACTATGGATCGGGTAGCGATTGCACTACAATGATGCACATCATCTTTCAGCTCATAGCTTGCTGCCCTCTTCTTAGTCAAAATATCTTTCATAAACTTCGCATACCCAGGCATTTGTTCAAGTGCCTCTACCAATTGGACATTAATAGTCAGCTGCTTCAACATGGTCATAAATTTGCTGAACTTAGTGTCATCGGCCACCTTCTTCAATCTTTGTGGAAAAGGTGGTGGTGGGTATGGAAGTGTTCTCTCCATGGCTTTCTTCTCCTCTTGCTTCCGTTTATTATTTTTTTCAGGCTGCACGTCACTAGGCAACACGTCCTTGACGTTGGAAGTGGATATTGCGGCGTCTTCTCTAGTGGCGTCACTAGGTGTGGCGTCCTTGTCTGCTGTTCCGTCAACTACTTGCTTGCCTGTTGCTGAAGTTTCCAGCACCTTACCACTCCTCGTAGTGATGGCCATGCATGACCCATCATTCCTTGGGTTTTGGACTGTATCGCTCGGTAAGGTGCCAGCCTTTCTTTGATTGAATGCTGCTGAAAGTTGGCTTAATTGCTGCTCTATTTGCTTGATAGAAGTGGAATGAGAATCAACTAATTGCTTCATGGAGGCCAAATCGTCAATTACCTCCTTTACTCCCGCGCTCGTTGCTTCCACTCCTTTCAATAACTTTGCCATCATGTCTTCCATAGAATTAGATGTGGTGGTATCACGTCTACCAGGGGGAACGTACAAACCACTATTTTCATTATTTTTCTTCCAACTACCTTGGTCTTTACCTCCAGATTTATCATAATAGTTCCGACCTTGGTTTCCTTGGGCATTCCCACGGAAACCCCCCTGATTGTTCAAGTAGTTGGCCTCCTCTTTCGAATCAGATTCGTCTCTTCCTTTTGACGCAATAGCTTTCACTTTTTCAGTCTTCCCTAATAGATGCTTTGTAAGAAGATCCATTTGGGTTTTCATGTGCGCCATATCTTGATCACGTTCTTCTTCTCTTCTTCTTTGGTCTGCAGACATGCCAATAGATAAAGTGGGGCTTGCTACCTCAGAATCCCTGGTATGCCAAGCTCTACTTTGTTTCGTCATACGATCTAGCATGTTGCTTGCTTGACCAAAGGTGAGGTCCATAAAAGAACCTCCAGCTGCGTTGTCCACCACTGGTTTAGTTACTGAATTCAAGGCTCTATACAAGATCTCCATGAGGTGAACATTAGTCATGTGATGGTTTGGGCATCTCGCTAGCTTTGTCTTGAACCTCTCCCATGTTTCGTGAAGAGCTTCAGAGGGAAGCTGACGAAAGTTGCTGATTTCATCTCTCAATTGAGCCCTCTTGGATGGCGGAAAGAATCTTTCTAGGAAAGCGTCTCTCAATTGCCTCCAATTTGTAATAGAATCAGGAGTCAGCCCATTCAACCATAATGTTGCCTCCCCAGACAGAGACAATGGAAATAGACGTAATCGAATAGCATTCTGACCAACACCAGGATTGTCAAAAGACTTGCATGTAGAAATAAAGTTGATGAGATGCATATTCGGATCATCGCCTGCTAGTCCACCAAATAATCCCTTGAGTTGCAATAACTGAATCATGGTGCTTGTGATATTGAATTTGGCTCCGGGCGCTAATGGTGGTGGAATTATAGCTCCAGTGGCTCCGGCGCCATCAAGATCATCATCATCATCGTCGAAAGCTGGTTGCAAAGGTTGGCGATCATATCTGTACCGAGCTTGTCGACCTCTTCGATTGGCAGGTGTTGCAATTTCAGCGCCATGCCTTGGGTTTATCAACTCGTCATCTCCTAAATCTTCATCGTCAGGATTTGTTGCTCGTCCAGGATTATCAATGTTTTGTTGTTGGACTTGAGCAGCGGCAAGAGCAGCTAATCTTGCTTGCTCGTGTTGAGCAGCCATCCTATCGATTTCAGCTTGTGCTTCCATTCTTCTAATTCGTTGCGGTTCAGGATTGATTGGTAATAACGGTTGACCAGAACTTCTAGTATGGGGCCTGCACTAAAAGAAAAACCTGCAAAAACAAAAACAAAAACTAAACGTAAAAGTACGAGAATCTTTGACCAAAGGGTCTAGTAATTATCACGAACTTGATTGACACTCATACTCCCCGGCAACGGTGCCAATTTTTGATAACGCTCAATCTACAGCTCTCGTAGGAGTGTAAAGCGGTCGTTAGCAAATATAGAACCCAACCTGGGTTGGGTGTCGATCCCACAGGGAATAGCTTGGTCAACAAGTAAGCAAAATTAATAGACTTTTGGTGCAAGTCTCGTAAGAAGGGGGGATTGTAATAAGTAACCAAAGTAATGAAATAAAAGCTGAAAATAATAAAGTAAAAAGAGAAAGATTGTCACGTTGGTTGTAAACAATGAGAATTGAAGCGTTGGGGTTATGTCCACCTTCTGAGGTATACGTCTCTATTGGCTATGAGTGTGTAGAGTCTTGACATGCAATTGCTTATAGAGAATTGTAGTCGATGGTAAATCCAAGCGTCTCTCGACCTAAACAAGGACTATTTCACTTTAACTCTCTCGAGCTTAAAGTGTGTCTAGCGGTACAAATTCTCCAAGAGGTTAGTCCAGTTACGGCACTAGCTTTTTAATAGGAAAGGGTGTCCTACTACCTTGACATTATCTCTTTTCCAGACAAATAACCTTTCTCTCGAACAAGTTAAATGTTAGACTGGCGTTGGTCTATGCGTCTTCTTTTCTAGACAAATAACCTTTCTCTCGAACAGGTTAGATGTTAGAATGGCGTGTTCTTGTGTTTGTAACCGCAAAGGATGTAGATTTAAGATGAAGAGAATAATGATATAAGCAATATACGTGTCTTGAACTCACAAGCTCATAGCAATAGATAGTAACTCATTCGGCTTCCATAACCCCAACTAAGAGGTTTAGTTACCCATGAATGCGAAGGATATCACGTTTTGCATGGTGAATGGCGTGAATAGTAGGCGTTTGGCGTGTGGTTTTGGTGATTCCGTAGCAAGTAACGATTCTCTTGTTGTGGAATTTAAGAATAGAAGAGTAGAAGAAGAAAATAGAATTAATGGAAAGATTAGAAGAATTGTAATTGAGAAGTAGAATGTTAGAGGATGCCCCCAAAATCTCTAGCATGATAGGGTATTTATAATACTCCTATCCTACTCCTACTAAGCTAATGAAATAAATAACCAAATCCTAATATACTAATGAAATCCTTGACCCAAATGTACTAGGGTAAGGTTACAAAATTATAATCCAAATAGAATAATGAAACACATAACCTAATTGCACTAGGCTAATGTATTATGGCAAAAATCCAGCTTTGTGTCTGTAAGTCCCCAAAGTCTTCAGAAATGTTGTTTTAGCCCGGGACAGATTTTCCATGCAGCAGATTTAGTCCTTTAGGCGTCCAGCTCCTTTCCACTTCGTTCGTGAGCTTTCTTTTGCGTCAAGTAAGCCATAAATTGCTGTATTTTGCATCATTTATACCTGAAACTTTCCTAATCATATTTGTTAGCTCATTTACAGGAAAAAGGACTAAAAGTGCATGAAATGGATAATTAGTTCTCAAAACTAGGCTCAAATATGGGCAAAATATATTGATATAGGCGCGTAAATTCGCCTATCATCATGTGTCAAGTTGGGCCACCGACTTAGAGATTATCCGTATGCTAGACATGGGAGTCAAGATGCTCGTCCCCAAAGTCAGGCTACTAGTGCCCCTGCTCTCGTATTCCATCCAGTTCCTCCTTAGGGTGCCTCTTTAAGTACTGTTGGCGGTTTATGCCAAAATTTCTTCTATGCTATACCATCTCACCAGGAGCAGGAGGATTCTTCAGATGTGTCACTAGTATACTTCGTGTCTTTTATTTTGATGTGTATGTATTGATGGACCCCGATTCTAGTTTCTCTTATGTGACATCTCTGGTTGCTATAAATTTTGAGATGGCCCCTGAATGAATTCCTGAGCCTATTCTAGTTTCTACCCTGGTAGGAGAGTCTGTTATTGCTAAGCAAGTGTATAAGAAGTGTCCTGCTACTATCCTTCATCGGGTCATATGTGCTGACTTGATTGAGCTAGATATGGTTGATTTTGTAGTCATTATGGGTATAGATTGGCTTCACTCGTGCTATGCGTCTATAGATTGTCGTACCTGAGTGGTCAAGTTTTAGTTTCCTAATGAACCCGTGTTTGAGAGGTTCGGGAGTTCTGTATCTCCGAAGAGACATTTCATATCCTACCTCAAAGCTAGGAAGTTGATTTCCAAGGGTTGCCTCTATCACCTAGTTCGAGTTAAAGACCTCAAGTTCGAGACTCTAACTATTCAGTCAGTTAGCATAGTTAAAGAGTTTCCCGATGTTTTCCCAAAAGACCTTCCTGGAACTCAACCTATTTCCATCCCTCTATACCGTATGGCTCCCGCAGAACTTAAAGTGTTAAAAGAGCAACTCAAAGACCTCTTACAAAAAGGCTTTATTAGACCCAGTGTTTCCCCATGGGGTGCACCTATTCTATTTGTGCGGAATAAAGATGGTACATTTCGTATGTGCATTGACTACCGTCAACTCAACAAGGTGACTATTAAGAACAAGTACCCTCTTATTTGAATCGATGATTTATTTGATCAGCTATAGGGTGCAAGTTATTTCTCAAAGATAGACCTTAGATCCAACAATCATTAGCTTAAAGTGAGAAAGTGTGATATTCCAAGGATAGCTTTCTGAACCCACTATGGTCATTTTGAGTTCTTGTCATGTCCTTTAGGTTAACCAATGCTACAGCGGCTTTCATGGATCTTATGAACCGAGTATATAAGCGGTATCTTGATTTGTTTGTTATTATATTCATAGATGATATTCTTGTATATTCTCGAAGTAAGGATGACCATGCGGATCATCTTCGAATCATGTTGGAAACCCTTAGAGCTCATCAATTATTCGCTAAATTTAGAAAGCGTGAATTTTGGTTAAGGTCAGTTTCTTTTTTGGGTCATATTGTCTCTTTCGAAGGTATTACAGTTGATCCTCAAAAGACAGAAGCTGTGAAGAATTTGTCTAGTCTTACCTCCCCATCTGATATTAGGAGTTTCTTGGGTATAACTGGTTACTACCGTCTCTTTGTTGAGGGCTTCTCTTTTATCGCGTCCCCCATGACCCAGTTGACCCAAAAGAAAATTAAGTTTCGGTGGATAGATGCCTGTGAGAAGAGTTTTCAAGAGTTGAAGACTCGACTCACTTCAGCCCCAGTGTTAGATTTACCCGATGGTACTGATGGTCTTATGGTGTACTGCGATGCATCTAGAGTTGGTCTGGATTGTGTGTTGATGCAGAGGGGTAAAGTTATAGCTTATGCCTCTAGACAGTTGAAGCCTCATGAGAAGAATTACCTAACTCATGATCTTGGATTAATAGCTGTACTTTTTGCTTTGAAAATTTGGAGACATTATTTGTATGGTGTTCATGTTGATGTGTTTACTAATCACAAAAGCCTGCAGAATGTGTTTACTCAGAGGGATTTGAACCTTAAACAAAGAAGATGGCTAGAGTTTCTAAAAGACTATCATATAAGTGTGATGTATCACCCGGGAAAGGCCAATGTTGTGGTAGATGCTCTTAGCAGGTTGTCTATGGGTAGTATAGCTCATGTGGAGAATGATAAGAAAGAATTGGATCATGTTGTGCATCGTTTGTCTAGGTTGGTGATACGCCCAAATTACAGCTCTCGTTAGAAAGTGTAAGCGGTCGCTGTCAAATATAGAACCCAACTGGGTTGGGTGTCGAATCCCACAGGGAATACTCTGGTCACTAAGTGTTGCAATTATTAGTAGACTATTGGTCAAAAATTCCAAGGAAAAAGGGGGATTGATTTAGGCGTGAACTAATATTGTCAAAGTAATGTTATGTGTAGTAATATTTAATCACAGAGAATAATAAGTTACGGTTATGTCAACCTTGTAAGTTCTACTTCTCTATTAACTATGAGTAATGCGGAATTTAGATATACATGCACTTATAGAGAATCGTATTCTAATTCTAAATACAAGTGTTTCTCAACCATCAAGGATTCATTTCACTTTAGCTCTCTCGAGCCTAAAGTGTATACTAATGGTACGAACTCTCCAAGAAGTTAATCCGGTTAAGGCATTAACGTGTAAATAGAGGTTGGAAGCCTTATTTCCTTGTCACACTCTCTTTTGCAAACATTTAAATTTTCTCTCGAACAAGTTAATGCTATAATGGCGTATTCTCTATGTTTGAAACCATAAGAATTCAATCAAAACGAAGAGAGTAATGATATAAGTAGCATAACACATCAATAATTCATAAACTCATAGTTAATAGATAGTATCTTACGAGGTTTTCAAAACCCTAACAGAAAATTTTAGCTACTCATGAGTACAACGGAAATCAAAGTAGAAATCATCATCATACCAACACTAGAACAATCACACGATGAACATGGTTTGGCGTCAATAAGGGATTGACATTCTTTTCCTTTGTCCGTTGCTCTCTGAGTTATTTTTCTCTGTTCCACAATTATAGAATCTGTAAACTGAATAATGAATAATGATAATGAATGCTGAAAAATTCAGCAATAGGGTTTTTATAATATCCTTGTCTACTAAGTTACTGTTGCACCCCTAAGTATTTAGAAATACTGATTTTACCTGGGACAAATTCTCCATGCGTCACATTCAGTCCACAATCTTCCAAAAGCTGCCTTCCCTCTTATGTGAAGTTTTCCTTTGCTGCCCAAAGGTCCACAAAGTGCTGAAATCTTCACCATTAATACCTGAAAAACATGCTAATCACGTAGGTCAGCTCACTTAAAGGAAAATGGACTAAAAGTGCAGGAATTATATATTTTGTCCTCAAAACTTAGCTAAAACATGGGTAAATTATGGTGCTTAGGCGTGTAAATATGCCCAACATCACCACCCCACACTTAAAGCTTTGTTAGTCCTCGAACAAAATATAGCATCCATGCAAACACCTAACTAGAATTTCACAATAGCAACACCTAACTAGAATTTCACAATAGCAACACAAAATTTATCCTCAAGACATGCACGACAATTATTAACAAAAAGTAGTTTTCTTGATCATTACTAGAAACAACTCAACCTCCAACATAGACTCATTAGGATGTTTAATTCGTAGCCACAAGTTAAGCCACAAAGAAACATATAAAACTACCCAAAAATCATCAACCATGTTTTTTCACACAAGATATCACCCATAATCACTCACAGTTTTGCATTTTTTGAAACATGGGTATAAGACTCTCCTTGCTCTCACTCTCACAAAGAATTCTTATGTTGCAACTGATGACCATAGTCTTGCCCTTAGTGTAATGCTCCACTAATATCAGAATGCTAAGCTTAGGATCAAATAGGTCTTTACAGGTTGTAATGTAGGCTAAGGGACAGGTAGGACTATTTTGGCCAGAAATAGTGACTATGTTCCCTAAGCGCTTTAATACACCACATTATGCCATTTACAATATCTTTTAACAACCCCTCTACCTTTCTTTCATCTACCAACCCCTTTTCATCCTTTTTGTTATTCAATCATAAACACACTATATTTTTGTTTTTCTAATTCTTTTTTCTCTTTTTTTTATTTATTTATATCATTTTTTTATTATTATTATATTTTTTTCTTTTTATTTTATAAAGCACCTCTATGATAGCCACTCTTTTTCACAACATTTTGAAGTACCAATACACTCTGAGGCATCACTTTCACCATTTTCCTCTTATCTTGTCTCATGACTTTACAATTTAAAGCGCTTAGGAATTTGGATCCAATTATGGTCTTGAAAAAAAATGGATTAGGCTACATATGAGGATGCCAAAGAAGATAGCTAAAGGCTCAAAGGGGGTTTACTAGGATAATGTACAAGGGTAGGTAAAAAGAAGATAGACAAATTCAGGGCTGCCAAAGAAATGCGTAAATCATCTCCTAAACTCACACTCTTTATTTCGCTTTACACTCACACCAGGCAAGTTCTAGCATCAGTCACAACACAGAATATACTATACCCTCACACACACAAGGCACATGGTCAACTTAATTGGGAGCATTATAGACTCTTGACCCAACAGATGAATGAATTAAACCACACAATTATCACACAGCAAGTCACACTTAGAGCCTAAATGTCTCAATAGTAATGATTTAGCACAAACTCTTGTCATAATACCATGTCGTCTATCAGAATAATTTCATGCAAAATCTAAAAAAAATTAAAAATTTAACTAATTAATTTTGACTAATTAACACAAACAAGAATAAATGTAGGCAAGGAAGTACAATACAGAATACAAATACCAGCACCCCACACTTAGATGGGACACACTGCCCTCAGTGGAAATAAATATGGAAAACCTGATTAGTCGAACTCCTCTTCTATGTCTGGGGTCATACCCCCTGCGTAGAAATCGTCATCAGAGTCGTAATCCTCAGAGTTGTCCTCTACATTTGAGTCTGGCAGTCAGCGATCATCGTCAGTTGGCATGTCATCATCAAGAGGTTTCTTAAAGTGTACCCCCACTCCACACATGGCCCGCATATGCTCATTCATCAGGTAGTCATAATCCAATTGCTGGAGCTTTGCATCGGAATACGACCCCCACTCATTATGGTAGACCGAGTCATGCCATATAGATGGCGAAAGAAACTTTCATCTCGAGCATGTCTTTTTGTAGTGGTAAGGTTGATGTCATGCCCAGTTTTAGGCTCTTTCACTTTCGTGAGATCAACCTTCTTTGGGTTGTGTGGAAGCTTATGATCTGCAGGTTCCTCTTCAATGTGCTCCTTCCTTAAGATTGTAGTCAACAAATTGTCAAAGCTGAAATGGGACCTTTTGTGCAGCCTTGCCTTACGCATTGATGATCGTATAACCGCACCAATGTTGATGGGAATATTCGTCATCAAAGCGTACACCAAGCATACTCGATCACGTGTGATCTTTGTGTACTGTGTCCTAGGAATCAGGCAAGAGTTGACTATCCTAAACCATATACGAGCTTCTCTGTTCAAGGAAGCATACGGGAAAGTATTGTGCCGACCGTTATCCTTGTGATGAATCCATCGGGCCATGGATCTTGTTCCGCACAGTGTGTATCTGATTGCCCTATAGGGAGGTCTGTGATAAAGATGCTTGAGCGATGATGGATCCACAGATGGAAGACCCAGAAAAGAGTTGAAGAACTCTGCATTCAGTTGCAAGACTTGGCCCCGAATCTTTACTTCACTTCCGGTGATCTTTGGGGACCAATTGGCATAAAACTCTCGCGTTAGATCAAGATTGCATTCTCCCATATCTCGGAAAATAAAATCAAGATTTAGTGCCATGATTTTAGCCAAAATGCGGGGCTCTCTCTTTGCTAGACTCTCCTTTTGCATCAAATCCACGTGAACATATTTTTTCACTTTGTTGTTCTTGTACCACTCCTTTCCTTCCTCCTCTAGGACCCACTTTATCCCGAAAGTGCGTCAAGGTATTTGCAGAGAGGAGGACTCATCTTGCTCCTTTCTTGACCGTTTCTGACCTTTCTGTGAGGTGGACACTTTTTCTTTTCCTTGTCGTCCTTTTGGGGCCATTCTACCTGAGATTAAAAAATAGAGTAATGTTAGCTTCATCTCGGAAGATTCAATCAAAAAACAAACAGTAATGGCACAACCCTACACTTAATTTGTTTGCATAGACTAATTAAGTGAGTGATTTCGATTACTCAGACTTCATCGACATATATTTAGGTGATATGTTCCAGCAACAATATTTAGCACAGCCATACTTTCATGTAATCTTGACTATCCTTTCCAACTCTTTTTCATGTAATCTTGACTATACTTTCATGTTTGGATGAATGCACTTTTTGAACAAGACCACCACATAGAGATCGTATTATGTTATTGCATAGAAATAATCACAACATCTTATGCTTGTGGTCAATCATGATCGGTATCTCGATGAACGAGTCATTCAAACATTCAAGCTTTCAACTTTCAAGATTATAGATTAACTTCACAATTTTGATTTCATAAAAATATGACAATGTATAACAATCAAACACAAGTCGGAACAAAGTCAAGAACGCCCACACTTATCCTCTCACGCGAAGAGATTCATCATAGCAAACCAACCATATTCTTTATCACCAAACACCACTTCAAAATCTAATAAATCATTATACGTATAGCATCGCAACAACCACGGAATATAAAAGAATAACTTACTTAGTGATGGATCCGGAAGATGAGCTTGCAAGATTAGATGAACAAAAAGAAAAACTTTGATAGAATGGGGAAGCTTGGGCGGCGCCTATATTGAGCAAACAAATGCATTTTGTTCTAAGGTTGAAGTTCTATTTATAGACTAAGCCATGGATCGGGTTTTATCCATATAAAATTGGGTTAGGAGACAAAAAGGCATAAGTAGGCGGCGCCTAATGCTTAGCATAGGCGGCGCCTTTGTCAATGCTTAGTTGGGCATAGGCGGCGGCTTTTTCAATGCCTAGTTGGGCATAGGCGGCGCCTATGATATTTCCTATGTGAGGCAGTGAGCATAGGCAATGACATAGGCCTTGCCTTGTCCATTACCTAGATTAGCATAGGCCTTGCCTTGTCCGTTGCCTAGATTAGCATAGGCCTTGCCTTGTCCTTTGCCTAGATTAGCATAGGCCTTGCCTTGTCCGTTGCCTAGATTAGCATAGGCCTTGCCATGTCCATTGCCTATGTAAGGCAGTGAACATAGGCAATGGCATAGGCGTTGCCTTTTCCATTGCCTAGATTGGCATAGGCATTGCCTTGTCCGTTGCTTAGATTAGCGTAGGCAATGCCTAGCTGATAGCCTTTGCTCCATCATTCCTAACTTACCACCTTTCGCATGGCTTACTTTCAAATCAAAATTCAGGACCAAGCTCCTCCTTTATATGTCTTGCACCTACACTTAATCAAAAACAACAAAAATAATTAGAAGGATGGGTTGCCTCCCACCAAGCGCCTTAGTTTTGGTCGTGGCTCGACTCTTCTTTTTGGATTTTTATTTAACAAAAAAAACTCCTAGTAAAATAAAATGAATAAAAACGATGGGTTGCCTCCCATGTAGCGCTTGATTTATTGTCGCGGCACAACATAGATATCTCGATTACTTAGACTTCATCGAGATATATGGAGCATCATTTTCTGAATGGATTCAGACGACGCTGATGCTTAATTGTGGGCATGCAATCTTCTTCGAGATGAATCTTGTGCATACATATCCCAGGAGGTAAACCAATTATATCATCAATAGTCCAATCAATGGATCTCTTGTATCTTTTCAGAACAGAGATGAGAGCCGCGACTTGCTGTTTACCTAAATCAGCCGCAACAATAACCGGAAGTGTATTTCCACTTCCCAAGAATGCATACTTTAGGTGACTGGGTAGCTCTTTCAAGTCTAGCACTGGTGGCTTTTCAATGGATGGTTTCGCTGGTGGTGACGGTCGATTCTTACGATCAAGGTCTAGCTTCTTAGGAGCATGAGAATAGGACCCTATTCCTGTTAGAGCACAAATAGTTTCTTCATAATCTTCCACATCCTCACGCTTTAAATTCAAAAGCACTGCAGACAATGGCTCAACAGTAAGTTGCTTCTCTACAGATAATTCTTTCTCATTCTCATAATAAACATCAGCTACAAAGAACACATTCTAATCTCTAGGCTGCTTCATCGATTTGCATACATCAAAACGAACCACTTCGTCATTCATCTGAAATAAAAGTCCATTAGCTCTTAAATCAATAAGCACACTTCCTGTTGCGAGGAAAGGACGACCCAAGATTATGGGAACTTCAGAATCTACCTCGCAATCCAAAATAACAAAGTTTGCGGGAAAAATGAAGGAAGAAACCTTCACTAGTACATCATATAAGATACCAACAGGTTATTTTACCAACCTATCTGCCATCACGAGCCGCATATTGGTTGGTGTAGGATCGCCTAACCCCAACTTTCTATAAATGGATAGCGGCATCAAATTGATGCTAGCTCCCAAATCGCACAATGCCTTAGCAAATTTCATAGATCCCACTATGCAAGGAATAGTGAAAGCACCAGGATCTGTCTTCTTCTATACTAAAGACCTCGTGGCAATTGCACTGCAATGATGAACATTATCTGCCAGCTCATAGCTTACTACCTACTTTTTCGTCAAAAGGTCCTTCATCAATTTGGCGTACCCAGGCATCTGCTCCAGCGCCTCCACCAAAGGCACATTAATAGTCAGCTGCTTCAACATAGTCATAAATTTACTGAACCTTGTATCATCAGCTTTCTTCTTCAGTCTCTGAGGAAAAGGTGGTGGTGGAAGGGGAAGAGTTTTCTCCACCACTTTCTTTTTATCTTGCTTCCGATTATCAATATTTTCAGGAGTGTCATCAGCCTTCTTCTTCAGTCTCTGAGGAAAAGGTGGTGGTGAAAGTGGAAAATTTTTCTCCACCACTTTCTTTTTATCTTGCATCTGATTATTAATCTTTTTAGGATGGTGACATCTAGGAGTAACATCATGAACGTTCTCTTCAGCTTCAACAACATCATCACAATCTACTTCACTAACATTCTCTGCTATATCATCAACCACCTGTTTGCCTTTGAATGGATTTTCCAATACCTTACCACTCCTGGTAGTAATAGCCATACATGATCCGTTGTTCCTTGGGTTTTGCACAGTGTCGCTAGGTAAGGTGCCATCTTTTCTTCGATTGAATACCGCTGATAGTTTGCTCAATTATTGTTCCAGCTATTTTATTGTAGTGGAATGCGAGTCAACCAATTGATTTATTGAGAACAAATCATTCTTTACCTCAGTTACGCCCATGTTGGTTGCTTCCACTCCTTTCAACAGCTTAGCCATCATATCTTCCATGGACATCTTCCCAGAGCTAGATGCCACGGCCTCACGATTTCTAGGAGGAACATACAAACAACTCCTATCAGTCTTATTCTTCTAGCTCCCAAGCTCGCGGTCCTTGTATCCAGATTTTTCATAATAATTCTGACCTTGGTTTCCTTGGATATTGCCTCGGAAACCCCCCTGATTATTCAAGTAGTTCGCTTCTTCTTCAGAGTTGGATTCATCTCTTCCCTGTGATACAACGGCCTTAACCTTTTTGGTCTTCCCTGATAATAAATGCTTGGTAAGAAGATCCATCTGCGTTTTTATGTGAGCTATATCTTGGTCACGTTCCTCTTATCTTCGCCTCTGTTCTGCTATCATGCCAATAGATACAGTAGATCTTTCTACCTCAGAAAGACAAGCTATACTTTGCTTTGTCCTACGATCTATCATATCACTTGCCTTAATAAAAGTAAGGTCCATGAATGATCCACCTGCAGCATTATCAACCACTGGCTTTGTCACTGAGTTCAAAGCCCTATATAATATTTCCATCAAGTGGATATTGGTCGTCTGATGATTTGGCACCTCATAAGCTTCTTCTTGAACCTCTCCCATGTTTCGTGGAGAGCTTCAGTTGGAAGCTGTTGAAAATTATTGATCTCATCTCTTAATTGTTCTATCTTGGATGGCGGAAAGAATCTTTCTAGGAAAGCGTCTTTCAGTTGCCTCCAAGTAGTAATAGAGTCAGGAGTTAGCCTGTTCAACCATAGAGTTGCCTCTCCAGATAGAGACACTGGGAATAAGTGTAGCCAGATCGCATTCTGTCCAACCCATGGATTGCCAAATTCTTTGCATGTTGAGATAAAGTTTATCAGATCCATATTCGGATCATCGCCTGCAAGTCCACCAAATAACCCTTTGAGTTGCAATAGCTAGATCATGGTGCTAGTGATATTGAACTTGGCTCCAGGTGCCAAGGGCGGAAGAATAATAGCCCCTGTGGCACCAGCTCCATCCAAATTGGCATCATCATCATCAAAGGGAACATGCATAGCTAGGCGTTCATGCCTCATTCTAGCTTGACGATCTCTCCTGTTCACAGGTAATGCCACATCATCTGCACGCCTTGGATTTAGTAACTCATCATCATACCAACAATAGAACAATCGCACGATGAAGATGGTTTGGCGTCAATAAGGGATTGACGTTTTTTTCCTTTGTCCGTTGCTCTCTGAGCCATTTTTCTCTATTCCACAATTACAGAATCTGTAAACTGAATAATGAATAATGATAATGAATGCTGAAAAATTCAGCAATAGGGTTTTTATAATATCCTTGTCTACTAAGTTACTGTTGTACCCCTAAGTATTTAGAAATACTGATTTTGCCTGGGACAAATTCTCCATACGTCACAGTCAGTCCACAAGCTTCCAAAAGCTGCATTCCCTCTTATGTGAAGTTTTCCTTTGCTGCCCAAAGGTCCACAAAGTCCTGAAATCTTCACCATTAATACCTGAAAAACATGCTAATCACGTAGGTCTGCTCACTTAGAGGAAAATGGACTAAAAGTGTAGGAATTATATATTTTGTCCTCAAAACTTAGCTAAAACATGGGTAAATTATGGTGCTTAGGCATGTAAATACGCCCAACATCAGTTAGGTGTTAGATTGTTTGATTCCTCTGAAGGGAGTATGTTAGTTTAGAGTAGTTTCGAGTCCTCTTTGGTCTCGGAGGTAAAGGAGAAGCAGGACAGGGATCCTAGTTTGGTCAGACTGAAGGAGTCAGTTTAGGACCAAAAGGTAGAGGTCTTCTCCCAAAGGGGAGATGGTATGTTGAGATTTTAAGGTAGACTGTGTGTTCCAAATGTTGATTATTTAAGGCAGAGAATTATGGATGAAGCGCATGGTTCACGATATTCTATTCATCCCGGTGCTACCAAGATGTACCACGATTAGCGAGAAATCTATTTGTGGAACAGTATGAAGAAAGACATATCAGGATTTGTGGCAAAGTGTTTTACTTGTCAACAAGTTAAGGTAGAGCACCAGAGGCCCGGTGGTGTAATCCAAGAGTTTGGCATTCCTACTTGGAAGTGGGAAGAAGTGAATATGTATTTCGTAATTGGTTTACCTCCTTCTCGTCATCATCATGATTCAATTTGGATTGTCGTAGACCAGTTGACTAAATCAGCTCATTTCTTTCCAGTGCATTCATCTTATATAGCTGAGGATTACGCTAGATTGTATATCTGTGAGTTAGTCAGATTGCATGGAGTTTCTTTGGGTATCATCTCTGATAGGGGTACTCAGTTTACTTCCCAGTCTTAGAGGGCTTTTTAGAAGGGTCTTGGTATCCTAGTTCGTCTAAGTTCTACTTTTCATCAGCAGACCGATGGTCAGGCTTACAGGACTATTCAGACATTGGAGGACACGTTGAGGGCATGTGCGCTTGATTTCAAAGGTAGTTGGGATGAGAAATTGCAATTGATTGAATTTGCATCTAATAATAGTTTCCATGCTAGTATTCAGATGGCCCCATTCGAAGCTTTGTATGGGAGAAGATGTAGATCGCCCATAGGTTGGTTTGAAGTAGGAGAAGCAGCTGTAATTGGTCCAGATGCTGTGGTTGAGGCTATGGAAAAAGTTAAGTTGATTCGAGAAAGATTGAAAACCGCTCAAAGTTGTCATAAGTCATATGCGTATGTGAGAAGAAAAGATCTTGAGTTTAATGTTAATGATTTGGTGTACTTGAAGGTTTCATCCATGAAAAGGGTGAAAAGATTTGGGAAGGAGGGAAAGCTTAGTCCCCATTATGTTGGTCCATACAGGGTTCTGAGTCGTATCGGGAAAGTAGCTTATGAGGTGGATTTACCCACGGAGTTGTCTAGCATTCATCCGGTGTTTCATATTTCTATGCTTAAGAAGTGTATCGGTGATTCTATCATGGTTGATTCTTTCGAGAGCTTAGATATTCAGGATAGCCTTTTAATCGAGGAGATCTCGGTCTAGATTTTGGATTTTCAGATCCGTAGGCTAAGGAACAAAGAAGTTCCTTTGGTTAAAGTGCTTTGGCAAAATCAATTTGTTGAGAGTGATACTTGGGAAAACGAAGCTGATATGCGAGCCAAGTACCCTCACCTCTTATCTGTGAGTTTGGAACGAGTAGAAGGTATCATTCTTTCTTAATTCCGCCCTCTTCTTATTAAAGATTCAGCAGTGTGTCTACTTTCATCACGAATTCATGCATTTTCTATAGTATTCGAAGATATAGAGTGAAGTAAGTCTTTTGAGTGAGTCGTTCCAGATATACGTCCTTATTTTTCTCTTGTTCTTGGCCTATCTGGCAACATTCGAGGACGAATGTTTCCAAGGGGGAGGTATTGTAATACCCCGAGATTCTAACCAATAGTGCCTCCATGACGCAAGCCCATGAGAAATAAATTATAGTGTTTTGGTTGTTTTCTTATCAAGGGTGATGTGTATTAAGGCTTTAAAGATGTCCTAACGCTTGGGCGAATCAAAACATTCTTTACCGATTGAATTCTTGAGAAGGATTTTGGCATAGTCAACTTTAAATGAGCATATCTCCCGTTGTACTACGAATTATTAAGCTAATTACCTACCAAAAGATATATAATTGAATTTTGTTTCCAACGATATCCATTTCGTCAAAATCCGATATCGGAGCAAAGAGTTATGCTTATTTTACTCTAGCATGTCAGCCTGGAAAATCTGTGACGACCTTTTGTGACTACTTGTCACAAGCCTAACGGCCCATCACAAAATTTCATCACCTTATGGAAGGAAGTCAAAATATCCACCCTTTTTGTGACGGCAATTTGTGATGGCCTATCACGGACCTAACAGCTTGTCATGGATGTCGTCAGCTATTTTTTTCAGCAATTGATGGACGATTTTTATAAGGGTACTTTAGTCATTTCCCATTTTTGGAGGCCTCTATATATGTGAGAATCCTCATCCAAAACCTAATTTCTTCATTTGTCTCTTCCAATTCTCTAAAGAAATATATCTAGGGTTTTATTTAAGGAAATTAATCTTCCAAAAATCATTCATAAATCTTCAAGATTCCTTAAAGAATCAAGTTCCTCATAGAGTGGGCTTCAAGAATTTTTTTATTACAAGTGTGAGTAAAGTCTCAAGCGCTACAGTTCAACCAATTTCAAAGATTAAGGTATGTGGGATTTTGAACAAGGGCAATTCTTTTGTTCTTGTGCTCAAAGCTTTGATTTTTACAATGGATTTATATGATTTTGCAAGTGGGTTTATACCCAAATTACTTCATTATGAGATTATGAGAAGATAAATTGTTCAAGCTTTGTTATACATGATTATTTTACAATTTCCAAGTTATGACTTGATATTTAATATTGTAAATTTCAAGTTTCTACCATGAGTTGGTATTTCAAGTTCTTTCAAGATATTTGTCAAGCTTTAAGCTTCCTTGTGACAAATTGGATTATTGAGTGTATTGATTCATGAGAATTGAGTTACTACAATGAGTCTTGATATTTGTGCAAAGTTATTGATGTCGCCATGACTTAATTAATTGATGCATTTTGATATTGAGAAAGATTGATTTGAGTCGAGTCGAGTTAGGAATCCACAAATTGATTATGATTTGATAAATGTGAAACAGATTTGATTTAGTCTTCATGATAGACCCTTGTGATGTTTGTGGTGGATTTCTTAACGCGTTCTGAGCTTATGTTTGTGAGTAGTATTTAGCACGGAGCGGGAAATATGATATTTCCCCCGAAACTACTTGCCAGCGTAGGATTGATATTGATAATTGTTGACTAAAGGCCAAGTATGAGATTGTGATCACTAACTTTAGGTTGTACTCCCTGGCAAGAGTACGACTCTCCCACCAATGTGGTGTTCTATCCTTAGGAGGGAAAAACGTTAGACTCCATGTAGCTCGCATGGTTTATGCAGTTATAAGAACCTCTCATGTCCATAAGAGTCGAGTTTCTTGAATTACAGAGTCACTCCGAGTCTTGAGTTGAAGAGTTGAGTTGTTTATGATGATTTATGAGGTTTTTATCATATGATTTATTTACGATGAGATCATGAAAAGTATGTTTCAACTAACTCAAGACAAGTGAGC
Organism: Capsicum baccatum var. pendulum; assembly: GCA_030864225.1. Taxonomy (NCBI): domain Eukaryota; kingdom Viridiplantae; phylum Streptophyta; class Magnoliopsida; order Solanales; family Solanaceae; genus Capsicum; species Capsicum baccatum. The sequence continues at coordinate 7,748,804 of CM061556.1, forward strand.
CATCATTGTACATATGCATATTTTCATGAAATTGATGACGATATGTACATTGTTGCATGCACCCCCACATACTTAGTACATTCTAAAGTGCTGACCCATATATTTTCCTAAGGGCTACATTTTCTCTTAATGTAGGTTCAGGTACTCAACCGCATTAGCAATATTCGGGTGCTTCTTTTCGTTTGTTTAGTGGTGAGTTCTCATGGTTCGAGGACCGTGTTTATAATTTTATGATACCGTTTTGTTGTTATGGCTTTCATTACTGTTTGATTCAGTTGGGGGTTTGTCCTAATGTCTCCTTGCTATTGATGATAGAGGTTTTGTCAAGCTAAAGGGTAGGTATGTGCAGAATTTCAGTATTTTGGATTGTGCATGCTAGTTTCGTATCTTATTCCAGTATGTTTATGATATGTCATTCTCTCTTATATTAGCATGACTATTGTCAAAGTGAGTTCTAGAAGTGATGACAGGTTTAGAGGGTTAACTTGAGGCCGTGTATGGCCTTAAGCACCATGTGACGTCTTGCGATGGGATCTTGGGGCGTTAGAAATAAATTGTTGACTTTAAATTTAAAATAATATTAAAATAAAATAAAATAACATATTAGAAGTGGATAGTTATAATACTAAACAGTTCTGATTGGATTCTTATCGTTATATAATAGCTCCTAGAGTTGTTAATATGGATTGGACCAGCTCATCCGGGCTAGCTCACATAGGCTTTAGAGTTTGACGGGCCCGGCCAGGCTGACCCACCAACATGACAGACAAGAAAATAGCAAGCCCAATCCGTCACACTATGGGTTGTGGACCTCCACGGGCCAGCCCATTTTTTAAAATATATTATTTTTATAATCTTAATTTAAATTTTAAAATATTAATTGCATAAATATTTACAATATAATATTGCTTGAAGTTACTACTCATTAATCAAGTCTCAAATTTACAAAAAGATCCTAATAATCTGTGAAATTGAATAACTTTTGACACAAAAGTAAAATCAAATAGAGATATTAAAAAATAAATAAAATAATTAATGAATAATAATATAACTCGCTAAATAACAATATTAACCTAATTTTGTTTTAATTGATCAGAATAAAACACAAAGAAAAGTCAATGTTTAGTCCATTAAAAGTAAAATAAATGCTTTAAAGAAAACTCTCATGGCATTTATTGTGTATTCAACATCGCCAAGTCATCCTCATCAAACATATTTGATTTCTTAAAAAAATTATATTTTTTTTTTTAATTATTTATATATTTTATAAATATAATTAATATTTAAATATATATATATATATATATATATGATGGTTCATACAGACTTTGTGTTTGGACTCTTTTTTTTATTCTTAGTACCTTATTTTATTTTTTATTTATTTTTATTTGACCCGCGGGTCACCCAAACCCATATTGCTCAAGCCAACGGGTCAATAGACTTATTCATGAAGGGCTAAAAAGCCCTATTCTTAAATGGGATATAAAAATTGTAGCCCAGGCCTATCAAATTATAGGTTGGGCCGGGCCATCCCAACGAGCCTGACCTATATTGACGGTTTTAACCGCTCATCTAAGATATTGGTTATTCTATCAAAGTTTTTTGAATTTAAATTAGAGATAAAACATACTTTTAAAGATAAACTTATAATTTAGATGTACTTAATTAGTAATCATGGAACACAATTTTGTTTTTGCTATAGGATTTATCATAATATTTATCTCAAATAACAATGAACAAATAATAATAGTAATAGTAATAGTAGTGCAATCTAATAGTGGTAAAGTAAAAATAGTTAAAATGTTATTATTGTTATTAGTATTAGTGTTAGTATTGTCTCATTGATTTCAATATTTATCTCAACTCAAATCTATATTAATTTTAAATATATATTGTTTCATTGATATTTGAATTTGTATTTAAATGAAATCTGAATATAAATGAAATTCTCTCACTTAGCCTTTTTTACATATAATTCTCTATCATTAGCTTTATTCGTGAATTTATTTACTGCATTTTTTAATTTTTCATTTAAAAAAGTTATTCTTGATTTGATAACATTCTTTCGATATGCAGGAATGATATAACATTTTCAACTTATCTTTCTTTGTGAATGTTCAAGGTCTATCAATTTAAATTGATATAAATATCTCTTCTTTTCGATGATTCAATATGCGAAATAATATTATTTCTTTGGTAGAAAGTACATGCATTAATATAAAAGAGAACGCAGTTTAAGTTCTACTTTTTCACGATTAGTCAGGGTTCAAAAAGGAATAGTTCTGGCCTAGCCAGTTAAAATCATCAGTACAAGAGCTAATCGTTCTCTCAAAAAGTTTCTGAGATGTCTGCTCAAACTGCATCTTTTGCATATATCGGTGGAACTTCAAAAGGGGTAGTCTCCTGAAACCCGCTTGTCTTTGCTCCGTATTTTGCTAGAGCATCCGCCACTCCATTTTATTCTCTATAATAGTGCTTGACTTCCGAATTCCTTAGCCTTTTTAATTTTGACCTGCATTCCGAAATCAAAGTATCATAGTGGAGGTTCCCGTTAGTTAACATAGATATAACTTCCAAGGAATCAATGTTAATTTCAATGTGGAGAAGATTAGTTTGCTCTACCAGTTTTAATCCTTCAATGAGAGCCATAAGTTCCATCATGTTGTTGGAAGTCCGGTGAAAGTTTTGTTAAAGCCTAACACTCAACCTCCATTAATGGATCTGACTACCCCTCCCATTCCACCCTTCTCGAGGCTTCTAAGGCAAGAATTATCAGTATTGAGCTTGAAGGTCTGGCCCCTGGGAGGATTTCACTTAACGTTGATGATTTGGTTTTGCTTGATTGGGGTATATTTTTTAGTAAGATGTTTATACGCAACAGTTTGGGAGTAAGCAAGGTTAAAATTGGGATGGTTCCTTTTGTTATTGAAGGAATTAGAGTTCCTGGTGTTCCAGATTGTCTAGAGGCTGAAAAGAATGATGTCGTGCCAGTGGATTAGTCTATTAAATTGGGAGTGTTAAAGAGATCTCTACATAGTATGCCGGTAAGAGGGTAGGAGACTGGTAATAGGAGGTTGTTTGGATTGGGTCATCTTGTGGATATTTTGTAGTCCAAAATATTTGAGGATGGGACACTTAAAGAAAATATGGGATTTGTCTTCCTAGTGATGATTGCAGATAGCACAACTAGTATTTTATCTCATTCCTCTCTTGGAGAGGTTGAGGTTATTGGGGAACCTATTATGCTGGCTTAGCCAAAGAAAGGTTTTGACGTTTTAAGGGATTTATCCTTCCATATCCAGTTGAAATTAGAGGAGTAATTGATCTCACAGGTTTTGGCTATATGATTATAAGCACTTCTGCTGGAGAACAAACAATTACCTGTGAGATTCTAAATGAGCTCAGAAGTATGGGATCTAGGATTAGGGAAAACAGAGTTGGTGAAAGTTTGGATGAGATCCTTAGGGATTTCAACTGGAAGATCCTTGAGGTTCTAGGAGCTATTTCTCTAGACCCTAGAGAGTTAAATGTCTTGGGAATGATAAGGAAGAAGGGCATGGATGATGGAAAGAAGGAGTTCACAGTGAGGCATTCATCTATCCTTCCAGAAGTTGATCTTGTCATCCTTATTGATTTTCCAAGAGGAGGCAGTTATACAAATTTCCCAACCCACAAGGACAATTTTCCAAGTTCTAAAGTTGTTGGTTTTGAGGGATATGCCATGGGGGCTAATTTATTTTAAAGAATTTTTACCCAGAGACTGTTGGGATACTTGTAAAGTCTCTAGGCTAGACTGGATAACATAGTGGTATTCCTAATGGAAGCTTTCTAGAGGCCTAGGCCCCCATTAGCTTTAGCATTAGTAAAGGTTTCCTAATTGATTAGATGCATTTTCTTATTATCAGGGGTGGTGCCCCAGAGAAAGTTCTTTTGGGTTCTGTTAATCAATTAGTTGATTTTAGCGGGGATCAAGATGAATTACATGACATGAGCAGGAGTACTAGCAAGGGAGGACTTGGTAAAGGTGATTCTGCGAGCCATATTGAGGAATTTGGTTTTCCATCCAGCCAACTTAGTATTGAGATTGTCTAGGATGAATTGGAAATTTCTATTGCAAGTTTTTTTTGTGGAAGACGGGAAAACCAAGATATTTGCCAAACTTGTCTTTAGATTGGATGCCTACGATGTGAGACAAACTATCTTTGGTCTCCTGAGCACAGTTTCTAGAGAATATTACTTTAGATTTGAGTGTTAATTTTTTGGCCAGAGTGAAAGGTGAAGCTGCTAAGAGTTGGTTGAATGGTTTCACATTTTCTTTCATTAGCAACAGCATACAGAGTTAGATCATCAGCATAGAAAAGGTGCAAGATTTTGGGCCCTTTCTTACTGATTGAGATGGGAGTCCAATATCATATATCTCGTCTTTTATCAAGGGACCTGGAAAGTAGGGTTTTTTTATAACTAAAAAATAATAAAATGTACCACTAATGCCTCCATAGCAGTAAAGTCTTCTGAAGCATCCAATAAAAGTTGAGAGACTCTCTTCTTGGCTATAGCTCTTGGTGAATCTCTTGCTGAAATTGATGAAAATTCTACACCATTATTTTGACCTATTTTGTCATCTTTATCCTTTCCACTTCTCTTTATAAAAGTCATTATTGGATCTTCCCCTAACAATTTAAGTGATTGATCTAAGAATAGAGGAATTTTTTCAGGTGCAACATACAGTGGAAGCTTACCAGAGTCGGCATTTGCAGGCAAGTTGGAAGATCAAGGTAAGGATAGACCAACTTCCTTCAAAATAAACAAGATTAAAGATGGTTCTTTTTGAAAGATCATTCTTCCCTATATATATGCAAAGAACATGTTGATAATAATAGATATCATAATCTAGGTCCAGCTGCTAGGTTAGATAGTAACTCAAGAATCTCTTATCAATTCCCCTTTCTCAAGAACCCCCAAAAATAAATAACACTCGAGCAGAAAAATCTAAAATTAGACACAATAAATGTTGATTGTATGAGAGGTTATACAAAGTGGGGTTTGTACATATACTCAAATTTAGGGCCTAAATTGGGAAAAAATTGACTGACATGAATAAACACTCCAAATTGTAATATCCACTTGGATTCACTCACATTTATTGCATTTTTCTTAAATGTTGGGTTTAAAATCCCTACATTTTTTAGGGTGTTTGTTCTTTTCTAAGGTATTGTTACTTGAACAGTTACGTTGTTTTGGCATTGAACTAATAAACTCTACGTGGCATAACAAACTAAAGAAAGACACAAAAGTTTTGTTTCAAACAGTTCAAGAAAGAATCTTTTGACTTTTTGAAACAAAGAAATAGAGCCACATTTGTTGAACTATTTTGTCCCTCTAGTTAAACTAAGAGCACCATGAGTGGACAAATCAGTCTAAGAAATGTGGCTCTATTTCTTTGTTAGAAAAAGACAAAAGATTCTTTCTTGGACTGTTTGAAACAAAAATTTTGTGTCATTCTTCAGTTTATTATGCCACGTAGAGTTCATTAGTTCAAGGACAAAATAACATAATTGTTCAAGTAACAATACCTGAGAAAAGCATAAACACCTTGAAAAAACTTAAGGATTTTAAACCCAAAATTTGAGGAAAACGCAATAAATGTGAGTGAATCCAAGTGGAGATTACAATTTGAAGTATTTATTCATGTCAATCAATTTTTTTTCCCAATTTTGGTCCTAAATTTGAGTATATATACAAACCCCACTTTGTATAACCTATCATACAATCAGTATTTGTTGTGTCTGATTTTACTTTATTCTGCTTGAGTGTTATTTATTTTTTGGGGCTCTTAAGAAAGGGGAATTGATAAAAGATTCTTGAGTTACTATCTAACCTAGCAGTTGAACCTAGATTATGATACCTACTATTATCAACATGTTCATTGCACATAAATAGGGAAAAAGGATCAGTACAAATGATCCATCTTGAATCTTGATTATTTTGAAGGAAGTTGGTCCATCCTTAACTAGATCTTCCAAGTTGCCTGCAAATGCCGACACTAGTGAGCTTCCACCGCAAGCTGCACCTGAAAAATTTGCTCCATTCTTAGATCAACCACTTAAATTTCTAGGGAAAGATCCAATAATGACTTTTGTAAAGAGAACTGAAAATGATAAAAATGACAAAATAGGTCGAAATGATGGTGAATAATTTTCATCAATTTCAGCAAGAGATTCACCAAAAGCTATAGCCGAGAAGAGAGTCTCTCAACTTTCATTGGATGCTTCAGAAGACTTTGTTGCTACAGAGGCATTAGTGCACATTTTTTTTTGTTATAAAAAAAATCTGGTTATAAAAAAAAACTACCTGCCATATCTCATAAAAAAATAATGTAGTCATCAATTGATGAATCAAGAGATGAGTGAATCAAACCGTTTATATCAATTGGGTCAACTCATTTAGGAAGTTTTGTATTTATGTAAAGTATTTATTCTGCAACTTGGTTCTGAACATATTATACACATAAATTGAATTATGCTTGCACTGGTCTCTGTCTTCTCAATGAACAAAGAAAGAAGGTATTAAGGGGTCATTTGGTAGCTAGCTTAGCATTGATTTAAGTGGGAACCCTACATAAGTAATTCCAGGTTTGGCAGCTACTTAGGAGTTAATATAATGTATAAAATTAATATGTTGTTTGGTCTACCATTCTTTTTTAAACGAAAGTAGTACTTTTCCAAAATTGGACATCCTTAATAATAGAAAAGACCTTCACTCAAAGTGCTCTTAGTTCAACTGTAGGGACAAAACAATCCAACAAATGTGACTCTATTTCTTTGTTTCAAAAGGACAAAAAATTCTTTCTTGAACTGTTTGAAACAAAAATTTTGTGTCTTTCTTCAGTTTGCAATGCCACGTAAAGTACATTTGTTCAATGCCAAAATAGCATATTAAGCAACTGTTGAGAATATAATTAAATAGTAATAGTGTACTCTCTCTAATAGTTAAACTTTTAGATGTGATGGTCACACACTTCAACATGGTATCAGAGTCAGGCCTACCCAATTCATTGTTTTCAATGTTGAGTCCCCCATCTTATATTTCCTATGCTTCAGATGTCCAGTCTTGGTGTGCAAGGAAAGGTAGGAGAGAGTCCCACATCGGTGGATTAAAAAGTCCTTAGTCTCCTTATATGATCTTGGGCAATACTCACCTCAGTGTCCATCATCTCTTTCTATTGCTTTCATGTTTTTTGACTACTCTTTTTTATCATCATAATCATATATCTCTGCCATCATTTTTTTCTATTGCTTTCATGTTTGTCAAATTTCATTATAACGATTTCTTTTTATGAATTCAAGTGTTAATTTTCTCAGAAAGATTTCTTTGAAAATATATTGCTGAATTGTTAATCTTAATCTTTGTATATGCTTTCATCGTCATCTTTAATGGTGTATGCTTATATATTTTATTTCATTTCGATGATGAATTAATCCCCTACGTCTCAAATTATTTTCAATAGATAACAAAAAGCATAATTTATTGGCGGGATATAAAATGCTTGAACTTAATCAGGTAAATATTTTTACAAAAAATTGAGGATTATAAAAATACCAATTAGTAGCTATTAGTTCATTTTGAGCTTAGAAAATAGATAATTTTATTTGATGTGATTATTTGACATTAGTAATAGCATATATGCTAAAATAAATTGATAATTGATATTTTATCAGTAAATAAAAGATATTTTCTAATAGCATTTGTGTATATTTAACACAAAATTATAAATTTCATTGAGGCAAAGTGACGGATGAGGGGAAGAACGAGAGATTATGGTGGTCGAGATGGGGTAGGGGTGAGCTAGGTAAGTGGGGTAGGCAGGTTGGTGGTGTAGGTAAGGGTTAGTGTTGTGGAGTAGAAAAAAAGATTCTTAAAAGATAAAAAAATTATTTTTCTTTGGAGTCAGGAGAGAAAGGTGGAAAGATTTTCTTTTAGAAAAAAATCAAAAATATTTTTTTTTGGAATGTGTATTAGGGGTGTCGAATGGGTATTGGGGAGTAGGGGTGGGTGCAATATAAAATTTTATTTTAAATAAAAATAAAACATTTTTTTGTTGTTGGAGGGTGGCTTGGGGATAAGAAATGGGTGATGCGAGAAAAATATTTTACAAAAAAATTTGATAAACTAAAATATAATAAAAACTAGGTATGTGGGGTGGTGGCTATACAGGAAAGCTAGGAGGTGGGTGTAGTATTTGGTGGGGTGGTGATTTTGAGAGTGATTTGAGAGATCTTAATTAAATTAACTTAGCAGATACAATAAGATGTATAAATAAAATAATTAAAGATATTAATCACAAAACTGATCATTGTAAAATTAATGAGCAATAGAACAATATCTGAAAATTTAAAATAAACTAATAAATTTTATGCACTTAATTTTTGAATTGATGCTAAATGAAATTTAAGATTTGAAATTAGAAGTTCTGTATTTGATACAAGTAAGTACTTTTAGTGTTTGAAATGCAATTGAAGAAATCTTAGGAGTGTCGCGATTATGGTTATTGTAGGCATATCAAGGTTGGGGAGGTCAAGGGAGCTATTCGCAGGATGCAGAAGGGTAAGACAACGGGGACAGGTGAGATTCTAGTAGATTTTTAGAAGAGCCCTAGTGGGGTAGGTTTGGAGTGGTTGACAAGGTTATTTAATAGTATTTTTAGGGCGACGAAGAAGCCTGAAGCGTGGAGGTGGAGTACTATGATTCCAGTGTATAAGAACAAGAGAGACATCCAGAGTTGCAAAAACTATAGAGGTATTAAGTTGTTGAGTCATACTATGAAGGTTTGGGAAAGGGTGGTAAAGTTGAGGATGATAAGGATCGTAACGATCTCTGAGAATCAGTTTGGTTTCATGCTAGGGCACTCGACCACTAAGGACATTCACCTTGTAAGGAGATTAGTGGAGCAGTTTTGAGAGAAAGAAGGACTTGCACATGGTTTTTATTGATCTTGAGAAGGCATATGACAGAGTTTCCAGGGATATTCTGCGGTGGTACTTAGAGGTTGGAGGGAGGCCCGTGGCGTGCACTAGGTTGATTCAGGATGATGGGGATTAGACTCGTGTTATGACGGTAGGTGGAGATTCGGAGCACTTCCCAGTTTTCATAGGGTTTCACTAAGGATAGACTCTTAGCCCATTTTTATTTTCCTTGGTGATGGATGTTTTGACGTGACATATTCAAGAAAAATGTGCCTTGGTGTATGTTATTTGCAGATGATGTGGTACTGATTGACGAGACTCAGAGAGAAGTTAATGATAAGTTAGAGATTTGGAGACAGATGCTTGAGTCTAAAGTATTTCGATTGAGTAGAACCAAGACAGAGTACCTGGAGTATAAGTTCAGTGATGTGTTGCAGGAGGCTGGAGTGGTTGGGAAGATGGACTCTCAGGCCATTAATAAGAGGGAGAGTTCTAAGAATCTACAGTCTATGATTTAGGGCAGTGATGAGATTAACGAGGATTTAACAACTCATATTGGGGAAGGGTGGTATAAATGAAGTCTCGCTTCGGTAGTTCTATGTGATTAGAAAGTGCCCTCAAAACTTAAAGGTAAGTTCTACAGAGTGGTAGTCCGGCCGGCTATGTTGTATGTATTGGTGTGTTTGCTAGTTAAGACCTCCTATATCTAAAAAATAAAGGTTTCAGAGATAAGAATATTGTGATGGATATGTGGACATACCAAGAAAGATAAGGTGAGGAATAAAATTATTTGAGAGAAGGTGAGAGCTGCTTCGGTGAAGGACAAGATACGAAATGTTAGGTTACGTTGGTTCATCCACGTGATGAAAAGGGACTTTGATTCTTTAGTGTAGAGGTGTGAAATATAGGTTATGGATGGTTTTAGGCAGGGTAGAGGTAAAATGAAGAAATATGAGTGGGACAGAAGACATAACGAAATCCTAGAGCATCGGTGTGCTATAACTCATTATTTTGGAGGTAGGCCCAGGGTCCGAGCATGTTTTGGGATGAAAATAGACTGGGGGATCCCAGGCAGGCTGAAGAGCAAGGGAGTGTGGACCTTTCCAATCGTAGGGACCGTTTGTGTGGTCAAAGGAGTTGAAACGACGCAAATAGACCATTTTCGGGCCAAATCGATATGTTATAGCTCACGATTTTGGGGGTGGGCTTGGGACCCAAAAATGTTTTGGACTAAAAATTAATCGAGGTCTCCCAGGCAGGCTAATAAGTGGGGGAGAGTGGTTCGTTGGGGTCGACGGGGCCGTTTGGGCGGTCAAACGTCCTAAACAATGCGAACAGACCATATTCAAACCAAATCAGTGTGTTATTGCTCACAATTCTTGGGGTGGGCCCAAGGCCCAGACGTGCTTTGGATTGAAAATCAAGGAGGTCTCCCAGATAGGCTGAGGAGTAAGAGAGTGTGGTCTGTTGGCGTCGACAGGGCTGTTTGGGTGGTTAAACAGTCAACATGGCACAAACGGGTAGTTTTCTGGCTAAATCAGTGAGTTATAGCTCACAGTTTTGAGGGTGGGTTGGGGCTAGAGCCTTTTTTGAGTCATAAATTGGTCGGGGACTCCCAGACAGGAAGAGCAGCAGGAGAATATGGGTTATTGGGTTCGACGGGGCTGTTTGAGTGGTCAAACAAGCTTAATGGCGCAAATAAAGTATTTTTAGGCCAAATTGGTATGTTATAGATCATAGTTTTGGGAGTGGGACTAGGGATCGGGAATTTTTTAGACAAAAAATTAACTGGGGGTCCTAGGAAGGCTAAGGAGCAGGGAAGTATGGGTCGTTGTGGTCGGCAGGGCTATTTGAGTGGTAAAACGAGTGAAACGGCATGAACGAACCATTTTCTGATCAAATTGGTGTGCTATAGCTCATGGTTTCGGAGGTGAGCCCGATGCCCAGGCATGTTTTAGGTTGAAAATTAATCGAAGGCTCCCAGGCATACTGTGGAATAGGGGTGTATGGGTCATTAGGGTCGGTAGGGCTATTTGGTTTGTCAAACAGGAAAAAGGGTGCGAACGGATGATTTCTGAGAAAAATAGGTGTGATATAGCCTATGATTTCGAAGGTGAGTGAAGGGACCGGGTGTGGTTTGGGTCAATAATCGATCGGGGGCTCTCGGGCAGGCTGAAGAGCAGAGGAGTATGGGTAGTTGGGGTTGACGGGGCCATTTGGGGGGTCAAAAGGGTGAATCAGCATAAACAGGCCATTTTTGGGCTAAATTGGTATGCTATACCTTACGGTTCTGAGAGTGGGCCGGGGTTTGGTCATATTTTTTGGGCCAAATATTAATCACGGGTACCCAGTTGGGTTGACGAGTGAGGGAGTCAGGGTTGTTTGGGTTGATGGGGCCATTTGGGTGATCAAACAAGGAAACCAGCGCCAACGAGCCATTTTTCAGGCCTAATCGGTGTGCTATAGCTCACGGTTCTGGGGTGTGCTCGGGTACCGGGCGTGTTTGGGAGAAAAATCAATTGGGGGCTCCCATGCTGGCTGACAAGTGAGGGAGTGTGTGCTGTTAGGGTCGATGGGGTTGTTTAGGTGGTTAAACAGGGGAAACGACATAAACGGACCATTTTGGGGCCAAATCGATGTGGTATAGCTCACAGTTTCAAGGGTCCCACCTGAGTCCCAACCATGTTTTGTCCAAAAATTTCCCGAGGCCATTTGGGTGGTCAAACGGGTGATACGGTGTGAACGTTCTATTTTTAGGCCAAATCATTGTGTTATAACTCATAGTTCCGGGGGTGGGCTCGGGGTTCAGGTGTGTTTTAGTCTAAAAATTGACTAGAGGCTCCCAAGCAGGCCGAAGAGTGAGGGAATATAGGTTGTTGGGGTAAGTGGGGCTGTTTGGGTGGTCAAACGGGCGAATTGGCATGAACGGACAATTTTTAGGCCAATTTGGTGTGTTATAGCTCACGATTTGGGCGTGGGCCTAGTGAGTAGGCGTGTTTTAGGCTGAAAATAGACCACAGGATCCTAGGCAGGCTAATAAGCAGAAGAGTGTGGGTCGTTGGGTGGAAATGGGCCGTTTGTGTGATCAAATGGATGAAACGGTGCAAATGGGCTATTTTTGGGAAAAATTAGGGTGCTATACCTCATGGTTCAGAGGGTGTGCCCAATGTCCATGCGTGTTATTGACTAAAAATTGATCGCGGCTCCCAGGTTGGCTGAAAAGCAGAGAGTGTGGGCTGTTGGGATCGGCGGGTCCGTTTGGGTTATTAAACAGGTAAAATGATGCAAACGGGCCATTTTCGGGCCAAATTGGTGTGTTATAGCTCACAGTTATGCTACAAGACTAACAAGGAAGGCACGAAAAACACTCCAAATCAGTCCACAAATCTTAAGGATTCGAGGACCAAGATGGAGACCACTCTCGGCTTCACTACCAACAATAAGATTACATGATATAGTGGTGTATTTGACACCAAATCAGCAGTCCAAACTAAGATTAACCACAATATATGATGAATAGGAAGACACAAGATTCGAATTTAACAATAAAAACAAGAACACAAGATTACAACCCAACAATATACAAGATTACATGAAGGTAGACCACATGAAGGTATAATCTTAAGAACCCAAGAATGGACAATCTTTGACCCTTAACACTACACACAACAATAAACCTATCTCTTACAAATATATAAGTTCGGATTCCGCCTCCCAAGCATCAATGTTTTCAAGAAAACACAATCACTAGTGATTCCACACTAGATCTTGCCCTAGTTTCGGTTGGTGGATTTTCTAAGCCCTAACTATGGTGTTCCAAATCTTACAAGACTTACAATAATATCCCAAAAACTCCTAATGGAAACCCTAGCATGTTACTTATATATTTATTAAAAAATGAGAGCTAAAACTGACCAAAAGGCCCTTAAGTGATGGGCTCCCATCAAGTGTAGCCAAAGTGTAGTGTTTGGACTATTTTGTGTGCATAATTAGGTCCTCTTTGGCTCTTCAATTGAACACACCAAGTCTTGGATACAACATACACTCTCATAAATCCATGCCTGGGATTATTCTTGTATCATCCTCTCCATCTTGAGAGGAATTTGCCCATAAATTCACGGCACAAAACAGCCTACAAAAATATGAAACGACAAAAAACTGTACAAAACAGGAGGAACCCGAGAGCTCCAACAACTTTATTTTGCACCTCAGCTTTCTCTCCATCTTAGGACTTGCCTTCAATCTCACCCGACTAAATTTTCCTTCCATCATAGAATCATCATTGTAGACTCCATGTACCTCACGTTCCTTTCTACTATGTTCCTCTTCTTGGATGTGTCGATTTTTCAGAAAGGGAAATTTTAGTTGAGAGGTTCGATTTGGTAACGTGGAGCTTTGGTCATGGAGCTTGGATGGGAGGAAATTGGCCTCTAAGTCCACCTTGTAGCACTTGATCAACTTACGAGGGAAGTGGTCTATCTTGTTCTCGATTTTGAGGGGTATTTGGAGCTTGGCTTGTGGTATTATGTGGTGGTCTTGGAGTATTGGTCATTGGAAGTAATGTTTTGGGAGTAAAAACACGAGAGTTCCTTCGACTCTCCATTAGATCCAACCTCTCACTCATAGTTACCACATTTGAGTTAATTTTTTCAAGACCCGCATTTGCCCTAGAAAGGTCTCGGGACAAAGCATCAAGGAGGGCCAAAATGGTTTCCATTATGGCCAAGAAGTTACCTACAAAACAACAAATAAGTTAGTTGTACAAGAATGGTCCTCACACTCCCTCCCTATTGTTTTGTCTCTCATATTTTTTTCCTCACTTTGATATCACGAGTTTCATAACCTTGCTTGTACTCCATGAGGCATTGAGAGGTGGACCAATTATTACAATGACTCAAAATAATAACACACACAAAGGAACGTATACACGAAGGACGGTTTAAAAACTAACTTACAATCTAAAACTAGCTTGTAAGTTAGTAATGGATTAAACAAAGGAAAAAAAAAAAGAAACAACACAATGAAACTAGAAGATCAAATTATGAGCTTTAAATTTTCGTGTGAACAGAAACTTGGGTGACATGGCAGCATACCATTGGTCATGGCCCCACAATTAGTCACTAGTTGAAGTTTACAAACTTTAGTTACTATCTAATGGAAACAATTGGTTTTGGATGGAAAGTATATGTCTTGAATATCGTTTAAGTCTAATATTCAAAAGGAAAGACTTGACTTTGTACAATTCCCACAAAACAAGGTCCCTAAACAAGGAAAGTGGTTGAAAAGTAGATGTCAAGAAAGTGATGGCTCAAGTCTTCTCACAAAAAACTTTACAACTAGTAGGTTCACCTTTTTGAATCTATGTTACACTTTTGGTTGTCTTAAGTTGTAAGATGAGATGAAGAAAAAGATGAACACCACAACAACCTTCAATAACACATCAACAACAGAACAACAATGTCCACCCCACGGTAAACATCAACACACATCACGGCCAATTTTAGTGTCAGCACACGGCCAAGGGTTTTTATGCTGTTGTATTTCAATTTTAGCAAGGGTGAAGGTTGTGATGAATGTCAATAACTCTACAACAAATTTATCAAGATCAAAAAAACTACGAACAACTTCCATCCAACACTATAACAACAAGTTCACACGGCCAAGAACAACAACTTTAACACACGGCCATGGTTTTGTTCACAACAACAACATCAGTTATTTTAAAGCTCACATCTAGATCGAATCAAAGTGTTAATGGAAAATAATACTAACAATTGAAACAAAAACACAAGAAAAATAAATCATAGACCTAGACACACAATATTCGGCCAAGATCTCAAGCTCAAGAACATGTCTTTCTTTTCCTTTTTTTTTTTATTTTCTTAGAAAGAAAGCCCAATACTGGTATTGTAAGAATAAAACCAAAGATGTATTTGATACAAAATGATACTATACTAACAAGGAAGGAACGGAAAACACTCCAAATCAGTCCACAAATATTAAGGATTCAAGGACCAAGATGGAGACCACTCTCGAATTCACTACCAACAATTAGATTACAAGATATAGTGGTGTATTCGAAACCAAATCAGCAGTATAACTAAGATTAACCACAATATATGATTAATAAGAAGACACAAGATTCGAATTTAATAATAACAACAAGAACACAAGATTACAATAGAACAATATACAAGATTGCATAAAGGTAAAAGGATAGATAGATAGACCACGTGAAAGGTATAATCTTAAGAACGAAAGAATGGACAAGATTGGACCCTTAACACTACACAAAACAATAAACATATCTCTTATAAAGATACAAGTTTGGATTCCACCTCCCAAGCATCAATGTTTCCAAGCAAACACAATCACTAGTGATTCCACACTAGATCTTGCCCTAGTTTTGGTTGGTGGATTTTCCAAGCCCTAACTATGATGTTCCAAGTCTTACAAGACTTACAATAATATCCCAAAAAATCCTAATGGAATCCCTAGCATGTTACTTATATAGTTATTACAAAATAAAAGCTAGAAATAACCAAAAAGCCCTTAAGTGGTGGGCTCCCATCAAGTGTAGCCCAAATGAAGTGTTTGGAATGTTTTGGGTGCATAATTAGGTACTCTTTGGCTCTTCAATTGAACACACCAAGTCTCGGATCCAACCTCACTCTCATATATCCATGTCCGAGATTATTCTTGTATCAAATTCCGGGGGTTCGCCTAGAGCCCAAACGTGTTTTGGGTCAAAAATTTATTGAGGGCTCCCAAGCAGGCTGAGGAGTGGGGAATTGTGGGTCGTTGAGGTCGGCGGGACCATTTGGTTGGTAAAACGAGCAAAATGGTGCAAACGAGCTATTTTTGGGCCAAATTGGTGAGCTATAACTCACGATTTTGGGGTGGTAATGGGCATGTTTTGGGTAAAAAATCAACTAGGGGCTCTCAGGTAGGCTGAAGAGCGGGGAAGTATGGGTTGTAGGGGTCAACGAGGCTGTTTGGGTGGTCAAAAAGGAATATCAACGTGAATGGGTCATTTGCAGGCATAATCAGTATGTTATAGCTCACAGTTCTGGGTGGGCCTGGGGTTCGGGTATTTTTGGGTTAAAAATTGATCAAGGCTTCCTAGTAGACTGATGAATAGAAAAGTGGGTCATTTGGGTCGGTGGGGCCATTTGGGTGGTCAAACAGGCAAAACGTTAAGACCATGCTATTTTTGGGGCCAAATAGACATGATATAACTCACAGTTTTAGGGGTTGGCTCAGGGCTCGAGCGTGTTTTTGTTTGAAAATCGACTAGAGGCACCAAGGCAGGCTTAAAAGTTGGATAGTGTAGGTCGTGGAGGTCGGCTGGGCTATTTGGGTGGCCAAATAAGTAAAACGACACAAATGGGCCATTCTTGGGCTAAATTAGTGTTCCATAGCTCACGGTTCTGGGGGTGGGCCCAGTGACTGAGTATGTTCTAGGCTAAAAATGGACTAAGTGCTCCCAGGTAGGCTGAGGTAAAGGGGAGTGTGGGTTGTTGTGGTCGGAGGGAACATTTAGTTGGTCACAACGGGGAAATATGGATCCAGACCAGTCGTTTCCACCTTATATCAAGTGTCATAAACTGATCCAGGTGGAACATTAACCATAGGAATACCACGTACTTGTTATTTGAATGTGTAATGAAATACAATATAAAACTCATGAGGAAAATGGGTAATAAATTTTCCTGTATCCACGATGCAGCTACCGCTCGTAGCATAATTTCTAAAATTCCTAGACAATGATGGGAACATCGGGACTTCCTTATCATTAATAAAAACTTTATAAAAGTAGACGAAGTAAACAAAAGGGAATCTGAAATCTTGTAATAGCGTTGCTAATGTTGTTTTCTTAAATATCATTGTGTTGAAGCTAATTGTTGATCCTTTTGTGGAGAGAGCTCCCAGTAGGAACATGGACATTATGTCTTCTTCAAATTATTATGCTAAAGAATTTCCACCACCCATTATGTCCGGGGCCAGCAATTCCAGAAATTGACCACTCAAAGGCTTTCCATGAGTTTGATCTTTGCCACATCCAAAAACAATGCTTACCTGCTTTTGGTCTAAAACAAAAGTAATCACGTTGTGTGAAATCTAGCCTCTTGTTCTTGATCCATCGACATATCTGTAATCATACATACACGTATTACCATACAGACTATAATCATATTCCTTATTCGTGATTTCATAGTTTCTACTTTCTAGAAGGCAATCGAGCTTTCGATATGTTTTTGAATTAGTTGAAACATATAAAGGATTATTTATCTGTTTGTAAGATCCATTTGCATTACATGGTCCACATTGCCACCAAACTAAATCACTACCAGTGTCTATTAGCAAGTGACTTTTAACTTGTTTAGTGAGTAAAAAATGCACCAATATGGGTTGTGGTACTGTGGATGAGGCTGCTCCACCCTTAACCAGAGGTCCAGGGTTCGAACCCTGGGCATGGAGAAAATTCTGTTGGGAGCGCTTCCACCATAATGGCCCCTGCAACGTCTGATACAGATTAGTCGGGGATCCAATGCGAGCACCGAATGCTGGATGGGAAACCCACAAAAAAAAGTAAAAGATGCAACATACTGACATATGAAATGTGTACTTGTTGTTACCGGAACATTTTTGTTGGCCACTTTACTCTCATGCTCTTCTTGTGGCCTTACCAGAGTTCCATTCGCACTAATTGCATCACCATTTTCAAGAACCGATGCCAAATGATTTGCTTTAGCTTGACAATCGACGAACCTATTTCCGAGTAACGAGTCATAGTCCTTGAATTTTGCCTTTTCAAATAAATAGAGATTGTAAATGGTGAGTGTATAGGATGGCATCGGAGGATAGGGAAGCTTCGTTGGTTCAATAGACATATTCCATAATGTAACTAGTGTTAAGGGATGAAAAAGAATGTTCATTGCATAAAATTACAAGCGAAATTGAGAAAATAATTGAAATCAAAAGGTGAACATGGAGGAACTTCTCCATTGGAATAGAAATTGTTTTTCTAATTTATTGATTTAGTTTGAGATATGTCTGTCACTTCTTGTACTAAATATATATAAACACATAATAAAAACTCATTAATGATTTTTAATGCCATTAAATCTACTACTTTATTAAAGAGGTAAAGTTCAATAATTTTGTCATTAATGAGTAAAAGTCTACAATTATACATGAAATTAACCTGTTAAAACTTTAACCAAAAGGGAAATCCCATGCATATATCATTTTTGATACCTTATAAGTTTTTATTACTCCATATAAGTGGGTTTGTATAAAGAATTATATGCGTATCTTTTATATTTTGCATATCTTTAATATATTTATCAAATCGGAAAAACAATATGAAGGGGAGTTTTAGAGTAACTGATAAAATTATTGTCATGTGATTAGGAAGTCACGAGTTCAAGTCATAGAAACAGCCTCTGTCAGAAATGTAGGATAATGCTGTGCACAATAAAATTCTTGCAGTCCAGCCCTCCTCTGCAGTCCCTTATTGAAAGAATCTTTAGTACACCGAGCTGCCCTTTTAGTATTAACATACTTCCACCGCCACATCATGCTTCCCTTTTAGTATAAACATACTTCCTCTACCCCATTTTATATGTCGTCGTTTTATTTTTGTCTATCCTAAAAAGAATGTCATTCAAGAAATACGCTACTAACGACCCTTGAAATACAAAAAAAAATCATATCAAATTCAAATCATTTTACATTCGAGAAATACGCTAAAAATTCATATCAAATTTAAATCTTTCTACATTCGAGAAATACGCTACTAATATTCCTCGGATTACGGAGAAAAAATAAAGAAAGAAGAATCAAGGGAGTAACAGAATTATATCCATATCATTTATCAATAAAATTCCTATTTTTTCATATTTTATTTGCATTGTGACTGCAATTTGTTTCTGTCACTGTAATCTTTATTGCAAACAGTGTTAACAATATGAAAAAAGAATACAATTTACTATTATATATAAGGGAGGATCTCAATTTTCGGTAGTCCTCACAAGGATTGATGATGTTCGTTTGCTAAATATTTTTATTTTTGTCCTTATTCTTTTTGTTAAGACCATTTTCACTTGTGTATTTGTAACTGATTTTTTCTTGCCATAGGTTGTCTTTTAATTAAAATTTCCTTCATTTCAAATTAATAACTATTTTTGCTCAAAAAACTTATTTAGAAATAAATTTTCACATAAAATTAAAGTTAGTAATAATTTTCAACTGCACCCTTATAGTCACTAATGTTCACTTCTTAAAAAAGATATAGTACTCCCTCCATTCCACAATAAGTTAATTGTTGAATTTCGGTACACATGTTAAGAAAAAAAAAACAAAGATATAAATTTATCATGTTTTTTATTTTTACCCTTGTCAAAAAGCAAAGACACATGATACATCACTCCCATTGCACATTTAATGGAGGGTTAATTTGGAAAAAATTATAACATGTACCTTGAATTGTGAATCATTCACTTATTTTGAAACACTAAAATTACTCCAATAATTCACTTATTGTGAATCGGAGGGAGTATTAAATAGGATAACTTAATCAATAATAAATAGTACAATGTCATTATTATTTTTCTTATCAAACATGAAAAAGGATGAATCAATAATTAGAGTAGAATGAATAGAATATTTTTAAAGGGTGTTTAAAAAATTAACACGATAAGTAAATGGACCGAATGGAATAATCGGTTAATGTAATTTAATTATTATTTAATATCCATATAGATCACGATTAAGTTTGTTTTTGTAAAGGTTCTAAATTAATGTTGTAACTATTTTTATATATACTTGAAGTGATTGAAATACTTTGTTGTATTAGATGAAAGCAATGAATTTTGCAACTCGTCACATGAAATTATAGGTGAAATAAAATAATAAATATTAAAATAAATTTATTTATATTTATAACTTAGAAATTTTGTACCCATAAATTCATTAAAATCAATATTTTACTATTTTTAATCAGCATTGAATTATAATTATTAAAATATTGTCATGTTATTTTATTGAATGGGCATCTCAAGTTAAATTGATGACATTAATAGTTGTCATATATGCTGAGGGTTTATTATCTTGCAATTTTTTAATCGACTATGTCGACAAAATTAACTTATCTCTTCGTGTCTTGAAGATTCTGGCGATAGCAGAGAACCACCAATCCGCCACCGATAAATTACTTGTGTCGGCCACCATAAATACGTCCCGATGACCCTATCAGTTTCGACGACGCCATCAGATTCTAGCGCAATCATCGTCTTTTTCTCTCTCGCTTCTTGCGCTGACCACTAAAACAATAACAACTTTTTTGATGGCCTATCTCTGTGGCCCAACAACCACATCCGTTTTTGGTGAGTGACGTAAACTTTTGCTAATTTGATCGTCGCTTTTCTTTTCTTCTCTTTTACTTTCTTTATATCCCTTTTCAGGTACTTCAAGTTCAGATCCGCACTTCAGGTGGCAACATCAAGATTCCGGTGTCTAGCTCATTTTTCGGCAGCCAGCACATTCTCCAGTGACCAAGTACAGGGATACGGTACCAGCTGTAAGGTAAAGGTGGTGGCAACAAATTCTGACGACCAATTTCTGCACCAATTTGTCGAAATTCGACAAAACGATCAGGAAAATGTCTTTCACTGTGTCTTCTCCCAGTATCAGGTGCACTCATTTCAGTCTTCTCTAGTTTATTTGGTATATGATTCTTGTCTCTTTTCCTATCCTAATTTCTTGTCTGATATTTTTAATTATTCCTGTGGGATTATTAGTTACAGTTTCTCTGTAACTTAGTAGGTGTTCATTACTTGTGAGTAGTATAGTGCTTGTTGTTGGTTGTGAGTATCAATCCTACTTACTGGTTTCTGTTTGCTGATTTAGCTATTTTTAGTCATACTCTTTTGCTCATCGTGTTTTTTGGATTTTTTTCTTTATTTTCTTATATGGTATCCTTTTGAGTGGTCGTTGGGGTGATAGATAATGGACTAGGGTCATGTCATAGGTCGAGGTCGGGGTTGGGGTCGAGTCTAGGTTCTAGTCTTGGGTTGAGGGCGAGGGATAGTAAGGCTAAGTTGGATAAGGGTGCTTATAGGTCGAAAGTTGGGTCCTGGAACATAGAGATGCTTCAAGGTAAGTCTATAAAGCTGGTGAAGATTCTTGGAAAATGAAGGGTTAGTATAGCGTATGTCCAGGAAACTAAATGGTAGGCACTAAGGTAAGAGATGTGGATAGATATAAGTTATGGTACTCGGGTAGCATGAGACATAAAAATGGGGTAGGTATCTTAGTAGATGAAAAACTTAGGGAGAAGGTGGTAGAGGTTAAAAGAGACTATGATAGTTTGATTTCTATTAAGTTGGTCATGGGAGGAACTACGGTGAATGTTATTAGTGTTTATGCTTCGCAATTAGGTTTGGACGAGGAAGAGAAAAAGGGATTTTGGAGGTTTTGAATAAGATGGTGAGGGGTATCCGGAGAATTGAAAAACTTTTCTAGAGAGAAAACTTCAATGGGCATATTGGGTCTTCGTTGAGAGGTTACAATAATTTGCATAGAGATTTTGATTTTAGGTAGAGGAATAAAGGAAGTGCTTCTCTTTTGGATTTCTCTAGGGCTTTTGGGTTATGGATAACAAATTTGAGATTTTTGAAATGTTTTGTAGTTCAGTGGCCAATACTTAGATAGACATTTAGCTCCTTAAGAACAGTGATATAACACTATGTAAAGATAGTAAAGTCATACCTAGAGATAATCTTTTGACTAAACATAGGTTGTTGGTGATGACCTTGGTAATCAATAAGGCCTGAAAGAAGAGGAGTGTAGAGATTTTGCCTAAGAATAAGTGGGGTAGCTTGACTTTAGCTAATGCTTTGAACATGGGGGAGATGTTGAGAAGTAGGGGGCTTGGAAGAGTAGAAGGGATGTGGATAGTATGTGGAAGACGATTTCCAGTTGCATTAGGGAGATCACTAGATAAGTGTTAGTGTCTTGAGAGGTCGATTTGGCAAACATCGAAGGGACTAGTGATGGAATAAAGAGGTTAAGAAGAAGGTGGAGTCTAAGAAGGTGGCTTATGCTAAATTGGTTGAGAGCAAGAATGATCAAGAGAGGCAGACGAATAAGGAATAGTATAAGCTATAGCTAGGTGAGAGGCTAAGTTAGCAGTTACAGTGGCTAAAATGACAGCTTTTGAGAGCTTATATGCTTCTTTAAAGGAGAAAGACAGGGATTAGTGCATCAAGGTTAAGGATGGTACTATGTGGGTTAAGGATGCCTTCATTAAAAAAAGGTAGAAGTCCTATTTTCATAAACTTTTGAATGATAAGGGGGACAAAGGTTTCGTGTTTGGGGACTTGGAGAAATTTGAGGAGTGTCACAACTATGGTTATTGTAGGCATATCGAGGTTAAGGAGGTCAAGAGGGCTATTCGCAGGATGCGTCGAGGTAGGGCGATGTGGCCAGACGAGATTCCAGTTGATTTTTGGAATGCACTGGCGAGGTAGGTTTGGAGTGGTTGACAAGGTTCTTAACATAATTTTTAGGGCGGGAAGGATGCCTGAAGCATGGAGGTGGAGTACAATGATTCCATTGTACAAGAACAAGGGAAACATCCAAAGTTGCAACAACTATAGGGGTATTAAGCTGTTGAGTCATACTATGAAGATTTGGGAAAGGGTGGTAGAGTTGAGGCTAAGAAGGAGCGTGATTATTGCTGAGAATCAGTTTGATTTCAAACTAGGTCTCTCGACTACTAAGGCCAATCACCTTGTGAGGAGATTAGTGGAACAGTTTTAGGAGATGAAGAAGGACTTTCACATGGTGTTTATTGATCTTGAGAAGGCTTATGATAGAGTTCCCAAGGAGATTCTCTGGGGGTGTTTAAAGGCTAGAGGGGTGCCTGTGGTGTACACTAGGTTGATTTAAGACATGTATGATGGCGCAAAGACTCGGGTGAGGAATGTAGGTGGAGATTCAGAGCATTTTTAAATTTTGGAAGTGTTGCATCAGGGTTTGACTCTTAGCCCTTTTTTATTTGCCTTGGTGATGAATGTTTTGACAAGACATATTCAAAAGGAGGTGCCTTGGTGTATGTTATTTGGTGATAATGTGGTACTGGTTAACAAGACTCGGGGAGGAGTTAATCATAAGTTGGAGATTTTGAGACAAACCCTTGAGTATAAAGGATTTCGGTTAAGCAGGACTAAGACAGAGTACTTGAAGTGTAAGTTTAGTGATGTGTCGTAGGAGGCTGACATGGTTGTGAAGCTAGACTCTCAGGCCATTCAGAAGAAGGAGAGTTTCAAGTATCTGGGGGCTATGATTTAAGGAAATAGTGAGATTGACGAGGATGTCACACATCATATTGGGGTTGGGTGGTTTAAATGAAGGCTCACTCTGGGAATTTTATGTGATAAGAAGATGCCCCCAAAACTTAAAGGGAAGTTCTACAGAGTGGCAGTTAGGCCGACTAAGTTGTATGGAGAGTATTATCCAGTTAAGAACTCTCATATCCAAAAGTGGAAGGTGGCAGAGATTAGAATATTGAGATGGATGTGTGGCCATACTAAGAAAGATAAGATAAGACATGAGATTATTCGGGAGAGGTGGGAGTGGCCTCTTTGGAGGACACGATACGAGAAGTAAGGTTATGATGGAGCGAGCACGTGATGAAGAGGGGCTCTGATGCTCCAGTGCGGAGGTGTGAGACACTGGTTATGTATGATTTTAGTTGGGGTTCAGGTAGACAAAACAAATATTGGAGGGATGTGATTAGGAAGGTGTGGAGAATGCCGATTAGGGTAGAGGGTTAGGGGTTGAGAGTGTGTCGGTAACAATAGGGGAGCATTCTTTATTTGTGTTTGAAGTTTCTTGTTCGTGCTGTTGAGTGATGTCTATGATTTTGGATAGATAATTTTAGTATTATCTTGTGACTGTAGTATTATCTTATCGCTAGTGACTTTAGTTTATTTTGCAGATTGTAGTAGTTTTTATGTATTTATATTTTGTGTTTGTTATACTGCTATCGGTCCTAAGCCGGGGGTCTGTCGGAAACAGACTCTCTAATTCATCTTAGGTAGTGGTATGATCTGCGTACACACTACCCTGCCCAGACCCCTCTTTGTGGGAATGCACTGGGTATGTTGTTATTGTTGTTGTTGTATCATGTTATTTTATAAAATATTAAATTACTTGTGGTCTCTTGTTATATTCTAATTCTCCTGTAATACTTTCTTCCATACAAATAATTTTTAAAAAAATTATCCAATTATGTGATTAAGAACTTTAATAATTATAAATTTTTTTAATAAAATATATTTAATATATCGGTTATTAAATTATATTAATTATAAAGTAAAAAATATAATATAAATTGTCTTTTAAAATTTAATTATTGTTATTTATATGTAGAGTTGTTTGGATCTGAGCTTAGTACAGAATACGTATTTAATGAAACTAGCATTTATATATTCGTAGAATACACCTTTCACTTCATTTAATACTTCACGTAATAATCTTTTTTATAATTTTATAAATTACACAAATAAATTAAAATAGTTATTTTTAATCTAATTAAAATGAAATGGATGGTGTATGAAATTTGGAAGGATATGCAATTATAAAAGCAGAAAATGAGGTGGCAGGTTGGGTAGGTCCGCTGTTAAAAGAGTTTGGGCGTCATGCAGATGACAAATGCTATATGGTGTCATCTTTAAATGTACACAGTTGAGGCAGTATTAGTGTCGCTGTCAGAAATTTGATGAGGAGTGTGCCTATTTTCTTTTTAGTTGTGTTAAGAATGTACAAAATTAAATATAGACGTATAATAGCTAATATTAAGCTTCTATACACTATATAATCTTTTGATAAAAGATGTGCATCAAATCACCCTTTTTCTAAGATTATCCCTCCGCCAGTGGGTATAAGTATACCTCAACATCGGGTATTTACATTTGATCAATCAATTCAAGATATATACAATAATAATATACATAATATTACACGTGGAGTTTGGAGAGGTAGTATGGACATGTACTTCTGCCTTGTGAAGATAGAGAGATTGTTCTCGATTGACTCTCGACTCTCGACTCAAGTAAAACATATAAAAAAAAATAGGCATGTAAAACAAATAAAATAGTAAATCTGAAAATAGTAGCAACGACAAACAATTAATATGATAACTGAACTTAAAACAAACAAATTATTCTAATGTAGAAGAATAAGATAGTATGAAAGTAATAAGAAAAATACTACTTAATAGGGAAATTAGACAACGCTCAGCCACCCACTAACCAAATCCTTGATCTCCATATTTTTATATCTAGATCATATCCTCGAAAAGCTACAGATACCTAATCTAATCACCTTTACCAAGACCTCCTCAGCCTACATCTACCTCTCCTTATACCCACTATTTCAAGATAATATCTTTTATAAATTATTTTTGTTATCATGATTGAATGATCTTATATTCTTAATTCATTAGAATTAAAATCATTGATTAGGGGGTAAATATTCGGAACCAATAAGTATTTGCGTGATGATTAAGTGCTTCTTGCAACAAATTGAATTGCACAATGATTGCGAGTAGCTCTCTTGGACGTACTAAACGTATATCGGACTATCTCTACACTTAATATTACAATTTACAACGCAAATATAAGCTAACTACTTCATGATATATACAACTTAAATACTTAAGTGAGAAAAATGAATCAATAGACCTCCCAAGTTTCCAATTAAGAAAAGAGGAAAAGAGGGTCCCGCAACTTGTCCCTTTTAAAAAAATTAAGTCATTTGAACAACTAGAACAGTTGTTCGACAACTACATTAGTTGTCTCAACAACTTCACACAGTTGTTGAACAACTGCTGAACAACTTCGC
Source organism: Capsicum baccatum var. pendulum (assembly GCA_030864225.1). Lineage (NCBI taxonomy): Eukaryota > Viridiplantae > Streptophyta > Magnoliopsida > Solanales > Solanaceae > Capsicum > Capsicum baccatum. The sequence continues at coordinate 7,774,681 of CM061556.1, forward strand.
CTAGTTGTCGAACAACTTAGCGCAGTTGTCGAACAACTTTGATAATTGTCGAACAACTGCTAGAAGTTGTCGAAAAACTATCAAAGTTGTTCGACAACTGGGAGAAGTTATGGAACGAAAAAACTTTTAAAAAAAATCAAAAAAATTTTGTCCCTCCCACCTAATTTTAAAAACTTAAAGGATTCTCACTTAATTAGACAACTTATTTTTCCCTTTTAATCCAAAGTCCCAATAGTACTACTATAATTTTCTTGAATAGCATAACTATGTTCATCCATATTTGGGACCTAAAATAAGGCCATCAAACCAGTTGAGAAAGGCTACAAAGCCATCTATTTGGTAGATGGGTTTTTATGGGCCTTCTTTGGGGGGCTCGACGGTTATTCTATGTTAATAAGAGTAAACGTAGGCTAAGCCAACTACTATTATTTGAATATTAACTATGTAGGACTTAATTACCTGCATAACTCACTGGTAAATCAACTACCAAGCAATACGTTAATTTATGCATAAATAATATATAGATTTCCACATCGATAATCCCTACAGTACAAAAACTTGCAAAACTCTAATTGAGGACCCTTTGTTATTTACTTTTGGATTCTTAGGTTTAAGTGGGTAAACAGATGGAAAGAGAAAAGAAAAGGCTCTCACATCTAGTTTCCCTAGAAGCACCTTTTTAGAAGAAGGGTGCTATTGAAGCAACTCATTTTCAGATTCGAACAATCTTTTATTTTGTTTCTCCTCAAAAACAAAGTCATGAGCCGGGGCAGCCATTTCCTTTTCTTACAGCAGATGAAGAACAAAAAGAACACTGCAATTTTAAAACCAGGCTTTAAATCTCATAAACAAAATAAGAAATCAGGAGAGCAAAAAGGGAAAAACAAAGTGCAAAAAGACCTCACCAGTACTATGATACAAAGGATGAGAAAGAGGGGAAGGAGGGTTATATGAAAAATGAAACGAATACAATAGAGGTAGAGAACATCTATCAAATTTCCTTAAAGACACACCAGCTACATCACTGGTGTTTCAAAATCAAGACAACTTTTTGTCCTATTCAGAAAAAATTCAAAATGTGACAGTAGGATTGAGGTTGTCTTAACAGAGTAAATTAGTTTGCCCTCTTAAAATTGTGTTCAATTAAAATTAATATAAAAATGAAGATTCTAAGAGGGCAAACCAATTTACGCTGTTAAGACAACCTCAGTCCTACTCACACACTTTGAATTTTTTTTCTGAACAGGATAAAAAATTGCCTTGTCAGTGATGTAGCTAGTGTATTTTTAAAGAATATTTGATAGATGTTCTCTGCCTCCACGGTATTCATTCCATTTTTATATAACCCTCCTTCCTCTCTCTCTCATCCTTTGTATTCTACTACTGGTGAGGTCTTTTCACACTTTGTTTTTCCCCTTTTGCTCTTATGATTTCTTATTTTGTTTTTCAATTTTAAAGCCTGGTATTAAATTGCAGTGTTCTTCTTGTTCTTTATTTCCAGTGAGAAAAGAAAATGGTTGCCCTAACTCATGTTTTTGTTTTTGAGGAGGAACAAAACAAAAGACTGCTTGAATCTGAAAATGAGTTGCTTCAACAACACCCTTCTTCTAAAGAGGTGCTTCTAGGGAAACTAGATGTGAGACTCTTTTCTTTTCTCTTTTCATCTATTTACCCACTTAAACCTAAGAAATCAAAAGTAAATAATGAAAGGGCCTCCAATTAGAGTTATGCAGATTCTTTTAATTTAGGGATTATCTATATATTATTTATGCAGGTAGTAGCGTATTTTTTGGTTGTTAGTTTAGCAGTGAGTTATGCAGGTAATTAAGTCCTACATAAGTAAGTCACCATGTTAATAGAAATATATGAATTTGAAAACAGTAGGCTTTGAAAATTTTAAAAAATAATTCATTAGTTTAAAATTAAAATATCATAGTTGAAAAGACCTAAAACATCTCTAATTATATCATAAATTTATATATTTCTAATATATATTAATATTAAATAAAATAAAATAATAATTAAAATATAACTTATAATATTAGTAGTAGTAGAACATGCATATCTACTACTAATAATAATAAAAGTAATGATAATAGTAATAATAATAATAATAATACATCATTTACAATTAAAAATATGTGGTTGATCTCAAATATTTTTTTTAATTCAATTATAACATTATAAGATAAATTTGCATCATATTAGCAGAAAGGTAAATAGAAAAGATAATCAAAAGTAATAATGTAATAACCCGAGATTCTAATCAATAGTGCCGCCCAGACTCAATCCCATGAGAAATAAATTATAGTGTTTTGGTTGTTTTCTGTTCAAGGGTGATGTGTATTAAGGCTTTAAAGATGTCCTAACGCTTGGGCGAATCAAAATATTCTTTATCGATTGAATTCTTGAGAAGGATTTTGGCATAGTTAACTTCAAATGAGAATATCTCCCGTTTTACTACGAATTATTGAGTCATGAAATACCAAAAGATACATAATTGAATTAGCTGTCCAAGGATACCCATTTCGTCAAAATTCGATATCGGAGCAAAGAGTTATGCTTATTTTACTCCAGCGTGTCAGCCTCGAAAATCCATGATGACCTTTTGTGACGACTTGCCACAAGCCTGATGGCCCGTCACAAACTATCGTCACCTTAAGGCAGAAAGTCACAAAATCCACCCTTTTTGGGATGACAATTCGTGACGGCTTATCATGGGCCTGACAACTTGTCACGGATATTGTCAACTATTTTTTTCAGCAATTGATGGACGATTTTTGCAAAGGTATTTTACTCATTTCCCATTTTTGGAGGCCTCTATATATATGAGAATCCTCATCCAAAACCTAATTTCTTCGTTTCTCTCTTCCAATTCTCTTAAGAAATATATCTAGGGTTTTATTTAAGGAAATTAATATTCCAAAAATCATCCATAAATCTTCAAGATTCCTTCAAGAATCAAGTTCCTCATAGAGTGGGATTCAAGAATTTTTTTATTAAAAGTGTGAGTAGATTCTAAAGAACTAGAGTTCAACCAATTTCAAAGATTAAGGTATGTGAGGTTTTGAACAAGAGCAATTCTTTCGTTCTTGTGCTCAATGCTTTGATTTTTACTATGGATTTATATGATTTTGCTAGTGGGTTTATACCCAAATTAGTTCAACATGAGATTATGAGAATATAAATCGTTCAAGCTTTGTTATACATGATTATTTTACAATTTCCAAGTTATGACTTGATATTTAATATTGTGAATTTCAAGTTTCTACCATGATTTGGTATTTCAAGTGCTTTCAAGATATGTGTCAAGCTTTAAGCTTCCTTATGAAAAATTGGATTATTGAGTATATTGATTCATGAGAATTGAGTTGTTACAATGAGTCTGGATATTTCCTCAAAGTTATTGATGTTGCCATGACTTAATGAATTGATGCATTTTGATATTTAGAAAGATTGATTTGATTTGAGTCGAGTTAGGAATCCACAAATTGATTATGATTTGATAAATAAGAAAGAGATTTGATTTGGTCTTCATGATAGTCCCTTGTGATGTTTGTGGGGGATATCCTAACGCATTTTGAGCTTGTGTCTAGGAGTAGTATTTATCACCGAGTGGGAAATGTAGTATTTCCCCTGAACCTACGTGCCACCATAGGATTGATAGTGATAATTGTGGGCCGGAGGCCGAGTATGAGATTGTGATCACTAAATTTAGGTTGTACTTCCTGGAAAGAGTACGACGCTCCCGCCAATGTGGGGTTCTTTCCTTAGGAGGGAAAAACGTTGGACTCCCGTTGATCCCCTGAACGAGCATATGTCACATGGAGAATTCCAGGCAGTTTTTTAGGTGCTAGCCCATAAAGTTATCGCAAATACTCAATATAACAACCATACTACTGTTCCACCTCCACAAGAGAATAATTCTGCTGTAGCTCGGGTTTGTGAATTTATAAGGATGAATTCGCTTGAGTTCTATGGGTTCAAGGTAGGTGAAGACCCACATATGTACTTGGATGAAGTGAGAAAGATCACCCAGATTATGCATGTGACTAAGGACTAGAGTGTTGAATTGACTGCCTATTGAATAAAAGATATTGCATATGATTGGGAGGAAGTGTGGAGGGAAAGTAGAGGGGAGGATGCCGCTCCCATGACTTGGCAGTTATTCCAAGATACGTTCTTGGACAGATTCTTTCCTCTTAAGATAAGAGAAGCAAAGATAGAGGAATTCATGAATTTGAGACAAGGATCCATGACTGTTAAAGAGTATAAACTTAAATTTAATCAGTTGTCCAAATATACCCCTAGTATGATGGCTGACTCCAGGACCATCATGAGTAAGTTTATGACCGGTGTGTCGAGTTACATGGTGAAAGAGTGTAGATCTGCTATGCTTAATAGGGATATGGACCTTTCTCGATTAATGATACATGCCCAATAGATTGAAGCTGATAAAGTGAAAGAGAGGGAGATAGTAAGAGGGAATAAAAGAGGTAGATCAGGGCAGCAGGGATTCGGTCAGTCCGGATTCTATGGAGGGGACCTCCCTCAATTCCAGAGATGTCCGTTTATAACCGTGCGTTCCTCAGTTAGTTCTTCTGTACCTAGAAGCAGGCAGGAGCAGGGGAAAAGGCCTATTCTATCCAGGACTTAGGAGAGTGTAAGTAATAGACCTCGTCCCCCTTCATATGCCAAGTGTGGTAGAGATCATTTTGGCGAGTGTTTTGTTGATCATAAAGGTTGCTTTAGTTGTGGAAAGTTGGGCCACCGAATTAGAGATTATTCGTATGCTAGATAGGGGATTCGAGATACTCGTCCCCAGAGTCAGGCTACCAGTGCCCCCGCTCCTATAGTTCGCCCAGTTCCTCCTCAGGGCGCCTCTTCTAGTACTATTGGCGGTTCACGCTATCATTGCTTCTATGCTATACCACCTCGCCAGGAGCAAGAGGATTCTCCAGATGTTGTCACCGGTATGCTCCGTGTCCTTTATTTTGATGTGTATGTATTGATAGACCCCGATACGAGTTTTCTTATATGACACCTGTGGTTGCTATAAATTTTGAGATGGACCCTGAATGGATTCCTGAGCCTATTCTGGTTTCTGCCCCGGTAGGAGAGTCTATTATTGCTAAGTGAGTGTATAAGAATTGTCCTATTACTATCCTTCATCGGGTCATATGTGCTAATTTGATTGAGCTAGATATGGTTGATTTTGACGTCATTCTGGGTAAAGATAGGCTTTACTCTTGATATGCATCTATAGATTGTCATACCCGAGTGGTCAAGTTTCAGTTTCCTAACGAACCCGTTTTTGAGTGGTTCGGGAGTTCTGTAACTCCGAAGAGCCATTTCATATCCTACCTCAAATCTAGGAAGTTGATTTCCAAGGGTTGCATCTATCATCTAGTTTGAGTTAAAGACCTCAAGTCCGAGACTCTGATTGTTCAGTCAGTTAGCATTGTTAAAGAGTTTACCGATGTTTTCCCGAAAGACCTTCCAGGGGTCCCACCTGATAGAGAAATAAAATACCCCGAGATTCTAACCAATAGTGCCGCCATGACTAAAGCCCATGAGAAATAAATTATAGTAGTTTGGTTGTTTTATAGTCAAGGGTGATGTGTATTAAGGTTTTAAAGATGTTCTAACACTTGGGCAAATCAAAACATTCATTACCGATTGAACTCTTGAGAAGGATTTTGGCATTGTCAACTTTAAATGAGCATATGTCCCATTATACTATGAATTATTGAGATCATAACCTACCAAAAGAGTTTCAAAATTCGATATCAGAGCAAAGAGTTATGTTTATCTTACTACAGAGTGTCAGACTTGAAAATCCGTGATGACCTTTTATGATGACTTGTCAAAAGCCTGACGGCCCATCACAAAATGTCGTCACCTTAAGGCGGAAAGTGACAAAATCCACCATTTTTGGGACGACAATTCGTGATGGCCTATCATGGGCCTGACAGCTTATCACGGATGTCGTCAGCTATTTTTTTTAGCAATTGATGGACGATTTTTGCAAGGGTATTTTAGTTATTTCTCATTTTTGGAGGCCTCTATATATATGAGCATCCTCATCCAAACCTAATTTCTTTATTTTTCTCTTCCAATTCTCTTAAGAAATATATCTAGGGTGTTATTTAAGGAAATTAATATTCCAAAAATCATCCATAAATCTTCAAGATTCCTTCAAGAATCAAGTTCCTCATAGAGTGGGATTCAAGAATTTTTTTATTACAAGTGTGAGTAAAATCTCAAGCACTAGAGTTCAACCAATTTCAAAGATTAAGGTATGTGGGATTTTGAACAAGAGCAATTCTTTTGTTGTTGTTCTCAAAGCTTTGATTTTTATTATGGATTTATTTGATTTTGCAAGTGGGTTTATACCCTAATTACTTCATCATGAGATTATGAGAATATAAATCGTTCAAGCTTTGTTATACATGATTATTTTACAATTTCCAAGTTATGACTTGGTATTTAATATAGTGAATTTTAAGGTTTCTACCATGAGTTGGTATTTCAAGTGCTTTCAAGATATGTGTCAAGATTTAAGCTTTCTTATGACAAATTGTATTATTAAGTATATTGATATATGAGAATTGAGTTGTTATAATGAGTCTTGATATTTTCTCAAAGTTATTGATGTTGCCATGACTTAATGAATTGATGCATTTTGATATTGAGAAAGATTGATTTGATTTGAGTCGAGTTAGGAATCCACAAATTGGTTATGATTTGATAAATAAGAAAGAGATTTGATCTGGTCTTCATGATAAACCCTTGTGATGTTTGTGGTTGATTTCCTAATGCGCTTTGAGGTCGTGTCTGGGAGTAGTATTTAGCACCGAGCGGGAAATGTGGTATTTCCCCAAAACTACGTGCCACCGTAGGATTGATATTGATAATTGTGGGCTGAAGGCCGAGTATGAGATTGTGATCACTAAATTTAGGTAGTACTCCCTAGCAATAGTACGACGCTCCCGCCAATGTCGAGTTCTCTCCTTAGGAGGTAAAAATGTTGGACTCCATGTAGCTCATGGTTTATGTCGATTATAAGAACCTCCCATGTCCATATGAGTCGAGTTTCATAAATTATAGGTTACTCCGAGTCTTGAATTTTGAGTAGTGTTGTTTATGATAATTTATGAGGTTTTTATCATAAAATTTATTTACACTGAGATCATGAAAAGTATGTTTCAATCAACTCTAGCAAAGTGAGCCATCATTGTACATATGCATATTTTCATGAAATTGATGACGATATTTACATTGTTGCATGCACCCCCACATACTCAGTACATTCCAAAGAGCTGACCCATATATTTTTCTATGGGTTACATTTTCTCGTAATGTAGGTTCAGGTACTCAGCCACGTTAGTGATATTCGGGTGCCTCTTTTCGTCTGTTCAGTGGTGAGTCTTCACGGTTCAAGGACCGTGTTTATAATTTTGTGATACCGTTTTGTTATAATGGCTTTCAGTACTGTTTGAGTTAGTTGGGGGTTTGTCCGAATGTCTCCTTGATTTTGATGTATAGAGGCTTTGTCAGACTAAAGTATTGGTATGTACCGAATTTCAGTATTTTGGATTATACAGGATAGTTTCGTATCTTATTCCAGTATGTTTATGATATGTCATTCTCTCTTATATTAGCATTACTATAGTCAAAGTGATTTATAGAAGTGATGACAGGTTTAGAGGGTTAGATTGAGGCCGCGTGTGGCCTTAAGTATCGTTTGATGTATCGGGATGGGATCTTGGGCCATTGGAAGCTTGGTATTAGAGCCTACAGTTTAAAGAGTCCTAGGGAGTCTGGCAAGCTACATTACATAGAGTCTTGATCATCGGTGTGTAGCGCGCCACATCTATAAGCAAGAGGCTACGGGACATTTTAGGAAAAGTCATTTTTTTCTATCAAAAGTCTGTCGTGCCTACGACTATTTATATCTTCTATTAATTTGTGCTCTATTATAATAGAAAATGCCTCCTCATCGAGCTCGTATAAAAAATGAGCAACCTCAACCTGTTGATCCCTTGAACGAGCATATGTCACATGTAGAATACCGGGCAGCTTTTCAGGCGCTAGCCCAGGCAGTTACTGCCAATACTTAAGCTAACAACCAGGCTACTATTCTACCTCTGCACGAGAATAATGGTGTTGTAGCTCAGGTTGTGTTTTTATGCGGATGAATCTGCCTGAGTTCTATGGGTCAAAGGTAGGTGAAGGCCCACAGATGTACTTTTATGAGGTGAGAGAGATCACCTAGATTATGCACATGACTGAGGAGGAGAGTATTGAATTGGCTGCCTATTGAATGTAAGATGTTGCATATGATTAGGTGGATGTGCGGAGGAAAAGTAGAGGGAAGGATGCTTCTCCCATGACTTGGCTATTATTTTGGGATGCGTTCTTGGATAGATTCTTTCCTCCTGAGATAAGGGAAGCGAAGATAGAGAAATTCATGAATTTGAGACAAGGCTCCATGACTGTTAAGGAGTATTGCCTTAGATTCAATCAGTTGCCCAAATATGCACCTAGTAAGATGGCTGACTCCAGGACCATCATGAGTTAGTTCATGACCGGTGTATTGAGGTACGTTATGAAAGAGTGTAGATCTACTATGCTTAATATGGATATGGACCTTTCTCGGTTGATGATATATGTCTAATAGATTGAAGTTGTTAAGGTGAAAGAGAGGGAGAGAGTAAGAGGGAATAAAAGAGCTAGATCAGAGCAGCAAGGATTCGATCAGTCCAGATTCTATGGAGGGGACCACACTCAATTCTAGAGACGTCCTTTAATGCCCACGCCTTTCTAAGTTAGTGCTCCCACACTTAGAAGTGGGCAGGAGTAGGGGAACAGTCTTATCCCGTCCAGGTCTTAGGAAAGTGTAAGTAACAGACCTCATCCTCCTTCATAAGCCAAATGTGGTAGAGATTTTTTTGGTGAGTGTTTTGTTGATCAGAGTGGTTGCTTTGGTTATGGAAAATTTGCCCACCGACTTAGAGATTATCCGTATGCTAGATAGGGGAGTCGAGATGCTCATCCCCAGAGTTAGGCTACCAGTTCCCCCACTCCCATAGTCAGCCCAGTTCCTCCTCAAGGCACCTCTTCTAGTACTATTGGCGGTTCAAGCCAGAATTATGTCTATGCTATACCACCTCGCTAGGAGCAGGAGGATTCTAAAGATGTTGTCACTGGTATGCTCCATGTCTTTCATTTTGATGAGTATGTATTGATGGACCTCAGTTCAATTTTCTTTTATGTGACACCTTTGATTGCTATAAATTTTGATATGGACCCTAAACGGATTCCTGAGCCTATTTTGGTTTCTACCCCGGTAGGAGAGTCTATTATTGCTAAGCGAGTGTATAAGAAGTGTCCTGCTACTGTCCTTCATCGGGTCATATGTGTTAATTTGATTGAGCTAGATATGGTTGATTTTAACGTCATTCTGGGTATAGATTGGCTTCACTCGTGCTATGCGTCTATAGATTGTCATACCCGAGTGGTCAAGTTTCAGTTTCCGAATGAAGCCGTGTTTGAGTGGTTCGGGAGTTATGTAACTCCGAAGAGCCATTTCATATGCTACCTCAAATCTAGGAAGTTGATTTCCAAGGGTTGCATCTATCATCTAGTTTGAGTTAAAGACCTCAAGTCCGAGACTCCGACTATTCAGTCAGTTAGCATTGTTAAAGAGTTTCCCGATGTTTTCCTGGAAGACCTTCCAGGGGTCCCACCTGATAGAGAAATAGAATTCGGGATTGATCTCCTTCCTGGCACTCATCCTATTTCTATCCCTCCATACCGTATGGCTCCCATAAAACTTAAAGAGTTGAAGGATCAACTCAAAGACCTCTTAAAAAAAGGCTTTATTAGACCCAGTGTTTCCCTGTGGGGTGCACCTGTTTTATTTTTATGGAAGAAAGATGGTGCATTCGTATTTGCATTGAATACCGTCAACTCAACAAGGTAACTATTAAGGACAAGTACCCTCTTCCTAGAATCGATGATTTATTTGATCAGCTACAGGGTGTAAGTTATTTCTCAAAGATAGACCTTAGATCAGGCTATCATCAACTTAAAGTAAGAGAGTGTGATATTCCAAAGACAGCTTTCCGAACCCACTATAGTCATTTTGAGTTTCTTGTCATGTCCTTTGGGTTAACCAATGCTCCAGCGGCTTTCATGTATCTTATGAACCAAGCATTCAAGCGGTATTTGGATTTGTTTGTCATTGTGTTCATAGATGATATTCTTGTATATTCTCAAAGTGAGGATGACCATGCAGATCATCTTCGAATTGTGTTGAAAACCCTTAGAGCTCATTAATTATTTGCTAAATTTTTCAAGTGTGAATTTTGGTTAAGGTCAGTTGCTTTTTTGAGTCACATTATTTCTTCCGAATGTATTAGAGTTGATACTCAAAAGATAGAAGCTGTGAAGAATTGGCCTAGACTTACCTCCCCGTATAATATTAGGAGTTTCTTGGGTCTAGCTGGTTACTACCATCGTTTTGTTTAGGGCTTCTCTTCTATCACATCTCCCATGACCTGGTTGACCCAAAAGAAAGTTAAGTTCCAGTGGACAGATTCCTGTGAGAAGAGTTTTCTAGATTTGAAGACTCGACTCACTTCAGCCCAGTGTTAGCTTTACCCAATGATTTTGATGGTCTTGCGGTGTACTGCGGTTCTTCTAGAGTTGGTCTGGGTTATGTGTTGATACAGATGGTAAAGTTATAGCTTATTCCTTTAGACAGTTGAAGCCTCATGAGAAGAGTTACCCAACCCATGATCTTAAATTATCAGCTGTAGTTTTTTCTTTGAAAATCTGGAGACAATATTTGTATGGTGTTCATGTTGATGTGTTTACTGATCACAAAAGCCTGCAATATGTGTTTACTCAGAGGGAGTTGAACCTTAGACAAGAAGATGGTGAGAGTTTCTAAAAGACTACGACATGAGTGTAATGTATCACCCGGGCTTGGCCAATGTTGTGGCAGATCCTCTTAGTAGGTTGTCTAAGGGTAGTATAGGTCATGTAGAGAATGATAAGAAAGAATTGGCTTGTGATGAGCATCATTTGGCAAGGTTGGGTGTTAGATTGCTTGATTCCGCTGAAGGGAGTATGTTAGTTCAGAGTAGTTTCGAGTCCTCTTTGGTCTCGGAGGTAAAAGTGAAGCAAGACAGGTATCCTAGTTTGGTCAGACTGAAGGAGTCAGTTAAGGACCAGAAGGTAGAGGTTTTCTACCAAGGGGGAGATGGAATATTGAGATTGCAAGGTAGACTGTGTGTTTCGAATGTTGATGATTTGAGGAAGAGAATTATGGCTGAGGCGTATGGTGCGCAATATTCTATTCATCCTGGTGCTACCAAGATGTACCGCGATTTGTGGGAACTCTATTGGTGGAACGATATGAAGAAAGGCATAGCAGGATTTGTGTCAAAGTGTTCAACTTGTCAACAAGTTATGGTAGTGCACCAGAGGCTCGGTGGTGTAATGCAAGAGTTTAGCATTCCTACTTGGAAGTGGGAAGAAGTGAATATGGATTTCATAATTAGTTTGCCTCCTTCTCATCGTCATCATGATTCAATTTGGATTGTCGTAGACTGGTTGACTAAATCAGCTCATTTCTTGCCAGTTCATTCATCTTATACTGCTGACGATTATGCTAGATTGTATATCCATGAGTTAGTCTGATTGCATAGAGTTCCTTTAGCTATCGTCTATGATAGGGGTACTCAGTTTACTTCCCAGTTTTGGAGGGCTTTTCAGAAGGGTATCGGTACCCTAGTTTGTCTAAGTTCTGCTTTCCATCCGCAGACTGATGGTCAGGTTGAAAGGACTATTCAGACTTTGAAGGACATGTTGAGGGCTTGTGCTCTTGATTTCAAAGGTAGTTTGGATGAGCACTTGCCATTGATCGATTTTGCGTATAATAATAGTATCCATGCTAGCATTCAGATGGATCCGTTCGAAGCTTTGTATGAGAGAAGATGTAGATAGCCCATAGGTTGGTTTAAAGTAGGAGAATCAGTTATGATTGGGCCTGATGTTGTGTTCGAGGTTATGGAAAAGTTTAAGTTGATTCGAGAAATATTGAAAACCGCTCAAAGTCGTCAGAAGTCGTATGCGGATGTGAGAAGAAAAGATCTTGAGTTTAATGTTAATGATTTGGTGTACTTGAAGGTTTCACCCATGAAAGAGGTGAAGAGATTTGGGAAGAAGGTAAAGCTTAGTCCCCGTTATGTTGGTCCATATAGGGTTCTGAGCCGTGTTGGGAAAGTAGCTTATGAGGTAGATCTACCCACGGAGTTGTTTAGCGTTCATAAGGTATTTCATATTTCTATGCTTAAGAAGTGTATTGGATATTTTGTCGTGGCTGATTCTTCCAAAAGATTAGATATTCAGGATAGCCTTTCATTCCAGGAGATTCCGATTGAGATTTTGGATTTTCGGATCCGTAGGCTAAGGAACAAAGAAGTTCCTTTGGTTTAAGTGCTTTGGTGAAATCAATATGTTGAGAGTGATACTTGGGAAAACGAAGCTGATATACGAGCCAAGTACCCTCACCTCTTTTCTTTGAGTTTGGAGCGAGCAGCAGGTATCATTCTTTCTTAATTCCGCCCCCTTGTTATTAAAGATCTAGCAGTATGTCTACTTTCATCACGAATTAGTGAATTTTCTATACTATTCAAAGGTAAAGAGTGAAGTAAGTCTTTTTAGTAAGTCTTTCCAGCTATACGTCCTCATTTTTCTATTATTTTTTGCCTATCTGGCAACATTCGAGGACGAATGTTTTCAAAGGGGGGTTTTGTAATACCCCGAGATTCTAATCAATAGTGCCACCATGACTCAATCCCATGAGAAATAAATTATAGTGTTTTGGTTGTTTTCTGGTCAAGGGTGATGTGTATTAAGGCTTTAAAGATGTCTTAATGCTTGGGCGAATCAAAACATTCTTTACCGATTGAATTCTTGAGAAGGATTTTGGCATAGTCAACTTCAAATGAGAATATCTCCCGTTGTACTACGAATTACTGATTTCATGACATACCAAAATATAGATAATTGAATTATCTTTCCAACGATACCCATTTCGTCAAAACCGATATCGGAGCAAAGAGTTATGCTTATTTTACTCCCGCATGTGAGGCCGGAAAATCCGTGATGACCTTTTGTGATGACTTGTCACAAGCCTGACGGCCCGTAACAAAATGTCGTCACCTTAAGGCAGAAAGTCACCAAATCCACCCTTTTTGTGATGACAATTCATGACGGCCTATCATGGGCCTGACAGCTTGTTACGGATGTCGTCAACTATTTTCTTCAGCAATTGATAGACAATTTTTGCAAGCGTATTTTAGTCATTTTCCATTTTTGGAGGCCTCTCTATATATGAGAATCCTCATCCAAAACCTAATTTCTTCATTTCTCTCTTCCAATTCTCTTAAGAAATATATCTAGGGTTTTATTTAAGGAAATTAATCTTCCAAAAATCATCTATAAATCTTCAAGATTCCTTCAAGAATCAAGTTCCTCATAGAGTGGGCTTCAAGAATTTTTTTATTACAAGTGTGAGTAAAGTCTCAAGCACTAGAGTTCAACCAATTTCAAAGATTAAAGTATGTGGGGTTTTGAACAAGAGTAATTCTTTCGTTCTTGTGCTCATAGCTTTGATTTTTATTATGGATTTATATGATTTTGCAAGTGGGTTTATACCCAAATTACTTCATCATGAGATTATGAGAATATAAATCATTTAAGCTTTGTTATACATGATTATTTTACAATGTCCAATTTATGACTTGATATTTAATATTGTGAATTTCAAGTTTCTACCATGAGTTGGTATTTCAAGTGCTTTCAAGATATGTGTCAAGCTTTAAGCTTCCTTATGACAAATTGGATTATTGAGTATATTGATTCATGAGAATTGAGTTGTTACAATGAGTCTTGGTATTTCCTCAAAGTTATTGATGTTGCCATGACTTAATGAATTGATGCATTTTGATATTGAGAAAGATTGATTTGATTTGAGTCGAGTTAGGAATCCACAAATTGATTATGATTTAATAAATGAGAAAGAGATTTGATTTGGTCTTCATGATAGACCCTTGTGATGTTTGTGGGGGATTTCCTAACGCGTTTTGAGCTTGTTTATGGGAGTAGTATTTAGCACCGAGCAGAAAATGTGGTATTTTCCCTGAAACTACATTCCACCGTAGGATTGATATTGATAATTGTGGGCCAGAGGCCGAGTATGAGATTGTGATCACTAAATTTAGGTTGTACTTCTTGGCAAGAGTACGACGCTCCCGCCAATGTGCTATTCTCTCCTTTAGAGGGAAAAACATCGGTCTCCATGTAGCTCTCATGGTTTATGTCGGTTATAAGAACCTCCCATGTCCATAAGAGTCGAGTTTCTTGAATTACAGAGTCACTCCGAGTCTTGAGTTGAAGAGTTGAGATGTTTATGATGATTTGTGAGGTTTTTATCATATGATTTATGATGAGATCATGAAAAGTATGTTTCAATCTAACTCAAGCCAAGTGAGCCATCATTGTACATATGCATATTTTCATGAAATTGATGACGATATTTACATTGTTGCATGCACCCCCACATACTCAGTACATTCCAAAGTGCTGACCCACATATTTTCCTAAGGGCTATATTTTCTCATAATGTAGGTCCAGGTACTCAGCCGCATTAGCTATATTCGGGTGCCTCTTTTCGTCTACTCAGTTGTGAGTCCTCATGGTTCGAGGACCGTGTTTATAATTTTGTGATACCGTATTATTGTTATGGCTTTCAATACTGTTTGAGTCTGTTGGGGGTTTGTCCCAATGCCTCCTTGATTTTGATGTTATGCTGTTTCGTATCTTATTCCAGTATGTTTATGATATGTCATTCTCTCTTACATTAGCATGACTATTGTCAAAGTGAGTTCTAGAAGTGATGACAGGTTTAGAGGATTAGCTTGAGGCAGCATGTGGCCTTAAGCACCGTGTGATG
Source organism: Capsicum baccatum var. pendulum (assembly GCA_030864225.1). Classification (NCBI taxonomy): domain Eukaryota; kingdom Viridiplantae; phylum Streptophyta; class Magnoliopsida; order Solanales; family Solanaceae; genus Capsicum; species Capsicum baccatum. Next base: position 7,789,712 of record CM061556.1, read on the forward strand.
TCTCTAGATGGGATCTTGGGGCATTACAAATAAATTGTTGACTTTAAATTTAAAATAATATTAAAAAAATAAAAAATTACATATTAGAAGTAGATAGTTATAATACTAAACAGTTCTAATTGGATTCTTATCGTTATATAACTACTCCTCGAGCTGTTAATATTGATCGAACCAGCTTATCCGGGCTAGCTCACACGGGCTTTAGAGTTTGACGGGCACGACCAGGCTAACCCATCAACATGACAGACTAGAAAATTGCATGCCCAACCCATCACACTATGGGTTGTGGGCCTCCACGGACCAGCCCATTTTTTAAAATATATTATTTTTATAATCTTAATTTAAATTTTAAAATATTAATTGCATAAATATTTAAAATATAATATTTCTTGAAGTTACTACTCATTAATCAAGTCTCAAATTTACAAAAAGATCCTAATAATCTGTGAAATTGAATAACTTTTGACACAAAATTAAAAACAAATAGAGATATTGAAAAATAAATAAAATAACTAATGATTAATAATATAAGTCGCTAAATAACAATATTAACCTAATTTTGTTTTAATTGATCACAATAAAACACAATGAAATGTCAATATTTAGTCCATTAAAAGTAAAATAAATGCTTTAAAGAAAACTCTCATGGAATTTATGGTGTATTCAACATCGCCACGTCATCTTCATCAAACATATTTGATTTCTTACAAAAATTATATTTTATATGCTATTTATTTATATATTTTATAAATATAATTAATATTTAAATATATATATATATATATATATGATGGTTCATATAGACTTTGAGTTTGGAATCCTTTTTTTATTCTTTGTACTATATTTTATTTTTTTAATTATTTTTATTTGACCCACGGGTCACCCAGACCCATATTGCTCAAGCCGACGGGTCAATAGATTTATTCATGAAGGGCTAAAAAGCCCTATTCTTAAATGGGCTATAAAAATTATAGCCCAGCCCTATCAAATTACAGGCTGGGCCGGGCCATCCCAACGAGCCTGACCTATATTGACAGTTTTAATCGCTCATCTAAGATATTGTTTATTCTATCAATTTTTTTGAATTTAAATTGGAGATAAAACGTACTTTAAATGATAAACTTATAATTTAGATGTACTTAATTAGTAATCATGGCACACAATTTTTTTTTCTTTTGCTACACGATTTATCTTAATATTTATCTCAAATAACAATGAACATATAATAATAGTAATAGTAATAGTAGTGCAATCTAATAGTGGTAAAGTAAAAATAGTTAAAATGTTGTTATTGTTATTAGTATTAGTATTAGTATCGTCTCAGTCATTTCAATATTTATCTCAACTCAAATCTATATTAATTTTAAATATATATTGTATTTGAAAAATTTAAGGATAAGGATAAGGAAGAATAATAAATTAATCTTATTTTAATAAACATATGTGATATTTGAATTTGTATTTAAATGATATCTGAATATAAATGAAATTCTATCACTTAGACTTTCTTGCATATACTTCTCTATCATTAGCTTTATTCGTGAATTTATTTACTGTATTTTTTAATTTTTCATTTAAAAAAATTATTCTTGATTTGATAACATTCTTTCGATTTGCAGGAATGATATAACATTTTCAACTTATCTTTCTTTGTGAATGTTCAAGGTCCATCAATTTAAATTGATATAAATATCTCTTCTTTTCAATGATTCAATATGCGAAATAATATTATTTTGTTGGTAGAAAAGACATGCATTAGTATAAAAGAGAACGCAGTTTAAGTTTCAATTTTTGACGATTAGTCAGGGTTCAAAAAGGAATAGTTCTGGCCTGACCAATTAAAATCATCAGTACAAGAGCTAATTGTTCTCTCAAAAAATTTTTGTGATGTCTGCTCAAACTGCATCTTTTACACATCGGTGGAACTTCAAAAAGGGTAGTCTCCTGAAACCCGCTTGCCCATGCTCCGTCTTTTGCTAGAGCATCCTCCACTTCATTTTGTTCTCTATAACAGTGCTTGACTTCCAGATTCCTTAGCCTTCTTAATTTTGACCTGCATTTCGAAATCAAAGTATCATAGTGGAGCTTCCCGTTAGTTAACATAGATATAACTTCCAAGGAATTAATGTTAATTTCAATGGGGAGAAGATTATTTTGCTCTACTAGTTTTAATCCTTCAATGAGAGCCATAAGTTCTATCATGTTGTTGGTAGTTCGGTGAAAGTTTTTGTTAAAACCTAACACTCAGCATCCATTACTAGATCTCACTACCCCTCCTATTCCACCCTTCCCGAGGTTTCTAAGGCAAGAATTATCAGTATTGAGCTTGAAGGTGTGGCTAGTGGGAGGATTCCACTTAACGTTGATGATTTGGTTTTTCTTGATTGGGGTATTCTTTTGAGTAAGATGTTTATACTCCACAACTTGGGAGTAAGCATGGTTAAAATTGGGATGGTCCCTTTTGTTATTGAAGGTATTAGAGTTCCTGATGTTCCAGATTGTCTAGAGGCTGAAAAGAATGATGTCGTGCCAATGGATTAGTCTGCTGAATTGGGAGTGTTGAAGATATCTCCAGATAGTGTGCCAGTAAGAGGGTAGGAGACTTGTAATAGGAAGTTGTTTGGACTGGGTCATCTTGTGGATAGTTTACACTCCAAAATCTTTGAGGATGGGACACCTAAAAAAATATGGGATTTGTCTTCCTGGTGATGATTGCAAATAGCACAACTAATATTTTGTCTCACTCCTCACTTGGAGAGGTTGAGGTTATTGGGGAACCTATCATGCTGGCTTAGCCAAAGAAAGGTTTTAACTTTTAAGGGGATTTAGCCTTCCATATCCAGTTGAAATTAGAGGAGTAGTTGATCTCAGAGGTTTTGACTATATGATTATAAGCATTTCTGCTGGAGAACAGACAACTGCCAGTGACATTCCAAATAAGCTTATCAGTATTGGATCTGGGATTGGGGAAAATAGAGTTTGTGAAAGTTTGGATGAGATCCTTAGGGATTTCAATTGGAAGATCCTTGAGGTTGGAGGAGCCATTTCTCTAGACCCCAGAGATTTTAATGTCTTGGGAATGATAAGGAAGAAAGGATTAGATGATGGAAAGAAAGAGTTCATAGTGAGTCATCCATCTGTCCTTCCAGAAGTTGATCTTGTCATCCTTATGGATGTTCCAAGAAGAGGCAGTTTTACAAATTTTCCAACCCACAAAGACACTTTTTCAAGTTCTAAAGTTGTTGGCTTTGAGGGATATGCCATGGGGGCTAATTTATTTTAAAGAATTTTTTCCCATAGAGACTGTTGGGACGCTTGAAAAGTCTCCAGGCTAGACTGGATAGCATAGTGGTGTTACTAATGGATGCTCTCTGGAGGCCCAGGCCCCCATTACCTTTAGCATTAGTCAAGGTTTCCCAATTGATTAGATGCATTTTCTTATTATCAGGGGTGGTGCCCCAGAGAAAGTTCTTTTGGGTTCTGTCAATCAATTAGTGGATTTTAGAGGGGATCAAAATAAATTACATGACATAAGCGGGAATACTAGCCAGGGAGGATTTGGTAAGTGTGATTCTGCTAGACATATTGAGGAATTTAGTTTTCCACCCAGCCAACTTAGTGTTGAGATTGTCTAGGATGAATTGGAAATCTCTATTGCAAGGTTTTTTGTGGAAGACGGGAAAACTAAGCTATTTGCCAAACTTGTCTTTGGATTGGATGCCTAAGATGTGAGACAAATTATCTTTGGTCTCCTGAGCACAGTTTCTGGAGAAGATTACATTAGATTTGAGAGTGTTAATTTTTTGGACAGAGTGGAAGGTGAAGCTTCTAAGAGTGGCTCGGATGGTTTCACAGTTTCTTTCATTAGCAACAGCACACATAGTTAGATCATTAGCAAAGAAAAGGTGAGAGATTTTGGGCCCTTTCTTACTGAATGAGATGGGAGTCCAATATCCTATCTCTCGTCTTTTATCACGAGATCTGGAAGGTAGGGTTTTTTTTATAACTAAAAAATAATAAAATGTACCACTAATGCCTCCATAGAAGCAAAGTCTTCTGAAGCATCCAGTGAAAGCTGAGAGACTCTCTTCTCGGCTATAGCTCTTGGTAAATCTCTTGCTGAAATGATGAAAATTCTACACCGTCATTTTGACCTATTTTGTCATCTTTCTCCTTTTCACATCTCTTTATAGAAGTCATTATTGGATCCTCCCCTAACAATTTAAGTGATTGATCTAAGAATAGAGAAATTGTTCTAGGTGCAACATGCAGTGGAAGCTCATCAGAGTCGGCATTTGCAGGCAAGTTAGAAGATCCAGGTAAGGATGGACCAACTTCCTTCAAAATAAATAAGATTCAAGATGGATCATTTTGAAAGATCATTCTTCCCTAGCTATATGCAAGGAACATGTTGATAATAATAGATATCATAATCTAGGTCCAGCTGCTAGGTTAGATAGTAACTCAAGAATCTCTTATCAATTCCCCTTTCTCAAGAACCCCAAAAATAAATAACACTCAAGAAGAAAAAGGTAAACTCAGACACAATAAATGTTGATTGTATGAGAGGTTATACAAAGTGGGGCTTTTACATACACTTAAATTTAGGACCCAAATTGGAAAAAAATTGACTGACATGAATAAACAATCCAAATTTTAATCTCCACTTGAATTCACTCCCATTTATTGCATTTTATTAAATGTTGTGTTTAAAATCCTTAAGTTTTTTAGGGTGTTTATGCTTTTCTCAGGTAATGTTACTTGAACAGTTACGTTGTTTGGGCATTGAACTAATGAACACTAGGTGGCATAACAAACTAAAGAAAGACACAAAAGTTTTGTTTCAAACAGTTCAAGAAAGAATCTTTTGACTTTTTGAAACAAAGAAATAGAGCCACATTTGTTGAACTATTTTGTCCCTATAGTTGAACTAAGAGCACCATGAGTGGACAAGTCAGTCCAAGAAATGTGGCTCTATTTCTTTGTTTCAAAAAGACAAAAGATTCTTTCTTGAACTATTTGACACAAAACTTTTGTGTCATTCTTCAATTTATTATGCCACGTAGAGTTCATTAGTTCAAGGCCAAAATAAAATAATTGTTCAAGTAACAATACCTGAGAAAAGCACAAACACCTTGAAAAAACTTAAGGATTTTAAACCCAAAATTTGAGAAAAACGCAATAAATGTGAGTGAATCCAAACGGAGATTACAATTTGAAGTATTTATTCATGTCAATCAATTTTTTTCCCAATTTTGGATCTAAATTTGAGCATATATCCAAACCTCACTTTGTATAACCTCTCATACAATCAGCATTTGTTGTGTCTGAGTTTATTTTTTCTGCTAGAGTGTTATTTATTTTCTGGGGTTCCTAAGAAAAGGGAATTGATAAAAGATTCTTGAGTTACTATCTAACCTAGCAGTTGGACCTAGATTATGATACCTACTATTATCAACATGTTCGTTGCACATAGATACGGAAAAAAGATCAGTCAAAATGATCCATCTTGAATCTTGTTTATTTTGAAGGAAGTTGGTCCATCCTTAACTGGATCTTCCAAGTTGCCTGCAAATACCGACACTGGTTAGCTTCCATCGCAAGCTGAAAAAGTCAGTCCATTCTTAGATCAACCACTTAAATTGCTAGGGAAAGAACCAATAATGCCTTTTATATAGAAAACTAAAATTGAGAAAAATGATAAAATAGCTCGAAATGATGGTGAATAATTTTCATCAATTTCAGCAAGAGATTCACCAAAAGCTATAGCCGAGAAGAGAGTCTCTCAACTTTCATTGGATGCTTCAGAAGATGAGGCATTAGTGGTACATTTTTTTTTTGGTATAAAAAGAATCTGGTTATAAAAAAAAACTACCTGCCAGATCTCATGAAAAAATATGGTAGTCATCAATTGATGAATAAGAAGTTGAGTAAATCAAACCGTTCATATCAATTGGGTCAACTCATTTAGGAAGTTCTGTATTTATGTAAAGTATTTATTCTGCACCTTGGTTCTGAACATATTATACACATAACTTGAATTATGCTTGCATTGGTCTCTGTCTTCTCAATGAACTAAGAAATAAGGTATTAAGGGGTCATTTGGTAGCTGGCTTAGCAACAAATTATGTAGGAATCCTACATAAGTAATTTCAGGTTTGGTAGCTACTTAGGAGTTAATATAATGTATAAAATTAATATGTTGTTTGGTCTACCATTCTTTTTTAAATGAAAGGATTAGTGCTTTTCCAAAATTGAACATCCTTAATAATAGAAAAAACCTCCACTCAAAGTGCTCTTAGTTCAACTGTAGGGACAAAACAAGCTAACAAATGTGACTCTATTTCTTTGCTTCAAAAGGACAAAAGATTCTTTCTTGAACTGTTTGAAATAAAAATTTTGTGTCTTTCTTCAATTTGCAATGCCACATAAAGTTCATTTGTTCAATACCAAAATAACATATTAAGCAACTGTTGAGAATATAATTAAATAGTAAAAGTGTACTCTCTCTAATAGTTAAACTTTTAGATGAGATGGTCACACACTTCAACATGGTATCAGAATCAGGCCTACCCAATTCATTGTTGTCAATGTTGAATCCCCCATATTATATTGCCTACGCTTCAGATGTCCAATCTTGGCATGCAAGGAGAGGGAGGGGAGAGTCCCACATCAGTGGATTAAAGAGTCCTTAGTCTCCTTATATGATCTTGGGCAATGCTCACCTCATGAGATAGCTTTTGACGTTGAGTTAGGACCAAAATTCATTTCATTATCATGGTATCAGAGTCCATCATCTCTTTCTATTTCTTTCATATTTTTGACTACTCTTTTTTATCATCATAATCATATATCTCTGCCATCATCGTTTTCTATTGCTTTCATGTTTGTTAAAGGTAATTATAACGATTTCTTTTTATGAATTCAAGAGTTAATTTTCTTAGAAAGATTTCTTTGAAATCATATTGCTGAATGTTTAATCTTTATCTTTGTATATGCTTTCATCGTCATCTTTAATGGTGTATGCTTATATATTTTATTTCATTTCGATGATGAATTAATCCCCTACGTCTCAAATTATTTTCAATAGATAACAAAAAGCATAATTTCTTGGAGGGATATAAAATGCTTCAACTTAATCAGGTAAATATTTTTACAAAAAATTGAGGATAATAAAAATACCAATTAGTAGCTATTAGTTCATTTTGATCTTAAAAAATAGATATATTTATTTGATGTGATTATTTGACATTAGTAATAGCATGGATGCTAAAATAAATTGATAATTGATATTTTATCAGTAAATAAAAGATATATTCTAATAGCATTTGTTTATACTTGACACAAAATTATAAATTCCATTGAGGCAAAGTGATGGATGAGGGGAAGAACAAGAGATTATGGTGGTTGTGATGGGGTAGGGGTGAGCTAGGTAGGTGGGGCAGCGGGGTGGTGGTGTAGGTAGGGGTTAGTGTTGTGGAGTAGAAAAAAAGATTCTTAAAAGATAAAAAAATATTATTTTTCTTGGGAGTTAGGAGAGAAGGGTGGAAATATTTTTTTTAGAAAAAAATCAAAAATAATTTTTTTTGTGTATGTATTAGGGGTGTCGAATAGGTATTGGAGAGTAGGAGTGGGTGCAATATAAAATTTTATTTTAAAGAAAAATAAAATATTTTTTGTTGGTGGAGGGTGGCTTGGGCATAAGAGATGGGTGATGTGAGAAAAATATTTTACAAAAAATCTGATAAAGTAAAATATAATAAAAAGTAGGGAGGCGGGGTGGTGGCTGTAGGGGAAGGCTAGGAGGTGGGTGTAGTATTTGGTGGGGTGGTGATTTTGAGAATGATTTGAGAGATCTTAATTAAATTAACTTAGCAGATACAATAAGATGTATAAATAAAATGATTAAAGATATTAATCATAAAATTGATCATTGTAAAAATAATGAGCAATAGAACAATAACTGAAAATTTAAAATAAACTAATAAATTTTATGCACTTAATTTTTGAATTGAGACTAAATAAAATTTAAGATTTGAAATTAGAAGTTCTGTAATTGATACAAGTAAGTACTTTTAGTATTTGAAATGCAATTGAAGAAATCTTAGGAGTGTCGCGATTATGGTTATTGTAGGCATATCAAGGTTAGGGAGGTCAAGGGAGCTATTCGCAGGATTTAGCTGGGTAAGACAACGGGGACAGACGAGATTCTAGTAGATTTTTGGAAGAGCACTAATGGGGTAGGTTTGGAGTGGTTGACAAGGTTATTTAATAGTATTTTTAGGGAGACAAAGAAGCCTGAAGCATGGAGGTGTAGTACTATGATTCCAGTGTATAAGAACAAGAGAGACAGCCAGAGTTGCAACAACTATTGAGGTATTAAGTTGTTAAGTCATACTATGAAGGTTTGGGAAAGGGTGGTAAAGTTGAGAATGATAAGGATCATAACGATCTCTGAGAATCAGTTCGGTTTCATGCCTGGGCGCTCGGCCACTGAGGCCATTCACCTTGTGAGAAGATTAGTGGAGCAGTTTTGGGAGAGGAAGAAGGACTTGCACATGGTGTTTATTGATCTTAAGAAGGCATATGACAGATTTTCCAGGGAGATTCTGTTGAGGTGCTTAGAGGCTAGAGGGAGGCTCATAGCGTATACTAGGTCAATTCAGGATATGGATGGTGGGGATTAGACTCGTGTGATGACGGTAGGTGAAGATTCAGAGCATTTCCCAGTTTTGATAGGGTTGCACTAAGGATAGACTCTTAGCCCATTTTTATTTACCTTGGAGATGGATGTTTTGATGTGACATATTCAAGAAAAAGGTGCCTTGGTGTATGTTATTTGCAGATAATGTGGTACTGATTGACTAGACTCGGAGAGAAGTTAATGATAAGTTGGAGATTTGGAGACCGACGCTTGAGTCTAAAGGATTTAGATTGAGCAGAACCAAGACAGAGTACCTGGAGTATAAGTTTAGTGATGTGTCGCAGAAGGGTGGAGTGGTTGTGAAGATAGAATCTCAGGCAATTTATAAGAGGGAGAGTTTCAAGAATCTAGAGTCTTTGATTCAAGGCAGTGATGAGATTAACGAGGATGTAACAAATCATATTGGGGAAGGGTCGTTGAAATAAAGTCTCGCTTCGGGAGTTTTATGTGATTAGAAGGTGCCCTCAAAACTTAAAGGTAAGTTCTATAAAGTGGTAGTCCGGCCGTCTATGTTGTATGTAGCCATGTGTTGGCCAGTTAAGAACTCCCACATCTAAAAATTAAAGGGGGCAGAGATAAGAATATTGCGATGGATGTGTGGACATACCAGGAAAGATAAGGTGAGGAATGAAATTATTCGAGAAAAGGTGAGAGCTGCTTCGGTGGAGGACAAGATGCAAAATGTTAGGTTACGTTAGTTCATCCACGTGATGAAGAGGGTCTTTGATTCTTCAGTACGGAGGTGTGAAATACAGGTTATGGATGGTTTTAGGCAGGGTAGAGGTAGACTGAAGAAATATGAGTAGGACAGAACACATAACGAAATCCTAGTGCGTCGGTGTGCTACAACTCATTGTTTTGGAGGTAGGACCAGGGTCCGAGCATGTTTTGCACCGAAAATAGACTGGGGGATCCCAGGCAGAATGAAGAGCGAGGGAGTGTGGACCTTTCCGGTCGGAGGGACCATTTGGTTGTCAAACGAGATGAAACGATGCAAATAGACTATTTTGGGGCCAAATCGATGTGTTATAGCTCACGATTATAGGGGTGGGCTCGGGACCCAAAAATGTTTTGGACTAAAAATTAATCTAGGGCTCCCAGGCAGGCTGAGAAATGGGGGAGAGTGGGTCGTTGGGGTCGGCGGGGCCGTTTTGGTGGTCAAACGGAAGTTCAATAATTTTGTCATTAATGATTAAAAGTCTACAATTATACATGAAATTAACCTGTTAAAACTTTAACCAAAAGGGAAATCCCATGCATATATCATTTTTGATACCTTATATGTTTTTATTACTCCCTATAAGTGGGTTTGCAAAAAGAATTATGTGCGTATCTTTTATATTTTGTGTGTCATTAATATTTTTATCAAATCAAAAAAAAAATATGAAGGGGAGGTTTGGAATAACTGATAAAATTATTGTCATGTGATTAGGAAGTCACGAGTTCAAGTCATAGAAACAGCCTCTGTTAGAAATGCAAGATAATGCTGCGCACAATAAAATTCTTGCATCCAATCCTCCTCCGCAGTCCCTTATAGCAAGAAGCTTTTGTACACCGATCTTCCCTTTTAGCATTAACATACTTCCACAGCCACATCAAGATGCCCTTTTAGTATTGACATACTTCCTCTGCCCCGTTTTATATGTCGTCATTTTCTTTTTGTCCATCCCAAAAAGAATGTCATATTTCCTTATTTGGTAACTATTTAAAGATACAACTTTACTTTTATCCTTATTAGTCTCATTTAATTAAAGATAGTAGTAATATAATTTTTAATAAAGGACAGATGTCATTCCTTCTTAAACTTTGTGCCCGATCAAAATATGCCGTATAAAATACAACCGAGGAAGTATATCTTTTTTATGTGTTTTCAAGGTGTCATGAGTTCGAGCAATGAAAATGTGCTAAATATGGTATTTTTGTTACTGCTTTTCTCTTCTCCTAGCTTGATGTAGTTTTTTGATTTCATAGTACGCCGCACGAATGACTTCAGCTAAGTGACTCCACTAAATTAACACGTACTTCATTCATCATCTCAAAGAAGAAAAATAATTGAATTTTGACATTTCAGCAAAGGATTTTGTAGTCATAACGTCTGACAATTCAAAGCGTTTATAGACATTAAAATTTTGTGAACTCTATAATAATAATTCAATTTTTGTTAGAGTTATTAGGGGTTACTTTACGCCAAACCTAACTTGGTGGCTACTCTACTCTAAACCCTTAATAAAGAGATTAATCATCTCCTGATAATTTTATTAACTCATTGAATATCACTCTCTTTTTGATAATCAAATATATCAAGAAGATCCATAAACCCTTCTTTTATGGAGATCAAATTCAAATATTTCTACGTTCAAGAAATATGTTATTAACGGCCTTCGAATTACGAAGAAAATCCATATCAAATGTAAATCTTCTTACATTCAAGAAATACGCTACTAACGACCCTTGAATTACAAAAAAAAATCATATCACATTCAAATCTTTTTACATTCGAGAAATACACTAAAAAATCATATCACATTTAAATCTTTCTATATTCAAGAAATACGCTACTAATGGTCCTTGAATTATGGAGAAAAATAAAGAAAGAAGAATCAAGGGAGTAACAGAATTATATCCATATCATTTATCAATAAAATTCTTATTTTTTTCATATTTTATTTGCATTGTGACTGCAATTTGTACAATTTACTATTATATATAAGGGGGGATCTCAATTTTCGGTAGTCCTCACAAGGATTGATGATGTTCTTTTGCTAAATTTTTTTATTTTTGTCTTTATTCTTTTTGTTAAGACCATTTCCACTTGTGTATTTGTAACTGATTTTTTATTGCCACAAGTTGTCTTCTAATTAAAATTTCCTTCATTTTAAATTAATAATTATTTTTGCTCAAAAAACTTATTTAGAAATAAATTTTCACATAAAATTAAAGTTAGTAATAATTTTCAACTACACCTCTATAGTCACTGATGTTCACTTCTTAAAAAAGATATAGTACTCCCTCCGTTAAGTTAATTGTTGAATTTCGGCACACATGTTAAGAAAAAAAAAAGAGCAAAGACATAAATTTATTATGTTTTTTCATTTTTACCCTCTTAAAAAAGCAAATATACATGATACATCACTCCCAGTGCATATTTAATGGCGGGTAAATTTGTAAAAAATTTCCAACATCTACTTTGAATTGTGAATCACTCACTTATTTTGAAACACTAAAACTACTCCAATAATTCACTTATTGTGAAATGGAAGAAAGTATTAAATAGGATAACTTAATCAATAATAAATAGTACAATGCCTTAATTATTTTTCTTAGCAAACATGAAAAAAGATAAATCAATAATTAGAGTAGAATGATTAGAATATTTTTAAAGGGTGTTTAAAAAATTAACGCGATAAGTAAATGGACCGAATGGAATAATCGGTTAATGCAATTTAATTATTATTTAATATCCTTATAGATCACAATTAAGATAGTTTTTGTAAAGGTTCTAAATTAATGTTGTAACTATTTTTATATATACTTGAAGTGATTGAAATACTTTGTTGTATTAGAGGAAAATAATGTATTTTGCAACTCTTGTCACATGATATTATAGGTGAAAATAAAATAATAAATATTAAAATAAATTTATTTCTATTTATAACTAAGAAATTTTGTACCCATAAATTCATTAAAATCAATATTTTTCTATTTTTAATCAGCATTGCATTATAATTATAACCTAGCTTATGCTAAATTGGTTGAGAGCAAGAATGATCAAGAGAGGCGGACGAATAAGGAAGAGTATAAGCTATAGCTATATGAGAGGCTAAGTTAGTGGTTACAATGGCTAAAATGGTAGCTTTTGAGAGCTTGTATAAGACATTAAAGGAGTAAGGAAGGGATATGTGCATCAAGGTTGAGGATGGTACTATGTTGATTGAGGATGCCCTCGTTAAAAAAAGTTGGCAGTCCTATTTTCATAAACTTTTGAACAATAAGGGGGACAAACGTTTCGTGTTTGAAGACTTGGAGAAATTTGAAGAGTGTCACGACTATGATTATTATAGGCATATTGAGGTTAAGGATGTCAAGAGGGCTATTCGCAGGATGCGTCGAGGTAGGGCGATGGGGCCAGACGAGATTCCAATGGATTTTAAGAAAGCACTGGCGGGCCAGCTTTGGAGTGGTTGACAAGGTTCTTAACATCATTTTTAGGACGGGAAGGATGCCTGAAGCATGGAGATGGAGTGCAATGATTCCATTGTATAAGAACAAGGGAGACATCCAAAGTTGCAACAACTATAGGGTATTAAGTTGTTGAGTCATACTATGATGATTTGGGAAAGGGTGGTAGAGTTGAGGCTGAGAAGGAGTGTGATTATAGCTGAGAATCAGTTTGATTTCATGCTAGGTCGCTCGACTACTGAGGCCATTCACCTTGTGAGGAGATTAGTGGAACAGTTTTGGGAGATGAAGAAGGACTTTCATATGGTGTTTATTGATCTTGAGAAGGCTTATGACAGAATTCCCAAGGAGATTCTCTGGAGGTCGAGGCTAGAGGGGTGTCTGTGGCATACACTAGGTCGATTTAGGACATATATGATGGCGAGGACGGTAAGTAGAGATTCACAACATTTTTTGATTTTGGTAGGGTTGCATCAGGGTTTGACTCTTAGCCCTTTTTTTATTTGCCTTGGTGATGAATGTTTTGAGAAGACATATTCAAGAGGAGGTTCCTTGGTGTATGTTATTTACTGATAATGTGGTACTTCTTAACAAGACTCGGGGAGGAGTTAATGATAAGTTCGAGATTTTGAGACAGACCCTTGAGTCTAAAGGATTTCGGTTAAGCAGGACAAAGATGGAGTACTTGAAGTGTAAGTTTAGTGATGTCTCGTACGAGGCTGAGATGGTTGTGAAACTAAACTCTCAGGCCATTCAGAAGAAGGAGAGTTTCAAGTATCTGGGGTCTATGATTAAGGCAATGGTGAGATTAACGAGGATTTCACACATCATATTGCGGATAGGTGGTTTAAATGAAGGCCCACTTTGGGAGTTTTATGTGATAAAAAGATGTCCTCGAAGCTTAAAGGGAAGTTCTACAGAGTGGCAGTCCGGCCGACTATGTTGTATGAAGAGTATTGGCCAGTTAAGAACTCCCACATCCAAAAGTTGAAGGTGGCAGAGATGAGAATATTGCAATGGATGTGTGGCCATACTAGGAAAGATAAGGTAAGAAATGAGATTATTCGGGAGATGTGGGAGTGGCCTCAGTAGAGGACAAGATACGAGGAGTAAGATTATGTTGGTGCGAGTATGTGATGAAGAGGGGCTCTGATGCTCTAGTACGGAGGTGTGAGACACTGGCTTTGGATGATTTTAGGTGGGGTAGAGGTAGACCAAACAAATATTGGAGGGATGTGATTAGGAAGGTGTGGAGAATGCCGAGTAGGGTAGAGGATTAGGGGTTGAGAGTATGTCAGTAACAATACGGGAGCATTCTTTATCTATGTGGGAATCCACTGGGTATGTTGTTATTGTTGTTGTTGTATCATGTTATTTTATAAAATATTAAATTACTTGTGGTCTCTTGTTATATTCTAATTCTCCTGTAATACTTTCTTCCATACAAATAATTTTTTAAAAAAAATTATCCAATTATGTGATTAAGAACTTTAATAATTATAAAATTTTTTAATAAAATATATTTAATATATCGGTCATTAAATTATATTAATTATAAAGTAAAAAATATAATATAAAATATATTTTAAATTTAATTATTATTATTTATATGTAGAGTTGTTTGGATTGGAGCTTAGTACAGAATACGGATTTAATGAAACAAGCATTTATATATTCGTAGAATACACCTTTCACTTCATTTAATACTTCACGTAATAATCTTTTTTATAATTTTATAAATTAGAAAAATAAATTAAAATAGTTATTTTTAATCTAATTAAAATGAAATGGATGGTGTATGAAATTTGGAAGGATATGCAATTATAAAAGCAGAAAATGAGGTGACAGGTTGGGTTGGTCCACTGATAAAAGAGTTTGGGCATCATGCAGATGACAAATGCTATATAGCGTCATCTTTACACGTACATAGTTGAGACAGTAGCAGTGTCGTTGTCAGAAATTTGACGAGGAGTGTGCATATTTTCTTTTTAGTTGTGTTAAGGATCTACAAAATTTAATATAGACGTATAATAGCTAATATTAAGCTTCTGTACACTATATAATCTTTTGCTAAAAGATGTGCATCAAATCACCCTTTTTCTAAGATCATCCCTCCGCCCATGGGTATAAGTATACCTCAACATCGGGTATTTACATTTGATAAATCAATTCAAGATATATACAATAATGATATACATAATATTACACATGGAGTTTGGAGAGGTAGTATGGACATGTACTTCTGTCTTGTGAAGATAGAGAGGTTGTTCTCGATTGACTCTCGACTCAAGTAAAATATATAAAAAAAAAGTTAGGCATGTAAAACAAATAAAATAGTAAATCTAAAAATGGTAGCAACGACAAACAATTAATAAGATAACTGAACTAAAAACAAACAAATTACTCTAATATAGAAGAATAAGATAGTATGAATGTAATAACAAAAATAATACTTAATAGGAAAATTAGACAACGCTCAGCCACCCACTAACCACATCCTTGATCTCCGTATTTTTATATCTAGATCATATCCTCGAAAAGCTACAAATACCTAATCTAATCACCTTTACAAAGACCTCCTCAGCCTACATCTACCTCTCCTTATACCCACTATTACAAGATAATATCTGTTATAAATTATTTTTGTTATCATGATTGAATGATCTTATATTCTTAATTCATTAGTATTAAAATCATTGATTAGGGGTAAATATTCAGAACCAATAAGTATTTGCATGATGATTAAGTGTTTCTTCCGACAAATTGAATTGCACAATGTTTGCGAGTAGCTCTCTTTGACATACTAAACGTATATAGGTCTATCTCTACACTTAATATTATAATTTTCAACACAAATATAAGCTAAATACTTCATGATATATACAACTTAAATACTTAAGTGAGAAAAATGAATCAATAGACCTCCCAAGTTTCCAATTAATAAAAGGGGACAAGTGGGTCCTGCAACTTGTCCCTTTTAAAAAAATTAAGTCATTTGAACAACTGGGACAGTTGTTCGACAACTACATTAGTTGTCTCAACAACTTCACACAATTGTTGAACAACTTCTCCCAGTTTCCGAACAACTTCGCCTAATTATTGAACAACTTTACGCAGTTGTGAACAACTTTTATAGTTGTTGAACAACTTCTAGAAGTTTTCGAACAACTAGCAAAGTTGTTCGACAACTGGGAGAAGTTGTTGGAACGAAAAAACTTTTAAAAAAATCAAAAAAATTTTGTCCCTCCCATGTAATTTTAAAAACTTGAAGGATTCTCACTTAATTAGACAACTTATTTGTACCTTTTAATTCAAAGTTCCAATAGTACTACTATAATTTTCTTGAATAGCATAACTATGTTCATCCATATTTGGGCCCTAAAAGCGGGCCATCAAACCAGTTGAGAAAGGCTACTGAGCCATCTATTTGGTAGATGGATTTTTATGGGCCTTCTTTGGGGTCTCGAGGTTTATTCTATGTTAATAGGAGTAAACGTAGGCTAAACCAACTGCTAATATTTGAATATTAACTATGTAGGACTTAATTACCTGCATAACTTAATGCTAAATTAACTACCAAGCAATACGTTAATACATGCATAAATAATATATAGATTTCCACCTCTATAATCCCTATAGTACAAAAACTTGCATAACTCTAATTGAGGCCCCTTTGTTATTTACTTTTGGTTTCTTAGGTTTAAGTGGGTAAACAGATGGAATGAGAAAAGAAAAGGCTCTCACTTCTAGTTTCCCTAGAAGCACCTTTTTAGAAGAAGGGTGCTATTGAAGCAACTAATTTTCAGATTCAAACAATCTTTTATTTTGTTCCTCCTCAAAAACAAAAGAATGAGCCGAGGCAGCCATTTCCTTTTCTTACAGCAGATGAAGAACAAGAAGAACACTGCAATTTTACAATCAGGCTTTAAATCTCATAAACAAAATAAGAAATCATGAAAGAAAAAAGGGAAAAACAAAGTGCAAAAAGACCTCACCAGTACTAGGATACAAAGGACGAGAGAAAAGGGAAGGAGGGTTATATGAAAAATAGAACGAATATAGCAGAGGCAGAGCATATCTATCAAATTTCTTTAAAAACACACTAGCTACATTACTGATGTTCCAAAATCAAGGCAACTTTTTTTCCTATTCAGAAAAATATTCAAAATGTGAGAGTAGGATTGAGGTTGTCTTAACTGCGTAAATTAGTTTGCCCTCTTAAAATTGTGTTCAATTAAAATAAATATAAAAATGAAGATTTTAAGACGGCAAACCAATTACGCAGTTAAGACAACCTCAGTCCTACTCACACACTTTGAATTTTTTTTCTGAACAGGATAAAAAGTTGCCTTGATTTTCAGACGTCGGTGATGTAGCTAGTGTGTTTTTAAAGAATATTTGATAGATGTGCTCTGCCTCCACTGTATTCGTTCCTTTTTTAATATAACCCTCCTTCCCCTCCCTCTCATCTTTTGTATCCTACTATTGGTGAGGTCTTTATGCACTTTGTTTTTCCTCTTTTGCTCTCATAATTTCTTATTTTATTTTTGAAATTTAAAGTCTAGTTTTAAATTGCAGTGTTCTTCTTGTTCTTCATCTTCTGTGAGAAAAGAAAATGGTTGCCCCAGCTCATGCTTTTGTTTCTGAGGAGGAACAAAACAAAAGACAGCTTGAATCTGAAAATGAGTTGCTTCAACAACACCCTTCTTCTAAAGAGGTGCTTCTGGGGAAACTCGTTGTGAGAGTCTTTTCTTTTTTCTTTTCATCTGTTTACCCACTTAAATCTAAGAAGCCAAAAGTAAATCATGAAAGGGCCTCAATTAGAGTTATGCAATTTTTTTTAATTTAGGGATTATCTATATATTATTTATGCAGGTAGTAGCGTATTTTTTGGTAGTTAGTTTAGCAGTGAACAATGCAGGTAATTAAGTCCTACATAAGTAATTCACTATGTTAACAGAAATATATGAATTTGAAAATAGTAGGCTTTGAAAATTTTAAAAACTAATTCATTAGTTTAAAATTAAAAAATCATAGTTGTAAAGACCTAAGAGATCTCCAATTATATCATAAATTTATATATTTCAAATATATTAAAATATTTTATAAAATATTATAATAATTAAAAGATAACTTATAATATTAGTAGTAATAGTAGAACATACATATTTACTACTACTACTACTAATAATAATAATAATACATCATTTACTATCAAAAATATGTGGTTGATCTCAAATATTTTTTTTTATAATATAAATTTGCATTATATTTGCAGAAAGGTAAATAGCAAAGATAATTAAAAGTAATAATGTAATACCCCGAGATTCTAACCAATAGTGCCTCCATGACTCAAGCCCATGATAAATAAATTATAGTGTTTTGGTTGTTTTCTGGTCAAGGGTGATGTGTATTAAGCCTTTAAAGATGTCCTAACGCTTGGGCGAATCAAAACATTCTTTACCGATTGAATTCTTGAGAAGGATTTTGGCATAGTCAAATTTAAATGAGGCTATCTCCCTTTGTACTATGAATTATTGATATCATGACCTACCAAATGATAGGTAATTGAATTTTCTTTCCAACTATACCCATTTCGTCAAAATCCGATATCGGAGCAAAGAGTTATGCTTATTTTACTCCAGCGTGTCAGCCTGGTAAATCCGTGACGACCTTTTGTGACGACTTGTCACAAACCTGATAGCCCGTCACAAAATGTCGTCACCTTAAGGCAGAAAGTCATAAAATCTACCCTTTTTGTGACGAAAATTAGTGACGGCCTATCACGGGCCTAACAACTTATCACGGATGTCGTCAGCTATTTTTTTCAGCAATTGATGGATGATTTTTGCAAGGGTATTTTAGTCATTTCCCATTTTTGGAGGCCTCTATATATATGAAAATCCTCATCCAAAACCTAATTTCTTCATTTCTCTCTTCCAATTCTCTTAAGAAATATATCTAGGGTTTTATTTAAGGAAATTAATCTTCCAAAAATCATCCTTAAATCTTCATGATTCCTTCAAGAATCAAGTTCCTCATAGAGTGGGCTTCAAGAATTTTTTTTATTACAAGTGTGAGTAAAGTCTCAAGCACTAGAGTTCAACCAATTTCAAATATTAAGGTATGTGGGGTTTTGTACAAGAGCAATTCTTTTGTTCTTGTGGTCAAAGCTTTGATTTTTATTATGGATTTATATGATTTTGCAAGTGGGTTTATACCCAAATTACTTCATCATGAGATTATGAGAATATAAATCGTTCAAGCTTTGTTATACATGATTATTTTACAATTTTCAAGTTATGACATGATATTTAATATTGTGAATTTCAATTTTCTATCATGAGTTGGTATTTCAAGTGCTTTCAAGATATGTGTCAAGCTTTAAGCTTCCTTATGACAAATTGGATTATTGAGTATATTGATTCGTGTGAATTGAGTTGTTACAATGAGTCTTGATATTTCCTCAAAGTTATTGATGTTGTCATGACTTAATGAATTGATGCATTCTGATATTAAGAAAGATTGATTTGATTTGAGTCGAGTTTGGAATCCACAAATTTATTATGATTTGATAAATGAGAAAGAGATTTGATTTGGTCTTCATGATAGACCTTTGAGATGTTTGTGGTAGATTTCCTAACGCGTTTTGAGCTTGTGTCTGGGAGTAGTATTTAGAACCGAGCGGCAAATGTGGTATTTTCCACGAAACTACGTGCCACCGTAGGATTGATATTGATAATTGTGGGCCAGTGGCTGACTATGAGATTGTGATCACTAAATTTAGGTTGTACTCCCTGGCAAGAGTAGGACGCTCCCGCTTATGTAGGGTTCTCTCCTTAGGAGGGAAAAATGTTGGACTCCATGTAGCTCACATGGTTTATGTTGGTTATAAGAACCTCCCATGTTCATAAGAGTCAAGTTTCTTGAATTACAGGTCACTCCGAGTCTTGAGTTGAAAAGTTGAGTTGTTTATGATGATTTATTAGGTTTTTATCATATGATTTATTTACGATGAGATCATGAAAAGTATGTTTCAATCTAACTCAAGCCAAGTGAGCCATCATGGTACATATGAATATTTTCATGAAATTGAAGACGATATTTACATTGTTCCATGCACCCCACATACTCAGTACATTCCAAAGTGCTGACCCATATATTTTCCTATGGGCTATATTTTTTCGTAATGTAGGTTCAGCTACTCAGCCGCATTAGCGATATTCGGGTGTCTCTTTTTGTCTGCTTAGTGTTAAGTCCTCATGGTTCGAGGACCGTGTTTAAAATTTTGTGATACCATTTTGTTGTTATGGCTTTCAGTACAGTTTGAGTTAGTTGGGGGTTTGTCCCAATTTCTCCTTGATTTTGATGTATAGAGGCTTTGTTAGGCTAAAGGGTTGGTATGTACAGAATTTCAGTATTTTGGATTGTACAAGCTAGTTTTGTATCTTATTCCAGCATGTTAATGATATGTCATTCTCTCTTATATTAGCATGACTATTGTCAAAGTGAGTTCTAGAATTTATGACAGGTTTAGAGGGTTAGCTTGAGCCCACGTGTGGCCTTAAGCACTGTGTGACATCTCGGGATGGGATCTTGGGGCATTACAATCTTGGTATCAGAGATTAAGGTTTAAAGAGTCCTAGGGAGTCTGGCAAGCCGCGTTACGTAGAGTCTTTATCATCAGTGTGTAGCGCGCCACATCTATGAGCAAAAGGCTACGGGATATTTTAGGAAAAGTCATTTTTTTATTTCAAAAATCTATCATGCCTACGACTATTTCTCTCTGATATTAATTCATGCTATCTTATGATAGAAAATGCCTCCTCGTCGAACTCGTAGGAACAATGAGAAACCTCGACCTGTTGATCCCTTGAACGAGCATATGTCACATACAGATTTCCAGGCAGCTTTTCAGGTGCTATCCCAGGCAATTACTGCTAATACTCAAGCTAACAACCAGGCTACTATTCTGCCTCCACAAGAGAATAATTCTGCTACAGCTCAGGTTAGTGACTTTATGTGGATGAATCCACCTGAGATCTATGGGTCGAAGGTAGGTGAAGACCCACAGATATTGAGGAGAGTGTTAAATTGGCTGCCTATCGAATGAAAGATGTTGCATATGATTGGGTGGATGTGTATAGGGAAAGTAGAGGGGAGGATGCTGCTCCCATGACTTGACAGTTATTCCAGGATGCGTTCTTGGACAGATTCTTTCCTCTTGAGATGAGGGAAGCAATGATAGAGGAATTCATGAATTTGAGAAAAGGCTCTATGACTGTTAAAGAGTATTGTGACCGGTGTTTCGAGTTACGTTGTAAAAGAGTGTAAATCTTCTATGCTTAATAGGGAGATGGACCTTTCTCGGTTGATGATATATGCCCAATAGATTGAAGCTGATAAGGTGAAATAGAGGGAGAGAGTAAGAGGGAATTAAAGAGCTAGATCAGAGAAGCAGGGATTCGGTCAGTCCAGATTCTATAGAGGGGACCGCCCTTAATTCCAGAGATGTCCGTTTATGCCCGCGCCTTCCTCAGCTAATGCTCTCATACCTAGAAGCAGGCAGGAGTAGGGGAACAGGCCTATCATATCCAGGTTTCAGGAAAGTGTAAGTCACAGACCTCGTCCTCCTTCATATGCCAAGTGTGGTAGAGATCATTTTGGTGAGTGTTTTGTTGATCAGAGAGGTTGCTTTGGTTGTAGCATGTTGGGCCACCAACTTAGAGATAATCCATATGCTAGACAGGGGAGTCAAGATACTCATCCCCAGAGTTAGGCCACCAGTGCCCCCGCTCCCGTAGTTCACCCAGTTTCTCCTCAGGGCGCCTCTTCTAGTACTGTTGGTGGTTCACGCCAGAATTGCTTCTATGCTATACCACCTCGCTAGGAGTAGGAGGATTCTCCAGATCTTGTCACGAGCATGCTCCATGTCTTTTATTTTGATTTGTATGTATTGATGGACCCCAGTTCGAGTTTCTCTTATGTGACACCTATAGTTGCTATAAATTTTGAGATTGACCCTGAACGGATTCCCGAGCCTATTCTGGTTTTTACCCCGATAGGAGAGTCTGTTATTGCTAAGCGAGTGTATAAGAAATATCCTGTTACTGTCCTTCATCGAGTCATATGTGCTGATTTGATTGAGCTAGATATGATTGATTTTGACATTATTTTGGGTATAGATTGGTTTCACTCATTCTATACGTCTATAGATTGCCATACCCGAGTGGTCAAGTTTCAGTTTCCTAACGAACCCGTGTTTGAGTGGTTCGGGAGTTTTGTAACTCCGAAGAGCCATTTCATATCCTACCTCAAAGTAGGAAGTTGATTTTCAAGGGTTGCATCGATCATCTAGTTCGAGTTAAAGACCTCAAGTCTGAGACTCCGACTATTCAATCAGTTAGCATTGATAAAGAGTTTCCTGATGTTTTCCTATAAGACCTTCCAGGGGTCCCACCTGATAGAAAAATAGAATTTAGGATTGATCTCCTTCCTGGCACTCAGCCTATTTCTATCCCTCCATACCGTATGGCTCCCGAAGAACTTAAAGAGTTGAAGAAGCAACTCAAATACCTCTTAGAAAAAGGCTTAATAGACCCAGTGTTTCCCCATGGGGTGCACCTGTTCTATTTGTGTGGAATAAAGATGGTACATTGCGTATGTGCATTGACTATCGTCAACTCAACAAGGTAACTATTAAGAACAAGTACTCTCTTCCTAGAATCAATGATTTATTTGATCAGCTACAGGGTGCAAGTTATTTCTCAAAGATAGACCTTAGATCCGGCTATCATCAGCTTAAAGTGAGAGAGTGTGATATTCCAAAGACAACTTTCCGAACCCGCTATGGTCATTTTGATTTTCTTGTCATGTCATTTGGGTTAACAAGTGCTCCAGCGGCTTTCATGGATCTTATGAACTGAGTCTTCAAGCGGTATCTGTATTTGTTTGTTATTGTGTTCATAGATGATATTCTTGTATATTCTCGAAGTGAGGATGACCATGCGGATCATCTTCAAATCGTGTTAGAAACCCTTAGAGCTTATCAATTATTCGCTAAATTGTAGCAAGTGTGAATTTTGGTTAAGGTCAGTTGCTTTTCTAAGTCACATTATTTCTTTCGAAGGTATTAGAGTTGATCTTCAAAAGACAGAAGATGTGAAGAATTGGCCTAGACTTACCTCCCCGTCTGATATTAGGATTTTCTTGGGTCTAGTTGGTTACTACCGTCATTTTATTGAGGGCTTCTCTTCTATCGCGTCCCCCATGACCCGACTGACCCAAAAGAAAGTTAAGTTCCAATGGACAGATACCAGTGAGAAGAGCTTTCAAGAGTTGAAAACTCGACTCACTTCAGCCCCAGTGTTAGCTTTACCCGATGGTACTAATGGTCTTGTGGTATATGCATACTTCTAGAGTTGGTCTGGGTTGTGTGTTGATGTAGAGGGGTAAATTTATAGCTTATGCCTCTAGACAGTTGAAGCCTCATGAGAAGAATTACCCAACCCATGATAACTGTAGTTTTTGCTTTGAAAATCTGGAGACATTATTGTTTTGGTGTTCATGTTGATGTGTTTACTGATCATAAAAACCTTCAGTATATGTTTACTTAGAGGGAGTTGAACCTTAGACAAAGAAGATGGTTAGATTTTCTAAAAAACTACGATATGAGTATGATGTATCACCCGGGCAAGGCCAATGTTGTGGCAGATGCTCTTACCAGGTTGTCTATGGGTAGTATAGCTCATGAAGAGAATGATAAGAAAGAATTAGCTCATGATGTGCATCATTTAGCTAAGTTGGGTGTTAGATTACTTGATTCCGCTGAAGGGAGTATGTTTGTTCAGAGTAGTTCCGAGTCCTCTTTGGTCTCGACGGTAAAGGAGAAGCAGAACAGGGATCCTAGTTTGGTCAGACTGAAGGAGTCAGTTAAGTACCAGAAGATAGAGGTTTTCTACCAAGGGGGAGATGGTGTGTTGAGATTGCAAGGTAGAGTGTGTGTTCCGAATGTTGATGATTTGAGGCAGAGAATTATGACTGAAGCATGTTTTGTAAAAATTTTGACTTTTGAAAGAGAGTCGTCACTTAATTTTGAAAAGAAATTAAGAAAACTTTATAGAGTTACTTCAAACGATCCAAAAGAGGAAAATCGTTTAAGTTAAGAGATTTTGAGTAAGCAGTTCTTATTAACGTTTTTGGAAGGTGTTAGGCACCTAAGACGTCCGCTAACTTCGTCTTTGACTAACTTTGGAAAAAGGTTTAGTTTTGAAAAGAAGGCAATTTTAGAAAAGGATTTTGGTGTTTATGCAGAACCAACTTTTTAGCGACTTTACTAAGGATTTAACTAGGTTCACCAAAACAAATAAGGTAAAGAAACGTAAATAAAAAGGGGAAGGGGAGAAAGTAAGGGATTTAGGCCACTGAGCCCAAATCAATAAGACTTGTCCTAGTCTAATTGGGCTTTCGACCTATTTCACCTGTCCTAGTCTAGTTTTCGAGTCGTTGGCTCGAGTATCGCTCCACTTGTATTAAGTACAACGTTGGCTTCGTGGCCCAAATGAATAAATAAATTAATAAATAAATAAAATGAATAAAATCGATAAGTAAATAAATAAACTAATAAATGAGACTTTTGAGTCTCTTCGCCACTTTAAAGATGGGGCTTTAACCCATCTTCTCTCTTCTGTCAACTTCCCATATCCGTACGCCATGCAATTCATTTTAGGCTATCTTTTGGGGCTTGACTTGACAGGCATGGAGGGCCTCAATGGCCCATTAAGAGATGCAATGGGAAAGAATCCATTCGCACTCCAAAACGAATTCACATGCAAGGAAAAGGATAAAGGAAATCAAAACGCATCCAGAATACCAAACGCCACACAAATAAGTAGTACGATGGATCAATCGATGAAAAGGAACCCACGATGGTTCAAAATATAGAATTTCAAGAGAAATGAATCAACTTCACACATGCATTGTGATGGAAAATAGCAATCACACCAATTTAATGTGCGTAGGAGTTAATCATTATTATTATTATATATATATTTTTTCTTTTGGTGATTAATGTTCTCTAGCCCTTTTAGGTATAGATGGCTATTACTAAAAATCAAGATAACAATAAAGAGTTGGGAAGAATCAGGAAGCAACTAAAATAGAATTTCTCCCAAATTTACTAGACCTATCTTTGAGAGAAGAAATAATAACATGTTCCCATAGAGTAAGCACATTATTAGGCATGTCACCACACATACAGCACGCAAACAACTTTTATCCTATCAAAAATTTTTTAGCAAACGATAATACGAAAAAGAAAGGATGGCTTTAAATAAAACGTGGAAACTATTCGATATTCAAATGGATCCAAAACTCTTAACCTTAGGTACTGAAGTAAATAGGAAATAGGGGAGAAGCAATGCGACTAAAAACATTTTTTTGCCCAACATCAATAAGATGATGCGGGAAGAGATGCATTTAATAGACAAACGAACAGGATCCTAAAAGTTTCATAAAGGAGATATACAAGCTCATGCTAGTTAGTAACGACGCAAGAAAAGCTATTTTTTTTTTTTGAAACAATTTTCAACTAATAACTACAAGTGTATGTGTTAAACTCATATCAAAGCAGGTGAAATGACAGAATATACTATAAATAGAATCGACTTATTTTTATTTAACCTTTATAAATAAAGGTCACAAAGGAGGCTCCTAATAGCAACTCCCAAAGAGAATTCAAAACCCTTTGACCCTATCATCCTTTATAACAAAAAAGAAACACTGCACTTTTACTCAATCATTTACAGGAATAAAGTGACTCAATAACCCTTTTTTTTTTTAGAACAGGATATTAGCAACAATCCTTAGGCTAGAAGCTCATCATTTAAACAATACGGCATTAACGAAAGTCGAATTCGAAGAAAATTTTCATCAAAAACATTGTATGAACAAAAGCAAATGCTCCCAGATGAATTATAACGAAATCAGAAACTCTAAAAATCAATATGTCCTAAATGACGAAACAACAACAAAGTTTGAAAGCTCACAGTTTATCATATGAAACTTGGGGCTTTCATAGCCTCCCAAGGAGCTACACTTAGCACTTAAGATTATAAAACAACAACTACGAATCAAGGCAACAAGAGGATGAAAAATGTTAAGCGAGAATCAAAATATGATCTTTAACTTCTTCAAAACGTAGACAGTCCACACGATGATACATTAGGACAGAAATTAATCAGTAATGCTGAGAGTAGATGACCAATCACGAAATCGAGATCTAAAGACGATGAAAACCACATGTCATACCATCACAACAGGATTTCATCCCAAAGTAGCACTACAAAGAAACATTGCCTTTCACTAAAATGGAAACCTGTGGTCTTGAAGACCTCTACAGCAGACAACCCAGCTTACAAAATCTCCGAAATAACAGTCATTACTATAGAATGACTAGAGGGAGCAGTAATATAATCGAAATTAAGCAAAAATAGGACGTTACCTTTTCAGGAGCAGCATAACAAGACGACGACCGGAAAACTTCAAAGATTTATTCTTTCTTAGAAATCTTTTCTTTTTCTTTCTTCCCTCTATCTCAGTTTTTCCAAATCAGAAATTTTTCTCAGAAAAATGTTCCAACCTAGCTTTCTCACTTAATTTTTCCACCTCAGAAGGGAAAGTAACCCTCAACCGTGACCTAAAATTTTCCAACCTAAGAATTTCCCCCTTTTTTCGAACCTAAAATTTCTCTAAACAAAAAAAATAGAGGCTTCTAAAATTTCCAACTCCTAAGGGAAATAAGAGGAGAAAAGAAACAAAAAATACCTCAAAGAAGAGAAAAAATCCCTCGGAATAGTGACCCAAGGGGTCTTTTTATATCCCCCGAATTATGGGTCTTTTGGGGATTTAAAAGAAGGATGTTTTTGAATTTTGAAATTCAAAAATCCTCTCACCGCTTAGGGTTTCATCAATCGATTGTACCAATATTGAAATTGGTGGACCAATGAGATATAGGGAAAACGAATTCTTCCCCAAAACCTATGGAAATCAGCCAAATATTGTACGAGATCGCACGAGTTATCCCGAAATTTGTAGGATTGAACCATTGGATATGACACCTATCCCATTTTCTAAAAGATTCTAGGGTTTTCCTTATCCTACTGCTGCGTGAGACGTGTGACATAGGGAAAAGAAACGCTATATCGGGTTGGTTTGATGGTGGATTCACTGAATCGAGCTTGTCATTGTTGTTCGAGTTCCTTGATTGTACGCCATTTTTGGTTGTTTTTTGCGTTGGGGACTAGTTCTTGCTGATTGACGGAGAAAGGGGGATTTGTTGATGGTGGGTCGGGTTAGGGATTTTGGGCCTGTTAATATGAAAAGGAACTGGGCTGGAGTGATCTGAATATTATTGGGTAGAATTAGGATTTTAGTAATGTAGAGATTTAGGCTATTTATCAAATAGCCAATGGATGAAAATTTAGACAATCATTTTTAAATTTTAGCCAAATTCGAATTAAATTGACCAATTGCATTGCAATTATGGTCAAATTAATCTCAATTAAGGTCTAATTTAATAAATTAACTAAATTAAATATAAATTTGATACGAATTAACACCTTGTTTAATCCTGAGCTTCTTGATTTAATAAAATCAAACGCATATTTATCCAAATAAATTATTTTCGAGAATAAATTATATTTAGATCAAGATTTTAATTATTATTTTTCAAAATGATCCTTAATTGAAATCTGATATTTCATAGAGTAAATATCTAAGTAATCAAATCATATAATATATTTTTGAAAAATATATTTGTACGATATTATATCGTATAAGGAAATCGATTTTTCTACATAGATCCCAGCCTACATATCCCCAAGATTTTAGGGAATCAGACTGTTTGTAGTTCGACTCGATCGGTAGAAAAGATAGTCTTTTATTGCAGACGATCTTTGGCTCAGGATGAGTGACAAGTTGATCGAGTTTTGGAAAAGAGGATTGTAACCTCTTAACCATGAATGTGGGATCCTTCACAACTATAGAAAATAACTTACGCGGACATAATTTCTAAACTCTGAGGGTGTTGTCACCCGACTTTGAAAGAAAGAGGAGGTTACCCTCGATATGAGTTTAGAAATATCTCAAAGATGAAGCGAAAACTAGAATATCCCGAAAATGCCCACATGCCTTATAATAGGGGCGTGGTTAGATGGTGGTGGTGATCATCCTTTAGCTCGCATCCAGAGAGTTTGACATCCCTCTCTAGACTATGTCCTATTTTGCTGCTAAGAAAAAGTTCCACATTGTGCTGCGTCCTATCTGACGTGATCCGCACCTGTGGTTTTTATTTGAGATTTTCATCCTCTCGGATACTCTCGACAATGCTTCAAGCAAAAGTGTTAGTGCTAAACATAATTCACGAAAAACGTATGTAGTCTTTTACCATATCTCCACGTAAGTTGTGGCCTAAAAAGCGGAATCATCTCTTTATGGACCTGTTTGGAATGAAATATCTGGCAACAACAACAATTACAACAACCCTCTTGGTTGTTGTATAATTATGATATTTGTTGATTGTATATGTCTTGAAAGTAGGGTGGCTCTTTTGGACAGCGACGATACTTTATGCAGAACGGTCCCTACAACCGTGTAATCTTGTGCTGGTGTGAAAACCCTTTTGGTCACCTATATCACTTGTTATATGTGGAATGATAACCTCTCCAGTTATAGCCGATGATTGATGTATAAATTTTTCTTAAATTGTCAATCTTTGGATAATCTTGCACATTATTTGATGTTGGATATGAGGCAACTTACAAATATCCTTTGAATTTCTAGCTTTTACGTAATACTGCACATTCTCTGACTTTGGATAAGTGATAGCTTACAGATATCCTTCTAATCGCTACCTTTCAGGGGTTCCTCCACATCATCCGACCTTGGTTACAATATGACTTATAGATAATCTTTCAAATTGTTAGTCTTTAGGTAATCCTGCACATAATTGGCCTTGGATGTGACGTGGCTTATAGAGAACCCTTAGACTTATTAATTTGATAATCTTGCATATTCTCCGATAAGGATTTAGTTGCGACTTATGGATAACCTTTGAACTATCCTATTTCGAATAATATGACTTATAGATGACCCTCAAATTGTCAATTTCTAGGAAATCTTATATATCATTCATCCTTAGATAGCGACTTAAAGGCGTCCCTTCAAATCATATACTCTCGATGCATTCAGATGTTGATTCATAAAATGATGAGATATCCTTGACGCCAGCATTTCTGTCTAGCGTGTCAGCAGCTATAGAATGATGATTATATCCTTGACACCAGTGTTTCTATCTAGCACGTCAATAGATATTGAATGATGATGATATCCTCGACTCCAATATTTCTGTCTAGCACATCAACAGATATTGAATAATGATGATATCCTCGACGCCAGCATTGTGTTTTTCGTGTCAACAAATATAAAATGATGATGACATCCTCAATGCCAACGTTGTGTCTTACGTGTTAATAGATATAAAATGATGATGATATCCTCGACGCCAGCATTGTGTCTTGTGTGTCAACAGATATATTGAATGCTGGTGATATCCTCGACGCCAGCGTTGTGTCTAGTGTATCAACAGATATTGAATATCCTTCTTGGGAAATGGTATAAGATGGACCTCTTGGCGATAATATGCAATGACCCTTTCGACAATGATATGCAATGGTTCTTTCGGTAAATTAAAAATAGTTTCACCTGAAATCATTTGACAGGGTCTTAATTTCTGCATGTACCTGTACTCAAGGTAGACGATTAGTAGACACAAAGTCGCTTTTGCTAGCGACTGTTTTTTAGAAAAATTCTAAATACAATATTTGTAAAGAAGACAAAACACTTTTGCTTGTCCTCCATGATCTCAAGAAATAAGATGGACACTTCAAAAGGTCTTCAATATATGGGTACTAAACCCATTTTTAGGGCTACCCAAAAATACCGTTCTTGAGCATTTGTGCTCTGGTGTGGCTCTCAATTTTTTTGGGGATTTTTTAAAGAGACTCTCATTTTTGTGTATTGGTCCCTACACCCACAGAAAATGATTAGTTTGAGTGAAACTACTCCGTGTTTACCTCCTTCGATCCTCAATTTTCCCTTCTCCATCTTTTAGGTATTTCATTGGGACTTTCACCCATGACTCTCCATCCTAATTGATGTCTACGCAATCACTAAGTAAAATATTTATATAGATTTTTTGAAAGTACTCTCAATTTTTAGAAAATAGTTTCAAGAACTCCTGCAAAACTTTGAAAAATCTCTGCCAGTCATGTCATGTGCTAGCTCAAAGACCTTCTTTCTTTTGATTCTGACAATGTCCGACGTATGCCGGAGGATAGCTAGGGATTCAGCAGTGTCGAGGCTCTCTACCAAAGGTTTTATCAAAGATAGAGATTCAGTCTTCCTAGACTTTATCATAGGTGGTTATTCTCAAATCTCAACTTCAACCTCTAGTGCTGGGGAATCTGAAATATATTCCAGTATTTGATAGAAATTTTATGGCCTCCCTAAAAATTTCTACCCTAGTTTAAAGTAGTCTGAGATGATATCTTCTTGAATGAATCTGAAGTCTTTGCTGATCTTCATTCTCTTTGTTGGATGTTGATCTTCTCTTGTGAATTTTTGAGATTCCTTCTCAATAATTCTGCCCCGGTTTTCATTTCCTGGGTTTATATGACTGAGCCGTTGAGGCGCCTACGTATCCCGTTGAAGCAGGAATCAGTTCAAACATAGTTCAGGACTACGCTAGGGATATATAAAAGAAATTAATAGGTTGACCGAAGCCGACATTGGCCGCCTACGTATCCCTTTCTTGGGAATTCAGGTCATCATGTAGTTCATACATAAAGGGAAAGGATAAATTTTCTAAGGGGTCGACTGAAGCTGACATGGGCCACCTACTATCCCTTTCTTGGGAATTCAGGTCAAACGTAGTTCGTACATAAAGGGAAAGGTGTTCTAGGCAATTACACATCATAAAACACATTATTACATGACGATTATAGATAAACTAAGAACCATAAAACTAGAACTCCCTTCAAACATAGTATCTTTTCACCGCATCAGAATTGATTGGTTTGTTCCACTCATGGCCATCCATCTCAGACAAAATTAGAGCCCCTCCAGATAGTACCTTGCAAACTATGTATGGACTTTGCCAATTTGTAGTGAACTTTCCCTTGTACTCTTTTTGGTGAGGGATTATGCATTTGAGAACTAATTTCCCAACTTCAAATGTTCGAGCTCTCACTTTCTTATTGAAAGAACGAATTATCCTGTGCTGATATAACTGGCAATGACACATGGCAACCATTCTCTTTTCATCAATCAACATGAGTTGTTCTCAACGAGCGCAAACCCACTCTTCGTTACTTAGTCCGGCTTCTTGAATAATTCTCAGGGAATGTATTTCAAACTCAGCAGGTATCACAGCTTAATTCTCGTAAACCAGCAAATAGGGAGTTGCCCTGATGAAGGTTCGAACTGTTGTGCGATATCCTAGAAAAACATAAAGTAATATCTCATACCATGATCTATCATTTTTGACCATCTTTCTCAAGATCTTCTTGATGTTCTTATTGGTAGCTTCTACGGCTCTATTCATCTATAGATGATATGCGGTCGAGTTATGATGCACGATTTTGAACTGATCACAAATTTCTTTCATCAATTGACTGTTCAAGTATTCCCCATTATCAGTAATGATTGAGCCCAGCACTCCGAATTGGAAAATCAAGTTATTCCTGATGAAATACGCAACCACTTTCTTAGTGATGGCTCTGTATGATGCAGCTTCAACCCACTTAGTAAAGTAGTCAATGGCAACCTAAATAAATCTATGCCCATTCGATGCTGATGGCTCTATCGGTCTGATAACATCCATTCCCCAAGCTACAAAAGTCCAAGGTGAATTCATTGCATAAAGCTCGTGTGGAGGCATTCGAATCAAATCTCTGTGTGTTTGACATTTCGGACATCTCTGCACATACTTACTACAATCATTCTCCATAGTCATCCAGAAGTTGCTTGTTGTCAGGATCTTTCTGGTAAGGACAAACCCATTCATATGGGGTCCGCAAACTCCTGCGTGTACTTTTTTTATCAATTTATCAGCTTCCGCAGCATCGAAGCATCTTAAAAATCCTAAATTAGGCATCCTCCTAAAAAGAAATTCCCCACTTGGAAAGTAGTTTTTTGCCAAATGTTGAATTGTTTTGTTTTGGTTGTTGTTAGCCTCTTAAGGATATATTCCAGATTCTAAATACCTTGTAATGTCATAGTACCATGGCTTTCCATAGAGCTCCTTTTCAACACGTGCACAATGCGTAGGTTGCTCCTTCAAGATTATTACCAAATGATCAATGTAACTCTGATCTGGGTTTCGAATCATGGAGGATATAGTGGCCAAAGCATCAGCAAACTCATTTTGTATCCTTAGGATATTTCTGAAATCAACTTCTTTAAATTTTCCACATAATTCCTGTACCAGCTCAACATAAGGAGTAATCTTGGAATTTTTTACCACCCATTCTCCCCGTACCTGGTAAATCAACAAATCTAAATCCCCGATGACGAGCAATTCATGAAAACCCATATCAAGTGCCAATTTAAGACCCAGGATGAAAGTTTCATATTTGGCCATGTTGTTGGTGCATGGGAAATGTAACTTAGCAGTTACTGGATATTGTTGACCCGTTTTTGAGACCAACACTTCTCCGATTCCTGAACCTTTGAAGTTAACCGCTCCATCAAAGAATAACCTCCATCCAGGGAAAATTTCTGTAATGTATTCTCCCACGAATAGAATTTCCTCATCTGGTAAGTAAGTTTGAAGTGATTCATACTCATCATCAGTTGGATTCCCTGCCAAATAATCCGTCAAATCTTTCCCCTTGATTGCCTTTTGAGTTGCATACACGATGTAAAACCTGCTGAGCAACATTTTCCACTTGGCTAGCTTTCCTGTAGGCATGGCCTTCTGGAATATATACTTCAATGAATCCATTCTCGAGATGAGTTATGTCGTGTATGAAGACAGATAATGCCTTAACATTTGTGCGACCCAAGTCAAAGCATAATATGTCCTTTCTACAAGAGTATAACGGGCTTCATATGGCGTAAACTTTTTATTCAAGCAGTAAATATCTTTCTCTTCCTTACCAGTCATATCATGTTTCCTGAGGACACATCCAAAAGCATTTTCTGAGAATGAAAGGTAGAGAAATAATGGAATTCCTTCTCTTGGTGGAACCAAAATCGGCGGTGCAGACAGATATTACTTGATGCGGTCAAAAGCTCTCTAACATTCTTCTGTCCACTCATTCAATGCATTTTCCTTCAACATCTTGAGAATTGGCTCGCATATGACTGTCGATTAAGAGATGAACCTACTAATGTAATTCAAATAACCCATGAAACTCATAAATTCCTTCTTGGTCCTTGACGGTGGGAGGTCCTGGATTGTCTTGATTTTGGATGGGTCTAACTCGATGCCTCTTCTGCTAACTATGAAACCCAACAACTTCCCTGATGGCACACCAAAATCAAACATAGCAGGATTTAACTTCAAACTATACTTTCTTAATATGTTGAACAATTTCTCCAGATAAGTCAGATGATTCAAACTCTCGCTGGATTTGATAATTATATCATCCACATACACCTCAATCTCTTTATGGATCATATCATGGAAAATCATCGTCATAGCCCTCATATATGTTGCACCCACGTTCTTGAGACTAAAAAACATTACCCTGTAATGATAAACACCCCAGGGCAAAATAAAAGCCGTATTTTCTGCATCTTCCTCATCCATCAATATCTGATGATACCCAGCGAAATAATCAATGAATGGCTTTATTTAATGATTTGCATAGTTATCGATGAGTATGTGGATGTTAGGCAATGAAAAATTATCTTTAGGACTGGCTCTATTCAAGTCTCTATAGTCAACACAAATTCGAACCTTGCCGTCCTTTTTCGGCACAAGGACGATGTTGGCCAACCACGTCGGATATTTTGTGACCTCCACAACCTTAGACTAGATTTGTTTTGTCACTTCTTCCTTGATCTTTAAACTTAAATTTGGCTTAAATTTCCGTATTTTTTGCTTGACTGGATCAAACATTGGATTTATCGGCAACTTATGCGACATAATACTGGTGCTCAATCCCGGCATATCATCATAGGACCAAGAAAACAAGTCAATTTATTCCCGCAATAGGTGATTGAACTCTCTCTTTTGTCCTTCCACTAGGTGGATGCTGACACTTGTTTCTTCGATTTCATCATGATCTCCAAGGTTGACTATTTCGGTTTCCTCTAGGTTAGGCTTTTCTCGGTTCTCAAACTCCTCTATATCTTCAACTAATTGTTCCTCATCACCGTCCTTCCAATCATCATCATTCCCTTCATTTTGTTCATCTAAGCTTTGACATGACATGACATTGGCAGATTTTAAGTTACTGTTACTGTAATGGACAAACAAACCAAGTTAGATGATAATGAGATAATAATAAAATATACAAATAGGAATGTTTCAGGAATAATAATTTTTTTTAAATGAATGAATGACTTTTCAATGAAATTTGCGAGATAATTACAAAACCATGGCTTATGACTAGCAGAAATACAAGTCCATGCCTTTTTGAAAGCAGTAAAATACAAAAAGAAAGTTTTGAGATATAAAGGGTGGATCGCGGGGCCTCTTTTGGATCATCACTGATTTTAAAACTATAAGTAATTTCCCTTTTATCTACCACAATGGGTGATGGGTTATGAGTGGAGTGGAGGTCCAGTTTTGCAAGGCCTCCACTGGCGCAATCTTCTTCACCCCGCCAGACTTTGGGAATCTTCTGGTATAGCATTGCATACCCCAAATGAATCTCCTATCCCATCCTCAAGACCATCATTATTTGACACCTCCCATACATAAATGACTGGTACAGGAGCAGAAAGGGCCTACACAAACTCTTCTCTAACTTATCCTCAACCATATCCTTCTCGGTAGGCTGATATCCTAACCCATACTTAGAGGCTTTCTCTGGGATCATAACAGGCTCAATAATTCCTTGTAGATTCTTATTGAAACCCCGACCAGGCTTGAATATATTTCTTAATATCACCGTCGCAATCAGTTTGTAGATAGAAGGCATTGGCTCTTTGAGCGTCAGATCCTTCTCCACAACATTTATAATTTTAACCGTACAGAAACTACTACCCTTTGGAACATCTTCAATCAATGGCAATTAACCATTGGGATGATCCGCTCGGCTTCCTTTCCCTTGGATGACTACTTTATGGTCCTCCCAAATGAACTTCAATAGTTGATAAAGGGGTGATGAAACGGCCTTTGCACTATGTATCCATGGTTGTCCCAAGAGCAGGTTGTAGCTAGGATGAATATCCATAACATGAAACTTAGTTTTGAACTCAGCAGGTCCCATTTGGATGAACAAATAAATTTATCCTATGATATCTCTCTACCCTCCATCGAATGCTCTCACATTTATGTGGCTTTGATGAATTTTTCCCAAATCATGGCCCATTTGAACCAACGTGGAGAGGGGACAAATATTCACACTAGATCCATCATCTATTAATACCTGATTAATCACATAATCTCAGCAAATAACAATGACATGCAAGGGTTTGTTGTGCATTGCTCCTTCAAACGGCAACTCTTCATTACTGAAAAATATGCGATAATTCCCCATAATGTTTCCTATCATCGTAGCTAGGTTCTCAACACTCGTTTCTACAGGAATATACGCTTCATCCAAGACCTTCGATAAAGCTTGTCGGTGGTATTA
The DNA here is from genome assembly GCA_030864225.1 of Capsicum baccatum var. pendulum. Taxonomy (NCBI): domain Eukaryota; kingdom Viridiplantae; phylum Streptophyta; class Magnoliopsida; order Solanales; family Solanaceae; genus Capsicum; species Capsicum baccatum. The sequence goes on from CM061556.1 coordinate 7,825,463, forward strand.
TAAACTCATTAATAGTGCCAAAATAGAGATTTGGGTTGGCGTCTTCTCTAAAAGTTTGAAAATTGAATAATCTTTGGGTTGCATATGCCTCCAAAATTCCTTAGCCTCCCCTTTAGTGATTGGACTTTTCTGTGAATCTTTTTTGTTGGTAAATTCTTCAGGGATGTAGCATCGTCCCAACCGTGTTATCCCTTGGGCAGCAATGGTCTGTACAATAAATTCCTTCCTTGGAGGGGGAGTTTACACTTGGATCGGGGCCATAATCACTATAAATGGGGCTTTCTCGTTGACACTTAAGGTAGCTACAACTTTCTCTATCTTTTCTACCTCTTCCTCCCTTTTGCACTCTTCTGAATTCACCTTAGTAATAGTCTTGCCAGATGCCCATTCTTCTTCCATTTCAATCATGTTAATTGTAGGTCCCCCATGATTAGGCAATGGGTTTTTGTTGACATTTTTCATTAGTTACTAAAGCGTTATGACCTTTTGATAAGTCAGATCTTGGATCCTGTGTTTCAAGATAAAACAGTCCTTGGTACTGTGCCCTACTACTCCTGAATGATAGGCATAATTTTGATCAGAATGATAAAATTAGGAGTTGGGATTGACAGGCTTTGACTGTATTGGCTGCAAATGACTAGCGTTCTTCAGTCTTTCAAACATTTGAGTGCAACTTTCAGCTTGTGGTGTGATGTTTCGGGGAGGTTCTTTTTCGTAGTTTAGACGTGGGAGGTTATAGTGGCTTTAGTTTGTAGGAGGAGGTACTTGATGATAATTTGGAGGTTCTTGGATATTTATTCGGTTCTTTGAAAGAGTGGATTGTACATGAGATTGATAATTTGGAGGTAGAACTTAGTATTGGGGAAAGATATTTGGTTGTGGAGCTTGGTATTGGGATTGGATGTTTGGAAGTGGAGTTTGGTGCTGAGATGGGATGTTTGGGAGTGGAGTTTGGTACTGAGGTTGAACATTTGAAAGTGGATCTTGGTATTGGGGGTGGGCGTAGAACACATGCTGAAGGTTTGGTGACGACGGAGAAGAGAAAACATTCCTAGAGTTGAACCTCTTTTTTGTTTTTGTAATAGAACCAGCAGAAATTGTGCCTACATCTTCCTTTTTCTTCTTCGAGAACATGGCAGTCCCAGATTATGTCGAGGTTTTCACAATTTTTCCTGTTCGAATACCTCTTCCAATGATTCTCCTATTTGTACCAAATCCACAAAAGTCGCCCTGACAGCGGACACCATCCTAGTATAATATTCTCCTTCTTGAGCGCGAGAGAACACAGATACCATTTCACCCTCGGACATGTGGGTTGTACTTGGCAGCTTCCTTTCTCTAACGAAAAACATAGTTTTGGAAACACTCATCACTCTTCTGTTTGATTTGATCTAGTGAATACTGGTCCGGGACTATTTCAAAGTTGAATGTGAACCTGTCGAGGAAACCCTTGACCAATACTTTCAACCAGTCCATCTTTTCAGCTGCTGAGACATGAACTACTCTAAGGCTTCACCACTTAAACTGATGAATAGGCGCATCAGTAACATCTCATTTTTCTTGATCTCCACCAGTTGCTTGCAGTACCTCCTCATATGGGCCATTGGATTTCCGACACCATCAAACACATCAAACTTAGGGACCTTTTACCTTTCTGGTAGATCTACTCCAGGGTGAACACATAAGTCATTGTACCCTAAACCATCATGGTCCCTTGCTCCATGAAATTCTTTGATCCTCATGATTTCTTTAATCATAGCTAGCAACTTCATTTCATGTTTGGTCCTCCACTCTTTCTCCTTCTCTTTGAAATGGTCCATCTTGGGATTAGGAAGGGGATTATAGATGTTGGGGGATATGATGGCATGAGGAGGATTTGGAAGGAAGGCTTGATTTTAAGGATGAATGGAAGTTATTTGGTAGGTGGGGAGGACGTTTTGAAATTTAGAAAGGTTTTGTGGAATTTGCGAGTATCTTGGTGGCATCTGAGAAGGATTTTGCGAATTTGGAAACGAATTTGGTAGATTCGGGGATGGATTTTGTGGATTTGGGAGTGAATCTTGTAGATTTGGACACGAATTTTGTTGATTTGCAAATGGGTTCAGGGGATTTGGGAATGGATTAGGAGATGGGTTTTGTGGTGTTAGAGATGGATTTTATGGATGGTAGGCATTTGGGTTATTTTCACGATAGGTATTTTGGACAAGTGGAGGGGCAGAGATGGACGACATGTTTTTTGGCTGATCCCCTAGAATAGGCGTACTGAGGGAAGGGATTTAGAGTGGATTCCCGTGTCCTACTGGAACGGGAGCATTAACAGTGATGGCCAGGTGAGCCAAATCTCGAGCATGATTTATTTCCTCCTGAAGCATTTCAAGCTTTCTTGCGAATTCCGCAATCATCTCACTCTGTTCCGCTATTTGATTGTCCCTGATGGTCAATGTATTTTATTCATCATTTCTGGTCATTATTGAATGATGGTCAGAGGATGGGATTTTGTGCGCTTTTGACCGGGTGAAGTAGGGATGTTCTGCTAGCTTATATCAACACGAAGTAGTTTCTACTATTTTTTAAGTAAAACAACTCAAAGGCAGATGTGTTAGTTTTCGTATGTGATAAGTAATGCAAAATATTTGACAAAAAATAACCACATAGAGTTGTTTGAGTCACAGCTAAATTCATCCATAGTAGTAGAGCGGATAAACTTGCCTTTTATCCAAATAAACATACATAATCATATAAGACAATTATATCACACAAAACATTATAATAATGCGTATCCTAACTGGGCTGACCTTTTTTTGACGAAGGGTTCAGGCCTAACGATTTTGAAGAAAATATATGCTTCCTTAAAGTCAATCGATTATCCCCTAACTTATACAGACATGAAAAAGGGCATAAATGCCTACAAAAAATAACAAAAGAGGGATACAATCTTTTGGAAAAAAGGGAAATAACATATTCTGATCATCCCAAAAAGTTGTTAGTACATGGATCATTTCAGGCCAAGCGTCCATCTCGATCAAATAAGGAAGATGCCCAATGTGTGTTCTAACAATCTTTTTCTCTTCTGCGCACTTGTGGTCCCACCATAGTTTTAAGAAATCGTCAGGTTTAGTAACCATCTTGAACTTTTCGTAGGAATGTAGTTGATCCATATCCTACGTGAAAGTAGATAAAGATAAGCCTTCCCCCGACCCCAAAGGATATTGGATTGAATTAGACAAGTATGTATTTTTTTCAATACATAAATATGATTCATCTGTAATTGACTTGGGGTCAATAGACGTAGGGCAGGTTTTCTAATGGACCCAATACCCCGCTCGGGTAATGGTTCATCCTAGGCTCATGCCTAAAATAGGGTTTTGATTTTGTTCTATCCTCGGTGTCTAGAGTGGGATTGAACACTGATTCTTAAGCGGAAAACTTGCATTTGAAAATACGAATAACGTCAGACGACTCACGTGCTAATAAGCCGTTTGTATTTCCAACACATTTTTCAATTGAACAACAGGGGTTGGGACATCCACGAAACCCCAACAACAACAACAACATACCCAGTGTATTCCCACCTAGTGGGGTATGGGGAGGGTCGAGTGTTCGTAGACCATACCAATACCTCAAGAAAAGTAGAGAGGTTGTTTCCGATAGACCCCCGGCTTTGGACCAATAATAGTATAACAAATACAAAAACTAAGTGCATATAAACTAGTATGGTGCACAAAATAAACTAACAGTATAAAAAACACAAAAGATAAGTGCATAATAAACTAGTACGGGATGCCAAAAACCCAAAACCACTAGCCCCAAAAACTACAACCACAACACTACAAACCAGAAACTCCCCACTACTACCGCCGCCCTCCCACCCCATAACCCTCTACCCTAATCCGTGTTCTTCACACCTTCTTATCAAGGTTCATGTCCTCTATAAGCTGTAATAGTTCCGTATCATGCCTAATCACCTCCCTCCAATATATCATTGGTCTACCTCTATAGTACTAAAACTCTAGAAGATTTTTGAGAGAAAAAAAGGTATTATCCATGAGTTTTGTGCTCCCTATACCCCCCAACAAAATGGTGTAATAGAACGAAAGAATGGAATACTTAAGAAAATGATGAATTTTATGCTTTTAAGCTCGGGTCTACCTGACTATATGACGGGGAAGTTGTCTTATCTGCATGTTATATTCATAATAGAGTCCCTCATAAAAAGTTACACAGGACCTCATAAAAAGTTAGACATCCACGAAACCCCAAAACAGTTTAAATAATGCAGGGATATGTCATGAGATGCGATAGGTAATATTTACAGAATCAAATAATATAAACACATATACAGTTAATCAAAAGATGAAATCGAACATTTGGTTAGAAACTAGTTCGAAAAGTCCCCAGCAGAGTCACCATTTCTGTTTGGCGGAAATTTTGACTTTTGAAAGAGAGTCGCCACTTAATTTTGAAAAGGAATTAAGAAACCTTTATAGAGTTACTTCAAACGATCCAAAATAGGAAAATCATTTAAGTTAAGATATTCTGAGTAAGCGGTTCTTGTTAACATTTTAGGAAGGTGTTAGGCACCTAAAACATCCGCTAACTTGTGATTATCCAGAGTATTTGGAAATTGTCATTGACTAACTTTTGAAAAAGGTTTAGTTTTGAAAAGAAGGCAATTTTAGAAAAAGATTTCGGTGTTTATGCAGAACCAGCTTTTTAGCGAATTGACAAAGGATTTAACAAGGTTCACCAAAACAGATAAGATAAAGAAATGTAAAGAAAAAGAGGAAGGGGAGAAAGTAAGGGATTTAGGCCACTGAGCCCAAATTAATAAGACTTGTCCTAGTGTAATTGGGCTTTTGACCCATTTCACCTGTCCTAGTCTAATTTTCGAGAAGTTGGCTCGAGTATCACTCCACCTGTATTAAGTACAACTTTGGCTTCGTGGCCCAAATGAATAAATAGATAAATAAATAAAATGAATAAAATTCATAAGTAAATAAATAAACTAATAAATGAGACTTTTGAGTCTCTTCGCCACTTTAAAGATGGGGCTTTAATCCATCTTCTCTCTTCTTTTGACTTCTCGCATTCGTATGCCATGCAATTTATTTTAGGCTTTCTTTTGGGGCTTGACTTGATATTCATGGAGCGCCTCAATGGCCCATTAAGAGATGCAATAGGAAAGAATCCATTCGGACTCCAAAACGAACTCGCATGCAAGGAAAAAGATAAAGGAAATCAAAACACATCCAAAATACCAAACGCCACACAAATAAGTAGTATGATGGATCAATCAATGAAAAGGAACCAACGATGGTTCAAAATATAGAATTTCAAGAGAAATGAATAAACTTCACACGTGCATTGTGAAGGAAAATTGCAATCAAACCAATTTGATGTGCCCAGGAGTTAATCATTATTATTATTATAATTTTTTTTCTTTTGGTGATTAATGTTCTCTAGCCCTTTTAGGTATAGATGGCTATTACTAAAACTAATGATAACAGGAAAGAGTTGGGAAGACTCAGGAAGCAACTAAAATAGAATTTCTCCCAAATTTACTAGACCTACCTTTGAGAGAAGAAATAACAACATGTTCCCATAGAGTAAGCACATTATTAGGCATGTCACCACACATACAACACGCAAACAACTTTTATCCTATCAAAACTTTTTTAGCAAATGATAATATGAAAAAGAAAGGATGGATTTAAATAAAACGTGGAAACTATTCGATATTCAAATGGATCCAAAACTCTTAACCTTAGGTACTGAAGTAAATAGGAAACAGGGGAGAAGCAATGCGACTAAAAACATTTTTTTTGCCCAACATCAATAAGATGATGCGGGAAGAGATGTATTTAATAGACAAATGAACAGGATCCTAAAAGTTTCATAAGGTAGATATACAAGCTTATACGAGTTAGTAACGACGCAAGAAAAGCTAAATTTTTTTTTTTGAAACAATTTTCAACTAATAACTACAAGTGTATTTGTTAAAATCAGATCAAAGCAGGTGAAATGAGAAAATATACTATAAATAGAATAGACTTCTTTTTATTTAAACTATATAAATAAAGGTCACAAAGGAGGCCCCTAATATCAACTCCTAAAGAGAATGCAAAACCCTTTGACCCTATCATCCTTTTTAACAGAAAAGAAACACAGCACTTTTACTCAATTGTTTACAGTAATAAAGTGACTCAGTAACCCTTCATTTTTTTCAGAACAGGATATTAGCAACAATCCTTAGGCTAGAAGCTCATCATTTAAACAATATGGCATTCACGAAAGTCGAATTCGAAGAAAAGTTTCGTCAAAAACATTGTATGAACAAAGGCAAATGCTCCCAGATGAATTATAACGAAATCAGAAACTCTAAAAATCAATGTGTCCTAAATGCAGAAACAACAACAAAGTTTGAAAGGTCACAGTTTATCATATGAAACTTGGGGCTTTCATAGCCTCCCAAGGAGCTACAATTAGCACTTAAGATTATAAAACAACAACTACGAATCAAGGCAACAAGAGGATGAAAATTGTTAAGAGAGAATCAAAATATGATCTTTAACTACTTCAAATCACAGACAGTCCACAAGATGATACATTAGGACATAAATTAATCAGTAATTCTGAGAGTTGATGACCAATCACGAAATCAAGATCTAAAGACGATGAAAACCACATGTCATACAATCATAATAGGAATTCATCCCAACGTAGAACTACAAAGAAATATTGCCTTCTACTAAAATTGAAACCTATGGTCTTGAAGACCTCTACAGCAAACAACCCATTTTACAAAATCTTCAGAATGACAGTCATGACTATAGAATGACGAGAGGAAGAAGAAATATAATCAAAACTAAACGAAAACAGGAGGTTACCTTTTCGGGAGAAGCAAAACAAGACGACGAACTGATACGGGGATCACGACCACCGAAAAACTTCAAAGATTTAATCTTTCTTCGGAAATCTTTTCTTTTTCTTTCTTCCCTCTATCTCAGTTTTTCCGAATCAAAAATTTTTCTCAATAAAATATTCCAACCTAGCTTTCTCCCTTAATTTTTCCACCTCATAAGGGAAAGCAACCCTCAACCGTGACCTAAAATTTTCCAACCTAAGGATTTCCCCTTTTTTTTGAACCCAAAATTTCTCTAAACAAAACAAACAGAGGCTTCTAAAATTTCCAACTCCTAAGGGAAATAAGAGGAGACAAGAAACCAATAATACCCGAAATAGTGACCCCAGGGGTCTTTTTATATCCCCTGAGTTAGGGGTCTTTTAGGGATTTAAAAGAAGGATATTTTTGAATTTTGAAATTCAAAAATCCACTCACCGCTTAGGGTTTCATCAATCAATTGTACCAATATTGAAATTGGTGGACCAATGAGATTTAGGGAAAATGAATTCTTCCCCAAAACCTATGGAAATCAGCCAAATATTGTAAGAGTTCGTACGAGTTATCCCGAAATTTGTGGGATTGGACCGTTGGAGATGACACCTAGCCCATTTTCTAGAAGGTTCGAGGGTTTTCCTTATCCTACTGCCGCGCGAGATGCGTGAAAGAGGGAAAAAAGAATAGTTTAGGATTGATTTCGAGTTGGTTCAATGGTGGATTCACTGAATCGGGCTTGTCATTGTTGTTCGAGTTCCTATAGTTGTACGCTATTTTTGGTTGTTTTTTGCGTTGGGGACTAGTTTTTGCTGATTAAGGTAGAAAGGGGGATTTGTTGATGGTCGACCAGGTCAGGGATTTTGGGCCTATTAATATGAAAAGGAACTGGGCTGGAGGGATCTGAATATTGTTGGGTAGAATTAGGATTTTAGTAATAGAGAGATTTAGGCTATTTATCAAATAGCCAATGGATGAAAATTTAGAAAATTGTTTTTAAATTTTAGCCTAATTCGAATTAAATTGACCAATTACATTGCAATTATGGTCAAATTAGTTTCAATTAAGTTCTAATTTAATAAATTGACTAAATTAAATCGAAATTCGATACGAATTAACACCTTGTTTAATCCTGAGCTTCTTGAATTAATAAAATCAAATGCATATTTATCCAAATAAATTAGTTTCGAAAATAAATTATATTTAGATCATGATTTTAATTATTATTTTTCAAAATGATCCTTAATTGCAATCTGATATTTCATAGAGTAAATATCTAAGTAATCAACTCATATAATATCACATATTTGAACACGATAATATATAATTTCTACTTAAGATGAAAAAATTACGTACAAATATATTTTTGAAAAATTTTTATTCGAATGAAATAAATATTTCAATTTTATTAAGAATCGAAGAAACTGAGGATTAAATTTAGTTGTGGAGGGCAAAAATTAGGTGTCAACAAATCGCATGGTGCGCGATATTCTATTATCCCGGTGCTACCAAGATGTACCGCGATTTGCGGGAAATATATTGGTGGAACGGCATGAAGAAAGACATAGCAGGATTTGTGGCAAAGTGTCCTACTTTTCAACAAGCTAAGGTAGAGCACCAGAGGCCCGATGGTGTAATTAAAGAGTTTGGAATTCCTAATTGGAAGTGGAAAGAAGTGAATATCAATTTTGTAATTAGTTTGCCTCCTTCTTGTCGTCATCATGATTTGATTTCGATTTTCGTAGACCAATTGACTAAATCAACTCATTTCTTGCTAGTGCATTTGTCTTATACAACTGAGGATTATGCTAGATTGTATATCCGTGATTTAGTCAGATTGCATGGAGTTCCTTTAGCTATCATCTCTGATAGGGGTACTCAGTTTACTTCTCAGTTTTGGAGGGTTTTTTAGAAGGGTCTCGATACCCAAGTTCATCTAAGTTCTGCTTTCTATTCGTAAACCGATGGTCAGCCTGAGAGGACTATTCAAACTTTGGAGGACATGTTGAGGGCATGTGCACTTGATTTCAAAGGTAGTTGGGATGAGCACTTGCCATTGATCGAATTTGCGTATAATAATAGTTGTATGGGAGAAGATGTAGATCGCCCATAGGTTGGTTTGAAGTAGGAGAAGCAGCTATGATTGGGCCGGATGATGTTTTCGAGTCTATGGAAAGAGTTAAGTTGATTTGAGAAAGAATGAAAACCGCTCAAAGTCATTAGAAGTCGTATGCGGATATGGGAAGAAAAGATCTTGAGTTTAATGTTAATGATTTGGTGTACTTGAAGGTTTCACCCATGAAAAGGGTAAAGAGATTTAGGAAGAAGGGAAAGCTTAGTCCCCGTTATGTTGATCCATACAGGGTTCAGAGCCGTGTTGGGAAAGTAGCTTATTAGGTGGATTTACCCATGGAGTTGTCTAGTGTTCATCTGGTACTTCATGTTTCTATGCTTAAGAAGTGTATTGGTGATTCTTTCGTGGTTGATTCTTCCAAAAGCTTAGATATTCAGGATAGCCTTTCATTCGAGGAGATTCTGGTTAAGATTTATGATTTTTCAGATACGTAGTCTAAGGAACAAAGAAGTTCCTTTGGTTAAAGTGCTTTGGCGAAATCAATCTGTTGATAGTGCTACTTAGGAAGACAAAGCTGATATGCGATCCAAGTACCCTCACCTCTTATCTGTGAGTTCGGAGCGAGCAGAAGGTATCATTCTTTCTTAATTCCGCCCCCTTCTTATGAAAGATTCAGCAGTGTGTCTACTTTTATCACGAATTCATTCATTTGCTATAGTATTCGAAGGTGTAGAGTTAAGTAAGTATTTTGAGTTAGTCGTTCCAGCTATACATCCTAATTTTTCCCTTGTTCTTCGCCTATCTGGCAATATTCGAGGATGAATATTTCCAAGGGGGAGGTATTGTAATACCCCGAGATTCTAACCAATAGTGCTACCATGACTCAAGCCCATGAGAAATAAATTATAGTGTTTTGGTTGTTTCCTAGTCAAGGGAGATGTGAATTAAGGCTTTAAAGATGTCCTAACGCTTGGGCGAATCAAAACATTCTTTACCCATTGAATTCTTGAGAAGGATTTTGGCATAGTCAACTTTAAATGAGCATATCTCCCATTGTACTATGAATTATTTATCTCATGACCTACCAAAAGATTTATAATTGAATTAGCTTTGCAACGATACCCATTTCATTAAAATCTGATATCGGAGCAAAAGAGTTATGCTTATTTTACTCCAGCGTGTCAGCCTAGAAAATCCGTGATGACCTTTTGTGACGACTTGTCACAAGCCTGACGGCCCATCACAAAATGTCGTCACCTTAAGGCAGAAAGTTACAAAATCCACCCTTTTTGTGACGACTATCCATGTTGGTCTATCACGGGCCTAACAGCTTATCACGGATGTCGTTAACTATTTTTTCAGCAATTGAAGGATGATTTTTGGAAGGGTATTTTAGTCATTTCCCATTTTTGGAGACGCCTATATATATGAAAATCCTCATCCAAAACCTAATTTCTTCATTTGTCTCTTCCAATTCTCTTTAGAAATATATCCAGAGTTTTATTTTACGGAATTAATCTTCCAAAAATCATCCATAAATCTTCAAGATTCCTTCAAGAATCAAGTTCCTCATAGAGTGGGCTTCAAGAATTTTTTTTATTACAAGTGTGAGTAAAGTATCAAGCACTAGAGTTCAACCAATTTCAAAGATTGAGGTATGTGGGGTTTTAAACAAGAGAAATTCTTTCGTTCTTGTGCTCAAAGCTTTGATTTTTATTATGGATTTATATGATTTTGCAAGTGGGTTTATACCCAAATTACTTCATCATGAGATTATGAGAATATAAATCGTTCAGGCTTTGTTATACATGATTATTTTACAATTTCCAACTTATGACTTGATATTTAATATTGTGAATTTCAAGTTTCTACCATGAGTTGGTATTTCAAGTTCTTTCAAGATATGTGTCAAGCTTTAATCTTCCTCATGAAAAATTGGATTATTGAGTATATTGATTCATGAGAATTGAGTTGTTACAATGAGTCTTGATATTTCCTCAAAGTTATTGATGTTGCCATGACTTAATGAATTGATGCATTTTGATATTGAGAAAGATTGATTTGATTTGAGTCGAGTTAGGAATCCTCAAAATAATTATGATTTGATAAATGAGAAAGATATTTGATTTGGTCTTCATGATAGACCCTTGTGATGTTTGTGGTGGATTTCCTAATGCGTTCTGAGCTTGTGTCTGGGAGTACTATTTAGCACCTAGCGGAAAATGTGGTATTTCCCCCGAAACTACATTCCACCGTAGGATTGATATTGATAATTGAGGGTCGGAGGCCGAGTATGAGATTGTGATCACTAAATTTAGATTGTACTCCCTGGCAAGAGTACGATGCTCCCGCCAATGTAGGGTTCTCTCCTTAGGAGGGCAAAACGTTGAACTCCATGTAGCTCACATGGTTTATGTCGGTTATAAGAACCTCTCATGTCCATAAGAGTCGAGTTTCTTGAATTACAGAGTCACTCCAAGTCTTGAGTTGAAGAGTTGAATTGGTTATGATGATTTATAAGGCTTTTATCATATAATTTATTTACGATGAGATTATAAAAAATATGTTTCAATCTAACTCAAGCCAAGTGAGGCATCATTGTACATATGCATATTTTCATGTAATTGATGACGATATTTACATTTTTGCATTCTCCCCACATACTCAGTACATTCCAAAGTGCTGACCCATATATTTTTCTAAGGGCTACATTTTCGTACTCAGCCGCATTAGTGATTTTCGGGTGCCTCTTTTCATCTGCTCAGTGGTGAGTCCTCATGGTTCGAGGACCGTATTTATAATTTTGTGATACCATTTTGTTGTTATGGCTTTCAGTACTGTTTGAGTCAGTTGGGGTTTTGTCCCAATGTCTCCTTGATTTTGATGTATAGAGGCTTTGTCAGGCTAAAGGGTTGGTATGTACAGAATTTCAGTATTTTGGATTGTACATGCTAGTTTCGTATCTTATTCCAGTATGTTTATGATATGTCATTCTCTCTTATATTAGCATGACTATTGTCAAAGTGAGTTCTAGAAGTGATGATAGGTTTAGAGGGTTAGCTTGAGGCCGCGTGTGGCCTTAACCACCATGTGACGTCTCGGGATGGGATCTTGGGGTGTTACAAATAAATTGTTGACTTTAAATTTAAAATAATATAAAAAATATAAAATTACATATTAGAAGTAGATAGTTATAATACTAAACATTCTAATTGGATTCTTATCGTTATATAACTGCTCCTAGAGTTGTTAATATGGATCAAACCAGGTCATCCGGGCTAGCTCACACGGGCTTTAGAGTTTGACAGGCCCAGTTAGGCTGACCCATCAACATGACAGACTAGAAAATAGCAAGCCCAACCCGTCACACTATGGGTTGTGGGCCTCCAGGGCCAGCCCTTTTTTTAAAATATATTATTTTTATAATCTTAATTTAAATTTTAAAATATTAATTGCATAAATATTTACAATATAATATTACTTGAGGTTACTACTTGAAAAATAATTAATGAGTAATAATATAACTCGCTAAATAACAATATTAACCTAATTTTGTTTTAATTGATCACAATAAAACACAAAGAAATGTCAATGTTTAGTCTATTAAAAGTAAAATAAACACTTTAAAGAAAACTCTCATGGCATTTATGGTGTATTTAACATCACCACGTCATCTTCATCAAACATATTTGATTTCTTAAAACAATTATATTTTTTATTTAAATTTTGTATATATTCTTTAAATATAATTAATATTTAAATATATATATTGGTTCATATAGACTTTGAGTTTGGACTCCTTTTTTTATTTTTAGTACTATATTTTATTTTTTTATTTTTTATTTGACCCACAGGTCACGCAAACCCATATCGCTCAAGCCCATGGGTCAATAGATTTATTCATGAAGGGATAAAAAGCCCTATTCTAAAATGGGCTATAAAAATTGTAGCCCAACCCTATCAAATTATAGGCTGGGCCGGGCCATCCCAGTGAGCCTGACCTTTATTGACGGTTTTAACCGCTCATCTAAGATATTGGATATTCTATCAAATTTTTTTGAATTTAAATTGGAGATAAAACATACTTTCAAAGATAAACTTATAATTTAGATGTACTAAATTAGTAATCATCGAACACATTTTTTTTTCGCTACACGATTTATCTTAATATTTATCTCAAAAAACAATGAACAAGTAATAATAGTAATAATAATAGTAGTGCAATCTAATAGTGGTAAAATAAAAATAGTTAAAATGTTATTATTTTTATTAGTATTAATATTAGTATTAGTATTAGTATTAGTATTAGTATTAGTATTAGTATTAGTATTAGTATTAGTATTAGTATTAGTATTGTCTCATTGATTTCAATACTTATCTCAACTCAAATCTATATTAATTTTAAATATATATTGTATTTAAGAAATGTAAGGATAAGGATAAGGAAGAATAATAAATTAATCTTATTTTAATAAACATATGTGATATTTGAATTTGTATTTAAATGAAATCTGAATATAAATGAAATTCTATCACTTAGCCTTTCTTACATATACTTCTCTATCATTCGCTTTATTCATGAATTTATTTACTGCATTTTTTAATTTTTCATTAAAAAAAATTATTCTTGATTTAATAACATTCTTTCGATATGCAGGAATGATATAACATTTTCAACTTATCTTTCTTTGTGAATGTTCAAGGTCCATCAATTTAAATTGATATAATATCTCATCTTTTTGATGATTCAATATGCGAAATAATATTATTATTTTTTGGTAGAAAGGACATGCATTAATATAAAATAGAATGCAATTTAAGTTTCAATTTTTGACGATTAGTCAAGGTTCAAAAAGGAATAGTTCTGGCCTGGCCAGTTAAAATCATCAGTACAAGAGCTAATTGTTCTCTCAAAAAGCTTTTGAGATGTCTGCTCAAACTGCATCTTTTGCACATATCGGTGGAACTTCCAAAAGGGTAGTCTCCTAAAACCCGCTTGCCGTTGCTCCGTATTTTTCTAGAGCATCCGCCACTCCATTTTGTTCTCTATAATAGAACTTGACTTCCGGATTCCTTATCCTTTTTAATTTTGACCTGCATTCCGAAATCAAAGTATCATAGTGGAGGTTCCCGTTAGTTAACATAGATATCACTTCCAAGGAATCAAAGTTAATTTCAGTGGGGAGAAGATTATTTTGCTCTAGCAGTATTAATCCTTCAATGAGATCCATAAGTTCCATCATGTTTTTGGTAGTCCGGTGAAAGTTTTTGTTAAAACCTAACACTAGCCTCCATTACTAGATCTGACTACCCCTCCTATTCCACCCTTCTCGAGGTTTCTAAGGCAAGAATTATCAGTATTGAGCTTGAAGGTCTGGCAGGTGGGAGGATTCCACTTAACGTTGATGATTTGGTTTTGCTTGATTGGGGTATTCTTTTGAGTAAGATGTTTATACTCAACAGTTTGGGAGTAAGCATGGTTAAAATTGGGATGGTACCTTTTTTTCTTGAAGTTATTAGGGTTCCTAGTGTTCCAGAGTTTCTAGAGGTTAAAAGGAATGATGTCATGCCAGTGGATTAGTCTGTTGAATTGGGAGTGTTGAAGAGATCTCCAGATAGTATGCCAGCAAGAGGGTAGGAAACAGGTAATAAGACGTTGTTTGGACTGGGTCATCTTGTGGATAGTTTGCACTCCCAAATCTTTGAGGATAGGACACTTAAAGAAAATGTGGGATTTTTCTTCCTGGTGATGATTGTAGATAGCACAACTAGTATTTTGTCTCACTCTTTTCTTGGAGATGTTAAGGTTATTGGGGAACATATCATGCTGGCTTAACCAAATAAAGGTTTTAAACTTTTAGGGAATTTAGCCTTCCATATCCAGTTAAAATTAGAGGAGTAATTGATCTCAGAGGTTTTGGCTATATGATTATAAGCACTTCTGCTAGAGAACAGACAATTACCAGTGAGATTCCAAATGAGCTCATCAGTATGGGCTCTGGGATTTGGGAAAACAGAGTTGGTTAAAGTTTGGATGAGATCCTTAGGGGTTTCAATCGGAAGATCCTTGAGGTTCCAGGAGCCATTCCTCTAGACCTCAGAGTGTTTAATGTCTCGGGAATGATAAGGAAGAATGTCTTGGATGATGGAAAGAAGGAGTTCACAGTGAGGCATCGATCTGTCCTTCCAGAAGTTGATCTTCTTATCCTTATGGATATTCAAAGAGGAGGCAGTTTTACAAATTTCCCAACCTACAAAGACGCTTTCCCAAGTTCTAAAGTTGTTGGCTTTGTTGAATATGCCATGGGGGCTAATTTATTTTAAAGAATTTTTGCCCAGAGACTGTTGGGTTATTAAACAAGGAAAATGATGCGAACGGGTTATTTTCGGGCTAAATAGGTGTGTTATAGCTCACAATTTTGGGGGTTGGCCCGAATCCCAAATATGTTTTGGGTCAAAAATTGATTGAAGGCTCCCAAGCAGGTCGAGGAGCGGGGAATTATGGGTCGTTAAGGTCGGCGAGACCATTTGGTTGGTCAAATGAGCAAAACGGCGCAAACGGGCTATTTTTGGGCAAAATTGGTGAGCTATAGCTCACAATTTCGAGGTGGTACTGGGCATGTTTTGGGTCAAAAATCAACTGGGTGCTCTCAGGTAGGCTAAAAAGTAGAGAAGTATGGGTCGTAGGGGTTAAAGGGGCTGTTTGGGTGGTAAAACAGGAATATCAACGCGAATGGGTTATTTTCAGGCATAATTGGTGTGCTATAGGTCATAGTTCTGGGTGGGCTTAGGGTTCGGGCGTGTTTTGGGTCTAAAATTGATCAAGGCTTCCAAACAGATTGATGAACGAAATAGTGGGTGTTTGGGTCGGTGTGGCCATTTGGGTGGTCAAACAGGTAAAACATCAAAAACATGCTATTTTTTAGGCCAAATAGACGTGTTGTAACTCATGGTTTTAGGGGTTGGCTCGGTGCTCGAGCATGTTTTGGTCTGAAAATCAACCAGAGGCACCAAGGTAGGCTTAAAAGTGGGATAGTGTGGGTCGTTGGGGTCGGTTGGGATGTTTGGATGGTCAAACAAGTGAAACGACGCAAATAGGCCATTCTTAGGCTAAATTAGTGTGCTATAGCTCACGGTTCTTGGGGTGGGCCCAGTGACCGAGTATGTTTTGGGCAGAAAATGGACCAAGTGCTCCCAGGTAGGCTGAGGCAAAGGGGAGTGTGGATTGTTAGGGTCGGAGGGGCCATTTGGTTGGTCACAACGGGGAAATATGGATCCAGACCAGTCGTATCCACTTTATAGCAAGTGTCATAAACTGATCCAGGTGGAACATTAACCATAGTAATACCACGTACTTGTTATCTGAATGTGTAACGAAATACAATATAAAAATCATGAGGAAAATGGGTAATAAATGTTCCTGTGTCCACGATGCAGCTACCGCTCATGGCATTATTTCTGAAATTCCTACACAATAATGGGAACATCGGGACTTCCCTATCATTAATAAAAAATTTATAAAGGTTGACGAAGCAAACGGAAGGGAATCTGAAATCTTGTAATAGCGTTGCTGATGTTGTTTTCTTAAATGGCCTTGTGTGGAAGCTAAGTGTTGATCGTTTTGTGGAGAGAGCTCTTGGTAGTCACATGGACATTATGTCTGCTTCAAATTGCGATGCCAATGATTTTCCACCACCCATTGCGTCCGGGGCCAGCAATTCCAGAAAATTGACCACTAAAAGGCTTTCGATGAGTTTTATCTTTGCCACATCCAAAAACAATGCTTACCTGCTTTCGGTCTAAAACAAAAGTAATCACATTGTGTGCAATCCAGCCTCTTGTTCTTGATCCATCGATGTTTTTGTAATCATACATACATATATTACCATATAGACTACAATCATATTCCTTATTCGTGATTTCACAGTTTCTCCTTTCTACAAGGCAATCGAGCTTTCGATATATTTTGGAATTAGTTGAAACATATAAAGGATTATTTATCTATTTGTAACATCCATTTTCATTACATGGTCCACATTGCCATAAAACTAAATCACTGCCAGTGTCTATTAGCAAGTAACTTTTAACTTGTTCGGTGAGTAAAAAATGCACCAATATGGGGTGTGGTGGAGTGGATGAGTCTGCTCCACCCTTAACCAGAGGTCTGGGGTTCAACCCTGGGTATGGAGAAAATTCTATTGGGGGAGTTGCCACCTTAATGGGCCCTGCAACGTGTGATCCAGATTACTCGGGGCTCTAATATGGGCACCGTCTGTCGGATGGGAAACCAACAAAAAGAGTAAAAGATGCAATATACTAACATATGAAATGTGTATTTGTTGTTACCGGAACCTTTTCGTTGGCAACTTTACTCTCATGCTTGTCGTGTGGCCTTACCAGAGTTCCATTCGCACTAATCGCGTCACTATTTTTAAGAACCAATGCCAAATAATTTGCTCTAGCTTGACAACCGGCAAACCTATTTCCGAGTAACGAGTCATATTCCTTGAATTTTGACTTTTCAAATAAATAAAGATTTTAAATGGTGAGTGTATAGGATGGCATCAGAGGATTGGGAAGCTTCGTTGGATCAGTTGACATATTCCATAATATAAGTGAGGTTAAGGGATGAAAAAGAATGTTCATTGCATAAAATTACAAGCAAAATTGAGAACGTAATTGAAATCAAAAGGTGAACATGGAGGAACTTCTCCATTGGAATAGAAATTGTTTTTCTAATTGATTGATTTAGTTTGAGATATGTCTATCACTTCTTGTACTCAATATATATAAACACATAATAAAAATTCATTAATGATTTTAATGCCATTAAATCTAATACTTTATTAAAGAGGTAAAGTTCAATAATTTTGTCATTAATGAGTAAAAGTCTACAATTATACATGAAATTAACCTGTTAAAACTTTAACCAAACAGGAAATCCCGTGCATATATCATTTTTGATACCTTATAAGTTTTTACTACTCCATATAAGTGGGTTTGCAAAAAGAATTATATGCGTATCTTTTATATTTTGCGTATCTTTAATATTCTTATCAAATTGAAAAAAAATATTAAGGGGAGTTTTAGAGTAACTGATAAAATTATTGTCATGTGATTAGGAAGTCACGAGTTCAAGTCATAGAAACAGCCTCTGTCAGAAATGCAAAATAATACTGCGCACAATAAAATTCTTGCAGTCCAGCCCTTCTCCGTAGTCCCTTACAGAAAGAAGCTTTAGTACACCGAGCTGCCCTTTTAATATTAACATACTTCCACCGCCACATCTAGCTGCCCTTTAGTATTAACATACTTCCTCTGCCCCATTTTATATGTCGTCATTTTTTTTTGTCCGTCCTAAAAAGAATGTCAAATTTCCTTATTTGGTAACTACTTAAAGATACAAGTTTACTTTTATCCTTATTAGTCTTATTTAATTAAAGATAGTAGTAATATATTTTTTAATAAAGGACAATTGTCATTCCTTCTTAAACTTTGTGCCCGATCAAATATGCCGCATAAAATACAACCGAGGAAGTATATCTTTTTGATGTGTTTTTAGTGTTACTCCCACCGTTCACTTTTACTTGTCACTAATTTCCTAATTGTATTTCTATTTTTACTTATCATTTTTGACATATCAAGAAAAGACAACTTCTTTTTTCCTATTTTACCCTTAGCATTAATTTTCTTTTCTCCTAATTAATTTTAAGATAAAATATAAACATCATTTAATAGGGGTATTATGGTAAAATAACTATATGTTATTAATTAGTTTTTTAGTAAATATGTCAAGTTAAAATGTGACAAGTAAAACCGAACGAAGGAATTATCTTTTTGTTTATTAGAGCAACTTTTGGGGCATTTAAATTGTTCAAGAAGAGTAATATCATTATAAAATTATAAGGTAAAGGGGTCTATAAGTAATAGCTAGATCTTTTGGGGGCTAAAGTGATATTATCCTGTTCATTTTTGTAGAAGATGATACTGCTCAAATTCTGACCAACTACCAGAAAAGGAAAGAAATTGGCTCTTAATGCTACAGTATTCATCATCAATGGAGACATAATGTTAAGGGCAAAATTAGAATTTCACTATTCAGTTGTGAGAAAGTGAGATTTAATTAATCTTGATGTATTACAAGTTTTATTTGCCTGAATTTTTTTGGGTAGTTGGCATTTTTTGCTTATTGTTTATTTAACCATATGTTATCAGTGTTATATTTTAGCTTATCTTGGAAATTTGGGTATAAAGAATTTTAAAAAATTGCTAAATATTTTATTTTTACAAATGTTATTTATGTGTATAAGACAAGGAGCCTTGTCGTAATTAGTAAAGTTGTTGTCGTATGAACAGAAGGTCATACGTCCGAGCTGTGGAAAGAGGGGTCCACAGTGGTAAGACTACGTATAATAGACCTTTGTGGTCCAGTTTTTTCCTAGGACCCAGCACATAACGCGAGCTTAGTGCACCGGACTGCCCTTTGGTTTTGTCTTTGTGTGTAGTAAAATTCTTAAAAGATTTAGTCTTCCTTGGAAATTTGTGATTATCTATGAGAAGTATTTGTCTGAATTATTGTGGATAGTTCCCTTCATGTGATCAGGGGGTCACGAGTTCGAGCTACGAAAATGTGCTAAATATGGTATTTTTGTAATTGTTTTTCTCTTCTCCTAGCTTGATGTAGTTTTCTGATTTCATAGTACGCCGCACGAATGACTTGAGCTAAGTGACTCCACTAAATTAACACGTACTTCATTCAGCATTTCAAAGAAGAAAAATAATTGTATTTTGACATTTCAGCAAAGGATTTTGTAGTCATAATGTCTGATAATACAAAGCGTTTATAGACATCATAATTATGTGACCTCTATAATAAGAATTCAATTTTTGTTAG
Source organism: Capsicum baccatum var. pendulum (assembly GCA_030864225.1). Lineage (NCBI taxonomy): Eukaryota > Viridiplantae > Streptophyta > Magnoliopsida > Solanales > Solanaceae > Capsicum > Capsicum baccatum. The sequence continues at coordinate 7,845,326 of CM061556.1, forward strand.
AGTTATTAGGGGGTACTTTACGCTAAACCTAACTTGGTGGCTACTCTACTCTAAACCCTTAATAAAGAGATTAATCATATCCTGATAATTTCATAAACTCATTGAATATCACTCTCTTTTTGATAATCAAATATATCAAGAAGATCCATAAACCCTTCTTTTATGGAGATCAAATTCAAATATTTCTACGTTCAATAAATATGTTATTAACGGCCTTCGAATTACGAAGAAAATCCATATCAAATCTTAATCTTCTTACATTCAAGAAATATGCTACTAACGACCCTTGAATTACAAAAAAAAGTCATATCAAATTCAAATCTTTTTACATTCGAGAAATACGCTAAAAATTCATATCAAATTTAAATCTTTCTACATTCGAGAAATATGCTACTAATGGTCCTCGAATTACGGAGAAAAATAAAGAAAGAAGAATCAAGGGAATAACATAATTATATTCATATCATTTATCAATAAAATTCTTATTTTTTCATATTTTATTTGCATTGTGATTGCAATTTGTTTCTGTCACTGTAATCTTTATTGCAAACAGTGTTAAAAATATGAAAAAAAGAATAAAATTTACTATTATATATAAGGGAGGATCTCAATTGACGGTAGTCCTCAAGGATTGATGATGTTCTTTTGATTTTCTTGCCACAAGTTGTCTTTTAATTAGAATTTCCTTCATTTTAAAATAATATTTATGTTTGGTCAAAAAAATTATTTAGAAATAACTTTTAACATAACATTAAAGTTAGTAATAATATTCAACTACACCCTTATAGTCACTGATGTTCACTTCTTAAAAAAGATATAGTACTACCCCCGTTCCACAATAAGTTAATTGTTGAATTTCGGCACACATGTTAAGAAAAAAAGCAAAGACATAAATTTATCATGTTTTTTCATTTTCACCTTCTTCAAAAAGAAACGACACATGATACATCACTCCCAGTGCACATTTAATGGAGGGTAAATTTGGAAAAAAATTACAACATCTAACTTGAATTGTGAATCATTCACTTATTTTTAAACACTAAAATTACTCCAATAATTCACTTATTGTGAAATGGAGGGAGTATTAAATAGGATAACTTAATCAATAATAAATAGTACAATGTCTTTATTATTTTTCTTAGCAAACATGAAAAAGGATAAATCAATAATTAGAGTATAATGAATAGAATATTTTTAAAGGGTGTTTAAAAAATTAACACGATAAGTAAATGGACCGAATGGAATGATAGGTTAATGTAATTTAATTATTATTTAATATCCTTATAGATCATGATTAAGTTAGTTTGTGTAAAGGTTCTAAATTAATGTTGTAACTATTTTTATATATACTTGAAGTGATTGAACTACTTTGTTGTATTAGATGAAAACAATGAATTTTGCAACTCTTGTCACATGAAATTATAGGTGAAAATAAAATACTAAATATCAAAATAAATTTATTTCTATTTATAACTGAGAAATTTTGTACCCATAAATTCATTAAAATCAGTATTTTTCTATTTTTAATCAGCATTGAATTATAATTATTAAAATATTGTCATTATTTTACTGAATGGGCGTCTCAAGTTAAATTGATGACATTAATAGTTGTCATATATGCTGAGGGTTTAGCATCTTGCAATTTTTCAATCGACGGCACCGACGAAATTAACATATCCATTCGTGTGTTAAAAATTCTGGCGTTAGCAGAGAACCACCAATCTTCCGCTGGTAAATTACTTGTGTCGCCCACCTTAAACATGTCCCAATGACCCTATCAGTTTCGGAAACCCCATTAGATTTTGGCGCTATCGTCTTCTTTTTCTCTCACGCTTCTTGCGCCGACCACTAAAACGATAGCGGCTTTTTTGGTGGCCTATCTCTGTGGCCCAACAACCACATCAATTTTTGGTTAGTGACATTAATTTTTGGAAATTTAATCATCGTTTTTCTTTTCTTCTCTTTTATTTTCTTTATAACCCTTTTCAGGTACTTCAAGTTCAGATCCGCACTTCAGGCGGCGACATCAAGATTCCGGTGTCTAGCTCTGTTTTTCGACAACCATCACATTCTCCGGCGACTAAGTACAGGGATGTGGTACCAACATTAGGGTAAGGGTCATGGCAACAAATTCTGATGACCAATTTCTGCACCAATTTGCTGGAATTTGACAAAACGATCAGGAAAACGTCTTTCACTGTGTCTTCTCCCAGTATCAGGTGCACTCATTTTAGTCTTCTCTAGTTTATTTGGTATATGCTTTTTTTCTCTTTTTCTATCCTGATTTCTTGACTGATTTTGTTAATTATTCCTGTGGGATTATTGGTTACGGTTTCTTCATAACTTAGTAGGTGTTCGTAACTTGTGAGAAGTATAGTACTTGTTGTTGCTTGTGAGTATCAATCTTGCTTACTAGTTTTTATTTGTTGATTTAGCTGTTTTTAGTCATACTCTTTTGCTCACTGTGTTTTTCGGCTTTTTTTCTTCATTTTCTTCTGTTGTATCCTTTTTAGTGGTGGTTGGGGAGATAGATCAGGGACTAGGGTTATGTCATAGGTCGAGGTCGGGGTTGGGGGCGAGTCAAGGTTCTAGTCTTGGGTTGAGGGCGAGGGATAGTAGGGCTAAGTTGGATTAGGGTGCTTATAGGTTGAAAGTTGGGTCCTGGAACATAGAGACGCTTCAAGGTAAGTATATAGAGCTGGTGAAGATTCTTGGAAAATGGAGGGTTAATATAGCGTATGTACAGGAAACTAAATGGTAGGCACTAAGTTGAGAGATGTGGATGGATATAAGTTATGGTACTCGAGTAGCATGCGACATAGAAATACGGTAGGTATCTTAGTAGATGAAGAACATAGAGAGCAGGTGGTAGAGGTTAAAAGAGTCAATGATAGGTTGATGCCTGTTAAGTTGGTCATGGGAGGAACTACGGTGAACGTTATTAGGGTTTATGCTCCGCAATTAGGTTTGGACAAGGAAGAGAAAAAGGGCTTTTGTAGGTTTTGAATGAGATGGTAAGGGGCGTCCCGAGCATTGAGAAACTTTTCGTGAGAGGAGACTTCAATGGGAATATTGAGTCTTCGTCGAGAAGTTATGATGATGTGCATGGAGATTTTGATTTTTGGTAGAGGAATAAAGGAAGTGCTTCTCTTTTGGATTTTTCTAAGGCTTTTGGGTTGTTGATAATGAATTTGAGATTTTTGAAATGTTTCGTAGTTTAGCAGCCAAGACTCAGGTAGACTTTTAGCTCTTTAAGAAGAGTGATAGAACACTATGTAAAGATTGTAAACTCATACCTAGATATAATCTTTTGACTAAACATAGGTTGTTGGTGATAATCTTGGTAATCAATAAGGGCTGAAAGAAAAGGAATGTGGAGGTTCGGCCCAAGATTAAGTGGGGTAGCTTGACATTAGCTAATGCTTTGAAGATGGAAGAGAAGTTGAGAAGTAGGGGGATTTGAAGAGTAGAGAGGATGTGGATAGTATGTGGGAGACGATTGCCAGTTGCATTAAGGAAATCGCTAAAGAGGTGTGAGTGTATTGAGAGGTCAATTTTGGTAAACATCGAGAGTAATAGTGGTGGAATGAAGAGGTTAAGAAGAAGGTGGAGTCTAAGAAGGTGGCTTATGCTAAATTGGTTGAGAGCAAAAATGATCAAGAGAGGCAGACGAACAAGGAAGAGTATAAGCTATAGCAAGGTGAGAGGCTAAGTTAGCGGTTACAGTGGCTAAAATGATAGCTTTTGACAGCTTGTATGCGGTTTTAAAGGAGAAAGACAGGGATAAGTGCATCAAAGTTAAGGATAGTACTATGTTGGTTGAGGATGCCCTTATTAAAAAAAGGTGGCAGTCCTATTTTCATAAACTTTTGAATGATAAGGGGGACAAAGGTTTCATGTTTGGGGACTTGGAGAAATTTAAGGAGTGTCATGACTATGGTTATTGTAGGCATATCGAGGTTAAGAAGGTCAAGAGGGATATTCGCAGGATGCATTGAGGTAGGGGTGATGGGGCCAGATGAGATTCCAGTGGATTTTTGGAATGCACTAGCGAGGTAGGGTTGGAGTGGTTGACAAGGTTCTTAACATCATTTTTAGGGCGGGAAGAATGCCTGAAGCATGGAGGTGGAGTACAATGATTCCATTGTATAAGAACAAGAGAGACATCCAAAGTTGCAACAACTATAGAGGTATTAAGTTGTTTAGTCATAATATGGAGATTTGAGAAAGGGTGGTAGAGTTGAGGCTAAGAAGGAGCGTGATTATCGCTGAGAATCAGTTCGATTTCATGCTAAGTCACTCGACTACTGAGGCCATTCGCCTTGTGAGGAGATCAGTAGAACAATTTTGGGAGATGAAGAAGGACTCTCATATGGTGTTTATTGATCTTGAGAAGGCTTATGTCAGAGTTCCCAAGGAGATTCTCTGGAGGTGTTTGGAGGCTAGAGGGGTGACTGTGGAATACACTAGTCGATTTAGGACATGTATGATGGCAGAAAGACTTGGGTGAGGACATAAGTGGAGATTCAGAGCATTTTTTGATTTTGGTAGGGTTGCATCAGGGTTGGACTCTTATCCCTTTTTTCTTTGCCTTGGTGATGAATGTTTTGACAAGACATATTCAAGAGGAGGTGCCTTGGTGTATGTTATTTGCTGATAATGTGGTACTGCTTAACAAGACTCGGGGAGGAGTTAATGATAATTTGGAGATTTTTAGATAGACCCTTGAGTCTAAAGGATTTTGGTTAAGCAGGACCAAGACAGAGTACTTGAAGTGTAAGTTTGGTGATGTGTCTTAGAAGGCAGACATGGTTGTGAAGCTAGACTCTCAGGCTATTCAGAAGAAGGAGAGTTTCAAGTATCTGGGGTCTATGATTTAAGGCAATGGTGAGATTGACGAGGTTGTCACACATCATATTGGGGCTAGGTGGTTTAATTGAAGTCTCGGTTTGGGAGTTTTATGTGATAAGAACATGCCCCCGAAGCTTAAAGGGAAGTTCTACAGAGTGGCAGTCCGGCCGACTATGTTGTATGGAGAGTATTGGCAAGTTAAGAACTCCCACATCCAAAAATTGAAAGTGGCGGAGATGAAAATATTGTGATGGATCTGTGGCCATACTAGAAAAGATAAAGTAAGAAATGAGATTATTCGGGAGAGGTGGGAGTAGCTCGGTGGAGGACAAGATACGAAAAGTAAGGTTATGTTGGTGCAAGCATATGATGAAGAGGGGCTCTGATGCTCCAGTGTGAAGGTGTGAGAGACTGGCTATGGATGATTTTAGGCGGGGTAGAGGTAGACCCAACAAATATTAGAGGGATGTGATTAGGAAGGTGTGGAGAATGACGATTAGGGTAGAGGGTTAGGGTTTGAGAGTGTGTCGGTAACAATAGGGGAGCATTCTTTATTTGTGTTTGAAGTTTCTTGTTCGTGGTGTTGAGTGATGTCTATGATTTCGGATGGATAGTTTTAGTATTATCTTGTGACTGTAGTATTATCTTATGACTAGTGACATTAGTTTATTTTGCAGACTATACTAGTTTTTATGCATTTATATTTTGTGTTTGTTATACTGCTATCGGCCCTAAGCTGGGGGTCTGTCGGAAACAGACTCTCTACTTCATCTTAGGTAGTGGTATGATCTGCGTACACTCTACCCTGCCCAGACCCCTCTATGTGGGAATCCACTGGGTATGTTGTTATTGTTGTTGTTGTATCATGTTATTTTATTAAATATTAAATTACTTGTGGTCTCTTGTTATATTCTAGTTCTCCTGTAATATTTTCTTCCATACAAATAATTTCTTAAAAAATTTATCCAATTATGTGGTTAAGAACTTTAATAATTGTAAAATTTTTTAATAAAATATATTTAATATATCGGTCATTAAATTATATTAATTATAAAGTAAAAAATATAATATAAATTATATTTTAAAATTTTATTATTATTATTTATATGTAGAGTTGTTTGGATCCGAGCTTAGTACGGAATACGGATTTAATGAAACTAGCATTTATATATTCGTAGAATACACCTTTCACCTCATTTAATACTTCACGTAATAATCTTATTTATAATTTTATAAATTACACAAATAAATTAAAATAGTTATTTTTAATCTAATTAAAATGAAATGGATGGTGTATGAAATTTGGAAGGATATGCAATTATAAAAGCAGAAAATGAGGTCACAGGTTGGGTAGGTCCACTGATAAAAGAGTTTGGGCGTCATGCAGATGACAAATGCTATATGGCGTCATCTTTACACGTACACAGTTGAGGCAGTAGCAGTGTCGTTGTCAGAAATTTGACGAAGAGTGTGCATATTTTCTTTTTAGTTGTGTTAAGGATCTACAAAATTTATTATAGACGTATAATAGCTAATATTAAGCTTCTGTACACCATATAATCTTTTTATAAAAGATGTGCATCAAATCACCCTTTTTCTAAGATCATCCCTCCGACAATGGGTATAAGTATCCCTCAAAATCGGGTATTTACATTTCATCAATCAATTCAAGATATATACAATAATAACATACTTAATATTACACATGGACTTTGGAGAGTTAGTATGGACATGTACTTCTGCCTTGTGAAGATAGAGAGGTTGTTCTCGATTGACTCTTCACTCTCAACTCAAGTAAAACATATAAAAAAAAATTAGGCATGTAAAACAAATAAAATAGTAAATCTGAAAATGGTAGCAACAACAAACAATTAATATGATAACTGAACTAAAAACAAACAAATTATTCTAATATAGAAGAATAAGATAGTATGAAAGTAATAACAAAAATACTACTTAAGAGGGAAATTAGACAACGCTCAGCCACCCACTAACCACATCCTTGATCACTGTATTTTTATGCCTAGATCATATCCTCGAAAAGCTACAGATACCTAATCTAATCACCTATACCAAAACTTCCTCAGCCTATATCTACCTCTCCTTATACCCACTATTACAAGATAATATCTTTTATAAATTATTTTTGTTATCATGATTGAAATATCTTATATTCTTAATTCATTAGAATTAAAATCATTGATTAGGGGTAAATATTCAAAACCAATGAGTATTTGTGTGATGATTAAGTGCTTCTTGCGACAAATTGAATTGCACAATATTTGCGAGTAGCTCTCTTTGACGTACTAAACATATATAGGACTATCTCTACACCTAATATTACAATTTACAATGCAAATATAAGCTAAATACTTCATGATATATACAACTTAAATACTTAAGTGAGAAAAATGAATCAATAGACCTCCCAAGTTTTCAATTAAGAAAAGGGGACAAGTGGGTCCCGCAACTTGTTCCTTTTAATAAAATTAAGTCATTTGAACAACTGGTATAGTTGTTCGACAACTAAATTAGTTATCTCACCAACTTCACACAGTTATTGAACAACTTCTCCCAGTTGCCGAACAACTTCGCCTAGTTGTTGAACAACTTAGCGCAGTTGTCGAACAACTTTGATAGTTGTTGAACAACTACTAGAAGTTGTCAATCAACTATCAAAGTTGTTCGACTACTGGGAGAAGTTGTTGGAACAAAAAAACTTTAAATAAAAATCAAAAGAATTTTGTCCCTCCCACCTAATTTTAAAAACTTGAAGGATTCTTACTTAATTAGACAACTTATTTGTCCCTTTTAATCCAAAGTCCCAGTAGTACTACTATAATTTTCTTGAATAGCATAACTACGTTCATCCATATTTGGTCCATAAAAGTGGACCATCAAACCAGTTGAGAAAGGCTACAGAGCCATCTATTTGGTAGATGGGTTTTTACGGGCCTTCTTTGGGGTCTCGAGGGTTATTCTATGTTAATAGGAGTAAACGTAGGCTAAACCAACTACTCATATTTGAATATTAACTATGTAGGACTTAATTACCTGCATAACTCACTGCTAAATCAACTACCAAGCAATGCATTAATACATGCATAAATAATATATAGATTTCCACATCGATAATCCCTACAGTACAAAAACTTGCATAACTCGATTTGAGGCCCATTTGTTATTTACTTTTGGCTTCTTAGGTTTAAGTGGGTAAACATATGGAAAGAGAAAAGAAAAGGCTCTCACATCTAGTTTCCCTAGAAGCACCTTTTTAGAATAAGGGTGATATTGAAGCAACTCATTTTCAGATTCGAACAATCTTTTATTTTGTTCCTCCTCAGAAACAACAGTGTGAGCCGGGGCAGCCATTTCCTTTTCTTACAGTAGATGAAGAACAAGAAGAACACTGCAATTTTAAAACCAGGCTTTAAATCTCATAAACAAAATAAGAAATCATGAGAGCAAAAAGGGAAAAACAAAGTGCAGAAAGACCTCAACTATACTAGGATACAAAGGACGAGAGAGAAGGGGAGGAGGGTTATATGAAAAATGCAACGAATACAGAAGAGGCAGAGAACATCTATCAAATTTATTTAAAAACACACCAGCTACATCACCGATGTTTCAAAATCAAGGCAACTTTTTGTCCTATTCAAAAAAAAATTCAATGTGTGAGAGTAGGATTGAGGTTGTCTTAACTGCTTAAATTAGTTTGCCCTTTTAAAATTGTGTTCAATTAAAAGAAATATAAAAATAAAGATTTTAAGAGGGCAAACCAATTTACGCAGTTACGACAACCTCAGTCCTACTCACACTCTTTGAAAGTTTTTTCTTCACAGGATAAAAAATTGCCTTGATTTTTGAAACGTCGGTGATGTAGCTAGTGTATTTTTAAAGAATATTTGATAGATGCTCTGCCTCTACTGTATTCGTTCCATTTTTAATACAACCCTCCTTCCTCTCTCTCTCATCCTTTGTATCCTACTACTGGTGAGGTTCTTTTACACTTTTTTTCCCCTTTTGCTCTCCTGATTTCTTATTTTGTTTTTGAAATGTATAGCCTTGTTTTAAATTGCAGTGTTCTTCTTGTTCTTCATTTCCTGTGAGAAAAGAAAATGGTTGCCCCGGCTCTGCTTTTGTTTCTGAGGAGGAACAAAATAAAAGACTGCATGAATCTGAAAATGAGTTGCTTCATTAGCACGCTTCTTCTAAAGAGGTGCTTCTGGGGAAACTAGATGTGAGAGTCTTTTCTTTTCTCTTTTCATCTGTTTTCCCACTTAAACCTAAGAAGCCAAAAGTAAATAATGAAAGGGCCTCAATTAGAGTTATGTAATTTTTTTTAATTTAGGGATTATCTATATATTATTTATGCAGGTAGTAGCGTATTTTTTAGTAGTTAGCTTAGCAGTGAGTTATGCAGGTAATTAAGACCTACATAAGTAATTCACTATGTTAATAGAAATATATGAATTTGAAAATAGTAGGCTTTGAAAATTTTAAAAATAATTCATTAGTTTAAAATTAAAAATTCATAGTTGAAAAGACCTAAAACATCTCTAATTATATCATAAATTTATATATTTCAAATATATTTAAATATTAAACAAAATATAATAATAATTAAAAGATAACTTATAATATTAGTAGTAGTAGTAGAACATACATATCTACTACTACTACTAATAATAATAAAAATAATGATAATAATAATAATAATAATAATAATAATAATAATAATAATAATAATAATAATAATACATCATTTACAATCAAAAATATGTGGTTGATCTCAAATATTTTTTTTAATTCAATTATAACATTATAAGATAAATTTGCATTATATTTGCAAAAGGTAAATAGCAAAGATAATTAAAAGTAATAATGTAATACCTCGAGATTCTAACCAATAGTGCCGCCATGACTCAAGCCCATGAGAAATAAATTAAGGTGTTTTGGTTGGTTTTTGGTCAATGGTAATGTGTATTAAGGCTTTAAAGATGTCCTAACGCTTGGGCGAATCAAAACATTCTTTACCGATTGAATTCTTGAGAAAGAATTTAGCATAGTCAACTTTAAATGAGTATATCTCCCGTTGTACTATGAATTATTGAGATCATGACCTACCAAAAGATATATAATTGAGTTACCTTTCCAACAATACCCATTTCGTCAAAATCCGATATCGGAGCAAAGAGTTATGCTTATTTTACTCCAGCGTGTCAGCCTGGAAAATCCGTGACGACTTTTTGTGACAACTTGTCACAAGCCTGATAGCCCATCACAAAATGTCGTCTACTTAAAGGAAGAAAGTCACAAAATTCACCCTTTTTGTGACGACAATTCCTGATGGCCTATCACGGGCCTGGCAACTTGTCACGGAAGTCGTCAGCTATTTTTTTTTCAGCAATTGATGGATGATTTTTGCAAGGGTATTTTAGTCATTTCTCATTTTTAGAGGCCTCTATATATATGAGAATCCTCATCCAAAACCTAATTTCTTCATTTGTCTCTTCCAATTCTCTTAAGAAATATATCTAGGGTTTTATTTAAGGAAATTAATATTCGAAAACTCATCCATAAATCTTCAAGATTCATTCAAGAATCAAGTTCCTCATAGAGTGGGCTTCAAGATTTTTTTTATTACAAGTGTGAGTAAAGTCTCAAGCACTAGAGTTCAACCAAATTCAAAGATTAAGGTATGTGACGTTTTGAACAAGAGCAATTCTTTCGTTCTTGTGCTCAAAACTTTGATTTTTATTATGGATTTATATGATTTTGCAAGTGAGTTTATACCCAAATTACTTCATCATGAGATTATGAGAATATAAATCATTCAAGCTTTGTTATACATGATTATTTTACAATTTCCAAGTTATGACTTGATATTTAATATTGTGAATTTCAAGTTTCTACCATGAGTTGGTATTTCAAGTGCTTTCAAGATATGTGTCAAGCTTTAAGCTTCCTTATGACAAATTGGATTATTGAGTATATTGATTCATGAGAATTAAGTTGTTACAATGAGTCTTGACGTTTCCTCAAAGTTATTGATGTTTCCATTATTTAATGAATGAGAAATATATTTGATTTGGTTTGAGTCGAGTTAGGAATCCACAAACTGATTATGATTTGATAAATGAGAAAGAGATTTGATTTGGTCTTCATGATAGACCCTTGTGATGTTTGTGGCGGATTTCCTAACACGTTCTGAGCTTGTGTCTGGGAGTAGTATTTAGCACCAAGCGGGAAATGTGGTATTTCCCCCGAAACTACGTGCCACCGTAGGATTGATATTGATAATTGTGGGCTGGAGGCCAAGTATGAGATTGTGATCACTAAATTTAGGTTGTACTCCTTGACAAGAGTATGACGCTCCCGCCAATATGGGGTTCTCTCCTTAGGAGGGCAAAATGTTGGACTCCATGTAGCTCACATGGTTTATGTTGGTTATAAGAAACTCTCATGTCCATAAGAGTCGAGTTTTTGAATTACAGAGTCACTCCGAGTCTTGAGTTGAAGAGTTGAGTTGTTTATGATGATTTATGAGGTTTTTACCATAGGACTTATTTACGATGAGATCATGAAAAGTATGTTTCAATCTAACTCAAGCCAAGTGAGCCATCATTGTACATATGCATATTTTCTTGAAATTGATGATGATATTTACATTGTTGTATGCACCCCCACATACTCAGTATATTCTAAAGTACTGATCCATATATTTTTCTATGGCCTATATTTTCCTGTAAGGTAGGTTCAGGTACTCAACCACATTAGTGATATTTGGGTGCATTTTTTCGCCTGCTCAGTGGTGAGTCCTTATGGTTTGTGGACCATGTTTATAATTTTGTGATACCGTTTTGTTGTTATGGCTTTCAGTACTGTTTGAGTCAGTTGGGGATTTGGCCCAATGCCTCTTTGATTTTGATTTATAGAGGCTTTGTCAGGCTAAATGGTTGGTATGTACAAAATTTCAGTATTTTGGATTGTACAGGCTAGTTTCGTATCTTATTCCAGTATGTTTATGATATTTCATTCTCTCTTATATTAGCTTGACTATTGTCAAAGTGAGTTCTAGAATTGATGAAACGTTTAGAGGGTTAGCTTGAGGCCGCGTGTGGCCTTAAGCACTGTGTGACATCTCAGGATGGGATCTTGGTGTGTTACAAGTTTGGTATTACAGCCTACATTTTAAAGACTCATAGGGAGTTTGGCAAGCCGCGTTATGTAAAGTCTTGATCATCGGTGTGTAGCATGCCATATCTATAAGCAAGAGGCTATGGGATGTCTTAAGAAAAGTTATTTTTTTCTTTCAATAGTCTATCATGCCTATGATTGTTCCTCTCTGCTATTAATTCGTGCTCTGTTATGATAGAAAATACCTCCTCATCGAGCTCATAGAAAAAATGAGCAGCCTTAACCTGTTGATCCCCTGAACGAGCATGTGTCATATACAGAATTCGGGTAGTTTTTTAGGTTCTAGCCCAGGCAGTTACCGCCAATACTCAACCTAACAACCAGGCTACTGTTCTGCCTATGCAAGAGAATAATTCTGCTATATCTCGGGTTTGTGACTTTGTGCGGATGAATCCTCCGGAGTTCTATGGGTCGAAGGTAGGTGAAGACCTATAAATATACTTGGATAAAGTGAGAAATATCACCCAGATTATGCATGTGACTGAGAAGGAGAGTGTTGAATTGGATGCCTATCGAATGAAAGATGTTGCATATAATTGGGTGGAAGTGTGGAGGTAATGTAGAGGGGAAGATGCCATTCCTATGACTTGACATTTATTCCAGGATGTGTTCTTGGATAGATTCTTTCCTCTTGAGATGAGGGAAGAAAAGATAGAGGAATTCATGAACTTGAGACAAGGCTCCATGACTGGTAAGGAGTATTTCCTTGGATTCAATCAGTTATCCAAATATGCACCTAGTATGATGGCTGACTCCAGGACCATCATGAGTAAGTTCGTGACCGGTATGTTGAGTTATGTTATGAAAGAGTGTAAATCTACTATGCTTAATAGGGAGATGGACCTTTCTCGATTGATGATACATGTCCAATAGATTGAAGCTGATAAGGTGAAAGAGAGAGAGAGAGTAAGAGGGAATAAAAGACCTAGATTAGAGAAGTAAGGATTCGGTCCATCCAGATTCTATGGAGTGGACCTCCCTCAATTCCAGAGACGTTCGTTTATGTCCGCGCCATCCTCAATTAGTGCTCCCGCACCTAGTAGCAGGAAGGAGCAGGGGAACTAGCCTATCTCATCTAGGTCTCATGAAAGTACAGGTAAAAGACCTCATTCTCCTTCATAAGCCAAGTGTGGTCAGATAATTTTGGCGAGTGTTTTGTTGATCGAAGAGGTTGCTTTGGTTGTGGCAAGTTGGGCCACCTACTTAGAGATTATGCGTATACTAGACAGGGGAGTCGAGATACTCGTCCCCAAAGTTTAGCTACTAGTGCCCCCACTCCCGTAGTCTACCCAGTTCCTCCTTAGGGTGCCTCTTCTAGTACTGTTGGAGGTTCACGCCAGAATTGCTTCTATGCTATACCACTTCGCCAGGAGCAGGAGTCTCCAGATGTTGTCACTGGTATGCTCCATGACTTTTATTTTGATGTGTATGTATTGATGGACCCCGGTTGGAGTTTCTCTTATGTGACACCTCTGGTTTCTACCATGGTAGGAGAGTTTGTTATTGCTAAGCGAGTGTATAAAAAATGTCTTGCTACTATCCATTATTGGGTCATATGTGCTGATTTGATTAAGCTGGATATGGTTGATTTTGATGTCATTCTGGGTATAGATTGGCTTCACTCATGCTATATATCTATAGATTATCGTACCTGAGTGGTCAAGTTTTAGTTTCCTAACGAACCCGTGTTTGAGAGGTTTAGGAGTTGTGTAACTCTGAAGATCCATTTCATATCCTACCTCAAAGCTAGGAAGTTGATTTCCAAGGGTTGCATCTATCATCTAGTTTGAGTTAAAGACCTCAAGTCCGAGACTCCGACTGTTCAGTCAGTTAGCATTGGTAAAGAATTTCCCGATGTTTTCCTGAAAGACCTTCCAGGTGTCCCGCCTATTAGAGAAATAGAATTCGGGATTAATCTCCTTCCTAGAACTTAGCCTATTTCCATCCCTCCATACCGTATGGCTCCCACAGAACTTAAAGTGTTGAAGGAGCAACTCAAAGACCTCTTAGAAAAAGTATTTATCAGACCCAGTGTTTCCCCGTGGGGTGCACCTATTCTATTTGTGTGGAAGAAAGATGGTACATTGCGTATGTGTATTGACTACCATCAACTCAACAAGGTGACTATTAAGAATAAGTACCCTCTTCCTAGAATCGATGATTTATTTGATCAACTACAGGGTGCAGGTTATTTCTCAAAGATAGACCTTAGATCTGGCTATCATAAACTTAAAGTGAGAGAGTGTGATATTCCAAAGACAGCTTTTCGAACCCACTATGGTCATTTTGAGTTCTTGTCATGTCCTTTGAGTTAACCAATGCTACAGCGGCTTTCATGGATCTTATGAACCGACTATTTAAGCGGTATTTGGATTTGTTTGTTATTGTGTTCATAGATGATATTTGTCATAACCCAGCCCGAGGTCATGGCCACGACAGGCATCCCGAACCACACAGGCCCGAGATACCCCTGCCACTCCCCAACCCACTAGTGATATTATCCGCTCTTGCCCTAGGCCCACACGGGTTTAAAATGCGTCACTAGGGAGTAAGGTTTTCTCATTTATATACCCAACATCCCTTCTGTGTTTTGCCGATGTGGGACTCCTTCCTAAGTTGGGGTGTCACATACACCCCCCCTTACGGACTTAGCATCCTCGCTGAGGTTTGCCCTACCGAATAGGATTTGCCTATACTTAGGACTAAGGTTTTCCCTGCCTTACCGGGATTAGCCTACACTCAGTTTGAACCCTAGCCCACATCAACAGGGACAACATAGGAGCGGCTCTGATACCATTCTGTCATAACTCGGTCAGAGGTCCTGGACCCGACGGGCATCCCGAACCACACAGGCCTGAGATACCCCTGCCACTCCTCAACACACTAGTGATATTGTCTTTTCTAGGTCCAGGCCCGCACGGCTTTAAAACTCGTTACTAGGGAGTAAGGCTTTCTCACTTATATACCCAACACCCCTCCTATGTTTGTCGATGTGGGACTCCTTCCTAAGTTGGGGTGTCATAATATTCTTGTATATTCTCTAAGTGCGGATGACCATATGGATCATCTTCGAATCGTGTTGGAAAACCTTAGAACTCAACAATTATTCGCTAAATTTAGAAAGTGTGAATTTTGGTTAAGGTCATTTGCTTTTTTGAGTCATATTGTTTCTTTCGAAGGTATTAGAGTTGATCCTCAAAAGACAAAAGCTATGAAGAATTGTCCTAGACTTACCTCCCCATCTGATATTAGGAGTTTCTTGGGTCTAGCTAGTTACTACCATCGTTTTGTTGAGGGCTTCTCTTTTATCGCGCCTTGCATGACCCGGTTGACCCAAAATAAAGTTAAGTTCCAGTGGACAGATGCCTGTGAGAAGATTTTTCAAGAGTTGAAGACACGATTCACTTTAGCCCCAGTGTTAGCTTTACCCGATGGTACTGATGGTCTTGTGGTGTACTGTGATGCTTTTAGAGTTGGTCTGGTTTGTGTGTTGTGCGGAGAGGTAAAGTTATAGCTTATTCCCCTAGACAGTTGAAGTCTCATTAGAAGAATTACCCAACTCATGATCTTGAATTAGCTGCTGTAGTATTTTCTTTGAAAATCTAGAGACATTATTTGTATGGTTTTTATGTTGATGTGTTTACTGATCATAAAAGCCTGCAGTATGTGTTTATTCAGAGGGAGTTGAACCTTAAACAAAGAAGATGGCTAGAGTTTTTAAAAGACTACGATATGAGTGTGATATATCACCCAGGCAAGGCTAATGTTGTGGCAAATGCTCTGAGCAGGTTGTCTATGGGTAGTATAGCTCATGTGGAGATTGATAACAAAGAATTGGCTCGTGACGTGAATCATTTGGCTAGTTTGTGTATTTGATTGCTTGATTTTGCTGAAGGGAGTAGGTTAGTTCAGAGTAGTTTTGAGTCCTCTTTGGTCTCGGAGGTAAATAAAAAGCAGGACAGGAGCCTACTTTGGTCAGAAGGAGTCTGTTAAGGACCAAAAGGTAGAGGTTTTCTCCCAAGGGGGAGATGGTGTGTTGAGATTGCAAGGTAGGTTGTGTGTTTCGAATGTTGATGATTTGAGGCATAGAATTATGGCTGAAGCGCATGGTGTGTGATATTCTATTCATCCCGGTGCTACCAAGATTTACCTTGATTTTTGGGAAATCTATTTGAGGAATAGTATGAAGAAAGACATAGCAGGATTTGTGGCAAAGTGTTCTACTTGTCAACAATTTAAGGTAGAGCACCAGAGGCCCGGTGGTGTAATGCAAGAGTTTGGCATTCCTACTTGGAAGTGGGAAGAAGTGAATATGGATTTCATAATTAGTTTTCCTCCTTCTCAGATTGCATAGAGTTCCTTTGGCTATCATCTTTGATAGGGGTACTCAGTTTACTTCCCAGTTTTGTAGGGCTTTTCAGAAGGGTCTTGGTACTCTAGTTCGTCTAAGTTCTGCTTTCCATCCACAGACCGATGGTTAGGCTTAGAGGACTATTTAGACTTTGACGGACATGTTGAGGGCATGTGGGCTTGATTTAAAAGGTAGTTTGGATGGGCACTTGCCATTGATCAAATTTTCTCTAATAATAGTTTCCATGCTAGTATTCAGATGGACCCATTCGAAGCTTTGTATAAGAGAAGATGTAGATCGCCCATAGGTTGGTTTGAAGTAGGAGAAATAGCTATGATTGGGCCGGATGTTGTGTTCGAGGCTATGGAAAAAGTTAAGTTGATTCGAGAAAGATTGAAAATCGCTCAAAGTCGTCAGAAGTCATATGCGGTTGTGAGAAGAAAAGATCTTGAGTTTAATGTTAATGATTTGGTGTCTTTGAAGGTTTCACCCATGAAAGGGGTGAAGAGATTTGGGAAGAAGAGAAAGCTTAGTCCCCGTTATGTTGGTCCATACAGGGTTCTGAGCCGTGTCAGGAAAGTAGCTTATGAGGTGGATTTACCCACGGAGTTGTCTAGCATTCATCCGGTGTTTCATGTTTCTTTTCTTAAGAAGTGTATTGGTGATTCTATCGTGGTTTATTCTTCCTAAAGCTTAGATATTTAGGATAGCCTTTCATCCGAGGAGATTCCGGTTGAGATTATTGATTTTCAGGTCCGTAGGCTAAGGAACAAAGAAGTTCCTTTCGCTAAAGTGTTTTGGCAAAATCAATCTGTTGATAGTGCTACTTGGGAAAACAAAGCTGATATGCGAGCCAAGTACCCTCACCTCTTTTTGGTGAGTTCGAAGTGAGCAGAAGGTATCATTTTATCTTAATTCCGCCCCCTTCTTATTAAAGATTCAGCAGTGTGTCTACTTTCATCACGAATTCATGCATTTTCTATAGTATTTGAAGGTATAGAGTGAAGTAAGTCTTTTGAGTGAGTCGTTCCAGCTATACATCCTCATTTTTCTCTTGTTCTTGGCCTATCTGGCAACATTCGAGGACGAATGTTTCCAAGGGGGAGCTATTGTAATACCCTGAGATTCTAACAAATAGTTCCACCATGACTCAAGCCCATGAGAAATAAATTATAGTGTTTTGGTTGTTTTCTGGTCAAGGGTGATGTGTATTAAGGCTTTAAACATGTCCTAACACTTGGGCAAATCAAAACATTCTTTACCGAATGAATTCTTGAAAAGGATTTTGGAATAGTCAAATTTAAATGAGTATATCTCCCGTTGTACTATGAATTATTACGCTCATGACCTACAAAAGGATATATAATTGAATTATCTTTCCAACGATACCCATTTCATCAAAATCCAATAATGGAGTAAAGAGTTATACTTATTTTACTCTAGCGTGTCAGCTTGGAAAATCTGTGACGACCTTTTGTGATGACTTGTCACAATCCTGATGGCCCATCGCAAAATGTCATCACCTTAAGGCAGAAAGTTACAAAATCCATCCTTTTTGTGACGGCAATTCGTGATGGCCTATCACGGGCCTAACAGCTTTTCACGGATGTCGTCAGTTATTTTTTTCAGTAATTGATGGATGATTTTTGGAAGGGTATTTTAGTCATTTCCCATTTTTGGAGGTCACTATATATGTGAGAATCGTCATCCAAAACCTAATTTCTTCATTTGTCTCTTCCAATTCTCTTAAGAAATATATCTATGATTTTATGTAAGGAAATTAATCTTCCAAAAATCATCCATAAATCTTCAAGATTCCTTCAAGAATCAAGTTCCTGAAAGAGTGGGCTTCTAGAATTTTTTTTATTAAAAGTGTGAGTAAAGTCTCAAGCACTAGAGTTCAACCAATTTCAAATATTAAGGTAGGTGGGATTTTGAACAAGAGCAATTCTTTCGTTCTTGTGCTCAAAGATTTGATTTTTATTATAGATTTATATGATTTTGCAAGTGGGTTTATACCCAAATTACTTCATTATGAGAATATGAGAATATAAATCATTCAATCTTTGTTATACATGATACTCTTACAATTTCCAAGTTATGAATTGTTATTTAATATTGTGAATTTCAAGTTTCTACCATGAGTTGGTATTTCAAGTGCTTTCAAGATATGTGTCAAGGTTTAAGCTTCCTTATGACAAATTGGATTATTGAGTATATTGATTCATGAGAATAGAGTTGTTCCAACGAGTCTTGATATTTCTTCAAAGTTATTAATGTTTCCATGACTTAATGAATTTATGCATTTTGATATTGAGAAAGATTGATTTGATTTGAGTCGAGTTAGGAATCCACAAATTGATTATGATTTGATAAATGAGAAAGAGATTTGATTTGGTCTTCATGATAGACCCTTGTGATGTTTGTGGTGGATTTCCTAACACGTTCTGAGCTTGTGTCTGGGAGTCGTATTTAGCACCGAGCGGGAAACATGGTATTTCCCCCCGAAACTATGTTCCACCGTAAGATTGATATTGATAATTGTGGGCCGGAGGCCGAGTATGAGATTGTGATCACTAAATTTTGGTTGTACTCCCTGGCACAAGAACGATGCTCCCGCCAATGTAGGGTTCTCTCTTTAGGAAGGAAAAACGTTGGACTCCATGTAGCTCACATGGTTTATGTCGGTTATAAGAACCTCCTATGTCCATAAGAGTCGAGTTTCTTGAATTACAGAGTCACTCAGAGTCTTGAGTTGAAGAGTTGAGTTGTTTATGATGATTTATTAGTTTTTTATCATATAATTTATTTACGATGAGATCATAAAAAGTATGTTTCAATCTAACTCAAGCCAAGTGAGCCATCATTGTACATATGCATATTTTCATGAAATTGATGACGATATTTACATTGTTGCATGCACTCCCACATACTCAGTACATTCCAAAGTACTGACACACATATTTTTCTAAGGGCTACATGTTTTCATAATGTAGGTTTAGGTACTCAGCCGCGTTAACGATATTTGGGTGCCTCTTTTCGTTTGCTCAGTGGTGAGTCCTCATGGTTCGAGGACCGTGTTTATAATTTTGTGATACTGTTTTGTTGTTATGGCTTTCAGTACTGTTTGAGTCAGTTGGGGGTTGGTCCCAATGTCTCCTTGATTTAGATGTATAGAGGCTTTGTCAAGCTAAAGGGTTGGTATGTACAGAATTTCAGTATTTTGGATTGTACATGCTAGTTTCGTATCTTATTCCAGTATGTTTATGATATGTCATTATCTCTTATATTAGCATGACTATTGTCAAAGTGAGTTCTAGAAGTGATGACAGGTTTAGAGGGTTAGCTTGAGGCCGCGTGTGGCCTTAAGCACCGTGTGACATCTCGGAATGGGATCTTGGGGTGTTACAAATAAATTGTTGACTTTAAATTAAAAATAATACTATAAAAATATAAAATTACATATTAGAAGTAGATAGTTATAATGCTAAACAGTTCTAATTGGATTATTATCATTATATAACTGCTCCTAAAATTGTTAATATGGACTGGACCAGCTCATCCGGGCTAGCTCACACGGGCTTTAGAGTTTGACGGGCCCGACCAGGCTGCCCCATCAACATGATAGACTAGAAAATAGCAAGTCCAACCCGTCACACTATGGGTTGTGGGCCTCCACGGGCCGACCCATTTTTTAAAATATATTAATTTTATAATCTTAATTTAAATTTTGAAATATTAATTGCATAAATATTTACAATATAATATTGCTTGAAGTTACTACTCATTAATCAAGTCTCAAATTTACAAAAAGATCCTAATAATCTGTGAAACTGAATAACTGTTGACACCAAATTAAAATCAAATAGATATATTGAAAAATGAATAAAATAATTAATGATTAATAATATAACTCGCTAAATAACAATATTAACCTAATTTTGTTTTAATTGATCAGAATAAAACACAAAGAAATGTCAATTTTTAGTCCATTAAAAGTAAAACAAATGCTTTAAAGAAAACTCTCATGGCATTTATGGTGTATTCAACATCGCCACGCCATCTTCATCAAACATATTTGATTTCTTAAAAAAATTATATTTTATATGCTAATTATTTATATATATTTTTAAATATAGTTAATATTTAAATATATATATATATATATATATATATATATATATATATATATATATATATATATATATGATGGTTCATATAGACTTTGAGTTTGGACTCCGTTTTTTATTCTTAGTACTATATTTTATTTTTTAATTATTTTTATTTTACCCACGGGTCATCCAAACTCATATTTCTCAAGCCAATGGGTCAATAGACTTATTCATGAAGGGCTAAAAAGCCCTATTTTTAAATGGGCTATAAAAATTATAGCCCAGCCCTATCAAATTACAGGCTGGGCCGGGCCATCCCAACGAGCCTGACCTACATTGATGGTTTTAATCGCTCATCTAAGATATTGGTTATTCTATCAAATTTTTTTGAATGTAAATTGGAGATAAAACATACTTTCAAAGATAAACTTATAATTTAGATGTACTTAATTAGTAATCATGGCACACAATTTTTTTTTTGCTACACGATTTATCTTAATATTTATCTCAAATAACAATGAAAAAATAATAATAGTAATAGTAATAGTAGTGCAATCTAATAGTGGTAAAGTAAAAATAGATAAAATGTTATTATTTTTATTAGTATTAGTATTAGTATTAGTATTAGTATTGTCTCATTGATTTCAATATTTATCTCAACTCAAATCTATATTAATTTTAAATATATATTGTATTTGAAAAATGTAATGATAAGGATAAGGAAGAATAATAAATTAATCTTATTTTAATAAACATATGTGATATTTGAATTTGTAGTTAAATGAAATCTGAATATAAATGAAATTCTATCACTTAGCCTTTCTTACATATACTTCTCTATCATTAGCTTTATTCGTGAATTTATTTACTGCAATTTTTTAATTTTTCATTTTATAAAATTATTCTTGATTTGATAACATTCTTTCGATATGCAGGAATGATATAACATTTACAACTTATCTTTCTTTGTGAATGTTCAAGGTCCATCAATTTAAACTGATATAAATATCTCTTCTTTTCGATGATTCAATATGCGAAATAATATTATTTTTTTGGTAGAAAGTACATGCATTAATATAAAAGAGAACTCAATTTAAGTTTCAATTTTTTGATGATTAGTCAAGGTTCAAAAAGGAATAGTTCTGGCCTTGCCAGTTAAAATCATCAGTACAAGAGCTAATTGTTCTCTCAAAAATTTTCTGAGATGTCTGCTCAAACTGCATCTTTTGCATATATCGGTGGAACTTCAAAAAGGGTAGTCTCTTGAAACCCGCTTGCCTTTGCTCTGTCTTTTGCTAGAGCATCCGCCACTCTATTTTGTTCTCTATAACAGTGATTGACTTCCGGATTCCTTAGCCTTTTTAATTTTTACCTGCATTCCGAAATCAAAGTATCATAGTTGAGGTTCCCATTAGTTAACATAGATATAACTTCCAAGGAATCAATGTTTATTTCAATGGGGAGAAGATTATTTTGCTCTACCAGTTTTAATATTTCAATGAGAGCCATAAGTTCCATCATGTTTTTGGTAGTCCAATCAAAGTTTTTGTTAAAACCTAACACTCAGCCTCCATTACTGGATCTTACTACCCCTCCTATTCCACCCTTCCCGAGGTTTCTAAGGCAAGAATTATTAGTATTGAGCTTTAAGGTGTGGCTGGTGGGAGGATTCCACTTAACGTTGATGATTTGGGTTTGCTTGATTGGGGTATTCTTTTGAGTAAGATGTTTATACTCAACAGTTTGCTAGTAAGCATGGTTAAAATTGGGATGGTCCCTTTTGTTACTAAAGGTATTAGAGTTCTTGGTGTTCCAGATTGTCTAGAGGCTGAAAAGAATAATGTTGTGCCAGTGGATTAGTCTGTTGAATTGGGGGTGTTGAAGAGATCTCCAGATAGTGTGCCAGTAAGAGGGTAGGAGACTGGTAATAGGAGGTTGTTTGGACTGGGTCATCTTGTGGATAGTTTACACTCTAAAATCTTTGAGGATGGGACACTTAAATAAAATGTGGGATTTGTCTTCCTGGTGATGATTGCAGATAGCTTAATGATAACGCTCAATCTACAGCTCTCGTAGGAGTGTAAAGCGGTCGTTAGCAAATATAGAACCCAACCTGGGTTGGGTGTCGACCCCACAGGGAATAGCTTGGCCAACAAGTAAGCAAAATTACTAAACTTTTGGTGCAAGTCTCGTAAGCAGGGGGGATTTGTAATATGTAGCCAAAGTAATGAAATAAAAGCTGAAAATAGCAAAGTAAAAGAGAAAGATTGTCACGTAAGTTGTAAAAAATGAGAATTGAAGCGTTGGGGTTATGTCCACCTTCTGAGGTATACGTCTCTATTGGCTATGAGTGTGTAGAGTCTTGACATGCAATTGCTTATAGAGAATTGTAGTCGATGGTAAATCCAAGCGTCTCGCGACCTAAACAAGGACTATTTCACTTTAACTCTCGCGAGCTTAAAGCGTGTCTAACGGTACGAATTCTCCAAGAGGTTAGTCCAGTTACGGCACTAGCTTTTTAATAGGAAAGGGTGTCCTACTACCTTGACATTATCTCTTTTCCAGACAAATAACCTTTCTCGCGAACAAGTTAAATGTTAGACTGGCGTATTCTTGCGTTTGCAACCGCAAAGAATGTAGATTAAGATGAAGAGCGTAATGATATAAGCAATATACTTGTCTTGAACTCACAAACTCATAGCTATAGATAGTAACTCATTCGGCTTCCATAACCCCAACTAAGAGGTTTAGTTACCCATGAATGCGAAGGATATCACGTTTTGCATGGTGGATGGCATGAGAAGTGGGTGTTTAGGCGTGTGGTTTTGGTGATTCCCTAGCAAGTAACGATTCTCTTGTTGTGG
Organism: Capsicum baccatum var. pendulum; assembly: GCA_030864225.1. Classification (NCBI taxonomy): domain Eukaryota; kingdom Viridiplantae; phylum Streptophyta; class Magnoliopsida; order Solanales; family Solanaceae; genus Capsicum; species Capsicum baccatum. The sequence goes on from CM061556.1 coordinate 7,868,704, forward strand.
AATTTAAGAATAGAAGAGTAGATTAGAAGTGTTTGTGGTGGAAGATGAGAGGGATGGAAGAAAATTAATTGTTGAATTAAGTGAAGAATGCATAAAAATCTCTAACATGATAGGGTATTTATAATACTCCTATCCTACTCCTACTAAGCTAATGAAATAAATAACCAAATCCTAATATACTAATGAAATCCTTGACCCAAATGTACTAGGGTAAGGTTACAATATCATAATCCAAATAGAATAGTGAAATACATAACCTAATTGTACTAGGTTAATGTATCTTTGTAAAAATCCAGCTTTGTATCTGTAAGTCCCCAAAGTCTTCAGAATTGCTGTTTTAGCCCGGGACAGATTTTCCATGCAGCAGATTTGGTCCTTTAGGCGTCCAGCTCCTTTCTACTTCGTTTGTGAGCTTTCTTTTGTGTCAAGTAAGCCATAAAATGCTGTATTTTGCATCATTTATACCTGAAACTTTCCTAATCATGTTTGTTAACTCATTTACAGGAAAAAGGACTAAAAGTGCATGAAATAGATAATTAGTTCTCAAAACTAGGCTAAAATATGGGCAAAATATATTGATATAGGCGTGTAAATTCGCCTATCATCAACACCCCACACTTGCAGCTTTGTTCGTCCTCGAACAAAATATCATGTCCTTCTAAGCATCAACTTAGGGTTTTTACAGCAACAACACAAAACATTCTTCAAGACAAGCACAAAAATTATCAATAAAGAGTAGCTTCCCGATTATAAGTAGAAACAATTTAACCTCAAGTATAGACTCGTGATGGTGATCAACTCACATGCAAACGTTCAAGTGCATAGAATCATATACAACTATCCAAACTTATCAACCATGTGTGTCTCACCATTTAGTACCCATAATCACGCACAAATATAGCATATTTTTCAAACATGGGTATCAAAGTATCCTTGCTCTCATTCTCACAAAGAATTCATATGTAGCAACTAATGACCATAGGCTTGCCTTTAATGTAGTACTCTACTAAATGTCGGAATGTTAAGATTAGGATCAAGTAGGTCTTTTGATGGTTGTAATGTAGGCTAAGGGACGGGTAGGACTATTTTGGCCAAGAATAGTGACTAGGTTCCTAAGCGCTTTAATACATCACATTGTATCAATGACACTTTTTCTTTCAACCTTTCTTCAGTCTTTTATTCTACCACCCTTGTTCTCCTATTTTGTTTTTTCAATTTTAAGCACTACTTACTTTTCAGCTTTCTTTTCCTTTTTCTTTTCACAACATACCTCTTATGATAGCACTTTCTTTTTCATAACTCATTCAAGCACCATTACAATTTAAAGCATCATACTCACCCAATTTCCTCTTATGTTGTCACATGACTCTTTCACTTTAAAGCACTTAGGAATTTGGATCAAATTACGGTCTTGAAAAAAATGGATTAGGCTTACATACAAGGTTGTCAAAGAAATAGGCTAAAGGCTCAAAAGGGTTTAACTAGGATGATTTACATGGGTAGGAAAAACTGAAGGTAAATAAATATAGGTTGCCAAAGAAATGCCTAAATCATATCCTAAACTTACATTCCTTATTTTCGCTTTGCATACATATCAGGCAAGTTCTAGCATCAGCCACAAGCATAGAATATACTATTATCTCGCACACACAAGGCACATGGTCGACTTGATTGAAAGTAATATAGACTCTCGTCCCAACAATTGAAGGAATTGAATCACACAATATCACATAATAAGTCACAACTAGAGCCTAAACATCTCAATAGTCACAATTGTAGCACATACTCTTGTTCTAATCTCATGCTGCCTATCAAAATAATTTCATGCGTAGCTAGAAAAATTTGACTCCTAAAAAATTAAAAAACGTTTGAACGAAAAAAAAAACAAAAAAATGGTTGGTAAACAAGCAAACATAGGTGCAAACAAGGAAGTATATCATACGGATTCTGCCATCCCACACTTAGACGGGACACTGCCCTCAGTGGAAAATAAATGCGAAGAACCTGGTTAGTCGGACTCTTCATCAATGTCGGGGGTCATACCCCCTTCGTCTGAATCATCATAAGAGTCGTCGTCAGAGTTCTCCTCATCATCAGAATCAGGCAAGCGTCTATCATCATCAGTTGGCACGTCATCGTCCAGAGGTTCCTCAAAATATACGCCCACTCCACACATCTCCCGGGCATGCCTGTTCATTGGGTAGTCGTGGTCTAGCTGTTGGAGCTCTTCAGCAGTTGGAATACGTCCACCACTCATCATAGTGAATTGTGTCATGCCATAGAGATGACGGAAGAAACTCTCATCACGAGCATGTCTCTCTGCAGTAGTAAGGTTGACTCCATGAGTTGTTTCAGCATCTTTGACCTTTGTGAGGTCAACCTTCTTTGGGTTATGTGGGAGTTTGTGGTCAGCTGGTTCCTCTTCTATATCCTCCTTCCGCAACATTGCTGTCAACAAATTGCCGAATGTGAAATGGGACCTTCGGTGGAGTCTGGCCTTCCTCATGGTAGATCAAATGATTGCCCCAAAGTTGATAGGGACATTCGTCATCAACGCATAAACCAAACACACTCTATCTCTCGATATCTTGGTGTATTGCGTCCCAGGAATAAGGCATGAGTTGACAATGCGCATCCAGATTCTTGCTTCCCTATTTAGTGGAGCATAGGGGAAGGTGTTGTGACGGCCTGTTTCCTTATGTCTGCCCCATCTTGCCATCGATCTGCTTCCACAAAGCGTGTGTCTTATCGCTCTGTAAGGAGGCCTGCTGTACAGCTCTTTGTATGGTGCAGGGTCGACCGAAGGTAGGCCAAGAAAAGAGTTGATCCAATCCGCTGTAAGCTGTAACACTTGGCCCCGAATTTTGACTTCGTTGCCTGTTGTGTTTGGCGACCAGTTGGCATAAAATTCTCTTGTCAAGTCATGATTGCACTCTCCCATGTCGCGGAAGATGAAATCTAGCTTCAAAGCCATTATTTTAGCCAACATTTGCGGCTCCTTCTTTGCTAAGGTCTCCTTGTTGATCAAGTCGACGTGCACATATTTCTTTTCTTTGTTGCTGCTGTACCATACTTTGTCTTCTTCCTCAAGAACCCATTTTATTCCGAACATTCTGCGTGGTAGGTGCGCTGAGGATGATTCTCCTTGGTCTTTTCGACTTCTCTTTTTGCCCTTTTGGGACGTGGTAGCCATTTCCTTGCCTTGCCTTGCCTTAGGTGCCATTGTACCTGAGACTAGAAATAACGTAAGTTGCAGCACAATCTCACTTTATACAATCTATATGCAAGCACTAGGGGTACCACCCCACACTTAATCTTGTTAGCACAAATCAGTGAAGTGAAAGTGGTCGAGTACTCAGATTTCGTCGACGTACGTTTTAGGATTGTATTCCGACAAGAAAATCAGCATTACATCACTTATTTGCAGCCATTGGCCTACTTTCATGGTAGATATAGCAACACTACAACATAGGGGTTACCACATGGAATCGTAATTCTTACAACAAGCACAACTTCCTAAGTCGATAGGTACTATAACCTTATCTCGATGACCGGGATATTTTATCATGTAAGTATCCAAACAACCATCTTAAGCAATATTCATAGCCATATCAATTCAGCAATTATCATAACAATGCTATCAAAAAAAAATTCAAGTCGGAAACAAGTCAAGAATTCCCTACGTATATATTCAATCACACGATATTGCAACAACTATCCAAACACATGAACATTACCACCAATCTCTCATGATTTAGCAAAATATAATAAGCATAGCAACGTAGTACTTACGATAAATAGATGAAGAATAAGAGAGTACGTACTTGCTTGAAGATTGTGGAGAAGTTGTTATGAATTGGAAGAACAAAGGAAGAAAACTTTGAGAGGATTTGGAGTGATATGCGGCGCCTTTAGGGTTGTTTCTAATGTGGTTGTGTTATAAAACCAAGTCCCCTTTATATAGGAAGAGTATGGGTCGGGTTATGACCCATTTACAGTCGGATTTGGGGACAAAATCACCACATATGCGGCGCATATCTCTCGGCATATCAATGACATATGCGGCGCATTGTCCATGGTATAATGGGACATATGCGCCGCATAGTCTATGGCATTTCTAGACATATGCGCCGCATAGTCTATGGCATTTGGTCTCAGTATCTCAAATGCCATAGCATAGGCGGCGCATAGTCAAAAGCATGCCTAGGAATAAGCGGCGCATAGTGTATAGCACACTAGATTCCGAGTCCTTAGGCTATAGAATAGGTTGTGCATCGTTCGTGGCCTATTTTTACCAAGGCCTAGCCTTCCTCGAAGCCTATTATGACGTGAGAAAGGCTCAATTCATAGCCTTATGCATCACCATTCCTAACTTACCGACTTTACCATACAATGCAACCAAATCGTCAATTGAAATCAATCTCCTCGTTGCATACTTCTTGCACCTATATTAGCTCAAAAAAAATGAACACGATTAGTACGATGGGTTGCCTCCCACCAAGCGCCTTAGTTTTGGTCGTGGCACGACTCTTATTTTTGGATTTTCATTTATCAAAAAGAAAAAATACTAAAACGACGAAACGATAAAATGATAAAACAATAAAACGATGGGTTGCCTCCCATCTAGCGCCTTATTTATTGTCGTGGCTCGACGTAGTAATCTCGAGTACTTAGACTTCGTCGAGATAAGTGATGGCCATGTCATTCATCGAGTCAAGAGGACCGATATATGGCTTAACACGTTGGCCATTCACTTTGAAGACAACACCGTCATTGTCTTCCAATTCGACTACTCCAGATGAGTAGACTTGGATGACTTTAAATGGACCAGACCACTTTGATTTTAACTTACCTGGGAAGAGCTTGAGTCTGGAGTTAAAGAGCAGTACCATGTCACCTTTTTGGAAGTTTCGTCGAACAATCCGCTGATCATGATACTTCTTCATCCGCTCCTTGTATAAATCGGATCTTTCATATGCATGGAGACAAAATTCATCTAGTTCGTTCAGCTGCTCCAACCTCAGGTTCTTCACATCATCCCAATTCAGATTCAAGTGCTTCAATGCCCACAATGCCTTGTATTCAAGCTCGATGGGTAGATGACAAGCCTTCCCATAAACTAGCTGATAAGGTGACATGCCAATGGGTGTCTTGAATGCAGTCCTATACGCCCATAGTGCATTATCTAGCTTCCGAGACCAGTCCTTCCTATTTGCATTAATCGTCTTGGCAAGGATTTGCTTGATCTCGCGGTTGGAAACCTCAACTTGTCCACTGGTTTGGGGATGATAAGGCGTAGCTACCTTGTGTTGCTTGACTCCATACTTGGCCAATACAGATTTGAATAGCTTGTTGCAAAAGTGAGATCCTCCATCACTTATGATAGTACGAGGTACTCCAAAGCGAGAGAAGATATTCTTCTTTAAAAACGCTACAACACGCTTTCCTTCGTTGTCGGCCAATGCTACAGCTTCCACCCATTTCGATACATAATCCACAGCAACCAAGATGTACTTCATTCCAAACGAATTCACGAATGGACCCATGAAATCAATACCCCACACATCAAAGAGTTCTACCTCCAGAATTTTGGACATGGGCATTTCATGGTGTTTTGAAATAGCACCTTGACGTTGGCATTGGTCACACCTTCGCACATAGTCGTATGTATCTCTGAATATTGTAGGCCAATAATAACCGCTTTACAAGACTTTCCTTGCCGTTCGATTCCCTGCATGATGTCCTCCAACTTGCAAAGTGTGGCATGCTTCCAATATAGTAGGCACTTCTTCATGGGATATACATCGTCGAATGATACCATCCGCGCATCTTCGAAACAAATAGGGCTCATCCCAATAGTAGTGCTGAACGTCATGCATAAACTTCCTCCTCTGGTGGTAAGATAAATTGGAAGGTAACACATTACTCACCACGAAATTTGCAAAGTCGGCATACCATGGTAATTTCTCCATTGATGTCGCTAGTATCTCCTCGTCAGGGAATGCATCATCAATCTAATTTTCTGGTTGCGCCTCATACTCATTCTCAAGTCTAGATAGGTGATCAGCCACTTGGTTCTCGCAACCCCTTCTATCTTTGACTTCGAAATCAAACTCTTGCAGCAGCAATACCCATCGAATCAGCCTTGGTTTCGCATCCTTCTTCGTCATTAGATACCTAAGAGTTGCATGGTCTGTATGAACGATTACCTTAGTACCCAGTAGATAGGCACGAAACTTCTCAAACGCATACACAACCGCTAGGAGCTCTTGTTCCGTAACGGTGTAGTTCCTTTGGGCTTCATTTAGGACCTTACTCGCATAATAGATAGGATGAAAAAATTTCTCCTTTCTCTGCCCAAGAACAGCACCAACGGCTACACCACTAGCATCACACATGACTTCAAATGGGAGCGTCCAATCTGGTGCTACCATGATAGGGGCTTCAATGAGTTTTCCTTTAAGGCATTCGAATGCCTTTAAGCAATCATCATTAAAGTCAAACTTCGCATCTTTATCCAATAGTTTGCACAATGGTCTAGAAATTTTGGAGAAGTCTTTGATGAATCTACGATAAAACCCAGCATGGCCAAGAAAACTACGAACTCCCTTCACCGAAATTGGAGGCGGTAGCTTCTCTATTACCTCGATTTTGGCGCGATCAACCTCTATTCCTCTTTCGGAGATCTTGTGCCCAAGAATGATTCCTTCTTTTACCATGAAGTGGCACTTCTCCCAATTCAGCACAAGGTTGAACTCTACACATCTTTGCAATGCCATGCTCAAGTTTTCCAAACACGCTTCAAAAGACTCACCAACAACTGAAAAGTCGTCCATAAATACCTCCAAAGTGTCTTCTACCATCTCAGAGAAAATAGACATCATACAACGTTAAAAGGTGGCTGGTGTGTTACATAACCCGAATGGCATACGTTTGAAGGCAAACGTACCATATGGGCATGTGAACGTTGTCTTCTCTTGGTCTTCGGGGGCAATACAAATCTGATTGTAACCTGAATAACCATCCAAGAAGCAAAACCATCCTTTCCCCGCTAATCGATCTAGCATTTGGTCCATAAATGGCATGGGGAAGTGATCCTTGAGCTTCCAAGAATTCAGCTTGCGGTAGTCCATGCATACTCTCCATCCAGTAATGGGCCTGAGTGGAATAAGCTCATTCTTTGCATTCGCAACCACCGTCATTCCTCCTTTCTTGGGAACACATTGTATTGGGCTTACCCATGTACTATCAAAAATAGGATACACGACTCCTGCGTCTAACCACTTGATAATCTCCTTCTTCACCACTTCTTGCATTGGTGGGTTTAGACGTCTTTGATGTTCAATGGTGGGTGTGCACTTTTCTTGAAGCTGAATTTTATGAGTGCAAATCCCAGGTGGAATACCAATGATATCCGCAATAGTCCATCCAATAGCTCTAATATACTTGCGTAAGATTGCAATAAGAGCTGCAACTTGTTGCTCACCCAAATCGGCTGCTACAATGACTGGAAGAGTGTTTCCGCTTCCTAAGAATGCGTACTTCAAATGGCTTGGCAGCTCCTTTAATTCTAACGTGGGTGGCTCTTCAATAGATGGCTTAGCTGGTGGTGTGGGTCGATTTTTGAGATCAAGATCCAGCTTCTTGGGAGTATAACGATATGTCCCTAATCCCGATAGAGCACAAATATCTTCATCAGAAATTTCAGCATCATCATTCTCTCCTTTCATGAGCAAAACCTCCAAAGGATCATCCAGAATTCGCTCTTCAGCAAGTAACTCTTTCTCGTCATCAAAGACAACATCAGCCACCGAAAATACACTCAGATCTTTGGGTTGCTTCATTGATTTGCAAACATCAAAGCACACCACTTCATCATTTATTCGGAATGAAAGCTCATTAGCTCTCAAATCTATGAGCACACTTCCTGTAGCAAGGAAGGGGCGTCCCGAGATTATGGGAACCTCTGAATCTGCTTCACAATCCAAGATGACAAAGTCTGCTGGAAAGATAAATGAAGAAACCTTTACCAAGACATCGCATAGAATACCAACCGGTCGTTTTACCGACCTATCCGCCATAACAAGCCTCATATTAGTTGGTGTAGGATCTCCTAACCCCAACTTCTTGTAGATCGATAATGGCATCAAGTTTATGCTGGCTCCTAAGTCACACAATGCTTTAGCAAAGTCCAAAGATCCGACGGTGCAAGGAATCGTGAAAGCTCCGGGGTCGGCCTTCTTCTGAACTATCGATCGGGTAGCAATTGCACTACAATGATGCACATCATCTTTCAGCTCATAACTTGCTGCCCTCTTCTTAGTCAAAAGATCTTTCATAAACATCGCATACCCAGGCATTTGTTCAAGTGCCTCTACCAATGGGACATTAATGGTCAGCTGTTTCAACATAGTCATAAATTTGCTGAACTTAGTGTCATCGGCCACCTTCTTCAATCTTTGTGGAAAAGGTGGTGGTGGGTATGGAAGTGTTCTCTCCATGGCTTTCTTCCCCTCTTGCTTCCGTTTATCATTTTTTTCAGGCTGCACGTCACTAGGTAAAACATCCTTGACGCCTGAAGTAGTTGTTGCGGCTTCTTCTCTTGTAACGTCACTAGGTGTGGCGTCAATGTCTGCTGCTACGTCAACCACTTGCTTGCCTTTTTCTGAAGTTTCCAGCACCTTACCACTTCTAGTAGTGATGGCCATGCATGACCCATCATTCCTTGGGTTTTGCACAGTATCGCTCGGTAAGGTGCCAGCCTTTCTTTGATTGAATGCTGCTGAAAGTTGGCTCAATTGCTGCTCTATTTGCTTGATAGAAGTGGAATGAGAATCAACTAATTGCTTCATGGAGGCCAAATCGTCAATTACCTCCTTAACTCCCGCACTTATTGCTTCCACTCCTTTCAATAACTTAGTCATCATGTCTTCCATAGAGTTAGATGTGGTGGTGTCACGTTTACCAGGGGGAATGTACAAACCACTCTTTTCATTATTTTTCTTCCAACTACCTTGGTCTTTGCTTCCAGATTTATCATAATAGTTCCGACCTTGGTTTCCTTGGGCATTTCCACGGAAACCCCCCTGATTGTTCAAGTAGTTGGCCTCCTCTTCCGAATCAGATTCGTCTCTTCCTTTCAGCGCCACAGCTTTCACTTTTTCGGTCTTCCCTGATAATAAGTGCTTTGTCAGAAGATCCAATTGTGTTTTCATGTGCGCCATGTCTTTCTCACGTTCTTCTTCTCTTCTTCTTTGGTCTGCAGACATGCCAATAGATAAAGTGGGGCTTGCTACCTCTGAATCCCTGGTATGCCAAGCTCTACTTTGCTTTGTCATGCGATCTAGCATATTTCTTGCTTGACCAAAGGTGAGGTCCATGAAAGAACCTCCAGCTGCGTTGTCCACCACTGGTTTAGTTATTGAATTCAAGGCTCTATACAAGATCTCCATGAGGTGAACATTAGTCATGTGATGGTTTGGGCATCTCACTAGCTTTGTCTTGAACCTCTCCCATGTTTCATGAAGAGCTTCAGAGGGAAGCTGACGAAAGTTGCTGATTTCATCTCTCAATTGAGCCCTCTTGGATGGCGAAAAGAATCTTTCTAGGAAAGCGTCTCTCAATTGCCTCCAATTTGTAATTGAATCAGGAGTCAGCCAATTCAACCATAGTGTTGCCTCCCCAGACAGAGACAATGGAAATAGACGTAATCGAATAACATTCTGACCAACACCAGGATTGTCAAAAGACTTGCATGTAGAAATAAAGTTGATGAGATGCATATTCGGATCATCGCCTGCTAGTCCACCAAATAATCCCTTGAGTTGCAATAACTGAATCATGGTGCTTGTGATGTTGAACTTCGCTCCGGGCGCTAATGGTGATGGAATTATAGCTCTAGTGGCTCCGGCACCATCAAGATCATCATCATCATCGTTGAAAGCTGGTTGCAAAGGTTGGCGATCATACCTATACCGAGCTTGTCGACCTCTTCGATTGGCAGGTGTTATAATTTCAGCATCACGCCTAGGGTTCAGTAACTCGTCATTACCTAAATCTTCATCGTCAGGATTTGTTGCTCGTCCAGGATTATCAATGTTTTGTTGTTGGACTTGAGCAGCGGCAAGAGCAGCTAATCTTGCTTGCTCGTGTTGAGCAGCCATCCTGTCGATTTCAGCTTGTGCTTCCATTCTTCTAATTCATTGTGGTTCAGGATTGATTGGTAATAACGGTTGACCAGAACTTCTAGTATGGGGCATGCACTAAAAGAAAAACCTGCAATAAACAAAAACAAAAACTAAAAGTAAAAGTACGAGAATCTTTGACCAAAGGGTCTAGTAATTATCACAAACTTGACTGACACTCGTATTCCCCAGCAACGGCGCCAATTTTTGATAACGCTCAATCTACAGCTCTCGTAGGAGTGTAAAGCGGTCGTTAGCAAATATAGAACCCAACCTGGGTTGGGTGTCGATCCCACAGGGAATAGCTTGGCCAATAAGTAAGCAAAATTACTAAACTTTTGGTGCAAGTCTCGTAAGCAGGGGGGTTTGTAATATGTAGCCAAAGTAATGAAATAAAAGCTGAAAATAGCAAAGTAAAAGAGAAAGATTGTCACATAAGTTGTAAACAATGAGAATTGAAGCGTTGGGGTTATGTCCACCTTCTGAGGTATACGTCTCTATTGGCTATGAGTGTGTAGAGTCTTGACATGCAATTGCTTATAGAGAATTGTAGTCAATGGTAAATCCAAGCGTCTCGCGACCTAAACAAGGACTATTTCACTTTAACTCTCGCGAGCTTAAAGCGTGTCTAACGGTACGAATTCTCCAAGAGGTTAGTCCAGTTACGGCACTAGCTTTTTAATAGGAAAGGGTGTCCTACTACCTTGACATTATCTCTTTTCCAGACAAATAACCTTTCTCGCGAACAAGTTAAATGTTAGACTGGCGTATTCTTGCGTTTGCAACCGCAAAGGATGTAGATGAAGATGAAGAGCGTAATGATATAAGCAATATACTTGTCTTGAACTCACAAACTCATAGCTATAGATAGTAACTCATTCGGCTTCCATAACCCCAACTAAGAGGTTTAGTTACCCATGAATGCGAAGGATATCACGTTTTGCATGGTGGATGGCGTGAGAAGTGGGTGTTTAGGCGTGTGGTTTTGGAGATTCCCTAGCAAGTAACGATTCTCTTGTTGTGGAATTTAAGAATAGAAGAGTAGATTAGAAGTGTTTGTGGTGGAAGATGAGAGGGATGGAAGAAAATTAATTGTTGAATTAAGTGAAGAATGCATAAAAATCTCTAACATGATAGGGTATTTATAATACTCCTATCCTACTCCTACTAAGCTAATGAAATAAATAACCAAATCCTAATATACTAATGAAATCCTTGACCCAAATGTACTAGGGTAAGGTTACAATATCATAATCCAAATAGAATAGTGAAATACATAACCTAATTGTACTAGGTTAATGTATCTTTGTAAAAATCCAGCTTTGTATCTGTAAGTCCCCAAAGTCTTCAGAATTGTTGTTTTAGCCCGGGACAGATTTTCCATGCAGCAGATTTGGTCCTTTAGGCGTCCAGCTCCTTTCTACTTCGTTTGTGAGCTTTCTTTTGTGTCAAGTAAGCCATAAAATGCTGTATTTTGCATCATTTATACCTGAAACTTTCCTAATCATGTTTGTTAACACATTTACAGGAAAAAGGACTAAAAGTGCATGAAATAGATAATTAGTTCTCAAAACTAGGCTAAAATATGGGCAAAATATATTGATATAGGCGTGTAAATTCGCCTATCATCACTTAACTAGTATTTTTTCTCATTCCTCTCTTGGAGAGGTTGAGGTTATGGGGGAACCTATCATGCTGGCTTAGACAAAGAAAGGTTTTAACTTTTTAGGGGATTTAGCCTTCCATATCTAGGTAAAATTAGAGGAGTAATTGGTCTCAGAGTTTTTGGCTATATGATTATAAGCACTTCTGCTGGAGTATAGACAATTACCAGTGAGATTCCAAATGAGCTCATATGTATGGGATCTGGGATTGGGGAAAAAAGAGTTGGTGAAAGTTTGGATGAGATCCTCAGGGATTTCAACTGGAAGATCCTTGAAGTTCCAGGAGCCATTCATCTAGACCCCAGAGAGTTTAACGTCTTGGGAATAATAAGGAAGAAGGTCTTGGATGATGGAAAAAAGGAGTTCATAATGAGGCATCCATCTTTCCTTCTAGAAGTTTATCTTGTCATCCTTATTGATGTTCCAAGAGGAGGCAGTTTTACAAATTTCCCAACCCACAAGGACACTTTTCCAAGTTCTAAAGTTGTTGGCTTTGAGGGATATGCCATGGGGGCTAATTTGTTTTAAAGAATTTTTGCCCAAAGACTATTGGGATGCTTGTAAAGTCTCCAGGCTAGACTGGATAACTTAGTGGTGTTCCTAATGGAAGCTTTCTGGAGGCCCAGGCCCCCATTAGCTTTAGCATTAGTTAAGGTTTCCCAATTGATTAGATGCATTTTCTTATTATCAAGGGTGGTGCCCCAGAGAAAGTTCGTTTAGGTTATGTCAATCAATTAGTTGATTTTAGAAGGGATTAAGATAAATTACATGACATGGGCGGGAATACTAGCAAGGGAGGACTTTGTAAGGGTGATTCGGCCAGCCATATTGAGGAATTTAGTTTTCCATCCAGCCAACTTAGTGTTGAGATTGTCTAGGATGAATTGGAAATCTCTATTGTAAGGTTTTTTTGGGAAGATGGAAAAACCAAGATATTTTCCAAACTTGTCTTTGGATTGGATGCCTAAGATGTTAGACAAACTATCATTGGTCTCCTGAGCACAGTTTCTAGAGAAGATTACTTAAGATTTGAGAGTGTTAATTTTTTTGCCAGAGTGGAAGGTGAAGCTGCTAAGAGTTGGTCGAATGGTTTCACAGTTTCTATCATTAGCAACAGTACACAGAGTTAGATCATTAGCAAAGAAAAGGTGAGAGATTTTGGTCCCTTTCCTACTGATTGAGATGGGAGTCTAATATCATATATCTCATGTTTTATCACGGGATCTGGAAGGTAGGGTTATTTTCATAACTAAAAAATAATAAAATGTACCACTAATGCCTCCATAGCGGCAAAGTCTTCTGAAGCATCCAATGAAAGTTGAGAGACTCTCTTCTTGGCTATAGCTCTTGGGAATCTCTTGCTGAAATTGATGAAAATTCTACACCGTTATTTTGACCTATTTTGTCATCTTTCTCCTTTTCACATCTCTATATAGAAGTCATTATTGGATATTCCCCTAACAATTTAAGTAATTGACCTAAGAATAGAGCAATTTTTTCAGGTGCAACATGCAGTGGAAGCTCACCAGAGTCGGCATTTGCAGGCAAGTTGGAAGATCCACGTAAGGATGGACCAACTTCCTTCAAAATAAGCAAGATTCAAGACTAATCATTTTGAAAGATCATTCTTCCCTAGCTATATGCAAGGAACATGTTGATAATAATAGATATCACAATCTAGGTCCATCTGCTAGGTTAGATAGTAACTCAAGAATCTCTTATCAATTCCCCTTTCTCAAGAACCCCCAAAAATAAATAACACTCGATCAGAAAAAGGTAAACTCAGACACAATAAATGTTGATTGTATGAGAGGTTATACAAAGTGGGGTTTGTACATATACTCAAATTTATGACCAAAATTGGGAAAAAATTGACTGACATGATTAAACACTCCAAATTGTAATCTCCACTTAGATTCACTCACATTTATTGCATTTTTCTTAAATGTTGGGTTTAAAATCCTTACGTTTTTTTAGGTAATGTTACTTGAACATTTACGTTGTTTTGGCATTGAACTAATGAACTCTACATGGCATAACAAACTAAAGAAAGACACAAAAGTTTTGTTTCAAACAGTTCAAGAAAGAATCTTTTGACTTTTTGAAACAAAGAAATAGAGTCACATTTGTTGAACTGTTTTGTCCCTATAGTTGAACTAAGAGCACCATGAGTGGACAAATCAATCTAATAAATATGGCTCTATTTCTTTGTTTCAAAAAGTCAAAAGATTCTTTCTTGGACTGTTTGAAACAAAACTTTTGTGACATTCTTAAGTTTATTATGCCACGTAGAGTTCATTAGTTCAAGGACAAAATAACATAATTGTTCAAGTAACAATACTTGAGAAAAGCATAAACACCTTGAAAAAACTTAAGTGTTTTAAAGGAGAAACTATCTAACCTAGCAGTTGGACCTAGATTATGATACCTACTATTATCAATATGTTCGTTGCAAATAGATAGGGAAAAAGGATCAGTCAAAATGATCCATCTTGAATCTTGTTTCTTTTGAAGGAAGTTGGTCTATCCTTAACTGGATCTTCCAAGTTGCCTGCAAATGCCGACACTTGTGAGCTTCCACCGCAAGCTGTACCTGAAAAAGTTGCTCCATTCTTAGATCAACCACTTAAATTGCTAGGGAAAGATCCAATAATGAATTTTATAAAGAAAACTGAAAATGAGAAAAATGAAAAAATCAGTGGAAATGATGGTGAATAATTTTCATCAATTTCAGCAAGAGATTCACCAAAAGCTATAGCCGAGAGGAGAGTCTCTCATCTTTCATTGGATGCTTCAGAAGATTTTGTTGCTGCAGAGGCATTAGTGGTACATTTTTTTTGTTATAAAAAAATCTGGTTATAAAAAGAAACTACCTACCAAATCTCATGAAAAATACAATAGTCATCAATTGATGAATCAGGAGCTAAGTGAATCAAACCGTTTATATCAATTGGGTCAACTCATTTAGGAAGTTTTGTATTTATGTAAAGTATTTATTCTGCACCTTGGATCTGAACATATTATACACATAAATTAAATTATTCTTGCATTGGTCTATGTCTTCTCAATGAATAAAGAAAGAAGGTATTAAGGGGTCATTTGGTAAATGGCTTAGCAACGAGTTATGTAGGAATCCTACATAAGTAATTCCACGTTTGGTATCTACTTAGGAGTTAATATAATGTATTAAATTAATATGTTGTTTGGTCTACCATTCTTTTTTGAACAAAAGGAGCAGTACTTTTCCAAAATTGGACATCCTTAATAATAGAAAAACCACCACTCAAAGTGCTCTTAGTTCAACTGTAGGGACAAAACAAGCCAACAAATGTGACTCTATTTCTTTGTTTCAAAAGGACAAAAGATTCTTTCTGGAACTGTTTGAAAGAAAAAATTTGTGTCTTTCTTCAGTTTGCAATGCCGCATAAAGTTTATTTTTTCAATGACAAAATAGCATATTAAGTAACTGTTGAGAATATAATTAAATAGTAAAAGTGTACTCTCTCTAATAGTTAAACTTTTAGATGAGATGGTCACACATTTCAACATGATATCAGAGTCAGGCTCCCCAATTCATTGTTTTCAATGTTGAGTTCCCCATCTTATATTACCTACGCTTCAGATGTCCAGTATTGGCATGCAAGGAGAGGGAGGGGAGATTCCCACATCGGTGGATTAAAGATTCCTTAGTCTCCTTATATGATCTTGAGCAATCCTCACCTAATGAGCTAGCTTTTGACGTTGAGTTAGGTCCAAGGTTCATTTCATTATCATGGTATCAGAGTCCATCATCTCTTTCTATTGCTTTCATGTTTTTGACTACTTTTTTTTATCATCATAATCATATATCTCTGCCATCATCTTTTTCTGTTGCTTTCATGTTTGTTAAAGTTAATTATAACAATTTCTTTTTATGAATTCAAGTGTTAATTTTCTACGAAAGATTTCTTTGAAAATATATTGCTGAATGTTTAATCTTAATCTTTGTATATGCTTTCATCATCATCTTTAATGGTGTATATTTATATATTTTATTTCATTTCGATGATGAATTAATCCCCTACGTCTCAAATTATTTTCAATAGATAACAAAAAGCATAATTTATTAGAGGGATATAAAATGCTTGAACTTAATCAGGTAAATATTTTTACAAAAAAATTAGGATAATAAAAATACTAATTAGTAGCTATTAGTTCATTTTGAGCTTAAAAAATAAATAATTTTATTTGATGTGATTATTTGACATTAGTAATAGCATGTAATCTAAAATAAATTGATAATTGATAGTTTATCAGTAAATAAAAGATATTTTCTAATAGCATTTGTGTATATTTAAAAAAAATTATAAATTGCATTGAGGCAAAGTGATTATTGAGGGGAAGAACAGGAGATTATGGTGGTTGAGATGGGTAGGGGTGAGCTAGGTAGGTGGGGTAGGTGGGGTGGTCTTGTAGGTAGGGGTTAGAGTTGTGGAGTAGAAAAAAAGATTCTTAAAAGATAAAAAAAAATATTTTTTTGGGGAGTCAGGAGAGAAGGGTGGAAAGATTTTTTTTTAGAAAAAAATCAAAAATATTTTTTTTGTGTGTGTATTAGGTAGGGTGTCGAATGGGTATTGGGGAGTAGGGGTGGGTGCAATATAAAATTTTATTTTAAAGAAATATAAAATATTTTTTTGTTGGTGGAGGGTGGCTTGGGGATAAGAGATGGGTGATGTGAGAAAAATATTTTATAAAAAATCTGATAAAGTAAAATATAATAAAAGCTAGGGAGGCGGGGTGGTGGCTGTAGGGTAAGGCTAGGAGGAAGGTGTAGTATTTGGTGGGCTGGTGATTTTGAAAGTGAATTGAGAGATCTTAATTAAATTAACTTAGCAGATACAATAAGATGTATGAATAAACTAATTAAAGATATTAATCCAAAAATTGATCATTGTAAAAATAATGAGCAATAGAACAATATCTGAAAATTAAAAATAAACTAATAATTTTTATGCACTTAATTTTTGAATTGAGACTAAATGAAATTTAAGATTTGAAATTAGTTCTATAGTTGATACAAGTAAGTACTTTTAGTGTTTGAAATGCATGTGAAGAAATCTTAGGAGTGTCGCAATTATGGTTATTGTAGGCATATCAAGGTTGGGGAGGTTAAGGGAGATATTCGCATGATGCAGCGGGTTAAGGCAACAGGGACAGATAAGATTCTTGTGGATTTTTGGAATAGCACTAGGGGATAGGTTTGGAGTGGTTGACAAGATTATTTAATACTATTTTTAGGGCGACGAAGATGCCTAAAGTGTGGAGGTAGAGTACTATGATTCCAGTGTATAAGAACAAGACAGACATCCAGAGTTGCAACAACTATAGAGGTATTAAGTTTTTGAATCATACTATGAAGGTTTGGGAAAGGGTGGTAAAGTTGAGGATGATAAGGATCGTGACGATCTCTGAGAATCTGTTCGGTTTCATGCAAGGGCGCTAGGCCACTGAGGCCATTCACCTTGTGAGGAGATTAGCGGACCAGTTTTAGGAGAGGAAAAAGGACTTGCAAATGGTGTTTATTGATCTTAAGAAGGCATATGACAGAGTTTGCAGAGAGATCCTGTGGAGTTTCTTAGAGGCTAGCGGGAGGCCCGTGGTGTACACTAGGTTGATTTAGGATATGGATGATGGGTATTAGACTTGTATGAGGACGGTAGGTGGAGATTCGGACCACTTTTGAATTTTGATAGGGTTGCACCAGGGATAGACTCTTAGCCCATTTTTATTTGTCTTGGTGATGGATGTTTTGACGTGACATATTCAAGAAAAAAGTGCCTTGGTGTATGTTCTTTGCAGATAATATGGTACTGATTGACGAGACTCGAAGAGAAGTTAATGATAAGTTGGAGATTTGGAGACAAACGCTTGAGTCTAAAGGATTCCGATTAAGTAGAAACAAGATAGAGTACTTGGAATATAAGTTCAGTGATGTGTCGCAGGAGGCTGGAGTGATTCTGAAGATGGACTCTCAGGCCATTCATAAGAGGGAGAGTTTCAAGTATCTAGACTCTATGATTCAGGGCAATAATGAGATTAACGAGGATGTAACGCATAATATTGGGGCAGGGTGGTTGAAATGAAGGCTCGCTTCAGGATTTCTATGTGATTAAAAGGTGCCCTCGAAACTTAAAGGTAAGTTCAACAGAGTGGTAGTCCGGCCGGCTATGTTGTATGTAGCGGTGTGTTGGCCAGTTAAGAACTCCCACATCTAAAAATTGAAGGTGGCGGAGATAAGAATATTATAATGGATATGTGGGAATACCAGGAAAGATAAGGTGAGGAATGAAATTATTTAATAGAAAGTGAGAGTTGCTTCGGTGGAAGACAAGATACGGAATATAAGGTTATGTTAGTTTGGCCACGTGATGAAGAGGGGCTCTCATTCTTCAGTGCGGACGTGTGAAATACTGGTTATGGATGGTTTTAGGTGGGGTAGAGGTAGACCGAAGAAATATGAGCAAGACCGAACACATAACGAAATCCTAGTGTATCGGTGTGCTATAACTTATGGTTTTGGAGGTAGGTAAAGGGTCTGAGCGTGTTTTAGGATGAAAATGGATTGGGGGATCCCAGGTAGGCTAAAAAGGAAGGGATTGTGGACCTTTTGGGTTGGCGGGATCGTTTGGGTGGTTAAACGAGATAAAACGACGCAATTAGACCATTTTCGAGCCAAATTAGTGTGTTATTGCTCGCTATTTTGGGGGTGGGCTTGGGACCCAAAAATGTTTTAGACTGAAAATCAATCGAGGGCTCCCAGGTAGGCTGAGAAGATGGGGAGAGCAGGTCGTTGGGGTTGTCGGGGCCGTTTGGGTGGTCAAACGAGCTAAACGATGCGAACAGACCATTTTCAAGCAAAATCAGTGTGTTATAGCTCACAATTCTTGGGGTGGGCCCAAGGCCCAAATGTGTTTTAGATCAAAAATCAAGAGAGGGCTCCCAGAAAGGATGAGAAGAGAGAAAGTATAGTCTTTTGGAGTTGACAGGGTTATTTGGGTAGTCAAACTGGTGAGATGGCACAAACGGGTAATTTTCTAGCTAAATCGGTGAGCTATAGCTCATGGTTTTGAGGGTGGGCGTGGAGTTCGAGTCTGTTTTGGGTCAAAAATTTATCGGGGCTCTCAGACAGGAAGAGAAGCGGGAGAATATGTGTCATTGGGTTTGACGGGGCTGTTTGAGTGGTCAAACGATTTGAATGGCTCGAATGAAGCATTTTTAGGCCAAATCGGTGTGTTATTGTAATACCTCGATAATTCCTTAAGCCTAAATCTGTCTTTCCGAATGGATATGTATGACTTCCAAAGTTATTGATGTTTAAACCATGTTGTATTTTTCTAATTTTCACTTTTTGTAAAGCATTGAATAAGCTTTCAATCGATACCAATTTCATCAAAATATGACATCGGATGAGTGAGTTATGGCCGTTTTACTGAATGCTATCGGATAGCCCAGGTTTGACGGTCGACCTGGTGGACCATCAGGTCCTTGGTGAACCGTCAAGTGTCCCGTCAAGCCAAGGCAGTAGCTCAATTTTTGGGATGTCGTGTGATGGTCTAAGTGGTGGACCGTCACAAAGTCGACGGACCGTCAAGGTGTCCGTCAGACCAAGACAAAATGTCTCATTTCTGGCCCTCAAATGATGGACGACTTGGTAGACCGTCAGGTCGACCATCACAGGCCCCGATCAGCAAATTTCAGCATTTTTCAAAAGGGCATGTTGGTCATTTCAGCTCCTTGTGGCCTATATATATATATATATATATATATAGAGAGAGAGAGAGAGAGAGAGAGAGAGAGAGAGAAGAAAAGATCATTTTCTCTCTATTTTTATCCAAAATTCTTTCAAGAATTCTCTAGAAACCTAGGGTTTCTTCCAAACCCAAATATCAAATCATCTCCAAGAAATTCAAGAAATCTCCCATAAATTTCTTCAAGTTGTTCAAGAACTAAGCTCCTCAAGTCAAAGGCAGCAAGGTCTTGGTCTAAAAGTGTGAGAAAGAAGATTCAATCAAGTTTCTATATCTTCAAAATCATAATCTAAGGTATGTGGGGTTTGAACAAGAACACTCCTTTCGTTCTTATGCCTAAAGGTTTAATTTCTACTACTAATTTACATAATTTTGCAAGTGGGTTTACACCCAAATTTCTTTAATTATGATTTATGAGATTTGAGTTGAATAAGTTTGATATTTATGATTATTTCACCATCATGTTTCCTAAATTTAGGGTTTATCCCATGAGCTGTATATTATCATTATGTATTGATGATTTCTGAGAAATATAACTCAAGTGCCATTACTTAAATATTCTTAATATGCATTTATGATTTTTGAACGATTTGAGACAACTGTTATGAGCTATGCCTTTCCATGAGAAATTTAACTATCGAATGTTTATTGATATGTGAACTTGAGAATCAAGAATGAGTCTTGTGATGTTTCCATAAAGCTTTTGATATTTGAAATGACTTGATGAACAGATGTATTTGATGCCGAGAAAGATTGTGTTGAGTTGAGTTGAGTCGAGTTAGGAATCCACAAAATGTTTCTGATTTACAAATGAGATATTGGTCTTTATGACAGACCAATGAGTTGATATTGATTTAGGTAGATTTTCTAACGCATTCTGAGCTGAGTCGTCGAGGAGTATTTAGCACCGAGTGGGAAATATGATACTTCCCCAGAACTACGTGCCACCGTAGGATTTATGTTGATGATTGTGGGCCAAAGGCCGAGTATGAGATTGTGATATTAAGATTGAGGTTGTACTCCTTGGCAAGAGTACAACACCCCTACCAATGTGGAGTTCTCTCCTTAGGAGGTCAAAACATTGGACTCCATGCGACTCATATGGTATAGTCATGTCGGTTATAAGAAACTCCCATGTCCATAATGACATAAGAAACAAATCTATCGTATGGCCCCTGCAGAACTTAGGGAGTTGAAAGAGCAACTCAAAGATCTTCTTGATAAGGATTTTATAAGGCCCAGTGTGTCTCCCTGGGGTGCACCCATTCTATTCGTGCAAAAGAAAGATGGTTCATTGCACATATGCATGGACTATCGGCAGCTTAACAAGGTCACAGTCAAGAACAAGTACCCTCTTCCTAAAATTGATGACTTGTTTGATCAGCTGCAAGGTGCTAGCTATTTCTTGAAAATAGATTTGAGATTCGGTTATCACCAACTTAAAGTCAGAGAGTGTGACATTTCAAAGACAGCTTTCCACACTCGTTATGGTCATTTTGAATTTTTGGTCATGTCCTTCGGATTAACTAATGCCCCAGCAGCTTTTATGGACCTCATGAACCGGGTGTTCAGACCATACCTGGATATGTTCATTATTGTGTTCATAGATGATATTATTTTGTACTCCCGAAGTGAGAACGACCATGCAGATCATCTTCAAATTGTCTTACAGACCCTAGGGATTAACAGTTGTTTGCCAAATTTAGAAGGTGTGAATTTTGGCTAAGGTCAGTAGCTTTTCTAGGTCATATTGTTTCTTCTGAAGGTATTCGAGTTGATCCTCAAAAGATAGAATCTGTGAAAAGTTGTCCTAGACCGATTTCCCTATTTGATATTAGGAGTTTCCTAGGTTTAGCTGGCTACAACCATCGTTTCGTCGAAGGTTTTTCTTCCATTTCTGCTCCTTTGATCCGGTTAACCTAAAAGAAGGTTAAATTCCAGTGGTCAGATTTGTAACGCCCCGGAAAATGGGTCCCGGAGTGTCACACGGTGCTTGAGGCTACGAGTATACCCAAGCTAACCCTTTGAGCCATTTTCATTCAGTTCAACACAAATCAACGGGGTTTCCATAAATAACCCTCAAATATCAACAGAGTAATCATCATCCAAGAATAAAAGAATTTTAGAAAGATAACAAACTACGACTTATTAGTCAACTCCCAACATCTATACTAGTCTGACAAGCCTCTAAGAAAATCAATAAAACCTGCGAGCCATTGAGACATGCCCCAACTGACTCATACTCAGTTATCAAGTGTTAACAATTCCGTGAAACCAACATCAGACATCACGTCCTCGGAACATGAGGACTCACCACAACAGAGGATGTAGAACAGCATGCCTGAAGAGTCACTGTTGAACCTGGAACAGAGAACCTGAACCTATATTCGGAGAAAATGCAGCCCACATCTGAAGATGTGGGTCAGTACCATGGAAAGGAACCGAGTATTTGGGGGTATATGCAGTTGTATAAATATCATCATCATAAATATTTATAAGAAATATGCAAAATGTATGAAAGACTCACATAGCCCGAAGAAAATCATCATAATCATGAGAGGATGAAATAAGTACAAAAACACATGTGAGTCATCATATAATTTGTCAATCACTTTCAGTTCATCAAGAATATCAATTCTCATAATATAAATATCATTTAAATTTTTTGAAAGAATAACTTTCACAATTCCACTTTCAAATCACTTCACCATTCACCATAGACACAAGGAAACACATACACACTGGGAGATCCTATAACCGACATAAACCATGTGAGCTACATAGATTCCAACGTACAACCCACGTTGGGGAGAACCGTCCTATCCTTGCCATTGGAGTAGGACTATCGATATCAAATCCACACAAACTAGTGATCACTCTATAAATCAGCCTTAAGCTCACTCCTACGGGGGCACATAGTTCTAGGGAAGTAAGGTCACTTTATACCTCCCACTCGGTGCTAAAGATTTCTCCCGGACTTAGCTCAGATCATTTCAAAGACAATCCACAACAAAACAATTCAGTAATATATAAATATGCATCGGGAGCCATCATGCTTCCTATCTATTAAAATCAACCACGTTGTGGATTTCTTTCACACTCAAGTTCAAAACAACTCCATTAAGACCAAAAGGTCAAATCATTCAAAATATCTCAAATATTCAACATCAACGTGCTTATAACACACA
Organism: Capsicum baccatum var. pendulum; assembly: GCA_030864225.1. Taxonomy (NCBI): domain Eukaryota; kingdom Viridiplantae; phylum Streptophyta; class Magnoliopsida; order Solanales; family Solanaceae; genus Capsicum; species Capsicum baccatum. The sequence continues at coordinate 7,891,527 of CM061556.1, forward strand.
TTTTCTAAAAGAAACACAATTTTCAATGGTGATTCACCACCCAAATATGAAAATCATGATAAATATCGTTCAAGATTCATGTTTTATATCTCCACACATGTAAATTCATCTTTCAAAATCATAAACTTCAAGATTTCATAATAATCATTGTAAGATATGGGTTTATGCTTCAAATTTGTAAAAAAAAATTAAATAAAAATCATGCCTTTGTAAAGAAAATTAGTTTTGGGCACAAGAACGAAACAGAGTTCTTGTTGAAAAATCCCATATACATTGAATGATGAACTTTAGATAGATATTCTTTTTTGAGATGTTAATTGTGCCTTTGAATGATGGTTCTTGGAGTTCTTGAACTAGGAACTTGGAATCTTGAATAAATTTGCAGAATTAATGGTGAACTTTTGAGGTTCTTAAAGTTGGATGTAGGAGCTTAGGGTTTTCTTTTTGAGGGAATTTGATGAAATATAACATATAATTCTTCTAATAGGCTTTAATATAGGGTTTGGACGGATTTTGGGTGAGGGGGAATGACCAAAACACCCCTAAAAATCAAATAATTCTTGAATCTGTCCTTTGGTGGACTGTTTTGATAGTCTGAAGTAGATCAACCATAACGTTTTACTCTGATATTAAAATTGGATGAAACGAATTTCATTATAAAGAGAACTCTCATATCTTTCCGTTGATATATAGTATCTCACCCAGATCATTGGGTACGAGGAGTTATGATAGTTTAAAGTTGACCCTAAAATTCGCTTTTGATAGGCTGAAGTAGATCGACCATAATGTTTTGCTCCGGTAGACAAATTGGATGAAACCAATTTCATTGGAAAGAGGACTCGTAGAGATTTACGTTGATATACAGTAGATCACCTAGATCATTATGTACAATGAGTTATGATCGTTTAAATTTGGAGCTAAAATACGCCAAGTCTCAGCACGTTTTACTGTTCACTACTATTCACGGTTCGATCAGAATGTTCATAACTCGTCACTCGGGTGACCGTTTTGGATGATCCACATATCGTTGGAAATCTTATTTGATACACTACGCAATGGTGGGTCATAATATACGACATTTTGCCTAGAAAATTTATAATTCATTCTAGAATATAGAACCCAACACGTTTACTCACAAAATTTCAATGAAAAATTTCTCGGGGTATTACATCATCCCCCCTAGGAAACATTCGTCCTCGAATGATGCTAGACATGACAAGATTAGATAGGGAATAGACCATACAGCTGAAAATATTCGATAGACTCATCACCAGATTGTTTCTCACTCCGAATGTAACATAGAATGCACAAATTCAAGAAACTACAGCCGAACACATAATAAATGACAGCTGAACTGCTGCAACTTTTATCAAAAGTGCATGATTTAGGAAAGAACGGTACGTTCGTCTTGATCGGAGTTCGTGGAAAATAGGTGTGGGTACTTGGATAGCGTATCCGCCTCAGCTTCCCGAGTTGCACCCTAAACAGATTGGTTTCGCCACAACACCTTGGCCAAGGAAACTTCTTTGTTCCTTAGTCTTCGGACATTGAAATCAAGAATTTCAACAGGAATCTCATCAAAAGAAAGATTTTCTTGAATGTCAGCACTCACAGAGGAATCCACTACCACAGCATCGCTAATATGCTTTCTAAGCATGGAGACATGGAATATTGGATGAACAGACGACAACTCGGAAGGCAACTCGACCTCATAAGCTACCTTACCAACACGTCTAATAATTTTGTAAGGACCAACATAACGGGGACTAAGCTTCCCATTCTTTCCGAATCTCTTCACCCCCCTCATGGGTGAAATTTTCAGATACACTAGGTCACCAACTTTAAACTCAAGGCCTCTCCTTCTAACATCCACATATGACTTCTGATGACTTTGTGCAGTTTTAGACCTTTCCTTAATCAACTTAGCTTTTTCCATAGCCTCAAATACTGAATCAGGACCACTCACAGCCCCTTCACCCAGCTCGAACCAACCTATAGGTGATCTACACTTCCTCCCATATAAGGCTTCAAATGGAGCCATGCCAATACTATAGTGGAAACTGTTATTGTAAGCAAACTCTATCAACGGTAAGTGATCATCCTAACTTCCCTTAAAGTCAAGTGCACAAGCTCTCAATATATCCTCTAAGGTCTGGATGGTCCGCTCAACCTGACCATCGGTCTGTGGATGAAAAGTAGAACTCAAAAGCACTTGGGTACCAAGACCCTTCTGAAAAGCTTTCCAAAATTGCGAAGTGAACTGAGTACCCCTATCCGTAATGATAGACAAGGGAACTCTATGCAGTCTGACTAGCTCTCGGATATACAATCTAGCGTAATCCTCAGCAATATATGAAGTATAAAAAGGCAAGAAATGAGCAGACTTAGTGAACCTATCAACCACAACCTAAATGTAATCATGATGGCATCGGGAAGGAGGTAAACCAATCACGAAGTCCATATTTATCTCTTTCCACTTCCAAGTGGGAATACTAAACTCTTGCATCATACCACCAGGTCTTTGGTGTTCAACCTTAACCTGTTGTCATGTTGCACACTTAGCTACAAACGCTGCTATATCTTTCTTCATGCCACTCCACCAATAGATTTCCCGTAAGTCTCGGTACATCTTGGTGGCACCAGGATGAATAGAATATCGTGCTCCGTGTGCTTCAGCCATAATCCTCTGTCTCAGATCAGCAACATTCGGGACACACAATCTACCCTGCAATCTGAACACACTACCTTCCACTTGGGAGAAAACCTCTAGTTTTTGGTCCTTGACTGACTTCTTCAGTCTGACCAAACTAGCATCTAAGTATTGCTTTTCCTTCACTTCCGAAACCAAGGAGGATTCAGAACTACTCTGAACCCCTATACTACCTTCAACAGAGTCAAACAACCTAACCCCCAATCTAGCCAAATGATGTACATCACGAGCGAACTCTTTCTTACCTTCTACCATATGCGAAACACTACCCATGGACACTCTACTTAGGGCATCCGCCATAATATTGGCCTTACTCGGATGGTACAACACACTCACATTATAGTCCTTTAACAATTCTAACGATCGTCTCTACCTAAGATTCAATTCTCTCTGGGTAAACACATATGGCAGACTTTTATGATCAGTGAAAACATCAATATGGACACCATACAAATAGTGTCACTAGATTTTCAAAGCAAACACAACAACAGCCAACTCAAGGTCATGGGTGGGGTAATTTTTCTCATGGGGTTTCAACTATCTAGAAGCATAAACTATCACCTTACCCTTCTGCATCAATACGCAACCCAACCCAACTCTCGAAGCATCACAGTACACCACCAAACCATAAACACCATCAGGCAAAGTCAAAACAGGGGCTGAAGTGAGTTGAGTTTTTAACTCCTGAAAACTCTTCTCACAAGATTTGGAACACAAAAACTTAACTTTCTTTTGGGTCAACCGAGTCATAGGAGATGCTATAAAGGAGAAACCCTCAATAAAACAATGGTAATAGCCACGTAAACCCAAGAAACTACGGATATCAGTTGGAGAAATAGGTCTAGGCCAATTTCTAATAGCTTTGGTCTTTTGGGGATCAACTCTAATACCCTCGGAAGAAATGATATGACCTAGAATAGCAACTGACCTTAGCCAAAACTCACACTTACTGAACTTGTAAAACAACTTGTGATCTCTAAGGGTTTGCAGGATAGTTCGAAGATGATCAGAATATTTCATCCTCACTACGGGAGTACACCAGTATATCATCGATGAACACTATGAAAAACATATCTAGATATGGTCTGAACACTCGATTCATGAGGTCCATGAAAGCTGCTGGGGCATTAGTTATCCTAAAAGACATAACAAGAAACTCAAAATGGCCATAACGAGTTCGAAAAGAGGTTTTCGGGATGTCACACTCCCTAACTTTGAGTTGATGATAGCCGGAACGAAGGTCTATCTTTGAGAAATAACTTACACCTTGCAATTGGTCAAACAAATCATCTATTCTCAGAAGGGGGTACTTATTTCTTACGGTGACTTTATTCACTTGGCGGTAATCAATGCACATATGCAAAAAGCCATCTTTCTTTCTCACAAACAACACAGGAGCACCCCAAGGAGAAACACTAGGCCTTATCAAACCCTTATCTAGTAGATCTATGAGTTGCTCTTTCAACTCCTTAAGTTCTACAGGGGCCATACGGTAAGGAGAAAAAGAAATGGGCTGAGTATCGGGAAGAAGATCAATCTCGAACTCTATCTCTTTACTAGGAGGTATCCCTGGGAGATCATCCGAAAAGACATCAGAAAACTCATTGACAAAGTTAACAGACTAGAGAGTTGGAGTCTCAGACTTAGTGTCTTTGACTCTAACCAAATGGTAAATACACCCCTTGGAAATAAGCTTCCTAGCTTTGAGGTAAAAGATAAAATGACTCTTGGGCGATACAGAATTCTCAGACCACTCAAACACGGATGCGCTCGGAAACTGAAAATTGACCACTCAGGTCCGACAATCAATAAAGGTATAACAATAATACAACCAGTCCATACCCAGAATCACATCAAAATCTACCACGTCTAACTCAATCAGATCAGCCAACAAGACTCTATGAAGAACGATAACAGGAAACTTTTTATTCACTTTCTGGGCAACAATCGAATCACCTACTGGGGTAAAAACTAGGATAGGCTCAAGAATAATCTCAGGATCATTTCAAAATTCACAGCAATCAAAGGTGTAACATATGAGAAACTGGATCCAGGATCCAACAAAGCATACACACCAAACTAAAATATACGAAGCATACCAGTAACAACATCAAGAGAGTCCTCCTATTCCTGGTAGGATGGTAAAGCATAGAATCTATTCTGGCGCTGCCTGCCAGCATTTCTAGAAAAGACACCCTGAGTTGGGGCTAGGCGAGTCACTGGAACTGGAGCACTAATAGTCTGAGTCTGGGTATGAGGGCGATAGTCACGATGCCCTTGTCTATCCTGTGGACAATCTCTAACTCTGTGACCCATGTCACCATACTAGAAACAACCCCTCTTCTCACCCTAACACTCACTTGAATGAGCCCTACAACACTTAGGACATAGGGGAAGATTTGGCTTACTGCCAGCACTGTACTGGGACTTGGATTCATATGACCTGCTACCTTTCTCCTGCCTACCTCTAGGCATGGGAGCATTAGCAGATGACGGTGCTGGTATAGGCAAACGATCTTGATACTGAGAGAGACTCCCTCCCTATGATCTAGTATAACCTTGTCCGTGCTGCTCGGACCTAGCTCTCTTATTCCCTCTCATTTTATCTCTCTCCTTAATCTTGTCTACCCCAATCTGTTGGGCATGAGTCATCGGCCTAGAAAGATTCATCTCGCTATTCAGCATAGCAGACCTACACTCTTTAACCACATAACTAGACACTTCAGCGACAAACTTACTCATACTAGCCCGATTATCAGCCACTAAGTCAGGAGCATATTTGGCCAACTGATTGAACTTTAGACAATAATCCCTAACAGTCATAGAACCCTGTCGCAGGTTCATAAACTCTTCCATCTTTGCCTTCCTCATCTCCAAAGGGAAAAACTTATCCAAGAATGCATCCTGGAACTCTTGCCAAGTTGTAGGGACAGCTCCCTCACCTATACCTTTCCTCCAAGCAACAACCCAGTCATCAGAAACATCTTTCAACTTATACACAGCTAACTCCACACTATGTTCCTCAGATACATGCATCACCTAGGTAATCTTTTGTACATCCTCTAAAAACAACCATGGATCCTCATCATACTTAGACCCATAGAATTCCAGCAGATTCAACTGCATAAAGTCACGAATCCTAGCTGTAGCTGAATCACCTCCCTACTATTATGGAGTCGGGGCCAAGTTGGCCTAAACATTTACAGTAACAGCTTGGGCCAACACTTGAAAGGCTGCCCAAAATTCAGCATGAGACACATTTTCATTCAATGGGTCAGCAGGTTGAGGTTGCTGACCATCATTATTTCTTCTTATTCGACGTGGAGGAATATTTCTGAAAGAGGAGAGCATGAATCAATAGCAGAGAGAGACACTTTAAGCACAATAGACTTCTAAAAGAAAGAATCATACTTTTTCCTAAAATGTCTTGTAGCCTCTTGCTCATAGATGTAGTGCGCTATATACCGATGATCAAGACTCTACTTAACGCAGCTTGTCAGACTCCCTAGGATACCTTAAAACCTTAGGCTCTGATACCAAGTTTGTAACTCCCCAAAAAATGGGTCCCGGAGCATCACACGGTGCTTAAGGCTGCAAGTAGCCCTAAGTTAACCCTTTGAGACATTTTCATTCAGTTCAACACAAATCAACGGGGTTTCCATAAATAACCCTCAAATATCAACAGAGTAATCATCATCCAAGAATAAAATAATTTCAAAAAGATAACAAAATAAGACTTATCAGTCAACTCCCAACATCTATGCTAGTCTCACAAGTCTCTACAAAAATCAATAAAACTAGTGAGCCATTGAGACATGCCCCAACTGACTCATACTCAATTATCAGGTGTAAATAATTTTGTGAAACCAACATCAGACATCACGTCCTCGGAACATAAGGACTCACCACAACAGAGGATGTAGAATAGCATGCCCGAAGAATCACTATCAAACCTAAAACTGAGTACCTGAACCTACATTCCGAGAAAATGCAGCCCACATCCAAAGATATAGGTTAGTACCATGGAAAGAAATCGAGTATATAGGGGTGTATGCAGTTGTATACACATCATCATCATAAATAATTATAAGAAATATGCAGGATGTATGAAAGACTCACATAGCCCGAAGAAAATCATCATAATAATGAGAGGATGAAATAAGTACAATAACACATGTGAGTCATCATATAATTTGTCAATCACATCAGTTGATCAAGAATATCAATTCTCATAATGTAAATATCATTTAAATCTTACGAAAGAATAACTTTCACAATATCACTTCACCATTCACCATAGACACAAGGAAACACACACACTGCAAGATTCTATAACCGACATAAACCATGTAAGCTACATGGAGTCCAACATACAACCCACATTGGGGAGAGTCGTCCTATCCTTTCCATTGGAGTAGGACTATCGATATCAAATCCATACAACCTAGTGATCACTATATAAATCATCCTTAGGCTCACTCCTACGAGGGCACGTAGTTCAAGGAAAGTAAGGTCGCTTTATACCTCCCACTCGATGCTAAAGATTTCTCCCAGACATAGCTTAGATCATTTCAAAGACAACCCATAACTAAACAATTTTAGTAATATATAAATATACATCGGGAGCCATCATGCTTTCCATCTATCAAAATCAACCACGTTGTGGATTTCTTTCACACTCGAGTTCAAAACAACTCTATTAAGACCAAAAGGTCAAATCATTAAAAATATCTCAAATATTAAACATCGACATGCTTATAACACACACTTTCTCAAAAAAATACAATTTCCAATGGGGTTCATGACCCAAATATCAAAATCATGATAAATATCATTCAAGATTCATGTTTTATATCTCCACACATATAAATTCATCTTTCAAAATCATAAACATCAAGATTTCATAATAATCATCATAAGATATGGGTTCATGCTTCAAATTCGTAAAAAAATAAAATAAAGATCATGCCTTTGTACAGAAAATTACTTTTGGGCACAAGAATGAAAGAGAGTTCTTGTTGAAAAACCCCACATACCTTGAATGATGAACTTGAGATTGATACTCATTTTTGAGATGTTAATCGTGTCTTTGAATGATGGTTCTTGGAGTTCTTGAACTAGGAACATGAAATCTTGAATAAATTTGCAGAATTAATGGTGAACTTTGGAGGTTCTTGAAGTTGGATGTAGGAGCTTAGGGTTTTCTTTTTAATGGAATTTGATGAAATATAACATAAAATTCTTCTAATAGACTTTAATATAGGGTTTGGATGGATTTTGGGTGAGGAGGAATGACCACAATGCCCCTAAAAATTAAATAATTCTCGAATCTGTCCTTTGGTGGACTGTTATGATAGTCTGAAGTAGATCAACCATAATGTTTTTCTCCGATATTCAAATTAGATGAATCCAATTTCATTAGAAAGAGAACTCTCATATCTTTCTGTTGATGTATAGTATCTCACCAGGATCATTGTGTATGAGGAGTTATGGTCATTTGAAGTTGACCCAAAAATTTGCTTTTGATAGACTGAAGTAGATCGACCATAACTATTTTCTTCGATAGAGAAATTGGATGAAACCAATTCCATTGGAAAGAGTACTCACAGAGATTTTCATTGATATATAGTAGATAACTCAGATCATTATGTACAAGGAGTTATGATCATTTAAATTTGGAGCAAAAATACGCCAGGCCTCATTACTTTTTCCTGCACGTTTTACTGTTCATTACTATTCAAAGCTCGATCGGAATGTTCATAACTCATCGCTCGAGTGACCGTTTTGGATGATCCACTTATCTTTGGAAAGCTTATTCGATACTCTACGTAATGGTGGGTCATAATCTAAGACTTTTTTTCTTGAAAAATTTATAATTCATTCTAGAAGATAGAACCCAACACGTTTACGAAAAAAAAATTTCAACAAAAAATTTCCTGGGGTATTACAAGATTCTTGTGAGAAGAGTTTTTAGGAATTAAAGACTCGACTCACGTTAGTCACTGTGATAACCCTACCTAATGGTGTCAATGATTTTGTGGTATATTGTGATGCTTCCAGAGTTGGTCTGGGTTGTGTGTTGATGTAGAAGGGTAAGCTAGTAGCTTATGCCTAACGAAAGTTGAAACCTCATGAGAAGAATTATCCGACCCATGACCTCGAGTTAGCTTCAGTGGTTTTTTCTTTTAAAATTTAGAGATACTACCTATACGGCGTTCATGTTGATGTCTTTACGGATCACAAGAGTTTACAATAAGTGTCCACTTGGATAGAGTTGAATCTTCAGAAGAGGTGATGGTTAGAATTACTTAAGGACTATGATTTTAGTGTGTTATATCACCCGGGCAAGGGCAATGTAGTGGTGGATTCCCTTAGTAGATCATCCATGGGTAGTGTAGCACATGTAGAGAAACATAAGAAGGAGTTAGCTTGTGAAGTACATTGTTTGGCTAGGTTGGGCATTATATTATTCGATTCAGCTCAGGGTAATTCTTTGGTCCAAAGTAGTTCCAAATCTTCCCTAGTTTCTGAAGTGACGGAGAAGCAGATATAAATTCTCGTTTGGTCGAACTGAAAGAATCAGTTAAAGACCAAAAGGTGGAGATTTTCTCCCAAGGAGGAGATGGTGTATTCAGATTTCAAAATAGATTGTGTGTGCCTGATGTTGATGATCTGAGGCAGAGAATTATGGCTGAAGAACATGGCGCGCAGTATTCTATTCATCCCGATGCTACCAAGATGTACCACAATTTGTAGGAACTTTATTCGTGAAAGGGTATGAAAAAGGATATAGCGAAGTTCGTAGAGGAGTGTGCAACTTTCCAACAGGTAAAGATAGAACACCAGAGACTCGGCGGAATAATGCAAGAATTTAGTATCTATGTTTGGAAGTGGGAGAAAGTGAATACGTATTTTATGACTGGTTTACCTCCTTCTCGGCGTCATTATGATTTGATTTGGGTTGTTGTAGATTGGTTGACTAAGTCCTCACATTTCCCTCTAGTGCATACATCTTTCACCGCAGAGGACTATGCTAAGCTGTATATTCGAGAGTAAGTCAGGTTGCATACAATTCCATTGTCTATCATCTCCGATAGAGGTACTCAGTTTACTTCTCATTTTTGGAGTACCTTCTAGAAGGGTCTTGGCACCCAAGTTTATCTTAGCTTCGCTTTTCATTTGTAGATAAATGGTCAGGCTGAGAGAACTATTCAAACTTTGGAGGATATGTTGGGGGCTTTGTTCTTGATTTCAAAGAAAGTTGGGATAAAATTTTGTCATTGATTGAATTTGCTTACAATAATAGTTTTCATGCCAGTATTGGAATGGCTCCGTTTGAAGCTCTGTACAGGAGAAGATGTAGATCGCCTATAGGTTGGTTCAAAGTGGGTGAAGCTACTGTGATTGGGCCTGATGCTGTATTTGAGGCTATCGAGAAAGTTAAGTTAATTTGGGAGAGGTTAAAGGAAGCCCAAAGTCGTCATAAGTCGTATGCATATGTGAGAAGACGAGCTCTTGAGTTTGAAGTCGATGATTTGGTGTATTTGAAAATCTCACCCATGAGAAGGGTGAAAAGATTTAGAAAAAAGGGAAGCTGAGTCCCAGATATGTTGGCCCTTATAGAGTTTTGGATCATGTTGGGAAAATAGCTTCTGAGGTTGAGTTTCCTGCAGAATTGTTAGTTGTCCATCCTGTGTTTCATGTTTCTATGCTCAAGAAGCACATTGGAGACTCTGTTGTTGTTGATCCGTTGAAAGGTTGTAATGTTCAGGATAGCCTTTCGTAGGATGAAATCCCGGTTGAAATCCTAGATTATCAAATCCTAGATTATCAAGTCTTGTTCTTGGCCTATCTAGCAACATTCGAGGACGAATGTTTCCAAGGGGGAGATATTATAATACCCCGATCATTCCTTAAGACTAAATCTATCTTTTTGAATGGATATGTAGGAATTCCAAAGTTATTGATATTTAAACCATGTTGTATTTCTCTAATTTCCACTTTTTATCTTGTAGAGCATTGAATAAGCTTTCCATTGATACTAATTTCATCAAAATCTGACATCGGATGAGTGAGTTATGACCATTTTACTGAATACTAACGGATAGCCCAGGTTTGACCGTCACCCAGGTGGACCTCAGGTCTTTGGTGAACCGTCAAGTGTCCCGTCAAGCCAAGCCAGTTGCTCCATTTTTGGGATATTGTGTGACGGTCAATGTGGTGGACCGTCACAAAGTTGACGGACCGTCAAGGTATCCGTCAGACCGAGACAGAATGTCTCATTTCTGGCCCTCAAGTGATGGACGACTTGGTGGACCTACAGTCCCTCTGACGGACCATCAGGTCGACCGTCACAGGCCCCGATCAGCAAATTTTAGCATTTTTCAAAAGGGCATCTTGGTCATTTCTGCTCCTTGTGGCCTTATATATATATCTATGTAGAGAAGAAAAGATCATTTTTTCTCCATTTCTATCCAAAATTCTTTCAAGAATTCTCTAGAAACCTAGGGTTTCTTCCAAACCCAAAAATCAAATCATCTCCAAGAAATTCAAGAAATCTCCCATAAATTTCTTCAGGTTGTTTAAGAACTAAGCTCTTCAAGTCAACGGCAGCAAGGTCTTGGTCTAAAAGTGTGACAAAAAAGTTTCAAGCAAGTTTCTATATCTTCAAAATCAAAATCTAAGATATGTGGGGTTTGAACAAGAACACTCCTTTCATTCTTGTGCCTAAAGGTTTAATTTCTACTACTGATTTACATGATTTTGCAAGTGGGTTTACTACCAAATTTTTTTAATTATGATTTATGAGATTTGAGTTGAATAAGTTTGATATTTATCCTTATTTCACCATCATGTTTCCTAAATTGAGGGTTTATTCCATGAGTTGTATATTATCATTATGTATTGATGATTTCTGAGCAATTTAACTTTAGTTCCATGAGTTGAATATTCTGAATATGAATTTATGATTTTTGAACGATTTGAGACAGCTGTTATGAGTTATGCCTTTCCATGAGAAATTTAACTATCGAATGTATATTGATATGTGAACTTGAGAATCAGGAATGAGTCTTGTGATGTTTCCATGAAGATTTTGATATTTGAAATGGCTTGATAAACAAATGTATTTAATGCTGAGAAAGATTGTGTTGAGTTGAGTTTAGTCGAGTTAGGAATCCACAAGATGTTTATGATTTTCCAATGAGATATATTTATGTTTTGATATTTATGATAGAACCATGAGTTGATATTGATTGAGGTAGATTTCCTAACTCTCAAGCACCGAGTGGGAAATATGGTACTTCCCCAGAACTACGTGCCACCATAGGATTGATTTTGATGATTGTGGGACAAATGTCAAGTATGAGATTGTGATATTGGGATTGAAGTTGTACTCCCTGGAAAGAGTACAACAACCCTGCTAATGTGGGGTTCTCTCCTAAGGAAGGAAAAATATTAAACTCCATGCGGCTCACATGGTGTAGTCATGTCGGTTATAAGAAACTCCCACGTCCATAATGCTATAAGTCTCTTGAGTTACTGAGTCACTTTGATTCATGAGTTAAAGAGTTTGAGTTGAGTTAAATGATTTATGAGATTTATGGAAATAATGTTTCAGATAATTCAAGCGAAGATGGTTATTATTGTTAGCATACATGATTTCTCATAAGTTTATGATATTATTTAAAATGTTGCATCTACCCCCACATACTAAGTACATTCCCAAGTACTGACCCCCATACTCTTTTGTATTTTATATTTCCTCGTGATAGAGGTTCAGGTGCTCAGTCTCAGCAGCGAAAGTGATCTTTGAGTACCTTCCTCTACACTTCTGCAGATAGTGAGTCCTCATGGTTCGAGGACCTATTTCTCCAATTTTGTTTTGTTAATAGATGGTTGTTTAATTTTAATTCAGTACGAGTCAGTTGGGGATCTGTCCGAATGGATCCTCAGTCCTATGTAGTAGAGGCTTTGTCAGACTAGTGTACCAGCGTGTACAGAGATTCCAGTATTCTGTTTGTACAGGGAAGTATTATTTCATGTTTCAGTATGTTCATGGCATGGTTATTCCTCTTTATATTAGCATGATTTGTGCTATAATGAGTTCTGAAAGTGATGACAAGTTTAGAAGGTTAGCTTGAGGCCACGTGTGGCCTTGAGCACCATGTGATATCTCAGGATAGGTTCTTAGGGCGTTACAAGCTTGGTATTAGAGAGTAGGGTTCAAGGAGTCCTAGGGATTCTAACAAGCCGCGTTACGTAGAGTCTTAATCATTGGTGTGTAGTGTGTCACATCTATGAGCAAGAGGCTATGGGACGTTTTAAGAAAAGTTGTTTCTTTCTTTCGAGATTCTATCATGCCTATGACTATTTCTCTCTACGGTTAATTCATGCTCTCTTATGACAGAAAATGCCTCCTCGTAGAGCTCACAGAAACAACGAACGACCTCAACTCGTTGATCCTTTAGGTGAGATAGTGTCCAATGCCAAATTTTGGGAAGCTTTCAAAGCGCTAGCCCAGGCGGTCACTGCTAATGCTCAAGCCAACAACCAGGCTACTGTTCCACCTCTACAAAGAAATAATTTTGCTGCAGCTCGGGGTCGTGACTTTATGCGAATAAATCCACCTGAGTTCTTTAGGTCGAAAGCAGGTGAAGGCCGATAAATGTATTTAGGTGAAGTAAGAAAGATCACTCAGATTATGCACGTGACTGAGGAGGAGAGAGTTGAATTAGCTACCTATTGAATGAAAGATGTTGCTTATGATTGGGTAGAGATGTGGAGGAAAAGTAGAAGGGAGAATGATGCTCCTGTGAGTTGGTAATTATTTCAGGATTCCCTCCTAGATAGATTCTTTCCCCCGGAGCTGAGGGAAGAAAATTTTGAAGAATTTATAAACTTGAGACAGGGATCCATGACAGTTAAGGAGTATTGCCATAAGTTTAACCAGTTGTCTAAATATGCTCCCAGTATGATTGCTGATTCTAGAACTAGTATAAGTAAGTTCTTGGCTAGTGTATCTAGTTATGTCGTGAAAGAGTACAGATCCGCTATGCGTAATAGGGACATGGAACTTTCAAGACTAATGATCCATGCTCAGCAGATTGAAGTGGACAAAGTGAAGGAGAGAGAGAGAGGGGGGGAGTAAGAGAGTTAGATCTGAGCAGCAGGTGCATGGCCAGACTAGATTTTCTGGAGGGATCCGCCCTCAGTTCTAGAGCCGTTATTTTATGGTAACGCCTTCATTATCCAATACTCCTACATTTAGAATCAGGCCATAGCAGGGTAATAGGCCTACTATGTCCAGGTCCTAGGATAGTGTGAGTAACAGACCTCATCCTTCTTTATGTCCGAAGTACGGTAGAGACCATCTCGGTGAGTGCTTAATCGGTCAGAGAGGTTGCTTTGGTTACGGTAAGTTGGGCCACAAATTCAGGGATTGCCCATATGCTAGACAGAGAAGTCACGATGTTCATCCCCAGAATCAGACTATTAGAACTCTAGCCCCTATAGTTCGTCCTACTCCTTTTCAGGGTGCCTCATCTAGTACTGCAGGTGGTCAGTGCCAGAATTGCTTTTATGCTATAACACCCCGCCAGAAGCAGGAGGATTCACTAGATATTGTTAATGGTACGCTCCGTGTATTTCATTTTGATGTGTATGTGTTGATGGACCCTGGGTCAAGTCTTTCTTATGTGACTTTGTTGGTGGCTGTGAATTTTGAAGTCAGTGCCGAAAAGATTTCCAAGCCTTTTCTAGTCTCTACACTAGTGGGTGAATCTGTTCTTGCTAAGCAAGTATATAAGAAGTGTCCTATCACTGTTCTTAACATAATCATGTTTGTAGATTTGATTGAGCTAGACATGGTTAATTTTGATATTATTTTTGGTATGGATTGGCTTCACTCTTGCTATGCGTCTATAGACTGTCGTACCCCTGTAGCCAAATTTTAGTTTCCTAATGAGCCAGCTTTTGAGTGGTCCGGAAATTCTGTGTCTCCTAAAAGTCATTTCATATCCTATCTTAAAGCTAGGAAGTTGACTTCCAAAGGTTGTATCTATCACATAGTTTGAGTTAAGGACACTAAGTCTGAGACTCCAAATATTCAGTCTCTTAGTATTGTCAATGAGTTTCCTGATGTTTTCCCAGAAGATTTCCCAAGGGTATCTCCCGATAGCGAGATAGAATTTGGAATTAATCTTCTCCCTAATACACAACCAATTTCTATTCCTCAGTATCGTATGGCCCCTGCAGAACTTAGGGAGTTGAAAGAGCAACTCAAAGATCTTCTTGATAAGGGTTTTATAAGGCCCAGTGTGTCTCCTTGGGGTGCACCCATTCTATTCGTGCGAAAGAAAGATGGTTCATTGCGCATATGCATAGACTTTCGCCAACTTAACAAGGTCATAGTCAAGAACAAGTACCCTCTTGCTAGAGTTAATGACTTGTTTTGTCAGCTGCAAGGTGCCAGCTATTTCTGGAAAATAGATTTGAGATCCGGTTATCAGCAACTTAAAGTCAGAGAGTGTGATATTTCAAAGACAGCTTTCCACACTCGTTATGGTCAATTTTAATTCTTGGTCATGTACTTCGGATTAACTAATGCCCCAGCAGTATTTATGGACCTCATGAATCAGGTGATCAGACCATACCTGAATATGCTCGTTATTATGTTCATAGATGATATTCTTTTGTACTTCCAAAGTGATAACGACTATGCAGATCATCTTCTAATTGTCTTACAGACCCTTAGGGATCAATTGTTTTCCAAATTTAGCAAATGTGAATTCTGGCTAAGGTCGGTTGTTTTTCTAGGTCATATTATTTCTTCTGAAGGTATTCGAGTTGATCCTCAAAAGGTAAAAGCTGTGAAAAGTTGGCCTAGACCTATTCCCCATCTGATATTAGGAGTTTCCTGGGTCTAGATGGCTACTACCATCATTTCGTTGAAGGTTTCTCTTCCATTGCTGCTCCTTTAACCCGGTTAACCGAAAAGAAGGTTAAATTCTAGTGGTCAGATTCTTGCGAGAAGAGTTTTCAGGAATTGATGACTCGACTCACTTCAGTCCCTATGATAAACCTACCTAATGGTGTCGATGATTTTGTGGTATATTATGATGCTTCCAGAGTAGGTCTGAGTTATTTGGTGATGCAGAAGGGTAAGGTTATAGCTTATGCCTCCTGACAGTTGAAACCTCATGAGAAGAATTATATGACCCATGACCTCGAGTTAGCTGCAGTGATTTTTGCTTTCAAAATTTGGAGACACTACCTATATGGCGTTCATGTTGATGTCTTTATGGATCATAAGATCTTACTGTATGTGTTCACTCAGAGAGAGTTGAATCTTCGGTAGAGGCGTTGGTTAGAATTACTGAAGGATTATCATTTGAGTGTGTTGAATCACCCAGGCAAGGCTAATGTAGTGGCGGATGCCCTTAGCAGATCGTCCATGGGTAGTGCAGCACATGTAGAGGAAGATAAGAAGGAGTTAGCTTGTGAAGTGCATTGTTTAGCTAGGTTAGGCATTAGATTGCTCAATTCAGCTGAGGGTAATGCTTAGGTCCAAAGTAGTTTCAAATCTTCCCTAGTTTCTGAAGTGAAAGAGAAGTAGGATGCAGATTCTCGTTTGGTCGAACTGAAAGAATCAGTTAAAGACAAAAAAGGTGGAGGTTTTCTTCCAAGGGAGAGATGGTGTATTAAGATTTCAGAATAGATTGTGTGTTCCTGATGTTGATGATCTGAGGTAGAGAATTATGGCTGAAGCATATGGCGCGCGGTATTCTTTTCATCCCGGTGCTACCAAGATATATCACAATTTGCGAAAAAATTATTGGTGGAAGGGTATGAAAAAAGATATAGCAAAGTTCGTAGAGGAGTGTGCAACTTGCCAACAGGTAAAGATAGAACAGCAGAGACCTAGCGGAATAATGCAAGAATTTAGTATCCCTACTTGGAAGTGGGAGAAAGTGAATACAGATTTTATGACTAGTTTACCTTCTTCTCGTCGTCATCATGATTCGATTTGGGTTGTTGTAGACAGGTTGACTAAGTCCGCACATTTCCTGCTAGTGCATACATTTTTCATCGTGGAGGACTATGCTAAGTTGTATATTTGAGAGTTATTCAGGTTGCATGGAGTTCCGTTGTCTATCATCTCTGATAGAGGTACTCGGTTTACTTTTTATTTTTGGAGGGCCTTCCAGAAGGGTCTTGGCACCCAAGTTCATCTTAGCACCGCTTTTCATCCGCAGACAGACGGTCAGGATAAAAGGACTATTCAGACTTTGAAGGATATATTGAGGGCTTGTGTTCTTGATTTCAAAGGAAGTTAGCATGAACATTTGTTGTTGATTGAATTTGATTACAATAATAGTTTTCATGCCAGTATTGGAATGGCTCCGTTTGAAGCTTTGTAAGGGAGAAGATATAGATCACCTATAGGTTGGTTCGAAGTGGGTGAAGCTACTGTGATTGGGCCTGATGCTGTATTTGAGGCTATGGAGAAAGTTAAGTTAATTCGGGAGAGGTTAAAGACAGCCCAGAGTCATCGAAAGACGTATGCAGATGTGAGAAGAAGATCTCTTGAGTTTGAAGTCGATGAATTGGTGTATTTGAAAATCTCACCTATGAAAGGGGTGAAAATATTTGGAAAAAAGGGAAGCTGAGTCCCAGATATGTTGGCCCTTATAGAGTTTTGGATCTTGTTGGGAAAACAGCTTATGAGGTTGAGTTGCCTGTAGAATTATCAGTTGTCCATCCTATGTTTCATGTTTCTATGCTCAAGAAGCATATTGGAGACTCTGTTGTTGATCCGTTGGAATGTTGTGATGTTCAGGATAGACTTTCGTATGATAAAATCCCGGTTGAAATCCTCGATTATCAAGTCCATAGACTGAGGAACAAGGAAGTTCCCCTGGGTAAAGTTCTACGGCGAAATCAATCAGTAGAGGGTTCCACTTGGGAAGCAGAAGCGGATATGCGAGTTAGTTACCCTTATCTTTTCTCCACGAGTTTGAATCAAGATGAAGGTATTATTCCCTTAATTCAGTTTCCTTCTGATCTAATGTATTCCGCTATATGGTTATTCCCTCTATGATTTGTGCATGTGGTGAAGTACTCAAGAGTATTAGAGTAAAGTGAGCCCTTCTATGTGAGTAGTTCCAGTTGTGCATCCTCATTTTCTCTTGTTCTTGGCCTATCTAGCAACATTCAAGGACAAATGTTTCCAAGGGGGAGATATTATAATACCCCAATTATTCCTTAAGCCTAAATCTGTCTTTTCGAATAAGCTTTCCATTGATACCAATTTCATCAAAATCTGACATCGGATGAGTGAGTTATAGCCGTTTTACTAAATACTATCGGATAGCCCAGGTTTGACGGTCGACCAGGTGGACCGTCAGGTCCTTGGTGAATCGTCAAGTGTCCCGTCAATCCAAGGAAGTAGCTCCCTTTTTGGGATGTCGTGTGACTGTCAAAGTGGTGGATCATCAAGGTTTCCGTCAGACCGAGATAGAATGTCTCATTCCTGGCCCTCAAGTGACGGACGACATGGTGGACCCTCAGTCCCTCTAACGGACTTTAGGCGGCAACATCAATATTCTGGTGTCTAGCTTATTTTTTAGACGACTAGCACATTCTCCAGTGACCAAGTACAGGGATGTGGTACCAGCAGTAGGGTAAAGGTGGTGGCAACAAATTTTGAGCACCAATTTCTAGACCAATTTGCCGAAATTTGACAAAACGATCAGGAAAACATCTTTCACTGTGTCTTCTCCCAGTATCAGGTGCACTCATTTCAGTCTTCTCTAGTTTATTTGGTATATGCTTCTTGTCTTTTTTTCTATCCTGATTTCTTATCTAATTTTTTTAATTATTCCTATGGGATTATTGGTTACGGTTTATCCATAACTTAGTAAGTGTTTGTTGCTTGTGAGTAGTATAGTACTTGTTGTTGCGTGTGAGTATCAATCCTTCTTACTGGTTTTTGTTTGCTGATTTAGCTGTTTTTAGTCATACTCTTTTGCTCATTGTGTTTTTTGGCATTTTTTTCTTCATTCTCTTGTATGTTATCCTTTTGAGTGGTGGTTAGGGTGATAGATGATGGACTAGGGTCATGTCATAGGTCGAGGTTGGGGTTGGGGTCGTGTCTAGGTTCTAGTCTTGGGTTGAGAGCGAGGGATAGTAGGGCTAAGTTGGATAAGGGTACTTATAGGTTGAAATTTTGGTCCTGGACCATAGAGACGCTTCAAGGTAAGTCTATAGAGCTGGTGAAGATTCTTGGAAAATGAAGGGCTACTATAGCGTGTGTCCAGGAAACTAAATGGTAGTCACTAAGGTGAGAGATGTGGATGGATATAAGTTATGGTACTTGGGTAGCTTGAGACATAGAAATGGGGTCGGTATCTTAGTAGATGAAGAACTTAGGGAGTAGGTGGTAGAGGTTAAAAGCGTCAGTGATAGGTTGAAGTCTATTAAATAGTCATGGGAGGAACTACGGTGAACGTTATTAGTGTTTACGCTCCGCAATTAGGTTTGGATGAGGAAAAAAAGAAGGGTTTTTGGAGGTTTTGAATAAGATGGTGAGGGGCGTCCCGTGCACTGAGAAACTTTTTGTGAGAGGAGACTTCAATTGGCATATTGGGTCTTCGTCGAGAGGTTATGATGATGTGCATGGAGATTTCAATTTGGGGTAGAGGAATAAAGGAAGTGCTTCTCTTTTGGATTTTCTAGGGCTTTTGGGTTATGGATAACGAATTTGAGATTTTCGAAATGTTTCGTAGTTCAGTGGAAAAGACTTAGATAGACTTTTAGCTCCTTAAGAAGAGTGATACAATAATATGTAAAGATTGCAAAGTCGTGATAGAACAATATGTAAAGATTGCAAAGTCATACCTAGAGATAATCTTTTGACTAAACATAGGTTGTTGGTGATGAACTTGGTAATCAATAAGGGCTGAAACAAGAGAAGTATGGAGGTTCGACCCAAGATAAAGTGGGGTAGCTTGACTTTGTCTAATGCTTTGAAGATGGGGGAGAATTTGAGAAGCAGAGGGCTTGGAAGAATAGAGAGGATTTGGATATTATGTGGGAGATGATTGCCAGTTGCATTAGGTAGATTGCTAGAGAGGTGTTAGTGTCTTGAGAGGTCGATTTGGCAAATAACGAGAGGACTAGTGGTGAAATCAAGAGCTTAAGCGGAAGGTAGAGTCTAAGAAGGTTGCCTATGCTAAATTGATTGGAATGCACTGGCGGTGCAGGTTTGGAGTGGTTGACAAGTTTCTTAGCATCATTTTTAGGGCGGGAAGGATGCCTAAAGCATGGAGGGGGAGTACAATGATTCCATTGTATAAGAACAAGGGAGACATCCAATGTTGCAACAACTATAGAGGTATTAAGTTGGTGAGTCATACTATGAAGATTTGAAAAAGGGTGGTAGAGTTGAGGCTTAGAAGGGGTGTGATTATCACTGAGAATCAGTTCGATTTCATGCTACGTTGCTCGACTACTGAGGCCATTCACCTTGTGAGGAGATTAGCAGAACAATTTTGGGAGATGAAGAAGGACTTTCACATAGTGTTTGTTGATCTTGAGAAGGCTTATGATAGAGTTCCCAAGGAGGTTCTCTGGAGGTGTTTGGAGGATAGAGGGGTGCCTGTGGCGTACACTAGGTCAATTTAGGACATGTATGATGGCGCAAAGACTCGGGTGAGGACGGTAGGTGGAGATTCAAAGCATTTTTCGATTTTGGTAGGGTTACATTAGGGTTTGACTCTTAGCTCTTCTTTATTTGCCTTGGTGATGAATGTTTTGACAAGACATATTCAAGAGGAGGTGCCTTGGTGTATATTATTTGCTGATAATATGGTACTGCATAACAAGACTCGGGGAGGACTTAATGATAAATTGGAGATTTTGAGATAGACCCATGAGTCTAAAGGATTTCGGTTAAGTAGGACCAAGACGGAGTTCTTGAAGTGTAAGTTTAGTGATGTGTCGTAAGAGGCTGACATGGTTGTAAAGCTAGACTCTGAAGCTATTCGGAAGAAGGACAGTTTCAAGTATCTGGGGTCTATGATTTAAGGCAATAGTGAGATTGACGAGGATGTCACACATCATATTAAGGCTGGGTGGTTTAAATGAAGGATCGCTTTGGGAGTTTTATGTGATAAGAAGATGCCCCCGAAGCTTAAAGGGAAGTTCTACGGAGTGGAAGTCCGGCCGACTATATTGTATGGGGAGTATTGGCCAGTTAAGAACTCCCACATCCAAAAGTTGAAGGTGGCGGAGATGAGAATATTGCGATGGATGTGTGGCCATACTAGGAAACATAAGGTAAGAAATGAGATTATTCGGGAGAGGTGGGAGTGGCCTTAGTGTAGGACAAGATACGAGAAGTAAGGTTACGTTGGTACAAGCATGTGATGAAGAGAGGCTCTGATTCTTCGGTGCGGAGCTGTGAGACACTGGCTATGGATGATTTTAGGTGGGGTAGAAGTAGACTGAACAAATATTGGAGGGATGTGATTAGGAAGGTGTGGAGAATGCCGATTAGGGTAAAGGGTTAGGGGTTGAGAGTGTGTCAGTAGCAATAGGGGAGCATTTTTTATTTGTGTTTGAAGTTTCTTGTTTGTGGTGTTGAGTGATGTCTATGATTTCGGATAGATAGTTTTAGTATTATCTTGTGACTGTAGTATTATCTTATGGCTAGTGACGTTAGTTTATTTTGCAGACTGTACTAGTTTTTAAGCATTTATGTTTTGTGTTTGTTATACTGCTATCGGTCCTAAACTGGGGGTCTGTCGGAAACAGACTCTCTACTTCATCTTAGGTAGTGGTATGATCTGCGTACACTCTACCCTGCCTAGACCCCTCTATGTGGGAATCCACTGGGTATGTTGTTATTGTTGTTGTTGCATCATGTTATTTTATAAAATATTAAGTTACTTGTGGTCTCTTTTTATATTCTAATTCTCCCATAATACTTTCTTCCATACAAATAATTTTAAAAAAAAATTATCCAATTATGTGATTAAGAACTTTAATAATTATAAAAAATTTTAATAAAATATATTTAATATATCGGTAATTAAATTATATTAATTATAAAGTAAAAAATATAATATAAATTATATTTTAAAATTTAATTATTATTATTTATATGTAGAGTTGTTTGGATCCGAGCTTAGTACGGAATACGGATTTAATGAAACTAGCATTTATATATTCGTAGAATACACCTTTCACTTCATTTTATACAAACACGTAATAATCTTTTTTATAATTTTATAAATTGCACAAATAAATTAAAATAGTTATTTTTTATCTAATTAAAATGAAATGGATGGTGTATGAAATTTGGAAGGATATGCAATTATAAAAGCAGAAAATAAGGTGACAGGTTGGGTAGGTCCACTGATAAAAGAGTTTGGGCGTCATGCAAATGACAAATGTTGTATGGCATCATCTATACACGTACACATTTGAGGCAGTAGCAGTGTCGTTGTCAGAAATTTGACGAGGAGTGTGCATATTTTCTTTTTAATTGTGTTAAGGATGTACAAAATTTAATATAGACGTATAATAGCTAATATTAAGCTTCTGTGCACTATATAATCTTTTGATAAAAGATGTGCATCAAATCACCCTTTTTCTAAGAGCATCCCTCCGCCAATGGGTATAAGTATACCTCAACATCGGGTATTTACATTTGATCAATCAATTCAAGATATATACAATAATAACATACATAATATTACACGTGGAGTTTGTAGAGGTAGTATGGACATGCACTTCTGCCTTGTGAAGATAGAGAGGTTGTTCTTGATTGACTCTCGAATCCCAACTCAAGTAAAACATATAAAAAAAAATTAGGCATGTAAAACAAATAAAATAGTAAATCTAAAAATGGTAGAAACGACAAACAATTAATATGATAACTGAACTAAAAACAAACAAATTATTCTAATATAGAAGAATAAGATAGTATGAAAGTAATAACAAAAATACTACTTAATAGAGAAATTAGACAATGCTCAGCTACCCACTAACCACATCCTTGATCTCTGTATTTTTATATCTAGATCATATCCTCGAAAAGCTACAGCTACCTAATCTAATCACCTTTACCAAGACCTCCTCAGCCTACATCTACCTCTCCTTATACCCACTATTACAACATAACATCTTTTATAAATTATTTTTATTATCATGATTGAATGATCTTATATTCTTAATTCATTAGAATTAAAATCATTGATTAGGGGTAAATATTCGGAACCAATAAGTATTTGTGTGATGATTAAGTGCTTCTTGCGACAAATTGAATTGCACAATGTTTGCGAGTAGCTCTCTTTGACGTACTAAACGTATATAGGACTATCTCTACACTTAATATTACAATTTACAACGCAAATATAATCTAACTACTTCATGATATATACAACTTAAATACTTAAGATAGAAAAATGTATCAATAGACCTCCCAAGTTTCCATAACTTCACACAAGTGTTGAACCACTTTTGCCAGTTGCCGAACAACTTCGCCTAGTTGTTGAAAAACTTAGCGTAGTTGTCGAACAACTTTGATAGTTGTTGAACAACTGCTAGAAGTTGGAACGAAAAAACTTTTAAAAAAAAATCAAAAAATTTTTGTCCCTCCCACCTAAGTTTAAAAACTTGAAGGATTCTCACTTAATTAGACAACTTATTTGTCCCTTTTAATCCAAAGTCCCAGTAGTACTACTATAATTTTTTTGAATAGCATAACTATGTTCATCCATAGTAGGGCCCTAAAAGAGGGCCATCAAACCAGTTGAGAAAGTCTACAGAGCCATCTATTTGGTAGATGGGTTTTTATGGGCCTTCTTTGGGGTCTCGAGGGTTATTCTATGTTAATAGGAGTAAACGTAGGCTAAACCAACTACTAATAGTTGAATATTAACTATGTAGGACTTAATTACCTACATAAATCATTGTTAAATCAATTACCAAGCAATACGTTAATACATGCATAAATAATCTATAGATTTCCACATCGATAATCCCTACAGTACAAAAACTTGCATAACTCTAATTGAGGTCCCTTTGTTATTTACTTTTGGCTTCTTAGGTTTAAGTGGGTAAACAGATGGAAAGAGAAAAGAAAAGGCTCTCATATCTAGTTTCCCTAGAAGCACCTTTTTAGAAGAAGGGTAATATTGAAGAAACTCATTTTCAAATTCGAACAATCTTTTATTTTGTTCCTCCTCAAAAATAAAAGCATGAGACGGGACAACTATTCCCTTTTCTTATAGCAGATGAAGAACAAGAAGAACACTGCAATTTTAAAATGAGGCTTTAATTCTCAAGAATAAAATAAGAAATCATGAGAGCAAAAAGGGAAAACAAAGTACAAAAAAACCTCACCAGTACTAGGATACAAACGACGAGAGAGAGGTAAAGGAGGGTTATATGAAAAATGGAACGAATACAGCAGAGGCAGAGCACATCTACAAAATTTCTATAAAACACACCAGCTACATCACCGATGTTTCAAAATCAAGGCAACTCTTTGTCCTATTCAGAAAAAAAAATTAAAATGTGAGAGTAGAATTGAGGTTGTCTTAACTGCGTAAATTAGTTTGCCCTCTTAAAATTGTGTTCAATTAAAAGAAATATAAAATGAAGATTTTAAGAGGGCAAACCAATTTATGCAGTTAAGACAACCTCAGTCCTACTCATACACTTTGAAATTTTTTTCTGAACAGGATAAAAAGTTGTCTTGATTTTGAAACATCTGTGATGTAGCTAGTGTGTTCTTAAATAATATTTAATAGATGTGCTCTACCTCAATTGTATTTGTTCCATTTTTAATATAACCCTCATTCCTCTCTTTCTCATCCTTTGTATCCTACTATTGGTGAGGTCTTTTTGCACTTTATTTTTCCCCTTTTGCTCTCATGATTTCTTATTTTGTTTTTGAGATTTAAAGCCTGGTTTTAAATTGCAGTGTTCTTCTTGTTCTTCATTTCCTGTGAAAAAAGAAAATGGTTGCCCCAGCTCATGCTTTTGTTTCTGAGGAGGAACAAAACAAAAGACTGCTTGAATCTGAAAATGAGTTGCTTCAACAACACACTTCTTCTAAAGAGGTGCTTCTAGGGAAACTAGATGTGAGAGTCTTTTCTTTTTTCTTTTCATCTGTTTACCCACTTAAACCTAAAAATCCAAAAGTAAATAATGAAAGAGACTCAATTAGAGTTATGCAGATTTTTTTAATTGAGGGATTATCTAAAAATTATTTATGCAGGTAGTAGCATATTTTTTGATAGTTAGTTTAGCAGTGAGTTATGCAGGTAATTAAGTCCTACATAAGTAATTCACTATGTTAATAGAAATATATGAATTTGAAAATAGTATGCTTTGAAAATTTTAAAAAATAATTCATTAGTTTAAAATTGAAAAATCATAGTTGAAAAGACCTAAAACATCTCTAAATGAATTCATATCTTTGAAATGAATTCATTGTATATAAACGGTATATTTCACATATCTTTTTCTAAAAATTCTATGTAATTTATCATGATAAGTATTTATAAGAGTAGTTAGGTAGGCATGGTATATAATTTGCTCTAGTCATGTAATATTCACCAAATGCTTTTTCTAATAGGAGTTTTCTTATATCTGCTACTTTTATATCTTTAAGTGCATACAAAATAAGTATATTAAATTTATCTACCATCACATCAGATAAATAATTATTCATTTTCATAAAATTGTTTTTTTCAAAATGTTCCCTTCAACCATGTACATAACAAAATATGGTCATCTTAGATTACTATATACTAGATT